>JBANSL010000005.1:49101408-50351408 GCA_037127255.1 Persicaria tinctoria
ATGAACCACTTCTTTGTAGCTTGATTAACCACTTCTTTATAACTTGATGAACCACTTCTTAATAACTCGATGAATCACTTCTTGATAACTTGATTAACCACTTCTTGACAATATTTTTATAGCTTGATGAATCAATTCTTGATAACTTGATGAACCTCTTCTAATAGTCCCATGAACCACTCATTTATAGCTTGATGAACCACTTCTTGATAACTTGATTAACCACTTCTTTATAGCTTCATGAACCACTTGTTTATAACTTCATTAACCACTTCTTGATAACTTAATGAACAACTTCTTATAGGCGAATTGAGTATGGTTCAGTGACCTAATAGAGTGTGGTTCAGTGACCGAATAGAGTGTGGTTCAGTGACCGAATAGAGAGTGGTTCAGTGACCGAATAGAGAGTGGTTCAGTGACCGATAGAGAGTGGTTCAGTGACCGATAGAGTGTGGTTCACTGTGAATAAAATTGCTGAACCACTGTGACTAAAATTGTTGAACCACTGTGAATAAAATTGCTGAACCACTGTAAATTAAATTGATGAACCACTGCGAATAAAATTTCCAAACCACTTCTTGTGAATTTTTTTTTCAACAAAACATATACAAAGTGGGTGTCTATGTGTAGATAAAATTAAATTACACCCAAATATATATTTTTTATATTTTTTTAACAAGTGAAAATGTCAAAAAATGATTTTTAAAAGTTGGAATGAACACTTTTACATGTACGTACAATTTCTAATTGATTAAAAAGTTGGCGCGTGCAATTAATTAGTGTGTAGGTGAGAGTGGGGGTGTTACTAATTAATTTGGGTGTGTGTTACTAATTAATTGGGGAACTAATGGGGAAGTCGTGTGTCTCTTCATTTTAATTCATTTTTGCACACGTGGACCAATCAAATTGCTTCTTTCCTTCTCACTTTTGGTGACCTTTGCACCCGAACCCAACCCTATATATATATATATATATATATATATATATATATATATATATATATATATATATATATATATATATATATATATATATATATATATATATATATATATATATATATGTATGTATATATATAGATATATATATATATATACATACATACATATACATATAGATATATATGTATATACATGTATACATATATATACATATATATATATATAGACACACACACACACACACACACACACACACACACATATATATATATATATATATATATATATATATATGTATATAGAGAGAGAGATAATAGGTAATTTGTGCACACCCCTTAGGGTGTACTTTGTGCACAATTTTGGGCCTTTGATCTTATTGTGATGGATGGCTTAGATTAAAAGTAGTTTTTTCTTTTATTTTTCATTAAAAAAATGTGGGATCCATTAAAAACCCTACTTCTTCCCTACAAGATAGCGTGTGTTTCAAACGCTTCTCATCCTCTTCATCTTCATTATAGAGACCACGAGCGATCGGCAGGCGAAGGCGCGAAGCGGAGCCGTGGAGATCAGCCCTGGCGAGGCGAAGGCGAAGGGGGAGGATGGTGACCAACCGAAAACAGAGGGACGATGGCAGCGGCGATTGCGAGGGAGAGGAGTCGGGGTCGGAGGTCGAGGTGGGGAATCGAGTGGCGGCGGAGCAGCGACAACCGATTACATTCGGTTTTCCACGATTCTAGTCACAAAGGCCTCCTCTGGGATGAATTTTCAAGGTGACTCCATGATTCCTCTTTGTTTTCCACTTCAATTTCATCTCAATTTCTCACATCGATTAACAATCGATTTTCCATGATTTCAATTGATTCCTCTTATTCTCTATTAATTTCATTCGAATTTGACCTAATTTTAAAAAAAATTACAAATTGGAGAAAGGGCTTTGACAAATTGATCGCAGGTGGATTTGGTGGGAGGTTGGTTGCAGGGACTCGCACGTGGAAGGTGGATTTGGTGGGAATGTGAACATGAAGATCGACGTCCTGATCAATGGCACTTGCTAATTTGATGCTTAATTCCCCCTTTTTTTTTGGAGGGTGGCGGCTGGGGTGGTGGGCGGGGTGGGGTGGAAGGTGATTTGTGTTTGTGTTAGGGTCAGCGAAATCGGGTGGGTGGGTAGGGTTTTCGAGATGTATAATTTTGATTCATTATTCATCAATTATTCAGACATATGTGTCGAATTTTGGTTATCGGTGGTAAATGAGTTGGCAAATTATTCGTTGAAATATGATTCTTTATTCGTCAAAATATGGAGTTTTCGGTTTGACAAAACATTATTCAGTGAAATGTAAGACAATATTCGGTGAAATATGAAGCATTATTCGTATAAATTGTAAGTATTGTTTATAGATTTGAGGTTTCTTTTATCTGAAATTGATCGACAAAAAAAAACATTATTCGGTAACATGTGACAAATTATTCAGTGGAATTGATAAATTTTGATCTGAATTTGATAGAAAAAGATAACATAACATTATTCAGTAGGATGTGAAATATTATTCGGTGAAATTGTTAAATTTAAAACAAACGAAATTAGGCGAGTCCCACCAATAAATCACTCATAATCATTTATTTTTCACAAAATCATAAATATTCTTTATATATTTTCAAGAAAATATAAGCTTAAAAAAAAAGAAAGAGGGGTGGGTGGGTGAGTGAGATACACGTACAACACAAGTGGTAATAGGAGAGTGAGTGGTTTTTTTTGTGTGGGTCCCACAAGATTTTTAAGGAAAATTAAAAAAAGAACTTAAATCATGGCCATCCATTTCATTTAGATCAAAGGTCCAGATTTGTGCACAAGGTACACTATAAAAGGTGTGCACTCTGGAACTAATCCCTATATATATATAAAGGTTCAAGTGAAAATGGGGCTTAAGGTGAAAATTTTGCTTAAAGTGAAAATGGGTTTTTTTATAACATGGGCTGCTTGATCATTTAAGAAGGAATCTGTTTAATTTATTTACCCATCGTTCAGCTCGTTTACTCAGCTTTTCCTCTCTCTCTTTCCGCGCAGTTCACTTTTGCTTCTCTCGAGAGATTTTCGTTCTGAATATCGCGTTTTGAGCTCTGTTCTCCATGGATTCAACTTCGAAAGGTTAGGGTTTCGAACTAATCTTCGTTATTGTTTGTTACATTACTTCGATTTTGGACCTATTTTTTGTGTTCGTCCTCGATCGTGAGGTGTATTTTAGGGTTTATGTTCTTTAGGTTGCGATTCTGTTTCTATTACGAGATTTTTAGGTTATTTGTTGAATCTGGAGCACAGATGTTCTCTATTTATGTTAAGCATCGATTATTGTTTGTAAGATGTGTGTGTTTTTGGTCTTCTTTTATTCTTCGTTTTTTCTTAGGGTTTGCATGTGTTTTGGAGATTTGTGCTTACTGTCGTTTGTTGATTTTTGAGTTTCTTCTTTTCTTCTGTTGTTTATTGAGTACATTTTCCATATTTTTGTACTTTAATGTGTTTTGTGCTGTAGTGTTTTGTCGTTTTTCGGTTTTATTCATATTTAATGCACTTTATTTGTTGTCTTTTGTGTTTGATGTTATAATTTTTAGCTTGCTTTTGTTATTTGTCAAGGTAAACGTCCACGTACGAGGTCCCAGTCCAATGCAATTATTGTTCCAACTACAACTCGGAAACGATTGAAAAAATCTGGTTCAAAGCTTCCTGTCGTTGATTTAGCAAATGATTCTGTAGATCTATTTGATTCCCACGTTGAAGATTCACTTGACTCTGAAGATACACATCCTCTTATTCGACGTTCTCGTAAGGATTCTGCTTCTCCCAGTGTTGCTGGTGATGTTCTGTCGTCCCATGGTACTGTTAATGAATCTGCTTCTCAAGGGCGTACTCCTATTGGTGCATCCCCCGAGGTTTTATCCAGAAGGTCTTGCACACCAAAACTTCTGTGTGTTGGGGACACTAATGTTGGTGGAGTAACTCAAGAGGGTAATGGTGATGAAGTTCAATCTCAGGATGTGGAGCCTGATGATGCAGGCAATGGGAAGGATACTGATGCTCAGGTTGAGGAAGAAATTGTTGGGCTAGAAGGTGTTCGTCTTGAAGAGCCAGAGGTGGGGGATCAGAATACTGATGTGCTAACTCAAGAAGTTGATCATGGTGGTAGGGATTTGTTTGTCAAGAAGCCAAGGAAGACTAGAGCAAAACAGTTCCCAACATTGAAGTCAAGATCCAACATCCGTATGTTTGTATCTGCTCTTGGTAAATTGAATGAGAAGCAAAAAGAATGCATTAGGGGCATTGGATTTGGGTTTTTATTTGATCTGAATATAGAGTACATGCCTCTGTCTTTGGGATTCTGGCTTGTTGACAATTTTGAATCAAACAAGTGTTGTTTGCTTATGAATGATGGTGGGAAAGTTGAAATAAGTGATATTGATGTACACATCACGTTAGGATTGCCGTTGGGAAAGAAAATGGTGCCTAAGAAGACTTGCAAAGAGAATTTTGATGATTTGAAGGATTGGAGGACATCTCTTGGGACTGTTGATCATATAACCCCTTCTGTTGTTATTGACAAGTTAGTAGGTGATGTTGATTGTGGGGATAAATTTGTGACCAATTTCCTTGTGGTTTTCACTCTTTGCTTGTTGACAGTCCCAGGAATGGGCTTGCTAATAAGAACTTGGTTAGATTTGTATGTGAGTTGGGTGATTTCAAAGATGTGAACTGGTGTGCCTTTTTATTAGAAAGTTTGGTTGATACAAAGAAAGTGTGGGAGAAGAACAAAGACGTCCACTTCCGAGGACCTCTGCTATTCTTGATTGTGAGTGCAGTTTATGTGTTTTGTTTTTTTTTTAATTTTGTTTCATATTGTTTTAATTCTTTTCACATATGTATTGATATTGTTTTCATTGTCTGCCATGTCTGTTTTTAGTTGCTTTATATCGATCGGGTCAAGTTATTTACAAGTGCTGCTTCTAGGAGGGCGTCTCGGTCTTTCCCTGTTTTTGTGGGGTTGACTTCTGCTTTGCTGCGTCAACGTGAGACTGATGACATTGAAAGTGGTGGTTTTGGGCGTGGGTTGATTCAAGAACGTCAATCTCTCCCCTCTACTCAGGGCAATCCGGTGTCTGGTCAAACCGTTCCTTCGCCAGCCACTAATCAAGGCAACGCTCAACCTTCCGTTGACGACCCTTCAATTGGAAAGTCTACATCACCGTACCCATTGAGGTTTCTTACATTTTTTCATATTATTTCTATTTTGATTCATATTTTCAGACATTGCTATGTGTATTGCTGTTTGGTTTCGCGCCCCTGATTTTGCGTTTATATTCATGTTTTATTCAAATATAATATGCTTATTTGCAGCTAATCCTTTTTGTTTTGTTAATGTTTTATTGTAATCCCCTTTGTTTGTTTCTTTCATTCTATCTTATATATATATATACACATACATTTTGATGCTAATTTTCTATTTTTTTTTATTTTTGTACGCATTTAATTGGTGAATTTTGTAGTAATTGTGTGTTGTGTGTTTTGTTTTTGTTTTTGTGCATGTGTTTGCATTTTTAGGCTTGGATACAGTCTTTTGTGCAAAAGACATCAATTCTTGCCAATGCCATTTCTGATTTTGCTGAGTTTTCTACCCAAACCCCTCTTGAGATTCAAACTGATTCTACAGTGAAGACACTTCTTAGTGAGGGTAATAAGATGTTAGGGTTTGTGTGTTCATCAGATCATCCTAACCCTAATCATGCTGATAATGTAAAGGCCCGGATTTTTAATAATAAATTTCAATAAATAATATAAATGGATTTAAGTCGAAAAAATAATAAGATAAAATAAAATAAAAATTCGGATATTTCAAGAAAAACTCGTCCTTAATTTCCTAAATCGAAATTGAAATCCTTAAACAAGTTCCGGCATTAATAAGTTAAAATTTTAAAATATGCGTTACCCCGCTTTCATATGCGAAAATTTAAAATAATATTTGGAGTTCTCTATTAAATTCGGAATTGGAAAATTGAAAATCTTTTAAGTCGAGTCGGGATGACGTCGAGAGAGCGGGTTTTGAGATTCATTTCCGAATAATTTTGAGTTGGGATTTATGGGGGCGATTTATTTATTTTTTTCTTCTTTTCTCCTCCCTCCTTGGCGTTTTCCTCTTACACCCAGAGACAGCAACTTTGCTCCAGGTTGACTGTAAGTCTGTAACAACTCCTATACATCACCATCCTTCCTTCTGGTGGAATCCTTATCCAAAACCCTCCCTCCTCTCTCCCTCTTTTCACTCTCAGAAGCCCCCCCTCAAGCCACCATTGCCGAGCCACCACCTTTCATCTTCTCCATCTTTGTTTGATCGTTATCCTCTGTTTCGTTTCCGATTCCCAGCAGCAGCTCCCGAGCGCCCTCGGCACCACCTCTGTTCACCGAGCCCTGTCTTCCTTGCAAGAACTCCGAGTCGGCACCACCGAGAACCACCTTCTCCCCTGTTTTTGAAGCTCCGAGCATCAAGCACCCAATTCCGAGCCAGCAGCAGCGTCTTGAAGTTCCTTCCTCCTCCGACGGTTGCAGCAGAAGCTCCCAGACGCCCGCCGGAGGCCAGAACGATGCCGATTTCCTCCGTTCTCCCTTCTCTAGGTCCGTTTTCGAATGTCATTCGATTTCGATACCAAACCCCTCGGATCGAACTCGTACTCATCTCTCGCCATTCCTAGGCCCTTGAGCGACCTCTTCTCGAGCCCTTGCAGTCGGAAAACCGCCATTGAAGCCGGAGATTCCCTCGGAATCGCGCCGATCGGTAACTTCTCTCTCATCTCTTTCCACATTGCCTTTCCTTGTATGCAGTGGCGGACCCGAGGGGGGTCCTGGGGGGTCACGTGACCCCCCCCTCGGCCCTAGAATTTAGTAGTTAAAAAAAAAAAATTACCAAAACGACGTCGTTTTGGGGGTTAACCCTAAGTTTCCAAAGGCGGCGTCAGGTGTGTGCGTTCTCCTTCCCATGTCCGCCTCCTTCCTCAGTTCCCCACTGTCCACATGTTGTGAGCTGAATCTGCCATATTTTACAGTAACTTTTATATCAATTTCTGTATACATTGCATTCGTTTGGGTTAAGATAGTACAGAATCTATGTAGTTTATGTTTATTTGCCAAATTATGGAATCTACACCAGTTTCTGTTTAATTCGCAGAAATCGGGGCATTTTACAGCAATTCTACAAAAGGTCGGAAAAGCTCGGAAAACCACTACGGAAGTCCAAGATCAAAGCAGCGGAACCAGTCGGAGAGTCAAGGCTACTCGATCTCGAGTATGCCTACTCGACCTAGACGAGCCTGTCCGAGCAGCTTGGTCGAGCAAAGCCTGATCGAGAGCCGAAACAACCCGGGCTCCGGACCCAACTCGATCTCGACAAGCCCTAGTCGAGATCGACGAAGCCCAGACACCACACCCGGAGTCGACGAGGAGAAGCTGCCCGAGAAGCCGAGCAACCCTGGTCGAGATCGACAAACCCTTGTCGAGGTCGACGAGACCTCTGAGTCCAGATCCGGAGTCCATCGAGTAGAGTCACTCGAGAAGACCTAGTCGGCAAGCCACCTTACTCAAGGTCGACTAGGGCTTGTCGAGGTCGATGAGCGCCTGAGTCCTTGTCCGAGCCAGTTGAGCACGTCAACCCGAGGAAGCTTTGTCGATGACCTAACCCTACTCGACATCGACGAGCCCTTGTCGAGGTCGACGAGCACCAGTGACCAAGTCTGAGCACATCGAGCAGATCTAGCCGAGGGAGTCCACTCGAGGAACCACCCTACTCGAGGCCGACGAGCCCTACTCGAGGTCGACTAGAGCCGTGTCCAGCAGCTTCTCGACGAGACTTGTCCGACTAGACTTGGGATTCCTTGGGGCCGAAGGCGGAGGATTATATCCGATTCCATCAAGTTCTATCATCATGGAAGGGAGATCTATCAAGACATGAAGACTTACCTAATTAGTTTTATCTTTTCTTTATAATATTTATTTCCTTAAAGCATTTATTTATCTTTAAGTATTTTAGATATAATTTTAGATATAGATAGATATCTTCTTTCCTAGAATAGCTAGGGAATGAAGGCTATAAATAAGGCCCTAGGGGGCTCAGTTTTATTCATTCAACATCGAATTCCATCACAATTCAATTTCAGAAACAATTAGTTAGTTCCACAGAGTAGTTTAGGAGTTCTAAGGTTTTTAGAGTTTTGGCTTTCTGCGAAAGTTGATTGCCGGGATTGTAAAGGCTTTTGAATTTAGTTTAATGCAAGTTATTTCTTTTCATTCAATGTCTGCGATTGCAATGAGGCGTGAGTAGTCCACCCACTTCTGGGGCTGGGGTGAGCCCGACGGTGGCCATGTGAGGCAATGCGATAAAGGTCAGATCTTTTTGTGCAATTCATCTTCTATCCCTATGAGCATGATTCTTTTGTGAGAGTTGAAGGTGATCCTTGTTTGGGTTATTGAAGCGAAAGTGATCTTAATGCAACTTGGGTTAATTATGTGAAAAGGGTTAGTAACAATTAGGGTTTATGCGAAAGCCTCTATATGCCTATTTGTTAATGACGAAAGTTATTTGATGGAAAGCATGATCTTTTGTGCCTTTATGTGTTGCTTTGCATGGTTATCGTTGTGGTGTTGAAACCCTGGCTTTGGAAGTCTTTTAGCATATTGATTTATTTTCATCAAAAATCTGAATTTTGTTCGAGATTCTGCAAATTTATATTTTCTGTCTTTCTTGTCGACATAGACAAAGCCTTGGTCGAGATCGAGTTGCCCTTGTCGGGTTTGCCTGTCTGCTGTGATTTTCACTTTCTGTTTTCGTTGACTGCTGTGGTCGATCTCGAGTACTGTTTGTCGAGATCGACGAGCCTTTGCTTTGCTTTTAGTTTCTGCTGATAATGTAAAGGGTTTGTGTGTTCATCAGATCATCCTAACCCTAATCATGCTGATAATGTAAAGGCCCGGATTTTTAATAATAAATTTCAATAAATAATATAAATGGATTTAAGTCGAAAAAATAATAAGATAAAATAAAATAAAAATTCGGATATTTCAAGAAAAACTCGTCCTTAATTTCCTAAATCGAAATTGAAATCCTTAAACAAGTTCCGGCATTAATAAGTTAAAATTTTAAAATATGCGTTACCCCGCTTTCATATGCGAAAATTTAAAATAATATTTGGAGTTCTCTATTAAATTCGGAATTGGAAAATTGAAAATCTTTTAAGTCGAGTCGGGATGACGTCGAGAGAGCGGGTTTTGAGATTCATTTCCGAATAATTTTGAGTTGGGATTTATGGGGGCGATTTATTTATTTTTTTCTTCTTTTCTCCTCCCTCCTTGGCGTTTTCCTCTTACACCCAGAGACAGCAACTTTGCTCCAGGTTGACTGTAAGTCTGTAACAACTCCTATACATCACCATCCTTCCTTCTGGTGGAATCCTTATCCAAAACCCTCCCTCCTCTCTCCCTCTTTTCACTCTCAGAAGCCCCCCCTCAAGCCACCATTGCCGAGCCACCACCTTTCATCTTCTCCATCTTTGTTTGATCGTTATCCTCTGTTTCGTTTCCGATTCCCAGCAGCAGCTCCCGAGCGCCCTCGGCACCACCTCTGTTCACCGAGCCCTGTCTTCCTTGCAAGAACTCCGAGTCGGCACCACCGAGAACCACCTTCTCCCCTGTTTTTGAAGCTCCGAGCATCAAGCACCCAATTCCGAGCCAGCAGCAGCGTCTTGAAGTTCCTTCCTCCTCCGACGGTTGCAGCAGAAGCTCCCAGACGCCCGCCGGAGGCCAGAACGATGCCGATTTCCTCCGTTCTCCCTTCTCTAGGTCCGTTTTCGAATGTCATTCGATTTCGATACCAAACCCCTCGGATCGAACTCGTACTCATCTCTCGCCATTCCTAGGCCCTTGAGCGACCTCTTCTCGAGCCCTTGCAGTCGGAAAACCGCCATTGAAGCCGGAGATTCCCTCGGAATCGCGCCGATCGGTAACTTCTCTCTCATCTCTTTCCACATTGCCTTTCCTTGTATGCAGTGGCGGACCCGAGGGGGGTCCTGGGGGGTCACGTGACCCCCCCCTCGGCCCTAGAATTTAGTAGTTAAAAAAAAAAAATTACCAAAACGACGTCGTTTTGGGGGTTAACCCTAAGTTTCCAAAGGCGGCGTCAGGTGTGTGCGTTCTCCTTCCCATGTCCGCCTCCTTCCTCAGTTCCCCACTGTCCACATGTTGTGAGCTGAATCTGCCATATTTTACAGTAACTTTTATATCAATTTCTGTATACATTGCATTCGTTTGGGTTAAGATAGTACAGAATCTATGTAGTTTATGTTTATTTGCCAAATTATGGAATCTACACCAGTTTCTGTTTAATTCGCAGAAATCGGGGCATTTTACAGCAATTCTACAAAAGGTCGGAAAAGCTCGGAAAACCACTACGGAAGTCCAAGATCAAAGCAGCGGAACCAGTCGGAGAGTCAAGGCTACTCGATCTCGAGTATGCCTACTCGACCTAGACGAGCCTGTCCGAGCAGCTTGGTCGAGCAAAGCCTGATCGAGAGCCGAAACAACCCGGGCTCCGGACCCAACTCGATCTCGACAAGCCCTAGTCGAGATCGACGAAGCCCAGACACCACACCCGGAGTCGACGAGGAGAAGCTGCCCGAGAAGCCGAGCAACCCTGGTCGAGATCGACAAACCCTTGTCGAGGTCGACGAGACCTCTGAGTCCAGATCCGGAGTCCATCGAGTAGAGTCACTCGAGAAGACCTAGTCGGCAAGCCACCTTACTCAAGGTCGACTAGGGCTTGTCGAGGTCGATGAGCGCCTGAGTCCTTGTCCGAGCCAGTTGAGCACGTCAACCCGAGGAAGCTTTGTCGATGACCTAACCCTACTCGACATCGACGAGCCCTTGTCGAGGTCGACGAGCACCAGTGACCAAGTCTGAGCACATCGAGCAGATCTAGCCGAGGGAGTCCACTCGAGGAACCACCCTACTCGAGGCCGACGAGCCCTACTCGAGGTCGACTAGAGCCGTGTCCAGCAGCTTCTCGACGAGACTTGTCCGACTAGACTTGGGATTCCTTGGGGCCGAAGGCGGAGGATTATATCCGATTCCATCAAGTTCTATCATCATGGAAGGGAGATCTATCAAGACATGAAGACTTACCTAATTAGTTTTATCTTTTCTTTATAATATTTATTTCCTTAAAGCATTTATTTATCTTTAAGTATTTTAGATATAATTTTAGATATAGATAGATATCTTCTTTCCTAGAATAGCTAGGGAATGAAGGCTATAAATAAGGCCCTAGGGGGCTCAGTTTTATTCATTCAACATCGAATTCCATCACAATTCAATTTCAGAAACAATTAGTTAGTTCCACAGAGTAGTTTAGGAGTTCTAAGGTTTTTAGAGTTTTGGCTTTCTGCGAAAGTTGATTGCCGGGATTGTAAAGGCTTTTGAATTTAGTTTAATGCAAGTTATTTCTTTTCATTCAATGTCTGCGATTGCAATGAGGCGTGAGTAGTCCACCCACTTCTGGGGCTGGGGTGAGCCCGACGGTGGCCATGTGAGGCAATGCGATAAAGGTCAGATCTTTTTGTGCAATTCATCTTCTATCCCTATGAGCATGATTCTTTTGTGAGAGTTGAAGGTGATCCTTGTTTGGGTTATTGAAGCGAAAGTGATCTTAATGCAACTTGGGTTAATTATGTGAAAAGGGTTAGTAACAATTAGGGTTTATGCGAAAGCCTCTATATGCCTATTTGTTAATGACGAAAGTTATTTGATGGAAAGCATGATCTTTTGTGCCTTTATGTGTTGCTTTGCATGGTTATCGTTGTGGTGTTGAAACCCTGGCTTTGGAAGTCTTTTAGCATATTGATTTATTTTCATCAAAAATCTGAATTTTGTTCGAGATTCTGCAAATTTATATTTTCTGTCTTTCTTGTCGACATAGACAAAGCCTTGGTCGAGATCGAGTTGCCCTTGTCGGGTTTGCCTGTCTGCTGTGATTTTCACTTTCTGTTTTCGTTGACTGCTGTGGTCGATCTCGAGTACTGTTTGTCGAGATCGACGAGCCTTTGCTTTGCTTTTAGTTTCTGCTTTGCTTTTTATTTTCTGTTTTGCTTTGTTCTTTGCTTTTGTTTGTCTTTTCTGCTCTTGTTTCTGTCTTTCTACTGCTCTGTCTGTGAGATCTGTTGCTACCTAAGAATTGCTGACATGCTTCCTCGTGGATTCGATCCTGACTTTTCTCTTACTACAACGGGACGAAGTCTTGTATTTATTTGCTGAGACAGGGAAGTCAATCTGAACTATATTTCATATTTATTTCATACTTGACCATCCTCCTGCAACAACACCACATCTCTCGTGCGTTCTCCTTCCCAGAATCCCAGCGTCCGCCTCCTTCCCCAGTTCCGACTCGGTCGCCGACCGGAGCCACCGCCAAGCCTCCGTACTGTCGGTCACCGCTAGTCCACCAGACCTCCGTCATGTTCTTCCTTCCTTCCGTCCAGGCCGCCTGTGGCTCGCTGAGTCGCTGGGTCAACCGTTCTCTCTCGACTAGTCGACAGGAGGAGGCGAGGAGCCACGCCGTCACTGACTCACCGGCCGGAGCCACGCGGCCCACGCCACCTCCAGTCAAATTATCCTTCCGAGTTCCGCTTGTCGGAGCCACGCCGACGCCGCCTCATTCTCTCTCGAGCAGTGGTCTACTGTCGAAGTGTCAATCGAAAGTCGAAAGGTAATCTTCGATTCTCCAAATTACAAATTGATTGTGATTATTGTTGTTGAATTGAGATTAATGTGGAATTGTAAATTTGTAATTTGTTTTAGTAGTTTGTTTGAATAGATAAAAACATGGTGAATTTATTATTGAATTTAGATTTTCTAATTGAAATTGATGTTGAATTGAAACGGTTGAATTGAGTTTGATTTTTCCAATTGAATTGAGATTGAGATTGAAGTGAGAGGTTTGAATTGAGATTGACTTTAGGATTGAGATTGATATTGAATTGGATTTGAAGTGGTTGTCATTTTGTTTGAATAGATAGGAACATGAGATTGATATTTTATTTTGTTTCGAATTGAGATTGGATTTTGTTTGAATTGAGATTGATTTTAGGATTAATATTGAATTGAAATTGATATTGCATTGAGATTAATCTTAAATTGATATATATCTAATTACAAGTGATGAAACCCTCTTTATTGTTGTTTGTAATATCGTTTGACAATAGTTTGTATTATCGTTTGGCACCAGTTTGTACTATAGAACATGTTATGTCTTTTACGCCTTTTTTCTCGATGTTACTGTGTACTACTGTGGTGACCCCCCTCACCCTCTCAAAAGTTTCTGGGTCCGCCACTGCTTGTATGTGTGTGCTCGGAATCTTGTGTCAAACCTCTGGGTGAAGTTTGCGTCGGAAACGAGCCGCCATCAGGGGCCTGGGGTTCCTTCTTTTCTTCCTCCCCCGTTTCCTTCCCGTCGTCGCTGTTGCAGGCTCTGTTCAGGGCTTGGAGGAGACGGGTCTTCCTCTGCCTTTTCTTTCTACATTGGGCCTCGGGTTTGGGCCTGACCCGGTCTTCCTAAAAGGGTTATATCGTTTCTTTGATGGTTCAGACCTCTTGAGTTTGTGGGATTGGATCCGGGTGTTTTCCGGACTAGGATCCGGTTTTTCTTCCTTCTTCCGGGTTGGGCATCCTCTTGGGCTGGATCCGGGTTTGATTCCATTCGGTTTATAAGGTTTGGGCTGGGCTTTCAGTTGGGGTTATTAAAATGTGGCCTTATTTGTTCATTATGTGTTATATTATATTATTATGTTATAGGTCAATTCTGATTTGGTGATGATTAAGTATATATTTTCCGAAATTATTATATTATAAGTGGTCTTTAAAAGAAAATAATAGTATTAATTGGAATATGTATTTTGTGGTGTTCTAACATGAGATTTAGAAAAGGTAAAGTGATCTCTTGGGGATAATTTATCAGATAAATTATGTAATGAGTTATAAATGAGGATTTATAAAATGGATTGATTTGTTGGTGTTTATTTTAATTAAATATTGATTGATTACTTACTTAAAAAGGTTTTGAAATAAAATGCTGGAATTATTTCTATAATATGATTTGAGAAATTGTTTTAAAAATGAGTTGACTTAACTTGAGATTTAAGAGTTTGGAAAGCTTTGGGAAATGAGTTTTGGAATATTATTTTAATATTCAATATTAAAGAAGGGATTTGACGGAACTTGAACTATTTGATCTTGAGCTTGAAGTTATGATTAAAAGTGTCATTTCAAATGTCGGGATTCCTTGTCTTGGTTTGATGATGTTGGTTTTAAAAAGGAAATTAGGCAAGTGGTTTTACTATCGGTTGATTTTGAGCATGTTGAGAACTTGGAGTTCATGTGTATGAATGATGGACCGTTAGCTTATGGAAATGGTTGATGATAGGTGTGTATTGCTTTTGGATTGCCTTGGACTTTCATTTGGGCCCTTGCTTGCGTTATTTTGCTGTTCTGCATCTTCAGGTAAGTTCCTTAGGGGGCTTACTCAGGTTGGACATTCATGCCTGTTGTTGTATTTTATGTTAGGTGTTGCATATGCATAAAAGCATGCCATGTAGTATCATGTTTAGGTTGCACTAATTGATTGAGCATCTGCTTACTTTATGCGTTTGAAACAGAACGACCGTTATCTGTGATAGTCCTAGAGTCTTTGCTAGGGTTATAGGGTAGCCCAGCCTCATCGGGTACCCTGAGTCAATCGAGTCATGAACTTCCTTATATTATGATATGCCTGCGGGCTTTATTGTGGAGCGGGTTAGGCATGCGTGCCCCCCGATTATGATGGAATGCATTCACGAGCTGGCCAGTCTCCACCTATCGGAAGGGGTGGAGGTAGGAGAGGGATATGCCACTTGGCATTGTCTTGGGCCCTTTACAGTATTTCTGCACATTATTATGAATTAGGAGCATGCTAGTGTGTTTGAATTTCGTACTGCATTAGAGCATCTTTATTAGGTATAGCACATAATATGTGGCCTCAGCGAGGACTGCCGGTCCCGCATGAGTGGCTCGATCTGATTCCTTTCCCCGTTCTTTTTTAAGGTATTTCTGCAAATTCTGAGTGCTCGATGTCTATATGACGGGGTTCCCTTTTGGCGAATCGAAGAATTTGGCTAACATCCTAACTTAGTAAAAATGGTAATTATCCACTCATGATTTGGTTTTGACCGGCTCTGCCGTGACACTTGTATCTTTATTATGCTTCCGCTTTACTTCCATTTGAAATGGATTTCGCGACATAGTCTTAGGACAGGTTAAGGGTACCCAACAGCCCTTCGAAGTTTTTAGGGTTTGAAATCCCTCTTTCTACAAATCTTAAAATGAGTTGAAACCTCGACCCGTACCTGGATTGCAAGATCCGAACAAGGGGTTTCATCCCTTGAAACGTAACCCAGAAATCATAATTCTGGGCCGTTACAAAGATGGTATCAGAGCTGAGGTTGTGCAATTCGGGTACACAAGGGTCGAGTGTATGTTTAGGAAAACCGCCCATGAATTTCAAGGAATTTTGAAAGGATTTTAAGAAGGGCAAAATGAACTTAATATGTCTAACTAAAATTGGGCTAAGTAATGAACTTGACTTGGAATAAAAGAGGAGAATCGACCAAACGGGGAAACGAGTGGGTAGTAAAGGCGCTAGACCACCCCTATTGGGTGTAGTTGGGAACGATAGACAAAATACTAGTTTGTTCTTTACAGATGGGTTGGGAGACTCAAATGAGATCATTATGAGTGTTATTAACTGATTTTGTACTGAGTGCTTGCTATGCTAGAGATCTGATTTGCTATGCCTAATAATGAGTTGTGTATTGACTGACCTGTGCAAACGAGATAGCGGGAGTGCCTTTATTTCTACATTGTCAAACCCAGCTTGTGTAAAACAGCCCCTTCCACTATGTTTGTTAACCCATTGACGGGTCTATCTAGCCTTTCCCTGGATGTTAGTGTCTTCCACGGGGAATCAGGTTGGTAAAAACGTTGTGTTGGGAATCATGGTTGGATATTAAGGTTGTCTGAGTGGGTGTTGGAAGTTCTTGATGTCACTTTGAGTCAGAAGTACGGTGTTTCTAGGGCTGTCTTTCCTTATTCTTATGATGATCAACCAATGTCTTCTTGCCATGAAGATTCGTACCAGAATTCCACGGGAAAGAGGGTGATGAGTCGGTTGGGAAAAGTCAATGGTTGCCCTTAGAGATCTCTGTCCGGTTGTAATTGTGACTCTCTCTGAATTGCATGACATAATTTTGTAATCTTTGGCATGTACCCTGCGAATGACCATTGGTAAAAAGCTACTCATGTTGTTGCATCTATGATTGGTTACATTGCTTAGGTCTTCTGTTATGTCTTGGCTTCTACCATGATTATATGTTGTCATAGTATGTTTACTTGGCCTATTGATCGTAGGATTGAATGAAAGTGTGAGCTGCATGAAATGAATCTGCATGATTTTACTCTACTAGGTTCATGATAGTGTGATCGTTAAATTTTGATACCCTGATGAAGCAAGTTCCTTATTTGATATGTGCTACAACTTGATGTCAACATGCCTTATATGATACGTAATTTCTAGTACATGTTATTGTCATGATCCTTAATGTAAATTCGTGATTGTATAACATTCTGTATCCATGCTAGTCACATTGTTTAGGTCTCGTGTTGCATCTCGCTTTCTGTCATGATTATGTTTGGGTTCGCGTGTCTGATTGACCTGTTGTAATGATCGTACTACTGATTGGTTAGAACCATGAATTAGGTCCATGATAGTGTGGTAAGCTCCTCTTTGTACGAATGCCCCGTAAGATAATCTCCTCGGCATTTTAGTTAGTGTTTCCCTTGGCCTTGCTTGATTAAATTAGTAGTTCCATCTGGGACCATGATATCGAAGTAACATCTTGACATATGCGTGTCTCATTTAGTATTATTAAATTGGAACACATGCCCCCGTATTCTGCTTATATTATCATGTTACGTAGGCTTATATTATGCACTGCTACATTCCTCCCATGCTTTCGTATCGCTGGACTATGTTAATGTGGTCTCTTCTGTATCGTTGTGTTAGTCAATCAAGCGAATGTATGTATCAAATGTTGTATTGCGTCATTAGTATCACGTAGGGCTCTGGTTGCGACTTGTGCGGATTTATACCTTGGCTACATTATTGTTGATTCCCTCTCGAGATATGTTCTTGATAGTGTGACTCTTCCCTTCTGCTATTCTCTTAAAATGTTGTATTCGTCCTGATTAGTCCTAGCATGTTTACATGATCATCGCTATGTAGTGCTCCCCATTACTCTATGATGCTATCTCCTTCTTACATGAATATATGGCTTGACACTTTGCATGATCACACACCACGCTATACCATGTTTCCGCATATATATGACATCAGAATGTTAGGGTGGGTCTAGTCGAAGTGCCTTGATGAGTTCATGTTCGATATGTGCTAGTAGTATCATATAAGGTTTATGAATTCCGATGTGACTCCCTAGATGGTAACTTTTCGTACTTACTGCATTGCGTAAACATGCTTCGTGAACCTTATGCTGAGTTCTCTTAGGCCACTCTTAACTATGTCATGCCTCCTCGTGCATCGCTAGCATCCTGTAGGACCTATGTTTTCTGAATGTGACCCTTCGTCTGATTGCATGTCATTCTTGACTCGTTATATGATCATGGTTGCCATATGTGATAGATACTATGCTACTCTTATGTGTTCTCGTATAACATTAGGTCGGATTGTTACGATAACCTCATCATGATGCATTGACCTTGATTGTTGATATATATACCCCGCTAGTGCATTGCTCATATATGTGATATTTGCTCTGTTTGGTAAATCCCGCATATCTCGCTTAAGACTACTAGGCATTATGGCTTTCATGAATCGATAGACTGTTAGCTTGTCTCGCATGCCCCTCAAGGTAGAACTCGAATGTGTCTTTTGAATGTACATGTATGTCGTTGATCTTCGAGATAGGTACATGTTAGTGTGGGTTGATATGGTTGATTGATTGAGACGAACCCTTGCTACTTGTCACAAATTGTAACCTCATAGATTTTCATAGGGGCAATCGTTGTCATTCTCGGGTCAAAGTCTTGTCTCTAGCCTTGGTCTATGCTTGGTTCTTAAGTGAACATTGGGTTGCATGTCCTTGTCACTCCCCTGTCTCTGCTAACTTAGACTCCTCTGCGATATTTGGTGAGCGACTGCTTGAAAGAGAAAGGAAGTTGCATAACGATAGAGCTGTGTGGCGGAAGCGTGGGCCCATAACTCACGGGCCTCAGGATCAATGATGTCGACGGGACAAGCGCATCGAGAATTACAGTTACTAAGTATGATATGACTTGCAAGCGGGAGTGTTCTTCATTCGAATTGCTAACCCTTTTGAATTTGTTGACTACGATATTGCACTGACCTAACGATGAGATTTACGTGTTGATGTGATGACTTATAGATCTCATGTACCATGATGTCTTGACGTGTTGCTACTCTAAGTTGCTAAGCATGATTTGAATTCCTTTGGCTGTAAAATGTGAACTATATATGTTAAGAAGCATGAATTGTATCGGATAAGGGTATAATGCAACATGTTAGCTTGATTTCATTATGTTCGTATATGATGCTTGCATTGACTATAGAGCATGATGGTAAACTGAGACTTGTTGAATCCATGATGTTAGGTTTATAAATGCTAGTGGATATGATGTAGACCTTATATTTGGTGATTTTCATGATTGCTTATTCCTCAAACCTGTGAGTGAGGTCATTTGGTAGCGTGGTTGGAGAATGGTGAAAGAATTTTGGGCGGTTGGGATGATCGATGGTATTAGGAGGTGAGTCACGAGAGAAGGAAGTTGGCCTAGGTAAGACTGAGTGAGCTTTGGAATTTATAGTAGGCAGTGTTGGTGGTTCTGATGAGCTTCTAGGTGATGCTGGTAATGCTTTGGGTAGTGCGAAGAGTGTAAGGAATGACTCGTGAATATTGAGGACATGGTATTAGAGGGTACTTGGGGTGTGAAGTTAGAGATAGGAGTTGGATTCTTAGAAGGGGATGGTGTGGTAGTGCTTGGCAGAAGGAGGGGCGAGATTTGAGCATCGGGATGAATTGGGATTTCTTTAGGAAATTTTTCTGAGATGACGTTGTCGGTCTAGAAGAGGATTAGTCTTGGCTTGAGAGTGGAGATGGGCGAGTGGGGAATTTGTTTTATTTTGACTGGTATGATGTGAGGATTTTCTTGATGATGTGATTTATTTATATTTGCTAGCATGACGTTAGATAATAACCATGATGCATCTGATAGGGAATGATATTACATGTTGTTATGCAATACTAAAATCTAGTTGGTAGTGACAAATGTTATCATGATATATTGCTTCTCTGCTATGTTGTTTTAGAAGCATGATAGGATGTGTTGTGATATGACACATGAGATAATGCTGTGTTATTATATGGTTGGCAAGCATGATTATTGGTATATTAAATGATGAATATGACTCAGAGCATGAATATGACTCGTATATATATGAGGTAATAGTGTATGTCTGCCTAATGACTAAATGATCGTTATATGGTGTTGTGACGAGTTGAGATGATATCTGGAGAGCATGTTGACATATTGATGTTGATATACTGCTTGATCTTCCCTTTTGTTGAATCTTACTAGCATGACCTTGTTTGTATTGATGTGGTTATAATTAGTTTTGTTTCATTGACTTATGATGAAATCCCGCTGTGGCTATCCTTGCAAATACAAATGTTTGATGTGATAAATCTGTTATGATAATGCTGGATAGAAATTGGATAGGATGACTATGTGAATTAATGCGTTAAAGGAGATCCCTTGTTGTGACTGACCCTACTATGATTGCGGTGTTGATATGCGATAGTGCGATACCTTTTATGATTTATGATGTGATGTCGAGACGTTTATTATGATTTTGTTATGTGGTTGAGATACGTATTATGACCCGTAGTAGGGTGTAGAGATGTTGATGTGACCTTGTGGCACTGTATTGGCATATGTTTGAGACTTGTCATATGATGTACTGATTGGAGATTGGTTGGTCATTTGGTTTTGCATTTCTTATGGCTTGTGAAGCTTGCTTGAATTGAGACTGATAGCTTGTTTCGATTCTGGAAACTAGGAAGATAATATGGGATTAGCCCTTAGAGGTGGATGATTCCACCTCCCAACTTCTGAATTTGATTGTTTGGTATGCGAGGAACTAATCTTGTGGTTGGAAGATTTTGACGAAACCTTGATTTGAAATGATTTGACTTGTTTTAGTGTAGGGTTGCTTTATTAGACGTTAGATTTGAAGATTTTGAACGGTTTTGAAAAAGGACCAACTTGGATTATAAAAGAATGAACGCTACCAATAATTTCAACGATTTTGAGGCTAATCTTTATTTTCAATTGCGGAATCCCCTTAAAAAAAAAAATTTCAAACCCGGGCAACTCTATGATACTTCACGAAGTGGATACTTGCATTTTATGGGGGCGCTTGTAGGGTGCTTGCTAAGACCTAGTGATGACATTGTAGAACTTTTAGAGTTGTGACACTTTCGAAAAGTCGAAGCGAGGATGCAATAGGAGCGCTTATCGCATACTTGTCAAGGCCAATTGGAGATGTCACGACCGTGACTAGGATGTTGTGAGAATCCCGGAAGACGCAACCGAGATGATTACAAGATTCTAGACATGGTCCTTAGACTCATCAATTTCAAACTTCATCCCCTACTTTATTTTGGTTTTAGTCTCGGGGGCGAGACTTGTTTTTAGAGGTGGATGATGTAAAGGCCCGGATTTTTAATAATAAATTTCAATAAATAATATAAATGGATTTAAGTCGAAAAAATAATAAGATCAAATAAAATAAAAATTCGGATATTTCAAGAAAAACTCGTCCTTAATTTCCTAAATCGAAATTGAAATCCTTAAACAAGTTCCGACATTAATAAGTTAAAATTTTAAAATATGCGTTACCCCGCTTTCATATGCGAAAATTTAAAATAATATTTGGAGTTCTCTATTAAATTTGGAATTGGAAAATTGAAAATCTTTTAAGTCGAGTCGGGATGACGTCGAGAGAGCGGGTTTTGAGATTCATTTCCGAATAATTTTGTGTTGGGATTTATGGGGGCGATTTATTTATTTATTGATTTTTTTCTTCTTTTCTCCTCCCTCCTTGGCGTTTTCCTCTTACACCCAGAGACAACAGCTTTGCTCCAGGTTGACTATAAGTCTGTAACAACTTCTATACATCACCATCCTTCCTTCTGGTGGAATCCTTATCCAAAACCCTCCCTCCTCTCTCCCTCTTTTCACTCT
The DNA here is from genome assembly GCA_037127255.1 of Persicaria tinctoria. Lineage (NCBI taxonomy): Eukaryota > Viridiplantae > Streptophyta > Magnoliopsida > Caryophyllales > Polygonaceae > Persicaria > Persicaria tinctoria. Next base: position 49,122,799 of record JBANSL010000005.1, read on the forward strand.
CAGAAGCCCCCCCTCAAGCCACCATTGCCGAGCCACCACCTTTCATCTTCTCCATCTTCGTTTGATTGTTATCCTCTATTTCGTTTCCGATTCCCAGCAGCAGCTCCCGAGCGCCCTCGGCACCACCTCTGTTCACCGAGCCCTGTCTTCCTTGCAAGAACACCGAGTCGGCACCACCGAGAACCACCTTCTCCCCTGTTTTTGAATCTCTGAGCATCAAGCACCCAATTCCGAGCTAGCAGCAGCATCTTGAAGTTCCTTCCTCCTCCGACGGTTGCAGCAGAAGCTCCCAGATGCCCGCCGGAGGCCAGAACGAGGCCGATTTCCTTCGTTCTCCCTTCTCCAGGTCCGTTTTCGAATGTCATTCGATTTCGATACCAAACCCCTCGGATCGAACTCGTACTCATCTCTCGTTATTCCTAGGCCCTTGAGCGACCTCTTCTCGAGCCCTTGCAGTCGGAAAACCGCCATTGAAGCCGGAGATTCCCTCGGAACCGCACCGATCGGTAACTTCTCTCTCCTCTCTTTCCGCATTGCCTTTCCTTGTATGTGTGTGCTCGGAATCTTGTGTCAAACCTCTGGGTGAAGTTTGCGTCGGAAACGAGCCACCGTCAGGGGCCTGGGGTTCCTTCTTTTCTTCCTCCCCTGTTTTCTTCCCGTCGTCGCTGTTGTAGGCTCTGTTCAGGGCTTGGAGAAGACGGGTCTTCCTCTGCCTTTTCTTTCTACATTGGGCCTCGGGTTTGGGCCTGACCCGGTCTTCCTAAAAGGGTTATATCGTTTCTTTGATGGTTCAGACCTCTTGAGTTTGTGCGATTGGATCCGGGTGTTTTCCGGACTAGGATCTGGTTTTTCTTCCTTCTTCCGGGTTGGGCATCCTCTTGGGCTGGATCCGGGTTTGATTCCATTCGGGTTATAAGGTTTGGGCTGGGCTTTCAGTTGGGGTTATTAAAATGTGGCCTTATTTTTTCATTATGTGTTATATTATATTATTATGTTATATGTCAATTCTGATTTGGTTATGATTAAGTATATATTTTCCGAAATTATTATATTATAAGTGGTCTTTAAAAGAAAATAATAGTATTATTTGGAATATGTATTTTGTGGTGTTCTAACATGAGATTTAGAAAGGGTAAAGTGATCTCTTGGGGATAATTTATCAGATAAATTATGTAATGAGTTATAAATGAGGATTTATAAAATGGATTGATTTGTTGGTGTTTATTTTAATTAAATATTGATTGATTACTTACTTAAAAAGGTTTTGAAATAAAATGCTGGAATTATTTCTATAATATGATTTGAGAAATTGTTTTAAAAATGAGTTGACTTAACTTGAGATTTAAGAGTTTGGAAAGCTTTGGGAAATGAGTTTTGGAATATTATTTTAATATTCAATATTAAAGAAGAAATTTGACGGAACTTGAACTATTTGATCTTGAGCTTGAAGTTATGATTAAAAGTGTCATTTCAAATGTCGGGATTCCTTGTCTTGGTTTGATGATGTTGGTTTTAAAAAGGAAATTGGGCAAGTGGTTTTACTATCGGTTGATTTTGAGCATGTTGAGAACTTGGAGTTCATGTGTATGAATGATGGACCGTTAGCTTATGGAAATGGTTGATGATAGGTGTGTACTGCTTTTGGATTGCCTTGGACTTGCATTTGGGCCCTTGCTTGCGTTATTTTGTTGTTCTGCATCTTCAGGTAAGTTCCTTAGGAGGCTTACTCAGGTTGGACATTCATGCCTGTTGTTGCATTTTATGTTAGGTGTTGCATATGCATAAAAGCATGCCATGTAGTATCATGTTTAGGTTGCACTAATTGATTGAGCATCTGCTTACTTTATGCGTTTGAAACAGAACGGCCGTTATCTGTGATAGTCCTAGAGTCTTTGCTAGGGTCATAGGGTAGCCCAGCCTCATCGGGTACCCTGAGTCAATCGAGTCATGAACTTCCTTATATTATAATATGCCTGCGGGCTTTATTGTGGAGCGGGTTAGGCATGCGTGCCCCCCGATTATGATAGAATGCATTCACGAGCTGGCCAGTCTCCACCTATCGGAAGGGGTTGAGGTAGGAGAGGGATATGCCACTTGGCATTGTCTTGCGCCCTTTACAGTATTTCTGCACATTATTATGAATTAGGAGCATGCTAGTGTGTTTGAATTTCGTACTGCATTAGAGCATCTTTATTAGGTATAGCACATACTATGTGGCCTCAGCGAGGACTGCCGGTCCCGCATGAGTGGCTCGATCTGACGGGGTTCCCTTTTGGCGAATCGAAGAATTTGGCTAACATCCTAACTTAGTAAAAATGGTAATTATCCACTCATGATTTGGTTTTGACCGGCTCTGCCGTGACACTTGTATCTTTATTATGCTTCCGCTTTACTTCCGTTTGAAATGGATTTCGCGACATAGTCTTAGGACAGGTTAAGGGTACCCAACAGGCCTTCGAGGTTTTTAGGGTTTGAAATCCCTCTTTCTACAAATCTTAAAATGAGTTGAAACCTCGACCCGTACCTGGATTGCAAGATCCGAACAAGGGGTTTCATCCCTTGAAACGTAACCCAGAAATCATAATTCTGGGCCGTTACAGATAAGTCGTATACTGATGATTCTCCAGCCTCCCAATTTTGGTCAAGTCCTGAGTTGATTGACTGTCTTAATCAGATTTAGTTGGCTTATAAGAACAGAGTGAAAATGAAAACCAACTTTGTTGATGATTTAACTTCATTTGACATATTTGGGTCTGATCCTGCATTTAAGTCTGATGTTGACACACAAACTGCGTCTGAATATGCAAAAAAGACAGTTAAAGATGCATCAATGCCTTCTGCTGCCACTCAAGGGATGCCAGATGTAGTTGTCAATATTGCTAAAGAATATGTGAATGATATGCCTCTTCCCCATGGTCATGTTGTTGTCCCTCCCCACCAACCTTCTGTTCCTGGCCCTTCAACCGGTGTCTCTGCTGTAAGTGCCAATCCCACTGCAAAGTCGTTGGTGTATAAAAAGAAGATGAAGTCTCCTATTCCATTGCCACAACGTAAATCTTCTCGTGTTCGTAACTTAAGTTCAATAGCTGGGAAACAAGATGTGGGTAAGGAAGAAGATGTTGCTAGTAGAAGGTCTTCCAAACCTTCCTTAACCCTCCAGAGTCCTTATTTTTCAAGAGTTGTTGATATTATTGATGCTATCTCTGGCACTGAGCGTATTATGTCTGCCTATTTATCCAAGAAGACAGCTTCTCCCACGTAAGTTTATGTTTTTGTTACTAATTATTTTAAGTTTTATTTTTTGCTTTATTATATTTATGTGTTTCATATTATGTCTAATATTTGTAGTGAGGTCCTGTTTAAATACAAGTCTGTAAAAGTGCATAGGCATGATATGAAAAGTCTTGAAGATGATTTCCACGTCTCCTATGGGGTTATTGCTGGATGGTGTGTCGTTCTCAACCACAAAGAACAATTTAGAAGTGATGTTTCTCCACTAAGGTTTTTTGTGCTAGTTCATTCGTTTGTAAGTATTCTTTTTGTTATTAATTTTATTTATGTTTGTTGCTCTGTTATGTAGGATTATCCCTCTAATGCATCTCTTGATAGCTCTGTTAACCAGTATCCAAAGTTTTCTATCCGGCTTGAGTCTTCATTGGCAATGGCTCCTCATATTGCTTTAAAAGATGTTGATATGGTACCTTTTTTGTTTTTTTTATATATATATATAAATTACCTTCTTCTATCATTTTTTTTTTATTTTTCTTAGTTTTTTTAAATGTATGTTATTTTGTGCATTTTTGCAGTCTGTGTTTGTTGTTGAGCGTGAAGAAAAGTTTTTCATGGTAGTCTTCAATGTTAAGACCAAACTTACCCAAACTCTTGATGTTTGTCCTCCTGTCTCTCCTCCTACTGGCTCAATTTTATCAACAACGTAATATTTGGTGAGTTTTGTTATTTTTTATGTCATATATTTGAAATTAATATATATTTCTAATTTATTCAACTTTTCCCTTTTTCTGATTATATAATTATTTTTATGTTTATAGGAAGATTTGCTTGATGACTATTTGAGTAACAAAGGATTAAAGGCTAAGTCGGACTCAATTACAAAATCAACGTCCTCAAATATTACTCTTCCATGGGCTGGTGATGATAAGAGGATCTATTCAGGGGTTTGTCTTATGAGGCACATGGAAACTTTTATTGGAGTTGAGAAGGGATTCAAACCTGGATTTGATAAAGGGAGTGAGAAGAACATATCCAAGTTGCGACAGAAATATTTGGCTGATATCATATGCTCAGATCTTAATGCGGTGCGCACTCAAGTTATTGAAGCAGCCAAGTCTCACGCAAAACTGACATTAAAAGGAGTCCAGGGTCAGAAGCTGCAGTTTCATTGACAGTCACTAACTACTGTTAACATTTAGCCCCATCTATAAGTATATATCTGGTATATTGTAGCCTGTTTGGTTGTTGTGGACAGTTTAAACAATGTTTGGACAATTTTTGTAGGGTATACCCATTTTGGGCTTTACTTGTTACGGGGGTATAACTCTAGTCGTATCCTTTGGTGCTACTCTGGTACATTTTGTGAATTGTCTGGGATTTAACAACTTAGGTTTTTGGAAGATCTTGTGTTGAGGAATTTTATTCCTATTTAGTTATGCTGTTGCTTCTTTATGTTTAAGTATGTTTGTATATGCTTTGTTTTTGTTTCTGTGTTTTTGTCCTAGGTTTCAAATTTATAAATTCAGTTATTGAACTTAAATCTGGCAGGTGTTGTGTTCTTTGAATTGGTAAATAAAGAGCGGCCAGTCCGGGGTTCGAATTGGGCACTTAACAGGTGTGGTGTTCCATAAGTCTCATATTGTGCAACAATAAATTCACGTTGTGCAAATATAAAGATACGTTGTGCATATGTATGAGTATATATAAATAAGAGTTGTGGTATTGTACATTAATGTTGTGCAAATATAATTGGTTTTTGTGCTAACACACAATCATGTTGTGCATGTGCACTAATATAGTTTTAAAATATTTTATTTTCTCCTCCCTATTTTGTGATTCATTTCTACTTAATGTTTGTTTTATCTATAAAACGTTTTTTTTATAGATAAACCTCATTTAATTCATTTTTCAGTTGTGATGGCCATATCCTCCCATTTGTACAAAGTAACTCTTTGTTGTTCATATTTAAATTTGTATTGTGCACATTTATAATTATGTTGTGCTGTTCCCAGGGATCCCTGAATATGTAATATTTCGATGTTCAGTTATAAATGAATGTTGTTCATCTTTAATTATCTTATGTTCAGATATAATTGAAAGTTGTTTTTATATGGGTTGGAGTTTCTGGGGTTCATATATGTCTCCAAGTTGTTGTTATATGTTTCATTTATATTTTTTTAGTAAATATTTATCTTTTTCAAGTGCATTCTTTGGAGTTTTTGTTTTCAACTATAATTTGATTTTGTGCTAACAAAAAATCATATTGTGCATGTGGAATAATATAGTTTTAAGTTTTTTTTATTTTCCCTCCACTTTTATTTATTTATTTATTATTAATGTTTTTTATATATTTAAAAGGGGTTTTTGGAGTTGTATTGTGTTTTTAAATCTTGGAAAATGAATTAAAATAACTGTTTGTTGTTCACATTTAAGAGTGTTTTGTGCACATATATTAGTATGTTGTGCTGTTTCCCAGGGATTCATGAAAATGTAGGATTCTGATGTTCAATTATAAATGAATGTTGTTCAACTTTAATCGTCCCATGTTCAACTATAAATGAAAGTTATTTTTATAATATTTGAAGTTTCTTGTGTTCATACATATCTCCAACTTGTGTTTTCTCTCCCATTTTACTGCTCTTCATCCATACTTTATGTTATTTTTTAATGCATACTTTTATAGCAGTAATTGCATATTTAAAATGCGTAATAAATAAAATAATACGATAAAATATTTTATAGTAATATTAATACGATAAACTTAAATGTGGCAATACTATAGAATAACAACTTGTTCCCTACCACATAAAATACATATTTTTGAAATAGAAATTATATTTGAAGGTGCAATTTTTTTTTGTTGCCCTTCTACTTAATCTAGATGCCAAGATATTCATTAATCTTGGCCCTCTTAATATCTTCCGATTCAATCAGTCCTTCAACATGTGCAGTTATGAACCCTTCAACCATCTGCAATGTATCTTCCAACCTCTCTTGTTCTTCAACCAACTGCATACATTATTTTCAAGTTAACATTTATATTGGAAATATCAAAATATTATTTAAAAAAGAATTGAAATCTTACCCTGGCCTCCAGATCATTGTTATGTGTCCGTCGTGCTTCAGATATATGGTATTCATTTCCATTAATTTCCTGCCTGACTGCATCGTAATAGGTCTGATGAAATTCAGCAAATGCCATGTAATTTGCTCTTTCCCTTGTGGTGAACGTCTCCGCTGCTTCTTCCAAGATTTTCATGTGGTATCCTGGGTATTGGATTTCATCTAGTGCGTCCATCTCCCTGTAGTAATTTTCTGTGAACTCTACTGGCCTGATTCCTGCCATTTCCGATTGACTGACTTTGGTGGTTTTTGAAATGGAAAGAGGGAGAGAGCACTGGATATCAGTTTTTGCTGTTTAAATTGTGCCTTTCTAATGGAGGGGTGTCTCTGTATATATAGGCAAGTATTTTGCAGTTTCGGCCATTTTAACTTCCTCCTTTAAGAAGTTTTAACTTTCTATTAACTGCTTTTTGTCTTAAAAGCCGAGAGGCCCAATGCATGTTTATCTTTTCCTTTACCCTATTATAGGTCCTAAAAACTGTGTGTTCCCAATGTAATTGTGATTTAACATGTCTAACTTTTTCTGTTTCACAGTTAAAAAGTGCTATTCTAATAACCAAAATTGCATTTATATCCTTATGTTGTTCACATTTAATAGAGTTTTGTTCGCGGTAAATAGACCGTTATATTTTATCCGTTTTTCTAACTGCTTTTTGCCTGAAAAAACCTGTTACCACCTATGCATGTCTTTCTGTTTTTTTTTGGTGGAAAACTATATTTTCCTAATATTGCAATGCATGTTGATATTTCCTACTAACAACTAAATGTGTAAACACATATCATTGTTGTCCACATATAATACTTAAAAGTCAAAACAATGGTAAATCATCATAAAATAGTGCTTCCTTCACCAACAGTCAAAGACTGTTGGTGATCCTTGTTGTAAACTGTTAATAAGTAAAAGTGCAACTATAAATCCTTGATGTTCATAGATAACAGGTAAATGCAAACAACGTAAAATCAAAACAAAAAATTGCTTCCTTTCTCAACAGTCAAGTGTGTTGCTTGGTGCTCTCATTTTTTCTTTTCTGGGCAAGTTCTGCTGTTGTGAGGAGCATATTGATTGCAGATAGAGCATAATCTTTTCCCCCTTTTTTGTGTTTTCATTGATATCTCCTTTCCACTTTTCAATCGCTTCCCACTCCCCTTTGTTTTTGCCTGTGTTGGATCATGAATTGTAACATTTTCAGATCTGTGAACCCCAGCAAACTCATCGAATATACTTGTCTTTGAGTTGGATGACGATTCTGAATTTGTTGCTGATATCAGGAGCTCCTGTTTTGCCTTTCTCAAGGTGTCTGTGAAACGCTTTATCTGCTCTGTATTGCCCTTAATGATGTCTACACATGAATGGAATTCTGCTAGCATATTTGTGAGCATCAGTTTTTGTTCCTCCTTCTCCCTTGACTGTCTGACAACACCATTATCTAATGTAAAGACATTGCTTAGTGTTGCAGCCTTTGTCCACCGAGTCAATATCAATGTGTCTGGCAACTTCTCCACTTGTAAATCTTTCAAAACTGTTAATATGTGCCTGCATGGGTAGCCATTTCTGATGAACAAGTTGCAAGAACAAGAGCAGTGATGATTAGCAATCTGGTGCTCAAGAGTGTACATCTTTTTGTTTTCCTGCTTCAGAGTATATACTGCTATGCCTTCAATCTCTGTCACATTGGTGACTCTGCAGTTATATAATGCAGCACTCAACTCTTCCTGAAACTTTTTCCATATCCCCAGTGTATACAATGTTGATGCATGCTTCTCCAATGGAAGTGGCGAGATCAGTTTTGGTTTCAGGATTGCACAATCATAATTATTTTTCCCTTGCCTATGCCTTTGTGTTTCAATTGCACTGTCATAGTACAAGAAAAATTCTATTAAATTTGCTGAACAGTTTGAAAACTTACGGAAGAAGTGGTTCATGCTCTCTGAAATGGATGTTGTTCTCACTAATCCGCCAAGTTGGACATTTCTATACTATGCGGGTATCCACTTTTCTCTGTTAAGAAACAAATCAGATAACAATGAGTGGTTTGCCATTCCAAAATCGTCCATCAACTTTCTCCATTCTGATTCAAACTCTTCATGTGTTATCTCCATGTTCCACACAATGGTCCTGAGCCTGGTTGTGAACGTGGAGTAGCCAGTCATTGTGTTGTCAATTTTCTGAGACAACTTCTCCATGATGTGCCACATGCATAACCTGTGTCTTGTCTCAGGGAAGACCTTCTCTACAGCTATCTTCATTGTCGGGTCTTGGTCTGTTGAGAAGATTGTTGGGCAGTGACCCATTTCCTTCTTGAAATGTTCAAACAACCAAACATAAGATTCCACATTCTCATTTCGCAAAAGTCCTGCCCCAAACAACACACAACCTTTGTGGTGGTCATATCCTGTGAATGGACTAAAAACCATCTTCTACCTTCCAGACAACAAACATACGTGTTTCAGTGCAATTACAGTACTTATATATGATAATGTACTTTAAAAAATGCATTATGATAAAAAATAATATAACAATCAGTGTTTTGTGTTTTGTGTTTACCTGTTCGTATTGTAGGTTGAGTCAAATGATACAATATCTTCAAACAATGAGTAGTTCTTCCTAGAAACAGCGTCAGTCCAGAACAATCTGTTGAGCTTGTCATCTTTATCCAAATCATATGCAAAATAAAATGCATTGCATGTTTCTTGTTTGTTAAAGAAGCGATCAATAACAACCTGAGCATCAAACCCTTTAAAATAAGCCAGGAGATCTCTTCTTTGATTTTTAAAATCAATTGCCAAAGGCCCAACATTGATGTACCCTCCAACCATTTCTTGAAACAATCTGTAAGATCTTGTTGTCCCAACTCCTTGTTTTGCACAATCAAGGACAAACTTTCTATGATGCGTACGCATCTGTCTATTTCTCTTCATGTACATTTTTCCCAATTCATCCACTAAACTATGTGTGTGTTTTTCCTCAAGTTTTGTCACAACAAACCCCTGACCCTGAAAATGCTTGATTATAATCCTAGTTGTACACCCAACTCTGCCAGACAACCGATTTCTCATATTTTTTGTGTTCTTGTAATTCTTGTATCCCTCCTTGTTGCAATACAAGTACTTCCACTACTACAATAACGAGCTAATGTAGCGCATCTTTGTGGCGGTTTATTCCTTTGTAGCGGTTTAAGTGGCGGTTTACTCTTTTGTGGCGGTTTTGATAAGGTATTTGGCAACTATACTTTGGAAGACCTAGGATAGCGGTTTTAAAAGCCTGTAGTGGCGGTTTTAATTTTGATCTACGGTGGCGGTATTTAGGATCTATAGTGGCGGTTTTGAGGACTTATTGTGGCGGTTTTTAGAATCTATTGTAGCGGTTTTATGTTTACTTTTTTTTCTTAAAAAAATTTAACCCTAGTATCGGAATACTCCTCTTTAAGTTTAAGACTTGTCTTCTCCTTTAGGCGTGCGAGGAGCGCTGCTTGACCCTTCTACCCAGTCTCTTCCCTCGCCGAATCTCACCCACCATTTCCATTTCCGCCTCCACCTGAGAAATCCTTTCCCCCAATATTTTGAAGAGTACAATTTTTTGGAGAAGCCATTGCAATGTTTACTGCATAGACGAAATTAAAGCAATTATTGGTGCAAGGCATACAAAACACAAGGTTAGGGTTCCCCTTGGTCTCAATTCGCACTAAGCAACGGGTTTAGATTGTGGATTTCCAGGTATGTATCTTCCCTCTTTTTGCTCTCTTTTGATCCCTTATTTCTCAGATCTAGGGGCCCTTATTTCAGATCTAGAGGACTTGGTTCAGATCTAGGGCTTTCGGCTTGTTCTAGGGCGATTTAAGCTTGCCTTTGATTTAATTTTGGTAATTTTTTTGTGAGGGTAATTCGTTGCTTATGCGATTCTCTCGCTGAGGGGGGTTTCAATCCTTAATCCTTGGCGTGATTCCTCTTGATTAGTTGATGTTGCGTTTTTCCTATGTCTGCTTGGGGGTCGTTTATGTTGCTCGTTGATGTTGATGAGAGGATGACATAGTTGTGGGCCTCTAGAATCAATTCTAAGAACCATGACTTGTTAGATTTTCAATCATAAGATAGTTTCGAAGATTAGAGCTTTGGAGGTTTAGTTCTTTTTCTTGAAGCATGTTTTTAATTGATATGATTTTTATTACTTCTGGAATGTATTTCTTTCAAAATTATGAGATTTTTAAATGATTTTAGGTGTACTAAAATTTCCTTCTAAAATTAGGATCTAACTACAAAACAAAAAATTTCTTAGCCTACGTTTTAGGTTTTCTTAGTGATCATTTATCTATGCATCCACATATAAATAGTTCATACAATAAAACTACTAACAATCATGAATAACTTCAGCAGTCACATGTGCATTCACAATTATAATATTAAGCAAATGTTATTCAATTATCATAGGAGAGAGAACCTAACAAAATTTTAAAAAGTTTCATAGTCTTGTTAGCTAATGTTGACATGTTGCCACTATTGAATTTTGTTGTTCTTGAAATGCCTATTTATTGAAGCTGATGTCTTATCTCTCTTTTTATTTATTTCATAATTTATACATACGTGTCAAGGATATTAAAAGACCACATTATATTTAACACATTATTTTAGACATACATTATATTTAACACATTATATTTAACACATTATTTTAGACATAGATTTGGTTAGCAGTCACGTGGGGCTTCAAATAAATGACTTAAGTTGTTACATTCCTCTTTCATGAAAGCAGTAGTTAGCGAAAAGTTTGGTTTAGACATACATTATATTTAACATATTATTTATTTTAATGATAAAAATGAAAGAAGAATATATAGTGGAATTAAGGTCCACCTTTACTATCTATTTACAAGGTGATTGAAATGAATCCGACTTGGCCTGAGATTGAGAAAATGGTTGACGATATTGGCCACATGGTACAGTAGGGGCTTCACATGAGAAAGAGATAAGATTGTTTATATATTATTTCATTATCTACTAGATAAAATTTACCCCTTAGAAAGTGGTTTAGGCTTCTAATAAGCTTACCTTAAAGCTGATATCTTAATCAATCTATAGATGCAAGGGGACGAAGTGATATTTGCAAATATTGCCATATGTTAAATGACATTTCCATTGCTACATATTCACAGATATAATGACTCATCCGATTTCTACTTGATTTTGATTTTGTTTAGCTTCATATTTAAGTTTTTAATGGGTTTAATTAAGTAGATGTTATTGAAATGGTAGAACTGTTAACTGCTTATGGCAAGGAAGAGTTCTAGTTTAATCCATTTGGATGGCATTTGAAGGATATCAGTGAACTTAAAACATATTACCTTTTTCCAACCAACTGGAGTAAGTTTTGCATCAAAATATTCAGGTGACATGAATGCTTTCTTCTTCAGGTAACAATGCTTATGCTTAAACACTCTAGTAGTTTTAAAAAATGATGAACACATCATACTTGCTAGTCAAAGAAAGGTAGTGATGCTCAAGCAGAAAATGAGTGGTGACAGTTGGTTTGGAAGAAAGCTATGGAGCTGATGAGTACTTTTGAATATCCATGTGCTAAATGTAAATGATAATATGATACATTTATTCTATAACACCACTAGTTTCATGGTCTAATTTCATGCCCCTAGGTTTTAAGACCTTCCTTTCGATAGAGTGTGTGGTACATTCTTATCGGATTTTGATCTTAGCTAGTTTTTACCCTGTGTGTTTCTTAACACCAAAATAGTTGTACTTGCTTTCAGGCAAAGGCTCTTGCAGAGAAAAATATGTGAGACCTTATTGTTCAAAGAGAGTGGGTGAAGAGGAATGTATGACACCTAATCCTTATGATCTTACAATTATGATTATCATGATTTAGTTTTTTTTTATTGTCTTCATTTAGCATCTAATCCTCTTGTTTGCACTCGTCTGTTTGTCCCTTTTATTTTTAGGGTTTCCCCCCCTCCAAATCATATAGTGTGCTTTCTAGATTGCAGTTAGTATCTTTTACCGCTCAAGTTGCATCTCACCTTGTATAAATTGAATGTTTTGTGTGCCATGATTACTTCGATTACTTCTTGTTTCAAAACACGGTTTATCTAAGATATAGTACAAATAGAATCCGATCTCTTCTCTTCTTTTTTCTTTCTTTTTTTCTATTTGTGATACCTGCTATGACATCTATAAATGTACTTGAATAATATTTTAAAGTTTTTCTCATATATCAGTGGACATGTACACATGTGTTCCATGGTCAGTCATCTTTAATTATCTTGTTTCCTTATTTTATATTGTTATGTCAAACTCTGTTTTTTATCATTGCTCTTTGTACCTAATGAATATAGCTTTCCTTTCTAGAGGCTTGCTACTCAGTTTAATTGCATGTTAATAAGATTGTGTGGAGATTTTCACCTTTGTATGCAGGTGATAAATAGCTTGCTTGATCCATTTGGCCAGAATTTGTGTGTTAGAGAAGATGGACATGTTTGTTATCAGATGCAATCTCTATCCTATGCTAGGCAGTGTTTTTGCACCACACTCATTCCTCTGGCTAATGCCTGATTATGAAAAACTAAATATATACTCGAGAAATCATTAACTGTGAAAGATGCAATTTTTTAGGGCACTTGTGCAAAGAGTGATATACATACACATATATATATATATATATATATATATATATATATATATATATATATATATATATATATATATATATATATATATATATATATATATATATATATATATATATATATATATATATATCAATCTTTGCATCAGACTTCATATGGTGATATGAATATATTCATAATTGTTTCATATGTTGGAGATTGATTATTTATCTCTATCGAATTGCAGTGAGCCCACACATTGGCGAAGACGATAAATAATAACTTACATATGATGGATTCAAACAAAAAGAGATGTGGCAAAACATGTGGAAAAGTTTGCTTCGTGTGCTTAGACATAGTTTGGTTTATTATGTAATGTTTTATTTCAGTCCCATGAGCATTAATACATTACTGTATGGTTATGTACGAATGTCAATGATATTATCTAATTATAAAGATTATTGTATTTCATTTTCATGATGAAATGTATTAAAGTATAGTTTGTATTATATATTTGTTATTTGATTACTTATTTATATGTATTTATAGTGGTAAATGAACCACTACAAAAGGTCTTAAAGAGCTCAAAAACCGCTACAATAGGCTCAAAAAACCATTACTTCTGATTAGAAAAACCGTCACATTATGCTTTTGAAACTGCTACAACAGAAATTTGAATCCGCCGCAATAACCGCTGCATTTTGTAGCGGTTTTTTAGTTTTACTGGCGGTTTTTCACTTCAGGCTAAAAACCGCTACAGTAGATATAAAAACTGCCACCTTTGACCTAATGCAGCGGCAGCTGATGTAGCGATTACAAAACCGCCACATTAGCCTTTAAGGAGCGGTTTTCCTACTTTTTGTGGCGGTTTTTTGCCGCTACTATAGTCCTTTTATGTAGTAGTGTTCAATTTAATTAACCCTGACTCCTTAACTATCGCTCCATGTCTTACATCAAAACCAGCCCTATATGCATAATCCAAATAAGCTTTGATTGCTTCCTCCATTATCTCATACACTTTTTTTTTCTGATGGCCTCAATTCCTCACTGCATATTGGTATCCAGTACATTGTACTGTTAGGTGAGACAAACATTCTACAAGGCAGGTGCTCTTCTTGTTGTGTTGGCTCAATATCATTTTCAGGAGGTAAAATAGCAAGAGGTAATGCAGTAGCAACACCTTTAGTAGTAGATGCATCTGAACTTTGTCTATTTTCATTGTTTGTTTCCATATCAGACTCCATTTATAATGTGCAATCTGTGTTGTAAAAAATGTATTTATCAATTAATATGTGCTCTTAAAATCACTGTCATTGTTTAACACATCTTAAAATAAAAAACTAGAGTGTTTATATTGTGCATAGTGAATATCAAATGCATTTAATCTAGTTAAAACAAGCATTCATGCAGTTAATGTACTATGAACATGCTTTTATTGAACAATAAAAAGAATCAGTACATATGCATTTATTATTTGTTTTGGTAGGTTTTTATTTTTGAAAACCCTAGGTTGTTCTTCAATTCCGATTTTCAAAAATTGATCTTAATTATGAATGTTTCTGTTCGAAATTCTAATTTACGTTGTAATTTAATAATGAAATGCAATGTTTATTCACCAATTCCAGAAATTAAGCATAGTTATCGAGTTTATGATGAAGAAATTGGTTTGCGTACCTGTTTGCCCTTTTTCAATCGATTTTTTTATCTTGTGATTGGATGTTCCCCCTCTGCTCGCTTTTGTGCGTTTGAATTGCAATGATGTCTTGTTTCTCGAGATTATCTGCAGTTTGCGCCTGATTTTGTTTGGAAAATCCTCCATTCCGCCATCGCCGAGCGAGATCTTTGAGGAATTTCTCTCTGTCGGCGAGGAAAGAACAAGGCGAAGGCGGCCGGTCCGCTTCTGTTCTTTTTTCTCTTTTTCCCGGTCCACACTCCACACCGGTTTGGTGGTTTTTTCCTTAAAAAAACCGGGGCGCGCGTTGTAACGACCCAGAATTATGATTTCCGGGTTACGTTTCAAGGGATAAAACTCCTTGTTCGGATCTTACAATCCAGGTACGGGTCGAGGTTTCAAACAAATTTAAGATTAGTAGAAAGAGGGATTTCAAACCCTAAAAACCTCGAATGGCCATTGGGTACCCTTTACCTGTCCTAAGACTATGTCGCCAAATCCAATTCAATCGAAAGTAAAGCGGAAGAAACACTAGGATACAAATTCCACGACAAAGCCAGCTGGTCAAACCAAATCATAAGCAAGTGATTAACATTTTACCAAGTTAGAATATTAGCTAGGTTCTTCGATTCACCAAAGGGTTTCCCGTCACAGAAGCAAGGAGCAAACAAGATCTGTAGAAAATACCTTACAAAAAAGAACGGGGAAAGGAGTCAGATCGAGCCACTCATGCGGGACCGGCAGTCCTCGCTGAGGCCACATAGTATGTGCTATACCTAATAAAGATGCTCTAATGCAGTACGAAAGTCAAACACACTAACATGCTCCTAGTCATAATAATGTGTAAAAATACTGTAAAGGGCCCAAGACAATGCCAAGTGGCATATCCCTCTCCTACCTCCACCCCCTTCCGATAGGGCGGAGACTGGCCAGCTCGTGAATGCATTCCATCATAATCGGGCGGCACGCATGCCTAACCCGCTCCACAATAAAGCCCGCAGGCATCTCATAATATAAGGAAGTTCATGACTCGATTGACTCAGGGTACCCGATGAGGCTGGGATACCCTATGACCCTAACAAAGACTCTAGGACTATCACAGATAACGGCCGTTCTGTTTCAAACGCATTAAGTAAGCAAATGCTCATTCAATTAGTGCAACCTAAACAGGATACTACATGGCATGCTTTTATGCATATGCAACACCTAACATAAAATGCAACAACAGGCATGAATGTTCAACCTGAGTAAGCCCCCTAGGGAACTTACCTGAAGATGCAGAACAGCAGGATAATACAAGCAAGGGCCAAATGCAAGTCCAAAGCAATACACACCTATCATCAAGCTATTTCCATAAGCCATTGTACCAACATTCATACGCACGAAACCCAAGTTCTAAACATACTAAAAACCAACCGATAGTGAAACCGTTTTCCAAAACCTTTCCGATATGATCAATATCAACCAAAATCATTTCATTTCCAATCAAATCCATCGATAAATTTTACCAACAATGTTTCCAACTCTTAAATCCCAAATTAAGTCAACTCATATTCAAAACAATTTCTCAAATCATACTTGTTCAAATCAAGAGGAAGCATCAAATTTTCTAAGTCAACCCAAATTCTTGTTTTATTAAAATATTCCGGCCTTTTGGTTTTCTAAACATCAATCCTTAAAAGACATTTCCGAAACCTGAAAATCTCTTTATACATAACTTATCATCCGATACTTTAACTAGAAATACAGTACCAACTTAAATCCTCTTTACAATTCAAGTTTATCGAGCAAGATCAATAAATCAATTCAAAATCCCAATTTCACATTTCAACGTTATATAACAACGTTTTCTAATTAATGATTAATAATATTTATACAACAACTTAATATATATATTGATTTCGAAAATCTAATGTTAATTTACAAGAAAACCGAATCATACAATAATATATAAGGGTAAACTGCAGAAAACCACCCTTTAAATACAACATATTGTCCAAAACCACCCTTTAAAATAAAAATTGCATAAAACCACCCCTTATAATAAGTCTGTTAGCATTTAACCACCCTTATCCCTAATTCCGTTAGTAGACTATTAATTTTGAAGTAAATTACTATTATACCCTTGCTCTTTTATTAATATTACATTAAAAAAATAGAAAAATTACAACCCTTCTCTTTTTATTTTATTTTTTGATCTGGAAAAAAAAACTAAAGATTCGTCGTCCAATTCATGAAGCCGGAAGCAACCATGGTGCAAGTAATCTCAAGATCCGACGCCACCACCAAATTGATGCAAGCAATCGATTCGAATCGAGCACCGTTGATACAAGTCAATCCGATGCCACAACCACGGTGAAACAAGAAATTTGTTCAAATCAAATGCCGAAGATGTGTGCTTTCTCAGATCTAACCGTTCTCAGATCCAATCGTTCTCTTCCCCCCTTCGCCGAATCTCCGAGTCGGGACGATTGCTTGCTTTCCCCTTTTGATTCGCCCTTTCTTTCTTAATTTTCGGGGTCTGAAGGTTGTGTTTGAAGGTTCTGGATATTGATTTGGTTTAGGTGTTTCGATCTTGAGTTTAGATCTGGAAATTTGGGGTTTTCATATGACAGACTTAAATCAGCATTGCCAATTCCAAATTGATGGGTGCTTCTTCTTGGTGGGTGGCCGTTGGTAGGTGGCCTGGTGGGTGCTTCTTCTTGCTGTTGATTCGAATGGGCAGTGCTTCTCCCTCCTCCTTTATTTCCTTATCTATTGAATCTAGTGTGGGCTAAATGATTGGAAGGCAAGGTTGGTTTGTGGGAGCTCCCGAGACCCGTCGTTAAGAGGATGCTTGCTGGGTGTTAGTGGGTGGTCCGGTGAATACTTCGCCACCAGTGTCGGAGGTTTGTTAGTGGTGCTGGTGCGTTCCTCACCGGTGTCGGAGATTGTTAGGGTGGCTAGGTTTTGTGCTCTCTTCATTTTATTTAATTTTTTTCAACTATGTATTTTTTTTTCATGTTTAAATATAGAAAGAAAATAATAAAAAAATGAATGGGGCCCATGTTTGACAGTTCTCTTACGGACCGTGAAGGAATTGAAGTAGGGATGGTGTTTGGCAAGAAAACATATTTTAAAGGGTGGTTTTCGACAAATTTTCTTTTAAGGGGTGGTTTTAGGCAATATGCTCTATTTAAAGGGTGGTTTTCTGCAGTTTACCCAATATATAAATGCATATAACATAACTCATACGTATAAAATATAATCAACAAGAGTCCCTCAAAACCAACTCAAAGGCCCAGGAGTCCAAACAAAACCGGACCAGATCCCCATCCCGAGCCCAAAACCGAGAGCCCAAACCCAATTTCATATTCTTTCTTTCACTCTCGGAAATCAGGAGAAAAGAAGGCAAGAATGGGGCCCAGATCTGCTGACTCGGCAAGAGATAGGGCCCACGACCATCTCTTCCCCCAAATGAGCAGAGCGCTCTCTCTGTTCAACCATAAACGGAAGAGACGGGGGAAGAAAGAAGATGCCCAGATCTGCGGCGGCAGTCAATCCCGACCCGCTCTCTCCCTCGCCATCACCTTTTTCCCGACCTCAATTAACCCGGAAGGACCGACGCAAGAGCAAAGAGGAAGGAGGAAGAGAAAGCTCACCGAGTGGCCGTTGAGAACGTCGCCGGAAAGGGCTCACCGGAGTTCGATTCAGCTCCAACGAAGGTAAACCAACATCAAATCACTCTAGGAAGAGGGGAATCGTTAAAAAGAGTGCCTCTATGAAGGAATCGAGTCGAAATCGAAGGATGGAAACTTACCGACCCTATAAACGAGAACCGAGGAGACGAGGAAGAACGCAGGCTCCGGGCGCGGCTTCGAGGGAGGGGTTCTTGGGTGCTCCTGTGGATGTCGGAAACGGGAAGGGCTCGGCCTTCACGGTGAACAGAGGAACCTTCCCGGGCTGTGGCTGTTCGGCGCCGGCGACCACGAGGAACGACGAGGAGAGAGGCTAAGGTGGTGATGGGTTGCTGAACTTGCCAACAGAGGGAACACGGAGGTTTGGTGGCTGCGACTTAGGCGAGGACAGTGACGGTGGGGAATGGTGGTGCTCGGCGACCACACAGAGAGGAAGCCTTCTTGTGGGGGGATTCCTGTGAAGTGAAAAGGAAGGGTTGTGAGGGTTTTAGGGTAGAGATCTCTAATTGTAGGCAGATGTATAGCATTGTGGGTGTGAGCTGAGAGATGTAGGAGGGGGACCAAAGCCACAAGGAGGTGGGCAATTGTGTGCATTAGGCGCAAAACAACAAAATGAAAGATGTACAATGGAAACTCCAGGCAATTGCCCTCTGAGTAAAACGAGAGAGAGAGAGAGGGGGGGGGGGGGGGGGGGGGGGGGAAGGAAAAGAAAAGGTAAAGAAAAAGGAATTTGGAAATTGTACGAGAGATATTTTGAATCCCGAATAAAATATCTCAAAACCCGTTTTCTCGACTCTATCCGACCCAACTCAAAACGATTTTAAATTTTCCAAATCTGAATTCAATAAAGAACTCCGAATATTATTTTAAATTTTTTGCATAAGCAAGCGGGATAAAACATATTTTAAATTTTTAACTAAAAAAATGCCGGAATTCATTTTGAAGGATTTAGAGTAAACCGATAGCTCGAATCCTAGAACCCAAGATGATTATGATTCATTATTTTAATTATTTAATATTATAAAATTCCCCGGTCTTTACATCATCCACCTTTAAAAACAAGTCTCGTCCCCGAGACTAAAATCACTCTAAAACATGGGGATGAAGTTTGAAATTGGTGAGTCCAAGGATCATGCCATTGGTTCTATAAGCATCTCATAGGGGCCCGTATGAGATCCTCACAGCACCCTTGACGTGATTATAACATTCCCAATTGGTCGTAGCAAGTATGTGATATGGGCCCCTATCCCACCCCTACCCCGACCCTTCGGTCACATCATAACTCGAAAAGCAATCATAGCGTCTCTACTGGGTCTTAGCAAGCATTCTATATGCGCCCCTATAAAATGCTTGTATCCACTTCGTGAGGCGTTATAATATAAGGCCGGGTGTGAAAATTCTCAAAAAGGGATTTCCGCAATTGGAAAGATTGGCCTCAAAATCGTTGAAATTCTCGGTAACGTTTATTCCTTAAAATTTCATGTAATTCCTTTTTAAACCGCTCAAAATCTTCAAATAAGACGTTTAACCATGCAACTTTACACCAAAACAAGTATAATCGTTTCGATCAAAATTTCGTCAAAATCCCCCAAAACCAAATCAGTTTACCGCATAACAATCAATCAAATTCAAAAGCTCGGAGGTGGAATCATCCACCTCTAAGGGCTAATCCCATATTCTCTTCCTAGTTTCCAGATTATGCAATATCATTCACAACTCAACAAGTACCATAACCAAAAGTATCATCAACTCTTATATAAGCATAATATCATAAGCTATCTCACACAGAGCAAGTCCCACGTCATATCATAGTCACATTAATTCATCACATAACAGTCTAACATAAACATAAATATGCCAACAAGTCTCAAGTAACGAATGAACAACAAGCCTCAGCATACTACGAATCATAAGGTAGATCTATATCATACTGAAGGCATCACAAGTACATAATCGGATGCTCATCACTCATCACGTAGGCACAGATGTCCAGAAATCAACGGGTTAGATGTTATGGGGTTAGTACGTCAGTACACATCAGATCTCACAATCGCATATCAATCTCACAACACAGGTAGAACAAATTCATCACGTCAACATATCAACACAACAAGGTCATGCTATTAAGTTTCAGAAAAAAGGAAGATCAAGCAATACATAAATCATCACAATGTCAATATGCCCTAAAAGACATCACCTTAACTCGTCACAAAACCATATAATGACTATTTAGAAATCATGCCCCATTATCTCATATATACAAGTCATGTCCATACTTCAAGTCATATTCATCATTTACATAATCAATAATCATGCTAGTCAACCATATAATACATCATCATGCTTACTAAAACATAATAAACATCATGCTTTCATCTAATAGCACATCATTATCTCATAGTTCATACTTATAATTATTTCATGTATCATGCCATAGCACATCCTAACATGCTTTTAAAACAACATAACAGGATAGCAAAGCAGTAATATCATAATAACACTTGTCACTACCAACTAGATTTTAATATTGCATATCAACATTTAATTAATTCCATATCAGGTTCATCATGGTCGTTATCTAACATCATGCCAACAGATATAAATAAATCACATAATCAAGAAAATCCTCATATCATACCAGTCAAAATGAAACACAATCCCCACTCGCCCATCTTCACTCTCAAGCCAAGGTTAATCCTCTTCTAAACTCGCCAACGTCAACCCAGACAAAATTCCCCAGAGTATCCCAATTCATCTCGATGCTCAAATCTCGCCCCTCCTTCCGCTAAGCACTACCACACCATCCACCTCTAAGAATTTAACTCATATCTCTAACTTCACACCCAAGTACTTCTAATACCATCTCCTCAATATTCACGAGCCCTTCCTTACACTTCTCGTACTACCCGAAGCATCACCGACATCACCTAGAAGCTCATCAGAACCACCCACGTTGCCTTCCAAAAATCCCAAAGCTTACTCAGTCTCACCCAAGCAAACATCCCTATTTTGAGACTCACCTCCTAATACCATCGATTATCCCAACCGCCCAAAATTCTTTCACCACTCTCCAACAACGCTACCAAATGACCTCCCCCACATGTTGAAGGAAGAAGCAATCATGAAAATCACCAAACATAAGGTCTACATCATATCAACTAGCATTCATAACATAATATCATGGATTCAACCAGTCTCAGTTAACATCATGCTCAATAACCATCGCACCCATCATATATAAACATAATCAAGTCAAGCTAGCATGTTGCATTATAACCTTATCAGATACAATTCAGGCTTCTTAGCATATGTAGTTCACATTTTACAGGCAAAGGAATTCAAAACATGCTTAGCAACTCAGCGTAGCAACAAGTCAAGACATCATGGTATATAAGATCTATAAGTCATCAAATCATATTATAAAATTCCCCGATCTTTACACGCGTGTTTTGGCTTCCATTTTCACTTTAAGCCTATTTTTCATCTTAAGCCCCATTTTCACTTTAACCTCACCCTATATATATATATAATTAACAAGTGAAAATGCCAAAAAATGATTTTTAAAAGTTCGTGTAATTAACACTTTTACATGTACGTACAATTTCTAATTTGATTGGTGCGTGCAATTAATTAGTGTGTTTGATTTGACGCGTGTATAGTGAGAGTGAGTGTGTTACTAATTAATTTGGGTGGGTGTCACTAATTAATTGTGAGAATCCGCGTGTCTAATAATTATTTCCAATTAAAAAAAATTATCACCCAAAAAACTCAAACCCTTGCGCGTGTATCCACCCCCAATCCCGTAATTGTGTTACTGTGATGAATAGTTTTTAAATGTTGCCGAATATTGATGAATATTTGAGAAATTTTGTATAATCGAGTGACTGTGATTAATATTTGAGTGACTGTGATGAATATTTGATTAATTTTAACAAAAGCTTTGATGAATAATTGAGTGACTGTGTGTGCGCGCGCGTGTGTGTACATACTAAAACCGATGCATTGTTGCCTACGTGGCAGGGCGTGAGTGCATCTCACAAAGCTTTCTCCCGTAAAAAAGGAAATCTAATAAAAAATAATTAGATAGTTCAAATCTATATAATTAAAATAGATTAAATAATTATTTTATTTTACCATTAACTCATATAATTGGATAGATGGAATAATAATAATAATAATAATAAGAATAATAATAATAATAATAATAATAATAATAATAATAATAATAATAATAATAATAATAATAATAATAATAATAATAA
Source organism: Persicaria tinctoria (assembly GCA_037127255.1). Taxonomy (NCBI): domain Eukaryota; kingdom Viridiplantae; phylum Streptophyta; class Magnoliopsida; order Caryophyllales; family Polygonaceae; genus Persicaria; species Persicaria tinctoria. Next base: position 49,145,372 of record JBANSL010000005.1, read on the forward strand.
TAATAATAATAATAATAAGATAGCTCTAATCTATATAATTAAAAAAGATTAAATAATTATTTAATTTTACCGTATGTATATAGATTATATTAGGAATCTATACATGGACATCGCATCTTGGATATATGAATCTATACATATATACATGAACATCTCTATCTATCTATATATTTTAGTTGATTGACAAAAATATAAATATAAAATATTTCATAGTCATACTTACAAAAAATTATTAATAGATAAATATTTAGTATTTGATAAGTGCTATTTTAAATTAATAAAATAATATGTTGTCATAATTTATACAGTTATATAAGCTACCATATATCTATATATATATTTTAGTTGATTGACAAAAATATAAATATAAAATATTTCATAGTCATACTTACCAAAAATATTAATAGATAAATATGTAGTATTTGATCAGTGCTATTTTATTTATATCTAGATTTTTTTGGTGAAAAAATTATTTATATAAAAAATAATTATTGAATAATAGTTATTTTATTTATATCTATATTATTTTTCGATCCTAAAAATATTTATAAAAATATTATGTAGCCACATGCCCACAACCCATCTATGCATAGCCATTTTAGTAAACTAACATAATAAATATATCATATATATTTTATAAAAAAATTTTTTAAAATCAGTTATTTATTAAATTACATAAGATTCAATTAATGGTAGATTAGAAGAAAAAAATCTTTTACCTTATAAATGTGAAATTTATTTATATTTTGAGAGAATGTACATAAAAGATACAAAGTATTTAGATTATATATAATCTATCGAGCAAAATTTATTTATATCTATATTATTTTTTGTTAGAAAAAATTATTTATATTTATATTATTATTAATGTTGTATTAATGTATTCTCAATACACGAAACGGAGCCCACACTAGTATGCAGTTTACTTTGAAAGTAAGTCCCGTGTAATCCACGAGCACGAGTACTGAACTAGTTGTTTTATTAAAAAAAGAATGATTTGTTCAAACAGGATTTTTAACCTTTGGATATTGTGTACGTCTCATATTCATACCCAAGTGGTTTACTTGAACTCTTTTTACTCATTGATCAGATCATAACCGATGTGGAAAACTTTATTCTCATTCCCAACATCCAGGGAGAAAACTCAAAGAAAGGCAAGAACAGGGGCCCTACAACTTGAACAAAGCTTGGATGCAAATGCAGGCCACATATATTTTTGAATAAGCATAAGAAGAACCACCACCACTCGAATTTATCCTCCTTGTTGTCTAACCAACACCCTTTCTGCTGCTACTGCTTTGGAGGAGGAGTCAAAATGGGAGCTTTGTTTCTCACTTTTCCTCCCAATCTCCATAGAAGCTTCATCATCACCAGCCACCGGACTTCACAAACCAAACTCCACCACAGAAGAATCACCATCATTAATGGTCACGGAGCAGGGCATGGGAAGCTGAAGCTGACCCATTTGAAAGCGTTAAACAACGTCGTTTCAGCTGCTACTACTGACCCATCTCAAGCTGTCCTCACCTGGCAAATTGTTGCTGGCTCTTTAGGTGTGTGCCTCTTCCCGTACACTACACACAAATATTGGCAATGCTGTTTGTTTGATTTTAGCTGTGTGCTTGTCAACCTGTGCAGCTGGTGTCGTGCCTTTCGTTGTCGCTGGGATTGAATTCAGCAAAAGAATAGTGAGTCTCCATCATCAACTACTTAAAGGCATAGGTTTGTTGTAGAGTCATGATTTTGGACAAATTTCCAGGGTAGTTATTGAGTTGGGTCGATCTTTTCATCCCTGAACCCGAACGTCCCAAGTGTTAACCATCCTTGTTCAAAATATGAATTTGGAAAATGAATCCAAAACTCACTCTTGCTGGTGTGGAATGCCACAGGTAGAACAGAGAAATTGCAGCGTCTGTAAAGGATCAGGGCTTGTTCTTAGGGACAACAAGTACTATTTCCGTTGTCCTGGCTGTGGTAGTCGCCCATTTCTTTTACTTCCTTATCTTTGATCTGTCTTCAACTTAATTGACGTTTGCCTTCTCCTGACTAAATAGGAGGATTTCTGCCATGGCAGTCTTGGAAGAGGTTCTTCTCCGGATGAGGATGAGCTTCTCTTTGGATTTGACTCTGTCTCTGTCTCTATCTGGAGTTTCCCTTGTCTATAGCTTCTGAACTACACCCTGCCTGAATGCAGGTCATCTATGCTAATAAGGTACACCCACGTTAATCACGTCGGAATGGTACCTCTCAATACATGTGCGACAAGTACCACAATGAACATGCTTTTGTGTATACATTACATGAAGTTGGACAAAACCAGGCATGAGCTCGGAAAATTTCTCAACTCAACTTTGTTATGTTCCACGAATAAACTAGTAAAAACAAAGTGGTTCTCTTCCTTCATTTGCTTCGTATTCTATGTACTTAACATAAAGGGGGAATGCATAACGGATCATCCCCTTCCTACTTCCACGTCTCTACCTTCTCCTCGCCTGTGAGGACACTTGATCCTTCATCTCTCTCAAGGACCCATCAATAAGCTAGCTATATTTGGTGGGTAAGCATGTGCAGAATGATTCAAGGGCAGGTTTTTAACCTCTAGTCCCTCCCTATGCCTTTCCATAGAACCATACATCATCATAGCACCATTCATATAGCCAGAATACGTAGAGCTCGGGTCAGCTTGAAGAAACAGAAGGTTTGAGGAACGTATCTGATCTTGAGTGAGTGCAGGCTCAGTGTCTACAGGCTGTTGCTGAACAGGTACATTCTCAGTAGAGAAGCTAATCCCAACACCAAGATCAAGGCTCACTGTTTCACAATCCTGCGGTCTGACCCTGGATGCTGGGTTTGAAGTTGAGTCATGGACGTTGGTCTTGGCAGTAGGCACGTCGTGATTGTGTTTTCCCTCATATGTTGTTATTACAGCTTTAGGATCATGTGGTGCTCTCTCCACATGTTTCCTAACCGGGCACCCAGCAGTTGTACACTTGTAGTAACTCCTGGAGATAATAGAAAGAACAAAGGGAAGTTTACATAATTGAAAAGCAGTCTAAATATGCCAGAATTAAAGTTTAGGCATCTTATTTTTCCCCGAAGATCGGAACATACGAAATCAAGTAAACATCAACAAATCACAGCTGAATCAAGATCCAATTTCACATACCATGCAAACAAGGAAAAAAACTATATAAAAAGATAAAAACTTGTCATTTACTATTGATGCACGCTTTTTTAGAATGATAAAAACTATATAAAAAAATCCTTTTTTTTACATTTGTTTTTATAAGTCCATACTTGATAGTAATAAGTATGAAATTCTCAAAAAAATTGTTTAAAAAATTAATATTTTATATAGTTTTTATCATTCTAAAAAAACGTGCGCGACTAGTAAAACGTCAAGCTTTAATTAAAGGATGGAGTATAATAAATCAATGTAACTCAATTAATTTTTTTTACGTGCACCAACCTGCCACAAATTCTACTTAGAGCTCGTTTAGTTGCCATCAAAAAACCTTCCATAAAAACTATATAAAAAATTCTTTTTTATAAGGCCATCCCAGGAAGTAGAGTTAATACACGTGTTTGGTTGATTTTTTTGTCTCGGAAAAATCCAGGAAGTTCAATTCCTGGGAATTTAAATTCCCCCATTTTGGAGGAAGTTTACTTACTAGTCCCTCCTAGGTAAGTTATACTTCCACCATTTTTAATTGAAAATTTCTACTCCCTTCATTTTAATTCTTATATTCCAAAATCAAACCAAACACTTTTTCTCAATTCCCATGATTTATAATTTATGGGAATTGAGTTCCTGGGAAGTTAAATTCCCGGGATTATACTTCCCCTATTTAACCAAACGAGCCCTAGTTACCAAATTAATTTCACTTATTGCCGGCCAAAAGAAAACAGCAATGCAAACCTTGGATTAGGATTCCCTCTCACCACCTTCTGCCCATACTTTCGCCAGCGATACCCGTCATCAAGAATATCAACTTCACTCAAGGTTTGTACAACAACACGAGGCTCACGAATATGCTTGATCAAAGAATTCATATCCACCCCATCGCTCTCAATTTTCCTGCTAATTGTCCATGATCAGAAGTCTGTCCAAGCTTGAAACTGAGGCTCAGAGATAGGGCTAAAAAACAGTATAATACCTCCTTTTTGCCAATGGGTCATCATCAGCTTCCGTATCAACGGGGATTCTGTTCAACTGTGATACTCCATCTTCTATGATCATTTCATTAGCTGTACAAGGAGTTAACTCAGGGGCAATGATACAATCTGTGTTTTGAGCCAGTTGACCAGATACGATTGAAGGCTTGTCTTTTAAGACAAATTAAACATTTTAGTTTCTGAACCTCCACAAAAAGGTAAATTATAATGAAATAGCTCTGGTTACCTTCTTGACCAGCAACTGAAGAGTATTGCTCTTCTTGGATGAACATAGACCCAGCAGATGTTCGGCTATTAGGTTGAGGCTTAGGATGATCATGTGTTCCCTTGTAGATAATCTCTGTAATCTGTCCATCTGGAGCACACTCAAATAACTTTTTAACTTCACAATTAGGATGTGCACATTTATAATAGCTTCTGGGGTATTCACTTCCTTTAACAAGCTTCTGCCCATATTTGCGCCAACTGTACCCATCTTCAGATACGCGCTCATTCATGACTGGGATTATCGCAGCACAACTGGACTGTGGTTGCGAATTTTGATTTAGTTTGTCCGAATCGGCTTCCATTGCAAGGGCAGTCATACGGGAAGCCTCTTGAACTGAAGATAAGTATTGAGCTTGAACCAACCCTTGCTCACTTTTCTTATTATTCAAATCTGCAGTAGTCTTGATTACAACAGGAATGGTAAGAAACAACATTACTCTGATAAACACATACGTAAATCTAAGCATTTGTGTCAAGAATATGCCACTTGGTCTGTTTAGTGAGTCTTTAATAAGTTTTGGATGGATGAGTCATCACACAATATCTACAATGGCATCTTCAGGTGCTCCTCTCCCTTGAAGATATCAGGTTAAATGCAATATATAGATTTCAAATGCAAATATCATGTGACAAGGAAGCTTGGCAATCAGAAGAACATGGCTTTGCAGCATTGATGCACACTAAATCGTTAAACAATAGATATTCCGCTTAAACATTCAATAGCAGCAAAATGATCTAACTAGGACATTACCATAGGCCCTTCCACAGAGATGCCAGCCACAGAACATGATCCTAAACTTGAAGTGGGTGGGAATTCAAAGCAGGTTGATTTATTTGCATTCATGCCAAACGTGGTTAAGCCTCCATATCCGTGCACCATTTGAGGCTTGAAAGATCCAGTGGTGGGCGACGGCTCTGCCTGGAGTATAAAGCCAATTAAGAATCAAATCATGTTTATTACAGTGATTAACATAAAGAATGTTGAGTGTCAGGTTCAGCAAGCAATATGTATACATACAAATAAGTAGGAAAGGAAAAGAAAAAGGATGCAAGCAAAAGTGTAGAATATATATACACACACACATAAATCAGGACAAGTTCATTGAACCCAACTAGCCTGAGGCTGAATGTGAGCAAGTCAACACAACTAGTATAAAGAGAACACGATTCCCTCACCCAGCTGCTATCAGGCACAGTCATATCATTGAAAAGAAAACAACAACTTGGCCTTAAAGACAATGGTGCTAACTGATCCAATCGCTAGCTATACGCAGAAGAAGACAAATCCAAAGCGAAGGAATCAAAGCAAAAGCATGAGGCACTCTGTGCAAAAACAACACTGTGATTTGCAAAAGTGAGTGAGTTTCAACACAAAGTTGTAAAACAGGAGCATATTCTCCTCAGTTAAACTAAGGATATAGAATTGTGTATGATGGACATAATTTCACTTTCATTACGCAATATTGGGATTCGACAGCACCTTTAACCCAGAAGCGCATTAAAAAAAGATAAGTAGAAAATCAAGTACTGCGATTTTTCTAATGTTTGGCCGTTTGCCCAGAAAAACCGAATAAAAAAACCCAACAAATCATTGCATAATTCATCCACTAGACAATAAAGGAAAAAGCACAACAGGAATACGATAAAGCACATCAAGAAAACTGATGCAAAAATACTGAGGAAAGTAAAAAGCGGAGTTTTCACAATTACTTGTAATCAATACACTAATAAATCCCACAAATCAATGCTAAGCAATCGGTTCAGAGACCTAAAACGCACAATTCCGCACACTCCACAAGCGAAGCTACCATAAAAATTACAGCTAATCTCAGAAACAGATCCGAGTGTCTTCCATCAAGTTCTGAGCTGCGACACCCGTAGCAACACAAGAAATGGAAAACTCTTAAAATTTAGAAGAAACAGGGGAGAGTGAAGACGAAATCAACGGACCTTCGAATTGGAGAGGAAAACGGGAGACTCGAGGAAACATGACTGACTGAGGCCCGGTGCGACGGTGAGGCAGGGCGACCTCGAGATCGGGAGCTTGGCCGGAGACATGAGCTTGTACCTCGAAGCAGCTCCGGCGCTGGAGTCGCCGCGAAATTCCGGATCAGCAGCTGCGGCGGCCTCCGCCTCCGTCCTGCCTTCCATCTGAGTAGTGACAGTTGCCGGAAGAGGAAGGAGAGAGATACAATGAGGGTAAAAGAGTAATTTACAGTGAGCTGGTCACTCTGGATTTCCGTTCGGTGGATTCAGAGAGAGAGAGAGAGAGAGTTTCTAGGACGGAGAAGTGTGGTTGACCATTACGGAGAACGCCTGGATCTGAACGGCAATTGCCGTTTTATTCCTGCAGGGGAGATTATATATATTGCAAATTACTACCCGTCCAAAATAAGTGTCGTTTAGACTTTTAAATTTGATCTAAAATAAGTGTCATTTAATGTTTATAAGTGTCGTTTTAGACTTTTAAATTTGATCCAAAATAAGTGTCATTTAATTATTTTTTTTTATTAGGTAAAAATTCGACCCACCGGACATGCCCGGTGAATCGAGAGGCCGAAAAAATCGGCGACGGAGAAACCGTCAAAACAATCAAAATAAGGACAAGTACACAGCAACACAACAGAGAAAAAACCAAATTACAAGAGTGTAGTAACAATCGTAGGCTAGTACTAACTATGAGAGAACAAAAGCAGAGTGCGACCACTCATCTGCCTGTTGGTAGAGGCACGCAGGGAATCCCTGGGGAACTAAGTGGAAACCTCCGATATGGACTCGGATATCAACGAGCCTTCAGGTTTCGATCACGTCCACGACCTCTCGCGCGTCGACAAAGGAGAAGAGCACCGCTCAAATACCGCTAGCCCCACAACCGCAACCGCAACCACACCACAAGCAACTCAGAAAACCTAGCCAATATTTTATATTTTCTCCTTTTTTTTATAATAATGATATTACCCAAAATGGGCCGCTTCGGGCCCAAGGCAAAAGCCTTGGGCCCAAAGAACACAAAGCGGGCCAGAAAGTGGGTCACTCTCGGGCCCAAGAAAAATCCTTGGGCCCGAAGGATTGTAGCCGAGCCCAAGCCAAGCAGCCACTCCACCGGTCAGAAAATAGTGATCACCACCGAGCACACGGACGCCGAACCACCATCAACCGACGAAGAAGAGAAGCCAATCAACCAAGACAGATTCACAAGGAGGCAGATTTGGCGAGGAGAGAGAAGGGGATATTGGGGGCGAACACGCAACCAGGGCACCAGCAGGAGTCCGAGCGAAACCCACGCCAAGGGCTAAGAGCGAGTCGCCACGGGAGCAAGCCAAACGGGCGATGATCGGAGGCAGAGCACTAATCGGAAGCTGCGGAGGAGCCGGACCCCGAAAACGAAGGGCGGGACCGTCGAAACGGAGGACGAGAGCACACCGGCGGCCATAAATTCAGGAGAAGGAGATTCGATTTAGGGATGGTGGTGCAGATTTAGTGTTGTCAATTGGGGGTTTTCCGCGCTTGAAACGCAATTTTTCTTGGCTCCATCAAGAGGGGTTCTCTGTGACTAATTGATTGCCCATAGTACATCTACTGGTGTTAAGCATGTTTTAAGACAATTTAATAGATTGGTTAATGAAAATTGTTATTAAAAGTTGTATTTGTTAACTATTTTTCTTTCAAACTCTACACTTATTGGTTGAAAAAGTTGATAAGCATTTAATAAATGATAAGATTTAGAAAAAATGTATAAAACCAATGATAATTAATACTTTACTGAAAAATTGTGTTAAGAGCTAAAACGACACTTATTTTGGATCGGATGGAGTATTACTATTTGTTTGGATGCTATCCAATTGATGCAAGGTCATAATTTGAAATAGGTCAACCTCGGTTGAATCAACGTCCAAGTGTGTTATGACGAACGTGTTCATCAATCTCAACTAGGAACGCTCATCAAACATAGCAGTCGCGAGTCTGAGGTGCATCAACTTTTCAGCTACCTAGTCCCCTTCCTTGAAAGTGTGTGAGAATAAGGCATCGTCGAACACTTTGCATAAACCCAGGGCGTTCAAAATCATCATCTCAACTTCCCACATGACCATTCAAATTCCTTTTACGACATTGATCATCGTCAAGTCGCCCCCCTCCACCTCCAAAAGCGAGAAACCCCTCAAAGCAGCTTCCCGTAAACCATGAGATCAAAACATTCCACTTGTAAAACGGAAACCGAACCGTGGTCATGCGCCCCGAAAGAAAGGACTCGATGTCGAGTGGACCAGTTGACGTCGACTGGATTTGTTCGACATCGAGTGAATCGTTCAGCTCCGCGGATAGGGCGTCGTCGAAGAATTCTTCCTCGCTCGAGTATGCAGCAATCAATTCCTTCTCCAGCATAGCTTCTGCCTTGACTAAGGCTTCTTCTTGTGTCAAAACCCTTCATGCAGGTTCAATGCAAGAGATAACATTGAATTTAGAATAAATAGCTTTGATTTCCATTACCTCTTCCATGTCAGGGTTGAAAGAGTATTCAATGATCTCATCCCCTATCGTGAAGGTGATAAGTCCTCTTCTCACACTAATGTTGGCGTCTATAGTGGCGAGGAAGGGCCTCCCAGGAATGATGGGGCAAGTTGGGTCCTCTTTCATCTCTATTACAAGAAAATCTGCAGGGACAAAGAATTTACCAACTTTGACAGAGACATCCTCTACTATACATGTGGGGATTACCACTGTGTTGTTTGCCATGTATAGCTTGGCGTCCACATGCTCTAGGGCGCCGATCTTCACCTTTGACCAAATTGATAGAGGCATGATGCTCACACTTGTTCTTAAGTCACATAGTGCTTTGAAGCGATGTTGGCCAAGTCCCACGATGATGGCGAACTTACCTGGGTAAGGCCTCTTCTCGGGGAAATCCATCTTCTTGTATTCGCTGGCGATCTCAGTCATCATTCGCTTGTTGCTAAGGATCTCCTTGAGGAACTTGACGTAGGCAGGGATCTCATGAAGTGCTTCTGTAAAAGGAATTGTAATATTTAGACCTATTTACCGTCGGTTGGATCTTTTAGCGCCTTGGAAGGGAATGGGAGCGTCTGCTTAGGTTTCGGAGCCAGAAAAGCCTTCGGAGGTAGTGCAAAGTGTTCGACATCGGCTTGAGGGGACTCGATATCGATTGGAGGAATCAACGTCGAGTGGGTTGCTGAGCAGAAGTCTCTTCGTTTAGTGGTGACTTGACGTCGAGTACTGGGTGGTCGACGTCGAGTGGGTTTCCAGCTTCGTCTTTCTCTTCCCTGATCTCTGGTTCGTGTAATTTGTGTCCCCTCCACAGTTGTAAAACAACAATGTGTCTGGCCTGCCCCATGGGATTCAGATCTGTATGCCCAGGGAGCTTTCCGGATGGTCGTGGAATCTACGCTGCGAGTTGACCCACTTGGGTCTCTATGTTCCGCTTCTAAACATCCATCTCTCCGAATCGTGTAGTGAGGCTTTGGAGCTGAGTTTGGATGGCGCTGGTGGACTGGTCGTTCTTAGCCTAGTTCATTCTCATCTCGTCGAGGATGATCTGTAGATCATCCTTCCGTCGGTCTCTCTCTGGGTGTCCTAGAGCTCTATATTGTGGGGGGTTCCTAGGGGTACCTTGGTTCCGCTGTGGTTGATAGAACCGTTGGTCCCCCATATAGCGATTGAGACCCCCTACATAAGCTGCTTCTTCGTGCATCTCTACTAGATGGACTTGCTCCGTATGTGGGCATTGTGATCCACATTAAATGCAAGGTTGGTTAACATAAAGGAATTAACTTGTTTAAGAAGCTTACGGTTTTGATCTTTGTAGAATTGCTCCTTGATGTTGGGATCAATCTCTCTAAAGGGCTCATATAGGGGCATGGATGGGGTTGGCCACGCATATATGGTGTCGTAAGCCGTAGGAGTCCCATTTGTGTTGTCGAAGTTAGTCAACCTCTCTATAGTTGCCCAAGCCTCCGTCGGTGTAAGCTCGATGTAGCGGTAGGCGGTATATGAGTTGATCCACTCCCTGCTTGCATCATCAAGAAAGTTGTAGAAGATCTCCTCAATGACGTAGGGTGGCTTCCCATGAGCAGGGAAAGATAGCTCTTTGTACCAATCCCATGCTTGTGCCAGCGGCTCCCCTTGCTTTTGTTTGAAAGCTGTTATCTTCTGGCGTAGGAGCACTGTCTTGGCGGGAGGAAAGAATTTGTTAAGGAACGCATTCTTAACCTTTTTCCATGTCGTGAGCGATTGCGGGGTCAGTCTTTTGAGCCAATTCAATGCATTCTCTGCAAGAGACCAACAAAAAGTTTTTAGTCTCATATTCAAGGGTTTCGCCTTCGGTGAGAGTTTCACATAAATCAGCAAAAATAGTAATATGATCGAGAGGGCATTCATTGGGTCTTCCTTCAAAAGTATGCTTTTTAATTTCAGAAAGAAAGGAAGTTCGAATTTCAAAATCAGTAAGAGGGATAAGAATAGCTGATTCAAGCACGGTGAGTGTCGGACACATGTAGTCCTTAGCCATAGCGGGATATCGGGCGAGCTCAGCCTGGGCTTGTCTCCTGGCTTGCTCTTCAAGGTCGGCGCGTGCCCTCTTTGCAGCGAGAGAAGTAGTAGTGGCTAATAACTCCCTTTGAAGCCTTTCGATTATCTCAGCCTGTGCTTCTACGGTCACCTTGATCTTTTTTTTCTTCCTAAAGTGGATGCGTAGAGGGCGTTCTGGGTCATTTACTGCGTCGAATTCAGGTGGTTAACCAAAATGTCGCGTACACCTGTAGAAGAAAACTGAAGGTAGAACGTGAAATATAGCTACCTAAGACGTGAATGATCGCTTCCCCGACAACGACGCCAATTTGTTGTGGAGGGAATATCAAGGTTGCAAATAAAATATAAATAAAACAAAGCAAACCAATTCCGTTCCGTGCAAATAATAATCAACACTTCCTCCCGCTGTAGTAGAAGAAACTCATGATCGATCCACGAGGAAGCGGGTCAGCTGAATCTCAGATAGCCAGTAAATCACGTTCTAAAGTTGACTCAGAAGCACTTGACCTCGACTGGATTGCAGTCTGCCTTGATCAGTGCAGTCGATCTCGAGTTGAACTAGCAACAACAGGTAACAGACTTAGTCGACGTCGACCAGAAGTCCTCGATGTTGAGTAGAATTGTCATTTCGAGTACCAGCAAAACAAAAACAGAAGTCGCGCACGTAAAACAAAAGCAGAAGTCGTGCACAAACCTGCCACAAAATCTACTCGAGGTCGAGTTTGTCATTTTCTGTTGTGCAGGTCTAAAGAGGATTTCGACTAACTTCAGTCCATATTGACCCACTTGAGTCGATATCGAGTGGTCATCAGGTCAACAACAAGGCAAAATTTGGAACTGATTAGGCGAGCGCTGACACACTTCCTCGGGGATTCGATCTTGAAACCCTACCACTACAGCGGGAGGGATTCCTGTATTTTATTTGCTTGGATAGGGAGTTTTTTTTATTTATATTTCATAATTATTTATTCGACTAGTTTTCCTCCTAACAATCACTAGCTCGATCAGGGAGTGGCCATAGGATGTGCAGGAGATCGCTTTCATGACCTGCTATAGCCACTATGAGTTCGTGGTCATGCTGTTTGGGCTAACCAATGGGCTTGTTGCTTTCATGGAGCTCATGAGATGCTGAGGAAGCATCACATATATGGGAAGTGCAGCAAGTATGGCTTTGGGCTCACAAACGTGGCTTTCTTAGGCCATGTGATATGTACTTTTGGCTCAGAAATGTGGCTTTTGGCTCACAAACATGGGTTTCTATTCAATAACTCTAAGCAAAGACTCTTATAGCAAAGAAATGATTCGTAACAATTAGCAAAGATGTAAAAGTAACCAGATTTATGATCGCAAAGTAAATTGATATCAAAGTAGAAAGAACATTTCACCTACAATTCTCTGATAATGGTTGGAATTCATGGTTCTCGGATTGATCTATTAATTATTCATATTCCTAGTTCTACTTGACTAAAGTTGAGAGAAACGCAGAGATTCACCCATCTTATTCGATATCAATAAAGAATAGCATTAAGGACTCAAGTAATCAAGACCAATTGGCACATTGACTCAACTCAATTAAGACTAATAGGCGCATACCGAACTCATGCCTAATCGAATCTACACAACATAGATCAATTGAAATCATCCACTACAAAGACAAAGAGACACCACTATCATCAATACCTTTGTTTACTACCGAGAAAACAACAACGAATTCATAGCTAAGATGCAATTCCTAACATGTTGATCAGGTATAGAAAGGAACACAAATATAAATTGAGCACTAGATGATAACTAAGAACATGAATAATCAAATAGAATCAAATCCTGACAATCCAAACAACCATGTCTTCAAATCGCAGGTGAAACTATGAGTTTAGCATCTCATAAGCCAATTCTCTCTAATTGTGTTCATAGACTCACAATAATTCTCTCTTTAACAATTTCGACACAATGAAAAGAACTGAAAAAAACCTAATAATATGACTCTAAAGTCGGCAAAACCTTAGTAGAAAATAGAATAGAATAATATAAAATAATGTCTTTGGATCCAAACCTGTGTATCCGGAAAACTGGGCAACGGCGGGCGCCATGCAAAGGGCGGCGGGTGCCATGCAAAAGACGGCGGACGCTGTCTATGCAGTGTCCGTCGTTCCTCAATTGTCTTCAATAGCTTCCAATGTCGTGCTTCCTTGCTCCTCTTTAGTTCCTCCTCTAGCCTCCATATGCTCTAAAACATGCTTCTTAAGCTCTTACCAAAGTCCATCCAAGGTTGGAATGTAATTCTGCAGAATAAACACTAAAAACGCATAGATTCCGAACTCAAATACTTCACAAGCAATATACGGAACTACACTCAAAACATAGAAAAACAACTACCTAATAGCAATAAGAAATACCTATAATGCCTATATGAAATATGCATTATCAAATCCCCCACACTTAACTCTTGCTTGTCCTCCAGCAACCATAAAGCAAAACATTATCTACGCACCCCACAGGAAATCTTTCATAATTTTACTCATCAAAAGAAACATCATCAATGGTGCAAATATAATCAAACATACAAACGTCATCACATGTATATATGAGATCAAGTTGCTTGCATGCTAAAAAATCAACCTTACCAAGGATAAATTGTGTATCTCTCACTCTCACGTGTTTAGGCTTTAAGCACACACTCACCCCAATTACATATACAAGCATCAACTCAAATATTGACATTTATATCACAAAATCTCCACCAGATACGTGAATGCAAAAATAAGGACATCAAGAGGACTTTCGCTCAATGGAAACCTCCATAGAAGATTCCATTCGGCGGGGTTGTAATGGGGCTTGGTAGAAACATAAGGGAAAATAATTGTATTTGGTCATATGGTGCAATAAATTCCGGGAAAATAAGATTCTAAAACTCCCAACATAACACAAACCAACTCAATAACATCAAGCTCACAAATGCACAACATCTCTCAATATCATCAAAAACTCCAAAAAACATCTCTTAACTCATCAAATCTCATCTCATCATCTCACATATCATGCAATCTCAACACCCAACCAATAAGACTTATAACCAACATAAATCCAATTCTTCCTCATTATGCAAAATAAGCTAAATGGCTCTTTTATTCTATTTTTTTTTCGGATTTTTTTTCCTTTTTTTCCCCTTATTTTTTCTTTCTTGAGCCAACATACATGAAATTCGAATGCATAAAAATGAGGGACTAAGTAATCACATAACATTACATCTTCTCAAAACCATAAACCATAACATCACACTTTAGCTTCATTCTCATCAATCTCCAAAATAGATTCCATAACTCACTCAAAATCTCAATTCCCCTGGAATAAGGGTAAGGCTCATCATAGGCTAGGAATAATAATTTTGTGGAGCTATCAATAAAAAGGCTAAATGCTCAATGAACATGCGGCTAAAAACTTACCTCTATCATTCGAACTTATTAAGCAATGAACATGTATATAATCGGCCTTGAAAATAGATAACCATGGAAATACTCAATGATAAATGCATAGGAAGAGTAAATCACACAAGAAAAGCAAAAGGAATAAAGATGTATCCCTTATAAGGCCAAAAATATCTCACTATGACAAATTTTTGTTGAATTTCAAGCATACTCCCAAACTTAGATCATACATGATCAATTACATATGCTTAATCATATTTCACTAAAAACCAATTTTAAGGATAAGATCAAATCATTCTAGAATTACATGGGATTTATAAGATCATGTCAGTATAAAGTCAAAATAGGACAAACTCAAATTAAGATGGAAATCTTTGATAACACAACATGCAAAACAACAAAACAAGACTCACTTTTTTTTTTTTGACATTTTTCCAAAATTTTTTTTCATTTTTTACATGTTGCATTGTCCTCAATGCATAGAAAGACAAAAAGGAACAATGAAAAATATAAAAATAAAGGGTTTGAAAGAAGCAAATGACCGACCCATTACTGTGAAGGCAGAGTCTGGGGTCCAGACCGCTAATTGATGTCCGGAAGGGCAATCAATAAAGCGTTCTGAATACACAAGAGCTTCTCTGAAAGACTAAGGAGCCCGTCAATAGTGCTCGCCACAAAATTAGAAAATCGACGCTCAATATCATCCAAAGTAACACATATAGGCTCGGCGTCATCTTCAGCAACTTCTTCTCTCACGACGACCTTAACTTCTGTAATCTCACCAGGCTCATCATCGATAGCCTCAGTAGCAGTGGCCTCGTCATCAATAATAGGCCATCGCCTCTCTAAACTATGCTCATCAAGATCTAATGGAAACTTGTTGTGATGGAGACTGAAATCTGACATCCTCAGGCAATATGGTAGTTCCGCAGGTAGATAATTGTGATGCTCCTCTCCTGGTCCTGACTTCCATTTAAAACACCATGTTCTATCCGGACGCTGGGCCCACTCAATCATGCCCCACCATTCTAGGCTGGCAAGATTGTAAACATTCTTTCCATCGAGAGGCTGCAAATCATAAAGACAAACACCCACTCGACGAGCAATCAACGATATCAAACCTCCGAAAACGATAATGCGTTGTTTGTTTGGTGTTCTTTGGAGCTTTAATTTGGGGGTTTTCACCCGCACCAATTTGAAATTATTCATTCCGAATCTTTAATATGATTAGACACTTTCATATTCCATATATTTGTTTTAGAAATTTTCATTTGCCACTTTTTTTTTTCTTTTTTTCTTTGTTTGTTTCTAATAATAAGCCATCAGGTTATTAGGAGTTAAACTCACCCAAACTTTTACCAATAAAAAAGAGCTTATCGGGACGATGAAGCCAACAGCGCCGCCTGAAGCTGAGATGTACCCACCCCCGCCATCGGGTCCGGTCAGTTATCCCCCTTCATGTGCGACCGACGAACACAATCTCGTCGAAGGGATCCCGGTGATGATGGCCCCCGCGGTGGCGATGATGGCCCCCAAACAAACTCGAGTTTGGGGGCCCCCGTGGTGGCGATATGTATAGAACAACACCAATCTTGTTCTATACATATCGCCTCAGTCCACTATCGGTCTTTCTTGTTCAAATTTCGAGTCTTTACTTACATTGTAACCTTGTCTTGTTTCTTTAGTTTTAGTCGATATTGAATTTTCCAATTCTTGATCGATTTTGCTGCGTCTTGAGTCTTTCCTTGAGTCGACGTTGAGTTCCTTTGAGATTCTTGCGTTCTTGTTGTGTTTCTGGTTGTTCTTGATCGAGTTCTTTAGTTTCTTGTTGATTCTTGCATCATTCTTGTTTAATTCTTGTCATTGAGTCTTGATTGTCGAAGATCGGGCCATCCTACGGCTTACCCCGTATCAAATTGGCATCAGAGCATAGGTTTCGACATCAAAAGTTGTGTCTTTTCTTTTTGTTCATCATAAAACACAAAATCCCACAAAAATAGAGTCTTTTTTATCAATTTTTGGTCTTTTGCTTCTTGTTTCTTGAATTTTGATTATTACTAACCTTTCTTGTTTGTGATTGTTGTGGTTGCTCTTAGCCCAAACCCAAGCCAATCGTGACCTACACCAAGTCTTGGAGCCGATCACTTTGTGCGGCCCTCCATTGTTGCACCTAGTCCATACGACACCCCTTGAAAGCAAACCCTAGTTGTTCTATCTTTTGATCTATCTTTTATCTATCTAATTTCTATTTTATTTTTATCTATCTTGGGATATAAATTTCCTAAATTCCAAATAGGAAATTATATCCATCCTAGATCATAAAGAAGTTAGATAGAAGATAGTTGCCTAAATTAGCCCAAACCTCACCTATTTTTATCTCTAGGGCTGAATTTTAGTTGCACACCTTTAAAATTTGAAATTCCCTCATATTTTATTTGATTTCTTGCATTTAGGAGCTTCTGTATACAGATTATATATAAAAAAAATCAGAGTCGAAATAGTCAAAAAAAAAAAAGTTGTTTGTTTGGTGTTCTTTGGAGCTTTTGTTCATCTTTTGCAAGGAATCATCAAGGGACTACATTGGTGTTGAAATCAGCCCTAGACCAATCCATATTACCTCCTAAACACAACCTTGAAACCCTACCTTTGCAACAACAACATCCTTACTTGACGTTCAAATAAAAAAGAGGTAAATTTCCAAAGGTTGATACTTTCTTTTCTTTTTCAAGAAAACTAGTCCTTAATTGTTTTATAATTACCATTGCCGAGTCATATTCATTGTGCAAGTTCCATTGTCGAGTGATTCTTGCCTTATCGAGTCGAAACTTTTCTATATCGAGTCGGAACCTTGTTGTATCGAGTCGATACTTTATTGCGCCGAGCACCTTTTTGCCTTGTCGAGTCAGTGCAGCCTTGCTTCTTGGTTCATTCACATAATTCTTGATCTTTTGATATTATATACCTTGTGTAGCTAAGTCCTAAGCTTGAGTCTTGAATTGCCCAAAGCGGATTGAAACAACAAGCGTGACATACCAATTAGAGAGGGAGTGTGAGTGATACACTTGTGAGTTTGTTTATATTTTTACTAACCGTTTCACATAATTCTTTGTTTGTTTATTTGTGATGTTTAACCAGGGCAACAACACGATTACTGAAGCTGAGTTGATCAAATTTTTGAAAGCCCTGAATGAGGACCTAGTAAGGCTAGATGAAAGATTGACGGCAGTAGAGCGTCGACGTTTTGGCTCTAACACGGTGCCCGGACAAGGAGTCCCGCCTAGAGAAGAAGTGCCACCTAATGAAAGAGAAGAACCTCATCCTAGTCCTCCTAATAATGTTAACCAACTTAATGTTTCTCCTAGCATAGATAATCAGCTTGTTGATGAAATTAAAGAGCATGTTTATAATGATCAAGATGTTACTTTACTTGCCTATGATCATAATGATTGCATTTAATATGAGCATGATGATTCTTTGATTGTTAGTAAAGTTTTAAGTGTTCCACATATGCCTTGTAATGATAATCAATGAGAAGATTTGTGTCATACTAAATGCTTAGAAAAGGGAGAAATTTGTAATACGATCATTGATGGTGAAAATTGTTCTAATATTGCTAGCCTTGAAATGATTGAAAATTCAGCCTTGGAAAAGGACGAAAACTTGCTAGCCTTTGATGGAAACTTTAAGAGAAACGATAAGCTAGAGTGCATATTAAGTTAGAACATTATGAAGATGATATGAAATATGAATTATGCACTAATCAAGTTTCTTTTCTTTGTTTATTAGTAAGCTCTAATGATCTACAAGTTGACGAAGCCAAGATAAAATCCATCTAGGAGTGGCCAACCCCTACAACAACCGACCTTAAGAGGAGTTTCCATGGACATTGGTATTCGACCTAGGATCTCGTGTGGGTGCATTTGCGGAATCTTATGCGACCTTGGATTCGAGGACGAATCCTTTTCAAGAAAGTGAGATTGATGCGGGACCATTCAAGACACCTCCGGACACACATATACTTGGGGATGGACCTATGATTCGAGCTTGTGAGAATGATGTTATCCTCAAGAGGAAGAAGAAGGCTCCACCATGGGAGAAGGTCCAAAGGTTCATGCTTGATCCTCTTGACGTTTTTAGATTCGTTCAACAGTTTGACATGTTTTTGATATCTTAGAAAAATGGGTCGTTCGGAGTCCGTATTTATCATATTGGGTCATGCCATATCTTGTTGGAACGAGGACAAAAAGATCTACAACTTTGTTGTCGATAGTTTTTTCAGATACGACCTAGATCTTGGCCGAAAATCACCATCTTTGCATGCTGTCACTGTTTAGACGAAAATGCCCAAGTGTTGGACCTCTTTTGCTATTTTTAGTAACCTTCTTTACTTAAGTTATTTTTAGTATTTTAGATATCTATTTTAATTTATATTTTATTTATTATTTTCATTAAAATCAGCCTTTAGGTTATTTAAGCGGTTGATCTTCCATTGTAAAGACTCGGACGTTATTCATTGAAGACAAGCTTTCTCTTTTGTGTTGAAACACATTCAGTGCGAAAGTCAATCGATTAGAAGCCTTGCTCATCGATTGCACCATTGGTATAAATCTTAGCTTGTTTTGCCTTGAGTTTGTCAATCTCGCAAGGGTTTGGTAATCCCTGGTATCCACGAGCCCCCTCCTTGTGCCTCCAAGTTGTCCACGAGGTTGTGTAGGGTTGTAGAGGTGGGTTATATAGTCATTGGTGTTGGTTCCTACCCTCTACGGAGATCTGGGATCTTCATCTTGTTCTATATATATCGACTCAGTCCACTATCGGTCTTTCTTGTTCAAATTTCGAGTCTTTAACTTACATTTCAACCGTGTCTTGTTTCTTTAGTTTTAGTCGATATCGAGTCTTCCAATTATTGATCGAGTTTCCTGCGTCTTGAGTCTTTCCTTGAGTCGACGTCGAGTTCCTTTGAGATTCTTGTGTTCTTGCTGCGTTTCTTGTTGTTCTTGATCGAGTTCTTTAGTTTCTTGTTGAGTCTTGCGTCGTCCTTGTTTAATTCTTGTCATTGAGTCTTTATTGTCGAAGATCGGGTCATCATTAAAGGAATTATACAACTTGAGTTTATGTCTAGGACCAATTAAGCCAACCAGTGTCGATGAAAGTGCAGGTGGAACTATTTTTTCTATGGAATTGATATCAACACCTTCATCCTTATGCTTTGTTATTTTGTTTGCAATCATGGTCTTCAGGTTTATTTTCCATATTTATTTGTTTATTTCCCACTTCTTGGTAAAGTATCTTTTAGATCTTGAATCATATATTTCCCTGTGGGTTCGACCCTGCACTTATTGCTATACTAGTTATTTTTGTGGGAATTTCTTTGGTGAGGTTTACACACGACGGTTTACCTCGGCCATGGAGCCTCCTTAGAAGTCTTTAAAAGCACATATATCCTCATCCTCAAATAATCCTAGAAATGATCTTGATTCGTGATCGTCACCTGGATCAAGGTCATTATTTGACTCAAAAAGACCATCCTTTATTGCAGCAAGACATACTTTGTGATGCAATACAAATGGCAATGACTCCAAGTGACATTGATCATTGATGACAACATGAAAGTGTCGTTTGATGGTCCTATCACTCATGAAAGGGCCAAGAAGATTCAAGATGTTACTAAGACACTCTTCATTCGTTACACACGGACTATGGAGAAAGGATTCATGCCACCTTAGATCACTTTGATCAAGACTAGTCCATTAGCCCAAGAGTTGAGCAAGGATTCGTTACGCAAGCTCATGAAGACAAGGTCCGATCCACCATAAGGTCGAGTTCGGGTGCAAAAGGGATGGCGACATTCTTCTATTTTATTTAAAATATATTTATATTATTTATGCTATTTTCTACTAGAGAAATAAAGTGGAAAAGGACAAATATCTTTAAGATTTTCCTTGGCTACCAAGTACTTGACTTTTGCCATATTTTCTTTTAGGATTTTATCTTAATTATTTATTATTGTTTTCTTCCCATGTCTATCCTTTTGCAAATAGTAGAATGGCTTAGGTTTTTTTTTATTTAACACACGTTCATCTCATTCAATAAAATTAGATTTGAATAGAATTGGAGAAACCCTTGGCTAAGAGTTCTTTGATTATCAATCCCCCAAACCTTTGCTTACATTCTCTTTATATCTTGCATCGCTTTACCAATTCAGATCCAAACAATCGAGCCTAAACACATACTGAAACACAAGGAGGAAGAACCGGAATTATCATCGTTGTAACCAGAATTACCGTTGCCATAATTCGGGATACCGTCGCTGTCCTCACCCAAGAGATAGGCGGCGGCCGCTGCATCCCATGCCGCGGCCACGACATCGCCCAGTCGCGTCTGTGATAGCTCCGACAGCCATCTGTTCGTGTGCTGTCCTCTTGGCTTCCGTCATTTTCACTCATATATACTTAAGAGATATACGTCGTTCCTATCAAGAGATATCAAAGGATATTGCAAGATCGGACCAGCAACAAGTAGTAATTCTTGATTTGAAGCTCACAGGCTAAGGATCGGGAATATCAACGCATCATTTTGAGTGATAAACATATTTTTGTCCCCCAAAAATTAGTTGTATTCATATACATTGTGTTAAACCTTTTTTTTTTTAAGGCAACGGTTTTAGTGTTGTCAAATCCTATGCAACCGCCACTTTAAAATAAAAAAAAATCTGACTTAAGCTGGATCGTAATCCCTTATTTAGTAAAAGGCGGAAGAATAGTTCATTTTCTGCTCATTGATGAGCGGTTTTTAGTCGTGTAAATCGTATCAAAATAAATTCGAACCAACCTAACTAATGTAGTGTGGTAAGCACGAGTCGATCCAACAGAGAATCAAGTTATTCCTAAGTTAAGTTTATTTACCAATTAGTATGAAACGGGGGGTTTTGGGTGATTGAAATAAGAAAAAAAAATAAAATAAACTATAAACAAATTAATAGAGATAACGATTAATAAAATAGTTTCACCTACAATTTTCCACTTTATTTAGTTGAATTGATATTGTAACTTCCTCTTGCCCTTTTAGTCTTCCTATGAATGCCCTTGTCCCGACCTAATATAGTTACTAGTCCAACCAGTCCTAGAACCCCTTATCAATCGAACAGTCCCTAAAGAGGGATTTAACAACACATCCAACTTCCTACTCATTCAATTAGTTCAACCAGCCCTAAAGGAATAAGTTTGTCACTTGGGTTAAGGTTCGCAAGCAGGAATCTACAAAACCCTAGCAATTGAATTGATTCTACCAAGTTGATCAGATAAGATAGAATAAAACAATAAAACATTCAAGCACAAAGAAGTCGAAACATTCAATATAGGAAATAAGGAACGAGAATTAGAAACTCACAATCAATCCAAACAAAGCTTCAAATTGTAGACGAAACGGGAGAGTTTAGGTCTCCATAAAAACAAAACAAAAGACAATTAGGGGTTTAGAATAGGGGTGGGCACAAATCCCGCAAATCCCGTCCCGTCCCGATCCCGGTGGGATTTAGAGAAAAAAATTTCAATCCCGTCCCGCAAAAATTACGCGGGACGGGACGCGGGACGGAGAGTTCGAATCCCGCAAATCCCGTCCCGTCCCGCATATATATAATTATATTTAATATTTAATTAAAATTAATTAAAATATATAAGAATATATTTATATTATACCTTAACATTTATTTAAACCCAAAATTTAAAATAATACTAATAAAAACACTATAGATATAATCCTACTGTTTTTTTATGTAATGACTTACTGATTTTTTTATGTACGTACAGTGACAGTGGCTGGGGTTACTGTTTTTTTTTTTTACAGTAGGCAAACATTCAGAGCTGTTACCTATACAGTAACCTAGCTCCTGGGTCATCCTGAAGGATGATTTTACAAAAATCCCTATGGTAGGGAATAGACTGCAAATTACAGATAATTCCGTTCCTAACTATATAATCAGCTGCCATATTTGATTCTCAATAGATATGACGAATTTCTGCCCGCTCAAAGTCTGATTGCAACATGATGATTTCTTCTATCTGACGCATAACTTCCCATCTTGGCGGTTGATGTTTGTTAACAGATCTAACCAGAATTTGGTTATCGCTTTCGATGATGATCTTCCCAATACCCTTTTCTTTTGCTTGTTTCATTCCTGTAAGTACAGCTGAGGCGTCCGTCTGAATGATCAAACCTTCCATGATTTGATGGTGAAACATATCAACAATCTGACCTTCGGAATCCCTGATGATTCCTCCAATCTGGCACTTGCCAGATAGGTTAACAGAACCATCTACATTAAGTTTGTAGATAGTTCTAGGTGGTCTGCTCCACTTAGCAGTAGCCCTTCTTTTCTTGTTCTTTTTGTCTTCACCGACCTTGCCATCTTCAAAAGACCAGTCGAGAAGAGATTGTCTGATTTTTTGGACAACTTGAGTGACACCATTTGGTTTCTTTTGCCTGAAAATCAGTTCATTTCTAATTTCCCAAATAATCTGCCAAATCCATACAAGTTCTTCAAACTTATTATTATCTTTGCCAATATAATCTAGGTTTTCATGGATTAGGCCTGAGCTATTAATACCATGAAAGTACGTACCTGTATGTTGTTCGTATTGAGCTATAACTTCTCGGGAAAACGTGCATCTTGTGAATAGGTGAGTTGCATCTTCATCTGCTTGATTACAAAGGGAGCATTGAATGGGAACTCTATTTACATACCTGTTTAGTCTGGCAGCTGTCGGGAGGCCATCTATTTTGATCTTCCAGAGTAAATTCTTAATCCGCGGCGGCAACTTTAGTCTCCAAATCCAAAAGTGTAGATCCTGCTCGTGCGTAGGCGGAGCTATAACGTTTCTAGCTGATTTAGTTGTGAAGAATCCTTGTGGGTCTGCCTTCCAAATCATCTTATCCCGGGTCTGGCAAGAGGGAATTTTGATAGCGAGAATGGTTTGACTAACCTCGCGGGGGAACATTTGGTTAAGGAGATTTTGGTCCCAAGCCTTACCATCCATGATAAGGTCCTTGACTTTCATAGTAGGGTCATGAGAACCCATATAGGATTTTAGATTGACAGAAGGGATCCATGGATCATGCCACACTTGGATACTTGAACCATCACCCACAAGCCAATGAAGCCCACTTTCAAATTTTTTCCTGAGCGAGAGGAGTCTACCAAATTGCCATGAGGTATCCTTGCAGGTGAAAGTTCTTATATTGTCTTGATGGAGATATTTTTCTTTAATAAGTTTGACCCAGGTACTATCTTCATTATTGTAAATTTTCTAGAGAAGCTTCATTTGTAGACAAATGTTGAGGTCTTCCGCTTTCCTGATTCCTAGACCTCCTTGAGATTTACGTTTACAAATTTGATCCCAACTTATGAGAGGGGTGTACCTATCTAGTTGGGATTCATTCCAGAAGAAATTTCTATTAACTTGATCAATCTTATTTAAAATACCTTTTGGTAGCAGGAAGTTTTGCATAAGGTAGTTAGTTTTAGAGCTCAGATTTGATTGGATGAGCACCACTCTCCCAGCTTGAGACAGATTTGATGCTTTCCATTTGGCTAGTTGTTTTCTTAGGTTATCTACAACATCATCAAAGACACAATTCTTAACTCGGCCGTTGACAAGAGGTATTCCTAAGTATTTTTCAAGGGTTTTGGATATAGGAATACCCATATGAGTGGATAAATCTTTAACCAAGTTGGGGTTCACATTTTTCGAGCATTGAAGCGAGCTTTTGTTGTAGTTAATCGTGAGACCCGAGAGATTTGAAAAGTTGTTTATTATGTCACTAGTACAGAAAGCCGGTTTTACCTCGGTTCCGTGTCCAAGCTTTACCACGGCTCTGAACCGAGGTAAAAGTGGCTATAGTAAATCTGTTTACCACGTGAATAGAACCGTGGTAAAATAGCACACCCGTGGTAAATCTGTTCGTAGTTCTAGGGCTTGTGAACCATGGTAAATTGGTCATGTGGTATTTCTTTTGAACCGTGGTAAATTGGTCCTGTGGTATTTTTTTGAACCGTGGTAATTTGTTAAACCGAAGTAAATATGTATTGTGGTAATTGTTACCAGATTATTATAGTAGCCTATGCGGGATTTGAACCCACGTCTTTGTGTATAAACACAACGCTCT
Source organism: Persicaria tinctoria (assembly GCA_037127255.1). Taxonomy (NCBI): domain Eukaryota; kingdom Viridiplantae; phylum Streptophyta; class Magnoliopsida; order Caryophyllales; family Polygonaceae; genus Persicaria; species Persicaria tinctoria. The sequence goes on from JBANSL010000005.1 coordinate 49,169,947, forward strand.
ACCATTTGAGCTAATAGACTTAAACAAAATAATATTATAATTTAAAAATGGGTGTTAAGAAAGAGACAAATCCGCAAATGCATGAAAGGCATCACAAGCTAAACTTACAGAAGAGGACTGAGAAGGTATAGCTTCCTTACATCTATATGCAGCAGCTTCATGCGACATAAAATTATCAATCAAGACTGAAGCCTATAAAGTCAGATGGCATAAATGCAATATAAGTCAGTTTCTCACATATTGATGAAGAAACCGTATAGAGAACCACCATCTACCACATTCAGCTAGAGAACAAATTATAAAAACGAGAAATACTATAAGTTAACGCCACTAATCTCCCCAGCAATTGGATTGTGCCTCAACTATATCAATTGCACTGAAATTAGATGACTCTTAAGTCAATGATGTGGCTGGTGTAAACCTCGAAATAAACCCAATGACAAACAGATATACAGTAACAATCCATAGCCTTTCCAACCGACCAATGAAGTTATAAAAAACATAGCATGCTCGAAATTCTTCCAAGAAAATGATATTTTTTAATAAAAAGGAAAGAGAAGGATACAGAAATGTCACCTTATTATCGCATGCCGCTTCTTGTGTAGCCTGTAACAGAGAAGGAAGATGAGACAACCTAGCAAGATCCTCATTATCGATAGTATTATATTCCTCATTCATTTCAGATAGGTGTTCAATTACATTCATGTAATTCTTTAACACATACCCGCCCAAGCTTATATAGTGTGATTATGTGGCAAAAACAACTGCTTACTGATGTTTAACATCAGACAAGCTTGCTCCAGACATTTTCTCAAGCTCTTTCCCTATGTAGTGTCAAAAACTAATTATATTTCATACATGCAAGAAAAAAGAGAGGAAATTGAGCACTTATGAGATGCATCACCAAATAATAAGTCTAAAGCAAAGATAAAAGATACCCGGTAAGAACAACTTCAATAGGGATTGCTGCAGTTGATCCAAAATATTATTTGAGCTGATTCCATAGTTCTGATATCCTGTATAAAAACAAAAGGAAATCAGACAAAGTAGCAGACTTAAAATTCAACGAAACAAGTCAATAATTAACCAAAAGATGTAGAAACTGAGCTCTTTATATGATTGCCTCTTCAATCTTCATAGCCTCATATGCAAGTCCCTCAACTTGTAAAAAAAAATTACAAATGTTATCAGTTACTAGTATTTTTCAGTATGATGGATAGCAGTCATGGATATTGCCCTGTACTTATTCCTTAGAGGTTGAAGAGTGGAGGTAAAAGTAGTTCAAAGTTTCCAAAGAAGGGTGAGAATTGTTATTTACCTCCCTAATTTTCTCTAGGATTGAACTAGCACTATTGTAGCTGATTTCATCATGTCTTGCAGCAAGACATTATGCATTCCTTTGGACAAACACTGATTTATGTAGCTAAAGATGCCGCCTCTCAAACATATGACAAAGAAAGTAGCTGCATGTAGATTACAGGAGTAATCAGGTCATATAGAATAAAATACCAACTGTGACACAAGCCTGATACAAACTAAGCTTTATCCATTATGTCAAATGAACCACAATGTCTCACATTGAAGGCTGCACTAATTTACACATTCAAGGTGACCTAAAGAACCTAGTTCACTGAAAAAGCAACTATAAAAAAAGTGCACTCTAAGCCCATCCTTCCGATCAGCAAGTAGCACCCTTTCTCATAGGTATATCATAAGTAGTTTGCATGTCAAAAAAAAAAAAGAGGATGCTACTTCTCCCTCAATCCTTGTTTAAGAGGTCAAGGGAGAAGTAGCAATGATGGCACTGCTGCAGTTTTAATCCTGTTAACCTAAAATTACAACTCCAACGATAACAATGTGGTGATTTTATTTATTACGGAGTATATATATGTTTAGTTGTTCACACATAATAGCCATTTAATAACCATCACAAATAAAAACAAAGATTAGTACACATGATCTCAAGGGAAGAAAAAAAAATCTCAAACATAGTAAAGTCAAATGCGGTGTAGCATGCTAGTGACTTTGGCAATATTAGAAAGGACTCCATGAAAACCGGCATCCTGATTAAGGAAAACAACAATATGGGCTTGCACATCTACATGAAACTGACACTATTAAATGTCTATTAAATCACACCAGCAAAGATCATTCTTATAAATAGTTAAAAACATTCAAAAATCGAATAGTTTACCATTTTTTAGGAGGAAATAAGTGCGAACCAAAACTCCCAGCAATGGAGGAAATAAGTCCCAACTCTACTGTCATTAGATATCATCAAGCCTCAATATGAGATCCACTTCCTCAAGCAAAGCTCCCAGCAATGGAGAAACCAAAAAACTTAAATAATGAAAAAGACCAAATAAAACATACAGTTGAGAACCAAAACTTAAATCCCATACTGAATTGAAATAACATATGGTAGATGGCAAAAAAATACAAAATTCAATTTCTCGCTCCTCAACTAGTTTTCCTTCTACTTGAATATAGTTGTATCTGTCTTCCCATTCAATTTTATTCCTCTTAATCAATTTACATCCCCTAAAGTAGATACCAATCACGGATAATCTCAAGCGAGACAGGCGTGTGAGGTAAACACACCACATTCCTAAATCCTCTACTATTCTCCACATCCACAATTGTTATTAACGGAGTTGGATAGTTGCAATTTGATAGACCAAGATCATACATTACATAATGATTCACCTCTAATTCTCTAAACAAATAAACTCGGTACTGATTAACCTTGATTAGCCACATGAATGAATTGAAACTATCCACCTTTCTTAACAATATAAAAACAACTTTCACTCGTTCAATGAATTACAACTAGCTAGCCACTGCCTCAATAACTGGGAAGACAAAAAAATAACTATCCAGTAGCCACTGCCTCAAAAAATCATCCAAATCATTGCACTAACTCAAATTAGAGAGCGAAATTAGAAAGACAACTATCCAGTAGCCACTACCTCAAAAATTAGGAAGACAAAAAGAAAACTATATAAAATTAACAGAAAACTTACTTGTTTCTATAACAGAACCACCAGCCGGTCGTTAACTCCTCGCGCCACTACCGGCGTTTCTAGGACCAATCGACGCCAATCCTGCCGATTTTGAATCGACCCATTTCAGGATCTTTTGCAGCGTCATCGTTTTAATTGATCGATTTCCCTGATTTTGGACAAATTGGGGGCCGGATTTGGAAGACAGCGGAGGGTTCGTAGTAGAAAATTAGAGACTGGATTTAGAGTCTGAACACTATATGAACCCCAAAGTACTTGAGTTGAGCACTGACAATAGAGGATTTGAAGTAGAAGCGATTTGTTTGAGAAAGAGTTGAAGCGTTCGAGTCAGCAATCACGCACATCGGCAATGGAGAACTGGAAGAGTTGCTTAAAGCGATTGGTTTGGGCGCTGGAAGCGATTTGTTTGAGAACTGGAAGGGTTGCCCTAATTCCCAAATCAAACAACTATATTTGTTCGAGCACTGGAAGCGATTTTTTTGAGCTTGTTAATTTTTAAAAAAAATTATACGGAGTAAATGACTACGGGTCTAGCGGAACCCGTGGTAATTCTGTCGAACTTAAAGATTTACTACGTCAAGAGACAATGTCGTGGTATTTTTGTTTGCCAAATTACCACGGTTCTCTTAAGTACCGTGGTAAATGGGTCAACCATATAGATTCACCACATCACGTGGTAATTTTTTTTAAGCTAAATTACCACGGGTCCTCTTAGAACCGTGGTAAATTTGCAATATTGCAAATTTACTACGCTGAAACACGGAACCGTGGTAATTTCACCGTCGCCAAAGCCTATTTTTCTACTAGTGTGTTTTGAATTGTGTTTAAACTGGTATGGGCCGCTCTTGAGAAAATGATTGTGTCATCAGCAAAAGTTAAAAAGGGAATAGGGGTACCATTCTTTTTCAAACTTATGCCAATCAATGCATCCTCTAGAAGAGCTTCTTTATGTAGTTCTCTGGATAGTCCTTCCATTATAAGTACAAAAATATATGGGGCGAGAGGGTCTCCTTGTCTGATGCCTCTGTTAGGTGGGGTTACTGTTGCTAGTGTAATTTCATTCTTTGAATTCAATTTGTTGCTAAACCTACTGATTTTTATGTAATGTGATTATTAAGTTATTATGCATGACTAAGCTGAATTCAAAAAAAAATTACTGTAGTCTGCATGACTTTAATTTGCACATTTTTCCTTGTTATTTTTTAATTGTGTTTTATTTATTTTTTACGAGGGACAAATCCCGTCCCATCCCGTGAGGGATAAGACCCGGCGAAATTTGAAAAAACATTATTCAATCCCGTCCCGATCCCGTTCCATGCCCACAACCCACCCCTAGTTTAGAAGGAACCAAGTCAGTCGGCCGGTTATCACCTTCGGCCTCCACTGTTCGGCCTCTTCTACCGTATGAATGTATATATATAGTACGGTAGTACCCAACCGGCCTAAAACTAACTAAATCTAAAAATATATCCTAATATAAATATATATAATTATATATTATTAAAATAGCTAATCTATCTATCGGCACCTATATCTATATCTATAGAATTATAAAAGAGTGAAGGTTACGAATGAACAGTAAAACCCACTATGATTTTTTAATTACTTTTTCCTATCTTTCTTAAACATGTCATTGCTTGTGCTTTTCAACCTGACCTACTTCCTCTTTCTCCTTATGGCGATTTAGAGATTCTCCATCTCATCTCCGCTTGCCTCCCGCCCCCACCTCTCTCAATGACCTCTGAAAGCTCGTCCGATCCATGGCGGTACGTGGTATATGCTTCAGCAACGATGACTACCCTACCAGGATCTTTCTCTGGGTAAATTCCTAAAATTTCCATCTACTTAACCCTTCATTTGTCTCAATCTTTCATTTATCTTCTCATAGATTTTTTATTATATATTTACCCATCACAACAGCCGGCCTTTGTCAGAGATCTTAATTCACCGCACTGAGGGATCGAGAGCCAACCCGTCGCCCCCTCAAAGCTCCTCCGGTGAGTTTCTTAATTAGTTTGATTCGAATTTGGTGAGGATGCATGCATGCATGCTCGATCGGATTTTGGTATACCTCATCATCGGTTGAAATAACTATTCAAACTTCGTCTTAAACCTATTAGAATTTGTGCTTTAATTTAGGCAACCCTCTTAAACCTATTCAAATTGTTTTTTCATGGTCCGTTTTCCTTCTTGGGTGGTTGCATGTTGAAGTTATCACTTCTATAATTAGCTAGATACCACATAATTGACATTCAATTTAATTACCAAATGTAATTTTGATAATATATGGATTTAGTATATATTTTTGTCATTTTTATGTTTGTAATTTGTTGATAGTCTACTATTGCACCAACTTCTAAAGTCAACGTACTGTGGTGAGAGTGAGATTTTTAGTGATTAGTGAATATATAATTGTTTTCTTTTGGTGGTTATTATTCTAAATTTGGTTCATCCCTATAGGCTTTTTGCTTGGTTGAAATGGAGAAGAATACAACTCTCAAGCTAGAGTATATATAATTGAGACTTGCCATATATATCGATCATATGACTCAAAAATTTTGATCTTCAATCTTAAGAGTTAATTAAAACCTAAACATTTTGGTTCATGCAAACCCCGAGATGTTACTTCGATCATTTTTCCGGTTCTTGAATCAGTGTTGTCCATAAAAGATGAGACAGTACGTACATGGAAATTATGAAGGTTGAGGAGGTAGTATTTGGATAATATTAAGGCTAAGACAACCAAATTAACGGTTTATGGGAACTTGAAAACTCCAATATTATATTGCTCCTTGGTTCTACGAGTTTACAATGAAACTTTAGCAAGCCGAAGATATATTAGATATTAATCTTGAATCTAAATTCATCTCTTAACTAAAATTAGGAAAACCAAGCTATTGATCTTAGACCATTTTAATTGAGCCAATTTCTAAACTTCAAAATGGGGAGTGACCACTACTAGATTTAAAGGCTTTAGCAGCGGTCCAAAACCGCTCCCTAACATAGGATAACCGCTGCCTAAACCCTAAGGCGGCGGTTTTGAACCGCCTCATTTGTTGCCGCTGCCTTAGGTCTTTGGCTGCGGTTTGTGTAACTTATGGCAGCGGTTTATTGAAAACGGGACAACCGCTGCCAAAAATAAAAAATAACCGCTGCCTATTCGTCAAACAAAACGGTTTGTTTCACAATTGATGAAGCGTATTCAAACTCTATGGCAGCGGTTTTGAGTGTTACGACATCGGTTTAAATATCTGATGGCAGCGGTTTTATATTTACATGGCAGCAGTGCAACTGCCCAATGGCAGCGGTTAAGTATATATTCCAATTGGTTATGAATTGGTGACGGTTTCAGTTGCATAGCTTTGTAGTTTTATATTATTGATTATATTTATTTAAAATCATAAATAAATATTAACAATTCATTTTAAGATAATCATATAGCTTTAAAATACCATACTTTCAGTGAATCATAAGATAACATTCATTATGCTTCAAAAAAAATTAGATAACATTCATTATATTTATATAAATCTCGCCACATAACTTGGCCTTGATCGATCTACAAAATGCTCATAAATATGTGCAATAGTCATCACCTATACAAAAAGTCGAATCAATAAAAGGTATCCATATGCTAGTTTTTGCCATCAATTGATCTGCAAAAGGGTCACAGAGATCTGCAAATGTCATCAAAAAGCAATTTTAGTCCATATAAAATGCATATTTAGACAAGTATACTTAAATAACAAGCACCATTAAAAAAAGTGAGAAAAGAAGCATGTATGACAAATATAATGTCTAGCTCACTAGTTCTTGTTAAGCATGCCTCTACATCTTTTAGTATCTAGTTAAATCTTGGAAATACGCTTCAGCGCCATTTACAACATCCTCCTCATTAACTCATAAAGGTATTTCAAATTAAGCATTCTAATCATATTGAAGTCAATGAGATACTCATAAACTAAACGGGTACATTTAGCTCCACTAAAAAATCGTAAATATGAGGAGCATATATATCCTTCAAGGACTCATAGAATCCTACAACATCATCCTCATTAACTCAAGAAACCGAAGAGACATAAACCTCAAATACTCAGAATCTTGAACATCAAATGCATGATATAAAATGTCCTGACAAGCACTTAATAAACTGCGAAATGTGACAAGAAACTACAAGTTTACATACCTAGACATCTTTTCTTGGATGATGAACTCCTTGATCCTACAATATAATCAAGTTTCCATTACAAACAAATATTTAAATTAAAGCCTCAAAAGATAAAATAGAAGATGTACATTTAGAAATCCTAACATTAACTCCAACTACCAGAAACTTCTTAAGACTAATACTAAAGATAGTCAACATAAACTTCATGACACCACCTCAAAACAAGCAGCCCCATCCAACCTAACAAACCCAGGATAAACACAAACAAACATTTAAATTAAAGCCTCAAAAGAAAAAATCTAGAAGATATGGATTCAGAAATCCTAACATTAAACACAACCAACAAAAATCTCATGAGAACAATATTAAAGATAGCCAACACAAACTTCATGAGAACATCTCAAAACAAATGTCCCCAACACAATCCTAAGAAAGCCAAAAAGAGCATAGAAACTTTACGAGGCATGTCCTTTGAACACTTACAATAGCAAGGCAATCCACAAGAAATCCTAATAATGCCCGCAAGCAACTGGCAAACAGTCTTATACCCATTCCATTTTTTTTAAATAGAAACAATCAATAATCGGCAATATGCATGTTAAGAAGAAAAACCATAATTTAAAACCAATTTGCAAACAAAAAATATTATTACTTATCAATAATCAATAATATCTAGTCATATGATTATTTTTATTTACTTATGTTTGAACATGAGTCTTATTTTGCATTATTTGTTAGTTTTACAGTTGGTGTTGATTTTTTTAGTTTTTTTATTGCTATGGCCATCTCATAACAATTATCAAACCGCACAACACTTCATAAATCTCAGAAGCACTTAAAATCACATAAAATTTCAGAAAAACGGATATTTTGAACAAAACATCCTCCATCTTCACCGAGTAAAAAAAGAAAAACTCCATGGCAGATCATTGTAATATTTTTTTTAGTTCTACTTAGTTTATTCACCATGACACTTTATGCACAGAAGAAGAAACATAAACACAACTCTTATTGTATGATGTCTTGGGACTTACCTTTTAAAGTAACTAATGTCACCACCTCTAAATGTAATGGAAAATTGGCAAGAAACAAAATAAATGCCTGAAAATAAGTCAAATAAAAATAGATCACATGAAAACAAATCAACACTTGAAATTAAAGCATTTTTAAGAGTTATAATATAAAATTCGATATTTATTGAAGATCTTCTTTTGATTAACTTCCTATATTTTTTATTCATGTAAGTTATACCCAAGTATACTATAACCAACCATAAAAGCATTTGAAGACACTTGACATTAAAAATGATAGAGTTTAAAACAAAAGAAACAGAGTATAAAAGAAAAGAAACAATATATATGACTCTCTATTCATATTATATCCAGACAAAAATGAAACACCAATCACAAGGAGGAGAAGCAGCTAGCAAGCAAGTGATTTGAGATAAAGGGGTATCATTCCAGTTTCCAAAGGAGCTAGTTATTACTTTAAATAAAATTCTGAAAATTTACTTTTTCCAAAGGAACTAGAAATTTTGTGTAATTTAACTTATAAAATTATGTTATTTTTCTAAAATTAGCAAGATATAAGGAGGGAATATATAATCATGATATTATTATTAAGATCTTTATCAAAATAGAAAGTACTCATGATTACTTGGAACAAAAATAAAAATACATATTTTCATAGTAAATAAACTTATAGTGGTTCATTTATACATTGTAAAATATATTTATTAATAAATAGTTTTTTATAGAAAAAAAAACTATAAAAACTCCATTCTTCCAAAATTTTAAAGTGGCACAAAAACAGACAGCAATTGAAAGACATTGGAAGTGGTGTTAAATTCAAAACAGATGGAGAAATAACAAAAAAATGTCAAAGAGAGAATGAAATATTTCAGTGACATTTATTGACCATTATGTAAATTCAAACATCAAAATAGTAAATCAGGAAATGCATGTGTATCTTTTATATCATAACTCCTAAAAGAAAGTAAATTCCTTGACTATATTAGATAAGGTAGTGATCTATTTTCCTGAGTAAGTAAAGTCAGAAGAAATATTTTACACGTGTTGCAAAAATTAAGGGTTGCACATCTATTTTGCCTTATTAGTTGCTTGAATTAATTGGTTCTTGCACATATCAATCCCCATATCAAAGACCTTATAAGAAGAAGAGTGATATGCGTGAGATTCCAACAAATGTAAAGGTTATAGCGCGTGTTTAAGCTAACTTACCTAGTAGATTGATCTTGAGGGATGTCCTTGAATTGGACAAAAGTGGCCCAAGGGTCCTCAAAAATCTTCAAACCTGCATTTATACATTTTAAAATGTTGAAAGAATAAGCTACAACATAAAAGTAAAAATGAAAACTATGATACATTGAACAATCCCACTTCAGACAATCCTATAAAATTTTTGTATAACAACAGGAACTTTCAAAATCCAAAATAAAATCATAAAAAATTTCAAAATTACCTAACTCGATACCTCGAATCAGTAAAGGCTTTGAATAATTCCCTTTAGCATCTGAATTGACCACCTGAACCAAGAGGATTGAACATATATTACTAATTTACCTTCAAGTTAATATTTAAAAAAATTCTCTTAATCTAATATCTCACTTAAAATCTTCTTAAAATTTAGCACATAGACAGTTTTTTAAAAATTGGGCACCGGTGCCTTAAACTAAACCTTGGTATTTTCTACATACGTTTGGGCTATCATTCATATTCAAGCTCTCACATGATAATTAACCAAAATGAAGAATGAACTTCATTAAACCCTTTCCCTGTTTCCAACCAAAAAATGGCCTTGAATAGGAAATCTTTATATATGCCCTCAAACGTACTGAATAGATAAAAAAGACATTGCAAAATCCAAACAAGGTATCAACTCAACCAAATCTCCTCACAAAACGGATAGATTTAGCATCCTATGGAATGAATCAAATTAAAAGAACAAAGGTAAAAATCCATTCGAAAACTCACACACAAAAGCTTCAGATTTCTCTTACCTCCATAGCGATTTGTTGTGCCTCTTAATAAGACTTCAATCAATAGAAGCGGACGGAACTCAAATCAATAGAAGCTAAGAATTTCTCTCCTCTTAATCACTTGAATGTTGGAGATTCGAAAATCGCCACCCCCAAATCGCTTCCCAGTTTCCCATCTTCTAAACCCTAAACTATCGGTGCGCGCTCTTCATATGGGTTTTGTTATTAAAAAAAATAACTTTCTTTATCTTAGCGGGCTTTACAATTTTTTGGGTAAAAAAGGGCGGGTCAAGGTAGGGAAAATAAAGTGAACCCACCAAATAAAGTGAACCGCTCCCTTAAGTGTATATTGGTTTTAAGACCGCTTCTAAAGGGTATGTAAACCGCCGCCTTAGACCCTGGATTTTTAAACCGCTGCCAGAACCGCTGCTGTAGACTAAACTACCATTGAAACTACAGACCGCTTCCATAAACCGCTGCTTTAGCAAAACCGCACCTATAAACCGCGGCAGTTGATCTTTTATCTAGTAGTGGACAAACAGTTACATGTGAAGTTAAGGTGCAAGATCATAAAGGAACACTTCTATCCTTTTGTTCAAGGTGCTTAATAGGATGGAAGAATGCAGGGAAACTACTGATTAGTGGCTTGGTCCTGAAGAACCGGAATGGCTCACCGGAAAGGACTTGTGATAATAGTCATAGCTCCCCGGTTCGAACCCCGGAATGGCTGCTCTTTATTTACCAATTCAAGGCTTGGTCCTGAAGAAAACCATTTGAAAAAAATTTAGAATTATTTATGCATTTTGGCTTGGTTTTCAAAAACAATTTTTTATTGTTATGTACGTCTTGTAAATCATTCATTCCATTATACTATCCTATGTGACCTGATCCTATATGCTTGGTTTCATTGGATATAAAATAATTGTCTAATGCTCGTTTTGTTTTCTAACATTATATTGCAATTTGCAACTGACAATGATTACCTTCTGCATGAATGATGGGATACAGGAGTTGGTCTTGTTAATTGGTTTAATCTTGTTATTCATTTATAGTTTTCAATTACTCATTTTTTTAATTCATTTATAGAAGTTTCAGAATTTTGTTTGAACTGATCTTGTAATTAATTAGTTTATCCAATGTAACAAGACCATTGATCTCGATCATGTTATATAATTCATCTCCCTTTTGATCGTAGGATGACTAACAATCGTAGTTATGCTTCTATATATGGCCAGTCACTTCGATACTTTGATGCTATTGATAATCTTCACTAAGGTGATTTGAAACGTGAAAGATATTGTGTTGCAACTTGCAAGAGTCTCCAACTTAACTGCCAACTAAGAAAACCACCGTAGTAGTTCTTACATTGTCTCGCATTTGTTCTAATGGATAATTATTATTGACACAAAACATTCAAACAAATTAGGGGCACCTGGTGAAGGCGTGAAGCTATCTTTGCATTTGAAGAACATGTTTGATGTACATTGTCACAAACTATGAGCTCATGATCGATGAGTTTCTCCTTCCATTGTTCTGAATGAATTGAGAAGTTTTCTTGTATTGATCCTCAATATCAAACTTTTATGAGGAATGTCATAATAACAAAGAAGACTTATGAGAAATGTCGTAATAACAAAGAAGACCGCGCGCGGCTCCTAACCTAGTAATTATATATCTCCATGTCTAAATTATAATTCTTTGGTGAGTACAATAGCCGGCACTTCTCTGGCGCATACCCCTCGATCCATATGAATTCAGCACGGCCCATCTTTAATTTGCCCAATAATCCCTTAAATTGTCATCTTCTTTTAAATTTATGCGATCCAACTTCAAAGATACCTGAAATATATAAAAGCACTAGTGTAGACTCCGAAAACCAAATAATATAAATTAAGCTATAAAATATGTAAAAATGCTCTAAACTAATATGCAATTCTACACTAAAAACATGACTAAAATATACTCTATCAAACTACCCCATGCTTAGACTTTTGCTTGCCCTCAAGCAATGAAAACAAATATAGAATTAATCATCCCACAAATATGATCTTCATTCTTTAATTTAGAAAAGCAACATCACGTAGTAGGAGCCATGAATAAGAGAACAAATATCCTAGCAAGTATATGAGCGATCCAATAGTAAATGCAAATTTAATCCAACCTCACTGGGATAATGTGTTTCTCTCATGCTCAATGTGTTAAGGCTTTATACACCGTGAAAGTTATCATTTGCAAACAACATCATGAGGACTTTTATAGGGTTGTAATGGGGTTTTGGTAGGAACATAAGGCATGAGGAATATTTAGGCTTGTGGTGCTAAAAATCCGGGAAAAAGGAACAACAACCAACCAGAAAAACACCAAAAATTTCATACTTCGCAAACCATTCCAATAACATAAACTCCAATACACATCAATAAGCACTTTTCGATTTCAATAGCCATACAACTCATTCAATTTTTTCATCTGGATGATGACTTCTTTTCTTTTCTTTTATGCTTACTTTTGCCCCTAGGTGAATTTTATTCTCCCTAGGTCAAGTTTACTAGACCTTTACTCCTAAGTGAATTTTATCCTCCTTAGACCCCTAGTAATAAGTCATCTATATTATGCAAGAAGGGTTACCTTATTTCGGCTATGCCTCTCATAATGCACAACCATACATACATCATCTCCACTCAAAGCAACTCCAACATATAGATTTTTCACCAATTCTCCTCCTAATTCCTGGATGGGGTCAGGCTAATCATTGGCTATGATATATTTTTGTGGAGCTATTAAAAAGAATAGGCTTTAAGGCTCAGATGGACTTCAAGCAAAGGATAATATGTAAGGTAGACATGGTATATATAATACGGCTAAAGAAAACATACCTCAATCATTTGAAATTCATAAGCAATAAACATGTGCAATATGGTCATGAAAAACCAGCATATGAAGAGTATTCTCACACAATAAAAGCAAAAGGAAAATAATTATGAATAATCCCTATAAGGCTAAAACAAACACCCCGATTTTAGTACTAATTTGTAAAAAGGCTTCCACGCAGGATGCCTTGTCAAAAACAAAATCAACATAGGCTGCCTTTTTAGCATTTTTGACCCATTAAAAACTCGTGGTAATATGTTAGCACTACCCTCAAAGGTCGGGATATTTTATTTACATTTGAAAGTTGAGGATATATGTTTACCATACCCCAAATGTAGGATTACTTTAATTAGTTTTCCCATATAAAAATGATGCAAACACGCATTTGTCCCATCTAATATCTCTTCAAGTATTTTCACAAATCCATATTTAATTGACATGGCAAAACTAAGTTGGATACCATGTCAAAAACATTTGTACATAGTTTAGAAAATCATAATTTCTAATAATTCTTGTTCGCTATTTATAAATAAATCAACTATGAACCACGGTTTACTAGGAATGTTTTTGATCGAATTTGAGGATGAATGAGCGAATTTGAGGTAAGATTTGATTATATTTGTCGTCATCCATCTCGTCTACAGCATCACATAACAATCCCAACATTTGAGCACTATTTAAAGATGTTTTTGAAATATTTATATATTTCTGTTTCCAAAGAATTTTGAACCCTTAATTTATTTGCGTTTGGAATTCAATTCCTTCCCTTAGTCGCGTGGGTTTTATTTGCCAGTAAGTTTTCATCTTTGATTCTCCACGATATGAAAACATTGTTTGTGAAACATTTCGGAAAACAACTGCTAATAAAAATGATTTTTTTTTAAAAAAAAAAATTGCTCATTTTCATGTAATTGATGTGTAGGAAAGGAGATGGAGGGTGATCAAGGGAGGCAAAATAGAAACGCGTTGAAGGGTCTTATGAGATCGTGGTCAACCCATTCTATTTGGGCTTCTCGTGCGCCCAACAACACAATCGAAAACATAAAGGCCTCCCAAAACAATGGCATGATCTCTAAGTCCCGTGGAGACGCGGAAAGTTGGAGACGACAATGTTCGTTCAGAGAAGCTAGCCCCGCAAGGGCCGCAACATCCCATCTCACCATAGGCCAGGCACTGGGTCCCAACTATCGTGATCGCGGTCATACCAATTATCTAGGTGTTGGGTTCTTTGGCCCACTATGGAAGGAGATGAACAAAGTCTCTAAGTACGGGCGAGAGCCAAAGATGAAGGAGCCACGCGGTGTTACAATAGGCATGGCCTTGGGCATGAAGCCAAAGACTGGGTCTATGGTGACCAACATTAGAGGCCTTTATAGGAAGTGATATTCGTCGAAATTAATTCGGTTAAAAATGTAAGATGATCGATTGCTTACAGGCCGGATGGCCATTGGAATGGTCCCAACAAAGTTTTCGGGAGAAGAAAATGACACCGCGTTGACACCGATTATTCAACACAACGTACAAATGTAGGTTTTGAGGGTGTATATGGTTGCAAAACGGAGCATTTCAATCTCATGTACCGTGTGATATGACACCATTTATTGTAAATTCTACAATGCATCGTAGTTCTTTTTAATGACAACATCATATGCATGCAGTATGGTATATGCGAACACTAAATTGAATTGGTTGATTCTTTTTGTGAATGCATGGTGCATTATATCTTGGATAAAATCAAATTCTGAAAGGTTGTGATGTTGGTAACTTGTGTGTTTGGAGCTGTAATGCGTGAATATATTAGACGATATTCCTGATATGTATTGTATGAAATTTCCCTATTCTTATATTTCATAATGTTAATATATATATATATATATATCTATCTATCTATTAATATTACTAATTCTGCTAGCATTTTGCTGACGTGTCATGCTCACAATTAAAGTTGAATTTTTTTTATTCAAATGAGATTTTCTTATTGGTCAATATTATTATGGAAACTTTAAAATATTTGTTTCCTATTTTAAATATGATTTGAATCAATTCTTTTTTTTTTAATTTTCGGTTATATTGCCGTAAATATTGAGACATGTTTTCATTTTTTTTTTCCGATTGCAATATTCTCATAATTCGTCTACATACATTACCTTATTAAATCATTTTCAAAATTTATATCGTATCTCTTTCCAACTAATTTATAAATTATAAAAAAAATACTTTATACATATTTTTGTTTTAAACACGTGTATATATTAATCTAGTATTATATCTATCTATTAATATTACTAATTCTGCTAGCATTTTACTGACGTATCACACCCACAATTAAAGTTGAATTTTTTTATTCAATTCAGATTTTCTTATTGGTCAATATTATTATGGAAACTTTAAAATATTTGTTTCCTATTTTAAATATGATTTGAATACATTCCGTTTTTTTTCGGTTATATTGTCGTAAATATTGGATATGTTTCCATTTTTTTTTCCGATTGCAATATTGGATATGTTTACATTGAACTTAAATTTGAATCTTGGTATATTTTATTTTTGGAAATTTATAGTCTACATAGACCCATATCCAATTGTCAGTTTATAAAATGCTACGGAGTATAAATTAACTTTCACATATGTTCATATTTTCTCACCAACCATGCAAGTATTTCATTTTTAAATAAATTAATCAAAGATGTACTCGGATTACCTGCATTCATTATCTTAACGGATTGAATTCATTTAAATATTTGTTTATTATATCACATTTATCCCAATCATGTTAAAATTTACTACTCTCTCTATTCATTTAGCTAAATATGTTGTATAATATCCATTAACGATTTGTTAGGATGGTAAAAATTATATAAAATATTATTTTTTCAAATTTTTTATAAATTAATTTCCATAATAGGTAATCTATTAATAATATTAATTCTACTATTATTTTGCTGACGTGTCATGCTCACAATTAAACTTGAATTTTTTATTCAAATGGTATTTATTTTATTTTTTCATAGAAAAGATTACAAGCATTACTATATATCTATAAATTAATTTCGATAATAGGTAATCTATTAATAATATTAATTCTACTATTATTTTGCTGACACGTCAGTAATATTAATAGATAGATAGGGTTTAGGGTACATGAAATCGTCATTTCGTTGTTTTATTGACTTCGGATTGTATGGCCAGACCAGAATATGTTTGGGAAAAAACATGGGCTTTTCTTTCCGATGATGTTCTACGTACTCAAAGACGACATCTCCTTTGTGATGGTAAGCCTTCATTTATGTACGTTAGTTGTGTTCATGTGGTTGGTTTTCGAGTTTTGACCGCTTTCTTTTGAAACAAATGGAACCTTATGGAGCTTTACCTATCTAAAAACTTAAAGGGAGAAATACTAACCGGCCTGTCTTGCTGATGCATGAACCCTTCACCTCAACACCTCAACAGTTAAGATGGTAGATGTAAATATATTTTTCATCTTTACACTATAAGTTTGAATATTCAACAACATGTTTGTTTGTCCCCATGATTATATTATAAATTATAAATTTGCTTTTTTTTATGTATTCACCTTTTATTTCTCATTACTGATTGTGCAGATTTGGTGTTAAGTGACACCCAATTGCACAACTTTTCTCTTGTTGAAGTTGAGAAGTTATTGCACCGTCATAGTGGCAGTCTGAGCAACTATCCATCTATGCCTCAACTTGAGGAGGGTTTGATATATCAAAGTGGGAATAAGTTTATTCAAGATGAACTTAGTTACGACGTGTCTCAACTTCAGTCCAAGAACACACGATTGGTAGCTGGCTTCACTAGCAAGCAAAAGGGTGCGTATGATGAGATCTTGAATGCAGTGTCGTCCAACCAAGGTGGTGTTTTCTTCCTATACGGTTATGGTGGGACTGGAAAAACTTATATATGGAGAGCATTATCATCATCTATTCGGTGTAAAGGAGAAATTGTGTTAACTGTTGCATCGAGTGGAATTGCCGCTCTCTTAATACCCGGTGGTAGAACTGCACACTCGAGATTTGCCATACCGTTTCATCTTCATGCGGATTCTACATGTCATATCAAAACAGGTAGTGATCTTGCCGAATTGATCTCAGAAGCTAAACTGATAATATGGGATGAAGCTCCTATGATGCATAAATTCAGTTTTGAAGCGCTTGATAGGACTTTACGAGATGTTTTGCGTGACACGAATCCTCGGAGTTTGGAACAACCTTTTGGGGGGAAAGTTGTCGTTTTTGGTGGGGATTTTAGGCAAATCTTGCCCGTGGTCCCTAAGGGAAGGAGAAATGACATTGTTTACTCTGCGCTTAATTCTTCTTATTTGTGGGCCTTTTGCAAAGTGTTACGGTTGACCCGCAATATGAGGCTTCATTCTGGGATCACTAATGTTGATCAACAAGAGGCAGCAGAGTTTTCACAGTGGTTGTTAAAGGTGGGTGATGGTGAAATTAGTGAATCGGTTGATGGGGAAGGAGTTATACGTATTGCCGATGACTTGCTGCTTATTGATAATATTGGAGATCCTATCGCAGCAATTTGTCAGTATGTATATCCTTCTATTGTTCAGAACCACTTCTCTAGTGATTACTTTCGGGACAGAGCAATACTTTCACCTACCCACGATGTTGTTGATAAGGTTAATACATATTTGCTTTCTCAACTATCCGGGGATGAGAAAATATACCATAGTTAGGATAGTGTATGCAGAACCGAAATTACCAGTGAGGGAGGTGACGTCGTTTATTCGACTGACTTCTTGAATAGTATTAGATGCTCTGATGTGCCGAATCATTCACTTGCGCTAAAGGTTGGTGTCCCAGTTATGTTGCTGCGTAATCTCGACCAAGCTGCAGGGTTGTGTAATGGGACGAGATTGTTAACCACCAAGCTTGGTGAACATATAATAGAGGGGCGAATCATCTCCGGGAACAATGTTGGTGATATTGTTTACATTCCGCGCATGACGTTGACACCTTCAGACACTAAATATCGATTCAAATTTCAACGTCGATAATTCCCTCTCAGTATATGTTTTGCTATGACTATAAATAAAAGTCAAGGTCAATCTCTTGCACATGTCGGTCTTTATCTACCTCGACCTGTCTTCACGCATGGCCAGCTTTATGTTGCCTTATCAAGGGTTACTAGCAGGAAAGGGATAAAGATTTTAATAACCGATGGTAATGTCAAAGTTCTGCATACCACTACCAACGTTGTTTACAAAGAAGTATTTGATAATGTCTAGGCCAACAAAGGTATGATATTCTAACCTCCCAAACTATTTTTTTTATTAATTTACATCATGCTTATTGATCTATTTTCTTATATATGACATATCTATTAACTATTAATTTATGTTTGAGAAACAAATTAACTTGAAAATATGGTTGGCCATAACTATAATCTAAGCGATCTAAATATAATTCATTTATGCTTTGAACTATTGTAAACCTTATTGATTGCAGGCCTTCATTCGTATGAAAATCCTTTACTTTCCCAATATTTCTCACTATAGAGTATCATTTAATTTTCTCAAACTAAATATCATATAATTTGAATATCATACATTTACATATGCATTTGTTATTAAATTTTATATGACATATCTATTAACTAATAATTTGTATATACAACTTCGTTACATATGCATGCAGTTGTTATTCACCTGTCACCGTATATTAATTAAATCTTACTCTCTATTACATCTTCAGGTTCATCCTTTCGTTTGCCCGAATTTAAGGGATTAGTATGATGTCCTTTTCTTCACCCATCATATAGGTGACACTTATTATTATTTAAAATTCTTTTATTCTCAACACTTCTTCTACGCAATCTATTATATTAGTCCTTTAATATATTGATACAATGTCCAATGTAATATATTATTACTATATCTGATACTTCTTCTATCCAGTTTTAATTTATAAGTTCTCTCATAATTATAATGCTCTAATTATATATGTTTCCTTTTGTGATTTATTTTTCAGGTACATTTTGCTATATTGCTTCAATAAATGACGTGCATGGAGGCATATCTTCATCCATCGTTTCATCGACTATACTATATAATTATATATATTTTATTTTCATTAGTGTGTTCTGTGGTACATGCACTTTTATCTGTTTAGCAGACATATAATTAGAGCATAATCGATTATTAATCATTTGATAATATTATTGTGTTTTATTTATTTATAAATTACAACTATGAGTACAACTTATTTTTTAAATTGTTGTCACATCAGTACCGAATATAATAATTGCATTATTCATAATTTTACAACATCCCGTGCCTTCAAGGCACGGGTATGACACTAGTATATATATATATTCAAATGTAAAAAGTCCTTAAAGTGTAAAATTTGCTAATGAGTCTAATTTAATTACTAATAGGCCTAATTTAATTAGTAAAATGTCTGCCCCCCCTTGCCCATGTGTGTGCCCCCCCTTCTTGGACCAATTTTTTTTTTCCCCTTTTGTCCCAGAATTTTTTTTTTCGTGTTAACACTTTCTGTTGTGGAAGTATAACTTGCTTTTGTGCACATATAACATCTTATTGTGCAAATATAACTTTATTTTGTGCAGATATAATAATTCATTATGGGGTAAATAGGTAAATGTGTCTATTTCAATTATAAAAATTTATAATTGAAATATGTTTAATTTATGGGTAAATTGAAATATGTTTAATAATTCATTATGGGGTAAATAGGTAAATATGTCTAATTTTATGGGGTAAATAGGTAAATGTGTCTTTTTTCCGTTTTCGACACCTTTCGTTGTGCAAATATAAAGTGTATAAATAAAATGATAAAGTGCAAGAATAAAATCACGATGTGTATGAGTAATAATATGAAGTGCACAATTAAGGTTATTGTTAATGTGTGTTGACTCATTTTTCATCGGCGTCGCATCGGGAGGGGATTACAAGGGCTGAGATGCCCAACTCCTGTTCGCGGGAGGGTGCTGCTTGTTATTTTATCTTCGTTTTTTGCTACTTACATCCATTTCCCTCGCTTCCAATGTGTCATATGTGTCATTAAAAGCCTATTAGCTCAAAATGGGAGAGCAATATACCTACGCACAAAGATGCGGGTTCAAACCCTGTATAAGCTATCTATGTGGTATCTCTTATTATTTTTCTCTTCGTGAATAGTATAAGGTGCAAAAATAAAATTATAATGTGCATTTGTGCAACTGTGAAGTGCATTTTTGCAACTGTGAAGTGCATTTGTGCAACTTTAAAGTGCATTTGTGCAACTTTAAAGAGCATTTGTGCAACTTTAAAGTGCAAATATAAGAACATAAAGTGTGAAAATAAAATTGTAATGTGCACATTTAGAATACAAGTGTGCAAAAGTAGGATACAATTGTGCAAAAGTAAGATACAATTGTGCAAAAGTAAGATAGAATTGTGCATAAGTAGGATACAATTGTGCATAACTAAGATTATAATGTGCATGATTAACAATTTGCGATTGTTGCGCTCTTGTCTATTATGTAACCTATGTGGAATTTGAACCCACATCTTTGTGTAAATGCACATTGCTCTACCAATTGAGTTGATAGGCTAAATTATGATTTTCATGCTAAAATAGAAGAACCTAATCAACCTAAAGAATATCGCAATAAAATTCTAAAGTCCAGTTAGCTCATGATTCACAAACAATTTGGCAATGCTATGAACATGAAATTAGCTCCAAATCAACCTAACAACACAACCATATCATCAATTTTAATCAATCTGGATGTTGGCAAAAAAACCCCAAATTCTAAAATATATCGCAAAACAATTCTAAAATCCAATTAGATCATGATCCATAAACAATTTGACAATCCTATAAACATGAAATTAGCTCCAAATCAACCCACCAACACAACCATATCATCAATTTCAGTCAATTTGTTTTTTGGCAAAAAACCCCAAATTCTAAAGCATATCGCACTATAAAATTCTAAAATCCAATTAGCTAATGATCTATAAACAATTTGACAATGATATGAACATGAAATTAGCTCAAAATCAACCCAACAACACAACCATATCATCAATTTCAACTAATTTGACTTTTGGCAAAAAGCCTCAAATTCCGCTCCTAAGTCAAACCCTAGATTTTCAATCTCAACCTAAATCATTCAAACAATCTAAATAATTGTAAAAAACAAGTTTAGGGTTATAAATCATACCAAATTCGAGTTGAAACAAGGAGAAAAATCGGGATTTCGAAGGTATTCCGAGCCAAAAATGTCGAACAACACTTATGGGGGAGATGGGCTCGGTGTGAGGTCGGCTGGGCTCGAACCATGGGGGTTCCGGTCTCGGGGGGTGCGCCTGAGGGAGGGGGTTTGAGCAGGTGGGGGCTGGTGGCCGGAGGTGGCTCGTGGGTCGCGTGGGAGGCCGACGAGCGAAGATGCGACGTGAGGCTTCGAATGGTCAGGGTGGGCGCGTATGGGCTCGAACAAGGCCAAGCCAGGGCTCGGGGGTTGTGCACCGGGGTGGGCTCGAGGGCGGCTGGTCGCTGGTGGCCGGAGGTGCTTCTACTGTTGGACGCGTGTATGTTTATGTGGGATTTGAAAATTTTACACACTAACCAAATTTTGTTTGAGCTGGATATAGGGTATCTACCTCTATCATTGGGCTACTGTCTTCTTGATAATTTTGATGCAAACAAGTGTTGTTTTCTCATGAATGATGGTGGGAAAGTTGAAATAAGTGATATAGATGTACATATCACTTTAGGATTACCGTTGGGAAAAATTTTGGTCTCTAGGAAGAGTTGCAAAGAAAATTTTTCTATTGTGAAGAATTGGAGGATATCTCTTAGAGATGTGGAACATATAACCCCGTCTGTTGTGATTGACAAGTTAGTAGCTGATATTGAATGTGGTGATAAATGTCTGACCAATTTTCTTGTGGTATTTCATTATTTGGTTGTTGACAGTCTTGGGAATGGTCTTGCTAATCAAAATTTGGTCAGATCAGTGGGTGATTTTAAAGATCTGAACTGGTGTGCTTTTATCTTAGAAAGTTTGGTTAATGCAAAGAAGGGGTGGGAGAAGAACAAGGATGGCCACTTTCGAGGGCCAGAACAAGGCTGGCCACTTTCGAAAGCCTATTCTATTCTTGATTGTGAGTTCAGTGTCTGTGTTTGTTTTTAAGTGTTTTTCATATTGTTCTAATTATATTCATCTATGTTTGATATTTGTTTTCTTTTTTTTACCCTGTTTGTTTTAGTTGCTTTACATGGATATGGTCAAGTTATTTACAACTGCTACGTCTAGGAGGGCGTCTCGGTCTTTCCTTGTATTTGTGGGTTTGAATTCTGCATTGTTGCGTCTGCGTGAGACTGATGGCATTGAAAGTGGTGGTTTGGGGGGTGGGTTGATCCAGGATCGGCAATATATCCCCTCCACTAAGGGAAATCCCGTTTCTGCTCGTAATGTTCCTTCGCAGTCCACTACTCAATGCACCGATCAACCTTCTGATAAAGACCCTGTATCTGGAAAGGATTCATCCCCCCTTGAGGTTTTAAATATTTTTCTTACATTTTTTCATATTAATCTTATTTTGATTCATAGTTTCAAATATTGCTCGTCTTTTTCTGTATGCTATTTTTTATTCCCCTGAAGCATTTATAATCATGTGTTGTTCAAATATAATGTACTTATTTGCATCTAAACCCCTTTGGTGTGCTCATATTTTATTATAGTTTCCTTTTATTGTATCTTATATATATATATATATATATATATATATATATATATATATATATATATATATATATATATATATATATTTTAAGGCTAATTAATTTTTTTTTTACCCAGGTAGTTGATGAATTTATAATTAATTGTGTGTGTTTTTGTGTGTTTGTGTGTTGTGTGTGTGTGTGTTTGTTTTTATTTTTAGGCTTGGATACATTCTTTTGTGCAGAAGACATCGGTGCTTGTGTCTGCTATTTCTAATTTTGCTGAGTGTTCTACCAAAATCCTATCTGAGCTTCAAGGGGATGCTAAAGTTAAGACACTTTTTAGTGAGGGTAACAAGTTGTTAGGGTTGGTGGGTCTATCAGATGTGCCTATTACTGATCGAGCTAATAAGTCGTATATGGATGATTCTCCAAACACATTTTGGAATAACTCCCAACATCCATTTTGGTCATATCCTAAATTGCTTGAGTGTCTTAATCAGGTTGAGTTGGCTTATAAGAACAAAGGGAAAATGAAAATCAATGTTTGTAATGATGTAACTTCATTTGACATATTTGGCTCCGATCCCGCGTTTAAGTTTGATATTGATACACAAATTGGGTCTGAATATGAAAAAAAGACCGGTAAGGATGCATCAACTTCTTCTGCTGCCGCTCAAGGGATACGAGAAGCAGTTGTTAATATTGCTAAAGAATATGTGGAGGATATACCTATTCACTAGGGGTATCAGGCTGCTCCTGCCCAAAAAGCTTCTAATTATGGTCCTTCAACAGGTGTCCCTCCTATAAGTGTCATTGCTACTGGGAATCCGTTGATGTCTACAAAGAAGATGCAATCTCCGATTCCATTGCCTTCATGTAAGTCTTCTCGTGTCCGTAACTTCAGTACAATAGTTGAGAAACAAGATGTTGGAAAGGTGGAAGATGGTGTTGGTAGAAGGTCTTCCAAATCTGCTTTAACCTTGTGGAATCCGTACTTTTCAAGGATTGTTGATATTAATGATTCTGTGTCTGGCACTGAGCGTATTGTGTTTGCCTATTTAGCTAAGAAGACAACTTCTCCCACGTAAGTTTAGTTTTTTTAATCATTATTTTAAGTTTTATTTTTTTCTTAATTCTATTGTTGTTTTTCATACTATGTTTATTTTTTCCCAATGCAGTGAGGTTATGTTTCAATATAAGTTTCTAGAAGTGAGTAGGCATGATATGAAAAGTCTTGAAGAGGATTTCTATGTGTCCTATGGTGTTATTTTTTCATGGTCTGCCCTTCTCAACCATAAAGAACAATTCAGAACTGGTGTTTCTCCATTAAGGTTTTTTGTGCCAGTTCGTTCCTTTGTAAGTTTTATTTTTATTGTAGTCTTTTAGTTCCAAGTCCATCTTATCCTTTGTTTTTTTACCTACTATTTTTTTGTGTGTGTTTGTCTTTACTATAGGATTTTCCCTCCAATGTGTCTCTTAAGGGCTATGTTAACCAGTTTGAGAAGTTTACTCTTCGACTCGATTCTTCATTGTCAATGGCTCCTCGTATTGCTTTAAAAGATGTTGATATGGTACTTTTATTGTTTTTTGTTTAGTGCTTTATATAAATTGACTTGTTTTATCATTTAAAAAATTTTCTTAGTTTTTGAAATGTGTGTGATTTTTGCATTTTTGTAGTTTGTGTTTGTTGTTGAACGTGAAGAAGAATTTTTCGTGGTAGTCTTCAATTTGAAGAATAAACTTACCCAAATCCTTGATGTTTTCCCTCCTACTGATCCTTCAACTGGCTCGTTTATATCACCAGCAGACTGTTTGGTTAGTTTTATTATTTTTTATTTTTTATATTTGAAATTAAAATGTATTTCTAATTTATTCAACTGTGCGTTTTTTCTTATTATACAATTACATTTTTTATCTAGGAAGATTTGCTTATTGACTATTTGAGGAACAAATGATTAGTAGTTAAGTCAGATTCAATTTACAAATTCAACATCCTCAAATGTTGCTCTACCACGGGCTGGTGCTGATAAGAGCATCCATTCAAGGGTCTCTGTTATGCGGCATATGGAAACTTTTATTGAAGTTGAAAAATGATTCAAACCTGGATCTGATAAAGGAAGTGAGAAGAATATATCCAAGATGCGACATAAATATTTGGCTGATATCATATGCTCAGATGTTAATGCGGTGCGCACTCAAGTTCTTGAGGCAGTCAAGTCTCACGCAAGATTGACATTAAAAGGACGCCAGGGTCGGAAGTTGCAGTTTGCTTGATATTCAATGACCACTGTTAATAGTTAGCCTCTTCTATAAGTATATATCTGTTATATAAAGTCTGTTTGGTTGGGTTGGACAGTTTTTCCTGTGTTTGGACAGTTGTTGGTAGGGTATACCCATTTTGGGGTTTACTTGTTTTGGGGGTATAACTCTATTCGTATTTTATGTTGATATTGTGGTACATTTTGTGAATGGTCTGGGATTTAACAACGTAGTATTTGGAAGGTATTGTGTTGATGAATTTTATCACTATTAGTTATGTTGTTGCTTCTTTGTGACGTTTAAGTGTACTGTTTTATGCTCTCTTATGTTTATGTTTTATGGCCTAGGTCTCGAATTTATAATTCATGTAACTAAACTTAAATCTGGAGGGTGTGGTCTATCAAAAATATCACATTGTACACCAATAATGCATGTTGTGCAAATATAAAGATATATATGTTCTGCACATGTATCAGTATATCTAAGTATGATTTGTGGTATTATAAATTAATGTTGTGCAAATATACTCTTATCTGTTCAAATATAAGTTGTTTTTATGCTAACAAAAAAATCATATTATGTAGATCACTATATGGTTGTTGTGTTGTATCATTATTTTGGAGTTTGGCAGGAGAATGATCATATTATGGAAAATTTAATGAGCGAAAGAAAATCCGGACCCCGCATGAGATAAAGGTAGATCGACCCTTCTCGTTGAGATGTTAGTTCTCCGAGATGAGGCACCTAGGTGAGTAGTCCGAAGCAGTAATCTG
This sequence comes from Persicaria tinctoria, assembly GCA_037127255.1. Lineage (NCBI taxonomy): Eukaryota > Viridiplantae > Streptophyta > Magnoliopsida > Caryophyllales > Polygonaceae > Persicaria > Persicaria tinctoria. The sequence goes on from JBANSL010000005.1 coordinate 49,195,749, forward strand.
GGGTCTTTCATGACACCCATGTTTGCGACTCGGGAGAAGACAGTGCTGAAGTTAGAGAGGTAAAAACATTAAAAGTGAAAAAAGCAAAGAGTATCATTATGAGAGGATAGGGTTGTGGAAATATCAAATGAGAGAAAGTGCAAGAAAGCAAGGTTTGAAAAGTTCTCCCCTGATTTAGCACCACATTGCCCAAATATAGCCCACGACTATACCTTTTACCTTTTCTTCACCATGTGTATAAAATTCCTCTTAATTATTAATGATATGTTACATATAAATTTGTTTTTTCCATAACCTTCCTTTTGTGTACGATGTTGCTTTTATTCACATGCATGGATTTGGTGACATTAGTACATTTGCGAGGATGGCAATTGATTGCATGGTTATTTAAGAATGGATTTGGCTAAGTGTTGGAGCAAAGCAAGTTTACTGAAAGTTCACTCGACGTCTACTAAAGTGACTTGACGTCTAGTGAAGTCATGCAACACATCGAGGCAGAAGCAAATGCAGACCAATCGATATCTATGCATCCACTTGATATCAAGTGAAACATTACTCGACACCACACAAAGTTCACCCGAAACCGAGTGGAGCAGTCGAGATAGAACATATGTGTCAATATCGAGTGAATTTGTAGAGAAGTCCGACGCGTTGACGAGTCCTTATCCGAGGCGAGTTACTTGCACATTAAGTTGAAGATCTTTTATCTTCTTGGATGACTTTTAGACTCTTTGGTTAAACTCATATTTAGCTAGGGGAATTTTATTTCTCTTATTTATTTAATTTAGGAATTTTTTATCTTTAGATAGTTGATAGATTTGCTCTTTCCTTGGGTAGTAAGGATTGAAACCTATAAATAAAGCTCTAGGGGGCTGGTTTTTCAATCATCCAAGCTCTTGAGTATTCAAGTAAAGACTAGTTAGGCAATAGAGAGAGAGGTTTGGCCGATTGTAAGGGTGAGAGTTCGAGCATTTGGTTGTAATCTTTCGAAGTTATTTCAATTCAAGTTTATTTCTTTTCAATGATGATGATGTCTACGATGATGAGGCTCATGTAGTCACCTTACTTCTAGAGTTTGGGTGAGCCCGACGTTAGCTATGTAAGTATGTTAAAGGTATGATCTTTCTATTATTTTTCATCTTCTATCCTATTTGCATAATTCTTCTACCAGAGTATTAGGTGATCCTTATTTATGATATTGAAGTGAAAGTGATCTTATTATGAATTTGGATTAATTATCAAAAATGGATAGTAACACTTAGGATTTATGTGAGAGCCTCTATACGCCTATTTGTTATCAACGAAAGTTATTTGATGAAAAACATATATCTTTTATGAATTTTGCATATACCTATATGGTTATCGTTGTGGTAAATTCCTCGTCTTTGGAAGTTCTTTAGTTAATTGATAAATTTACAACCTTTGCGATATTTCTGTTCACTCTTCTATTCCATCATATTATTCTTCGGACGCACTTTTCCGACATCTACTTTACTTTCTACACGTACTGTTTTTGCTGCAAACTTGACTTGACATCGACCCACTTTGAGTCGATATCGAGTGACTAAGTCGATATCGAGTGTCCTCTACTCGAAATCGAGTTTGCTTGTTTCTGTTGCTTCAGGTTTACACTAGAAATCGACTGCTTGACTCGACATCAACTGGTCTAGTAGATATCGAGTGGCTTATGGCCGACTTCAAGGGCTGTTTTTATGAGACTATCTAGGCGAATGCTGACACGCTTCCTCGTGGATCGATCCTGACCTCTTCCACTACAACGGGAGGAAGTCTTGTATTTTATTTGCGTGGACTTGGAACTCGGTTTGCTTTTATATTTTCTATATTTGCATACTTGATTTTCCTCCAAACAGGTGGAGAGCTTTACACTTCATCCTCGTCTTTAGTTGATGCTCCAGGAGCATGTTCCAATCTGTAGTAGTAAGGTCATCATCCATGTGACGAAGGATCCTCATCTTCGAGAAATGGTTGGCCCTCCCTTTGAAGTGTTGTTCAGAGGGAAGAGCATATGTGGGCTGCAAATACATCCCATATAAACGATTAGCATCACCAAAATGAAGAGGGGAAGAACATATGTCGGTTTACCTTTTTGCTCGATGACATTTGTAGGACCGCCCCTCCTTTAGTTCTACCCATGGTTCACTTGTTTTTATACCTGAGATACAAGTGTGTACACTAAAGGTTACAACTTCCAAAAGAAAGTGCCAGTAACTAAAAAATTCATGCTAGTTCAAAATAATCTGTTCCACTAAAGAAGAAATGTGTGCTAGTAAATGATTTTCAAGCCTTTTATATATAGGTTTGTATTGTATTAGGCACCCAATTTGTTTTTTTTTTAGTCCCGTTTTTAACTTTTTAAGCAACATCCTGAAATGACTCGAATTGAAAAGCCACCGTTTTTAGTGGGGCCCAGGAATAAACCCGGTGGGCCCCTGACATTCCCAACGGACTTACCTGACCCGCATCGAGGTTTGATCGACGCGGCCCAACCTGTGCCGCGGGTATAATCAGGTTATAAAGCTCAATGGATTAATCCCTTTTCGAGGTTTCCTTGGACCATTCGGGAATCAGATGCTTACCTGCCGCTGTTAGCTTGTTTTCTTTGAGAATAACAGCAGTTTTCTGATTTCTTACGCGGGGTTTGGAGAAAAGGAGGTGAAAGAGGGTTTACGTTCGCAGATAGGTCCTTTGTCTTACTGTGAATGGTGTTATTTCCCAATCTTCTATCTGTTCGTTCTCTCGAATACTTTTAGTCTTTCGTTCCTTTAGATCTTTCTCTCTCTTCCTTCTCTCTCCTCGTTCTCCCAAAAAAGTCCTCTTTCTCTTTGCCTTACCTTCCCCTTTTATAGGCTTTTTCTAGTCATTGAATGACTGACACGTGGGATTCTCTCCTCGACACGTGGGATTCTCTCCTCGACACGTGTTTTACCCGTGGGATGTGGGCATGTCTGCCATGTGTCCTTTCTTTCTATCCGCGGATAGTGTTGTTGGGATGAGTTACCTAAATGTACATCCGCGGTTTCCGTTTGATTGGTTTCTCTATTCCCAATTTTATCACATCTTTATTTTTCCTTTTATTAATTTACAGATGTTTCATTTCCGGCTTCGTCACAGCTCCTCGGGCCGGGTTGATTCCTCTCAGGGATTGACGCAATTAGGGCCCATTTAGGCCCGTTCAATGGATATTTGGCCCAATTAGGGCCCATTTAGGCCCATTTATGTCTTGGAAGTTAAAACGTTGGTAATTCTTCTATAAATTACCCCGTCCCATTTCTTACTTTTTCACTTTTCCTTGTCTTCTTCTGCTTTTCTTTGTGTTTTTACTCTCATCCACTCTCGGTCGTTTTCAGCGGCGGTTTTCTTAGGCGTTCCGGCTGTTCAGTTTGAAGTTTCCGGCGAAGTTCTTCAGATCTTGCAAGTAATTCTTCTTGTTCTAAGTTGTTCTTGGTTTTCTTCTTATTGATTTTTCAACTTGATAACTCCCTCCCTTGATGAAAATCTGAATAGATGTTTCAAAGGCTTTGACAGGATATTTGTGTCAAAGGCCTTGAAGCATTAACAGTTGATGAAATACAAAACCTATCTTATTATTCGTATATTATTTTATCTCATTATATACTTCCATTATATTATATATATATATGAATGACTAACCATTTCAGGAAGTATAAATCGAGATTACATCCTTATACATGTTGAAGAGATCAGTTCAAAATAGATCATGGCTTCGAAGTATCCTTAACTAGAAGATCCAAGATCAAAGCCTGATTCAAAAGGAGCCGTTGGAGATCTGGTGTTGAAGATCCTCACGCTCCATGCTATTATATAAAGGAAAGGAAGGAGAAGACAGAAAAAACAAGTGCTACACACGAGCTTCATTCATTCAAGCGATCTGTCTTCCAAGTGTCTCTCTGCTAAGCGCTCAAATAGTTTGTTGTTTATTTCAAAGCCTTTGAGAGTCACTGTGAGCTTATAGGATATATTCATTTCAAGTGTTACTCGAGAGTTTATAACTCGGGAAGTTGCACTAGGCTATTGATTTGCGAGAGTTAGAGGATTGTACTAGATAGCTGAGAGAGGTGGGGCTCTTCTAGATTGGTCTAGGACTCCAAGGGAACGTGAGTTGACTAGATTGCAATTGTATAGGAGAGAGGCTTCTCGGTGAGCTATTAGGATCCTAAGCTAAGCATTCAATAAAGCCTTTGAATCCTAGGGTTGTGGAAGAACCCTAGGCGGGGACGTAGGCCAGTTGTGCCGAACCTCGTAAACAATTACTCGTGTTCTTTATTTATTTGCTTTACCTTATTTCCGCACTTGGTTCGATTGTCTAACTTTGTGATTCAGGTTTAATCTCAAAGGTTTTGGTACAAGCTCCAAAAGTCTTGAGAGTTTCTGCGAAAAACGGGCATACTCTATTCAACCCCCCTTCTAGAGTATTTCTATATTACATTGTTTTATATTATCGAACCTTCAATTGGTATCAGTGCTTTACTCACTGTCTTTGATCTAACAATCTTGTGAGTTTTCGATCATGTCTGGTGAAGCAAGCGGAGGATTTGCACAGGGAAGGTCCACAAGCAGACCGCCACTCTTTGTAGGAAACATCTTTGTCCACTGGAGATCTTTGATGAATGGTCCGAAGATTCCAGAGAAGGAAGAACCAAATGACACCAAAATTGCAAAGAAGGAGTCTGAATACAACCAAGCAGATCTTGAAACCATCTCCAAGAACTACAGGGCTATTAACTTACTTTATTGTGGTCTTAGCACTGATGAGTTTAACCGTATCTCTTCTTGTAGGTCAGCTAAAGAGATTTGGGATAAGTTGGTCGTCACCTATGAAGGAACGAGCCAAGTAAAAGACACCAAGATCAGCATCTTCCTTCGAAAGTACGAGCTCTTTAAGATGAAGTCTGATGAGTCAATCAAGGCCATGTTCACACGATTCACAGAAATTACCAACAACCTTGACTCTCTCGGCAAGAGCTTTACCAATGTTGAGAAAGTAAGGAAGATACTGAGGTGCCTTCCAAAGGAAAAATGGGGTCCAAAAGTAACAACTATAGAGGAAGCCCAGGACCTCACCACTCTACCCCTTGATGACCTTCTTGGAAAGCTGATCACGCATGAGATGATCCTTAATGAAGACGATGGAGAACTTCCAGCTAGCACCAAGAACTTGGCACTCAAGTCTAAGAAAGATGAGTCCAAGGATGGATCTGATTCTGAAGATGAGGATGACGATGAGGATGATCCTTTTGCTCTTATCACAAGAGGTCTTGCTAGAATTCTCAAAATGAAGAAGCAATTCAACAACAAGGATGGATCAGAGTCTTAAAAATTTCGAGGTAAGCCTCAATACAACAAGTATGAAAAGAAGACTAAACCGTTGTCTTGTTTTGAATGTGGTGAAATAGATCATCTTGTGAAGGACTGTCCTCAAAAGACAAAGAGTCAGCCCAAGAAAGGTGACAAATGGAAGAAGAAAGTCATGGTGGCTACTTGGAGTGATTCCGACTCTGACTATGATGATGAGAAGGCCAACATCTGTCTTATGGCCTCAGAAGATGAATCCCACGATGGAAAGCTTGAAGCTACTGTAAGAGAACTTATGGAAAGTCTAAAAGAGGTATTATCGGAATTCCTTTCAAATATGATTGCCAATGAAGAGAAGCTTATTGCCCAAACTAACATTCTTATTAAGAGAACTGTGGACCAGGAAAAAACTATTGAGGATCTGTCTATGAGGGAGATTAAGCTTCAAGACCTTTGACCCTCATAAGTTTTACCAAATCCAAAGGCACTCTCGATAAGATGTTGGGTGAGCAACAAAGCTCTCTAAACAAAAGTGGTATTGGTTACAACCCAAAGTTTTTATAGAAGCAACACATTACCACTTTTGTAAAGGCTAAAGGAAGCAGAACCTCTCCTATATGTCACCATTGTGCTAGAAAGGGACATGTAAAAGAGACCTGCCCCTATAGAAGAAAGGATCCTTATATTATTCGCAATACATTTCCTGTTTGTTTGAGAAAAGAACGGATAACACAAGTTTGGGTCCCAAAAGGCACTATTTTACCAAATATGGTTTACCCCAACAATGGATCCAAATTTGCTTATTGGTCTAGCCACAAAGGTTGATGTTTGTTTTGCAGGAGATCACCAAGGTGAAAGAACACAAATGGATTATTGATAGTGGTTGCTCGAGGCATATGAGTGGGAAGAGTTCTCTCTTTCATGATCTAAAGGAGCAATCCACAGGAACAATCACTCTTGGTGACAAAGGGAAATGCGACATTAATTTGTGCAGAGATGATACAGGAGAAGTTATTCTGACTGCATATCGTTACAACAACATATACGCTGTAAATGCTGATCAAGTGGCACAAGGAAGCTTAACCTGTTTAAAGGCCTTGACGGAGGATCCAAAGCTTTGGCACAGGAGACTCGGTCATGTGAGTCCACATACACTACAGAAGCTTGTGTCCAAAGGGCTTGTAAGAGGGCTACCTGAGATGGACTTCAAAGGTATTGACATGTGCAATGCATGCACACGAGGTAAACAAACACGTAGCTCCTTCAAACCCAAAAAGGTTGTAAGTTCTTCTAGACCCCTTGAACTTTTACATATGGATTTATGTGGTCCTATGCGAGTCAAATCTCCCAATGGTAAAAAGTACATGCTAGTTGTTGTCGATGATTTTTCAAGATATACTTGGGTTGCATTTTTGAAAGAAAAATCAGAGGCCTTATTTGAGTTTTCAAAACTTTGTAAGGAGTTGCAAGCTTTAAGAAATGAGCCCATAGTGTCTATTCGAAGTGATCATGGTAGGGAGTTTGATCAACTTCAATTTGATTTGTTTTGTGCTAAATATGTCATCTCCCATAACTTTTCTGCTCCTAGGACACCTCAACAAAACGGGGTTGTGGAACGTAAGAACCGCACCTTAGAGGATATGGCCAGAACTATGCTTTTAGAAAATGCATTACCTAAAACCTATTGGGCTGAAGCTGTTAACACAGCTAACTACATTTTAAATCGTTATCTTATTTATTCCATCTTAAAGAAAACTCCTTATGAACTTTTCAAAGGCCGCAAACCACTTATATCTTATTTTAAACCCTTTGGCTGTACTTGTTTTGTTCATAATAATGGAAAAGATAACCTTGGGAAATTTGATGCGCGTAGTGATAAAGGTATATTTCTTGGCTATTCCACGAGTAGCAAAGCTTATAGAATCTTCAATAAAAGGACCCAGGTAGTTGAAGAAAGTATACATGTTATTTTTGATGAATGCAATGATGGTGCTTTGAGTGAAAGTGTTGCAGATATAGATCTTAATATCCATGAAGAGAACGAGGAAGGTGATGATGCTGCTACCATGAACACAGAGAAAAGGAACATGCAGGAACCGATTCTTAACACTGAAGAATTGGCCCAAGGTGTTGAAGATGCGTCCAAAGCCCTTGGTGTCCAATCCAACAGTGTTGAGATGTCAGAGACTGCTGTAACTGAACCTAACAGGACCACGGAGTCAGATGTACCACAAATCGATCCTGATGGTGTGACGAATCAAGGAGATGAGACTAGCAAAAGGAAATTGAAATACTCCTCATCACACTCATTAAAGGATATCATTTCTGACCCTACTTCTAGTGTTCAAACTCGTTCTAAACTTAAAGATCTTTGTGCTTTTAACGCGTTTGTTTCTCTTATTGAGCCAAAGAAGGTAAATGAGGCACTTCAGGAGCCAGACTGGATTATAGCTATGCAAAGTGAACATAATGAATTTGAGAGGAACAAAGTCTGGACTTTGAAGTCTAGACCAAAGCATCAATCGGTCATTGGCACTCGATGGGTGTTTCGAAACAAGTTAGATGAGAATGGCAAGATTGTGAGGAACAAGGCACGGCTTGTTGCTCAAGGCTACAATCAAGAGGAAGGTATTGACTACGAGAAGACCTTTGCTCCCGTAGCCAGGCTTGAAGCCATTCGCATTTTATTAGCATTTGCATCTTTTATGAGCATAAAGTTATATCAAATGGATGTCAAGTGTGCTTTTCTTAATGGTTTCTTAGAAGAAGAAGTTTATGTTGCTCAATGTTGTAAGGAGAAATCGAGTATGAAATATAACGAAATAGATCAAACCAGACTTAGGCCCCATCAAATAAATACAAGACTCATCCAATGCAGTAAGAGAAAGTCAGGATCGAATCCACGAGGAAGCACGTCAGCAGTTCTTAGATAGCTATAAATTCTCACAGAAGCAGAGCAGAACAGACAGAATCGCAGAAACATAAAGAAAGAAACAAATAACCCGGCTAGGGCAACTAAAACAAAAGCAAAGAAACTAAAGACAGAAAGTAAAGCAAAGAACAAAGCAAAACAGAAGCAAAGTAAAAACTAAAAGCAAGGACACAGAAGCTACTCGATCTCGAGTAAGTTGTCCTCTATCTCGACAAAACAGTAACGAAAATAGAAAACAGAAAACAAAGGCAAACTACTCGACAAGCAAAGCTCTCCTCGACCTCGACAAACACCAACTCGAGATCGACAAAGGCAGTAAGACAGAAACTTGCAGAAAGTGAAAATCGACGAAAACAGACGAAAACCAACTCGACACAGACCAACTTCTCCTCGAGATCGACCAACCTCTCCTCGATCTCGACTTAGCTACTCTATGTCGACAACACTGACAGAAAATATAAATTGCAGATTCTCGACAGAATTAAGAAATTTAACAGAAATAAACTCAATATATTAAAAGACTTCCAAGGCCAGGGTTTCGACACCGCAACGATAACCATGCAAAGTAACACACAAAGGCATAAAAGATCATGCTTTCCATCAAATAACTTTCGTCATTAACAAATAGGCATATAGAGGCTTTCGCATAAACCCTAATTGTTACTAACCCTTCTTCACATAATTAATCCAAGTTGCATTAAGATCACTTTCGCTTCAATAACACAAACAAGGATCACCTTCAACTCTCGCAAAAGAATCATGCTCATAGGGATAGAAGATGAATTGCACAAAAGATCTGACCTTTATCGCATTATCTCACATGGCAACCGTCGGGCTCACCCCAGTCCCAGAAGTGGGTGGACTACTCACGCCTCATCGTAATTGCAGACATTGATGTATAAAAAGAAACTTGCATTAACTATATTCAAAGCCTTTTACAATCCTGGCAATCAACTTTCGCAGAAAGCCAAAACCTTAAAAACCTTAGAATTCCTAAACTTCTCTGTGGAACTAACTAATTGTGTGTCTTGAATGATGAATAAAACTGAGCCCCATGGGCTTTATTTATAGCCTTCATTCCCTAGCTAATCTAGGAAAGAAGATATTTATCTATATCTAAAAGGCTTTAAAAGATAAATAAAAGACATAATGGAATTAAATCAACTAGGAAAAGATAAAACTAAATATGGTAAGTCTTCATGATGTTGATAGATCTTGTCTCCTTGGATAGAACTTGATGGATTCGGATAGAATCTTCCGCCTTCGTGCCCAAGCAAAGCCAAACCGAGTAGGATTCGTCATCTCGACGCGTTTCTGGAAACAGGTCTACTCGACCTCGACAAGGCGTCGTCGACCTCGAGTAGGATTCCTCGTCGACTGGACTTCTCGGCTAGCTCTGCTCGATGTGGCTCGGACATGGTTCACTGGGTGCTTGTCGATCTCGACAAGTCGTAGTCGACCTCGACTAGGGTGGCTCTGTCGACTGGGCTTCCTCGGGTTGGCGTGCTCGACAAGCCTGGATCTGGACTCTGGCGCTCGTCGATCTCGGGTAGCCTTTGTCGACCTCGAGTAGGGATGATCGTCGACTAGGTCTCCTCGAGTGGATCTCTTCGGCAAGCTCGGATCTGGACTCAAGGTCTCGTCGATCTCGACAAGGGTTCGTCGAGATCGAGTAGGGTTGCTCGGCTTTCCGGGCAGCTTCTCCCCGTCGACTACGGGTGGTGGCGCTGGGCTTCGTCGATCTCGACTAAATCTCGTCGAGATCGAGTTGACTTCCGGAGCTTGGGTTGGTCTGGTTCTCGATCAGCTTCTGTCGACCAAGGTTGCTCGGCCAAGCTCGTCTAGGCCGAGTAAGGCCTACTCGAGATCGAGTAGCCTTGACTCTCAGATTGGTTCCGCTGCTTTGACCTCGGACTTCTGTAGTGGTTTTCCGAGCTTTTCCGACCCTCTGTAGAATTGTTGTAAAATGCCTCGATTTCTGCGAATTAAACAGAAACTGGTGTAGATTCCATAATTTGGCAAATAAACATAAACTACATAGATTCTGTACTATCTTAACCCAAATGAATGCAATGTATATAGAAATCGATATAAAAGTTATTGTAAAACATGGCAGATTCAGCTCACAACAAACACCCCATACTTAAGCTTGCTTGTCCTCAAGCAATACTTTTATTTGTCATTCAGGGGAAGAAATCAAAACTCTCAACATCTTAGATTCATTCTCATATACCCCTGCAGTCAATTACCATCCTCGAGAAGGTACTAGTGTCACAGATTTATGCATGTGCAAATATGTAAAAGCAACATCTACTCACAAAAGGAGGGTTATGCAAAAACATTCATAAGTGACAAAGCATTGATAATCAAGAAGACTTTAATTTAAGCTCATGAAGGAGTAGATTGGTAAAAGGCTAAAAGGTGGGCAATTTTTGGCAATGTGGTGCTTTTGATCCGGGGAAATGGAGTATTTCCAAACTGAATTTCATACCACATTCTTTCTCCATATAATTCATCACCTTTCATATTGCTTTTCTCAATAATAATGCCTTTACCTCTCTGACCTCAGCACCGCCTTCTCGCGTGTCGCAAACATGGGTGTCATGAATGGCCCCGGATACTTAGTGCTTTGGACTCCTCACAATGTGTCCCATCTCTCCAAACTATTATCTTAGAGAGCAGGGTCAATCTACCTTTATCTCCTGAGGTGATTGGATTTTCTTTCACTCATTAAATTTTCCATATATTTCAAACAATTTCCTTCCAAACTCCAATAATGATATTAATCACAACATAAACACCATATGATAATCTCCATAATGTAACATCATTCTCAACATAATCCCCGGATAAGGTAAAGAATGGCAAATATTTAGATCATGTGGAGCAATATTTTGAAATAAGGCATATTATGGCTTTTGTGTAATGCATAAGCATGGGTAAGGCTAGGAATATAACAATGAGCATTATATGGAAATATAAAGTCCTCCATCGTTTTATCATGCAACATGTCAAAAGCAACTTCAAATTTTACCTCCTTTCATGGTTTTCAAAAAATATGCACTTCATTGTGACTTCCCTTTACTAGGTAATTTCATGCTATATCTCTAATGAATCCAATTTTGCATCGTTGAGTTCAATATAAGCTTCCATGACATTATTTCAAAATTTTCAATGGGGGTCATTTTTCTCAAAATTTTTGGAAAACATGCATATAAGCACATAAATCAATAATGCATTCCAAAAATAGCCATGTAGCAATTCAAAGAAATAAATTCCAAATATGCACAAATAATGTCAAATAAATCAAATATGCATGAAGTAAGCCCTTCCCCCACCCCATACTTAAACATTACCAAGGCAGACCTCTCCCATGTATAGATAATTCTTTAATGGAAATAGGAGAAGAAAGATCCATACCTTGGCTCACCTTCGCAGAGACGGAATCGGGGACCGCTGTGTTTGGTCGATCTCGACTAGGGCTAGTCGATCTCGACAAGACTGCAGGCTCTGGTGGTGGTCTGGTCGAAGAGGCAGAAGTCGACGAAGAACAGGTCTTGTCGATCTCGACAAGACTGGTCGACCTCGACAAGGACTCCGCTTCTAGTGGCTTGCTTGTCGAGGAAGGCGGGGCTGGGCTCTCCGAGTGGTGGTCGATCTCGACAAGGGTGGTCGAGGTCGACGAAGGTTCTCCTCCTGGTTGCTGCGGCGTCGATGAAGAAGGATCTGGGGAAGTCTGGTTGTGGTCGACATCGACAAGCTACTCGAGGTCGAGTAGGGTTCTGGTCCTGGAGTCGCTGTCGTCGAGAAAGGTGGATCTGGGCTCCTCGTCTGGTGGTCGACATCGACAAGCCTACTCGAGGACGAGTAGGGTGGCTCCTCCGGTTTGCTGCTCGACGAAGCCGGCTCTGGTGGAGTCTCCTTGGTCCGGTCGATCTTGACCCCATACTTAGCTCCTGTCAAGGCATCCGAGAAATAATTAATCCACAACGACTTACCTTGCTCTGTGTCGATTGGATTTTCTGTGTTTTCCTTGAGGATTGCCATGATCTCCTCCACCTGGGCCTCCATGTCCCTCTTTTCTATCTCCTCAGGGGTCATATTTCTGACCTTAGGTTCCCCGCAGGTGATGTAGCCAGCTGAGATAGATTTGACCTCTTCCATTGGACCTGTATGCCTTTCAGTTTTATTAAAGGAATACTCAATTACCTCATCGCTGATGTTGAAGGCGAGCACTCCTTTCCTTACGCTTATATTGGCATCCACCGTCGCCAAGAATGGTCTTCCTAAAATAATTGGACAAGCAGGATCTTCTTGCATATCAACAACTAGGAAATCAGCAGGGACGAAGAATTTACCTACTTGTACTGGGACGTTATCCACCATGCCTGTTGGAATGACCACCGTGTTGTTGGCCATGTAAAGTCTAGCATCCACAGGCTCCAGGGCACCTATCTTAATCTTGGACCAAATTGTTAAAGACATTATACTCACACTAGCTCCAAGATCACATAGGGCATTAATTTTGTATGGACCAAATCCAATAGTTATAGCAAACTTACCTGGATCCGGCCTCTTCTCCAATATGTCCAGATGGCTGCACTCCTCTGTGATTTCAACTATCGATCGCTTTTTGCTCAGAATCTCCTTCAGGAACTTGACATAGGATGGCATTTCATTGAGAGCTTCTGTGAAGGGGATGGTGACGTTGAGCTTCTGAAGCATCTTGATGAAGTGCTGAAATTTTTTCTCCGCTGGATCCTTTAGAGATTTTGTGGGGAAAGGCAGCTTCTTTTTCTGCGTCGGAGCCAGAACAGACGTCGGAGGTGCTGCAGACTTCTCTATGTCGACCAGGGGCTCCTCGACATCGACAAGGCCTTTGTCGACATCGACCAGATTGGGCCCAGTCGAGTTGCTGTGTGGTGCAGACGAAGATTCTGGCAGGTTCTCCTCGAGGTCGAGTAGGCTCATGTGGAGATCGACTAGGCCTTGGTCGACTAGCTGTTCTTCGTTGTCTTGCTGCTTTCCGACCTCTGACTCTTGTATTTGATGGCCGCTTCTGAGTTTTATAGCAGCGATGTGTCCAGCCTTTCCCTTAGGATTTGGTTCTGAAGATCCAGGGAGTGAGCCTGACTGTCTAGGGATTCCCGCTGCTAGCTGACCAATCTGTGTATCAACTGTTTTTCGCCAGATATCAATTTCCCCAAGCCTAGAGTTGACACCTTGCATCTGAGTATAGACGGAGTTGAAGGATTGCCTAGTTTCTGAGTGGTTCCTCCGTATTTCCTCCAGGACTGTCTGTATATCATCCTTTTTCTGGTCCCTTTCTGGATGTCCTGGAGCTCTGTAGGGAGGGGGATTCCTAGGGACACCTTGGTTCCATTGTGGTTGCTGAAACCTTTGGTCCCCCATGTAGCGACTGGGACCCCCTGCGTAAACTACATCCTCATGGTGCTCTGCCATCCTAACTTGCTCTGTGTGTGGGCACTCAGGAGTGGTGTGCCGTTGCGATCCGCATTCTATGCAAGGCTGGTTGACAGAGAGATACTTGACTTGCTTGATGAGCTTCTTATTATGATCTCTGTAGTATTGCTCCCTAACATCAGGATCGATCTCCTTAAGGGGATCATATAGGGGCATAGATGGTGCTGGCCTGGCGTATGGGTTCTCTTCATAGGTTGCAGTAGACCCATACTTGTTGTCGTAGGTGGTGAGCTTCTCTAGCACTCCCCACGCGTCACTTGGCGGCATCGTCAGATACTCGTAGCGAGTATAATTGTTGATTCTGTCCTTAGTGACTTGATCAAGAGAGTTGAAGAAGATCTCCTGAATGATGTAGGGTGGCTGTCCATGAGTAGGGCAGGATCGTATTAGTTCCTTGTAACGTTCACATGCCTTTGCCAGCGGTTCTCCTTTCTGCTGTTTAAAGGCGGTGATTTTCTGGCGGAGATGTGCTGTTTTGGCAGGTGGGAAGAATTTGTTCAGAAACTCTTGCTCTACTTGGGCCCAGGTTGTGAGTGATTTTGCTTTCAGCCCTCCCAGCCATTTCAGTGCAGGCCCAGCGAGCGACCAACGGAAAGCTTTCATCTTGACATATTCCAGAGTTGTACCTTCTGCAAGAGTACGACACATATCATGAAAATTAGTAATATGTTCAAGAGGACACTTATTAAATCTGCCGTAAAAGGCATTATTTTTAAGCTCTATAAGAAACTGAGTGCGAATTTCAAAAGAGTTTTCAGGGATTAGAATCGCCGATTCAGGCACGACGAGAGTTGGGTGCATGTAGTCCTCTGCCGTGGTTGGATACTGGGCAAGCTCAGCCTGTGCTTGTTCCCTTGCTGCTCTCTCAGCGGCGATAGCAGCATCCTTTGCGGCCAATTCCCTGGTAAGCCTAGCGATTAGTTGTTCCTGTGTTTCAGCGGCCGCCATGATCCTTTTGAGTTTGTAGTGGATGTGTAGGTAGCGCTCCGGTTCGTCTAAGCTGTCAAACTCAGGTGTTTGACCAGAACGATGCATACACCTGCGAATTCACTCAAGAGAAAAGTGAGAACTGACTACCTAAGGCGCGAATGATTGCCTCCCCGGCAACGGCGCCAATTTGTTGTAAGGAGTGAATCGAGTATGAAATATAATGAAATAGATCAAACCAGACTTAGGCCCCAGCAAATAAATACAAGACTCCTCCAATGCAGTAAGAGAAAGTCAGGATCGAATCCACGAGGAAACACGTCAGCAGTTCTTAGATAGCTGTAAATTCTCACAGAAGCAGAGCAGAACAGACAGAATCGCAGAAACAGAAAGAAAGAAACAAATAACCCGGCAAGGGCAACTAAAGCAAAAGCAAAGAAACTAAAGACAGAAAGTAAAGCAAAGAACAAAGCAAAACAGAAGCAAAGCAGAAACTAAAAGCAAGGACACAGAAGCTACTCGATCTCGAGTAAGTTGTCCTCTATCTCGACAAAACAGTAACGAAAATAGAAAACTGAAAACAAAGGCAAACTACTCGACATGCAAAGCTCTCCTCGACCTCGACAAACACCAACTCGAGATCGACAAAGGCAGTAAGACAGAAACTTGCAGAAAGTGAAAATCGACGAAAACAGACGAAAACCAACTCGACACAGACCAACTTCTCCTCGAGATCGACCAACCTCTCCTCGATCTCGACTTAGCTACTCTATGTCGACAACACTGACAGAAAATATAAATCGCAGATTCTCGACAGAATTAAGAAATTTAACAGAAATAAACTCAATATATTAAAAGACTTCCAAGGCCAGGGTTTCGACACCGCAACGATAACCATGCAAAGTAACACACAAAGGCATAAAAGATCATGCTTTCCATCAAATAACTTTCGTCATTAACAAATAGGCATATAGAGGCTTTCGCATAAACCCTAATTGTTACTAACCCTTCTTCACATAATTAATCCAAGTTGCATTAAGATCACTTTCGCTTCAATAACACAAACAAGGATCACCTTCAACTCTCGCAAAAGAATCATGCTCATAGGGATAGAAGATGAATTGCACAAAAGATCTGACCTTTATCGCATTATCTCACATGGCCACCGTCGGGCTCACCCCAGCCCCAGAAGTGGGTGGACTACTCACGCCTCATCGTAATTGCAGACATTGATGTATAAAAAGAAACTTGCATTAACTATATTCAAAGCCTTTTACAATCCTGGCAATCAACTTTCGCAGAAAGCCAAAACCTTAAAAACCTTAGAATTCCTAAACTTCTCTGTGGAACTAACTAATTGTGTGTCTTGAATGATGAATAAAACTGAGCCCCATGGGCTTTATTTATAGCCTTCATTCCCTAGCTAATCTAGGAAAGAAGATATTTATCTATATCTAAAAGGCTTTAAAAGATAAATAAAAGACATAATGGAATTAAATCAACTAGGAAAAGATAAAACTAAATATGGTAAGTCTTCATGATGTTGATAGATCTTGTCTCCTTGGATAGAACTTGATGGATTCGGATAGAATCTTCCGCCTTCGTGCCCAAGCAAAGCCAAACCGAGTAGGATTCGTCATCTCGACGTGTTTCTGGAAACAGGTCTACTCGACCTCGACAAGGCGTCGTCGACCTCGAGTAGGATTCCTCGTCAACTGGACTTCTCGGCTAGCTCTGCTCGATGTGGCTCGGACATGGTTCACTGGGTGCTTGTCGATCTCGACATGTCGTAGTCAATCTCGACTAGGGTGGCTCTGTCGACTGGGCTTCCTCGGGTTGGCGTGCTCGACAAGCCTGGATCTGGACTCTAGCGCTCGTCGATCTCGGGTAGCCTTTGTCGACCTCGAGTAGGGATGATCGTCGACTAGTTCTCCTCGAGTGACTCTCCTCGGCAAGCTCGGATCTGGACTCAAGGTCTCGGCTATCTCGACAAGGGTTCGTCGAGATCGAGTAGGGTTGCTCGGCTTTCCGGGCAGCTTCTCCCCGTCGACTCCGGGTGGTGGCGCTGGGCTTCTTCGATCTCGACTAAATCTCGTCGAGATCGAGTTGACTTCCGGAGCTTGGGTTGGTCTGGTTCTCGATCAGGTTCTGTCGACCAAGGCTGCTCGGCCAAGCTCGTCTAGGTCGAGTAAGGCCTACTCGAGATCGAGTAGCCTTGACTCTCAGATTGGTTCCGCTGCTTTGACCTCGGACTTCTGTAGTGGTTTTCCGAGTTTTCCGACCCTATGTAGAATTGCTGTAAAACGCCTCAATTTCTGCGAATTAAACAGAAACTGGTGTAGATTCCATAATTTGGCAAATAAACATAAACTACATAGATTCTGTACTATCTTAACCCAAATGAATGCAATGTATACAGAAATCGATATAAAAGTTATTGTAAAACATGGCAGATTCAGCTCACAACACTCAACCCCCAGGGTTTGAAAGCTCAGAATTTCCCAATCATGTTTACAAACTTGACAAGGCGCTTTATGGTTTGAAACAAGCCCCAAGAGCTTGGTACGAGCGCTTGTCAAAATATCTTTTAGAAAATGATTTTAAAAGAGGGTTGATCGACAAGACTCTTTTTATCAAGACCAAAGGAAAGGGCATTTTGGTTATTCAAATTTATGTTGATGATATATTATTTGGTGCTACTAACACATCTTTGTGCAAGGAATTTTCTGACATCATGTGCAGTGAATTTGAGATGAGCTTAATGGGTGAACTCAACTTCTTTTTGGGGTTACAAGTTCATCAATCCAAGAAAGGGATCTTCGTCAACCAAAGCAAGTACACTAATGATCTCTTGAAGAAGTTCAAGATGGATCAATCCAAAGCAGCCAAGACTCCCATGAGCTCAACATTGTCTCTAGATCAAGACAAGACTGGAACAAGTGTCAATCAAAAGGAGTATCGAGGAATGATTGGATCTTTATTATATCTCACGGCTAGTAGACCTGACATCATGTTTAGTGTTTGCATGTGTGCTAGGTTTCAAGCTGATCCCAAACAATCACACCTCATGGCTGTGAAGAGGATCTTTCGATATCTCAATGGCACTAAGGAACTTGGACTATGGTACCCAAAGCAAAAGGATTTCACTTTAATTGGATATTCTGATGTAGATTTTGCAGGCTACAAGGTGGATCGAAAGAGCACATCAGGATGTTGCCAATTCTTAGGAGGATCTTTGATCAGTTGGCACTCAAAGAAGCAAAACTCGGTTGCTCTATCCACTTCAGAAGCCGAATACATTGCAGCTGGAGCTTGTTGCTCCCAAATCCTTTGGATAGCTCAACAAATGCGAGATCTTGGCATCAACCTCAAAGGTATCCCAATTAAGTGTGACAATACAAGTGCCATATCCATCACTAAGAATCCTGTGCAGCATTCAAGGACCAAGCATATTGATGTAAGGCATCATTTCATTAGAGATCATGTTGAAAAAGGTGATGTGTCCATATCCTTTATTTCTACTGATTATCAATGGGCTGACATTTTTACTAAGCCTTTGGCAGAGGACAGGTTCACCTTCATTAGACGAGAGATTGGGATGCTTAACAAGGATGCACTTTCGTAGCGGGAGCCTTCCCTTCACGAAAGATAAATTCCACTCAGTGTCAAGACCTTTGAGAGTACATATATCGGATCATATATTTTTGGTTAATATCTTTTTAGATATTTAATCAATTATATTTGTTTTAATCGGATTTCAAAAATTGCCTATTTCTATGGTTTCCTTAACCGTTAAGATATTTTATTTTTGGAAATATTTTTTTTTTGTTACCTTGTCCGATTTTAATGGTTATTTGAAATTGAAAACCTTTCAAATCTTAGCAATGTAATGATTTCTTTCCTTGGAACCCTAAACCCATCCCATCAATCCGTCACCCTCTCTCTCTACTTAAACCAAATTTTGTACCCGATTACAACCCACACTCAGATTTTTCCAAACCCTTTCCACTCCTTCATCTTCAACCTCTCAATTGCCTCTCAAGTAACCCTAACCGACTACTTCCATGGCACCCAAAACCAAGAAAGCTGTCACTCCCAAAAGACTTGGCGCCACCCCCAAGGGACGCCAGGCCACTGCTACCTCTCCCACACCCGAACCTGCTACTCAAGCCATCATCCCAACAGTTGTCCAGAGCACCATTAAGGCGAGCACGGCCACGGCTCCCAAAAGCTCTCAGAAGCGCGCTGCTAAGAAACCCCTGAGTGCTAAACAAAAGGGGAAGAGAAAGATCTTGGCCGAGGAAGAGGACGAGGAAGAAGAGGAAGACGACCTTGATGCCGCCCTGGAGCGAGATGCTGCCAAGGAAGCCGAGGAGGAGGTCTTGAGGCAGAAAAAGGCCGATGAGGAGGCCGAGCTTGCTAAGAGACTGGCCGAGGAGGAAGCCGAGCGAATTCGGAAGGATGCCGAAGCCGAAGAGGTTCCATCCGAGGTGGAGCCTGAGGAAGAAGAAGGAGAAGAGGAATAGCACGAGGGATCCGGAGAGGACGAGGAACCTGAAGGTGATGAAGCGGGGTCCGGTGAGGACTCGGGGTCTGAGGAAGAGGAGGAAGAATCTCCCTCTCCTTCTCCTCCTCCTCCCCCGTCTCCGAAGAAGCGAAAAGCCCCTGCTCCAGTCAAGCCTCCATCCCCCAAGCGCACCCGGAAGGGCCCTGTCAAGAGTCTTGTAGCGCCTGTCAAGAGAGCTACTCCAACAGTTGCGCGCAGAAAGAACGCAGACCCCCCGGCCTATATCCAGGTAAATCAATCCTTGCCCTCCTCTTGGTTTTTAGATGCTGAGACTGCTGGTACGTGGGTAGACGAGTTTCGTACTCGTAAGCTTAGCTGTTCAGATTTTTTAGATTTTGAATTCTTTGAAGCTTTGAAGATACCTTGCATTGAGCTCCTAAAAAATTCCCCAGCCTGGACTCTTCTTAACCGTGAAACTGTCTACTACCCCGAGCTTACCCGACTCTTCTACATCAACCTAAAAGCCAAGAACGACACTGATGGTTGGTCTTTGGAGACTGTTGTCAAAGGGGTTAGAATCTCTCTCAACCCCAATGATTTTGCAGATCTCCTAGGCTTACCTACCCCTGTTCCACCATCTGAAATCCACCCCTCAAAAGAAAACTGCATCATCCTAACCCGAGCCAAATATCTCCTACCTGAAGCATCCAACAACACCTCAAAACAACTCACCCACTCATCCCTAACCCTTGAGGCAAAAATTATCTTTAACATCATTGTTAGATGCCTCTTACCCCGTCTCAACTCTGGCTCACTCCTAACCGACAATGCCATGGTCCTGCTCTACCGCATTCTAAATGGCATTGATCCTGATCTGGCCAACACCATCCTTGGAACCATGGCCCATGCCAGAAAAGCTCGTAAAGGCTCTCCCCTCCCCTTTGCTACCCTTTTGACCCCTATCTTCAAAGCTTCTGGAATTAATGTCAAAAATGAAGAACAGCTGCGTCATACGGGTATGTTCGACTCTAAAGGCCTTGAAAAGATTGGTATCACTCGGTCTCCCCAAGGGACCTTGAGTCTTGCCACTCCTTCAAAAGCCTTTCCCACTGCTCCATCTTTCGATGAACGCATGTTTAACCTAGAGTTGGGCTTGGAGGAAGTTCGCCTGGATATTAAGGAGCTGCAGAAGGAGGTGATGACGACGATGAGCGGGATTTCAACGATGCTGGAAGGACTGTGGACGAGGCTCACTGATGATGCTCCGGATGACTAAACCTAAACCTTACCCACCCTATCCCACCCCTAAAACTTGTTACTTTGCTGGTTTTTGGAAACGTTTTCAAAACATTTGGTAACTTTTGGTGACTGTTTTACCTCCGCCCTTTGTTGAAAGACAAAAAGGGGGAGATGATCGTTAGACTTTGAAAACCTCTGCTTAAAGGTCTTGGAAGACCTTGCTTTTTGATTTATGGTTTTCGGTTGGAGGTTTTCTTACTTTAAAATTATTTGATCCAACATTTGTCTAACCCTTGCAGGTACTTAGTCTGATTTTGATTATGTTATATTCGTTTGACTAAGTTGCAGGGATGCACAGGTTTTGTCTTTCATCAAGGGGGAGATTGATAACTTCCTCCCTTGATGAAAATCGGAATAGATGTTTCAAAGGCTTTGACAGGATATTTGTGTCAAAGGCCTTGGAGCATTAACAGTTGATGAAATACAAAACCTATCTTATTATTCGTATATTATTTTATCTCATTATATACTTCCATTATATTATATATATATGAATGACTAACCATTTCAGGAAGTATAAATCGAGATTACATCATTCCTTATACATGTTGAAGAGATCAGTTCAAAATAGATCATGGCGTTGGAGATCTGGTGTTGAAGATCCTCACGCTCCATGCTATTATATAAAGGAAAGGAAGGAGAAGACAGAAAAAACAAGTGCTACACACGAGCTTCATTCATTCAAGCGATCTGTCTTCCAAGTGTCTCTCTGCTAAGCGCTCAAATAGTTTGTTGTTTATTTCAAAGCCTTTGAGAGTCACTGTGAGCTTATAGGATATATTCATTTCAAGTGTTACTCGAGAGTTTATAACTCGGGAAGTTGCACTAGGCTATTGATTTGCGAGAGTTAGAGGATTGTACTAGATAGCTGAGAGAGGTGGGGCTCTTCTAGATTGGTCTAGGACTCCAAGGGAACGTGAGTTGACTAGATTGCAATTGTATAGGAGAGAGGCTTCTCGGTGAGCTATTAGGATCCTAAGCTAAGCATTCAATAAAGCCTTTGAATCCTAGGGTTGTGGAAGAACCCTAGGCGGGGACGTAGGCCAGTTGTGCTGAACCTCGTAAACAATTACTCGTGTTCTTTACTTATTTGCTTTACCTTATTTCCGCACTTGGATCGATTGTCTAACTTTGTGATTCAGGTTTAATCTCAAAGGTTTTGGTACAAGCTCCAAAAGTCTTGAGAGTTTCTGCGAAAAACGGACACACTCTATTCAACCCCCCTTCTAGAGTATTTCTATATTACATTGTTTTATATTATCGAACCTTCACAACTTTTGACGAAATGAATCGAGAATTATGGTGTGGATTTGCTTTTTGAATGTGTTTTTCGATGAGAAATTCGCTTCGAATACGCAAAATCTTCATGCGATTTTCTTTTTAGTTTCCTTAGAAATGGCTAGTTTCAGTTAGGAGCATGATATATTGGAAGATTTTGAGAGGGGTGAAGGTTGGAGAAGTGATATTGCCTCGTCTTCTCAGCCGCGCCATGTTCAAGAGGGCCCTTCTACTTCTTCAGGAAGTTCTTCTTCTAGTTCTGGCGACACTTCTTACAATACGTCTTCTGCTACGTCCGCGTCGACCTCGAATCGGGTTGGGCCTACGGGTAGCCCTGTTAAGGTGAGAAGGCGCCGGAAACGTAATGACCCTGATTACTATTCTTCTCCTTACACAGTTTCTTATTCTTCGAAGGATTGCACGGGGGCGAGACTTCGAGCGATGCGGATGCAACAAATGTACGTTCTCCGATGGACGCGGATCTTCCTTCTACCTCTCATGAGGTTGAAAAAGTTTGGATTCGTTACGAATCTCCACCTATTGGGGTAGTGGAGGCCGCGAAGAAGATTCGTTCCAAAGAAAATTTGTCTGATTTGGATGTACCGGAGTATACTCTACGGGATTTGGAAACCTGTCTCTTTCTTGGTGATTTTAAACTATCGCCTCCTCCATATAGCCGTCCATCAATTATCGCGGAAAGGATCCATCCTTGGACATCTCCTGTGGAGGAGCTATGAGGGTGTAGGACTTTATTAAGACTTGTTGATCTTGACGCGATATCTCGGATCTTTCCTTGGCCTTCGGAGTTAGAGTTTTGTCTTCCTGAGGAAGGGGGAGGTCGCCTGGATGCCTACGAAGATTGTTTAGTGGTTTACGCGGCCAGCCTGTCTCAGGGTTTTCGACTCCCTTTACATCCCTTGTTCTCGGACTTTTTGAATGAGTATAACTTGAGTCCAGCTCAGATTGTCCCCAACGGTTGGATGTTTTTTACCAGCTTCATCATGAGGTGTAAAGAGATTGGGTTCACTCCTTTGGAATTGATGCTCAGTATCCTATCCTTAAAAAAGTGGACTCAAGATTCAAGGTTTTATCAGTGCAACTCTAGCTGTGGGTATATGGAGAGGCTATCCAGCAAGCCCAATTGGAAACACAAGTGGTTTTTGGTCCGCGACAAATCTGGTGGTGGTTTTAATTGTCGGACTGTTCCAGGGCGCTTCTGTTCAGTGAAGAGACCAACCATCCCCAAACTTCCTGAGTTTAAACAGTCATTTTCTCACACGCCTAGGTTCCCTTGGCAAAAAATGTTGTCCGCGCTCCGTCTCGAAATGGCTGGTTTGAGTTTACCTCATCCGCGATTAGGTGGCTAATTTAAGCTATGTTATCTTCTAGGGTGTTTTATCTTGTGTCCCTCGTTATATGCCTGTCCTGATGGTCTAACTTTCTGTTGAATGTTTTTATTTTCAGACCAAATGGATTTGGATTCTCTTTTGAAGCGACACAAAGCCAAAGCTGAGAGGAAGAAGAAGAAAACTAATCCAGAGGTTAGTGATCCTCTTGCTTCCGCTCCGGCTTTGGAGGTGACTCCGATTATCGATATGACTGTCGCGGAAGAGACAAATACCCAGATCGCGCCTTCTCCTCTTGTTTCCGCGTCTAGGGAAAAACGCGCTCGTGCTTCCATCCCTGAGACCTCTAGGCCAAAGAAAAGGAAGGTTAACATGGCGGTTGGGTTGTCGGCTACAGCTGAAAAGGAGCTTTTCTTAGAGGGTGAAGCAACTCTCCGTGAGTTTCCTATCCCGGGTTTTGACCCGATCGATCTACAAGGTCTTGCTTTTCCGGCCAAGAAGCGTTGCTTACCTGAGCAGGGGTATATCAGCCGAATGGACGCGGTCTCTCTTTCGACCAACTTTGATCGTCTCGTTCAATGGGTGAGTTTGTTTTCTTTTATGTTCTTTTGTCTTCCCTATTTAGGACGATTTTGACGCGGTCTTAAACTCGGCTTTTGCTTTCTTTTCAGCTAAGGGTGATTCAACCGGATGTTGAGAAGCGCTTAGTGTGTGGTGAGGAAGCTCTTAAGAAGAAAGATGAGGAAATAAAAAGATTGACTCACCAACTTCGGATAACGGGAAATATTGTGGGTGACCCGGCCTCGGTGGAAAAGTTCAAGAAGAGATCAGTGGAGCTTCACTCCGAGGTGCAAACATTGAAAGAGTCTGTGGCTACTTTGAGGAAGGAAAAAGATGTTTTAAAAGTTTCTTTGGATGCCGCTAACTCTCGCGTCAAAGAACTTGAGGTCGCGGATGGGAATTCTCAAGAGACTCTTCAAGCCAAGCAGGCTGTTATTAATAAATTAGAAGAAGACCTTTCAATCCTTCGCGAGGAAGCATCCATTACTCGACAAGAACTTGACAACATCAAAGCGCGCTCGGACCAGGATATAGCACTCAAATGGATTCATAGTTCAGAGGGTTTAACCTATCTGTCCTCTGAATGGATAAAAACTGGGGGTGGGACCTCATTCCTATCTTCAGCGGCTAAAGTTTGCCTCCAGACTCCTAAAGGCGCGAGCATTTTGAAAGACAAATGCTTCAACTATTTTCGGAAGGGAATGGTTGCGGGGATCAACCAGAGCATTGTGCGTTCGGAGAAGAATCCCGGTGTTCCTCTGGAAAGGTTTGAGCCTAGTTTGGACAGTGCCGATTGGGGGCTCTCAAAGGAAGAGATGGCCGCGGAAGATTCTGATTTCGAGGATGAGGACGCGGAGGAGGTTGGCGATGATGTTGGAACAAGACCTGTTGTTTAACAAGTCTTTTGATAATACACTGCTATTTTGTATGAAACTCTTACGGATTATGGGAATTTGCGTGGGTCCCCTATTTTTGTGTGGTGCTCGATCCCTTTTGGATACCCTTAGATTCGAGATCTCTTAGGGCTAGATCAAATGTTTTTGTACATTGTGTTCATTGTGAATGAATGTTTCTTTTGCTTGCATAAGGTATGGGCCTTTTTCTACAGGTGTTGAAAAGGTAAGACCGAATGGAGAATGCTCTCCTCCACTTGTCTTTGAGTTATGGAGCTGGGTTTTCTTTTTAAAGTTCTAATTTTTTACCTTTTTCCAATCACGCCATTGTGTATGTCATGTCTTCGGGAAAGTTTAACCCCTGGGTTTTTTTCCAAAAGATTGAGAATGCTGACCAACTTTCTCGACTGGTGAGTTACTTTAGCTTTTAATCAAAAAAGCCTAGGCTATCTTTATTTTTAAAACTCGACCGCTAGATCAGCTATATCTTTATTGACTGTCGAATTCTGCAGTGGAGGATAGCTCACGGGTTTCTTTTTCTGTTTTGTTACTAGCTGTAGTGTTGTAAGATTCCTTTACGCATGTCGCGTTTGTCGTTTCAGTTTGTGATTGACCTTTCGACTTATCTGACTCACTTTTTCTGCTTGTGACATGTGGGTGCCTGGATGTTCTATAAAAAGCGGAAATATGAAGGGGAAATGTTTGTGCCCGATTTTTAATTTATGATCATATCCTCTTCTGCAAGTCCGACTTCGGCCTTCCATGAGGATATCCGTTTCCCTGACCAACTTTCTCGCTTGGTCAGTTCTTAGTTTGCTTTATTTTGATTTACTTTTGGGTTGGTTTTCTTGATAACTTCTCTTTGATGCTTCATTTTTTTCCTTCAGTCGTTACCATTATGTTTCGCGGATGAACTAGGTCCGGATCTACCAGAAAGCATTCTCTTGTCCACTAGGATTCTTCATGACTACCCAGTAGAAGTCGTACGTGGGGATTATGGGATCCCTTTTTTGAGAGGTGGTTGGAATGATTTTGCCGAATCTCATAGTATTAATGTTGGCTCTTCAGTGACCTTTATATATAAAGGGGAAAACCGTTTTGATGTCCAAATTCTGGACGCGGTTGGAGATGAAGTAGACGCTGAGTGGGCTGGGCCGGAATCAGGAGGTCCTCCCTCAAACGGGTTTCGTTTGAGTCAAGGTAGGACTCGTCTTATTCCAGGTCATCCCAGGCAGGCCTAAGTTTAACCTTTGCGTGCTCCTTTTTTAGGCGAATGATTTTACTAGGTTCGCATGCGCTTTTTCGCCCCTTGGTTGTTCTAATTTTGAGTTTTGTTATTGGTTTCGCAGTTGTGACTTTCAATCTTTTAATAAAGAGCGAATCGTTTAGGCGTAGCTTATGTGTGCCTGGAATGTGAATAAATCTGTGTTTTTGACTAAAACGGAGTATGCAAGTCCGATCAACCTTTATTTTCCTGGAATACTGATTCGCCTGAATGTTAGACGCGGAGAAAAGTTTTAGTATCCTCAAGGTCATATCTTTGGAAAACTATATTTCCAAGAATATGGGTTTGATCGGGGTCCTGATGTGGAGCCAAGCTCCAGGGTCCTTGGGATTTATTATAAAACACATCTCCGAGAATGCAGATTCGATCGGAGGCCCGACGCGGAGCCAAGCTCCAGCGTCTTTGGGACTTCATATAAATCACATCTCCGAGAATGCAGATTCGATCGGAGGCCCGACGCGGAGCCATGCTCTAGCGTCTTTGGGACTTCATATAAATCACATCTCCGAGAATGCAGATTCGATCGGAGGCCCGACGCGGAGCCAAGCTCCAGCGTCTTTGGGACTTCATATAAATAACATCTCCAAGAATGCAGATTCGATCAGAGGCCCGACGCAGAGCCAAGCTCCAGCGTCTTTGAGACTTCATATAAATCACATCTCCGAGAATGCAAATTCGATAAGAGGCCCGACGCGGAGCCAAGCTCCAGCATCTTTGGGACTTCATATAAATCACATCTCCGAGAATGCAGATTCGATCGGAGGCCCGACGCGGAGCCATGCTCTAGCGTCTTTGGGACTTCATATAAATCACATCTCCGAGAATGCAGATTCGATCGGAGGCCCGACGCGGAGCCAAGCTCCAGCGTCTTTGGGACTTCATATAAATAACATCTCCGAGAATGCAGATTCGATCAGAGGCCCGACGCAGAGCCAAGCTCCAGCGTCTTTGAGACTTCATATAAATCACATCTCCGAGAATGCAAATTCGATAAGAGGCCCGACGCGGAGCCAAGCTCCAGCATCTTTGGGACTTCATATAAATCACATCTCCGAGAATGCAGATTCGATCGGATGCCCGACGCGGAGCCAAGCTCCATCGTCTTTAGGACTTCATATAAATCCCATCTCCGAAAATGCAGATTCGATCGGAGTCCCGACGCGGAGCCAAGCTCCAGCGTCTTTGGGACTTCATATAAATCACATCTCCGAGAATGCAGATTCGATCGGATGCCCGACGCGGAGCCAAGCTCCAGCGTCTTTGGGACTTCATATAAATCACATCTCCGAGAGTGCAGATTCGATCGGAGGCCCGACGCGGAGCCAAGCTCCAGCGTCTTTGGGACTTCATATAAATCACATCTCCGAGAATGCAGATTTGATCGGAGGCCCGACGCGGAGCCAAGCTCCAGCGTCCTTGGGACGTCATATAAATCATGTCTCCGAGAATGCAGATTCGATCGGAGGCCCGACGCGGAGCCAAGCTCCAGCGTCTTTGGGACTTCATATAAATCACATCTCCGAGAATGCAGATTCGATCGGAGGCCCGACGCGGAGCCAAGCTCCAGCGTCTTTGGGACTTCATATAAATCACATCTCCGAGAATGCAGATTCGATCGGAGGCCCGACGCGGAGCCAAGCTCCAGCGTCTTTGGGACTTCATATAAATCACATCTCCGAGAATGCATATTCGATCGGAGGCCCGACGCGGAGCCAAGCTCCAACGTCTTTGGGACTTCATATAAATCACATCTTCGAGAATGCAGATTCGATCGGAGGCCCGACGCGGAGCCAAGCTCCAGCGTCTTTGGGACTTCATATAAATCACATCTCCGAGAATGCAGATTCGATCGGAGGCCCGACGTGGAGCCAAGCTCCAGCATCTTTGGGACTTCATATAAATCACATCTCCGAGAAGGCAGATTCGATCGGAGGCCCGACGCGAAGCCAAGCTCCAGCATCTTTGGGACTTCATATAAATCACATCTCCGAGAATGCAGATTCGATCGGAGGCCCGACGCGGAGCCAAGCTCCAGCGTCTTTGGAACTTCATATAAATCACATCTCCGAGAATGCAGATTCGATCGGAGGCCCGATGCGGAGCCAAGCTCCAGCGTCCTTGGGACTTCATATAAATCACGTCTCCGAGAATGCAGATTCGATCGGAGGTCCGACGCGGAGCCAAGCTCCAGCGTCTTTGGGACTTCATATAAATCACATCTCCGAGAATGCAGATTCGATCGGAGGCCCGACGCGGAGCCAAGCTCCAGCGTCTTTGGGACTTCATATAAATCACATCTCCGAGAATGCAGATTCGATCGGAGGCCCGACGCGGAGCCAAGCTCCAGCGTCTTTGGGACTTCATATAAATCACATCTCCGAGAATGCAGATTCGATCGGAGGCCCGACGTGGAGCCAAGCTCCAGCATCTTTGGGACTTCATATAAATCACATCTCCGAGAAGGCAGATTCGATCGGAGGCCCGACGCGAAGCCAAGCTCCAGCGTCTTTGGGACTTCATATAAATCACATCTCCGAGAATGCAAATTCGATCGGAGGCCCGACGCGGAGCCAAGCTCTAGCGTCTTTGGAACTTCATATAAATCACATCTCCGAGAATGCAGATTCGATCGGAGGCCCGATGCAGAGCCAAGCTGCAGCGTCTTTGGGACTTCATATAAATCACGTCTCCGAGAATGCAGATTCGATCGGAGGCCCGACGCGGAGCCATGCTCCAGCGTCTTTGGGACTTCATATAAATCACATCTCCGAGAATGCAGATTCGATCGGAGGCCCGACGCGGAGCCAAGCTCCAGCGTCTTTGGGACTTCATATAAAGATTCTGTTAAGAAAAGAAAATAATAGCGCCAATTATTTGTCTCGACACCCGTTCCCTCAAGTCATCATAGCTGGTCGGCTTTTTTCGAAACAAGTAAGTTTCGAAGTCCCCTTCCGCTAGATTTCTCATGAGAATGATGATAGCTGATTCATGATTGAAACTGGGAATTTGTACCACAAAACTGGTGAAGCGAGTGAAAAAATGTCCCAAAATCTCTGCAGCCCCCTGTTTAATGGAATTCAAATCGAGCATTGTTTTCTTTCTTGTCCGCGCACTTCCGAAATAGGATGTGAATATGTGAGATAGCTGGGTGAAATTTGACACAGAATTTCTAGGTAAATTTGTGAACCAAGTAAGGGCGATCTTGGTCAACGTTGAAGGAAAGGTACGGCATAACATGGGATCATTGAACTCGTTTATCCCCATCGCGGTCGTGAAATGACAGAGGTGGTCTTTGGGATCAGTTGTTCCATCGTACTTCATAAGGTTGACATCTCTCCAACGTTTTGGTACTGTCGCGGCACAAATTTCCCTGGTGAATACCGAGTGGGGTAATACTGGTCCGTCTTGTGCCCTTCTTTCTGCGGAGTCTAACTTTGTCGAGGTGGAGACATCTGTGGACTTTTCTCCTCGTCGATGTTTGCTCTCATGCACCCATTGATCATTCTGGAATGTTTGGCGTGGCATAGCTTGACCTTGGAAACCATAATTCCAGTTGTTTGGGTTGTCAAACGTGGAATAATATCTATCAAAATCCTCGGGCCGCCCATCATGATAGAGATTTCCTTGCCGGTATTTATTCTGCCTCAAGCGATCCTGGTAGTAATACTGTGATTGCTCTTGTTGAAAAAGGTTAGGTTGTTCCTGACGCATTTCGTAATACCAGTAATTCTGTGGTATGTGTGCTCCATCCATCCCTTGCTGGTGGTAATAATGTTGTGGTGGAGTCTCGATGTACCGTTCCCATGTTTCCTCATTTGGATTATTCTGCGGCGACAAAGGAGCGTACATACTTGACGCTTCTTGATCTTGATGGACGCCTAAACTTATGTTTTGTGTCGCGGAGTTTTGATTATTGCTCATGTCGCTGTTTTGCCCTGCCAAAAAAGCTGTTTTTATATTCATATTTTCAAACTTCTAAATTCGGACGCGGTCCCTTCAGTGTGAGGGAGTCTCTATCTGGTTCTATAGAAAAAGTTCTTTTAAAGGAACCCCTTAGTGTGAGGGGGTTCCCATAGACGGCGCCAGTGAAATGACTCGAATTGAAAAGCCACCGTTTTTAGTGGGGCCCAGGAATAAACCCGGTGGGCCCCTGACATTCCCAACGGACTTACCTGACCCGCATTGAGGTTTGATCGACGCGGCCCAACCTGTGCCGCGGGTATAATCAGGTTATAAAGCTCAATGGATTAATCCCTTTTCGAGGTTTCCTTGGACCATTCGGGAATCAGATGCTTACCTGCCGCTGTTAGCTTGTTTTCTTTGAGAATAACAGCAGTTTTCTGATTTCTTACGCGGGGTTTGGAGAAAAGGAGGTGAAAGAGGGTTTACGTTCGCGGATAGGTCCTTTGTCTTACTGTGAATGGTGTTATTTCCCAATCTTCTATATGTTCGTTCTCTCGAATACTTTCAGTCTTTCGTTCCTTTAGATCTTTCTCTCTCTTCCTTCTCTCTCCTCGTTCTCCCAAAAAAGTCCTCTTTCTCTTTGCCTTACCTTCCCCTTTTATAGGCTTTTGCTAGTCATTGAATGACTGACACGTGGGATTCTCTGCTCGACACGTGTTTTACCCGTGGGATGTGGGCATGTCTGCCATGTGTCCTTTCTTTCTATCCGCGGATAGTGTTGTTGGGATGAGTTACCTAAATGTTCATCCGTGGTTTTCGTTTGATTGGTTTCTCTATTCCCAATTTTATCACATCTTTATTTTTCCTTTTATTAATTTACAGATATTTCATTTTCGGCTTCGTCACATCCAATAAGCAAGATATTCCATTATGCACCCTACTAATATGTGAGATGGAAGTTCTTACAGGTTATCATACAAGGAACAAATGGGTTCCTTCTTTAAACCCACCATTGCAGAACAAAAAACATGTGACATGTACCTATTATCATCCACATTTTTGCATCTTCATAGTCATTTTGTGTTTTTTTTTTTTTTGGCTTTTAGAGTCATGTTTTTTTTTTGCCTAACCCAAACCCTGCTTACTAACAAATGCCACACAAAGCTTTACCCATACCAAACTCTCGCAATTCATTGTTAAACACAAGTTCTCCAATTCCAAAATCCCATATTTATTTGAGATTTTCATTTCATTGTAACCCATTCAGATCTTCAATTTGAACTTCATGTTTCCATCAATGGTGATTTCCATCACCATTTGCACATCACAACATCCTCCATTCCCCAAGTACACCCCCAAACAGCCTAAAACGTACCCCGCAAACTTGGAGATTCAACAAAATTTCAACCCAATTTCCCCCCAACCTGCTTGACTATCTACAATGCAAAACGCTAGAACCTTTTCGGGTTCAAGAAAAGGTGAGAGCTTACTTGATTTCGCCTTGGGTGGGGGGTTCTTCTTCTTCAAACTCCTGTAAATCGCTTCTTGATTTTTCTTCCCTTCCTCGTCATCTTCTTCCGTTTCCAAAAGCTTCGTGCCCTTCTCTCTCTCTCTTTCCCTCCCTCCCTCCCTCCCTCCCCCCTCTCTCTTTTTGTAAATCCCTCATGTGGTTGAACAATGGTGCTTAAGTTGCTTCTCTCTCACCAACTTTCAATCTCCGTCGCATTCACTTCCTTGTAAGACCCCCTAAACTTTCAAAAGTGGGTTTGGCTTTGCAGTTGATTTGATGGAGCCAATTAACAACCCCTATGATTACAATTATTTTAAACGGGCGGTTAGGGGAACCGGCTGCTTCTGCTATTTTTCTGGGCCCAACTGCTACTTTTGAAAATTTTGGAGGAAAGGGCTACTTTTTTGCACACATGCGTTTTTTTTATATACCTGTCATTTCTGTATATAAAGAATTTTTCAACTTTAACACAATTAGTGGGAATTATAAATAAAATTTTCATTAATGTCCACTACTTATTAATATTGTGTTTTGAATTACTCTATGAGTGTTTGGATTACCGTGTTTCATGACTTATAATACATAAAAATTTATTATAATACATTTTATAATATAATTTAGAGCACTATAAGTGATAAACCTAGTTTCAAAAATTAGCAACATTAAATAAAATAATATTTTGAAGAAATCTTATTTATTGCTAAAAAATTTAACATCTCTATAACTTTTGTTAAAAATTATGTTTTGAATCAAACTAATTGGTTGGTGGAAAAAAAATTTAATATCTTCTTACCTTTATTTAAAAAATTATATTTTAAATTAATCTCATTGATTGCTAAAAAATAGTTTTGAATTCTATTGTAAATTAATCTCATTGATTAATGATTAATTAAATGATAAAATAAATTATTAAAAAATGAAAAAAAAATTAAAAATTAGTAATTTGTTGAAATTCATAGAAATAAATTACGAATTTGACAAGACGAATTTGACAGGACTATAAAATGGCTATTGACAAGACGAATTTCATAAAATTGTACAAAAATACCTTGACCCGATAAGAAGAATTCTAGGTTTTGTAATGACAAGCAATCGATGTTGCTGGAATGGTGAGAAATTCAACTTCGCTTAGAGGAGGACATGAGGCAGCCCTTTGGAACCACTTTTGTTGGAGCCTTGGAGGAGGACGAGTGGCAAAGTTGCTGAGGAAGAGGAAGGGGGCCGAGAAGCGTGTGCCTCGTTTGCAGAGGGAAGAAGCCAAATCGACGCTTCTCCTCATAAGGTGCTGGAGGCGGTAGTGGCAGTTGTTTTTGGAAGGAGGACGACAGGTCCAGCATGATCAAGGATTGTGGGTTGGTGGAAGGGGAATCGGAGTTCGGAGACGGAGGTGGTGGTGGTGGTGACAGAAAAGCAAATTGTTTTGGAGTTTCAATCGCTCAAATTTGTTGTCATTGCATTCGGTAGATTTTCTATAAATTTGGGTAAATAACTTTACATCGTTGTCCTCTTCCCAAATATTAAAGACTTGGATTACCATAAACCACTCAGGACTAACACGGATTAAAGACTTGTTGATTTCTTTATAATTTTTCTTAATATACCCAAAGATTAAAAACTTGGATTTTGTGACATGATTCCCATAATGTAATTCTACGTTGTGTTGCTAGACAAGCTGAGCGAATTGTTGGACCTTCAATCACTCAGATCGGAATTCGTTAACGAAGCTTCAATCACCTGATATCAAGAATTCTTGCGTCCGGTAGATTTTCTGTAAATTTTTCTTAAGAGCATTCGCATCCATGGAACCCAATTCGGTTACTTAACTCTCCTTTTTATCTTTCTTTCTCCTTAAGAAACCCAACTTAATTTTTTTACCCACATCTCTACTGTTAGAGATGTGAATGAGACCAAAAGTGTCCAACATCGGAAAGTTGAACATAACAAGCCCTAGTATATGAGTCGGTGAGCTACTCCTTCTATTGCCAATTGGTTTTAGAATGGAACTTCACTCGGCTTGTGTGCTAGGCTACTAGCGCATGTGCGCCCATGCACACGACCCCCAGTCATCGGTCCTAGTCGGACTTTGATATGGTATCAAAACGGTTAGCCTAACGACCCGTGTCGATCCTGGTCTGGGTTACCCAGTTGTCCAAGTCTCAACTAGATGATCATTCCTAGTTGGATTTGCAGGGGCGTGTTAGAGATGTGAATGAGACCAAAAGTGTCCCACATCGGAAAGTTGAACATAAAAAGCCCTAGTATATGAGTCGGTGAGCTACTCTTTCTATTGCCAATTGGTTTTAGAATGGAACTTCACTCGGCTTGTGTGCTAGGCTACTAGTGCCCATGCACACGACCCCCAGTCATCGGTCCTAGTCGGACTTTGATATCTACAACTCATTTTATTATAAACTAAATAATAAAAAATGAAAAATATCACGACCACTTATCCAAAACACATCACTTTCTCTTTCCTACCCTCTCACATATGCCTCTCATCTTCTTTCTTTGGGTTTTTTGGTTTTTAAGGGTTCCTTAATAGCAAACCCATCACATCATTCCTTAATAAAACATATCCCTTCCTTATTATTTTATTTTTAAGTTTTTTTTTAAACACTCCAATATTGTTGTGCAATTTAGTAGAAATTGTCTTCTCAATAGTCATTCCGTCGTCTTACCAATAGTGAGACGTAGATTAGATTAATCCCTTCATAAAAACGGTTTTTCTATCCTATTCCCAAGAACATAGTATAAGATGCTACAAATAGAAATATTTTTAAATTTTAAATAATTTTAGCCATTTTTTATAATTAATTCCTAATGTCTATGCATGTAAATATAAGAAATCTTTTTCAATATGGGTTGCTTATTCTATACCTTGGTGTATAGGATAGAAAAACAGTTATAAAAATGATCTCTAGATGAATTTTAAATCCGGTCAAATAGACCAAAATTCATGCCAAAAAAATTCCAAGCAAAGAATCAGAAATCTTATTTAATTGCATGCAGTTTCTACTCCACCAATCTCTCTGAAAATCTAAACTAATTTTGCAAACTACAATTTTATCTCACCATGTAGCAGTACACAGTGCATCTCCCGTAATTCTGCCATTTGAATAGCTCTCTCTCCCATTATTTTCTTGCAATTTTCACTCTGTTCCTTAAAAATTACTAAGATACAGATTTTTTATTTATGATTTCCCTGCAATTTCCAAGAAATTTCACTTTCAATTTTAAAGTTAAAAAGGCTAATGACAGTCTAATGATTTATAAATTTTCATTCTATTTTACCCTTATAAAGCTATGTACTATTTGTAAATACACGTGCTATAATACAATAGTACTTCAAAATCTTTTATTTAACATTGAGTTAGGATATACTTGTCTAGTATGTTTCTAAATTAATTTTCATATAGAACAAAAATAAAATATATAAAAAATTATTGTATGGAAGCCTTTTTCACCTGAATATGAAGAACAAAATATAAAAGTAAACAAATTACCCTAATATGGAAAACAAAAAAAAGAATCTTTTTGTCGTTGTCTAATTCCAAATCAGAGTAATAAATCACGGCAATTGATAATTTTAGATTTTTTTTCAATTCAACACTTAGCATGATATCCGCAACTAAATTTAAAGTTTCAACCTTTTGATTTCTTCTGCATTTTCTCATTCAGATTTATTGTATTTTTTCAATGAAGAAAATAATAATAATAATAATAATAATTATTATTATTATTATTGTTGTTGTTGTTGTATAATAAAATGTGCAAAAAAATGCAGACAACTATCATCATCATCCAATTATAAATTTATCAGTTAACATGAAAAAAGAGATGTTATAACAGTGAGGCCTCTGAGATACAAATACAAAGCAAACACAGAGATGGGTCACTACTCACTCACTAATTTCCTCTCCTCCTCCGATTTCCTTTAGGTATGTTCTTCATCTTCGTTTATTTTTTAAATTTATTTTCTTTCAATTGTTCATCTCCTTTTAATAGTAGCCATCTTTTCTTCTCCTTGATCGTCCTTTGTATTGAGTTTTCTAGGCCGTTTGATGAAAAAAAAAAAAAATTGGATAGCATCCTTTTTGTGTGTGTGTTCTTGGCTGCATCCTTTGATGTTTGGCAACAAAAACACCAGTTTTTGTTTTTGAAAAAAAATAAATACTTACAAAGATTTCATTTGTTGCAATATTCATGTTTCCTGCAGTAATCTGGATACTGATGGACCATTCAGTTTTGTTTTTATGAATCTCATTTTGCTGGTTTTGGATTTCAACTTGTTTAGGTGAAAAAAAAATTGGGATTCAGAATGTGATATGTATATATATGGATACTTGCAGATTAATCTATATGTAGAGATCAGAGATGGACTTCTATGATGCAACTAAGCTTCTGTTTGACAGAATCGAAAAACTGGAACCCGAAAATGTTGGTAAGATTGTTGGATTTCTGCTGTTGCAAGATCTTAGTGAAAAAGACATGATAAGGTTAGCTCATTCGCCGAATAGGGTGATAGAGGAGAGAGTCCAAGAAGCTAAGCTTCAGTTTTCGGGGATGCCAACACGAGTGTCCGGTAGTAGTAGTATTAGTGGATTTACATCATCTATACAAGCATCTGAACAGCATTTGGTGTTGAGTCGATACCCATTGATAATGGGGTCTCGCAATTACTCATTACCGATTCCTATAACACCCAACCCCTACTGGAACCATCAGCTAAGAGCAGCAGATCAGCAACAGCAGGTAGTTAATCCGGAGTATGCTTGTTTGGGGTACCAAGACGAAGATTACAAGAGGATTTCGAATCAACCACCACCGGGGCATTTGTTGAGTGTCGATCATCAGGATCAGGTAGATGGTATTGGTAGGGTGGGTGGTGGTGGTGGTGGGTATCCTCATGGGGAATTCTATTACTCTGATCCTACAACCGCGGCGGCGGCGGGTATGAATGGACGAATGAGCAGGCGGTCACCGAGCTTGCCTAATTTCTCAGTCAAGACGTGTCATTACTTCAACAAGGGGTTTTGCAAGCATGGAAGCAATTGTAGGTACTTTCATGGCGGAGGCGGTCACGGTCACTCCCTTCCGGAGAGCTTCTCCCATATGGTTGTCCCCAATCCGGTGGTTGATGCCGGCAATGGTGATGATCATGCTTTCTCACCGCTTTCTTTGGACAAGTTAGAGGCGGAGATCACTGAGCTTTTGAATTCCCGAAGAGGGAATCCGGTCTCCATTGCGTCATTGCCCATGATGTATCAGGAGAAGTACGGGAGGAGCCTCCAAGCCGAAGGGTATCTCACCGAAAGCCAGAGGCACGGGAAAGCTGGGTATAGCTTGACAAAGCTTCTAGCTCGACTCAAGAGCATTCGCTTGTTCGATAGGTTGGTTCCCCCACTTTTTAACCATGTAAGTAGTACGTTTCATATATATATAAGCATTTATTGCGCCTTGCTAATCTTTCCTTTCCCTCCGGCCTGATCGATGCAGACCTCATGGCCAACATTTCGTTGTTTTAGCTGAAGATGCTGCAAAGTACACACTAGAAAGTCATAGTGATAGGAAGGATCCGGGGCCTGTTGTTGCTGGTTCCCGCCAGATATACCTCACCTTTCCAGCTGAGAGCACTTTCACCGAAGAAGATGTTTCCAACTACTTCAGGTTTTCTATTTCTATGTATACAGATTAGCAGCAATGTGCATATATACTTCATTTCATTCAGGCCTGCCTGGCCGACCACTCTTGTGCCTTGATTATTCTTCTTCTTTAATTTGGCAGTGCTTTTGGATCGGTCGAGGATGTTAGGATTCCATGCCAACAGAAAAGGATGTTCGGGTTTGTCACCTTTTCTTGCCCTAACACTGTGAAGATGGTTTTGGCCAAGGGAAATCCGCATTTCGTTTGTGGAGCTCGTGTACTCGTTAAACCTTACAGGGAAAAGTCGAAACTAGTTGAAAGGTCATACCTTAACTTGCTCCATCTTATTTCAGTTCTCTGTCGTTACTTTTATTATTATTATTATTATTATTGTTGATGTTGAGTCTGTTGTTGCAGGAAGTACATGGAGAAAACTGAGCATCAGATGTATTACCAAGGAAATTTCTGGGATTTCGAAACCGAGATTCATCCAAGTGAGTAGCTACATTCTTAGCAAAATTGTTGAGAAAGAAGTAGCCGCCTGCAATGAATATGATAACAAAAGTACGTGTTGGTTGTATAGTGTCAAGAGGATATGAGGCACCGAGATTCTTGAGGAGGCAACTAATGGAGGAGCAAGAGCGAGCACTTGAACTTGAGACAAGGCGTCTATCGGAATTGAAGATAATACGAAAACCGGTTTCAGAACCAACTTATTATGCAGTAGAAGAACTGAATATTGCTTCAGAAGGTTACATACACATCATCTCATCTGTTCTGTTCTGTTCTGTTCTGTTCTGTTCTGTTGAGAGGATATATTTCCGGTTTCAACACTGTATATATGTTCTCTTATGTTAATTTGTTGATGTTTACAGAGCACTCCAACCTCCCATCCTCTGATTGTTTCAACCATTTCCTCGATGATCGGTCCAGGCTGAGCGGTGTTAACTACTCGGACCATGATAGGTATGGATTATCCCTAATTATTATTTTGAGTAGCTACAAACACAATTAAGGAATGGGGAATGTATGTTTCGTAGTTCCTTTGATCCTATTTTTCACACGTACCAGCAGCAATCAAGCAATCAATCTCCCGGACAGTCCGTTCGGTCCTCAAATACCGAGCAGCATACCAACAGCCATATAACACACAGCACATGAAGTTGAGAAATGAAGAAAATAAAGAGCTATTGTTATCAGAAGAAACTCGAAAAAACACCTACTTGTAGATCTTCACGTACTACGTCTTGACAAAAAGGGTGTGTCCACCTTGTTAAGCGACCTCCTAGACTCGTATGGCTGAGCAAAGGTCTCCGATAAGGTACATAGCCGACAGAAATAGTATAGTTGCAGACACGTCTTCCTCCCTAATCCCTATACTAGAGAGATAGAAGGAGATGTACCCGGAGGAAACAAAGCAGAATTTGCACAGTTTGTTTTGTTAATATGAGTTATGTGTCACCGATCGAGTCTTGAAAGAGTTACTACGAGAGAAAGAGAGAGATGTGTTATCAGCTATCATAGATGTGTAAATATGTGTTGGGTAGGCGAAAGAAGAGTGTTTTAGAGAGCGCGAGAGGGCCTTTGTATGGCCGGAGGTTTCGCATGAGTTAGCGTTATGTTGTTCGAGTTGCTCTAATACTAATAGTAAACAAACTTTCGTCTTATCAACTACTATTGTAACTACGTCTTATTTCCCGCGTCCTTCGCGGTTTTTTGAAAATTTATACATTATAACCATTTCGGAATGGCTCACTGCGAGTAGTACCCAAAACTCCCCAGTTCGATTCCCGGATATGACCGTTCTTTAAACCATTCGAAATCGTTATCTCATAATATTGCATTTTAGCCTCAAATTGATGTTAAAAATATTTTTAAAAAATTATATTTATTTTTCAAATTATAATTCATATATACTTACTTTTATTAATTTACGAAAAAAATTCACGAAGAATTAATTATTAAAATAATTTTTGAATTAAAAGTTAGGGTGTATGTTAACTTGAGTCTTTTCATCTTAATTATTTTCTATAACTTATTTATGTATCCTTTTTCATAATTTTTTATAAATGTATTTAAATTATTATTTATTTATATATTAATAAGTATGATTATATATATACGGTGTGGTTAAAATAAAAAGGGTGATTTTGGTAGAGGGTCTTTTCTGAATATTCAATTAATCACCTAGCCCATAAATCAATTTAATTAGTTTTTCCCTAGTCCCTTCCTAATTGGGTGGGTTGGTTAATGGTCAACCGTTTGACCATTGACCGGTCAACGTTAACCAACCCATTTTGATGCCAACTTTTTTTTTTTTTTTTAGTGATGCCATATTTTACCGTTTTGATGCCAAAATTTTACTATATTTTATTTTCACTTTGATGCCACTTTTTTATATCAATTTTTTGATAATATTTTTTTTTACCGTGATGCCATATTTTTGATGATATTTTTTCAAAGTAGTATTTTTTGATGACATTTTTTTCTTTAATGTGATACAAATTTTTCAAAATGGCATCAATGGTCAACATGACATTAGAGTAAACAAAAAATGTCATCAAAGTTTAAAAAAAGTGTCATCCAATAATTTAATTAGAAAAGTGGCATCAGAGTGAAAATAAAATGTAATAAAATTTTGGCATCAAAACGGTAAAATATGACATCACAAAAAATGTCATCAATGTTTTAAAAAAGTGGCATTAAAAAAAAGTCATCCAATCATTTCATTAGAAAAGTGACAATAAGGTGACAATATTTTGATTCCACGTTTTAAGCTCTTATGCCATCAATTATATAAAATTGTCACCACAAAAATGTTGGCATCAAAACGGTAAAATATGGCATAACTAAAAAAAAAAAAAAGTTGGCATAAAAAAAAAAAAAAGTTGGCATCAAAATGGGTTGACCGGTCAACGGTTGACCATTGACCGTTTAAGAGGGCTAAGCAAGCTAAAAAAACAATGAATGGGTTAAGCATACTAAAAAAACAATTAATGGGCCTATCTAGCTAACCAAATATGCTTAAAGGTCCATTTGAACAAAATCCCTCAAATAAAAATAGTCCTTATAATGAAAATTCTCTTATAAAATGAAAACGGGCTTTATTTTGAAAACAAATTAAATCGGACCGGGCCAATTCAACAAACCAAACCTGCTTCCTGAATCCCCCCTCTCTCGCTCGCTCCCTCCCGTTTTCGAATATGAGCCTCGTCCTGGCGGCTGGATCTGTCGATGTCAAGGCCGACATCCACACTCGGAGGCCCCCCTCTCGCCGGAGTCTCAGGAGCGGAATGCGACCGTTAGCCGAGCCACCGACGGAACACCTTCGCATGCCCCTCTCCGTTCCCTTGCTCGCCTCACCGTGGGCATCGCCAAGAAAGAGAGGAAGAGCCGGCGCCGGCATCCGAATGGCATTGCTGTGCTCACCGCCCTCGGATCTCCTCCACCGAGCTTTCCGCGGTGCTCACCGTCTATCAGATCTTATTACCTCAAGAACGTGGCAATTGCCATCGATGGCGTCTGCAAAATCGTCTCCGACCACGACACCTTCCTCCTCCACCATCACTTCAATTGTCTTCCTCAAAGGCGCCTGTCGACGTTGCTGATCGGATTCCCTGGCTCGTGGACGGTGTTGTTGCGCCTCGCTTACTGTGGCCTCATTGGATTCTCTGTCATCATAAAGACAGTACCATTGTAACGGTCCGGGATTATGATTCCCGGGTTACGTTTCGAGGGATGCAACCCCTCGTTTGGATCTTGCACCCCGAGTACAGGTTGAAGGTTTAAAATTCTATCATAACATTTTGAAGTGGGATTTCATACCCAAAATTCGAAGGGATCGTCGGAATTCCCGGGTAAGTCCCCTGTACCTATCGTAAGACTAAGCGTGAAAAACCAATAGTCATGCAAATAGCGGAATCAAGGTGAAATACAAGAGGGTGCCACGATAGAGTCGAGTCAAAACCAAATCAATAAGCATATTTATCAAAAGCTAATGGGCGATGTTAGTGAGATTACACCATTTCCGGCCCTTGCAATCGCCCAAGAGAGTTCGCATGTCACGGAAGCAATGAACAATCATGCTGCAAAACAAACCTAAAAAAATATGTATGCGGGGCGGTGTCAGATCGAAGCCCTACGCAATATAATCCCAAACAAGCAGACACATACACACGCTAGTCCTAATAAAGATGCTTCTAGATGCAAGGCGGAATATTAACACACTAACATGCTCCTAAGATCAAGTGCATAAATATAATAAGGCCTTAGCACCGAATACCAAGTGGTATATCCCTCTCCTACCTCTACCCCCTTCCGATAGGGCGGAGACTGGCCAGCTCGTGAATGCATTCTATCATAATCGAGCGGCACGCATGCCCAACCCGCTCCACAATAAAGCCTGCAGACATCTCATAATATAAGGAAGTTCATGACTTAATTCACTCAGGACGGGACCTGATGAGACTAGGTCGTCCTATAACCCTAGCAATGACTCTAGTTACTTCACAGATAACGGCCGTTCTGTTTACAAAAGCAATGAGTAAGCGAATGCTCAATCATGAGTGCAATCCTAGTAGGATACTACATGACATGCTTTATTATGAATGCAAGCACCTAGTATTCACATGGCTACAAGCAGGGAGATCTCTTTTCGAATCTGAGTGAGCTCATATAGGAACTCACTTGGAAGTGCAGAACAGCAAAAGGCAACAACTAGGTATACAGAAAGCCAACATGTGACAGATGATCACCTAACACACACACACACACACACACACACACACACACACACACACACACACACACACACACACACACACACACACACACACACACACACACACACACACACACACACACACACACACACACACACACACACACACACACACACACACATAAGTAATATAAATAAGTCTACTTCTAATTTTACTTAAAGCATATAATATCACACACAAGTCGTCAAATTTATTCACCAAGTTAGCCTTGAAAACCGTTTCAAAGTCCGATTCAAATAGTTAGAAATTCCGATCCTTTTGAAAATGCTCGTCAAATTCCTCTTTTCTAAAATCCAAGTCTCATAGTATTATATTTTCTTTTAAGTACCGTAATACTATACCTTTAATCCAAAAATAATATTTTATGTCTTAGATCCCAAATAATACTATATAATATTTTAAATACCATTTATTAAACACTTTCATAAAAGATTTCCAAATCTTTTAAAGTCTCAACCATTTCCATTTAATAGAATCAACCTTTTTATGGAATTAACAAACTGTCCTTATTTTATAAAAATGATAAACCGACCCCCTTTTATTTTGGTAAAATACCAAAACCGAGCCTTTATCTTATATATTATCCAAAAACCGCACTCATCCTTTAAAAAAAAACCCAACCGAAATTCCATTACAAAATTGGTCCCAAATTAATTTGCTTTTGTTTGTGGGAAGAATAGGCCCAAATCCTTATTTTTTTTGAAAAAACAGACCCGGCCCAAAATACTAGATATGCCCAACTCCTTGTTAAAATATGATTTTGCATTTTACTAAACCGAACCGGTTTTATTTTATAAAAACAAATTGAACCGAACCCAGTGAACAACACTGTTCACCGTCTCCCCTAATTGCCTGTCGAGACTGGAAGAGAACGAAAAGGGGAGGAAGGGCTGGCCGGCGGCAACTGGTGGCTCCGACCGCCTTATTTCGGATGAATAAGGAGCAAGAGAGCATACAAGGAAGGAATAGGGAGGAGAATGCTCACCGAGGATTCAAAGTCTTCGCCGGAATGCTCCGTCGGAGCTTGATCTGGACCACCGAGGTCAGAATCAGAGAGCTTCTCGCCTAGGACGGAAGAAAGGCGGTCAAAGGTTGACCATTACGAGGTTTTGGAGCCAAAAGAGGAGGAAGAGGGCTTACTGGAGTGCTCGATCGGGAAACAACGGAGGAGAAGAAGGGTTGTGGCGTTGTCGGTTCCTGGGCGCGCTCGGAGGGGAGGAATCTGCTGCTCGAATTCGGAGGAGGAAAGAGGTGGTGCAGTGGTGGGGTCGGCGGCGCAAGGAGATGAGAGGTGGTGACGGTGGCTGGGACCTGGTGGTGGTGAGGTGTGGAGGTGGTGTTGCGGCTCAAATGGGGGAAGTGGGTTGCTCTCGACACACTTTCAAAGAGGAGAGGTAAGGGGTTGTTTGGTTCCACTGAATCATGTGGGAGGAGGATCTGGTCAAGGAACCAGATTCTGAAGAGAGAAGGTGTGCTTTTCAGTACACAGAGCAGGGGAAAAGAAATACTAGAGGAGGGGGGGGGGGGGGTGCACTTTTGTCCTGCTAAACCAAGCAAGGGGTTGAAACTTGAAAGTGGTCCAATTTTCTCAAATTATCCCAACACCAAAATGACCCTTATCCAAATCATACCACAATTGACAATAACTTTAGAATATGAAATAGGAGAGGTGGAAGAACGAGACAAATGGGGAGGAAGAGACAAATGATATGGTCCCAAGCAAAATACCTGAAAATAAACAAATTCTGAAACCTGCTCTTTCGATATATTAGATATTTAAAATTGAATAGGATACCGCCGACGGAAGGAATTTTCGAATCCCGAAATGAAAGACGGATTCGATCTTTAAAATTTAAAAATTGGGTCGGAATTCACTTTAATTTTTTTTAATTTCCTTTTTTTCCAAAAATTAATATTTTAAAATACGGGCCTTTACATCATCCACCTCTAAAAACAAGTCTCGTACCCGAGACTAAAACCACTTCAAAGTAGGAGGAGGAAGTTTTAAATTGATGAGTCCAAGGACCATGTCCATTGATCTCTTAATCATCTCAGTTGCGTCTTCCGGGATTCTCACAACATCCTAGTCACGGTCGTGACATCTCCAATTGGCCTTGACAAGTATGCAATAAGCGCCCCTATCACATCCTCGCTTCGACTTTTTGGAAGTACCACAACTCTAAAAGTTCCACAATATCATCACTAGGTCTTAGCAAGAACCCTACAAGCGCCCCCCACAAAATGCTGGTATACACTTCGTGAAGTATCATAGAGTTGCCCGGGTTTGAAAATTTTCAAAAGGGATTCCACAGTTGAAAAAGATTGGTCCCAAAATCGTGGAAATGTTCGATCGCGTACGGTCTCTCAAAAACCGAGTTAGTCTTTTTCGAAATCGTCCAAAACCCTTCAAATTAAGCAAACCTCTCAACTTGAAAACCATTCCAAAGCTTTTCAAAATCCGAGTTGGTCGCTTCCAAACTCTTTCAAAACCC
The DNA here is from genome assembly GCA_037127255.1 of Persicaria tinctoria. Lineage (NCBI taxonomy): Eukaryota > Viridiplantae > Streptophyta > Magnoliopsida > Caryophyllales > Polygonaceae > Persicaria > Persicaria tinctoria. The sequence goes on from JBANSL010000005.1 coordinate 49,239,924, forward strand.
TTTAAATCCCAAGTTGGTCAAGCAAATTCAGAAATCAAGAGGTGGAATCATCCACCTCTAAGGGCTAATCCCATATTCTCTTCCTAGGTTCCAATCTCAAAAGGAATTCCAATCTACGAATCTCTAGTCATTATCAGAATCGATATAACTAAGACATGCCACATCATAACCAACCAACCATCGAAATCGGTCACGCCAAAACTGCAAGATTAATAGCCATTACCAACATTGCCGCACACCAATATATTGGAACGTCAACATTCAACATTAGCATATCATGTTCTAAGTGTCAACAAATAAGAATGCATCAAGCTGAAATGTCATTTTTGGAAGGGCAACACACAAACACATCAAGCCTTAACCTTAGTAGATCACATCAGCATGGTTTCCTACTTACCACTACAACCACAACAAAATTTTGTCATAATAGGGGTTTCAGTCTAATGGGAAGGCAACAAGTTAGCACAACAAAATCCATTTCACAAGATTCAGCAAGCCAAGGCATTCACCATTTTCATAGCCAAGGATTTAGCTGAAAATCAATTTTGAAATATCAACGCATAGAGGCATCACCACAATCACGTTTCAACAATTAAATGTTCAAGTTATCAACATAGAACCTGTCATGCTCTCATGATTCAGCAGTAGCAAAGTCTAACAACATAGCACGCACAAAATATAATCACGATAACATTTAACTTAATAGGACATCACATATCATTATATCAAGATAACATGCACCCTTATACTATGGACCCTTCATTCTACTATCACTTAGTTCCTAAGTATTTCATATCAGCATGTAACATGATTTCACACTAGGTTTATACATCATTATCTCTCAATACCTCAAACAGTCACATGTCATAAATTCTAATATACTATCATGCTTGGCAAGTATTGCAGAATATCAGGTCTCGATATAGCAAAACAAGTTACCACATAACCTCATGCTAATAATAATTCGAGCAAATGTAATATCAGGCCAGAATCACAATAACATACTGTCACATATTAACGAGGGACATAATATCATGATTACTAAATACAAGGTCAGGATCTCAGCAGGTATGGTTCACGTTCCACGAGTAAAAGAAACAAGCAAGGCTTACCAACACAGAACACCAATCATATCACAAGGTCAGTCACATAGGAACACCAAAGCACTAAAATTTATCATCATAAGTAGAAGTTAACCACGTAACATCCACTACCAGTTCGTCACTCCAAGAATCAATATGTCAGTTTAGGGACCAGGGGTCTATGGGCCCACCATGCTTCCACTGTGCCGCTCCCGTGCTATTTGGCTAAACGTGCTCTTTTATACGCCATCGTTCGTCAAAGTATTGCAAGCAAATTTTTATTTAGAGGAGATAGGGGAGAGACAAGGAGGACAACCCGGACTCCCCACGGGACCGAATACAGACCAACTGATGATGACACAGCGAAAAAAAACAAGATCCCAACCCAAGAAGGTGTAAGGTGCCCTTATGGAATTCAACGAGGTTACAAGTGCAGCAAGCAAAACATATACCAATCATGGAGTAGACTAGTTGCATCATTGGACACTAATATGTACCTACCTTAGGAAAGATGTTAATAGATAAGGACAACCAGAAACATGATCGGGTTCTGCATGGGGCATAAGAGACTAGCTAGCAATTTTTCATTTCATATATCAGACAAGCTTGATATGTATAAGAAACATGTATACACGCATGCACAATAGATTTTTGTGATATAAAGCTCATGCAAAATCTAGTAAACGACACAGAGCATTACATGTAGGGTAAATTGTCCGTGACATGTACACATAAGTAGGTCATAATCAATGTGGGATCATATGCAGACTTATCGAGATGTTTCATATCAGTCGGACTAGTACCATGAAAGGATAATTGTAAAGACCGAAAATTTTAATTATGATTAATTAAGATTTAATTAATTTCCGAGGGATAATTCGATCAATTATCCTTCTTTTGACGATTTTGAAAACCCGGAAAAATTTAAAATTTTTGGATGACATATTTTATATGGAAAGAGGATTACAATTCCAATCTATTGGAATTCGTATGATAAAATTCCGAGAAATATTAGTGAGGCAAAAGCCTTGTCATCCGTTTATTTCGGTAATTTTCGTAACTTGTCGCGACATTTCGGGACGTTGTTTTAACATTAAATTGCTTCCCAAACCACCCCATTTCAGACATTTATATGATCAAATATGAGCCATATGTTTTTGCATTAAACAAATAGAAGCCATGTTGGATGAATGACTTGTTCCTATTTGGCCACTATTCTACCTAAACCTTACCAACTCCTTGACCAACCTTGGCTTCACCTTTTGGCCCTCTTAAAGACACATTTCTGGCCTCATTCAGCCACTTCACATGCCAAAAATCAGAGAGAAAAGAAGAAGGAAAGAAAGAAAAAGAAAGAGAGAAAGAAAGAGAGAGCAAGTTGCCCTAGCAACCTTGCCAACTTTAAACCACCATAACTCCCTCCTCACTCAAGCTTTTTGGCTGATTCTTGAAGCCAAATATCCACAAATAAGAGGCCTTTCCAACCATAGTGAGTTCACAAAAATCCAGTCCCATGAAGACACCCGTTGAGCCCCGTTTCCGAGCCAGCTGTGCTGAGCCTTTTGTGTTCTTGAGGTTTTCACGTGTGTTTGGGTGAGTCTTGGTTTCCTCCCCTTCAAATCTGATTTTATACTTGTTTTACAACTAATTTTGAAGGTTTTTCTCTAAGAATTCCTTTTATGTTTTGGTTGGATTTGTCAAAAATGCTAGGTGTTTGGCGCAAGGTCCCGGGAAGCTTGGAGGGGTAATTTGGTCTTTTTCGAGAGAGGCTTCGTGGGTAATCTCTCATCCACCTTACCCTCTATAGGTTAGGATCCTTATGTGTAAATTAGGGCTTAGGACGTGGAGCCTCTATGTGTTTTTGGTTGTGTTTTGTAGCTAACGTCAAGAAACAAAATGGATATATATGCCTCTGTAATTTGGACTTTATGGGAAAGTTAGCTAACTGTCCTTCAAATATTAGGGCGATCTAACGGTTGGATCAAGAGTTATTATAGTTTTAGTAACCAGTGTTTATAATGACTCGGTTAGAGAACTTGGTTAAGGGAATGCTAAGAATATGGCTAAATATGTGATGGCATAACCGAAACTTAGAGCATATAAAATACAGAAATGAAGTATACCCATAACTTGGCTTATGATCCGATAAGAAGTAAATCGATTATGTGATAATACGATATAGATTATAACTGGTTAAGTCCGGATCACTTAACCAAAGTGCGTAATCTATAGAATCGTGAACCTTATGTGGATGTATGTTGATTATTAGGTTGGGTACATTGCATTAGAATACCACCTAATGAAAGCTTAATGAAATTAATAGGCTCTTGTTGATTGGATCCTTGGTTGTGCACTTTATTGCTTGCTCATTCTCCGGACTCCAGGTAAGTCCGCTGGACTTACTCATGATGGATTTATGTGATACTCTTTGTCTTATCGAGAGTCTTCATGCATCATGCAACCTAGTAACATGTTAGGAATATAAACTGGTAATATGACGTAGGATGAACTTAGTAAATCCAACGATTCATATGTATGCTATGTGTCTATGGTAGGACGGCCGTCAAAATCTGAATAAATGACTTATACTCGATGGAACACGAATGAAACGATGAAAGGCTTATGATGAGAAAGAATGAGTATGCTTGAGAAGGATGAGTAAGTTTGAGAAGGATGAGTACGTTTGAGAAGATATTATGATATGATGGTGATGATGATGATGATTATGATGATTATACGGGCCCTTGTGTGTTTATTTCGCATTTATATATATCTATACACTTGCTTATGTGTTACATTTTAACATTCATGTAGTTTAAGTATGCCTCTTTATATGGAATTGAGTGTGTATATTTCCGATGATTGACCCCGATTTATTTCTTGTTTTTAGATTCAGGTACCCCTTACCCGATATGACTTACTTATGTGGATGGTTGTCGGGATGAACCTTTTGGACGATTAGAGTGAGGGAGGCGCTTGACAATTGTACTCTTTTGCTCATACTTTTATCGTTTTGACCCGGCGTGGCCGTGGTGTTTTGTTGTATTTATGATTTCCGCTATTATTTCTATTCGAAACATTTTCGCGATAGTCTAGGACAGGTAAAGCCTCCAACAGGCTTACGATCTTTTCGGGGTTCGTAATCCCCATCTTTTGACAACTAAATCCTCCGCTTAAATGAACCTAATAATAACTCGTACTTGGTCGTAAGATCCAAAGCTCACGGGAGAAGATCAAACTTCTCCTATAACATTCCCCGATAATCTAGTACTCCGAACCTTATTTACCTTCTAAGTAGGTTTATGGAGGTTAATTCGGGTACTTAAATTTCGGGTCGTTACAAAGTTGGTATCAGAGCCAAGGTTGTTCGACCTGAATACGCACGAGTTAAAAATTAATTTTCAAAACCCGCCCACCGTTTTGGAAATTTTCAAGGATTTCGAAGTGTTTAAAGGGCAAAGATGAAAACCCTTTGGAAAATGGAAATGGTTAGGATATTTATAGACGAGAGATAGGATCGACGGGTAGAGACAAGGCGATAGGCATCCTTAGAGATGTAGAAGGGTTCGGGTAGACTGCCTAGCTTTTACTTACAGACGGGCCTGGAAGACTCCAAGGGAGCAACCATGGTGGTTGGAGTAGGATAGGATTTAGAGACGGGCTCGCCAAGCTATCCCTCGAAGGATAGCTATCTAGTTAGCTTCCGTGCGATATAAAACTGTGCCTACGGGCCATCCCCTTAAAGGGATGTAATTATGTGAGATGAATGTGCCTGAGGGTCGTCTTCCTTGAAGAAGATGTTTTATTTAGTTGTATATTGAGTACAGTTAAATGTTCAGTTGTCAGCATGGTCGACCCCCAGATTATTAGAGGACGCGGGAGACCACGTGGCCGAGGTCGTGGCCGCATTCCCGAGACAGAGACTGAGACTGAGACCGATGTTGAGGTCGAGATCCCCGGACAGCACGAGGGAGAGGCTGATAGGGAGCAGCAGGGATCAGCAATAGAGAGGGCATTACTCGCGTTGCTAGAGCGAGAGAGATCGACTGGTGTCACCGAATGGGTGAAGAGACTATCACAGAGTAGTCCGCCTATCTTCGAGGCCGGACCTGGAGAGGATATCGAGCAGTTCTTCAGAGGGCTCGAGGGAGTTTTCAGCTTGATTGGAGTACCCGATGCGGAGAGACAGAGGCTTGCGGCTGGGCAGCTACGAGGAGATGCTTATGACAGATGGCTTGTCTACTGTGATGATCGTACTGCATGGACCTACGAGGAGTTCAGGAAGTTGATGCTGAGAGAGTGCTGTCCATCTGGGACACAAGCAGCACGAGAGGTTGCGTTCTTCAGCACCCGCTATGACCCACGACTATCTATCTCCGAGATCGTCTGCCAGTTCAAGAAGGAGCTCGTCTATTGTGGAAAGGTCTGTAACACTGACGAGATGCGCATCCGCATGCTTTCTATGAGGCTTCCGCCAGACGTTCTTCTGATCTCTACCAGCATGGAGGGAATGACATATGACAGATTTCTAGAGATGATCCTTCGCTATGACCAGCAGCTACGTCTGACAGCTGCCCCGTCTTCAGCTTTCCGCACTCCATCTGGCGGAAAGAGGCCACGACCCGCGGAGCACAAATTTGATAGGGGCCCAGGGAAGGGGTTAGCGAGAGGAGGATCGACTAGCGGGACCACTTGGGCCATTCCAGCTATACCTGTATCATCCTACCGCGAGGCTAGAGTGAGAGCTATTATCTGCCACAGCTGCCGTGAGGAGGGCCACTACCAGACAGACTGCCCTAGGAAGTTCATTTCCTGCTACACGTGTGGAGGGGTAGGACATCGTGCTATCATGTGCCCGCAGGGCGAGAGATCTTCAGTCACTCCTGCAGCTTCATCTTTACGCCTTCCAAAGGCACCGAGAGCCGCTCAGATTTCTTATGCACAGGGTCAGGGGAGGGGGACTCCCTCGGGAGCTGGCCGAGGAGATGGTAACTACGGAGGTGGCCGAGGAGACAACAGCTTTAGAGGAGGACGAGGTAGAGGTAGAGGAGGAGGTCGAGGCGGCCGAGGATCTTACCAGCATCAACAGGCACAGTCGTCGGTAGGGTCGACAGGACTAGGCCAGGGCAGAGCTTCTGCACAGCTAGCAGCAATAGCTGTAGACACTGATTTCTTACCACCCCCGCCGCCGCGCGTGTTCCCGATGCGGAACAGTGATTCGACAGCTCCGACTTCCATAGGTACGATATCGTTTTGTGGCTCTACTCTTCGCATTTTGTTCGATACCGGGGCAACCCACTGCTTTATAGCAGATTCATGCGTAGCTAGATTTAAACTTGTATATTCGATATGTCCCGCGTTAGTGGTGTGTATGGCGGATGGGGCTAGGGTTAGGACGGGGCGTGAGATCCTAGGATGCCCTATTCGGATAGGAGAGCGAGAGTGGCCCACTGACTTGATAGTCATGCCACTACGGACATACGAGATGATCCTGGGGATGGATTTTATGAACTTCTACGGGGCAATCCTCAACCTGAGGACCCGTACAGTTTCCATCCTCGCGGAGGATGGGACTGAGCACGAGGTGTGGGGGGACGACCCCAAACGGAACGGAGCCCAGATCAGTGCCGTTCGAGCGGCGAGACTTCTAGACCAGGGATGCACGAGCTACTGGTGTTATGCTTTAGAGGTGGATCGCGAGCGACCCAGCCTGACAGATGTCCCCGTTGTTAGTGAGTTTGCTGACGTTTTCCCAGACGAGCTACCAGGACTTCCGCCACAGTGAGATGTTGATTTCGCTATACAGTTGGAGCCGGGCACCAGGCCGATTTCGAGGGTCCCGTACAGGATGGCGCCGACGGAGATGGCCGAGCTGAAGGTACAGTTTGAGGAGCTAGCTGGGAAGGGCTACATTAGGCCGAGTGCTTCGTCGTGGGGAGCACCAGTGTTTTTCGTGAAGAAGAAGGATGGGTCGTTGAGGCTATGCATAGATTACAGAGAGTTGAACCGGGCTACGGTGAAGAACCGTTACCCGTTGCCGAGAATAGACGATTTGATGGATCAGCTGCAGGGAGCTGTCGTCTTCTCGAAGATAGATTTGCGTTTGGGTTATCACCAATTGAGGGTGAAGGCCGAGGACATCCCGAAGACGGCCTTCAGAATTAGATGCGGACATTACGAGTTTGTGGTTATGCCGTTCGGGCTAACCAACGCACCAGCCGCCTTCATGGAGTTGATGAACAGGATGTTCATCGATTTTCTTGACAGATTTGTGGTGGTATTTATCGACGACATCTTGATCTACTCGAGGAGCAGAGAAGAGCATGCTGAGCACCTGAGGATTGTGCTGAGGATTCTGCAGAAGCATAAACTGTTTGGGAAGTTTAGCAAGTGTGAGTTCTGGCTCTCCGAGGTGATGTTTCTTGGTCATGTTATATCCGCAGCAGGGATATCAGTAGATGCATCGAAGGTTGATGCTATCGTTGCTTGGGAGATCCCCAAGAACGTTAGAGACATCATGTCTTTTCTAGGTTTGGCTAGCTATTACCGACGGTTCGTCGAGGGCTTCTCCAGCATAGCTAGGCCGATGACGCAGCTAAAGAAGAAGGGAGTACCCTTCGAGTGGAGCCCGACGTGCCACGCTAGTTTTGATCTGCTGAAGCAGAAGTTGACATCTGCGCCAGTGTTAGCACTACCAGAAGGGACGGAGGTTTTCGTAGTCTACACGGATGCTTCAAGTTCAGGTTTAGGTTGTGTGCTACAGCAGAGGGATCGGGTCGTCGCTTACGCTTCACGCCAGTTGAAGCCAGGGGAGGAGTCATACCCCACACACGATCTTGAGCTAGCCGCAGTGGTACATGCGCTCAAGATCTGGAGGCACTATCTGTATGACACGTCAGTGAGGATCATGACCGATCACAAAAATCTGAAGTACATTTTCACGCAGAAGGAGCTGAACATGCGTTAGACGAGGTGGTTGGAGTTGATCAAGGACTATGAGTTGGAGATTGAGTATCACCCGGGGAAGGCCAATGTGGTGGCCGCCGCCTTGAGTCGGAAGACTCGTCAGGAGATTGTTTTGTCCAGATTGACGGCTCGACCTGAGTTGCAGCGGGATCTGATCAGTTGTGGGATAGAGGTCTGGTCATAGCGAGAGAGTGGACAACTGAGTTTCCTAGAGGTTCAGCCAGAGTTGATGGATGAGATCCGACGAGCGCAGACAGAGTGTCCGCAGATTGCCGATATCCGATAGCGCATGGCCCAAGGCCACTGTAGGTCTTTTACCGTCCGAGATGATGGGATGTTGATGTTGCAGGGACGAGTTGCTTTGCCTGATGTGCACAACCTGAAGCAGAAGATCATGATAGAGGCCCATTCCACTCCTTATTCGGTCCATCCGGGATCGAATAAGATGTACCAGGACTTGAGGAGGACGTTTTGGTGGCGTAGGATGAAGACCGACGTCGCTTTGTTTGTAGCGCGATGTCAGGTGATAGAGTGTATTTTAGTCATGTTTTTAGTATAGATTTGCATATTAGTTTAGATCATTTTTACATATTTTATAGTTTAATTTATATTATTTGCTTTTCGGAGTCTACACTAGTGTTTTTATATATTTCAGGTAGTTTTGGACTGGATCGTATAAATTTGGAGGCTTCTCACAATTTATGGGATTATTTTGCTAATTAATTGAACGATGGAGATGGCCAAAGCTAAGCAATACACATGATCGATGAATTGGAGGAAGATTGGGTTCGTCAGTGCACAAAGACGCGTGCGGCAGGCTTCTTCATGTTAATGAGATACATACTCCGTAGTTAGCTATAAGATAGATAAGTTTAATATATTTATATTAAATATTCAGATTAGGATTATTTAGATAGCTTAGGTTTTTCATCCTACTATATATATATATATATAGATACGAACATACGAGAGGCGTAAACGGAGGACAGTTCCACCCATTAACCCTAAGTATGTTTTGTTTTATTTTTATGGAGATCTAAATTCTCCCGTTTTGTCTACAATTTGAAGCTTTGTTTGATTGAGTTGTGAGTTTCTAATTCTTGTTCCTTATTTCCTATATTGAATGTTTCGACTTCTTTGTGCTTGAATGTTTGATTGTTTTATTCTATCTCGACTGATCAACTTGGTAGAATTAATTCAATTGCTAGGGTTTTGTAGATTCCTGATTGTGAACCTTAACCCAAGTGGCAAACTTATCCCTTTAGGGCTGATTGAACTAATTGGATGGGTAGGAAGTTGAATGTGTTGTTAAATCCCTCTTTAGGGACTGCAAATACCTTGGTTAATCTCTGAACTTAAAGCTATCAATTGGGTTAAATCCTTCTTTAGGGACTGTTCGATTGATAAGGGTTTCTAGGACTGATTGGACTAGTAACTATATTAGGTCGGGACAAGGGCATTCATAGGAATCATAAAAGGACAAGAGGAAGTTACAATATCAATTCAACCAAATAAAGTGGATAGTTGTAGGTAGAACGATTTTCTTTAAATTGCTTTGCATTAATTTGTTTATAGTTTATTTTATTTTATTTCTTATTTTCACCACCCAAAAACCCCCGTTTCATACTAATTGGTAAATAAACTTAACTTAGAAATAACTTGATTCTCTGTGGGATCGACTCGTGCTTACCACGCTACATTAGTTAGGTAGGTTCGAATTATTTTGATACGGTTAACGCGACTAAAAACCGCTCATCAAATTGGCGCCGTTGCCGGGGAATCAAGTTTATTTCTTTGTTGTGTGTATTTATTAATTTTTGTTTATATATCTAACTTTGTTATGAACCTATCTTACGGTTCACAACACCCTTGCTACTAACTTTTTCAAGATGTTGAGATTGTTGCAGTTTGAAGGTGAGAACTTTCACCAATATTTCACTAGATTGCATGAGTATGTTAATGACCTTGGTTCATGGGGTTATCAATATGGTGTGCGGGAGATGTGTGTTTGCATATTTGATGGGATGAATGCTGAAACACGAAATCTTGCTGAGTCCATGAGTAATGGAGGCCTATTGGATATGGGACTCTTTGAGATTTGGGATTTTTTCGGCAACATGAGTCGACAGGTTGAACGGGAAGTATCAATCCAAACTCTCACACAAGTGTTGCAGCAGTTGGAAGAAGAACAAATGAGCCGCTATAAAAAATTGGAGAATCAGATGAGCCAACTCATTCAAATTCTAAGTGCAAAAGATGAGAAAGAAAGGAGTTTTGAAGAAGAAGAGGAGGAATTGGTTGTAGACAATCATAGTGTCTTCGATAATGGAGGAGAGGGTCTAGTGCTTCCTGACTTGGAATCTCATGAGTCGACGCATGAGGTTACATGTGATGTGTCTCCTACTCCATCTGCACCATCCATTCTAATCTCGCCCATTGATGAACCAGGTCTAGAGCCATCAGCTGAGGCTAAAGAGGTAATAAAGGTAAACTTTTGCAATTTTGAAGTTAATGGTGTATATGTTGATCCTTTTGATTGCTATTTTGAAAAGCCACCAGCGGAACTGTGTTGGTGGTATCATATTCCTTCTGCAGAGAGTCATGCTAGACTCTTTGATAGATTGAAAGGGTTCGTGAGTTCCACATTTTATGCTTTCAATTTATTGTGCTATGATGTGCTTTGTAAGATGTGTGCACAGGAATATGATAGGCTACTGAGGGCCTTGACAATGTCTGAGAAATAAGGTCTTGAGATTGAGAATAAGTCAAGCCAATGACATTAAAGAAAGGCGCTTCTCGGGAGGCAACCCGAGGTAAGTTTTAGTTATTTCAATTCCTAGTTAGCTAGTTTTCTTTAACCCGCCGCAATCCTCAGATCCGACCTATAGAGACCCATCCACCACATTGTGAGTATTTCATTCATCTCTTTCTCTATGTTTTTATTTTGTTGTCTTTTATGTTTCATTGAGGACAATGAAAGGTTTAAGTGTGGGGGAGGGATTGCATTGCATATAGATAGAGTTTGCATATCATGTTTATTTATGTTTTCATATTTATTTTTACTCATATATCACATTTAAAAAAAAAATCACAAAAATATCATGCATTGCATTTTAGGTGTTATTAAAGATACCCATCTTGGTTTAGTTTGTCCTCTAATTTATTTTTATGATCTTAATTGTATAAATCCCATGATTTGATTGAATTGCTTGAGAATGATTTTTGGAGCATGAATTGAGAATATAATTGAGCAAGTATGATTCATAGTTGAGGTTTAATTGAAATCTAGCAAAAACATAACCTTTGTGAGTTTGTTTTGACCTTATAGGGACTTTACATATTATTTCCTTTTGCTTTTATTGTGTGATTATACTCTCCATATGCTTGTTTTTCATGACCGTATTGCACATGTTTGTTGCTTGTAAATTTCAAATGATTGAGGCATGTTTTCTTTAGCCATATTATACCCTATATACCCTACATATTATCCTTTGCTTGAAGCCCATCTGAGCCTTAAAGCCTATTCTTTTTTTATAGCTCCACAAAAATATATCATAGCCAATGATTAGCCTGACCCTATCCGGGAATTAGGAGAAGAATTGGTGAAAAATCTTTATGTTGGAGTTGCTTTGAGTGGAGATGATGTATGTATGGTTGTACATTGCGAGAGGCATAGCCAAAATAAGGTAACCCTTCTTGCATAATAGAGATGACTTATTACTAGGGACCTAAGGAGGATAAAATTCACTTAGGAGTAAAAGTCTAGTAAGCTTAGACCTAAGGAGGATAAAATTCACTTAGGGGCAAAAGTAAGCATAAACGAAAAAAAAAAGTCATCATCCAAATAAATAACAAAATGCATAAGTTGTATGGCTATTGAAATCTAAAAGTGCTTATTGATATGTATTGGAGTTTATGTTATTGGAATGGTTTGCGAAGTATGTAAGTTTTGGTGTTGTTCTGGTTGGTTGTTGTTCCTTTTTCCCGGATTTTTAGCACCACAAGCCTAAATATTTCTCATGCCTTATGTTCCTACCAAAACCCCATTACAACCCTATAAAAGTCCTCGTGATTTTGTTTGCAAGTAATGACTTTAACGGTGTATAGAGCATTTTGGATTGAGTTGAGAGTTGAACTTTAAAGCCTAAACACATGAGAGCTTGAGTGAAACACATTATCCCGGTGAGGTTGGATTAAATTTGCCTTTACTATTGGATCGCTCATATACTTGTTAGGATGTTTGTTCTCTTATTCATGGCTCCTATTGCTTGATGTTGCTTTTCTAAAACTACAGCATGAAGATCTTATTTGTGGGATGATTAATTCTATATTTGTTTTTCATTGCTTGAGGACAAGCAAAAGTCTAAGCATGGGGTAGTTTGATAGAGTGTATTTTAGTCATGTTTTTAGTATAGATTTGCATATTAGTTTAGATCATTTTTACATATTTTATAGTTTAATTTATATTATTTGCTTTTCGGAGTCTACACTAGTGTTTTTATATATTTCAGGTAGTTTTGGACTGGATCGTATAAATTTGGAGGCTTCTCACAATTTATGGGATTATTTTGCTAATTAATTGAACGATGGAGATGGCCAAAGCTAAGCAATACACATGATCGATGAATTGGAGGAAGATTGGGTTCGTCAGTGCACAAAGACGCGTGCGGCAGGCTTCTTCATGTTAATGAGATACATACTCCGTAGTTAGCTATAAGATAGATAAGTTTAATATATTTATATTAAATATTCAGATTAGGATTATTTAGATAGCTTAGGTTTTTCATCCTACTATATATATATATATATAGATACGAACATACGAGAGGCGTAAACGGCGGACAGTTCCACCCATTAACCCTAAGTATGTTTTGTTTTATTTTTATGGAGATCTAAATTCTCCCGTTTTGTCTACAATTTGAAGCTTTGTTTGATTGAGTTGTGAGTTTCTAATTCTTGTTCCTTATTTCCTATATTGAATGTTTCGACTTCTTTGTGCTTGAATGTTTGATTGTTTTATTCTATCTCGACTGATCAACTTGGTAGAATTAATTCAATTGCTAGGGTTTTGTAGATTCCTGATTGTGAACCTTAACCCAAGTGGCAAACTTATCCCTTTAGGGCTGATTGAACTAATTGGATGGGTAGGAAGTTGAATGTGTTGTTAAATCCCTCTTTAGGGACTGCAAATACCTTGGTTAATCTCTGAACTTAAAGCTATCAATTGGGTTAAATCCTTCTTTAGGGACTGTTCGATTGATAAGGGTTTCTAGGACTGATTGGACTAGTAACTATATTAGGTCGGGACAAGGGCATTCATAGGAATCATAAAAGGACAAGAGGAAGTTACAATATCAATTCAACCAAATAAAGTGGATAGTTGTAGGTAGAACGATTTTCTTTAAATTGCTTTGCATTAATTTGTTTATAGTTTATTTTATTTTATTTCTTATTTTCACCACCCAAAAACCCCCGTTTCATACTAATTGGTAAATAAACTTAACTTAGAAATAACTTGATTCTCTGTGGGATCGACTCGTGCTTACCACGCTACATTAGTTAGGTAGGTTCGAATTATTTTGATACGGTTAACGCGACTAAAAACCGCTCATCAAATTGGCGCCGTTGCCGGGGAATCAAGTTTATTTCTTTGTTGTGTGTATTTATTAATTTTTGTTTATATATCTAACTTTGTTATGAACCTATCTTACGGTTCACAACACCCTTGCTACTAACTTTTTCAAGATGTTGAGATTGTTGCAGTTTGAAGGTGAGAACTTTCACCAATATTTCACTAGATTGCATGAGTATGTTAATGACCTTGGTTCATGGGGTTATCAATATGGTGTGCGGGAGATGTGTGTTTGCATATTTGATGGGATGAATGCTGAAACACGAAATCTTGCTGAGTCCATGAGTAATGGAGGCCTATTGGATATGGGACTCTTTGAGATTTGGGATTTTTTCGGCAACATGAGTCGACAGGTTGAACGGGAAGTATCAATCCAAACTCTCACACAAGTGTTGCAGCAGTTGGAAGAAGAACAAATGAGCCGCTATAAAAAATTGGAGAATCAGATGAGCCAACTCATTCAAATTCTAAGTGCAAAAGATGAGAAAGAAAGGAGTTTTGAAGAAGAAGAGGAGGAATTGGTTGTAGACAATCATAGTGTCTTCGATAATGGAGGAGAGGGTCTAGTGCTTCCTGACTTGGAATCTCATGAGTCGACGCATGAGGTTACATGTGATGTGTCTCCTACTCCATCTGCACCATCCATTCTAATCTCGCCCATTGATGAACCAGGTCTAGAGCCATCAGCTGAGGCTAAAGAGGTAATAAAGGTAAACTTTTGCAATTTTGAAGTTAATGGTGTATATGTTGATCCTTTTGATTGCTATTTTGAAAAGCCACCAGCGGAACTGTGTTGGTGGTATCATATTCCTTCTGCAGAGAGTCATGCTAGACTCTTTGATAGATTGAAAGGGTTCGTGAGTTCCACATTTTATGCTTTCAATTTATTGTGCTATGATGTGCTTTGTAAGATGTGTGCACAGGAATATGATAGGCTACTGAGGGCCTTGACAATGTCTGAGAAATAAGGTCTTGAGATTGAGAATAAGTCAAGCCAATGACATTAAAGAAAGGCGCTTCTCGGGAGGCAACCCGAGGTAAGTTTTAGTTATTTCAATTCCTAGTTAGCTAGTTTTCTTTAACCCGCCGCAATCCTCAGATCCGACCTATAGAGACCCATCCACCACATTGTGAGTATTTCATTCATCTCTTTCTCTATGTTTTTATTTTGTTGTCTTTTATGTTTCATTGAGGACAATGAAAGGTTTAAGTGTGGGGGAGGGATTGCATTGCATATAGATAGAGTTTGCATATCATGTTTATTTATGTTTTCATATTTATTTTTACTCATATATCACATTTAAAAAAAAAATCACAAAAATATCATGCATTGCATTTTAGGTGTTATTAAAGATACCCATCTTGGTTTAGTTTGTCCTCTAATTTATTTTTATGATCTTAATTGTATAAATCCCATGATTTGATTGAATTGCTTGAGAATGATTTTTGGAGCATGAATTGAGAATATAATTGAGCAAGTATGATTCATAGTTGAGGTTTAATTGAAATCTAGCAAAAACATAACCTTTGTGAGTTTGTTTTGACCTTATAGGGACTTTACATATTATTTCCTTTTGCTTTTATTGTGTGATTATACTCTCCATATGCTTGTTTTTCATGACCGTATTGCACATGTTTGTTGCTTGTAAATTTCAAATGATTGAGGCATGTTTTCTTTAGCCATATTATACCCTATATACCCTACATATTATCCTTTGCTTGAAGCCCATCTGAGCCTTAAAGCCTATTCTTTTTTTATAGCTCCACAAAAATATATCATAGCCAATGATTAGCCTGACCCTATCCGGGAATTAGGAGAAGAATTGGTGAAAAATCTTTATGTTGGAGTTGCTTTGAGTGGAGATGATGTATGTATGGTTGTACATTGCGAGAGGCATAGCCAAAATAAGGTAACCCTTCTTGCATAATAGAGATGACTTATTACTAGGGACCTAAGGAGGATAAAATTCACTTAGGAGTAAAAGTCTAGTAAGCTTAGACCTAAGGAGGATAAAATTCACTTAGGGGCAAAAGTAAGCATAAACGAAAAAAAAAAGTCATCATCCAAATAAATAACAAAATGCATAAGTTGTATGGCTATTGAAATCTAAAAGTGCTTATTGATATGTATTGGAGTTTATGTTATTGGAATGGTTTGCGAAGTATGTAAGTTTTGGTGTTGTTCTGGTTGGTTGTTGTTCCTTTTTCCCGGATTTTTAGCACCACAAGCCTAAATATTCCTCATGCCTTATGTTCCTACCAAAACCCCATTACAACCCTATAAAAGTCCTCGTGATTTTGTTTGCAAGTAATGACTTTAACGGTGTATAGAGCATTTTGGATTGAGTTGAGAGTTGAACTTTAAAGCCTAAACACATGAGAGCTTGAGTGAAACACATTATCCCGGTGAGGTTGGATTAAATTTGCCTTTACTATTGGATCGCTCATATACTTGTTAGGATGTTTGTTCTCTTATTCATGGCTCCTATTGCTTGATGTTGCTTTTCTAAAACTACAGCATGAAGATCTTATTTGTGGGATGATTAATTCTATATTTGTTTTTCATTGCTTGAGGACAAGCAAAAGTCTAAGCATGGGGTAGTTTGATAGAGTGTATTTTAGTCATGTTTTTAGTATAGATTTGCATATTAGTTTAGATCATTTTTACATATTTTATAGTTTAATTTATATTATTTGCTTTTCGGAGTCTACACTAGTGTTTTCATATATTTCAGGTAGTTTTGGACTGGATCGTATAAATTTGGAGGCTTCTCACAATTTATGGGATTATTTTGCTAATTAATTGAACGATGGAGATGGCCAAAGCTAAGCAATACACATGATCGATGAATTGGAGGAAGATTGGGTTCGTCAGTGCACAAAGACGCGTGCGGCAGGCTTCTTCATGTTAATGAGATACATACTCCGTAGTTAGCTATAAGATAGATAAGTTTAATATATTTATATTAAATATTCAGATTAGGATTATTTAGATAGCTTAGGTTTTTCATCCTACTATATATATATATATATAGATACGAACATACGAGAGGCGTAAACGGCGGACAGTTCCACCCATTAACCCTAAGTATGTTTTGTTTTATTTTTATGGAGATCTAAATTCTCCCGTTTTGTCTACAATTTGAAGCTTTGTTTGATTGAGTTGTGAGTTTCTAATTCTTGTTCCTTATTTCCTATATTGAATGTTTCGACTTCTTTGTGCTTGAATGTTTGATTGTTTTATTCTATCTCGACTGATCAACTTGGTAGAATTAATTCAATTGCTAGGGTTTTGTAGATTCCTGATTGTGAACCTTAACCCAAGTGGCAAACTTATCCCTTTAGGGCTGATTGAACTAATTGGATGGGTAGGAAGTTGAATGTGTTGTTAAATCCCTCTTTAGGGACTGCAAATACCTTGGTTAATCTCTGAACTTAAAGCTATCAATTGGGTTAAATCCTTCTTTAGGGACTGTTCGATTGATAAGGGTTTCTAGGACTGATTGGACTAGTAACTATATTAGGTCGGGACAAGGGCATTCATAGGAATCATAAAAGGACAAGAGGAAGTTACAATATCAATTCAACCAAATAAAGTGGATAGTTGTAGGTAGAACGATTTTCTTTAAATTGCTTTGCATTAATTTGTTTATAGTTTATTTTATTTTATTTCTTATTTTCACCACCCAAAAACCCCCGTTTCATACTAATTGGTAAATAAACTTAACTTAGAAATAACTTGATTCTCTGTGGGATCGACTCGTGCTTACCACGCTACATTAGTTAGGTAGGTTCGAATTATTTTGATACGGTTAACGCGACTAAAAACCGCTCATCAAATTGGCGCCGTTGCCGGGGAATCAAGTTTATTTCTTTGTTGTGTGTATTTATTAATTTTTGTTTATATATCTAACTTTGTTATGAACCTATCTTACGGTTCACAACACCCTTGCTACTAACTTTTTCAAGATGTTGAGATTGTTGCAGTTTGAAGGTGAGAACTTTCACCAATATTTCACTAGATTGCATGAGTATGTTAATGACCTTGGTTCATGGGGTTATCAATATGGTGTGCGGGAGATGTGTGTTTGCATATTTGATGGGATGAATGCTGAAACACGAAATCTTGCTGAGTCCATGAGTAATGGAGGCCTATTGGATATGGGACTCTTTGAGATTTGGGATTTTTTCGGCAACATGAGTCGACAGGTTGAACGGGAAGTATCAATCCAAACTCTCACACAAGTGTTGCAGCAGTTGGAAGAAGAACAAATGAGCCGCTATAAAAAATTGGAGAATCAGATGAGCCAACTCATTCAAATTCTAAGTGCAAAAGATGAGAAAGAAAGGAGTTTTGAAGAAGAAGAGGAGGAATTGGTTGTAGACAATCATAGTGTCTTCGATAATGGAGGAGAGGGTCTAGTGCTTCCTGACTTGGAATCTCATGAGTCGACGCATGAGGTTACATGTGATGTGTCTCCTACTCCATCTGCACCATCCATTCTAATCTCGCCCATTGATGAACCAGGTCTAGAGCCATCAGCTGAGGCTAAAGAGGTAATAAAGGTAAACTTTTGCAATTTTGAAGTTAATGGTGTATATGTTGATCCTTTTGATTGCTATTTTGAAAAGCCACCAGCGGAACTGTGTTGGTGGTATCATATTCCTTCTGCAGAGAGTCATGCTAGACTCTTTGATAGATTGAAAGGGTTCGTGAGTTCCACATTTTATGCTTTCAATTTATTGTGCTATGATGTGCTTTGTAAGATGTGTGCACAGGAATATGATAGGCTACTGAGGGCCTTGACAATGTCTGAGAAATAAGGTCTTGAGATTGAGAATAAGTCAAGCCAATGACATTAAAGAAAGGCGCTTCTCGGGAGGCAACCCGAGGTAAGTTTTAGTTATTTCAATTCCTAGTTAGCTAGTTTTCTTTAACCCGCCGCAATCCTCAGATCCGACCTATAGAGACCCATCCACCACATTGTGAGTATTTCATTCATCTCTTTCTCTATGTTTTTATTTTGTTGTCTTTTATGTTTCATTGAGGACAATGAAAGGTTTAAGTGTGGGGGAGGGATTGCATTGCATATAGATAGAGTTTGCATATCATGTTTATTTATGTTTTCATATTTATTTTTACTCATATATCACATTTAAAAAAAAAATCACAAAAATATCATGCATTGCATTTTAGGTGTTATTAAAGATACCCATCTTGGTTTAGTTTGTCCTCTAATTTATTTTTATGATCTTAATTGTATAAATCCCATGATTTGATTGAATTGCTTGAGAATGATTTTTGGAGCATGAATTGAGAATATAATTGAGCAAGTATGATTCATAGTTGAGGTTTAATTGAAATCTAGCAAAAACATAACCTTTGTGAGTTTGTTTTGACCTTATAGGGACTTTACATATTATTTCCTTTTGCTTTTATTGTGTGATTATACTCTCCATATGCTTGTTTTTCATGACCGTATTGCACATGTTTGTTGCTTGTAAATTTCAAATGATTGAGGCATGTTTTCTTTAGCCATATTATACCCTATATACCCTACATATTATCCTTTGCTTGAAGCCCATCTGAGCCTTAAAGCCTATTCTTTTTTTATAGCTCCACAAAAATATATCATAGCCAATGATTAGCCTGACCCTATCCGGGAATTAGGAGAAGAATTGGTGAAAAATCTTTATGTTGGAGTTGCTTTGAGTGGAGATGATGTATGTATGGTTGTACATTGCGAGAGGCATAGCCAAAATAAGGTAACCCTTCTTGCATAATAGAGATGACTTATTACTAGGGACCTAAGGAGGATAAAATTCACTTAGGAGTAAAAGTCTAGTAAGCTTAGACCTAAGGAGGATAAAATTCACTTAGGGGCAAAAGTAAGCATAAACGAAAAAAAAAAGTCATCATCCAAATAAATAACAAAATGCATAAGTTGTATGGCTATTGAAATCTAAAAGTGCTTATTGATATGTATTGGAGTTTATGTTATTGGAATGGTTTGCGAAGTATGTAAGTTTTGGTGTTGTTCTGGTTGGTTGTTGTTCCTTTTTCCCGGATTTTTAGCACCACAAGCCTAAATATTTCTCATGCCTTATGTTCCTACCAAAACCCCATTACAACCCTATAAAAGTCCTCGTTATTTTGTTTGCAAGTAATGACTTTAACGGTGTATAGAGCATTTTGGATTGAGTTGAGAGTTGAACTTTAAAGCCTAAACACATGAGAGCTTGAGTGAAACACATTATCCCGGTGAGGTTGGATTAAATTTGCCTTTACTATTGGATCGCTCATATACTTGTTAGGATGTTTGTTCTCTTATTCATGGCTCCTATTGCTTGATGTTGCTTTTCTAAAACTACAGCATGAAGATCTTATTTGTGGGATGATTAATTCTATATTTGTTTTTCATTGCTTGAGGACAAGCAAAAGTCTAAGCATGGGGTAGTTTGATAGAGTGTATTTTAGTCATGTTTTTAGTATAGATTTGCATATTAGTTTAGATCATTTTTACATATTTTATAGTTTAATTTATATTATTTGCTTTTCGGAGTCTACACTAGTGTTTTCATATATTTCAGGTAGTTTTGGACTGGATCGTATAAATTTGGAGGCTTCTCACAATTTATGTGATTATTTTGCTAATTAATTGAACGATGGAGATGGCCAAAGCTAAGCAATACACATGATCGATGAATTGGAGGAAGATTGGGTTCGTCAGTGCACAAAGACGCGTGCGGCAGGCTTCTTCATGTTAATGAGATACATACTCCGTAGTTAGCTATAAGATAGATAAGTTTAATATATTTATATTAAATATTCAGATTAGGATTATTTAGATAGCTTAGGTTTTTCATCCTACTATATATATATATATATAGATACGAACATACGAGAGGCGTAAACGGCGGACAGTTCCACCCATTAACCCTAAGTATGTTTTGTTTTATTTTTATGGAGATCTAAATTCTCCCGTTTTGTCTACAATTTGAAGCTTTGTTTGATTGAGTTGTGAGTTTCTAATTCTTGTTCCTTATTTCCTATATTGAATGTTTCGACTTCTTTGTGCTTGAATGTTTGATTGTTTTATTCTATCTCGACTGATCAACTTGGTAGAATTAATTCAATTGCTAGGGTTTTGTAGATTCCTGATTGTGAACCTTAACCCAAGTGGCAAACTTATCCCTTTAGGGCTGATTGAACTAATTGGATGGGTAGGAAGTTGAATGTGTTGTTAAATCCCTCTTTAGGGACTGCAAATACCTTGGTTAATCTCTGAACTTAAAGCTATCAATTGGGTTAAATCCTTCTTTAGGGACTGTTCGATTGATAAGGGTTTCTAGGACTGATTGGACTAGTAACTATATTAGGTCGGGACAAGGGCATTCATAGGAATCATAAAAGGACAAGAGGAAGTTACAATATCAATTCAACCAAATAAAGTGGATAGTTGTAGGTAGAACGATTTTCTTTAAATTGCTTTGCATTAATTTGTTTATAGTTTATTTTATTTTATTTCTTATTTTCACCACCCAAAAACCCCCGTTTCATACTAATTGGTAAATAAACTTAACTTAGAAATAACTTGATTCTCTGTGGGATCGACTCGTGCTTACCACGCTACATTAGTTAGGTAGGTTCGAATTATTTTGATACGGTTAACGCGACTAAAAACCGCTCATCATCAGGTCTGCCAGCAGGTGCGGATAGAGCACCAAAAGCCCGGAGGGATGACACGATCACTTCCTGACCCTGTGTGGAAGTGGACGGATATCACGATGGACTTCGTGACAGGATTGAGGAGAGATGTACGAGGCTTTGATGCGATTTGGGTGGTGGTCGACAGGTTGACCAAGACCGCCCATTTCATTCCGATTTAGGAGACATGGCCTGTGTCTGATTTAGTCCGAGCTTTTATCCATCATATAGTGAGGTTGCATGGGGTTCCCGAGAGGATAGTATCTGATAGAGATGGCCGCTTCACTTCGAGATTCTGGAGGCAGGTGCACGAGGCTCTGGGGAGCAAGTTGCATTTCAGCACGGCCTATCACCCGCAGACGGACGGGCAGAGCGAGAGGACGATTCAGACGCTAGAGGATATGCTGAGGGCTTGTGTTTTGGAGTGGGGGAACCTGTGGGTTCGACATCTTCCCCTAGTAGAGTTCTCGTACAACAACAACTATCATTCATCGATCAGGATGACTCCTTTTGAGGCGTTGTACGGGAGGCGATGCATGTCGCCTATCTGCTGGGATGAGCCTGCAGACCGAGTGGGGACACTACCACAATACGTGCAGGAGGTGACAGATCAGGTCAGACGGATCCGAGAGCATCTGAGGGTTGCGCACGACCGACAGAAGAAGTATGCTGATAGGCGCAGAACTGAGTTGGCCTTTGAGGTTGGAGATCATGTCTGGTTGCGAGTGTCACCGACGAGAGGGATCCAACGATTCGGGATGAAGGGCAAGCTGAGCCCTAGATATGTGGGGCCCTTTGAGATCCTCGAGCGAGTAGGAGAGGTAGCTTACAGAGTTGCTTTACCGCCCCGTTTGGCTGGTATACACGATGTCTTCCACGTGTCACAACTGAGGAAGTACGAGCCAGATCCGAGTCACAGGTTGGACTACTCCGGATTAGAGATAGCACCTGACCATACCTTCGTGGAGCATCCGATTGCTATTCTTGACCGCCGGGTCAAGAAGCTGAGGCACAGAGAGGTACCGTTGGTACTAATACAGTGGGCTAGGAGGAGCCCCGAGGAGGCTACTTGGGAGACAGAGGAGAGTATACGGGCGAGCTATGGAGATGTATTAGATGAGTTGCTAGCGTCGTATGTACAACCACGGGCAGATATAGTTTCGACTGCGTGAGTGGCCGGTGAGTACCTGGGAGGGGGGCCCTTAGCCGTACTATGTGTGATTGGGTGTTTACCTTTGTGACTGAGTGCACGTTTTCTGTGATTGATATGCGTGGTGGGGCCCATGAGCGGTCCTACATGACGTGATTATCATTGATATGTGATTGTTGTGAGTATGGTTGATAAATGATGGTATGTCGGATTATTGAACCTAGGAAAAAGAATAAGGCTTAGCCTTAGAGGTGGATGTTAATCCACCCTCTGTTTTGATTGAGCCGTAATGAAATCATATGTTTGATCCTTAGAGGTGGATTTTTGATCCACCCTCATGTTGGGAGAATAGAATGTCGAGAATCGGGTTTGAACTTTAGAGGTGGATGACCACCTCCCGAGAGAGAAGGTCGAGCGGAGTCTAGAGGAGTCTAGGCCAAGTCGTGTCAGGACGCCAACACCTTTTAATTGGAATTGATTCGAAAATGATTTGAGTTAAAGCTTCCATGATCCGGGTAAGCTCATTGTGCTTCGCAAAGTGGATACGGACTTTCCGCGACGGCCATCGTGGAATTTTCGCTAAGACCTAGCGGTAGGATGATGATATCTCTCGAGTTGTGATACTCTTGGGGGTTGAGGCGAGCTGTGATGGGGGCGCCCATTTACATGCTCGACGACGCCGTTCGAGACTATTACGGTCGTGACAAAAGCATCATGAGATTCTTGGACGACGCATCCGAGATGATCGCGTGCCTTTTGTTCCGATCCAAGGACTCAAGGTTTAACACCTTCTCCACCGGTTTGAATCTTTTTGGTCTCGGGGACGAGACTTGTTTTTAGAGGTGGATGATTATAAAGACCGAAAATTTTAATTATGATTAATTAAGATTTAATTAATTTCCGAGGAATAATTCGATCAATTATCCTTCTTTTGACGATTTTGAAAACCCGTAAAAATTTAAAATTTTTAGATGACATATTATATATGGAAAGAGGATTACAATTCCAATCTATTGGAATTCGTATGATAAAATTCCGAGAAATATTAGTGAGGCAAAAGCCTTGTCATCCGTTTATTTCGGTAATTTTCGTAACTTGTCGCGACATTTCGGGACGTTGTTTTAACATTAAATTGCTGCCCAAACCACCCCATTTCAGCCCTTTATATGATCAAATATGAGCCATATGTTTGTGCATTAAACAAATAGAAGCCATGTTGGATGAATGACTTGTTCCTATTTGGCCACTATTCTATCTAAACCTTACCAACTCCTTGACCAACCTTGGCTTCACCTTTTGGCTCTCTTAAAGACACATTTCTGGCCTCATTCAGCCACTTCACACGCCAAAAATCAGAGAGAAAAGAAGAAGGAAAGAAAGAAAAAGAAAGAGAGAAAGAAAGAGAGAGCAAGTTGCCCTAGCAACCTTGCCAACTTCAAATCACCATAACTCCCTCCTCACTCAAGCTTTTTGGCTGATTCTTGAAGCCAAATATCCACAAAAGAGTGGCCTTTCCAACCATAGTGAGTTCACAAAAATCCAGTCCCATTAAGCCACCCGTTGAGCCCCATTTCCGAGCCAGCTGTGCTGAGCCCTTTGTGTTCTTGAGGTTTTCACGTGTGTTTGGGTGAGTCTTGGTTTCCTCCCCTTCAAATCTGATTTTATACTTGTTTTAAAACTAATTTTGAAGGTTTTTGTCTAAGAATTCCTTTTATGTTTTGGTTTGGATTTGTCGAAAATGCTAGGTGTTTGGCGCAAGGTCCCGGGAAGCTTGGAGGGGTAATTTGGTCTTTTTCGAGAGAGGCTTCGTGGGTAATCTCTCATGGACCTTCCCCTCTATAGGTTAGGATCCTTATGTGTAAATTAGGGCTTAGGAAGTGGAGCCTCTATGTGTTTTTGGTTGCGTTTTGTAGCAAACGTCAAGAAACAAAATGGATATATATGCCTCTGTAATTTGGACTTTATTTCCAATCCAACGGTCCGATTCGACTGAAATTATAATATGATGTAAGGACAGTTAGCTAACTGTCCTTCAAAATGAAGGACAGTTAGCTAACTGTCCTTCAAGAGTTATTATAGTTTTAGTAACCGGTGTTTATAATGACTCGGTTAGAGAACTTGGTTAAGGGAATGCTAAGAATATGGCTAAATATGTGATGGCATAACCGGAACTTAGAGCATATAAAATACAGAAATGAAGTATACCCATAGCTTGGCTTATGATCCGATAAGGAGTAAATCGATTATGTGATAATACGATATAGATTATAACTGGTTAAGTCCGGATCACTTAACCAAAGTGCGTAATCTATAGAATCGTGAACCTTATGTGGATGTATGTTGATTATTAGGTTGGGTACATTGCATTAGAATACCACCTAATGAAAGCTTAATGAAATTAATAGGCTCTTGTTGATTGGATCCTTGGTTGTGCACTTTATTGCTTGCTTATTCTCCGGACTCCAGGTAAGTCCCCTAGACTTACTCATGATGGATTTATGTGATACTCTTTGTCTTATCGAGAGTCTTCATGCATCACGCGACCTAGTAACATGTTAGGAATATAAACTGGTAATATGACGTAGGATGAACTTAGTAAATCCAACGATTCATATGTATGCTATGTGTCTATGGTAGGACGGTGATGAGCGGTTTTTAGTCGCATAAACCGTATCAAAATAAAACTCAAACCTACAAACTAGTATAGCAAGCAAGTAAGAGGTCGATCCCACAAAGAATCAAGTATTTCTCAGTAATGTTTATTTACCAATTAGTAGAAGGGGGGTTTTGATTGATTGAAATAGAAAGAAAGCAAAATAAACTATAAACAGATTGATGCAAAACAATTTAGAGAAGATTGCTCTACCTACAACTATCCACTTTATTTGGTTGAATTGTTGTAACTTCCTCTTGTTCTTTAGTTTTCCTATGAATGCCCTTGTCCCGACCTAATATAGTTACTAGTCCAATCAGTCCTAGAAACCCTTATCAATCGAACAGTCCCTAAAGAAGGATTTAACCCAATTGATAGCTTTAAGTCCAGAGATTAGCCAACGTATTTACAGTCCCTAAAGAGGGATTTAACAACACATCCAACTTCCTACTCATTCAATTAGTTCAATCAGTCCTAAAGGAACAAGTTTGCCACTTAGGTTGAGGTTCACAATCAGGAATCTACAAAACCTCAGCGATTGAATTGATCTAACAAGTTGGCCAGACGAGATAGAACAAATCAATAATCAATCAAGCACAAAGAAGTTGAAGCATTCAAATATAGGAAATAAGGAACAAGATTCAGAAACTCACAATCAATCCGAATAAAGCTTCAAATTGCAGGCAGAATAGCTTAGTTTAGTTCCTCATGGAAGACATGGCTCAAAATCTCTAAAGTGTCTAATGGTTGAAAGAATAGAATGAAAGGTAATGAAAAATAACATAAAAGTGGCCTAATAAAACATCCAAGTCGGCCTCAAAACAAAACTACACAAACTAGGGTTTTTTTTCCAAAAACGGCGCTGCGCGCTGGCAGTCCGTGCGGCGGCCGCCGCAATGTTGCGGAGGGCGCAGCAAACCATGCGGCGGGCGCAACATGAATACCGCCCCTGGCGGCGGGCGCAGCAAACCATGCGGCGGGCGCAGCAAACCATGCGGCGGGCGCTGCATTGGTCTTTCACGGAAATTCCGTCTTGAATCAGCTCTCGACGTCAACATGAAAGTTGTAGCCCTCTGAAAGAGCTTTCCAACGCATGGTCATAATAGTCGATCGGACAACCGAGGCCTCCAGAAACTGCAAAACAAGTTCAGCATGTCTGGCGACAACTTCTGCAGACTTGTTCTTCGTTTAGGTTCGCTTCTTCTTCTCAGGACCTCTTGAGATCTTCATGTAAGCTTCTTCGATCAACTAGACATTCTCATCCAATGCGTTATCAACCCATGTCTCCTCCTCGGATCCACGATTACCTGAAATAATCAATAAAAGCGTGTAGATTCCGATTCCGACAACATAGAGAACTAATATGCAAATCGTGCTTAAACCATCTATGAAATGCATCTTAACTAAGCTAAATGCAACCTATTATGCCTACCTAAATGCATGCTATCAAACTCCCCCACACTTAACCTTTGCTTGTCCTCAAGCAATGATAGAATGAACATGAATCAACGCATCCCACAGGAAATCCCTTCAAGTTTCAACCTCATCAAAAAGCAACATCATAGCAGGTGAAAACATAAACCAAGCAAACAAACGTCATAGCATGTATTCCAGTGATCAAAGCTTAGAAGTAGACATCATCCAACCTCACCCGAAATATGTGTTTCACTCATGTGTTTAGGCTTTTAAGTACAACTCTCAACTCAAACCAATAATGCACTAAGCTCATAGACATTGACCACCATATCACCAATTAACTACCGAAATGTCATTACTTGCGGGACACAATAAAGAAAATAAAACTCAACACTTTTTTTTTTCTTTTTCTTTGTCTTTCTTTCTCTTTTTTTTTCTTTTTCTTGTCTTGGTGCTTTCCTTACGCGAAGCGCAAACATGGGTGTCATGAATGGCCCCGGTCTATCAACACCTCAACTATTAATATGAAGTCCACTTGAACACCTTTTGACGCAAGTTGCAAACATGGGTGTCATGAATGAACCTGGTTACTCAATGATCAAGCTTTCTTTCCTAGTGGATAGTTTTCAACACCTTTTTGCGCGAATCATACCCATGGGTGTCATGCATAGATCCGGTTACTAAGTGCAACAACCATTGCCACCTTATTCACTAAATACGCAGAAATTCAAATAATAGACTCACAATATAAACATAACTCCGCAAGCAACAAACATGTGAGTCTGTCTTTAAAATAGATACTGCAGTCAATGCCAAGAGGTAACAACACTAGGCGAGTAATTCACACAATTGAGCAAAATAATTCAAATAAGGCCAAACATTCTCACAAGGTTATGTTTTTAGGACTTCAATCATACTTTAGCTCAATCATACATGCTCAATTATATTTGCTAGCTCATGTTCCACAAAAATCAAATAGAAATAATAATCAAAACATCCAGAACTCCATGGGATTTTTATGAATCATGCTTGAAATTTAAAATAGAGGACAAACTAAGCAAGATGGGTATTTGAATAACACATATGTATGCAATGCATGCTTATTTTCTTGGTTTTTCCGATTTTTTTATATTTTTTTTTCAATGACGAAAATTAAAATAAATGAAAACTAAACAACAATAAAACTAACCAACAACTTAATTAAACTTAAACATGGTGCAGAAAATTAAATATGATCTAACTATATGCACTATATAGATAAAATTCCTCTCCCCCACACTTGAAGTTGTCATTGTCCTCAATGAAACATTAAAGACAACAAAAGTGAATCACATATACTCAGGGTGAAGGAAAAGAAAAAGGAAAAAGAAAGAAAAACTTACCTCGGGTTGCCTCCCGAGAAGCGCCTTTGTTTCAAGTCGTTGGCTCGACGTGATGGCCCTTGATTGGCCTATGTTCCTCCGCCAGGGTCACCAACACCTGTTATTTCATTGACAACTGCGGGTACTCCTGAAAGGTGTAGCTTCCTGTTCCAACATCCCCGGCAACGGCGCCAAATTTGACGGAGGAAAAACCTGTCGTTGATCCGCCAAAGTAACTCAAACCTATAACTAGTATAGTAATAAGCAAGAGGTCGATCCCACAGGGAAATTTATGATTCAAGTGTGATTCAAGTGCCAATTAAAGTAACCAAAGAGGGGGGGTTTTGTATGAAAGTCTTGCCTTTTATCAAAGCAAAGTAACGAATGCAGAATAAGTAATTTTGGTTTAGACAATTTAGGAGAAGCAATTCCACCTACAATTTTCCACTTTATTGGATTGAAGCGATCATTGTAACTTCTTCTCGTCCTATTACGTTTCCTGTGAATGCCCTTGTCCCGACCTAATATAGTTACTAGTCCAATCAGTCCTAGAAACCCTTAGCTTCTCTCTTTGAGCTATTCCTGAGGGTTGTCCTGGAATCACAAACGGGTTCAATTTGTTAGGAGGTTCAAATTTGCATATACTATGTTCCACAGGTGTTTCTAACAAATCACGCAAATGATTGTTGTGATCAGTATTGTTAGCAATAGGCATATCTAGAGAATTTTCAGGAGAAAGCTTAGCATGATTAAAGAGAGAGAACTCTATCTTTCTTCCATCAAACTCCATAGTCAATAGACCCTCACAACAATCAATTTTCGTTTTCGCAGTTTTCAGGAATGGCCTTCCTAGTATAATGGGTGTTTCAGGGACTCCCTGCTCCATATCTAAAACAAAGAAATCAACAGGGAAGAACAAATCGTCCACCATAACCAAAACATCCTCAACAACGCCTCTTGGCCTGATTTGTGATCGATCAGCAAGTTGCACTGTAACCCCAGTCTCAGTCAAAGCACCCAAACCCAAAGACATGTACATGTTATAGGAAATAACATTAATTGAAGCTCCTAGATCTAACATGGCTTGTTTGAATCTAGTACTCCCAATTGCACATGGAATCGTAAACATACCTGGGTCTCCACATTTTTCAGGCAATTTCCTTTGCAACATAGCCGAGACATTTTCATTTAAGCTTACCTTTTCCTTCTTTTTCAGTCTTTGCTTCCTCTTGATGGTGCACAATTCCTTCAAAAATTTAGCATATCTAGGAATGCTCTTAATTAATCTGAGTAAAGGAATGTTTACCTCACACTTACCGAATGTCTCGAAGATTTCCTGGTCATTCTCATATCTTCGTGTGTCTTTCAAGGCTTCCGGAAAAGGCGGAATGGGCTTTGGAGTCCCCATAGGTAGGGGGAAGAAGGAGAAGAAGGAGGAGAAAGAGGGAGAGAAGAAGAAGGAGGTAAGGGAGAAGAAAACGTACCAGGAGAAGCATCGGCGCTGGGCACCGTTGCGGCGGACGCAACTGAGGGTGCGGCGGGCGCCGCAACTTGCTAGGTTTCACCTGCGGCGGGCGCCGCGTGAAATCCCTCTCTGGCGGCGGGCACCGCAGGGGGCTGCGGCGGGCGCCGCAAGGGTTGTCGCGGGCGCCGCACTACTGTTCGGCCGTTTTCATCTTCGATTATTTCTATTTCCTCATCCACTATCTCCTCATCGTCCTTTCGATTTGTGGCAATCAGTTCCTTGCCACTCCTAAGCGTTATTGCACTGACATTCTCTTTAGGATTCTCAACCGTTTGCGATGGAAGCTTACCTGAATCGTTTGCCTTCTTCGCACTTAAGATTTGAATGAGCTGACTCATTTGATTCTCAAGATTTGTCATCCGATCTGATTGCTGCTTCTCTAGATTCGCCATCCGCTCTGTTAGTTTCTGCAATGTACCCTCATTATCCCTATTTGACTGCTGCTGACCTCCCTGTCGAGGTTCATATTGTTGTTGAGGCCTTTCCTGTTACCCCCCTTGCTGATTGAAAGAGGGTTGATAGTTCCCATAGCCTTGCTGATAGCCCCTATTGTAATTATTGTTGTTGAAATACCCAGGATTTCCATAATTGCCTTGCATAGGCCTTTGTTGAGCGAAATTCCCAATGGCATTCAATTCAACATTAGGATCTTGTATGAGCGGGCACATGTCCATAGGATGAGTGAATTGATTGCAAAGACCACATGCCTTCAATTGTTGAGGATTTCTATCAAGGACCAATTGTTTCATCATCTCCTTCACCTCTGCCATATCCGTCTGAAGTGCAGCCACAGGAGCATCAACAACGAGTACACCCCTAGCCCGAGTGCTTTTGTTGAACTGTCTAGAGCCCTCAGATAGCTCCCTAAACACCTCCCAAGCTGCGGTAGGTGTCTTATTCAGCATGTTTCCTCCACAAGCAGAATTCACCGTCTTGCGCTCTATATCAGTCAACCCAT
Source organism: Persicaria tinctoria (assembly GCA_037127255.1). Classification (NCBI taxonomy): domain Eukaryota; kingdom Viridiplantae; phylum Streptophyta; class Magnoliopsida; order Caryophyllales; family Polygonaceae; genus Persicaria; species Persicaria tinctoria. The sequence goes on from JBANSL010000005.1 coordinate 49,270,375, forward strand.
TGAATAAAAAGAGAACCAGATCCTTTTGGGAGTACCCATGGCATGGGCAGCTGGCGCAGAGTTTCTTGAAGCGCTCAAAGTACTCATGTATAGACTCTGTCGCGTACTGCTCAATGCTGCTGATAGACCTTTTTAAAGCATTTAGCTTTGTTGCAGGGAAGTACATCTCTAGGAAGACTCTTTTCATCTCGGCCCAAGTAGCAATAGAATCAGGTGGTAGATAGAAGAACCATTCATTTGCATCATCCTTCAAAGTGAAGGGAAAGGCTCTCAGCTTGATTTGCTCTTCAGTTACATTCGCTGGTTTCATCCCAACCACCACCCTATGGAATTCAGAAAGATGCTTGTGGGGGTCCTCCCCACTCAGCCCATGGAATTTTGGTAGAAGATGAACTACCCCTGACTTCAGCTCAAAGTTTACTCCTTCTGCTAGCGCAGGGTATTGGATTGCCAGGGGTTGCTGTGCCAGATCAGGAGCAGAAAGCTCCTTAAGAGTGCGGTTCGCCATCTCTGCAATGTTTTCTACAGAGAAGAATTAGTAGCAAAAGGTATGGACCCTATAAGACGGTCCACACCAAGATCAACACTAAAAACACACAAGAATTTAACAAAATTTCCCCGGCAACGGCGCCGAATTTGATGAGCGGTTTTTAGTCGCATAAACCGTATCAAAATAAAACTCAAACCTACAAACTAGTATAGCAAGCAAGTAAGAGGTCGATCCCACAAAGAATCAAGTATTTCTCAGCAATGTGTATTTACCAATTAGTAGAAGGGGAGTTTTGATTGATTGAAATAGAAAGAAAGCAAAATAAACTATAAACAGATTGATGCAAAACAATTTAGAGAAGATTGCTCTACCTACAACTATCCACTTTATTTGGTTGAATTGATATTGTAACTTCCTCTTGTTCTTTAGTTTTCCTATGAATGCCCTTGTCCCGACCTAATATAGTTACTAGTCCAATCAGTCCTAGAAACCCTTATCAATCGAACAGTCCCTAAAGAAGGATTTAACCCAATTGATAGCTTTAAGTCCAGAGATTAGCCAAGGTATTTGCAGTCCCTAAAGAGGGATTTAACAACACATCCAACTTCCTACTCATTCAATTAGTTCAATCACTCCTAAAGGAACAAGTTTGCCACTTAGGTTAAGGTTCACAATCAGGAATCTACAAAACCTTAGCGATTGAATTGATCTAACAAGTTGGCCAGACGAGATAGAACAAATCAATAATCAATCAAGCACAAAGAAGTTGAAGCATTCAAATATAGGAAATAAGGAACAAGATTCAGAAACTCACAATCAATCCGAATAAAGCTTCAAATTGCAGGCAGAATAGATGAGTTTAGTTCCTCATGGAAGACATGGCTCAAAATCTCTAAAGTGTCTAATGGTTGAAAGAATAGAATGAAAGGTAATGAAAAATAACATAAAAGTGGCCTAATAAAACATCCAAGTCGGCCTCAAAACAAAACTAGATAAACTAGGGTTTTTTTTCCAAAAACGGCGCTGCGCGCTGGCAGTCCGTGCGGCGGGCGCAGCAAACCATGCGGCGGGCGCAGCAAACCATGCGGCGGGCGCTGCATTGGTCTTTCACGGAAATTCCGTCTTGAATCAGCTCTCGACGTCAACATGAAAGTTGTAGCCCTCTGAAAGAGCTTTCCAACGCATGGTCATAATAGTCGATCGGACAACCGAGGCCTCCAGAAACTGCAAAACAAGTTCAGCATGTCTGGCGACAACTTCTGCAGACTTGTTCTTCATTTAGGTTCGCTTCTTCTTCTCAGGACCTCTTGAGATCTTCATGCAAGCTTCTTCGATCAAATAGACATTCTCATCCAATGCGTTATCAACCCATGTCTCCTCCTCGGATCCACGATTACCTGAAATAATCAATAAAAGCGTGTAGATTCCGATTCCGACAACATAGAGAACTAATATGCAAATCGTGCTTAAACCATCTATGAAATGCATCTTAACTAAGCTAAATGCAACCTATTATGCCTACCTAAATGCATGCTATCAGACGGCCGTCAAAATCTGAATAAATGACTTATACTCGATGGAACACGAATGAAATGATGAAAGGCTTATGATGAGAAAGAATGAGTATGCTTGAGAAGGATGAGTATGGTTGAGAAGGATGAGTACGTTTGAGAAGATATTATGATATGATGGTGATGATGATGATGATTATGATGATTATACGGGCCCTTGTGTGTTTATTTCGCATTTATATATATCTATACACTTGCTTATGTGTTACATTTTAACATTCATGTAGTTTAAGTATGCCTCTTTATATGGCATTGAGTGTGTATATTTCCGATGATTGACCCCGATTTATTTCTTGTTTTTAGATTCAGGTACCCCTTACCCGATATGACTTACTTATGTGGATGGTTGTCGGGACGAACCTTTTGGACGATTAGAGTGAGGGAGGCGCTTGACAATCGTACTCTTTTGCTCATACTTTTATCGTTTTGACCCGGCGTGGCCGTGGCGTTTTGTTGTATTTATGATTTCCGCTATTATTTCTATTCGAAACATTTTCGCGATAGTCTAGGACAAGTAAAGCCTCCAACAGGCTTACGATCTTTTCGGGGTTCGTAATCCCCATCGTTTGACAACTAAATCCTCCTCTTAAATGAACCTAATAATAACTCGTACTTGGTCGTAAGATCCAAAGCTCACGGGAGAAGATCAAACTTCTCATATAACGTTCCCCGATAATCTAGTACTCCGAACCTTATTTACCTTCTAAGTAGGTTTATGGAGGTTAATTCGGGTACTTAAATGTCGGGTCATTACAATAATATAAAGTCGTATAGAAACCATGTCATGCAGCACAACGTTCTTATGATAGGGTAAGTGCGGGATGTCAGCATATAATGGGCTATGGTTGGAAAGCAGTCCTCCATGGTACTAGTAATATCTTGTCAAGGATTCAAGGAATGAGTGCAATCAAGGCTAATCGTTGAGGAATAATTTAACACCAAAATCACATTTCACATATATATGCATCTACCATGTCGTAGGGTATAACACGCAACGAGACAATCAATTGCTAGTTAAAACATATCCCACCAAAATATGAATTTATCCAATTAAGCATCGAAAGGGCATCATATGATTAAGACAACAATTCAGATGAGAACACTCATCAGCATGCCACTAATCATACTTAGCATGAGACAACTCTGTGGAGGCATAGCATTCTAACTGGACTAACAATATCTAACATGCTTGGACAGTTATAAGATCATGTAGAGAGAGTATAGCAAGGCTATCACAACCTATGAAAAGAGTGGCTGCATGAGATGCAAGTTGAGCATGCGATCGTACAAGTCATATCTGTACAGGCATAGATTTTACCAGGTACTACATGACAGTCATAGATGTATATGAATAAGATGCATCGAGCAACTCCACATAATAGTGGGATGAGTCGTAGAAGTTTAAGCAAGATTACTATTGCACATAAAGATTAGCACATATAAAAGGAATATAAGCGATTATGATGAAGGAGTCATGTGCAAATCATAGTGCGAAACAGGACAATGCTCCTAAGGTATCATGCTTCAAGGGGGCGGTATGCTACGTTATATATGCCAGGGTAATCATGCGAGTGTCTTATAGCTATCGCAATGTGTGTGTGGTCATGCGAGGTGCCAGGTTATTCATTTACGGGAGCCTTAAAAGGTCAGGAGCATGCAAAAACAACATCAAGTGATAAGATGATAGGCACGCATTGATAATCACCTAATGCTTAACATGCGTCGAAAATAGGCACTAACTCTACAACTGGATCTATAAATTTCTAATCAGTTAAAGGATCGCATATCAGAGATGTTGGGAAGAATACAAGTCCTCGCGGAGTCTATCCTATGTGAGAACAGGTCAAAAAGCAGATAGAGCATGAATACACACAAGTCATAATTCATGAGTCCTATAAGATATAGTTTAACATGACAAGAGGTGAAGCTATATAGCATAGGTTACATGTTCATTTGGCAACTAGCACGAATGCATTTAAGGAGTTAACCAATCGTAACGTGACCATATAAGGACAAGGGGGAAATATGGCAGAAACGACGACATGAGTTTAAGATAGTACGAATTCACATGAATATAAAGCATGCAAGTACACAGGTATAGATTGACAGTATACAACTAGGGCATGTATTTAACATAAAGATATATCAAGTCACATCGTGATCCTACATGATGCTAGCAATACATGATAAGACATGGGTATCTTTACAGAGTGAACAAGAGAGCATTACGAACGATAGATTATAAATCATGCTAGGAATGAACCATCATAGGAGTACATGAAATGGTACAACAACTATCACATCATAGGACAATCATATTCACGTTCTAAAGCAAGCATGACAAGTTACCACTTAGCAAGTCATATTGGAATTTATAAGCCCTATAGGATATGACCGGCACATTTCGAACATGAATACCATCAAGATACTTTGACTAGACTCACCCTAGCATTTAGGTGTCATTTATATGCGAAAATATGATACTAACTCCTGATTCGTACATACGTTCATTGATTAGCACAACAGTTTGCAAATAGTCAAATAAGCCACATCGTAATGATTTAAAAGCATCATAGACATATAGCAGAGTATAACTTGGGTTTAAAGCAAGATAGCTAAGGTTGGGTAGGATGATAAACAATTATGGGTCCATGCAAATATCTAAACGACACATGCACAAAATATCAAGTCATACGTTCAGGGAAATACGAGAGGATACCACTGAGCAGGATAAAACATAACGAAAATCAGGAAGATAAGCATGCTATGGTTTAGTGGTCATAAAGGCATGATCAGGGGCGAGAGTAAGACTGACATGCTAGGGGTCACACTATCATGAACCTAATCCAAGAGAAAGAGTAAACATCATGCGAGTTCGCAACTTGCGACATATGTGTTTAATCAATCATTAGTATGATGATGCGGGGAACTGATGAAATCAAGTTGTGCATGCATAGGGAGGGTATGCCAGGAATACAACGAAGTATGGCATGAGACCTAAAAAAGGTGGCCAAGCATGGATACATAATGGCATACAACCATAAATCCACATTAAGAATCATCATCACAATATATGCTGGGAATAACACATCAGGTCGAGTCATGCATATATAAAACCAGGAATTATAGTGGAGTGTGCTCGTGTGACATGTCAGGTCATATATTCATGAAAGTATGTGAGAAGCATAGAGGTCATCATGGCTTGACAGTTGGATAAGCATGTTGGAAACCAAGTGTCATATGAATCAGAGCTAAACATGGAGGTAGTACCTTTAATCCCAAAATAATATTTTATGTCTTAGATCCCAAATAATAGTATATAATATTTTAAATACCATTTATTAAACACTTTCATAAAAGATTTCCAAATCTTTTAAAGTCTCAACCATTTCCATTTAATAAAATCAACCTTTTTATGGAATTAACAAACTGCCCTTATTTTATAAAAATTATAAACCGACCCCCTTTTATTTTGGTAAAATACCAAAACCGAGCCTTTATCTTATATATTATCCAAAAACCGAACTTATCCTTTAAAAAAAAACCCAACCGAAATTCCATTACTAAATTGGTCCCAAATTAATTTGCTTTTGTTTGTGGGAAGATGAGGCCCAAATCCTTATTTTTTTGAAAGAACAGATCCGACCCAAAATACTAGATAGGCCCAACTCCTTGTTAAAATCTGATTTTGCGTTTTACTAAACCGAACCGGTTTTATTTTATAAAAACAAATTGAACCGAACCCAGTGAACAACACTTTTCACCGTCTCCCCTAATTGCCTGTCGAGACTGGAAGAGAACGAAAAGGGGAGGAAGGGCTGGCCGGCGGCAACTGGTGGCTCCGACCGCCTTATTTCAGATGAATAAGGTGCAAGGGAGCATACAAGGAAGGAATAGGGAGGAGAATGCTCACCGAGGATTCGAAGTCTTCGCCGGAATGCTTCGTCGGAGCTCGATATGGACCACCGAGGTCGGAATCAGAGAGCTTCCCGCCTAGGACGGAAGAAAGGCGGTCAAAGGTTGACCATTACGAGGTTTTGGAGCCAAAAGAGGAGGAAGAGGGCTTACCGGAGTTCTCGCTCGAGAAACAACGGAGGAGAAGAAGGGTTGTGGCGCTGTCGGTTCCTGGGCGCGCTCGGAGGGGAGGAATCTGCTGCTCGAATTCGGAGGAGGAAGAAGGTGATGCAGTGGTGGGGTCGGCGTCGCAAGGAGATGAGAGGTGGTGACGGTGGCTGGGACCTGGTGGTGGTGAGGTTTGGTGGTGGTGTTGCGGCTGAAATAGGGGAAGTGGGTTGCTCTCGGCAGACTTTGAAAGAGGAGAGGTAAGGGGCTGTTTGGTTCCGCTGAATCACGTGGGAGGGGGATTTGGTCAAGGAACCTGATTCTGAAGAGAGAAGGTGTGATTTTCAGTACACAGAGTAGGGGAAAAGAAATACTAGAGGGGGGAGGGGGGGTGCACTTTTGTCCTGCTAAACCAAGCAAGGGGTTGAAACTTGAAAGTGGTCCAATTTTCTCTAATTGTCACAACACCAAAAGGATCCTTATCTAAATCATACCACAATTGACAATAACATTAGAATTTGAAATAGGAGAGGTGGAAGAACGAGACAAATGGGGAGGAAGAGACAAATGATATGGTCCCAAGCAAAATACCTGAAAATAAACAAATTCTGAAACCCGCTCTTTCGATCGATTAGATATTTAAAATTGAATAGGATACCGCCGATGGAAGGAATTTTTGAATCCCGAAATAAAATACGGATTCGATCTTTAAAATTTAAAAATTGGGTCGGAATTCACTTTAATTTTTTTTAATTCCTTTTTTTTTCCAAAAATTAATATTTGAAAATCCGGGCCTTTACAACCATGAGGTGCTTGGATGTTTACGGTAGATCTATAGCTTTGCTGGCAATGAATTCTGTAAATATTTTGTTAATGGATTGGAAACACTTATTAAGACTGATTGTTTCTCTATTAGGGTATCAGCGATTTGAATACGTTGTTCACTTGATCCTGTGGACTTTTGAACGTGTTGTTCACTTGATCCTGCGATTTGAATGTGTTGTTCACTTGATCCTACGACTTGAATTGTTTGCTGGCATTAAATTTATAGGTAATATGAAGAAGATTATGGAATTTTGAATGGATTCAAAGCAGAATCCAGATTGTACTCAATAGTTAATGTGATGTTTATGTGTACGTTTGTAGCATTTAGGGGTGTTCAATGGGCTGAAATCGTAATAGACTGGAGGTTGCCTCTCGACCTTGACATGTTGGCGGATTGAAGCCATAGCGGGCCATCGACACGGCTGACCGGCACATCGCCTTCGATCTCCGGATCCTTCTTCGTTCAGGCCCTGCTCCTCTTGTAAGTCTCTAACATAATTAGTTGTTGTTGGTGAATTTTGCTGCTAATTAGATTTAGTTGAGGAAAAATTAGAGATCGTGTGAGTCTCTAATTGGAAAAATTGGGGAAATTTTTTTCAACTAATGCCTTTTGTAAGTCTGTAATTGGATTTAGTTGGCTAATTGAATTTTTCTTCTAATTGAATTTTAATAATCCGATGGTGTGATGCTTGATCGGAAAAATTAGTATGGTTGATTTTGTACCACTAGCTACCCATCTTCAGTTTATGTACAAATTTTGCCCTCAAAATGGGTATTTGCTGAGAATTCGTGCATTTGATCTACATAATCATAGGAGTATTTGATTTTTATCTCTATTCTTGTACTTAATAAGTTTTAAAAGCCTATTAGCTCAATGGTAGAGTAATGTGCTTATGCATAGAGACGTGGGTTCGACTCCTACATAGGCTAAATTGCTTAATTTTAATAGTGTATTATTTTCTAATGAAAGTGCAATTCATAATCTTAATTGTGCACTTTATAATCTTATTCTCGCACTTTATTATTTTATTTATGCACTTTATAATATTAATTGTGCACTTCATAATCTTATTTATACATTTTATATTATTATTCATACACTATCATTTTATCCTTGCACTTTATCTACTTATTTATGCACTTTATCATTTTATTCTTGCACTGTATAATCTTAATTGTGCACTCCATAATTTTATTCCTGCACTCAATGATATTATTCTTGCAATTTATAATTTTATTTATGCACTTTCTAATCTTAATTGTGCACTTCATAATCTTATTCATGCACTTATATTATTATTCATACACTTCATCACTTTATTCTTTCACTTTATCACCTTATTTATACACTTTATCAAACTACAATTGCACATTATATTAGATAGGAATTTTGCCCTGCCTAGGTTCCAAGGACGAACCACAAGGTCTCGAAAGCACCTATGATTTCGCACCTTGCAATGCAATAGGATAGAACAATGGTAAATTATATGAAAAGTTCCTCTAATCCAGATATAGGGACCCTGGTTTATTTGCACAACATAATATTATATTTGCACAATATAATATTGTATTATCACACCATAGTGTTATATATGCATTATATCATCTTATTTATGCACATTATCATTTTATTATTGCACTTTATAATCTTATTCATGAACGGGAACAAAAAGAAGACAACCAGAAATAGCATATGCGGGAGTTTGAACTCGAACCTGTCTGCATGGGCACATCGTTATACCATTTTTGAGCTAATATGTTTTTAATGACACATGTCGCATTAAAGTACAAAACCACCATAAAAATAGCAACCCATAAAGAAAATATTTGGTAGGAAACTTACTTTACATTTGGAAAATACACATTTATTAATAATAATCTTTATTGTATTATTTATTCACTTTATATTTTGTAATCTCATATTTTTTTACTTTTTAAAATAAAGACAAAAAAAGGGCGATATTGGTAGAAATAAAATTATTTCAAATAAAATTATTGTAATCTCTCGAACCTGTCTGCATGGGCACATCGTTATCTCATATTTTTTTTATTATTGCACTTTGTAATCTTATAGATGCACCTTATAATATTATTTCAAATAAAATTTAAGGGCTAAAATATGTAATTTTTATAATTGAAATAAGGGCGATATTGGTAGAAATAGAAAGTATGGGAGAGGTGGTGACATTTACCTCATAATTAGGGTTGTTTACCCATTTCCCTAATTACCCCATAAAATTAGGCCCATTTACACATTAATTAGACCCATTTATCTTCAAATTAGACCATTTTCATTTTAAGAGGGATTTTCATTTTAAGAGCCATTTCCATTTGAACCGTTACCTGTGTGTGTCTATATATATATATATATGGTGTGATTAAAGTGAAAATGAGCCTATTTAAAAAATAATAATTACGTCCGACCCAATTCAACAAAATGCCCTAAATCTCTTCCTTCTCAATCAAATCGCCCGTTGAATGATTCGGTATCACCAGGGATTTCTGATAATGTATATCTTAGATAGAAATTATAGGCATTTTTAAGCTAGTTAGGTTGCACTTCGTTCACAATTTGTAGTTAATTTGCATCTTGTGAGTATTCTGGAAGAAGTCGGAATCTGAACACTTTTATTGATTATTTCAGGTAATCGTGGATCCGATGATGAGACATGAGTTGATAACGCATTATATGAGAATGTCTAGTTGATCGAATAAGCTTACGTGAAGATCTCAAGAGGTCCTGAGAAGAAGAAGCGAAACTAAACCAAGAATAAGTCTGCAGAAGTTGTCGCTAGGCATGCCGAACTTGTTTTGCACTTTCTGGAAGCCTCGGTTGTCCAATTGACTATTATGACCATGCGTTGGAAAGCTCTTTCAAAGAGCTACAACTTTTCTGTTGACAAGAAGAGCAAATTCGAGACAGATATTCCCTTGAAAGACCGATGCAGCGGCCGCAACATGTGTGCAGCGGCCGCAGCTGAACAAATATCGCGGGATGGAAAAAGTTGTCGATGTCGCGGCCGCAGCATATGCAGCGGCCGCAGCATTGTTCGGCAGCGCGGCGTCGTTTTGTTTAAAGAAACCCTAGCTTTGTTATTTTTGTTCCATGACCGACTAGACTTATAAAAGGCCGATTGTATGTTATTTTTGAGACACTTCTATTCTATTCCACGTTCTATCAGACAATTAGAGATTGAGCGATGTCTTCCATGAGGAACTAAACTCATCTTTTCTGCCTATAATTTGAAGCTTTATTTGGAATGATTGTGAGTTTCTAATTCTCGTTCCTTGTTTCCTATATTTGAATACTCCAACTTCTTTGTGTTTGATTGTCTATTGTTTTATTCTATCTAGCCCGCGCAACTAGTTAGAATCAATTCAACTGCTAAGGTTTTGTAGATTCCTGATTGTGAACCTTAACCTAAGTAGCAAACTTGTTCCTTTAGGGCTGATTGAACTAATCGAGTGAGTAGGAAGTTGGATGTGTTGTTAAATCCCTCTTTAGGGACTGCAAATACCTTGGCTAATATCTAGACTTAAAGCTATCAGTTGGGTTAAATCCTTCTTTAGGGACTGTTCGATTGATAAGGGTTTCTAGGACTGATTGGACTAGTAACTATATTAGGTCGGGACAAGGGCCTTCATAGGAAACTTAATAGGACGAGAAGAAGTTACATGGATCGTTTCAACCAAATAAAGTGGAAAATTGTAGGTAGAACTGCTTCTCATAATTGTTTGAATTAAATTCATTTACTTTGCTTTCACCAATCAGCTTTGATTAAAGGCGGATCTTTTTCACTCACAACCCCCTCTTTTGGGTACTTGATTGACATCTAAATCACACTTGAATAGCGAATTTCCCTGTGGGGTCCACCTCTTGCTTATTGCTATACTAGTTATAAGTTTGAGTTTACTTTGACGGATCAACGACAGGTTTTCCCCCTGTCAAATTCTCACCTCTCAATCTCCATTCTCCACACTCCCACTAAGATTTCCTCAATTCCCTCTTCCATCGTCGCTGAGATCAAAAATGGCGAGGAAGTCGACCGGTTCCCGATTAGCTTAACAACCGCTCCTATTATATGTCTCTTCCACTAAAATAGAAGATATGTCTCTTCCACAAAAATATTATTTGATTTATTTTTTTATAAATTAAATAATAAGGGTATTTAGAGGATTTATGTAATTAAATCCATCATATATTATACGCTTTAGAATAATTTAATTATTCTAATTCATACCATATACCTTGGGTGAATTTATTAAATGATCAAATTCACCAGATATATACTATGGTTTGATATAATATAAACTTAATTAAATAAAGTAACAAATAGCCCAAAAATAATTTGGGGTATTTCATACCTCCCCACTAAAAATAAGTTTCGTCCCGAAACATAGAAAAGAAACGAGAAATGAATTGAAGATAGGATATTCACATCGTAATAGATGAGAGGATATAGATTGATCAAAGAAAAGCTAGGTGGATCTAACAATGGTTCCTGATTAGGAAGAATTTAAGCATGATTCGCTTAATGTATTTATCGAATACGTGAGCGATGAGAATTACATCTAAAGTAACTCACTGCTTTCCGAACTCCTCAATGGCAAAGTTTGAATTTTTTAATCCTATGAGAACAGTGTATCTCTATAGATATTAATATCTAAAATAAGGATAATAAAATTTTGAAAGACATCTTTTAATGTTCAAACCCGTTGCTCGAGGTAAGTGAACTCGCATCACATAAGAGACAAGGTTAACTAGCTTGCCATTAGCTTTCGTCTCAGCCACATCTAGCTTTCTTTTGCAGGTTGCCAAATGGCCCGTGTGGCTTTGAAGGCAACCCATGGTGACAAGACTAACCAGCCTTATTCATATGAGATGAGTTGCGAGTCTTCGTCTTCAGGTTTATCGACATGAACGTTGTCCGGTTCTTCAGCACATGCGTCCTTGTCTTCTTCATAAACATAAATTGTGTATATCTATATTTAAAAATACTATTCTCAAGCTTTTTACCAATGAGAGTTCGGTTGCTCGATCATGGAAAAGAGAGATGAGATATATGGCCCATGATTGTTTAATACTATCAAGATTTAGGAAAAGTGAACATACCTACATAAAAAAATTACTAATTATCCTTCTAAAGAACCTTACGTATGACATATCGATTCTTAATCACTGATTTCACATGCGGGTACTATTCCTTCTTATACAAAAGTGGAACAAATGAGCCTTTATAGAGTCTATACGGAGCACTTCCCGACTCTTTTTGGGCGTCTATAAAAACACGGCTCGACCAAGTTGGTATGGAATCAGAAGTATCAACGTACTAGAGTCGACTGTATAACATGAGAGGAGTATTAGTAAGGAAGTGTTCATAGCTTATATGGTATTCAATATTACCAATTCGCACACCAATTCCCCACTTTGACTCAAACCTGTAAGGTTGTAAAGATGAATTCAACACATTAACCAAAGGAACTATGACAAAAGGTCTCTGACAAGCTTCCCTTAATTATTAATATCCGAATAAAGGAGGTAATGAAATCACTATGCGACTTGCGCTAAGTAAAAAACAACTGAGGAAAGCGTTTCCTCATTTCTTCTTCAATTTCCCAAGTCATCTCCTCAATCACGTGCTTTGACCAAAGCACTTTGACAAGTGGAACTACCTCGGTGCGAATTTTCTTCTCTCGTCGGTCTAGAATCTGCACCGGTTCTTCCTTATAGGTTTCGATGGGGCGGACCTCAATGTCCTCATAGATCAAGATGTGGGTCGGGTTAGGCACGTATTTCCGTAGCAATGATACATGGAAAACGTCATGTACTGGATGAGCTAACGGAGGCAGAGCAAGGCGGTTGGCCACATTGCCTACACATTGCAGAATCTCAAATGGCCTAACATACCAAGGGTTCAGCTTCCTTCGCTTTCCGAACCGGAAGACTCCCTTCGTGGGTGACACTTTCACGAACACCTTGTCGACCACCTCAAAGTTGACATCTCTATGCCTAGGCTCAACATAAGACTTTTGGAGAGTCTGAGCGGTCAACATTCATTGCTTGATCATCGCAACTTCTTCATATGTCTTCTCTAATAGATCCGAAGCTATATGGATAGCATCTGTCGCATCATCCCAACACATTAGCGATCGACACTTCCGTCCATAGAGGGCTTCAAAAGAAACCATCTTGATGGATGAATGCCAGCTATTGTTGTAGGTGAACTCAATCAGACTCTAACTGGTCTCCCAATCTGTCAGTCCATCCAGAACACATGCTCGTAGCATATCCTCTAGTGTCTGAATGGTCCGCTCTGACTGACCATCTGTCTGAGAGTGAAAAGCAGTACTGAATGTCAGTTGAGTACCAAGTCCTTCATACAGCTTCTTCCAGAACTATGAGATGAATCGTCCATCACGATCAGAGACAATGGACGAAGGAACACCGTGAAGGTGGACTATGTGTTGAAGGTATAATTCAGCTATCTTTGTCGACTTTCAATTAGATGGAATAGTAATAAAGTGTGCACATTTGGTGAGTCGATCAACATCACCCAAATGACATCCTTCTACCCTTGACCTTAGGGAGCCCCATAACGAAATCCATCGAGATATGTTCCCACTTCTATGTCGGTACTAGAAGTGGTTGGAGCTTCCCACCAGGTCTGTGGTGCTCAATCTTGACCTGCTGACATACCAAGCATTTGTTCACGTGCTCGGTTACTTCATTCTTCATACCAGAACACAAGTAGTTCATCCTCATATCTTGGTACATCTTACTAGCACCGGGATGCACCGAATAGCTGAATGCATGAGCTTCCTTAAGGATGGTCTGTCGGATCTCAGGGATATTAGGGATGCAAATGCGATTCCCAAACCATAAGGATCCATCATCTCTCACGACAAAGCCTAGGGCTTTACCATCGAAGAAGTCAATGGTGGTTTGCAGTAACACAACATCCTCTGTCGGCTTCGCCTTTACCTATGCAAACAGATCTGATTAAACCTTCATCATACACAACTGTCCTCAATTCTTATCTAACCAAACTTCAACCTCTAACTTGAGTAGATCCCTCTGGAGAACAGGACTTGTTGTTAAACAACTAATCATAGCCTCGTGCTGAGATTTGCGGCATAATGCATCAGCTACGACGTTAGCCCTTCCAGGATGATAGAGAAGCTCAATGTCATAATCCTTAATCAGATAATGGCTACGACGTTAACGCATCAGCTTAACACATACTTAAGGCTTTTGTGGTTGATATTTATCTCGCAACGAACTCCATACAGATAATGGCGCCAGATTTTCAGAGCAAATACCCCAGCAACTAGTTCCAGATCATGCACTGGGTATTTCTCCTCAGAAAACCTCAACTGTCGTGATGCATAGGCTATCACCTTTCTATCAAGCATCAATAAACAACCCAGACCTTGCTTAGAATAATCGTTGTAAATCACATAATCCTCTGACTCCTTAGGGAGTGCCAGAACATGTGTCGTGGTCAATCGCTTCTTGAGCTCTTGAAAGCTCGCTTCGCACTTGTCATTCCAGATGAATTTCTGGGATTTACGCCGAAGTAAGGTCAGTACTTGGGGCAATTTGGAAAACTCTTCCATGAACCTCTTGTAGTAACCTGCTAGTCCCAAAAAAATCTGGATCTCCTTGACGTTATTCGGCAGATTCCACTTCTCTACAACTGTTATCTCTTGAGGGTCGACCATCACCCCTTTCTTTGAGATGATTTGCCATTCTTCATCCAAAAGTCACACTTAGACAACTTTGCTTACAAATGATACTGTCGCAGTGTTATCAAAATAGTCCTCAATGTTCGGAGTGAACCTCCTAACTCGGCAAGTAGATCAAAATGTTGTCGATGAAGACTACGACAAACTTGTCCAAATACTGGTGAAAACAAAGGTTCATCAGAACCATGAAGACTGTTGGGGCATTTGTTAAGCCAAAGGGTATCACTACGAACTCATAGTGCCCATAACGTGTCCTGAAAGCAGTCTTTGGAATATCCTCATCACGAACTTGGAGCTGATGGTGTAAAGGCTCGGATTTTTGAATCCAAATTTTACGGAAAAAGAAAATCAAAATGAATTTTAAAGCAGAATTTAGCAGAAAAACTGTATAGCTCGGACTTTAATCTCGTAAAGCGGATTTCCAACCTAAAACAAAATTTTAAAAACTAACTTGACTTGGAAACATCTTCCTCGGATTTTTGAAAATCTCAATGATCGAGAGAAAGGGTTTCGAAGTTCATTTTCGAGTAATTTGAAATTCATGCCTTTGGGACCACATGTGAGATTTTGTCTTCTTTTCTCCTCTCTTCACATTTACCAGGCAGATGTAGCTCCAATACACCTCTAGCTTTCCTTTTCTCCTTTTGGCAAGTCAAACTTGGCCTTACCCTCTTGCCTCACCCAAAATACTTCACCATTCTTGGTACAAGGCCAAAAAAAAGTCTGAGACCTCCTTTCCTAGCTTGTGTAGTGCTGCAGGCCTCCTTTTTCTTTGAACCCAACTCCCCACAATTTAAGAAAACCCATCCCCCCCCCCCCCCCAATTCTTATCTTTAATTTGGAGTATAGATCGACAACACAAACTCACCCCTTCATCCCCCTTTGTGTTTTGCCGAAGAGGAGATACTAAACACCTCCTCCTACTCCATTTTTCCTGACCCGTCTCGCCACACCTCACCTCTGTGCCAACTGTTGTTGCAGGAGGATGGTCAAGTATGAAATAAATATGAAATATAGTTCAGATTGACTTCCCTGTCTCAGCAAATAAATACAAGACTTCCTCCCGTTGTAGTAAGAGAAAAAGTCAGGATCGAATCCATGAGGAAGCACGTCAGCAGTTCTCAGGTAGCTATCAGATTCTCACAACAGCAGCAGAACAGCACAGAAACACAAGCAGAAGCAGAAATAAAATAGAAACAAATAATCCCGGCAAGGGCAACTAAAACAAAAGCAAAGAACAAAGCAAGAAATAAAGGCAAAGCAAAGCAAAGACGAAAGAAAAGACAGAAAGTAACTCGAGGACACAGAAGTTGGTCGATCTCGACAAGCTGTCCTCTAGATCGACTAAGGTAAGTCGACTGCAACAACTCAGAAACAGAAAACAAAGCAACTCGACAAAACAAGCCAACTCGACCTCGACAAGAGGTCCTCGATCTCGACGAAGAAAAGTAAAGACAGAAACTGTAAATCGACAAAAACAACAGAAAACTAACTCGACCTAGACAACCCCTCCTCGACCTCGACAAGCACAGTACTCGAGATCGACAAAAAACTCGTCTATGTCGACAACAACAGAAACTTAAAACTTTTCAGAATTGAAGATAGAATGCAGAAATTTAACGAAGTGAATTAATATATTAAAAGACCTCCAAGGCTAGGGTTTCAACACCACAACGATAACCATGCAAAACAACACATAAAGGCATAAAAGATCACGCTTTCCATCAAATAACTTTCGTTATTAACAAATAGGAATATAGAGGCTTTCGCATAAACCCTAATTGTTACTAACCCTTTTTCACATAATTAATCCAAGTTGCATTAAGATCACTTTCGCTTCAATAACACAAACAAGGATCACCTTCAACTTTCGCAAAATAATCATGCTCATAGGGATAGAAGATGAATCGCACAAAAGATCTGACCTTTATCGCGTCGCCTCACATGGCCACCGTCGGGCTCACCCCAGCCCCAGAAGTGGGTGGACTACTCGCTCTTCATCGCAAACTTAGACATCATTGATTGAAAGAAAACAACTTGCATTAAACTAAATTCAACGATTTTACAATTCCAGCAATCGACTTTCGCAAACTGCCAAGACCCTAAAACCTTTGAACTCCCTAAACTTCTCCTTTTGGAACTACTTGTCTTCTCTGAAAATTGAATTGGAATGGAATACCAGCCCCTAGGGCCTTATTTATAGTGACTAAACCTTGCTAATCAAGGAAATAATCATCTATCTCTATCTAAATCTATATATAAAATTATATCTAAAAGCCTTAAAGATAAATAAATGTTTAAATGGAAATAAATCATAAGGAAAGGATAAAACTAATTAGGGTAGATCTTCATGTCTTGATAGATTGCGTCTTCCATAGATAGAACTTGATGTATTTGGATAGAATCTTCCGCCTTCGGCACCAAGGAATCCCAACTCTACTCGGACAGGTCATCGACGACGCGTTTCTGGGCACTGCTCTAGTCGACCTCGATAAGGCTTGGTCGACTTCGAGTAGAATTCGTCGTCTGGTGCTTGATGTGGCTCGTCATGGCTTCCTGGGCTCGTCGACCACGAGTTGGTCTCGTCGACTTCGACAGGGGCTAGGGCCATCGACTAAACCTCCTCGGGTTGCTCAGACATGGCTCAGGGCGGCTCGTCGATGTCGACAAGGGTTAGTCGAGATCGAGTAGAGGTGGCTCGGCCTCTCGTCCTCGGTTTGGTGTGCTCGACCGGCTCGGACAAGGATTCAGGCGCTCGTCGACTTCGACAAGCCCTAGTCGACTTCGAGTACGGTGGCTCGCCGACTAGGGTTTCTCGAGCAGCTCTCCTCGAGGGACTCCGGATCTGGTGCTGTGGCTTCGTCGACCTTGAGTAACGGTCCTCGAGATCGAGTTGGCTTCGAAGCTCGGGGAGCTTGGTTCTCGATCATGGCTTTGTCGACTAGGCTGTGCCCGGACATGCTCGTCTAGGTCGAGTAGGCTTACTCGAGATCGAGTAGCCTCATCTCTCAGACTTGTGCGTTGCTTTGACCTTGGACTTCTGTAGTGGTTTTCCGAGCATTTCCGACCTTCTGTAGAATTTGCTGTAAATGCCTCGATTTCTGCGATTTAAACAGAAACTGGTGTAGATTCCATAATTTTGGCAAATAAACATAAACTACACTATCTTAACCCAAATGCATGAAATGTATACAGAAATCGATATAAAAGTTACTGTAAAACATGGCAGATTCCGCTCACAACAAACACCCCATACTTAAGCTTGCTTGTCCTCAAGCAATACTTTTAATTTGTCATTCAGGGGAAGTAATAAAAACTCTCAACATCTTAGATTCATTCTTATATGTCCCTGCAATCACTTACCATCCTTGAAAAGGTACTAGTGTCACAGATCCATGCATGTGCAAATATGTAAAAGCAACATCTACTCATAAAAGGAGGGTTATGCAAAAACAATTTTTGTGTGACAAAGCATCGATAATCAAGAAGACTTTAATTTAAGCTCATGAAGGAGTAGATTGGTAACAGGCTAAAAGGTGGGCAATTTTTGGCAATGTGGTGTTTTTATGATCCGGGGAAATGGATCACTTTCAAACTTGAATTTCCACATTCCTTCTTCCTTTGATTCATCATCTTTCATAATGCTTTTCTCAATAATAATGCTTTTACCTCTCTAACCTCAGCAATGCCTTCTCGCGAGTCGCAAACATGGGTGTCACGAATGGCCCCAGATACTTAGTGCGTCAGACTCCTCACAATGTGTCCCATCTCTCCAAACTATTATCTTAGAGAGCAGGGTCAATCTACCTTTATCTCCTGAGGTGATTGGATTTTCTTTCACTCATTAAATTTTCCATATATTTCAAATAATTTCCTTCCAAACTCCAAATATGATATATAACATAAACACCATATAACATCTCCATAATGTAACATCATTCTCAACATAATCCCCGGATAGGAAATAAGGTAAAGAATGGCAATATGTTTTTGAACATGTGGAGCAATAATTGAAATAAGGCATATTATGGCTTTTGTGATGCATAAGCATAGGTAAGGCTAGGATTTTAAACATATGAGCATTATATGGAAATATAAAGTCCTCCATCATCTTATCATGCAACATGTCAAAAGCAATTTTAAATTTTACCTCCTTTCATGGTTTTCATTAAAAATAATGCACTTCATTGTGACTTCCCTTTACTAGGCAATTTCATGCTATATCTCTAATGAATCCAATTTTGCATCGTCGAGTCCAATATAAGCTTCCATGACATTATTCAAAATTTTCAATGGGGGTCATTTTTCTCAAATTTTTGGAAAACATGCATATAAGCGCATAATGCATTCCAAAATAGCCATGTAGCAATTTCAAAGAAATAATGCACAAATAATGTCAAATATGGCAATTATGCGTAATGTAAGCCCTTCCTCCACCCCATACTTAAACATTACAGTGTCCTCACTGTATATAAAAAAAACAATGTAAAGGGTCAAGAAAGAAACTCACAAGACATGTGTGCAGAGCTGAAAAATTTCGAATGGAGCACCTCATATTCCGAGTAAGCTTTGGTTCTATCCATTGACCTGAAAAAGTAGAAGACATATACCCATAAAAACAAAAACAAAGTCTCAAATGTCCTAAAAAGTCTTATGTACACGCTCTAGATTTTATAGTCGCTAGGCCGACTTTCATTAATGCTCAAGGTGGCATCTGCAGGGCCCATGTAGCTTGGGCCTCAAATAAGACTCCATTCTTGTCCATCAGCTGTAATCCTCCAGAATGGATCTTGTTCACCACAAACGGTCCCATCCGCTTCTTGTTGAATTTGTTGGGAAACCAATGATCCTTTGATTTAGAGACATAGAGCTTGTCTCCAACTTCATACTCCTTAGGCTCATCATTGGAAATCCTGCACAATCGCACATACCAAGGCAGACCTCTCCCATGTATAGATAAATCTTTGATGGAAATAGGAGAAGAAAGATCCATACCTTGACTTACCTTTGCGGAAACGAAATCGGGCACCACGGTGTTTGGTCGATCTCCACTAGGGCTCCTCGAGATCGACGAGACTGCAGGCTCTGGTGGTGGTCTGGTCGAAGAGTCAGAAGTCGAGGAAGAACAGGTCTTGTCGACCTCGAGTTGGCTGGTCGACCTCGACAAGGACTCTGCTCCTGGTGGGATGCTCCTCGAGAACACAGGATCTGGTGGCGCCTGGCGGTGGTCGACCTCGACAAGGCTACTCGAGGTCGAGTAGGGTTCTGGTCCTGGAGTCAGCGTCGTCGATGAAGATGGCTCGGGTGGTGCTGAGTGTTGGTCGACCTCGACAAGGCTACTCGAGGTCGAGTAGCCTTCTCCTCCTGGTCGCTTGCTCGTCGAGTAAGGCGGCGCTGGGCTTTCCGAGGTGTGGTCGAGATCGACGAGAGTGTTGTCGACTTCGAGTAGACCCGGCTTGTCTGGTTCGCTGCTCGACGAAGCTGGCGCTGGTGGAGTCTCCTTGGTCTGGTCGAGATCGACCAGGGTTCTACTCGATGTCGAGGAGCCCTGGTCGATCTTGACCCCATACTTAGCTCCTGTCAAGGCATCCGAAAAATAATGAATCCACAAGGACTTACCTTGGTCTGTGTCAATGGGATTCTCTGTGTTTTCCTTGAGGATTGCCATGATCTCCTCCACCTGGGCCTCCATGTCCCTTTTTTCTATCTCCTCAGGGGTCATATTTCTGACCTTGGGTTCCCCGCAGGTGATGTAGCCAGCTGAGATAGATTTGACCTCTTCCATTGGACCTGCATGCCTTTCAGTTTTATTAAAGGAATACTCAATTACCTCATCGCTGATGTTGAAGGTGAGCACTCTTTTCCTTACGCTTATGTTGGCATCCACCGTTGCGAAGAATGGTCTTCCTAGAATAATTGGACAAGCAGGATCTTCTTGCATATCAACAATTAGGAAATCAGCAGGAACGAAGAATTTACCTACCTGTACTGGTACATTTTCCACCATGCCTGTTGGAATGACCACTGTGTTGTTGGCCATGTATAGTCTAGCATCCACAGGCTCCAGGACACCTATCTTAATCTTGGACCAAATCGTTAAAGGCATAATACTAACACTGGCTCCAAGATCACATAGGGCATTAATTTTGTATGGACCAAATCCAATAGTTATAGCAAACTTACCTGGATCCGGCCTCTTCTCCAATATGTCCAGATGGCTGCACTCCTCTGTGATTTCTGCCATCGATCGCTTTTTGCTCAGAATCTCCTTCAGGAACTTGACGTAGGACGACATTTCATTGAGAGCTTCTGTGAAGGGGATGGTGACGTTCAGCTTCTGAAGCATCTTGATGAAGCGCTGAAACTTTTTCTCTGCTGGGTCCTTTAGAGATTTTGTGGGGAAAGGCAGCTTCTTTTTTTGATTCGGAGCCAGAACAGACGTCGGAGTTGCTGCAGATTTCTCGACCAGGGGCTCCTCGACATCGACAAGAGGCTTGTCGAGATCGACTGGATTGGGTGCAGTCGAGTTGCTGTTCGGAGCAGACGAAGATTCTGGCAATTTCTCCTCGAGATCGACGAGAGTCTAGTCGAGGTCGAGTACGTCTTTGTCGAGATCGACTACGGATTTGTCGAGGTCGACTTGCTGATCTTCGTCGTTCTGCTGCTTTCCAACCTCTGGCTTTTGCAATTGATGGCCGCTCCTGAGTTTTACAGCAGCGACGTGTCCAGTCTTTCCCTTGGGATTTGGTTCTGAAGATCCAGGGAGTGCTCCTGATTGTCTAGGGATTCCCGCTGCTAGCTGACCAATCTGTGTATCAACTGTTTTCCGCCATGTATCAATTTCCCCAAGCCTAGAGTTGACACCTTGCATCTGAGTATAGACGGAGTTGAAAGATTGCCAAGTTTCTGAGTGGTTTCTCCGTATTTCTTCCAGGACCAGCTGTATATCATCCTTTTTCTGTTCCCTTTCTGGATGTCCTGGAGCTCTGTAGGGCGGGGGATTCCTAGGGACACCTTGGTTCCACTGTGGTTGCTGAAACCTTTGGTCCCCCATGTAGCGATTGGGTCCCCCTGCGTAAGCTACATCCTCATGGTGCTCTGCCAATCTGACTTGCTCTGTGTGTGGGCACTCAGGAGTGGTGTGCCTTTGCGATCCGCATTCTATGTAAGGCTGGTTGACAGAGAGATATTTGACTTGCTTCATGAGCTTCCTATTCTGGTCTCTGTAGTATTGCTCCCTCACATCTGGATCGATCTCTTTTGATGGTTCATAGAGGGGCATGGATGGTGCTGGCGTGGCGTACGGGTTCTCTTCATAAGTTGTAGTAGACCCATACTTGTTGTCGTAGGTAGTGAGCTTCTCCAGCACTCCCCATGCGTCACTTGGTGGCATCGTCAGATACTCATAGCGAGTATAATTGTTGATTCTGTCCTTAGTGACTTGATCAAGAGAGTTGAAGAAGATCTCCTGAATGATGTAGGGTGGCTGTCCATGAGTAGGGCAAGATCGTAGCAGTTCCTTGTAGCGTTCCCATGCCCTTGCCAGCGGTTCCCCTTTCTGCTGTTTAAAGGCGGTGATTTTCTGGCGGAGATGTGCTGTTTTGGCAGGTGGGAAGAATTTGTTCAGAAACTCTTGCTCTACTTGGGCCCAGGTTGTGAGTGATTTTGCCTTCAGCCCTTCCAGCCATTTCAGTGCAGGTCCAGCGAGCGACCAGCGAAAAGATTTCATCTTGACATATTCCAGAGTTGTACCTTCTGCAAGAGTACGGCACATATCATGAAAGTTAGTAATATGTTCAAGAGGACACTCATTAAATCTGCCGTAAAAGGCATTGTTTTTAAGCTCTATAAGAAATTGAGTGCGAATTTCAAAAGAGTTTTCAGGGATTAGAATCGCCGATTCAGGCACGACGAGAGTTGGGTGCATGTAGTCCTCTGCCGTGGTTGGATATTGGGCAAGCTCAGCTTGTGCTTGTTCCCTTGCTGCCCTCTCAGCGGCGATAGCAGCATCTTTAGCGTTGATAACGGCATCCCTTGCGGCTAGTTCTCTGGTAAGCCTAGCGATTAGCTGTTCCTGTGTTTCAGCGGCCGACATGATCCTTTTGAGTTTGGAGTGGATGTGTAGGTAGCGCTCCGGTTCGTCTAAGCTGTCAAACTCAGGTGTTTGACCAGAACGACGCATACACCTGCAATCTAACTCAAAGAGACAGTGAGAACTGACTACCTAAGGCGCGATTGATTGCTTCCCCGGCAACGACTCCAATTTGTTGTTGCAGGAGTTGGGTCAAGTATGAAATAAATATGAAATATAGTTCAGATTGACTTCCCTGTCTCAGCAAATAAATACAAGACTTCCTCCCGTTGTAGTAAGAGAAAAAGTCAGGATCGAAACAGCACAGAAACACAAGCAGAAGCAGTTCTCAGGTAGCTTTCAGATTCTCCCGTTGCACGTCCCGTTGCACGTCAGCAGTTCTCAGGTAGCTATCAGATTCTCACAACAGCAGCAGAACAGCACAGAAACACAAGCAGAAGCAGAAATAAAATAGAAACAAATAATCCCGGCAAGGGCAACTAAAACAAAAGCAAAGAACAAAGCAAGAAATAAAGGCAAAGCAAAGCAAAGACGAAAGAAAAGACAGAAAGTAACTCGAGGACACAGAAGTTGGTCGATCTCGACAAGCTGTCCTCTAGATCGACTAAGGTAAGTCGACTGCAACAACTCAGAAACAGAAAACAAAGCAACTCGACAAAACAAGCCAACTCAACCTCGACAAGAGGTCCTCGATCTCGACGAAGAAAAGTAAAGACAGAAACTGTAAATCGACAAAAACAGCAGAAAACTAACTCGACCTAGACAACCCCTCCTCGACCTCGACAAGCACAGTACTCGAGATCGACAAAAAACTGGTCTATGTCGACAACAACAGAAACTTAAAACTTTGCAGAATTGAAGACAGAATGCAGAAATTTAACGAAGTGAATTAATATATTAAAAGACCTCCAAGGCTAGGGTTTCAACACCACAACGATAACCATGCAAAACAACACATAAAGGCATAAAAGATCATGATTTTCATCAAATAACTTTCGTTATTAACAAATAGGAATATAGAGGCTTTCGCATAAACCCTAATTGTTACTAACCCTTTTTCACATAATTAATCCAAGTTGCATTAAGATCACTTTCGCTTCAATAACACAAACAAGGATCACCTTCAACTTTCGCAAAAGAATCATGCTCATAGGGATAGAAGATGAATCGCACAAAAGATCTGACCTTTATCGCGTCGCCTCACATGGCCACCGTCGGGCTCACCCCAGCCCCAGAAGTGGGTGGACTACTCGCTCTTCATCGCAAACTTAGACATCATTGATTGAAAGAAAACAACTTGCATTAAACTAAATTCAACGATTTTACAATTCCGGCAATCGACTTTCGCAAACTGCCAAGACCCTAAAACCCTTGAACTCCCTAAACTTCTCCTTGTGGAACTACTTGTCTTCTCTGAAAATTGAATTGGAATGGAATACCAGCCCCTAGGGCCTTATTTATAGTGACTAAACCTTGCTAATCAAGGAAATAATCATCTATCTCTATCTAAATCTATATCTAAAATTATATCTAAAAGCCTTAAAGATAAATAAATGTTTAAATGGAAATAAATCATAAGGAAAGGATAAAACTAATTAGGGTAGATCTTCATGTCTTGATAGATTGCGTCTTCCATAGATAGAACTTGATGTATTTGGATAGAATCTTCCGCCTTCGGCACCAAGGAATCCCAACTCTACTCGGACAGGTCATCGACGACGCGTTTCTGGGCACTGCTCTAGTCGACCTCGATAAGGCTTGGTCGACTTCGAGTAGAATTCGTCATCTGGTGCTTGATGTGGCTCGTCATGGCTTCCTGGGCTCGTCGACCTCGAGTTGGTCTCGTCGACTTCGACAAGGGCTAGGGCCATCGACTAAACCTCCTCGGGTTGCTCAGACATGGCTCAGGGCGGCTCGTCGATCTCGACAAGGGTTAGTCGAGATCGAGTAGAGGTGGCTCGGCCTCTCGTCCTCGGTTTGGTGTGCTCGACCGGCTCGGACAAGGATTCAGGCGCTCGTCGACTTCGACAAGCCCTAGTCGACTTCGAGTACGGTGGCTCGCCGACTAGGGTTTCTCGAGTAGCTCTCCTCGAGGGACTCCGGATCTGGTGCTGTGGCTTCGTCGACCTTGAGTAACGGTCCTCGAGATCGAGTTGGCTTCGGAGCTCGGGGAGCTTGGTTCTCGATCATGGCTTTGTCGACTAGGCTGTGCCCGGACATGCTCGTCTAGGTCGAGTAGGCTTACTCGAGATCGAGTAGCCTCGACTCTCAGACTTGTGCGCTGCTTTGACCTTGGACTTCTGTAGTGGTTTTCCGAGCATTTCCGACCTTCTGTAGAATTTGCTGTAAATGCCTCGATTTCTGTGATTTAAACAGAAACTGGTGTAGATTCCATAATTTTGGCAAATAAACATAAACTACACTATCTTAACCCAAATGCATGAAATGTATACAGAAATCGATATAAAAGTTACTGTAAAACATGGCAGATTCCGCTCACAACACCAACAATTTGAGTCAACGTCGTCACCACATTCTCAAGCCATTCCACCACCGCAACCTCCATTCCCCAGTCCTGTTTTGCCGAGAGGAGAGCCCAGCACCCCCTTGCTCCTCCCTCCTCCTTCCTTGGTGACGAGCAGCATTAGCCTCCTCCTCCCAGCATCGACGAACCGAGCACCAACCCAGGAGCAGCCCTGAGCCATTGACGCCGAGCCCATCACCCCTGTCTCGCGTGAGAAGCCTCACTAAGCCCTCGATCCTCTTTTCCGAATCGAAAACCCTTAAAGACCCACATTTATAACCATGTACGTCCGAAACCAAGCCCCTCAGAGCTCCGTTCGCTGCCTCCGAAGCCGAATCGGGCGGATCGAGCCTCCGGTGAGCCAAACCATCCCTCCGATGAACCTCCGACAACCTCGATCCCTCGGTGAGCACCCCTAGCCTTTCTTTCACTCCTTTAGCTCGAGTTTATGTGTGCTTTTGTCCTTTTCTCGTTGATCTAATTGAACTGACCGGAGAGAGAGAGAGAGAGAGAGAGAGAGAGAGAGAGAGAGAGAGAGAGAGAGAGAGAGAGAGATCGTCGAAGACCGAACGGCGAGAACGAGAGAGAGAGCGAGAGAGTGGAGAGGACGCGAGTGTGATGGGAAGAGAGTGAGGAAGCCGGTGCGAGGCCGGATCGAAGAGAGAAGCCAAGGAGAAGCGCACGAGCGCCGGCGGAAATCGGATCCGGGGGAGCAGAGGCGAGAGCGAGGGTTGTTGTTACAGGAGGATGGTCAAGTATGAAATAAAATTAAAGTATAAATCAGAATGACTTCCCTGTCTCAGCAAATAAATACAAGACTTCCTCCCGTTATAGTAAGATAAAGTCAGGATCGAATCCACGAGGAAGCACGTCAGCAGTTCTTAGGTAGCTGTAAATTCTCACAGAAGCAGCAGAAAGACAGAAACACAGAAAGGAAAGAAACAAATAAACCCGGCAAGGGCAACTAAAACAAAAGCAAAGAACAAAGCAAGAAATAAAGCAAAGCAAAGCAAAAACTAAAAGTAAAGCAAAGCGTCTCGTCGATCTCGACAACAGTCTCCTCGAGATTAATTTCATACTTGACCATCCTCCTGCAACAAACAAATTGGCGCCGTTGCCGGGGAAGCAATCATTCGCGCCTTAGGTAGTCAGTTCTCACTGTTTCTTTGAGTTAGTTTGCAGGTGTATGCGTCGTTCTGGTCAAACACCTGAGTTTGACAGCTTAGACGAACCGGAGCGCTACCCACACATCCACTCCAAACTCAAAAGGATCATGGCGGCTGCTGAAACACAGGAACAGCTGGTCGCTAGGCTTACCAGGGAATTAGCCGCAAAGGATGCTGTTATCGCCGCTGAGAGAGCAGCAAGGGAACAAGCACAGGATGAGCTTGCCCAGCATCCAACCACGGCAGAGGACTACATGCACCCAACTCTCGTCGTCCCTGAATCGGCGATTCTAATCCCTGAAAACTCTTTTGAAATTCGCACTCAATTTCTTATAGAGCTTAAAAATAATGCCTTTTACGGCAGATTTAATGAATGTCCGCTTGAACATATTACTAATTTTCATGATATGTGCCGTACTCTTGCAGAAGGTACAACCTTGGAATATGTCAAGATGAAAACTTTTCGCTGGTCTCTCGCTGGGCCTGCACTGAAATGGCTGGAAGGGCTGAAAGCAAAATCACTCACAACCTGGGCCCAAGTAGAGCAAGAGTTTCTGAACAAATTCTTCCCACCTGCCAAAACAGCACATCTCCGCTAGAAAATCACCGCCTTTAAATAACAGAAAGGGGAACCGCTGGCAGAGGCATGGGAACGCTACAAGGAACTGCTACGATCTTGCCCTACTCATGGACAGCCACCCTACATCATTCAGGAGATCTTCTTCAACTCTCTTGATCAAGTCACTAAGGACAGAATCAACAATTATACTCGCTACGAGTATCTGACGATGCCACCAAGTGACGCATGGGGTGTGCTAGAGAAGCTCACCAACTACGACAACAAGTATGGGTCTACTGCAACCTATGAAGAGAACCCATACGCCAGGCCAGCACCATCTATGCCTCTCTATGAGCCAGCAAAGGAAATTGATCCCGATGTTAGGGAGCAATACTACAGGGACCGGAATAAGAAGCTCATCAAGCAAGTAAAGTATCTCTCTGTCAACCAGCCTTGCATAGAATGCGGATCGCAAAGGCACACCACTACTGAGTGCCCACACACAGAGCAAGTCAGGCTGGCAGAGCACCATGAGGATGCAGCTTACGCAGGGGGTCCCAATCGCTACATGGGGGACCAAAGGTTTCAGCAACCACAGTGGAACCAAGGTGTCCCTAGGAATCCCCCGCCCTACAGAGCTCCAGGACATCCAGAAAGGGAGCAGATAAAGGATGATATACAGACAGTCCTGGAAGAAATACGGAGGAACCACTCAGAAACTAGACAATCTTTCAACTCCGTCTATACTCAGATGCAAGGTGTCCACTCTAGGCTTGGGGAAATTGATATCTGGCGAAAATCAGTTGATACACAGATTGGTCAGCTAGCAGCCGGAATCCCTAGACAGTCAGGGACACTTCCAGGATCTTCAGAACCAAATCCTAAGGGAAAGACTGGACACATCGCTTCTATAAAACTCAGAAGCGGCCATCAACTGCAAGAGCCAGAGGTCGGAAAGCAGCAGAACGACGAGGAACAACAAGTCGATCTCGACAAGGCCATGGTCGATCTCGACAAGACCCTCGTCGACCTCGAGGAGAAATTGCCAGAATCTTCGTCTGCACCACACAACAACTCGACTGGGCCCAATCTGGTCGATGTCGACAAAGGCCTTGTCGATGTCAAGGAGCCCCTGGTCGAGATAGAGAAGTCTGCAGCACCTCCGACATCTGTTCTGGCTCCGACTCAGAAAAAGAAGCTGCCTTTCCCCACAAAATCTCTAGAGGACCCGGCAGAGAAAAGGTTTCAGCGCTTCATCAAGATGCTTCAGAAGCTCAACGTCACCATCCCCTTCACAGAAGCTCTCAATGAAATGCCATCTTATGTCAAGTTCCTAAAAGAGATTTTGAGCAAAAAACGATCAATGGCTGAAATCAGAGAGGAGTGCATCCATATGGACATATTGGAGAAGAGGCCGGATCCAGGTAAGTTTGCTATAACTATTGGATTTGATCCATACAAAATTAATGCTTTATGTGATCTTGGAGCCAGTGTGAGTATAATGCCTTTAACAATTTGGTCCAAGATTAAGATAGGTGCCTTGGAGCATGTGGATGCTAGACTATACATGGCCAACAACACGGTGGTCATTCCAACAGGCATGGTGGAAAATGTCCCAGTACAAGTAGGTAAATTCTTCGTCCCTGCTGATTTCTTAATAGTTGATATGCAAGAAGATCCTGCTTGTCCAATTATCTTAGGAAGACCATTCTTGGCAACGGTGGATGCCAACATAAGCGTAAGGAAAGAAGTGCTCACCTTCAACATCAGCGATGAGGTAATTGAGTATTCCTTTAATAAAACTGAAAGGCATACAGGTCCAATGGAAGAGGTCAAATCTATTTCAGCTGGCTACATCACCTGCGGGGAACCAAAGGTCATAAATATGACCCCTGAAGAGATAGAAAAGAGGGACATGGAGGCCCAGGTGGAGGAGATCATGGCAATCCTCAAAGAGAACACAGAAAATCCAATCGACACAGATCCAGGTAAGTCGTTGTGGATTCATTATTTTTCGGATGCCTTGACAGGAGCTAAGTATGGGGTCAAGATCGACCAGGGCTCCTCGACCTCGAGTAGAACCCTAGTCGATCTCGACCAGACCAAGGAGACTCCACCAGAGCCGGCTTCGTCGAGCAGCAAACCGGAGGAGCCACCCTACTCGACCTCGAGTAGGCTTGTCGAGGTCGACCACCAGCGCCCTACGTCGACTCAGCCTTCCTCGACGCTAACGACACCAGAGCCAGGATCTTCGCCGACTTCGACCACTCTTGTCGAGACCGACAAACCCGCTGCTGACTCGGCTTCGTCTCCCTCGACACAGACTCCACTAGACGGACGACCTTCGTCGACCTCGACCACCCTTGTCGAGATCGACCACCAGACGAGGAGCCCAGATCCACCTTCCTCGACGACGGCTACTCCAAGACCAGAACCCTACTCGACCTCGAGTAGGCTTGTCGAGGTCGACCACCACTCGGAACCACCAGATCCGCCTTCATCGATGAGCAAACCACCAGGAGCGGAACCCTTGTCGAGGTCGACCAGGCTTGTCGAGATCGACAAGACCTGTCCTTCGTCGACTTCTGAATCTTCGAGCAGACCACCACCAGAGCCAGCAGTCTTGTCGAGATCGACTAGCCCTAGTCGAGATCGACCAAATACAGTGGTCCCCGATTCCGTCTCTGCGAAGGTAAGTCAAGGTATGGATCTTTCTTCTCCTATTTCCATTAAAGATTTATCTATACATGGGATAGGTCTGCCTTGGTATGTGCGATTGAGCAGGATATCCAATGATGAGCCTAAGGAATATGAAGTTGGAGACAAGCTCTATGTCTCTAAATCAAAGGATCATTGGTTTCCCAACAAATTCAACGGGAAGCGGATGGGACCTTTCGTGGTGAACAAGATCCATTCTGGATGATTACAGCTAATAGACAAGAATGGAGTCTTATTTGAGGCCCAAGCTACATGGGCCCTGCAGATGCCACCTTGAGCATTAATGGAAAGTTGGCCTAGCTACTATAAATCTAGAGCTTGTACATAGACTTTTTAGGACATTTAGGACTTTGTTTTTTGTTTTTGGTTTTGAACACTTTTTGTTGTTTCTATTATGGGTATATATCTTCTACTTTTCAGGTCAATGGATGGAACCAAGCTATATTCAAACTCGGCCTAGGAGGTGCTCCAGTCGAAATTTAGAGAAATCTGCACGCATGTCTTGTGAGTTTCTTTCTTTACCCTTACCTTGTTTTTTATATAGTGAGGACACTGTAATATTTAAGTATGGGGTGGGGGAAGGGCTTACTTTATGCATATTTGATCATATTTGACATGACTTGTGCATTATTTCTTGGAATTGCTACATGGCTATTTTGGAAGGCATTATTGATTTATGTGCTTATATATACATGTTTTCCGAAGTGTTGAAAAATGACCCCCATTGAAATTTTGGATAATGTCATGGAAGCTTATATTGAACTCAACGATGCAAAATTGGATTCATTAGATATATAGCATGAAATTGCCTAGTAAAGGGAAGTCACAATGAAGTGCATTATTTCTTGAAAACCATAAAAGAAGGTAAAATTTGAAGTTGCTTTTGACATATTGCATGATAAGATGATGGAGGACTTTATATTTCCATATAATGCTCATTGTTTATAATCCTAGCCTTACCCATGCCTATGAATTACACAAAAACCATAATATGCTTTATTTCAAATTATGCTCCACATGATCTAAATATTTGTCATTCTTTACCTTATTTCCTATCCGGGGATTATGTTGAGAATGATATTACATTATGAAGATGTTATATGATGTTTGTGTTGTGATTATTGTCATTATTGGAGTTTGGAAGGAAATTATTTGAATATATGGAAAATTTAATGAGTGAAAGAAAATCCAATCACCTCAGGAGATAAAGGTAGATTGACCCTGCTCTCTGAGATAATAGTTTGGACAGATGGGACACATTGTGAGGAGTCCAAAGCACTAAGTATCCGGGGCCGTTCATGACACCCATGTTTGCGACTCGCGAGAAAGCAATAATTGAAATAAGGCATATTATGGCTTTTGTGATTCATAAGCATAGGTAAGGCTAGGATTATAAACAATATGAGCATTATATGGAAAATATAAAGTCCTCCATCATCTTATCATGCAATATGTCAAAAGCAACTTCAAATTTTACCTCCTTTCATGGTTTTCAAGAAATAATGCACTTCATTGTGACTTCCCTTTACTAGGAAATTTCATGCTATATCTCTAATGAATCCAATTTTGCATCGTCGAGTCCAATTAAAGCTTCCATGACATTAACCAAAATTTTCAATGGGGGTCATTTTTCAAAACTTTGGAAAACATGCATATTGAGCACATAAATTAATAATGCATTCCAAAATAGCCATGTAGCAATTCCAAGAAATAATGCACAAGTCATGTCAAATAAATCAAATATGCACAAAGTAAGCCCTTCCCCCACCCCATACTTAAACATTACAGTGTCCTCACTGTATATAAAAAAAACAAGGTAAGGGTAAAGAAAGAAACTCACAAGACAGGTGCGCAGAGCCTCAAAATTTCGAATGCAAGCACCTCCTGGCCGAGTATTAATGTAGCTTGGTTCTATCCATGGACCTGAAAAGCAGAAGATATATACCCATAATAGCAAAACTAAAAGTGTTCAAAACCAAAAACAAAAAACAAAGTCTCAAATGTCCTAAAAAAAATCTATGTACATGCTCTAAATTTTATAGTCGCTAGGCCGACTTTCCATTAATACTCAAGGTGGCATCTGCAGGGCCCATGTAGCTTGGGCCTCAAATAAGACTCCATTTTTGTCCATCATCTACAATCCTCCAGAATGGATCTTGTTCACCACGAACGGTCCCATCCGCTTCTTGTTGAATTTGTTAGGAAACCAATGATCTTTTGATTTAGAGACATAGAGCTTGTCTCCAACTTCATATTCCTTAGGCTCATCATTGTATATCATGCACAATCGCACATACCAAGGCAGACCTCTCCCATGTATAGATAAATCTTTAATGGAAATAGGCGAAGAAAGATCCATACCTTGACTTACATTCTCAGAGACGGAATCGGGGACCACTGTGTTTGATCGATCTCGACTAGGGCTAGTCGATCTCGACAAGACTGCTGGCTCTAGTGGTGGTCTGGTTGAAGAGGCAGAAGTCGACGAAGACAGGGGCTTGTCGATCTCGACGAGACTGGTCGACCTCGACGAGGACTCCGCTTCTGGTGTCTGCAGGGTCGAGGGAGGTGCCGTCGAGGAAGATGTGGGCTTGTCGATCTCGACAAGGCTACTCGATCTCGAGTAGCCTTCTCCTCCTGGTGGCTTCGTCATCGAGGAAGAAGGATCTGGGCTCCGTGATTGGTGGTCGATCTCGATAAGCGTGGTCGAGATCGACGAGGCTGGTCCTGGCTCTGGTTGTCTCAGCGTCGAGGAAGACGATGCCCGAGGATCTTGGTCGATCTCGACTAGGGTAGTCGATCTCGACGAGGGCTCTCCTCCTGGTTGCTGTGGCGTCGAGGACGAACGGTCTGGTGGCACCGGGTGGTGGTCGACCTCGACAAGGGTGGCCAAGATCGACGAGCCTGGCTTGTCTGGTTCGCTGCTCGACGATGCTGCTGCTGGTGGAGTCGCCTTGGTCTGGTCGAGATCGACTAGGGTTCTACTCGATGTCGAGGAGCCCTGGTCGATCTTGACCCCATACTTAGTCCCTGTCAAGGCATCCGAAAAATAATGAATCCACGATGACTTACCTTGGTCCGTGTCGATTGGATTCTCTGTGTTTTCCTTGAGGATTGCCATGATCTCCCCCACCTGGGCCTCCATGTCCCTCTTTTCCAGCTCCTCAGGGGTTATATTTCTGACCTTGGGTTCCCCGCAGGTGATATAGCCAGCTGAGATAGATTTGACCTCTTCCATTGGACCTGTATGTCTTTCAGTTTTACTAAAGGAATACTCAATTACCTCATCGCTAATGTTGAAGGTGAGTACTCCTTTCCTTACGCTTATGTTGGCATCCACCGTCGCCAAGAATGGTCTTCCTAAAATAATTGGACAAGCAGGATCTTCTTGCATATCAACTATTAAGAAATCAGCAGGGACGAAGAATTTACCTACTTGTACTAGGACATTTTCCACCATGCCGGTGGGGATGACCACCGTATTGTTGGCCATGTAAAGTCTAGCATCCACAGGCTCCAAGGCACCTATCTTAATCTTGGACCAAATCGTTAAAGGCATTATACTCACACTAGCTCCAAGATCACATAGGGCATTAATTTTGTATGGACCAAATCCAATAGTTATAGCAAACTTACCTGGATCTGGCCTCTTCTCCAATATGTCCAGATGGCTGCACTCCTCTGTGATTTCAGCCATTGACCGCTTTTTGCTCAGAATCTCCTTCAGGAATTTGACATAGGATGGCATTTCATTGAGAGCTTCTGTGAAGGGGATAGTGACGTTGAGCTTCTGAAGCATCTTGATGAAGCGCTGAAACTTTTTCTCTGCCGGGAACTTTGGAGATTTTTTGGGGAAAGGCAGCTTCTTTTTCTGATTCGGAGCCAGAACAGACGTCGGAGGTGCTGCAGACTTCTCTATGTCGACCAGGGGCTCCTCGACATCGACAAGGCCTTTGTCGACATCGACCAGATTGGGCCCAGTCGAGTTGTTGTGTGGTGCAGACGAAGATTCTGGAAGTGACTCCTTGGGGTCGACGAGGCTCTTGTCGAGGTCGACCACGGCTTTGTCGAGATCGACTTGCTGTTCCTCGTCGTTCTGCTGCTTTTCGACCTCTGGCTCTTGCAGTTTATGGCCGCTTATGAGTTTTATAGCAGCGATGTGTCCAGTCTTTCCCTTAGGATTTGGTTCTGAAGATCCTGGAAGTGTCCCTGACTGTCTAGGGATTCCTGCTGCTAGCTGACCAATCTGTGTATCTACTGATTTCCGCCAGATATCAATTTCCCCAAGCCTAGAGTTGACACCTTGTATCTGAGTATAGACGGAGTTGAAAGATTGCCTAATTTCTGAGTGGTTCCTCCGTATTTCCTCCAGGACTGTCTGTATATCATCCTTTTTCTGCTCCCTTTCCGGATCTCCTGGAGCTCTGTAGGGCGGGGGATTCCTAGGGACACCTTGGTTCCACTGTGGTTGCTGAAACCTTTGGTCCCCCATGTAGCGATTAGGACCCCCTGCGTAAGCTGCATCCTCATGGTGCTCTGCCAGCCTGACTTGCTCTGTGTGTGGGCACTCAGTAGTGGTGGCCTTTACGATCCGCATTCTATGCAAGGCTGGTTGACAGAGAGATACTTTACTTGCTTGATGAGCTTCTTATTCCGGTCCTTGTAGTATTGCTCCCTAACATCAGGATCAATTTCCTTTGCTGGCTCATAGAGAGGCATAGATGGTGCTGGCCTGGCGTATGGGTTCTCTTCATAGGTTGCAGTAGACCCATACTTGTTATCGTAGTTGGTGAGCTTCTCTAGCACACCCCATGCGTCACTTGGCGGCATCGTCAGATACTCGTAGCGAGCATAATTGTTGATTCTGTCCTTAGTGACTTGATCAAGAGAGTTGAAGAAGATCTCCTGAATGATGTAGGGTGGCTGTCCATAAGTAGGGCAAGATCGTAGCAGTTCCTTGTAGCGTTCCCATGCCCTTGCCAGTGGTTCCCCTTTCTGCTGTTTAAAGGCGGTGATTTTCTGGCGGAGATATGCTGTTTTGGCTGGTGGGAAGAATTTGTTCAGAAACTCTTGCTCTACTTGGGCCCATGTGGTTAGTGATTTTGGTTTCAGCCCTTCTAGCCACTTCAGTGCAGGTCCAGCGAGCGACCAACGGAAAGCTTTCATCTTGACATATTCCAGAGTTGTACCTTCTGCAAGAGTACGACACATATCATGTAAATTAGTAATATGTTCAAGAGGACACTCATTAAATCTGCCGTAAAAGGCATTATTTTTAAGCTCTATAAGAAACTGAGTGCGAATTTCAAAAGAGTTTTCAGGGATTAGAATCGCCGATTCAGGCACGACGAGAGTTGGGTGCATGTAGTCCTCTGCCGTGGTTGGATACTGGCCAAGCTCAGCCTGTGCTTGTTCCCTTGCTGCTCTCTCAGCGGCGATAGCAGCATCCTTTGCAGCCAATTCCCTGGTAAGCCTAGCGACCAGCTATTCCTGTGTCTCAGCGGCTGCCATGATCCTTTTGAGTTTGGAGTGGATGTGTAGGTAGCGCTCCGGTTCGTCTAAGTTGTCAAACTCAGGTGTTTGACCAGAACGACGCATACACCTGCGAATTAACTCAAAAGAAAAGTGAGAACTGACTACCTAAGGCGCGAATG
Organism: Persicaria tinctoria; assembly: GCA_037127255.1. Lineage (NCBI taxonomy): Eukaryota > Viridiplantae > Streptophyta > Magnoliopsida > Caryophyllales > Polygonaceae > Persicaria > Persicaria tinctoria. The sequence goes on from JBANSL010000005.1 coordinate 49,305,782, forward strand.
ATTGCTTCCCCGGCAACGGCGCCAATTTGTTATTGCAGGAGGATGGTCAAGTATGAAATAAAATAAATGTATAAATCAGAATGACTTCCCTGTCTCCGCAAATAAATACAAGACTTCCTCCCGTTGTAGTAAGAGAAAGTCAGGATCGAATCCACGAGGAAGCACGTCAGCAGTTCTTAGGTAGCTGTAAATTCTCACAGAAGCAGCAGAAAGACAAAAACACAGAAAGGAAAGAAACAAATAAACCCGGCAAGGGCAACTAAAACAAAAGCAAAGAACAAAGCAAGAAATAAAGCAAAGCAAAGCAAAAACTAAAAGTAAAGCAAAGCGTCTCGTCGATCTCGACAACAGTCTCCTCGAGATCGACAAAGGCAGTGAAGACAGAAACTGGAAATCGACAAAAGACAAAATTTTTACTCGACTAAGACAAACCCCTACTCGAGATCGACCACGAGCTACTCGATCTCGACCAAGCTTCGTCTAGGTCGACAAGAAACAGAAAATATAAAAATGCAGATTTTCGACAGAACTTAGAAATTCGACAGAAATAAACTTCAAGATATTAAAAGACTTCCAAAGCCAGGGTTTCAACACCACAACGATAACCATGCAAAGTAACATATAAAGGCATAAAAGATCATGCTTTCCATCAAATAACTTTCGTCATTAACAAATAGGCAAATAGAGGCTTTCGCATAAACCCTAATTGTTACTAACCCTTTTCACATAATTAATCCAAGTTGCAATAAGATGACTTTCGCTTCAATAACACAAACAAGGATCATCTTCAACTCTCGCAAAAGAATCATGCTCATAGGGATAGAAGATGAATTGCACAAAAAGATCTGACCTTTATCACATCGCCTCACATGGCCACCGTCGGGCTCACCCCAGCCCCAGAAGTGGGTGGACTACTCACGCCTCATCGCAATAACAGACATTGATTGAAAAGAAATAACTTGCATAAAACTAAATTCAAAGCCTTTACAATCCTGGCAATCAACTTTCGCAGAAAGCCAAAACCCTAAAAACCTTAGAACTCCTAAACTTCTCTGTGGAACTAACTAATTGTCTCTGAAATTGAATGAATAAAACTGAGCCCCCTAGGGCCTTATTTATAGCCTTCATTCCCTAGCTATTCTAGGAAAGAAGATATCTATCTCTATCTAAAATTATATCTAAAGCTTGAAAGGATAAATAAATTGTTTTAAGGAAATAAATCTTAAAAGGAAAAGATAAAACTAAATAGGTAAGTCTTCATGTCTTGATAGATCTTGTCTCCATGATGATAGAACTTGATGGATTAGGATAGATCTCGGCCAAATCGACTCATTCGCGCCCAAGGAATCTCAATTCTACTCGGACAGGTCTCGTCGAGAAGTTTCTGGAATTTGGTCTACTTGACCTCGACCACGGCTCGTCGACCTCGAGTAGGGTGGTTCGTCGACTGGACTTCCTCGGCTAGGTGTGCTCGACATGGCTCGGACTTGGCTCACTGGTGCTCGTCGACCTCGACAAGACCTAGTCGATCTCGAGTAGGATTAGGTCATCGACTAAGTCTCCTCGGGTGACTCTACTCGACAAGGCTCGGACAAGGCTCCTCAGGTGCTCGTCGATCTTGACAAGCCCTAGTCGACCTCGATGGACTCCGGATCTGGACTCAGGCGCTCGTCGACCTCGATAAAGGGTCCTCGAGATCGAGTTGAGCGGTGTCCTTCCTTTCCGCTTCCGCGAGTTGCCTCTTCCGCTGGCAGTGAGTTTTTCCGCGGCAGCGAACGATCCGCTGCAGCGAGTCCAGTCGCTGGCAGCGAGTGCCGCCTGGTCGTCCTCGGCTTCGTCCTTGTCGACTCCAGGTGGTGTGTCTGGGCTTCGTCGATCTCGACCAGTGGTCCTCGAGATCGAGTAGGGTCCGGAGTCGGGTTGGTCTGGCTTGCTCGATCAGGCTCTGTCGACAAGGCTGTGCTCGGACATGCTCGTCTAGGTCGAGTAGGCCTACTCGAGATCGAGTAGCCTTGACTCTCAGACAGGTTCCGCTACTTTGACCTTGGACTTCTGTAGTGTTTTTCCGAGCTTTTCCGGCCTTCCGTAGAATTGCTGTAAAATGCCTCGATTTCTGCGAATTAAACAGAAACTGGTGTAGATTCCATAATTTGGCAAATAAACATAAACTACATAGATTATGTACTATCTAAACCCAAATGAATGCAATGTATAAAGAAATCGATATAAAAGTTACTGTAAAACATGGCAGATTCAGCTCACAACAAGGGTGCCTGAGGAAGAAGGAGGGGAATGGGTCCCGCTTTGCCACATGGAAGCCAGCTCAGCACGGGCCCATTCTCATTTCTCCTTTCCAAATTGCTGAGAGAATTTAGTTTTTTTTGGGGATTGGTTGGGCCTAATTCTGGGCTATTTAATTCTGAAAATTATAAAGGGAATTGGGCTGTTTTATAAAATCTGGTTTGGATTCTACAAACTACAAAGAGCTCGATTTTGGTTTTATAAAATAAAAAGGGGCTGAGTTTATTAAATAATGACGGTTGAGATTCTAAAGGGATTTTAAAATATTTAAAAGAAAATGGTACTTAAAATAATAAATAATATTATTGAGATTTAAATCAGAAAATATTATTATTGAGACTTAAAAATGATATTAGGGTTATTTGAAATATAATATTATGAGACTTGGAGATTTAAAAGTATATTATCGGAATTAAATTGAAAAATGAATTTGATGAGCATTTACCAATATCGGAAATTCTAACTATTTAACTCGGCTTTCGAAACGGTTTTCGGGACTAACTCGGGAATTATGTGCTCGTTGACTAACTAGCATGATTGGTGTGAAGGATTGTCTAATATCATGATTTGTGTGGACTAATGACATATATGAATGACTAACGACATGATGAGATGTTAGAGTTATGTATCGTTCGATTTATGTCTTATGAACTATGATGAATCTGATGGACTTTGAGATGTATGACTATACGGATTTATTATTGTGGATATATGAATGTGGCTGAATGGAATGACGAGTATGATGTGGTCTTATGGAATGTGGTGAAATGATGAATGGTTGCATGGATGGAATGATGATTATGGTGTGGTCAATTCTATTAAATGATATGTGCTTGTGTGATTGAGTGGCTAGGTGTAGACTTATATATGTGTTCTGATATGTATCTAGGTGATAAATTGCGATTATGATTGATGTATGCCAGATCTTCTATTATGCTGTTCTGCATAGCCAGGTGAGTTCATATATGAGCTCACTCAGATTCGAAAAGAGATCTCCCTTCTTGTAGCCATGTGCATACTAGGTGCTTGCATTCATAATAAAGCATGCCATGTAGTATCTTGCTAGGATTTCACTCATGATTGAGCATTCGTTTACTCATTGCTTTTGTAAACAGAACGGCCGTTATCAATGAAGTAACTAGAGTCTTTGCTAGGGTTATAGGACGGCACAATCCCATCGGGTCCCCTCTTGAGTCAATCGAGTCATGGAACTTCCTTATATTATGAGCTGCCTGCGGGCTTTATTGTGGATACGGGTTGGGCATGCGCGCTGCCCGATTATTATTGAATGCATTCACGAGCTGCCCAGTCTCTGCCCTATCGGAATGGGGTGGAGGTAGGAGAGGGATATACCACATGGTATTCGGTGCTAAGGCCTTATTATATTTATGCACTTTATCTTAGGACCATGCTAGTGTGTTAATATTCCGTCTTGCATCTAGAAGCATCTTTATTATGACTAGCGTGTGTATGTGTCTGCTTGTTTGGGATTACATTGCGTAGGGCTTCGATCTGACACCGTCCCGCATACATTTTTTTTAGGTTTGTTTTGCTGCATGATTGTTCCTTGCTTATATAACAAGGGAACTCTCTTAGGCGATTGCAAAGAAATGGTCTAACCTTAGATTTCGATAAATACGCTTGTTGATTTGGTTTTGACCCGGCTCTGCCGTGGCACCCTCTTGTATTACACCTGGATTATACTATTGGCATGACTGTTGGTTTTCCACGCTTAGACTTATGACGGGTACATGGGACTTCCCCAGGGAATCCAACGATCCCTTCGAATTTTGGGTATGAAATCCCACTTGAAAACGTTAAAGTAGAATTTCAAACCTTCAACCTGTACTCGGGGCGCAAGATCCTAACGAGGTGTTTCATCCCTCGAAACATAACCCGAGAATCATAATCTCGGGCCGTTAGAAAGTTGGTATCAGAGCCACGTTTTGCAAATCGAGTATGATAGGTTGAAGTGGTTTTGAAAATGGCCCAATGTTTTCAAATGGTTTTTCAAAATGTTTTAGAAAGGGAAAATGAATTTAATATGGCTAACTCAAATGGACTAAATATGAACTTGACTCAATAAATCCGGTAATCAAACAAAGGGAAACGAAAGGGGTAGTAAAGGCTCCAAGGACTTGAAGACTCCAAGGAGGCCGTGAGGTATTTGCCCCTCCGGTAGACCGTCCCTCGAAGGACGGCATAGATAGTCTCTGTGATTGTATGCATTATATCCAATTGGGCCCGAGGGCGGTCCTCCTCGAAGGGGATCATATTCATCCTGTTGATTGCTTCCATGTTGAGTGCTATTGTGCTTAGGATAGATAACAAATCAGTATGCCTTAACTTGAATGTGTGACCGGGATAGCGGGAGCAAACCTTGTCCTTATGTAATCATAATTCTCGTCTTGTCGGAATTTCCCATCCCTAATTCCAACCCCTTGATGATTCTGATTCCGTCATGTGTCCCACAAAAAGATTTAGGCATGTTAGTGAGGGTCGAGAAGTGTCTGCTCTCCCCGTTTTGAGTCCTGTTTGGTATTTCACTATCTATTCTTCTACCTGGACTCGTACCTGAGGTTGGTGTCTTCCACGGGAAATTTGGGTTGGTCAACTAATACCTTTGAAAAATGTGTTAGATGTGAGGGCTACCCGAGCATGTTAGTGGGGGAGATGATTGTAGCAGTTTCGAGTTGAAAGTGAGTTATCTCAAGGAGTCATTCCATTCAGTCCTCGTAATGGTCAATCATGTCTTCTTACCGCAAGAGTCTAAGCACTAATTCTACCCCAACCTCGCAAAAATAGTGTGAATGTCCTTGTATCCTACCAAGCGAGTCATACTAGTGTCCCACGGGGAAATGGGGTGGTGAGTCGGTGATTGCCTTTGGAGAACTCTATTTTGTTATAATAGTAGCCCTTCTTATGACTACATGACATTGTGTATTAGTGTATTTCAGCATGCTTGCCTGATATCTGGCATGATTGAACTTATGAGTGGATGTATGTGATGTATGTATGGAATTCTCGTGATTATTGTCTCCCTATGAATTTGGTCCATGATAGTGTGGTCAAGCCTTGTTGTATGTTTAATATGAGAAATGAATGTCTTAGCATGCTAAATTGATCTAATTGGACCTTGTTGACTGTGTACATGCTTGATGAATGTTGCTAGTATCATGTAGGACAGCTGTCTCCCAATTATAGGCCCTCGCATGATTATGTGCCATACTTGCCTTGTTATATGAACATGGTTGTATACTTCTATCTGATGTGATAGTTGCTATGCCCATATGACATTATCATATCCCTGACACGATTATTAGAGTGCATCTTAACATGCTTACCCGAAGCCCAAATTTGTTTGACCTGCTTATGTGTACACTTAAAGTGAGTAATGAATCATACATGTGATATCCCATAATGCTCGATATATCATATATAACTTATGCTGCATATGTCTATTGTCGGTTCGTGCATACATGATCTTAACATGTCAAGCATGATTAGTGCATGAGATGATAAGTTTTAGCATGTCCCGCGTGCATGTAAAGTTGATTATGTGAACATGTTATGGATGCATAGGACGCTATTCCTTGAATAGGACGATATTTCTTGAATAGGACACTATTCCTTTTAATAGGTACATACTAGTGTGGAATAATATGATTGAGATATTACGTGATTTCCATGTGTTTGCTTGTCGCACCTGTAACCTCGTAGAATACCCTAAGGGCATTGTTGTAACTCTCGGGTCCGAGTCTTGTCTTGAGTCTCGTCATCTCTAGTCCTGGTTTGTGTCTAAATCCTTAAGAGAGTCGTGTTCTCCTACTTTTCCCTCCCCTGTCTCCGTGATTTCTAACCCCTCGCGATCCCCTTAATGGACATCGACATAGAAGAGAAAACGAGCGATCGAATGGCATCAGAGTGGCGCAACGGAAGCATGGTGGGCCCATGGACCCTAGGATCGACGTCACCAAAGGACGGACGCCTTTCGAAGATGGCAGTTGCAGACGTAATCCTCCTAGATGATTCAAGGAATGGCGTTCTCTCTTATGCGAATTGGATCGGTGTCCTGCGGTAGGCTTGGAACTGACTAAATGGATGTGTAATGACTGATATGCTGAGCTGGTAGTGAATGATTGCCTCACTAACTTGTGTCTGTGATGATGTGCCTTTATGCTTAAGTGTACTGACATGCTAGTAAATTGGTTATGGGTCATATAGATGGTGGTGTTTTCCTCTAGAGCCTGAGTCATGAGATTCTTCATTGAGACAGGTTGGAAATTAGTAGGTAGATTGAGGTATTCGGACTAGGTCAGATCGTTGAGTGGTTGTGTGAGATGGGGTGCAGGAATGATGTGTCAGCAAGAGTAGAGCCGTGTGAGTATGTATTTGTCGGAGATAGTAGAGAGCGAGTAAAGTTGAGCTTCCAGGTAAGTCTTAAGAGTGGAGGTTATATGTGAGAAATAGAGTAGTATGGCGAGATTCTGAGGGGAAGGTCTTCGTTAGAGGTAGAGTAAGGTAATAGCGTGTGCGAGTAGTGTAGTTCTAGAGGCGGATGAGTGAGCTTGGAGTGGATCGGGTTAGTGTGCCTAGGGGAGAGTGTCTAGGTAGTCCAGGATCGGATTGTGGGCAACATTATTGATGAGTGATTGAGGAATGTCTAAGGAATCATAGAATTCGGGACTAGGTTGTTCATGTCAGGGATGTACGTGTGACTAGTATTTGGGATTGTTTCAATAGAATTGGTAGTGCTTGAAGAATTCGTGAGTGAAGAAATTTCTAGATGCGTTGTTGGAGGATTTCAGCATAGGGAATGGATCGAGAATTATGAGGGGAGGTTATTGTAGCTATTGAGGTATTCGAGGATGTGAGATGAGTCTTCGAGGAAATTAAGGTTGTTAGCTAGGCAAGGATTTCATTAAGATTTCTAGTAAGACTGTGAGCTTGAGAATGAAATAGGGAGATTCGGAGCCTGGACTTGGGAACTAGGTAGAGCGGAATGTATTGGGGATGTTAGAGGATGAATGATTTTAGAAGGGTGGTGAAATGACTGTGACTAAACTAGTGTTAAAAACATCTGTCGAAACATAAAGAGTACCAAAACACTTAAATAAAAAACAAGAAACTCATATTTTTATCCGTGGACAAGGATCCAAAAAACTACTCAAATGCGCTTATCCGCAGATGAAAAAGAACAGAAACGTGGCAACCATGCCCACTTCCCACGAGTATAACACGTGTTGAAAGTTGAGCACCACGCGGCGTAACATGCAAGAGAATAAAGGATCTATAAATAGGGAAAAACTTCATAAAGAAAAGAGGACTTTTTGGAAAAGAAAGAAAGGAAGAGGGCGGAACGGGACATAGTGAACACAGAAGAAAGAAGATTGAGAAGTAGTCATACGCGTAGAAAGAAATCTGACAAATTGAAAAGAGTCCACATCGTTCACAATGTCAAATTCCGCGGATGTAAATCCTGGCCGTTTTTAGTGCAAAAATCTATTAAGGATTGTCATTAATAAATCTCAAGACATTCAACAACGACAGGTATACGAGTCAAGTTTCCAAATTGTCCAGGAAAAACTCGATAAGGGAACCGTACTTCGTACATTAAAGTTAAATTAACATAACTTCCTGCGACACATGTTGGGCCGCGTCGATTTTTTCGACGCGGGTCAGGTAAGTCCGTTGTGAAGGTCGGTCGTTTCATTAGGTAGGTTCCCGGGCCCCACTAAAAACGGTGGTCTTTATGTATCGGGGCTTTTTCACTGGCGCCGTCTGTGGGAACCCCCTCACGCTAAGGGGTTTCCTTTTTAACTGATTAAAATCTATAAATGAAAGTTTTTAGATATCTAACATCAAACTTTCTTACGACTGACAGATTCGCAATAACGAGAAGATGAGTGATAGCGAGAACAATCAGACTCAAAACATGAGTCAAGGGGTTCACCAAGATCAAGAAGCCTCTAGCATGTATGTCCCGCTGACACCACTAACCAATCCTGGTGCTGAAATGGGGGAACAGAACCTTGAAACTCCTCCTCAACCCTATGAGAATTTTGATCGACGTAACACTATTACAGGGAAAATACGGACTAGAAGGACAGTATGGGAATTTTGATCGACGTAACACTACTTATGAGAATACCACACCAGACGTGGCAAAATGATCAGGAAAATAAACATCGACGCGGGGATAAGTCGACGCGGGGATACCACACCAGACGTGGCAAAATGATCACTATTACAGGGAAAATAAACATCGACGCGGGGATAAGTCGACAGATGTTTCCACCTCTACAAAATCTGACTCTGTAGAGAAAAGAAACGAAAATGCACCAGCCGGTTTCCCATCAGTGTTTACTCAAGAAATTTGCCCTACGACAGTACCTAAGCGGTGGAGAGATGTGAATCTCATGATGTATGATGGAACAACTGATCCTGAAGATCATCTCTGTCATTTTGCTACGACAATGGGGATAAATGAGTATAATGATGCCATGTTATGCAGGACGTTCCCTTCAACCTTAACGAAGATTGCGCTAACTTGGTTCACTAACCTTCCTAAGGGGTCTGTGACCAATTTTGCCCAGATGTCCCACATCTTCACTTCTCACTTCGGGAGTGCGCGATCAAGAAAGAAGACTATGCTCGTCTTGAATTCCATTAGGCAAGGAGCTGGAGAATCCTTGGGGCATTTTTTCACTCGATTCACTAGTATGGTAGTCCAAATCCCTAACTTCAATCACGAATCGGCTATTATCATACTTATGGGCAATCTAGTTGAAGGAGATTTCAAGACATATTTGTTTCGAAAGAAGCCCACAAGTTACGATGACTTAAGAGAGCGGGTCTCTAGACAGATTGAAGCAGAAGAAGCAGCCGCGTCCAGCTCTAAAGCGAATACTGGAAATTCAGGTCCTTTTGGGAAATTGATAGGAAAATTCAGAAAAGAGAAAGCCAAGCCTCCTAAACATCATTCAGAGGCAATAGATTTTCGTCCCCACCGTGATGAAGTGCATATGAACTTAGAAAGGGGTCAAGGATCTCGTCGTAGGGAAAATCATCCGCGTTCCCATCATCCACGAGAGAATCAACACGGAAATCACGATATGAGATCTCCACCTAGGAGGGAGAGCCGACCCGATCATAGACCTCGATGAGAGGACCGAGATCCTAGGTTTGACGAATCTCGGAATCCACGGGAACGATTTGATAGGCAACAAGATCCGCGTAGGGATCTCCCATTCCACAACCGGGGAAGGGGGAGAGGAAGAAGATCGAGGACGCGGAGGAAGGTACAACTACATGCCCGCAGCCCAGAGATCTGTCAATCAGAGAGAAGCTCAAAAGACAGAAGCAGGTCAAATACCAGAATCAGAAGGCTTCATCAACACCCTCGCAGGAGGTTTGTCTATGGCCGGATCCAGTAGGCAGGAAAAAAGAAACTATGAAAGGGAAGGAAGACAGCCACCATCCGCGTCAAGTAAAAGAATTTCTCTCACGCAACATGAGAATATTTTCTTCACTCCAAAAGACGCGGAGGAAATAAGAATGCCGCACTCAGACCCGCTGGTCATTCACGCACAGATAGCTGCCAAGACTGTAAAAAGGGTATTTATTGATACTAGGTCTTCTGTGGACATCCTGTCATGGGAAGCTTTTTCCCAAATGGGAATCTCCGCGGCTTCGTTGAAGCCGTATCCAGGAACGTTGATCATATTTTCAGGAGGAGAAGTACAAGTGGCTGGCACAATCGAGCTTACAGTTGTTCTGAGGATGTTTCCAAACAGACGTATGGAAAATATTGTGTTCACAGTAGTAAAGATTCCCACTGTGTATAATGCTTTGTTGGGCCGTGTCTCGCTCTACAAATTCCAAATGGTAGTTTCAATCTACCACTTTTCAGGAAAATTCCTGTTACCAGGAGGAGGAATAGGCGAGATCCGCGGACAACAACCAGAAAGTAGAAGCTGTTATTTAACCTCCATCAAGAAAAATAAAGAAGTGATGTGTATAAGTGAGAATTGTGAATCCGAGGTCGGAGATAATGACTCAGTCGAACTTTCAGAAGCTGAACTAGAGGTCCGGCCGACAGAAGTCAAGGTGCCTATCGCAGACGAGAAAATTGCATTTACACCCTTTCCCAATCCAGAGGAGAAAGTCTATCTGGGACAAGCACTAGAAATAAGAGAAAGAGCTAGAGTCTTAGAAATCATAGCAAGGTCAAGAGACATTTTTGTGTGGAGCCCTCGAGACCTGCTAGGTGTCCCGTCTGCAATAGCTTTACATACCTTAAGGATTCGTCCAGGAACGAAACCCATAGTACAAAAGAGGAGAAAAATGGCTCCAGAAAAAGTTGCTGCTGCAAGAGAGGAAACTAATAAACTTTTAGAAGCGGGCTTCATAGAGGAAGTGGAAGATTCTGAATGGCTCTCAAACGTAGTTCTAGTGAAGAAATCTAATGGGAAGTGGAGGATGTGTATCGATTTTACTGATCTTAATAAATCCTGCCCAAAAGATAGTTATCCACTTCCATCCATAGATGAGCTTGTCGATGGAACCGCGGGGAACAAGGTCCTTAGTTTTCTTGATGCTTACTCAGGATATAATCAGATAAACCTGGACCCTTCAGACAAAAAAGCTACGACTTTCATCACCAGTCAGGGAATTTTTTGCTACCGCGTCATGCCTTTCGGACTTAGAAATGCTGGGGCAACGTTTCAGAGAACAGTCGATCGAATCTTCCGTAGTCAAATTGGCAGGAATGTATCAATTTACGTTGATGATATTGTCGTCAAAAGTGAAAGAGCAGAGGATCACGCCGCGGACCTACAGGAAACTTTTGATTCCCTTCGAAGAGGAGGTTTGAATTTAAACGCAGAAAAATTTGTCTTTGGGGTTGATTCTGGGAAATTCCTCGGTTTTATGGTAAGCCATAGAGGAATTGACGTAAATCCTGAAAAAGTTACAGCAATTCAAAATCTTCAACCGCCGCGAACAATCAAAGAGTTACAATCTTTAAATGGAGCAGTGAACTATTTGAGCCGTTTTTGCTCCTGCTTGGCGGATAAGTCGTTGCCTTTCTTTGCTCTGCTCAAGAAAAACGGACCGATACGGTGGACTCCTGAATTACAGGAAGCTTTTGGAAATTTAAAACTTTTTCTGACGTCGCTTCCTACCCTTCACCAACCTGAGAGACAAGAGGTCCTCCATCTGTATTTATCTGTAAAAAATGTCACCATCAGTGCAGTCTTGACGCGAGAAGAAAAATTCCCGGTCTACTACATTAGTCGTGTTCTTCATGACGCGGAGACAAGATATGAACCAGTGGAGAAAATGATCATGTGCTTAATATTCGCGGCAAGAAGGCTAAGGCCTTATTTTCAAGATCATCCCATCCGAGTTATGACAGATTTACCGATGCGACAAATCCTTCACTCACCATGTTTGTCAGGAAGAATGATGAAGTGGGCAGTCGAACTCACAGAATTTGAAATAGAGTATACTCCGCGGAAAGCAACCCTCGCTCAATCTCTGGCCGATTTCATCAGCGAGACAAGTTTCGAATTGGGTTCTCTAACAGAAAAAAGTGAGTGGACACTCAGGGTAGATGGAGCAACTAACAAAGATGGGTGCGGAGCAGGGGTTATGTTAACGACGCCTGATGAACGGCAGTTCAATTATGCCTATAAGTTGGATTTCCAAGCTACCAATAATGAAGCCGAATATGAAGCCTTACTAGCTGGACTGGAGATAGCTTTGATTAAAGGTGCTAGACAAGTATCAGTTTACACCGATTCAGAAGTAGTGACGCGGCAAATAACAGAGGAATATGAGGCAAGAACTGGATTAATGCCGGATTACCAGAGAAAAGTGCGAGCACTCTCCAAAGCTTTCTTGAGTTTTTGTTTGACGGCTGTTCCTAGGAATGATAACCAACAGGCGGACGCGTTGGCACGATTGGGAGCTGTAATGCCAGAGGAAGTAGGTAGAGAGGTGATTCTTGAAAGGATGAGTAACCGAAGACTTATTCAAGAAATCTATCAGGTACAAGAAATGGAGATGGAAGACTGGAGAGCACCGATCGCGGACTATTTAGGCAAGGGTACCCTACCTGAAGATAGAGCCGCTGCTAAGAAGATACTCGTTAAATCTTCTCGATTCACTATCTGGGAAGGAAAACTGTACAAGAGAGGGTATTGCTTACCAGATCTATTGTGCATATCGTCAGAAGAAGGAAGTCAAGTAGTGGAAGAGCTGCATGATGGAGTTTGCTCGCATCATCAGGGGTGGAGAGCTGTTGTGGCCAAAGCAATCAGGCTAGGATATTATTGGCCTACTATGAGACATGATGTCCAAAGCTATGTACAGAAATGTGACGCGTGCCAAAGGTTCGGAAATCTGAATCACCGTCCTTCTGAGACAATGAAGAGCATAACCGAAGCTTGCCCTTTTTCCGTTTGGGGAATGGACATTCTCGGTCCTTTTCCCACTGCTCCCGGACAATTGAGATATGTTCTGGTCCTAGTTGATTATTTCACTAAATGGGTGGAAGCCGAAGCGATGGGATTAATAACCGCGGAAAAGGTGAGGAAGTTTTTGTGGAAGAATGTTGTTTGCCGCTTCGGAGTACCCGAAACAATAATTACAGACCATGGACCTCAATTTGATTGCGAAACGATCAGAGATTTCTTTGTTGGGCTGGGCATCGATCTTAAAATCTCATCTGTGGCTCACCCACAGACGAATGGGCAGGTGGAAACAACTAACCGACAGTTGTTACATGGGATACAAAAGAAACTCGGCAGCACAGCAAAAGGGCGTTGGGCAGAACTTTTACCATTAGTACTCTGGTCCTACCGCACATCAGCAAAGACCCCCACTGGAGAAACCCCATTCTCTCTGGTCTTTGGTATGGACGCGGTTATCCCAGTTGAGAGATTGATACCATCAGCACGGATAATGACCTACGACCCGGACATCAATGATGAAGCACTGGAATTTGAGCTCCGTCTCATAGAAGAACGCAGAATGGCAGCCGCTTTGAAGGAGCTAGAATACAAGAGGAGGCTTTCCAAGTATCGAGATAGACGAATTTCCCCGCGGCATCTTAAGGAAGGAGATCTAGTGCTACAACAAGCTACCTCAGGAGGGAAGCTAGATCCCAACTGGGAAGGACCATATAAAATCATCAAAGAAGTACAAAAAGGCGCATATAAACTAAGCACTCCCGAAGGAATTATCCGGAACAAGACTTGGAACGCGGACAATCTAAAAAAGTATTATGTGTAATCGCTAAATAGCTAAATAAATATAAAATTGAGTCGCCCCCGCAAGAATCAAATAAGGCGGTTAGAGGGCGCTTTCTATGATGATTTGCACTTAATAATACTTCGTATAAAGTCCTAAGACGCTGGAGCTTGGCCTCGCGTCAGGCCTCTGATCGAATCTGCATTCTCAGAGATGATACTTCGTATAAAGTCCTAAAACGCTGGAGCATGGTTCCGCGTCAGGCCTCTCATCGAATCTGCATTCTCAGAGATGAGACTTCGTATAAAGTCCTAAAACGCTGAAGCTTGGCTCCGCGTCAGGCCTCTGATCGAATCTGCATTCTCAGAGATGAGACTTCGTATAAAGTCCTAAAAACGCTGGAGCTTCGCTCCGCGTCAGGCCTCTGATCAAATCTGCATTCTCAGAGATGATACTTCGTGATAACTCCACTCCCTTTGATGGAAATCGGAATCAGTTTCAAAGGCCTTGACAGTATGTCTGTGTCAAAGGTCTTGGAGCTTTAAGAGTGTTGACGAAATACAAAACCTGCTCTATATGTTATTATGTCCGAATATTATATTATGTTATTATATGCTTCCATATTATTATTATATATTCACTAACCTTTCAGGAAGCTATTTGAATTATATCTCCTTCCTTAAGCGTTCAAAGTTGAGAAAGATCAAATCGAGATCATGGCTTCCGAAGTTTCCAAAGATAGAAGATTGCGCTCAAGCCATGATCCTCTCTTAGCCGTTGGAGAAGATTCCTTCCTCAAGTGGCACCGATGATCTTCACTATATAAAGGAGATGAAGAAGAGAGAGAGGACTGACGCACTTCAAGAATATCATTGCACAATCAGCCCTCAAGTTTACGTTCTCTCTTCAGCGTGTTCTCTCTGCTTGTTCTTAAGAGTCTTATATTTTGTTTCAAAGCATTTGAGAGATACACAGTGAGCTTATAGGATATATTTCGAGAGAGTGTTATACTCAAGAGTTTATAACTCAGGAAGTGGGCACTAGGCTATTGATTCTCGAGAGTAAGAGGATTGTACTAGATAGCTGAGAGAGGTGGGGCTCATCTAGATTGGTCTAGGACTCCAAGGGAACGTGAGTTGACTAGATTGCAATTGTATAGGAGAGAGGCTTCTCGGTGAGCTATTAGGATCCTAAGCTTTGTGAATCAATAAAGCCTGTTGAATCCTAGGGTTGTGGAAGAACCCTAGGCGGGGACGTAGGCCAAGTTCGTGCCGAACCTCGTTAACAATTTGTTGCGTCCTTTATCTATTGCTTTACCTTATTTCCGCACTTGGTTCGATTGTCTAACTTTGTGATTCAGGTTTATCTCAAAGGGTTTTATACGAGCTCCAAAAGTCTTGAGACTTTCTGCGAAAAACAGGCATACTCTATTCAACCCTCCTTCTAGAGTATTTCTTATTACATTGTTTTACATTATCGAACCTTCAATTGGTATCAGAGCTTTACTCACTGCTTTTGATGTAACAATCTTGTGAGTTTTCGATCATGTCTGGTGAAGCAAGCGGAGGATTTGCACAGGGAAGGTCTACCATTAGACCACCACTCTTCGTGGGAAACAACTTTGTCCACTGGAGATCCTTGATGAAAATGTTCATTATAGATCAAGATCTGGAACTTTGGAACATTATAGAGAATGGTCCGAAGATTCCTATGAAAGACGGACCTAGTGGAAGCAAAGTCGCGAAGACCGAGGCTGATTACATCCAAGCAGATCTTGAACTCGTCTCCAAAAACTACAGGGCCATTAACTTACTATATTGTGGTCTTAGTACTGATGAGTTTAACCGTATTTCATCGTGTAGGTCAGCTAAAGAGATTTGGGACAAGCTGATCGTCACCTACGAAGGAACCAGTCAAGTGAAGGACACCAAAATCAGCATCTTCCTTCGAAAGTATGAACTCTTCAAAATGAAGCCCGATGAGTCCATTAAGGCCATGTTCACACGGTTCACGGAAATCACGAACAACCTTAACTCTCTCGGCAAGACCTTTGAGAATGTTGAGAAAGTGGGGAAGATATTGAGGTGCCTCCCAAAAGACAAATGGGGGCCGAAAGTGACAGCCATAGAGGAAGCCCAAGATCTCACCACTCTACCCCTTGATGACTTGCTTGGGAAGCTGATCACACATGAGATGATTCTCAATGAAGACGATGGAGAACTTCCAGCAAGCACTAAGAACTTGGCGCTCAAGTCTAAGAAGGATGAGCCCAAAGATGTGTCTGATTCTGATGATGAGGACGATGATGAGGATGATCCCTTTGATCTCATTATAAGGGGTCTTTCTCGAATCCTCAAGATGAAGAAGCAATTCAACAACAAAGATGGATCAGAGTCTTCTAAATTTCGAGGTAAGTCTCAATACAACAAATATGACAAGAAGACTAAACCTTTGTCTTGTTTTGAATGTGGTGAAACAGACCATCTAGTAAAAGATTGCCCTCAAAAGACGAAGAGTCGGTCCAAGAAAGGTGATAGATGGAATGAGAAAGCCATGGTGGCAACTTGGAGTGATTCCGACTCAGGTGACTCGGATGATGAAAAGGCCAACCTTTGTCTCATGGCCACAGGAGATGAATCCCATGATGAGCAACTCGAGGCAACCGTAAGAGCGCTCATGGCAAGTCCAAAAGAGGTACTATCAGAATTCATTTCTAATATGATTGCCAATGAAGAGAAACTTATTGGCCAAACTAACACTCTTATCAAGAAAACCGTGGACCAGGAAAGAATTATTGAGGAACTGTTTAGGCGGGTCAAAAGTCTTGAAACTTCTTATTCAGGTCTTGACATTAAAGTCAAGACGCTTGATTTAGAGAAATCTGAACTCAAGCAAGATCTCTCCTCTCTAAGAAATGAGCATCATGACTTAGAGAACGAGAAGATCTCCCTGAATAATAAGATTCAAGACCAACAGACAGCCCTCATAAGTTTTACCAAATCCAAAGGCACTCTTGATAGGATGTTGGGTGAGCAACAAAGTTCTCTAAACAGAAGTGGTATTGGTTACAACCCGAGGTTTTTAAAGAAGCAACACATTACCACTTTTGTGAAGGCCAAAGGAAGCAGAACCTCTCCTATATGTCACCACTATGCTAGAAAGGGACATGTAAAAGAGACCTGCCCCTATAGAAGAAAGGATCCTCATATTATTCGCAATACATTTCCTATTCACTTGAGAAAAGAACGGATAACACAAGTTTGGGTCCCCAAAGGCACTATTTTACCAAATATGGTTTATCCCAATAAAGGATCTAAATTTGCTCACTGGTCTAGCCACAAAGGTTGATGTTTATTTTGCAGGAGATCACCAAGGTGAAGGAGCAAAAATGGATTATATATAGTGGATGCTCGAGGCATATGAGTGGGAAGAGTTCTCTCTTTCATGATCTAAAGGAGCAATCCACAGGAACAATCACTCTTGGTGACAAAGGAAAGTGCGACATCGTTGGTATTGGCAGTGTTGGGAGTGATCCTAACCACTGTATTAAAAATGTTTATCTTGTTAATTGTTTGAAGTATAACTTGCTTAGTATTTCTCAAATATGTGATTATGGTAATGATGTTGGATTTAACAAGAAAAGATGTTTAGTGCGCAGAGAAGATACAGGTGAAATAGTTCTAATTTCCTATCGTTATAACAACATCTATGTCGTGAATGCTGAGCAAGTGGCACAAGGAAGCTTAACTTGTCTAAAGGCTTTGACGGACGATCCAAAGCTCTGGCACAGGAGACTCGGTCATGTGAGTCCACATACACTACAAAAGCTTGTGTCCAAAGGGAATGTAAGAGGACTACCTGAGATGGAGTTCAAAGGTATTGATATGTGCAAAGCATGCACACGAGGCAAACAAACACGTAGCTCTTTCAAACCCAAAAAGGTTGTAAGTACTTCTAGACCCCTTGAACTTTTACATATGGATTTATGTGGTCTTATGCGAGTCAAATCTCTCAATGGTAAAAAGTACATGCTTGTTATCATATTTGATGAATGCAATGACGGTTCTTTGAGTGAAAGTGTTGCAGATATAGATCTTAACATCCATGCAGAGAATGAGGATAGTGATGATGCTGCTACCAAGAACACAGAGAAGAGGAACATGCAGGAACCGATTCTTAACACTGAAGAATTGGCCCAAGGTGTTGAAGATTCGTCTAAAGCCCTTGGTGTCCAATCCAACAATGTTGAAGCGTCAGAAACTGCTGTAACTGAACCTAACAGGACCACGGAGTCAGATGTACCACAAGTCAATCCTACTGGTGTGACGAATCAATGAGCTGAGACTAGCAAAAGGAAATTCAAATACTCCTCATCACACTCACTAAAGGATATCATTTCTGACCCTACTTCTAGTGTTCAAACTCATTCTAAACTTAAAGATCTTTGTGCTTTTCACGCGTTTGTTTCTCTTATTGAGCCAAAGAAGGTAGATGAGGCACTTCAGGAGCCATACTAGATCATTGCTATGCAAAGTGAGCTCAACGAATTTGAAAGAAACAAAGTCTGGACCTTGAAGCCTAGGCCAAAGCATCAATCAGTCCTTGGCACTCGATGGGTATTTCGAAACAAGCTAGATGAGAATGGTAAGATTGTGAGGAACAAGGCAAGGCTTGTTGCCCAAGGCTACAGTCAAGAGGAAGCATTCAAGGACCAAACATATTGATGTAAGGCATCATTTCATTAAAGACCATGTCGAAAAAGGTGATGTGTCCATATCATTTATTTCAACTGATTATCAATGGACTGACATTTTTACTAAGACTTTGGCAGAGGACAGGGTCACCTTCATTAGACATGAGATCGGAATGCTTAACAGGGATGCACTTTCGTAGGGGGAGCTTTCCCTTTACGAAAGATAAACTCTACTCGGTGTGTCAAGATGCTTGAACCTCATTTCAAAGGTTGTGAACTGAATGGTAGAGCACATATAACGGATCATATATTTGGTTAATATCTTGTTAGATATTTGATCAAATATAGTTTTTATGATTTTTAACCTTCTTTATGCAGTTCACATATTATTCTCTGAAAAATCTTTTATCCGAGTGCATTTTATTTATGGAATTTTTTTAATCGGATAAATATTTTCTTGCCTTTAAATTTGAAAGGAACTTTTGAATTTTGAATTATTTTGGTAAGTCTGATTTTGGTAACTGTTTTTTAAACTCCTCCCTTTGTTGAAAGACAAAAAGGGGGAGATGGTTTGATGGTTTAGACTTTAAAACTGTTGTGAACCAAGGGTCTTGGAAGACCTTGTTTTTGTTTTGTTGGATGTTTCTCTTTGGCTTTGAAAACTTATAATCCAACATTCGTCTAACCCATGCAGGTACTTAGTCCGATTGTGCTTATGATATATTTGTTTGACTAAGTTGCAGGGATGCACAGGTTTTGTCTTTCATCAAGGGGGAGATTGATAACTCCACTCCCTTTGATGGAAATCGGAATCAGTTTCAAAGGCCTTGACAGTATGTCTGTGTCAAAGGTCTTGGAGCTTTAACAGTGTTGACGAAATACAAAACCTGCTCTATATGTTATTATGTCCGAATATTATATTATGTTATTATATGCTTCCATATTATTATTATATATTCACTAACCTTTCAGGAAGCTATTTGAATTATATCTCCTTCCTTAAGCGTTCAAAGTTGAGAAAGATCAAATCGAGATCATGGCTTCCGAAGTTTCCAAAGATAGAAGATTGCGCTCAAGCCATGATCCTCTCTTAGCCGTTGGAGAAGATTCCTTCCTCAAGTGGCACCGATGATCTTCACTATATAAAGGAGATGAATAAGAGAGAGAGGACTGACGCACTTCAAGAATATCATTGCACAATCAGCCCTCAAGTTTACGTTCTCTCTTCAGCGTGTTCTCTCTGCTTGTTCTTAAGAGTCTTATATTTTGTTTCAAAGCATTTGAGAGATACACAGTGAGCTTATAGGATATATTTCGAGAGAGTGTTATACTCAAGAGTTTATAAATCAGGAAGTGGGCACTAGGCTATTGATTCTCGAGAGTAAGAGGATTGTACTAGATAGATGAGAGAGGTGGGGCTCTTCTAGATTGGTCTAGGACTCCAAGGGAACGTGAGTTGACTAGATTGCAATTGTATAGGAGAGAGGCTTCTTGGTGAGCTATTAGGCTCCTAAGCTTTGTGAATCAATAAAGCCTGTTGAATCCTAGGGTTGTGGAAGAACCCTAGGCGGGGACGTAGGCCAAGTTCGTGCCGAACCTCGTTAACAATTCGTTGCGTCCTTTATCTATTGCTTTACCTTATTTCCGCACTTGGTTCGATTGTCTAACTTTGTGATTCAGGTTTATCTCAAAGGGTTTTATACGAGCTCCAAAAGTCTTGAGACTTTCTGCGAAAAACGGGCATACTCTATTCAACCCCCCTTCTAGAGTATTTCTTATTACATTGTTTTACATTATCGAACCTTCACTTCGTATAAAGTCCTAAAACGCTGGAGCTTGACTCCGCGTCAGGCCTCTAGTCGAATCTGCATCCTCAGAGATGAGACTTCGTATAAAGACCTAAGACGCTGGAGCTTGGCCCCGCGTCAGACCTCTGATCGAATCCGCATTCTCAGAGCAAATATTTCGTAGAAAGACTTAAGACGCTGGAGCTTATATCCGCGTCAGGCCTCTAATTGAATCTACATTCTCAAAGACAACACTTCATTATTAATCAGAATGCTAGAGCTTGAAATGTGGCCAACCTTTACATGATCCAAACTCATCGATGGACCACGATTGAAATGTTACAAAAGAGATGCTCTTTTGGGATTCCCAAAAAAGTATCATAATTATTGAAAGAAATCACAGCAAAACAAACGTCCTTCAACTTATGTCCGCGGAAAACGCCCTGGGATAATACGAGTTCTGCCCTGACTCAAACGAAATCCATTTGAAGGGGGACCATCTGACTCTGAAGATGCCCACTCCGCGTCCACTTCATCCCCCACAACATCTAAGATCTGGACATCAAAACGATTCCCTCCTTTGTGAATAAAGGTAAGAGAAGAACCAATATGGACGCTGTGAGTCTCGGCAAAGTCATTCCAACCACCCTTCAAAAATGGAACCCTATAGTCTCCACGCGTAACCTCCACCGGGAAATCACGAATAATCCTGGTAGACAGAAGAACATTCCTGGGAAGATCTGGCCCAAGTCTATCCTCGAAACATAGGGGCAAAGACTAACAAAAACAACAGATTTCAAGAGATGCTAGTAGATAAACTAACTTGATAAAAAGAAAAAATCAACAATAAACAAACTAACCAAACGGAGAAGTTGCTCAGAAAAACTAATCCTCTCAAAGAAGGACCAAGGTAAACCAGCCATAGAAGGCATCATGAGAGCGCAACGACGAGTTCAATGGTTTCTTTTTCACAACTCTCTTTTATATAACAAAGATCTGGACATGTGTCGGAAAGCAGAAATATTGAACAAATAAGTTTGAAATGTCACATTATTGAGACAAGAACCACAGGCACCATGCGTGAGATAAATAGTAAACACTATTACTGAATTTCTCAGAAGTCCTGTAAGGTGAACATCATGACAAATAGACCTCGAAAGACTAACATGCATAAATAGAAAGATTCCCAGAAGTAATCGCCATAAGTTGGATAAACCTCTACATTACGAAACAGTTGGAAGAACCTAAAATCTTATTCAGGGCTAGACATTTTAAGAACCATTCGAAATTGTCTCAGGAAGAGCCCGATCATCGATATTTCCCCCACGCGGATCCACCACCTGAACTTCAAAGTGAGCCGCACCCATATGAGTGAAAATCATAGAGACCCCCTGCTCGAAGCCATGAGAATCTACAAAGTCTTTCCATCCGCGGCCAAAGTAAAGAAGACCACCGTTACGCCGCTCTATGCAAACCAGGAAGTTGTGCAGTAAATAAGATGAAAGAAAAACCCGACCAGGGATAGCGTCGGCATACTCCTCCTCAAACCGAAGTAGAAGTAACTAAAAAATAAAAAAGTATTAGTTAAAAGCAAGGTTTCTAAAGATTTCCAATATAGTTAGCTCACCAAGTGCAAGAACTGTTCTGGATAATCGATCGCTTGAAAGAAAGCCCAACGGGTTTCCGACTCAACAACCCCATCTGCCCTAAATGACAAAGGAGGAACTATAATAGATCCCCGCATCTCGATAAGGTTGAAAAAAACAGTAAAAAACCCTTTACTTATCAGCCACAGGGGGACAGCTAAACAAGAAAAAGAAACACATGCGTGACATGCAATGGGTGACACAACCACCAAGGGCACGCGTCCCACTTTTCCCGAGACAAATTAACCAGATGTTAAACCTTTTCCCAAAATCGATAAAAGTAAAACTTCAGTAAAGGAAATTAAAATTACTTGTCGGTAAAAAGCGACGAAACCAAGGACAGGAAAACCTCATGGGACGAGTATAAAACACACCCAGTACATCCATGACTAAAGAGCAATCTTAAAAATAAAATGGATCCAAACCCACAGCCTAGGGCTTTCTACAGGGTCATTATGAGGGAAGAACAACTTCAAACCCTTCGCCTCCCTCTCACGTATGTCCTAATCGACGAAGACGCTCATACTCAGGCTAGACTCTGGTCCCGCTCCAACCAGGAACACGAGGTGAAGGTAGACAAAGATGAAGATGGCCTTTTCTGGCTAACCCAAGGGTGGTGCGACTTCACACAAGCAAATCGAGTCAATGTCGGGTCCGCGTTGATCTTCACCTACATGGGTGATTCTATCTTTGAAGTCGACGTTGTCAGCCCCGATAGCGAAGAAAATGGAGTGATAAGCCATCCTTGATCTCTCAATAAATTCTCCGCGTCAACTGTGTAACGAGTTTAAAGGGATCCAACCCCTGTGAAAGGTTTCTGTACGCAGTTTCTATTATTAATAATAAAGATCCCTCCCTTTATTTCAGTTTGAGGAAGCATGTGAAAATAATAAGGAAATCATGAATTCCCTTCTTTGCTTTATTTTATTCCATAAAAGGTTCATTTCAAGAGACAAGCTTGAAGAACTACAAAAGGACAACGCGGAAATAACTCAATTAGAACCGCACGATGAAGAGACTGAGTCCGAAGTAGCTTTAGGTTCATCCATGACTTCACGACGCGGACAAACTTGAAAGGAAACATTGCCCTTATGAGAAAACATCATCGCGCTTCCTATTCCCAGGTGATGAAGCATAAGGAATTCATCCCAACCATTGTCAATTTGAAAAAGACCGTTTTCACTCCATGATACGGCCACAGGAAAGTCGCGAACGAGATAAGACGAAAGAAAGGCCCATCGAGGTGGGAGAGGTCCATACTCGGCCTCAAATTGAGGAGGCATATCCTACATATGAATCAAGTCAAGGCTTAAGTTGAGAAAGCTCAAACTCCATTTAAAACAAAATTAAAAGAAACTCACTAGCCGAGAAAGTTGTTCCACTTTCTCAATCTTTTGAAAAAAGGCCCAAGGATTAAAATTTCCGGATAACAAAAGATAGAGATCGGGGCCTTAAGAAGATCGGGGCCTTAAGAAGTAGCACGACCGGTTAATACAACTCAAGATAGAGATCGGGGCCTTAAGAAGAGAAATTTTAATACAACTCAAGAGATAACAAAAGATAGAGATCGGGGCCTTAAGAAGAGAAATTCAGCCAAAAGAATAAAGACAAGTGGTGACAAATTTTGAACACTAGGACTAACCCATTCAACACTTGGAGGATCCGGAATATAAATATATAAATATTTACTACGAATAAAGCATGCAAGCAACGCAAATGTCTTGGCCAGATAGACCTTCAACCTATTTTCAAAACAAAGGAAGTATCTCAATGACACACCAAAAACCAGGAAACCATATACAGATTCCCAATGTTTCATCACAACATAAAAAACCCAAAATATCAAAGTCTTTCAAGGAGAGGTTGCCTTCTCAACTTCTTCCTCCGCTTCATCATCATAATCATCTTCAGAATAAGAGTCTTCCGCGTCCATCTCCTCTTTCGAAAGACCCCAGTCAGCAGTCTCCAAGCTAGCCTCGAATTTTTCCAAAGGGACACCTAGGTTGCTTGATGAACGCGTTACACTCTGGTTGATCCCTGCAACCATTCCTTTCCGAAAATAGCTGAAGCATTTGTCTTTCAGAATGCTGGAGCTTTTTGGAGTCTGAAGACAGGCCTTAGCCGCGGAGGATAAGAAAGAGAGACCAGCCTCAGTTTTGATCCACTCAGAGGATAGATGCTTCAAACCTTCAGAACTCTGAAGCCATTGTCGGGCCAAGTCCTGATCTGAGCGCGCCTTAACAATGTCAAGCTCCTGTTTGGTGATGGATAACTCCTCGCGAAGAATGGAAAAGTCTTCCTCCATCTTATCTATGGAAGCCTATTTAGTTTGAAGAAGCTTCTGTGAGACACCATCAGAAGCCTCTAGCTCTTTGACGCGGGAGGCAGCAGAGGTTGAAGAAATTTTCAAATCATCGTGTTTCTTCTATCAAACAGCCATGGCCTCTTTCAGAGTTTGCACCTCCTCGTGAAGATCAACCGATCTTTTCTTAAACTTTTCCACTGAAGCCGGATCCCCTACTGTATTCCCCAATATACGAAGCTGGTGGTTCAATTTTTTTATTTCTTCATCCTTCTTCTTAAGATCATCCTCTCCGCATACCATGCGTCTCTCAACATCCGGTTGAATCACCCTCAACTATAAAAATCGGAGTAAAAATAAGAAAATCTGAAAATCGAACGCATCAAGAAAGTCAAGAAAGTTAATGGGAGACAACAAAAAGATTTAAACCTACCCACTGAATTAAACGATCAAAGTTAGCAGAGAGAGTGACAGGATCCAAGCGTTTAACATATCCTTGCTCTGAGAAGCAACGTTTCTTGGCTGGAAAAGCGAGACCTTGTAGGTCAACTGGATCGAAACCTGGGATAGGAAATTCACGAAGAGTAGCCACACCCTCCAAAAAGAGCCCCTTTTTATCTGAAGCAGATGGCCCGACAGCTATGGAAAATTTCCTCCTTTTTGATCTCGAAGATTCTGGCGCGGATGGACCAGTGGGTTTCTCTCGAGAGGCAAGAACCAATGATGAAGATTCAACTAAAGCGCCAGTCTCGTCCACGACACTTACATCAACATTTGATGTCACTTCTGAAACAGGAGGACCATTGGCTACAGAACTTGATTTCCTCTTCTTTCCCGATTTGGCTTTATGCCGCTTCAAAAGCGCGTCCAGATCCATTTTCTCTGAAAAACACAACACATTTCCCAATAAGTTATCCATTTTAAGAAAGATAAAGTATGAAAACGCAAATTATTAAACAAAGAAGCCACCTAGTCGCGGATGAGGCATGCTCAAGCCAGCCATCTCAAGACGAAACGCGGATAACATTTTATCCCACGGAAACCTAGGAATATGAGAGAAGGACAGCTTGAACTGAGAAAGATTGGGAATTTTTGGTTTTGAAGCAGAGCAAAAAGGCCCTGGGACCGTTCGACAACTAAAGCCTTGTCCAGATCTGTCGCGGACCAAAAACCACTTATATTTCCAATTTGGTTTACTAGACAACCTCTCCATATACTTACAACTTGAGTTGCATTGATAAAATCTTGTGTCTTGAGTCCCTTTTTTCAAAGAAAAAATACTGAGCATCAACTTCAATGAGGGGGCAACACCAATCTCCTTCCATCTCATAACAAAACTTGTAAAGAACATCCAACCATTAGGAACAATCTGAGCAGGACTCAGGTTATATTCCTCCAAAAACTTCGAGAAAAGGGGGTGAAGAGGAAGTCGGAAACCCTGAGACAGACTAGCTGCATATACGACTAAGCAATCTTCGTAAGCGTCCAAACAACCACCTCCTTCCTCGGGAAGACAAAATTCAACACTTGTTGGCCATGGAAAGACTTGCGAAAGAGCATCAAGATCTCCAAGATTCAAGAGAGTAGTACAACCCCCCAATTTACTCACTGGGGACCTCCATGGATGAACCCTTTCAAGCACAACTGGTGGACGGCTGGTTGGAGGAGGAAGAGGTTTGAAATCCCCCAAAAAGAGACAAGAATCAAGATCCCCTAAGTCGTACACAGGGGTGTCCAAGTCACTTAAGTTCTCCTTAGAACGAATTACCTTAGGGGCTTCTGCTAAACCAATAGGGGGAAGCTCATAAGGAATCCAAACTTCCTCTGACTTTTGATCCGTCGACTGAGACACGGACAAGGTCCTCGCGTCCACGGAAGAACTAGCACCTGAGTCATCCACAGCCTTTGGATTTTTGCCGTCCGCGCATCCCTTCGAAGAAGAAGAAATTGAGTAAGGTGAAGAATAGTAATCAGGGTCAGAACGCTTCCGACGCCTTCTCACCTTAATAGGGCTACCAGTAGGACCAACTCGATCCGGGATAAACGCGGATGTAGAAGAAGATGACTCCGACGAGGAATCATCAGAGGAAGAAGAAGAACTCCCAGAGGAGGAAGAAAGTGTTTCCGGAGACGGACGCGCTTGAGAGGATGAAGCAACACCACCTCTCCATCCTTCATCCCTCTCAAAATCTTCTAGTGAGTCACCCTCCTTGTTGAGATTAGCCATTTCTAAAAGAAACTAGAAGAAAATTGTACGAAGTTTTACTCACACAAAGTAAAGTTTCATCCAAAAAACACCCTTGAGACGATTCCATACCCAAATCTACGATCTAAAGGTCAAAAAATCAAAGAACTCAACGAAGAAAACTCAAGAACAGCCAAGAGTAAGAAGAAATACCTTGAAGAAATTGCATAAAACCACCAGAAACCTCAAAGCAAACAGCCGGAACCCTAGAACTCCGCCGCCGGAAAACTAAAAGATAAGGATAAGGGTTAAATATTACGGAAAGTAGAAGAAGACAAATGTTGGGTGAAAAAGGGAACGGAACGGGGTACCTTATAGGAAAATTACCGACGTTTGAAATTCCAAACATAAATGGGCCTATTGGGCCCAAATTGGGTTGTGACTCGATGAAGGAAAGGCCCATCAACCCCATTGGAATCAATAAACGGCAACAAAACTATAGATGTTTATATTTCTTTTGTCGATCCGCGTCAATTACTAGACGTAATCAACACGGCCCGAGGAGCTGTGACTAAACTAGTGTTAAAAACATCTGTCGAAACATAAAGAGTACCAAAACACTTAAATAAAAAACAAGAAACTCATATTTTTATCCGCGGACAAGGATCCAAAAAACTACTCAAATGCGCTCATCCGCGGATGAAAAAGAACAGAAATGTGGCAACCATGCCAACTTCCCACGAGTATAACACGTGTTGAAAGTTGAGCACCACGTGGCGTAACATGCAAGAGAATAAAGGATCTATAAATAGGGAAAAACTTCATAAAGAAAAGAGGACTTTTTGGAAAAGAAAGAAAGGAAGAGGCCGGAACGGGACATAGTGAACACAGAAGAAAGAAGATTGAGAAGTAGTCATACGCGTAGAAAGAAATCTGACAAATTGAAAAGAGTCCACATCGTTCACAATGTCAAACTCCGCGGATGTAAAAGATCATGCTTTCCATCTAAATAACTTTCGTTATTAACAAATAGGAATATAGAGGCTTTCGCATAAACCCTAATTGTTACTAACCCTTTTCACATAATTAATCCAAGTTGCATTAAGATCACTTTCGCTTCAATAACACAAACAAGGATCACCTTCAACTCTCGCAAAAGAATCATGCTCATAGGGATAGAAGATAAATCGCATAAAAGATCTGACCTTTATCGCATCGCCTCACATGACCACCGTCGGGCTCACCCCAGCCCCAGAAGTGGGTGGACTACTCACGCCTCATCGCAATCGTAGACATTGATGTATAAAAAGAAACTTGCATTAAAACTAAATTCAAAGCCTTTACAATCTTGGCAATCAACTTTCGCAAAAAGCCAAAACCCTAAAAACCTTAGAACCCCTAAACTGCTCTGTGGAACTAACAACTTCCCTCCCTGAAATTTGGATGAATAAAACTGAGCCCCTAGGGCTTTATTTATAGCCTTCTAACCCTTGCTAATCAAGGATAGAAGATATCTATCTAAATCTAAATTGCTTAAAAGATAAATAAATAACATAGT
The DNA here is from genome assembly GCA_037127255.1 of Persicaria tinctoria. Classification (NCBI taxonomy): domain Eukaryota; kingdom Viridiplantae; phylum Streptophyta; class Magnoliopsida; order Caryophyllales; family Polygonaceae; genus Persicaria; species Persicaria tinctoria. The sequence goes on from JBANSL010000005.1 coordinate 49,333,510, forward strand.
GTAATTAAATAAAATAGATAGACTAGGATTATATCTAATGTGTAGACATCTTCTTTGGTCTTGATAGATCTTGATAGAATTGGACGAATCTTAGCTTGCAAGTATCCAATCCCGCTCGGACTTCTCCTCGATCTCGGATTCCGGAGCTGCTCGACAAATCTTCTCGATATGTCTTCTCGATATCGACAAAAGTTGTCGATGTCTTCGTCTTGAGTTCATCAACTCGACCTCGTCTTCCAGTGCACATGTCGAGTTGATACTTCTCGATGTCGACAAGTCTTCTCGACATCGATAATTTTCCTCTGCTTCCAGCTCTGTTCGTAAAACGCACTTTCCCGCTGCCTCGGTTGTCGGATTGACGCATATGACCATGCGTTGGAAAGCTCTTTCCGAGGGTTACAACTCTCATGAAGACATCACAGCCTGATTCAGAACGATGTAAACTGGAAATTGGCCTTCTCTCCAGCTGCACCATTCTTGGCTTCTCCATGACTTTCCATTAAGCTCCAAAATGCGTCCAATTTCTGCGAAATATGACAAAAACTTGTGTAGACCTCCATATATTGCAAACAAGTGTAAACTACATAGATTATGTATTATTCTAACACAAATGTATGCAATGTATGCAGAAATCGTTATAAAAGTAAGTGTAAAACATGGCAAATTAGGCTCACAACAAACATCCCATACTTAAGCTTGCTTGTCCTCAAGCAATACTTTTAATTGTCATTCAGGGGAAGTAATTAAAACTCTCAACATCTTAGATTCATTTTTCATATAACCCTGCAATCAATTACCATCCTCGAAAAGGTACTAGTGTCTCAAATCCATGCATGTGCAAATATATCAAAGCAACATCTACTCACAAAAGGAGGGTTATGCACAAATAATTTTTATGTGACAAAGCATTGATAATCAAGAAGACTTTAATTTAAGCTCATGAAGGAGTAGATTGGTAAAAGGCTAAAAGGTGGGCAATTTCTGGCAATGTGGTGCTTTTTAATCCGGGGAAATGGATCACTTTCAAACTTTGAGTTTCCTTCCACATTCTTTCTTTCTTTGATTCATCACCTTTCATATTGCTTTTTTCAATAATAATGCTTTTACCTCTCTGACCTTAGCACTGCCTTCTCGCGAGTCGCAAACATGGGTGTCATGAATGGCCCTGGATACTTAGTGCTTTGGACTCCTCACAATGTGTCCCATCTCTCCAAACTATTATCTCAGAGAGCAGGGTCAATCTACCTTTATCTCCTGAGGTGATTGGATTTTCTTTCACTCATTAAATTTTCCATATATTTCAAACAAATTTCCTTCCAAACTCCGAATATGATAACAACACAAACACCATATAACAACATCTCCATAATGTAACATCATTGTCAACATAATCCCCGGATAAGGTAAAGAATGGAAATATTTAGATCATGTGGAGCAATATTTGAAATAAGGCATATTATGGCTTTTGTGATGCATAAGCATAGGTAAGGCTAGGAATTTAAACATATGAGCATTTATATGGAATTTAAAGTCCTCAATCATTTTATCATGCAACATGTCAAAAGCAATTTCAAATTTTACCTCCTTTCATGGTTTTCAATAAATAATGCACTTCATTGTGACTTCCCTTTACTAGGCAATTTCATGCTATATCTCTAATGAATCCAATTTTGCATCGTCGAGTTTAATATAAGCTTCCATGACATTATTCAAAAATTTCAATGGGGGTCATTTTTCTCAAATTTTTGGAAAACATGCATATAAGGACATAAATCAATAATGCATTCCAAAATAGCCATGTAGCAATTCTTAAGAAATAATGCACAAGTATGTCAAATATGATCAATATGCATAAAGTAAGCCCTTCCCCCACCCCATACTTAAACATTACAGTGTCCTCACTGTATAAAAAACAAGGGTAAAGAAAGGAACTCACAAGACAGGTGTGCAGATCGTCGAAAAATCGAGTGAAGTGGCGCTGCAGTGGTTGTCGATCTCGACAACTCTAGTCGATCTCGAGAACTTGTCGATGTCGACAACATCTCTTCGACATCGAGTAACTTGGCTGCCTCCAGGGTAGCCTTCTCAACCACAGGCTTGCTCGATGTGGTTTTGTTGATGTCGAGTTCCTCCCCTCATGTCGACAAGACTATAGCCATTCCTGCAAGATTCGATAGACCAAAAATATCCACAATAGTATAACCCTAAAAAACAAACAAACAATGTCCAAAAAGTCCCAAAATAAAAAGTCTATTTACAAGCTCTAGATTTTATAGTCGCTAGGCCGACTTTCTCCATTTAGCATTAGCCTGGCTCATCTTTGTCCGGAGGTATAGGTGGATCTGGTGGTTCCTCCGGTGGTGGGAAGCGTGGGATGTCATCCGGAGGCATCATGTGAAAAAGCTTGAGCCTCCCTGAGTGGATGCTCCATGGCTCCTTCCATCCATCTTCCTGGGCTCCAGCTGGCATGCATAAAGGAATATATAAAGGAAATTTGCATACCTCATCATCATACCTCTTCCGCTCCATTGGTTGATTTGTTTGCGCGTCTCCACCACAGCAAAACGGTGGAGTGGGAAGAGATATTTCCACCTCATCATGCGGAACTTCATGCCACTTTGTGAGGACCCCATACTTAAATATGAACATCGGTTGCTCAAAATTGTCAGGAATAGCCTTCGCCTTATAAGGCAAAGGTGACTTTGAAGCACCATGGGCAATGACGTCCGGATTTTGCGTTGGTGGCTCTTCTTCTTCTTGGGATCTTTCCAAAGATTCTTCAAAGATAGATAGTAAAATAGAAATAGAGGCAGGACATACTTGGGTTTCTGTGGTACAGATGATTTCGGCTAGTGTTTCTGGATCAGTTCCTCCAGAATGTGTATATGTCGAGTCCAGGTAATGTTCCCATCTACGCAACACAAGCTCAGCTTCTGCTTGTTCCCTTGCTGCTTTCTCAGCGGCGAGAGCAGCATTTTTGGCGGCTATTTCCCTCTGAAGCCTCTCAATCAGTTGTTCTGGTGTTTCTGCGGCCGCCATGGCTCTCTTTTTAGTTTAGAGTGGATGTGTATAAGACATTCCGGATCATCTAAGGTGTCAAACTCAGGTGGTTGACCAGAACGGCGCATACACCTGCAAACTAACTCAAAGAAACAGTGAGAACTGACTACCTAAGGCGCGATTGATTGCCTCCCCGGCAACGGCGCCAATTTGTTGTTGCAGGAGTAAGTCAAGTATAGAATAGAATATGGTTTAGAATGACTCCCCTGTCTCAGCAAATAATTACAAGACTTCCTCCCGTTGTAGTAGAAGGTTGTCAGGATCGATCCACGAGGAAGCACGTCAGCGGTTTCAGGTAGCAGTAGATCCCACAGACAAGCAACAGAAGCAAAGACAGAAGCAAACAAAGCAAACGAAAGCAAGGAACAAAGCAACTCGACAAAAGCTAATCGACAACAGCAAAGTACTCGACCAGACAACTCGACCGAGTTTTGTCGACACAAGTCCTCGACGTCGACAAGTTACTCGACACAAACAGCTGATCGACAAGATGTTCTCGACAAGACACAGATCGACAACAGAAGCAAAGAACTAGATCTCGACAAAAAGAACTCGACGTCGACAAAAGAAATCGATATCGACAACTTTTCGAGATCGATAAGTGATAAAAAATTAAATGCAAAGCTTTTCGGACAAAAACGAATGAAAACACAGAATTAATCAATAAACTAAAGACTTCCAAAGCTAGGGTTTCAACACCACAACAGTAACCACGCAAAGTAACACATAAAGGCATAAAAGATCATGCTTTCCATCTAAATAACTTTCGTTATTAACAAATAGGAATATAGAGGCTTTCGCATAAACCCTAATTGTTACTAACCCTTTTCACATAATTAATCCAAGTTGCATTAAGATCACTTTCGCTTCAATAACACAAACAAGGATCACCTTCAACTCTCGCAAAAGAATCATGCTCATAGGGATAGAAGATAAATCGCATAAAAGATCTGACCTTTATCGCATCGCCTCACATGACCACCGTCGGGCTCACCCCAGCCCCAGAAGTGGGTGGACTACTCACGCCTCATCGCAATCGTAGACATTGATGTATAAAAAGAAACTTGCATTAAAACTAAATTGAAAGCCTTTACAATCTTGGCAATCAACTTTCGCAAAAAGCCAAAACCCTAAAAACCTTAGAACCCCTAAACTGCTCTGTGGAACTAACTACTTCCCTCCCTGAAATTTGGATGAATAAAACTGAGCCCCTAGGGCTTTATTTATAGCCTTCTAACCCTTGCTAATCAAGGATAGAAGATATCTATCTATATCTAAATTGCTTAAAAGATAAATAAATAACATAGTGTAATTAAATAAAATAGATAGACTAGGATTATATCTAATGTGTGGACATCTTCTTTGGTCTTGATAGATCTTGATAGAATTGGACGAATCTTAGCTTGCAAGTATCCAATCCCGCTCGGACTTCTCCTCGATCTCGGATTCCGGAGCTGCTCGACAAATCTTCTCGATATGTCTTCTCGATATCGACAAAAGTTGTCGATGTCTTTGTCTTGAGTTCATCAACTCGACCTCGTCTTCCAGTGCACATGTCGAGTTGATACTTCTCGATGTCGACAAGTCTTCTCGACATCGATAACTTTCCTCTGCTTCCAGCTCTGTTCGTAAAACGCACTTTCCCGCTGCCTCGGTTGTCGGATTGACGCATATGACCATGCGTTGGAAAGCTCTTTCCGAGGGTTACAACTCTCATGGAGACATCACAGCCTGATTCAGAACGATGTAAACTAGAAATTGGCCTTCTCTCCAGCTGCACCATTCTTGGCTTCTCCATGACTTTCCATTAAGCTCCAAAATGCGTCTGATTTCTGCGAAATATGACAAAAACTTGTGTAGACCTCCATATATTGCAAACGAGTGTAAACTAAATAGATTATGTATTATTCTAACCCAAATGTATGCAATGTATGCAGAAATCGATATAAAAGTAAGTGTAAAACATGGCAAATTAGGCTCACAACAGGTGGTGCTAGATTGGATTCTACGATAGAGTTGTCGATGATTTGGATTGGAGTGTAAGATGTGAGATGGACGATATGAGTTGCGTTCTTAGAGGTAGATGGTTAGTGAGAGTGATTAGTGGTACGGGAACTGTGATCAAGTTAGCAAGAGGATTCGAGATGTCTCTTCAGGAGATAATGGTCAGGCAGAGTCTTGAGAACCTAGGAAGAGTAAGGGAGATTGTTATGGAGCACCGAGGTCGATCGAGAGAGTAGTTCATTTGTGGATTTGAGAATTCTCGTAAGAGGTAAAGTTGGGACTGCTAGGGATTCCCTAGGACGAGGGTGTACCTTATAGAGAGTCTTGGTAGATGATCGAGTGGGAGGTAGGACTTGAGGTCGGGATGTCGAAGTAGATTGATCCTTAAATGGCTTGATGGCATATGAGTTGGGATCCCTAGTAATTTGGTTTGGGATGTAGGCCTTGAATTGCAGATAGTGTGAGATTTGAGAGTTCGTATATGAGTAAGACGTGGTGGTGTTCAGAACTAGCAACGGATTCGAGTTGGTAGACTTAGGTGAGTATAATCTTGGTGCGAGAGATGATGAGTAGTGGTCGTGTCCTGTTATGTTTGGTAGTTATTGGTAGGTTTTCTTGAGGATGTGGCTTATGGTTATGCGATACTTGGGACCGAGTGTTGTGTGAATTCTATGATATAAAAGATGTTAATTCTCTGGTGTATTGCCGTTGACAATAGTGAAATGTTAGTACTAACATAGTTATCCCCTGAATTCGGTAAAATGCTAGTGTGCGGAAGTACTTGTTTGTCTCTAATGTGACGACACTTGGTAGTTAGTATGAGCATGGTGTGCTTATCTGATTGATATGATGTGCAACTTCTGTGATATGATGTGGGGAATCCTACTATGTATGATACTATGCTAGATATGTTGTGATATGTGACTATATGTGACATGAGTATGACATGTTTATGAATGTGTGATACGATTTCTATAATGTACGATTGCTATGTGTATGGTGCCCTGAATTGGAATTGCTAGGATGATAGAACTGAATTGATGAATTTGATTCTGACTTGGAACCTAGGAAGGAAATATGGGATTAGCAATAGAGGTGGATGATTCTACCTCTTGAGATTTGAAATTGCTTGACTAACGTTGGATTTAAGGGATTCAAACGGTGTTAAAAATGACTAACTTGGATTTTGAGAGACCAAACGCGATCGAGAACTTCAATGATTTTGAGACCAACCTTTTCAAATCGAGGAACCTTTTTGAAACTTTCCAACCGAGCTTGCATTATGACGCCTCACGAAGTGGATACAACCAATTTATAGGGGCCCTTATAAACTGCTTGCTAAGACCTAGTGGAGAGGTTGTAATGCTTTTCGAGTTATGATATAACCGAGAAGTCAGGGTAAGGATGTGGTAAGGGCCCATATGACACCCTCGCTACGACCTATCGGGGATATTATGATCATAACGATGATATTGTGAGAATCTCATAGGGGCACTTATGAGGCACTTACGAGATCAATGGAATGGTCCTTGGACTCACCTACTTTCAACTTCATCCCCTACCTTGTTTTGGTTTTAGTCTCGGGGACGAGACTTGTTTTTAGAGGGGGATGATGTAAAGGCTCGGATTTTTGAATCCAAATTTTATGGAAAAAGAAAATCAAAATGAATTTGAAAGCAGAATTTAGCGGAAAAACTCTATAGCTCGGACTTTAATCTCGTAAAGCGGATTTCCAACCTAAAATAAAATTTTAAAAACTAACTTGACTTGGAAACATCTTCCCCGGATTTTTTAAAATATAACTGATCGAGAGAATGGGTTTCGAAGTTCATTTTCGAGTAATTTGAAATTCATGCCTTTGGGACCACATGTGAGATTTTGTCTTCTTTTCTCCTCTCTTCACATTGACTAGGCAGTTGTAGCTCCAATACACCTCTAGCTTTTCTTTTCTCCTTTTGGCAAGTCAAACTTGACCTTACCCTCCTGCCTCACCCAAAATACTTCACCATTCTTGGGACAAGGCCAACCAAAGTCTGAGACCTCCTTTCCTAGCTTGTGTAGTGCTGCAGGTAGGGCTGTTATTTGAGCCGAACAGCTCGAGCTCAGCTCGGGTTCGACTTGGAAAAGATCGAGCTCGGCTCGTTCGTAAAGGTGAAACAAGCCGAGCATGAACATTGTTTTAGGCTCGAACCGAGCCCGAGCCGAGATCAAGCTCGAGCCCGAGCCGAGCCCCAAAGCTCGTTTAGGGTAGGGAAACTACAAGTTTATCCCTAGGGTTACTTGTGATTTTAATTATCTTGAGCTGTCTGCCTGTTCCGTTTCCACAAGTCCAGCCGTTTAGGCTTCCTCTTTCACTTCCTTTCCCAGGATTTGAGATCTCTCTCCGTTTAGACTCGACGTTTGCTCTCCAAGGTCTCTCTCGATTGAGATCTCTCTCCTGACAGATCTGAGTTCTGCGATTCAGCCGTTCAGACTTCCTCTTTCACTCTCTTCCCCAAGGCGACTCGGCGTTTGCAGATCTAAGATATCTCTCCAAGATCTATCTCGATTGAAATCTCTGTCCCCGCATATCTGAGTTCGGCGATTCAGCCGCAGATCTGAGATCTGAGATCTCTCTCGAAGAGCTCTCGGTGGCTCTCGACTCTTGGCGAATCTGCCCTCTCTCTCTCTCGAGCGTCAGTTGTGAAAGTCGTTGTGAAGGGTATGCCTATCCTTCGAACCCTTTTGTTGAAATTGATTTCTATCTTCTCAAATCCTGATTTATATGGATTCTTTTGTCTCAAATTTGTTGAAATAATCACAAATCTCCCATCTCTCGACTTCGTCACTTGGCTTCAGTCTCCCCATTTGCAACTGGATAGACAAGTCTACATATACAATGATTCAACAGTTTGATATATTTTACTGTTTGAAGTGTATATTGTAGATTTCGGAATGTAATTTGCATGTTTTACACTTAATTATAGATTTTAGTAGGTAATTTTGTATATTGTAGATTTCAGTATGTAATTTGTATGTTTTACACTTAATTTCAGTATGTTTATTGTAGATTTCAGTAAGTCAATAAAAATTTAGGGGTATATTATTGGACTGTTTGGTGAATGGTGAATGATAATTTGGAAATTGGTTTGTGTACACAGACATTTGTCGGTCAATGAACAACTTAAACGAGCTTATCGAGCCCGAACGAACGAGCTTGGGCAACGAGCTTGAACGAGCCTGAGCTCGTTCGTTCGGCTTGATCGAGCCTGTCAAGCCGAGCTCGAGTTTAGTATTAGGCTCGCGAGCCGAGCTTGAGCGCCAAAAAAAGCTCGTATAAATTTTGGGCTCGAGCTCGGCTCGGCTCGTATCCCGTTCGAGCCAAGCTTGAACATGTCAAGCTCGGCTCGTTCGGCTCGAATAACACCCCTAGCCACAGGCTCCTACCTCCTCCTTTTTTTTTAACCCAGCTCCCCACAATTTCAGAAAACCCATCCCCCCTCAATTCTTATCTTTAATTTGGAGTACAGATCGACAACACAAACTCACCCCTTCACCCCCTTTGAGTTTTGCCAAAGAGGAGATACCAAACCCCTCCTCCTCCTCCATTTTTCCAGCCCCGTCTTGCCACACCTCACCTCCGCGCCACCAATTTCAGTCACCACCGTCACCATATTCCCCAGCCACGCCACCACCGCAGCCTCCATTCCCCCGTCCTGTTTTGCCGAGAGGAGAGCCCAACACCCCCTTGCTCCTCCCTCCTCCTTCCTTGGTGATGAGCAACATCAGGCTCCTCCTCCCAGCATCGACGAACCGAGCAGCAACCCAGGAGCATCCCCGACCTACTAATGTCGATCCCATCACCCATGTCTCGCGTGAGAAGCCTCGGCAAGCCCTCGATCCTCTGTTCCGAATCGAAAACCCTTAAAGATCCAAATTTATAACCCTATACGTCTGAAACCAGGCCCCTCAGAGCTCCTTTCGCTGCCTCTAAAGCCGAATCGGGCGGATCGAGCCTCCGGCGAGCCAATCCATCCCTCTGATGAACCTCCGACAACCTCGATTCCATTGTGCGCACCCCTAGCCTCTCTTCTAGTCCTTTAGCTCGATTTTATGTGTGTTTTTGTCCTTTTCTCGGTGAGAACGAGAGAGAGAGAGAGAGAGAGAGAGAGAGAGAGAGAGAGAGAGAGAGAGAGAGAGAGAGAGAGAGAGAGAGAGAGAGATTGGAGAGGGCGTGAGTGTGATGGGAAGAGAGTGAGGAAGCCGGTGCGAGGCCGGATCGAAGGAAGAAGCCGAATGGAATGACGAGTATGATGTGGTCTTATGGAATGTTGTGAAATGATGAATGGTTGTGTTGATGGAATGATGATTATGGTGTGGTCAATTCTATTAAATGATATGTGCTTGTGTGATTGAGTGGCTAGGTGTAGACTTATATATGTGTTCTGATATGTATCTAGGTGATAAATTGCGATTATGATTGATGTATGCCAGATCTTCTATTATGCTGTTCTGCATAGCCAGGTGAGTTCATATATGAGCTCACTCAGATTCGAAAAGAGATCTCCCTGCTTGTAGCCATGTGCATACTAGGTGCTTGCATTCATAATAAAGCATGCCATGTAGTATCTTACTAGGATTGCACTCATGATTGAGCAACCGTTTACTCATTGCTTTTGTAAACAGAACGTCCGTTATCTATGAAGTAACTAGAGTCTTTGCTAGGGTTATAGGATGGCTCAGTCCCATCGGGTCCCCTATTGAGTCAATCGAGTCATAGAACTTCCTTATATTATGAGCTGCATGCGGGCTTTATTGTGGATACGGGTTGGGCATGCGTGCCGCCCGATTATTATGGAATGCATTCACGAGCTGGCCAGTCTCCGCCCTATCGGGAGGAGGTGGAGGTAGGAGAGGGATATACCACTTGGTATTCGGTGCTAAGGTCTTATTATATTTATGTACTTTATCTTAGGACCATGCTATTGTGTTAATATTCCGCCTTGCATCTAGAAGCATCTTTATTAGGACTAGCGTGTGTATGTGTCTGCTTCTTTGGGATTATATTGCATAGGGCTTCAATCTGACACCGCCCCGCATACATTTTTTTTAGGTTTGAGTTATTGCATGATTGTTCCTTGCTTCTGTAATGTGGGAACTCTCTGGGGGGATTGCAAAGAAATGGTCTAACCTTAGATTTCGATATATATGCTTGTTGATTTGGCTTTGACCTGGCTCTGCCGTGGCACCCTCTTCTATTACACCTTGATTCTACAATTGGCATGACTGTTGGTTTTCCACGCTTCGACTTATGACATGTACATGGGACTTCCCCCAGGGATTCCAACGATCCCTTCGAATTTTGGGTATGAAGTCCCACCTGAAAACGTTAGAGTAGAATTTCAAACCTTCCACCTATGCTCGGGACGCAAGATCCTAACAAGGGGTTTCATCCCTCGAAACGTATCCCGAGAATCATAATCCCGGGCCGTTACAGATGGTAACCAGATCGAAAGTCAATCTTGGAGAAAAAATTGGCTCCCTGAAGTTGATCCAATAAGTCATCGATGCGTGGCAGCGAATACTTGCTCTTGATCGTCACCTTGTTCAGCTCCTGATAATCAATACACAGGCGGAAAGAGTCGTCTTTCTTCTTCACAAACAGCACGAGACTACCCCAAGGTGAAGCACTAGGTCGAATATAACCCTTCTCTAACAACTCTTCAAGCTGACTCTTCAATCCTTGCATCTCCACGGGAGCCATGCGATACGGGGCTTTGGAAATATGAGCGGTTCTTAGCTCTAAGTCAATGGTGAACTCTATGAACCGCTTTAGAGGTAAACCAGGAATCTCATCGGGAAAAACAAACATCAGGGAATTCCCGGACTACAAGAATATCGGGATAGGACCCGGGTCTGATGGCTGATCGTGCACATAGCATAAGAATCTGGCACAACCTTGACATAAAAATCTGGTTGCCTGCATTACATTAATAACATGGTCATCCTCCTCAGGAATGCACCCTCGAAAGGGTCACGGTTTTCCGTCCATAATCAATCATTGCACAAACATTACCAAGTAGTGTTCAATACAAGTCATATGAAAATTAAAACATTAAGCACAAACTATATTTTGATAATAGTCGTTTGTTGTAAGCGGAATCTGCCATGTTTTACAACAACTTTTATATCGATTTTTGTATACATTACATTCATTTGGGCTAGAATAGTACAGAATCTATGTAGTTTATGTTCATTTGCCAAACTATGGAATCTACACCAGTTTCTGTTTAAAATCGCAGAAATCGAGGCTTTTACAGCAATTCTACAGAAAGTCAGAAGAGCTCGGAAAACCACTACAGAAGTCCAAGGTCAAAGCAGCAGAACAAGTCTGAGAGTCAACCTTACTCGACATCGAGTAGGTCTGCTCGACCTAGACAAGCATGACCGAACACGGCCTTGTCGAGCAAGCCTGCTCGAGAAGCCAGACAACCCGAGCCTCCGGAGTCTACTCGATCTCGACAAACTCTGGTCGAGATCGACGAAGCCCAGCACCATGCCCGGAGTCGACAAGCCAGTCCCAGCCAGACGAGGAGGAGTCCTCGACGAGACCATCCGAGCCATCCTCGACGAATCCTACTCGATCTCGACAAGAGTTAATCGAGATCGACAAGGCACCCAGATCATGTCCGACCCTGTCGAGGAGATCTACTCGAGAAACCCTAGTCGGCAAGCCAGTCTACTCGAGGTCGACTAGGTCTACTCGACATCGACGAGCGCCAGGAGCCATGTCCAAGTCCGGCGAGCACCAGCTAGCCGAGACGACGAACCAAGCCAAGTCGACCAGGACCCCTACTTGAAGTCGACTAGACCTACTCGAGGTCGACGAAGCTTCCAGAGCCGAATGACGCGGTTCGACGAATCCTACTCGACTTAGGGTTGCTTGGGCGCAAAGTTGCTGAAATCTATCCGAAACTATCAAGATCTACCATGAAGAGAAAGATTTTATCCATTGAAGACATTTAGATATAATTCCTATAGTAGATTTAATTTCCATTAAAACATTTTATTTATCTTTAAAAGCAAGTAGATATAATTTTAGATATAGATAGATATCTTCTTTCCTAGAATAGCTAGGGAATGAAGGCTATAAATAAAGCCTAGGGGGCTCAGTTTTATTCATTCAATTCTGGATCCAATTTCAGAGAGGGAAGTAGTTAGTTCCATTCAGAGATAAAGTTTAGGGGTTCTAAGGTTTTTAGGGTTTTGGCTTACAGCGAAAGTTGATTGCCAGGATTGTAAAGGCTTTGAATTTAGTTTTTATGCAAGTTTCTTTCATCAATTAAATGTCTGCGATTGCAATGAGGAGCGAGTAGTCCACCCACTTCTGGGGCTGGGGTGAGCCCGACGGTGGCCATGTGAGGCGATGCGATAAAGGTCAGATCTTTTGTGCGATTCATCTTCTTTCCCTATGAGCATGATTTTTTTGCGAGAGTTGAAGGTGATCCTTGTTTGTATTATTGAAGCGAAAGTGATCTTAATGCAACCTGGGTTAATTATGTGAAAAAGGGTTAGTAACAATTAGGGTTTATGCGAAAGCCTCTATATTCCTATTTGTTAATGACGAAAGTTATTTGATGAAAAGCATGATCTTTTATGCCTTTATGTGTTGTTTTGCATGGTTATCGTTGCGGTGTTGAAACCCTAGCCTTGGAGGTCTTTTAATATATTGATTTATTTCATCGAAATTCTGAGTTCTGAGTTTTGAAATTCTGCAAGTTTTAAAGTTTCTGTCTTTTCACTGTTTCTTGTCGACACAGACCAGCCTTTGTCGATCTCGAGTACACCTTTGTCGAGGTCGAGGAGAGTTAGTCTAGGTCGAGTTGAGTCTTTGCTTCTGTTGTCGATTTCTGAAGTTTCTGTGTTTACAGTTCCTAGTCGATATCGAGTACCTCTTGTCGAGGTCGAGTAGGGCTGTCTTCGTCGAGTTGTTTGCTTTTGTTTTCTGTTTTCTGTTTTCATTACTGCTTTTGTCGACCTAGAGGACAGCTTGTCGACTTCGACCAGCTTCTGTGTCCTCGAGTTACTTTCTGTCTTTGCTCTTGTCCTTTGCTTTGCTTTGCTTTTGCTTTGCTTTGTTCTTTGCTTTTGTTTTAGTTGCCCTTGCTGGGATTATTTGTTTCTATTTTATTTCTGCTTCTGCTTCTGTTTCTGTGTTGTTCTGCTGCTGTGTCTGTGAGAATCTGATAGCTACCTAAGAACTGCTGACGTGCTTCCTCGTGGATTCGATCCTGACTTTTCTCTTACTACAACGGGAGGAAGTCTTGTATTTATTTGCTGAGACAGGGGAGTCTATCTGAACTATATTTTACATCTATTTTCAATACTTGACCAACTCCTGCAACAACAAATTGGGGCCGTTGCCGGGGAAGCAATCAATCGCGCCTTAGGTAGTCAGTTCTCACTGTCTCTTTGAGTTAGATTGCAGGTGTATGCGTCGTTCTGGTCAAACACCCGAGTTTGACAACTTAGACGAACCGGAGCGCTACCTACACATCCACTCCAAACTCAAAAGGATCATGTCGGCCGCTGAAACACAGGAAACAGCTAATCGCTAGGCTTACCAGGGAACTAGCCGCAAGGGATGCCGCTATCAACGCTAAAGATGCTGCTATCGCCGCTGAGAGAGCAGCAAGGGAACAAGCACAGGCTGAGCTTGCCCAGTATCCAACCCCGGCAGAGGACTACATGCATCCAACTCTCGTCGTGCCTGAATCGGCGATTCTAATCCCTGAAAACTCTTTTGAAATTCGCACTCAATTTCTTATAGAGCTTAAAAACAATGCCTTTTACGGCAGATTTAATGAGTGTCCTCTTGAACATATTACTAACTTTCATGATATGTGCCGTACTCTTGCAGAAGGCACAACTCTGGAATATGTCAAGATGAAATCTTTTTGCTGGTCGCTCGCTGGACCTGCACTAAAATGGCTGGAAGGGCTGAAGGCAAGATCACTCACAACCTGGGCCCAAGTAGAGCAAGAGTTTCTGAACAAATTCTTCCCACCTGCCAAAACAGCACATCTCCGCCAGAAAATCACCGCCTTTAAACAGCAGAAAGGGGAACCGCTGGCAAGGGCATGGGAGCGCTACAAAGAACTGCTACGATCTTGCCCTACTCATGGACAGCCGCCCTACATCATTCAGGAGATCTTCTTCAACTCTCTTGATCAAGTCACTAAGGACAGAATCAACAATTATACTCGCTATGAGTATCACTACTAAAAAAACAGGAAATAGCTACAGATGGTTAGCCACGGATTATAGGCGACGTTGTATTCGTGGCCATTAGCGATGACATTGGCCACGACTGTTCCTGACCGTTGCTATATTCGTGGCTAATACTCATCCTGGTATGACATGCCAAAACATTCGTGGCTATTAGCAACGACCCAAATGTCCGTAGCTGATTTCGTGGCTCGATATGTGTCAATGTCAGTAAATAGCCACGAACGTAGCCACGAATAGGATTGTCATGGCTGTTTTCGACGCTGAAATAGCCACAACACAATATCTGTCGCTAAATCCGTGGCTATTAATCATCGGAAATCAAATGAACATGTGGTGAGTGGGCCTTTGGACACTAATTGTAGGTGGGCCGGATATATATATCATGAATGGGCTATCCGATGACACTCAATCCGTGGCTAAATCCGGATACAAACTCTCCCAAAAATTTTGGGCTCGGCCCAATAGAAGAGAGTGAAAGCCCAATTACCTTATCTCAACCCATTTGATGAAGTGGTGATTTAGCGACAATTGAATCCGTGGCTAAATCCGTGGCTAAATAAGCCCAAATATGATTGTTTTCCCCGATTGGCCCATTGACGGGCCCAAATATGTCAATGAAATTTTTTGTATATAAATTGACAAGTGTTGAAAAAAATACATATTAACAAATTAATAAATTCTTATGAGAATATTATAAGGATATGTTTTGAGGAAAATTCATATAAGTGACTAATAAATGTTTAATAAAACCTTATATTAAGTAATAAATTCTTATTAGAACAATATAAGAGTATGTTTTGAGGAAAATTGATATAAGTTACTAATAAATGTTTAACAAAACCTTATATTGACTAATAAATTCTTATTAGAATATTATGAGGGTGTTTTGAGGAAAACTCATGTAAGTGTCTAATAAATGTTCAATAAAACATTATAGTAAGTAATAAATTCTTATTATAATACTACAAGAGTATGTTTTGAGTAAAACTCATATAAGTAGCTAATAAAACCCTATATTAAGTAACAAATTCTTATTATAATACTATAAGGTTAAGTTTTGAAGAAAACTCATATAAGTAACTAATAAAACGTTATATTAACTAATAAATTCTTATTAGAATGCTCTAATAGTATGTTTTGAGTAAAACTCATATAAGTAGCTAATAGTTTTTATCATTCTAAAAAAGCGTGCATGAATAGTAAACGACAAGTTTTAATTAACAGAGGGAGTATTAAGTAATAAATTCTTATTATAATACTATAAGGGTATGTTTTGAAGAAAACTCATATAAGTAACTAATAAAACCTTATATTACCTAATAAATTCTTATTAGAATACTCTAAAAGTATGTTTTGAGTAAAACTCATATAAGTAGCTAATAAAACACTATATTAAGTAACAAATTCTTATTATAATACTATAAGGTTAAGTTTTGAAGAAAACTCATATAAGTAACTAATAAAACCTTATATTGACTAATAAATTCTTATTAGAATACTCTAAGAGTATGTTTTGAGTAAAACTCATATAAGTAGCTAATAAAACCTTATATTAAGTAATAAATTCTTATTATAATACTATAAGAGTATGTTTTGAGTAAAAATCATATAAGTAGCTAATAAAACCTTATATTATGTAACAAATTCTTATTATAATACTATAAGGGTATGTTTTGAAGAAAACTCATATAAGTAACTAATAAAACCTTATATTACCTAATAAATTCTTATTAGAATACTCTAAAATTATATTTTGAGTAAAACTCATATAAGTAGCTAATAAAACCTTATATTAAGTAATAAATTCTTATTATAATACTATAAGAGTATGTTTTGAGTAAAACTCATATAAGTAGCTAATAAAACCCTATATTAAGTAACAAATTCTTATTATAATACTATAAGGTTAAGTTTTGAAGAAAACTCATATAAGTAACTAATAAAACGTTATATTAACTAATAAATTCTTATTAGAATGCTCTAAGAGTATGTTTTGAGTAAAACTCATATAAGTAGCTAATAAAACCTTATATTAACTAATAAATTCTTATTAAAATACTCTAAGAGTATGTTTTGAGTAAAACTCAAATAAGTAGCTAATAAAACCTTATATTAAGCAATAAATTCTTATTATAATACTATAAGGGTATGTTTTGAGTAAAACTCAAATAAGTAGCTAATAAAACCTTATATTAAGCAATAAATTCTTATTATAATACTATAAGGGTATGTTTTGAGTAAAACTCATATAAGTAGCTAATAAAACCTTATATTAAGTAATAAATTCTTATTATAATACTATAAGGGTATGTTTTGAGGAAAACTCATATAAGTAACTAATAAAACCTTATATTGACTAATAAATTCTTATTAGAATACTCTAAGAGTATGTTTTGAGTAAAACTCATATAAGTAGGTAATAAAACCTTATATTAAGTAATAAATTCTTATTATAATACTATAATTGTATGTTTTGAGTAAAACTCATATAAGTATCTAATAAAACCTTATATTAAGTAATAAATTCTTATTATAATAATATAAGGGTATGTTTTGAGTAAAACTCATATAAGTAACTAACAAAACCTTATATTGACTAATAAATTCTTATTAGAATACTCTAAGAATATGTTTTGAGTAAAACTCATATAAGTAGCTAATAAAACCTTATATTAAGTAATAAATTCTTATTATAATACTATAAGAGTATGTTTTGAGTAAAAATCATATAAGTAGCTAATAAAACCTTATATTATGTAACAAATTCTTATTATAATACTATAAGGGTATGTTTTGAAGAAAACTCATATAAGTAACTAATAAAACCTTATATTACCTAATAAATTCTTATTAGAATACTCTAAAATTATATTTTGAGTAAAACTCATATAAGTAGCTAATAAAACCTTATATTAAGTAATAAATTCTTATTATAATACTATAAGAGTATGTTTTGAGTAAAACTCATATAAGTAGCTAATAAAACCCTATATTAAGTAACAAATTCTTATTATAATACTATAAGGTTAAGTTTTGAAGAAAACTCATATAAGTAACTAATAAAACGTTATATTAACTAATAAATTCTTATTAAAATACTCTAAGAGTATGTTTTGAGTAAAACTCAAATAAGTAGCTAATAAAACCTTATATTAAGCAATAAATTCTTATTATAATACTATAAGGGTATGTTTTTAGTAAAACTCAAATAAGTAGCTAATAAAACCTTATATTAAGCAATAAATTCTTATTATAATACTATAAGGGTATGTTTTGAGTAAAACTCATATAAGTAGCTAATAAAACCTTATATTAAGTAATAAATTCTTATTATAATACTATAAGGGTATGTTTTGAGGAAAACTCATATAAGTAACTAATAAAACCTTATATTGACTAATAAATTCTTATTAGAATACTCTAAGAGTATGTTTTGAGTAAAACTCATATAAGTAGGTAATAAAACCTTATATTAAGTAATAAATTCTTATTATAATACTATAATTGTATGTTTTGAGTAAAACTCATATAAGTATCTAATAAAACCTTATATTAAGTAATAAATTCTTATTATAATAATATAAGGGTATGTTTTGAGTAAAACTCATATAAGTAACTAATAAAACCTTATATTGACTAATAAATTCTTATTAGAATACTCTAAGAGTATGTTTTGAATAAAACTCATATAAGTAGCTAATAAAACCTTATATTAAAATTAGAATACTCTAAGAGTATGTTTTGAGTAAAACTCATATAAGTATCTAATAAAACCTTATCCTAAGTAATAAATTCTTATTATAATAATATAAGGGTATGTTTTGAGTAAAACTCATATAAGTAACTAATAAGTGTTGAATAAAACCAAATACGGAGTATTAAGTAATAAATTCTTATTAGAATACTATAAGGGTATGTTTTAATGAAAACTCATATAAGTTTAATAAATGTTTAATAAAACCTTAAATTAACTAATAGATTCTTACGAAATTACTATAAAAATAAGTTTTGAGGAAAACTTATATAAGTAACTAATAAGTGTTGAATAAAATCTTATGTCAATTAATAAATTCGTATGAGAATAATATACAAGTAATTTTATTTTTACAATATCTTATAAAATTTTAAAGAGTATTTGATTTCGTTGGTATTTTAAAAGATATCTTAACTTTTATTAATATTTTATAATATTAATTTTTTATATAGTACTAGTATGTTTCAAAATAGAAAACACCAATAACGTCATTATTATATATTTATAGAAAAGGTCAATATATGTTGAAATTTTTTTATTCACATTTGGCGCTCAATCGAAAATTTTTGAGCTGTATAATAATTTTTGGGGGGAAACTTCCCGGGCTTTAACTTTGAAATTTTAGATGGGGGCCCAAGTTGGTACAAAAGGCAACTTTACACTTTCTAACCCTAGGCCTCTTCACTGCTTCTCCCTCTTCACCGCCTCTTCACTTCTTCTCCCTCTTCTGCTCTTCACCGCCTCGCCTCTCCTTCACAATTTCACAGATTCAACTCGCCTTCCATTGTAGCATCTAGTCCCTCTCGTCTCTCCATTCCATTTGCTTCAAAATTTGTGCTTTTGATCGACCAATTTCATTTCCCGGAGTTCGAGCACGCTTCATTTTCCATGGTTGAAGATCTCTTCCAACAATCTCCCGACCTCTTATTTCCAGGTATGTTTTCTTCTTCTTCTTCTTCTCATCTCATGATCTCTTGTTTTCAATTTATTTGTTGATCTTGCTCTCATGGTCTCGAAGCCTCCTGGTGTACACCGCCAGACGCTCCTATTCGGGAGGGAGAGGAGCCTTTCCTTCTGGTCTCACCCTTGGTTGCATCACGGTACCTTCACCGCCTCTTCACCGCCAGATGCTCACATTCTCTGACGCCGTCGATCTCCCCCGCCTCCTCCACCTCCGCTCTTACTTTCTGATGCATTCGGCCTTTCCTTTCCCTTGACTCGCAAATTCGGCCTCAGGTTTGTCCCTTTCCTTAGCTTCTTTTCCACTTGATTTTCAGTTGGCAATTTGTGTTGATTTCCATTTGAGAAAGATGAATGAAACCCCATGTTTTGAGTCTCTCAGTGAAAATATTTATTCTGCAGAGGTTGCTATCACTATGGAAGAAGAAATTTGGGGAAGAGATGAACGAGGACCTTTTATATGTTTTGTCTGTAGATCGCATACTTCAGATAGAAGATTTTCAGGAGGTATTTTGGTTCATTGACCTTTGTAATAATGGTTTTGTCGAGCGTGTAAAAACGTTTTATGATGCATAATTGCACAACAAGGGTATAGGCAAAAAAGGAGTTTGTTTAACTGCTAACCCTTGTTCGTTTCAGGATGGTATGTGGGTGGCTTCTTCAGATTATAAACATGCAAAACCTGATCCCCTTAGAGATGTTGCAGAAAGCATTGTGAATGACATAAACACCAACAACATTGAAGATGTTCTTAGCTTCTTTTCACTTGATTTTCACTGTATTTTCTCCAAAATACTACCAATTGTTCTTGATTGGTGAATTTGTGTGTTTCATTTGGTCAATTGCTTTCTAAATTGAAATTGGATTTGTGTTGATAGTGAATTTGTGTTAGAATTATTTTCATTGTGATTTATAACTTTTTATAATCTTACAAGTAGTTTTGATGCATGGACAGGTTGGTTCAAGGAATGCTATGGAACATGAAGTGTCAACAAAAAATTGGATGTTTGATTTCTTTTGTAGTTTGTTTCTTTTGTATCTAAAATTTGTTCTTTATTTTTGTCCTCCATTTATGTATGTTTGGATTTGGTTAATCTCATATTGGTTTATTATTATTGATGTGTTTATATATATTTTCCATATGTATATATACAATGTTTCCAAAATACGAGGATACGGAATTTGCTACAAAATCATGAAACAAATGAAAATCAGCATTAGCTACGACTTTAGCCTCAAAAATAGCAATGACACGAACTTAGCCACGATTTTAGCTACACCCATGCCTTATTTGCAGCAACGAAATCAGCCACGACCGTAGCCACAAATTCAGCAATGGCCTAATTCCGAAGCTAATTTATTTGCCTCAGCCACGAGATTCAAATGTCCATCACCAGCCAAGGGCTTAGCCACGACTTGACAATTCGTTGCTAAATCCATTGCTAAACAGCCGTCGCTATTAGTCACGAGGCATATGGCTACGGACGGCCCATCCGTGGCTATTTTCGTGGCTAAACCGGTTAGCCACGGTCATTCGTGGCCAATGCCGTGGCTATTTTCCGTAGCTATTTCCTGCGTTTTTAGTAGTGTATCTGACAATGCCGCCAAGTGACGCATGGGGAGTACTGGAGAAGCTCACTACCTACGACAACAAGTATGGGTCTACTGCAACTTATGAAGAGAACCCATACGCCAGGCCAGCACCATCCATGCCGCTCTATGAGCCATCAAAAGAGATTGATCCAGATGTCAGGGAGCAATACTACAGAGATCAGAATAGGAAGCTCATCAAGCAAGTAAAGTATCTCTCTGTCAACCAGCCTTGCATAGAATGCGGATCGCAAAGGCACACCACTCCTGAGTGCCCACACACAGAGCAAGTCAGATTGGCAGAGTACCATGAGGATGTAGCTTACGCACGGGGACCCAATCGCTACATGGGGGACCAAAGGTTTCAGCAACCACAGTGGAACCAAGGTGTCCCTAGGAATCCCCCGCCCTACAGAGCTCCAGGACATCCAGAAAGGGAACAGAAAAAGGATGATATACAGCTGGTCCTGAAAGAAATACGGAGAAACCACTCAGAAACTAGGCAATCTTTCAACTCCGTCTATACTCAGATGCAAGGTGTCAACTCTAGGCTTGGGGAAATTGATAAATGGCGGAAAACAGTTGATACACAGATTGGTCAGCTAGCAGCGGGAATCCCTAGACAATCAGGAGCACTCCCTGGATCTTCAGAACAAAATCCCAAGGGAAAGACTGGACACGTCGCTGCTGTAAAACTCAGGAGCGGCCATCAATTGCAAGAGCCAGAGGTTGGAAAGCAGCAGAACGACGAAGATCAGCAAGTCGACCTCGACAAATCCGTAGTCGATCTCGACAAAAATGTACTCGACCTCGACAAGACTCTCGTCGATCTCGAGGAGAAATTGCCAGAATCTTCGTCTGCTCCGAACAGCAACTCGACTGCACCCAATCCAGTCGATCTCGACAAGCCTCTTGTCGATGTCGAGGAGCCCCTGGGCGACATAGAGCAGCCTGCAGCACCTCCGACATCTGTTCTGGCTCCGAATCAAAAAAAGAAGCTGCCTTTCCCCACAAAATCTCTAAAGGACCCAGTAGAGAAAAGGTTTCAGCGCTTCATCAAGATGCTTCAGAAGCTGAACGTCACCATCCCCTTCACAGAAGCTCTCAATGAAATGTCGTCCTACGTCAAGTTCCTGAAGGAGATTCTGAGCAAAAAGCGATCGATGGCAGAAATCACAGAGGAATGCAGCCATCTGGACATATTGGAGAAGAGGCCGGATCCAGGTAAGTTTGCTATAACTATTGGATTTGGTCCTTACAAAATTAATGCCCTATGTGATCTTGGAGCTAGTGTTAGTATTATGCCTTTAACGATTTGGTCCAAGATTAAGATAGGTGCCCTGGAGCCTGTGGATGCTAGACTTTACATGGCCAACAACACGGTGGTCATCCCCACAGGCATGGTGGAAAATGTCCCAGTACAAGTAGGTAAATTCTTCGTCCCTGCTGATTTCTTAATTGTTGATATGCAAGAAGATCCTGCTTGTCCAATTATTTTAGGAAGACCATTCTTGGCGACGGTGGATGCCAACATAAGCGTAAGGAAAGGAGTGCTCACCTTCAACATCAGCGATGAGGTAATTGAGTATTCCTTTAATAAAACTGAAAGGCATGCAGGTCCAATGGAAGAGGTCAAATCTATCTCAGCTGGCTACATCACCTGCGGGGAACCCAAGGTCAGAAATATGACCCCTGAGGAGATAGAAAAAAGGGACATGGAGGCCCAGGTGGAGGAGATCATGGCAATCCTCAAGGAAAACACAGAGAATCCCATTGACACAGACCAAGGTAAGT
Organism: Persicaria tinctoria; assembly: GCA_037127255.1. Taxonomy (NCBI): domain Eukaryota; kingdom Viridiplantae; phylum Streptophyta; class Magnoliopsida; order Caryophyllales; family Polygonaceae; genus Persicaria; species Persicaria tinctoria. The sequence goes on from JBANSL010000005.1 coordinate 49,355,942, forward strand.
CCTTGTGGATTCATTATTTTTCGGATGCCTTGACAGGAGCTAAGTATGGGGTCAAGATCGACCAGGGCTCCTCGACATCGAGTAGAACCCTAGTCGATCTCGACCAGACCAAGGAGACTCCACCAGAGCCGGCTTCGTCGGGCAGCAAACCAGAGGAACAGCCCTACTCGACCTCGAGGAGGCTCGTCGAGATCGACCACCAGAACCCTAAGTCGACTCGGCTTTCCTCGAGCACACCAGCAGAGCCAGGACCAGCCTCGTCGACCTCGACAAGGCTTGTCGAGGTCGACCACAACTGGGAGCCACCAGTCCCTGCTTCCTCGACGCCGCAGCAACCAGGAGGAAAACCCTCGTCGACCTCGACCACCCTAGTCGAGATCGACTACCAGTCGGCACTACCAAACCCTGTGTTCTCAAGGAGCATCCCACCAGGAGCAGAGTCCTTGTCGAGGTCGACCAGCCAACTCGAGGTCGACAAGACCTGTTCTTCCTCGACTTCTGACTCTTCGACCAGACCACCACCAGAGCCTGCAGTCTCGTCGATCTCGAGGAGCCCTAGTCGAGATCGACCAAACACTGTGGTGCCCGATTCCGTTTCCGCAAAGGTAAGTCAAGGTATGGATCTTTCTTCTCCTATTTCCATCAAAGATTTATCTATACATGGGAGAGGTCTGCCTTGGTATGTGCGATTGTGCAGGATTTCCAATGATGAGCCTAAGGAGTATGAAGTTGGAGACAAGCTCTATGTCTCTAAATCAAAGGATCATTGGTTTCCCAACAAATTCAACAAGAAGCGGATGGGACCGTTTGTGGTGAACAAGATCCATTCTGGAGGATTACAGCTGATGGACAAGAATGGAGTCTTATTTGAGGCCCAAGCTACATGGGCCCTGCAGATGCCACCTTGAGCATTAATGAAAGTCGGCCTAGCGACTATAAAATCTAGAGCGTGTACATAGACTTTTTAGGACATTTGAGACTTTGTTTTTGTTTTTGCTATTATGGGTATATGTCTTCTACTTTTTCAGGTCAATGGATAGAACCAAAGCTTACTCGGACTAAGAGGTGCTCCATTCGAAATTTTGCAGCTCTGCACACATGTCTTGTGAGTTTCTTTCTTTACTCTTTACATTGTTCTTTATATACAGTGAGGACACTGAAATATTTAAGTATGGGGTGGGGGAAGAGCTTACTTTGTGCATATTTGCCATATTTGATCATATTTTACATATATATGCATTATTTCTTTGAATTGCTACATGGCTATTTTGGAATGCATTATTTGATATATGTGCCTATATGCATGTTTTCCAAAATTTGAGAAAAATGACCCCCATTGAAAATTTGAATAATGTCATGGAAGCTTATATTGGACTCGACGATGCAAAATTGGATTCATTAGAGATATAGTATGAAATTGCCTAGTAAAGGGAAGTCACAATAAAGTGCATTATTTTCTTGAAAACCATGAAAGGAGGTAAAATTTGAATTTGCTTTTGACATGTTGCATGATAAGATGATGGAGGACTTTATATTTCCATATAATGCTCATTGTAAATTCCTAGCCATACCTATGCTTATGCATCACAAAAGCCATAATATGCCTTATTTCAAATATTGCTCCACATGAACAAAATATTTGCCATTCTTTACCTTATCCGGGGATTATGTTGAGAATGATGTTACATTATGGAGATGTTATATGGTGTTTGTGTTATTATAATTATTGGAGTTTGGCAAGGAAATTGTTTGAATATATGGAAAATTTAATGAGTGAAAGAAAATCCAATCACCTCAGGAGATAAAGGTAGATTGACCCTACTCTCTAAGATAATAGTTTGGAGAGATGGGACACATTGTGAGGAGTCCAAAGCACTAAGTATCCGGGGCCATTCATGACACCCATGTTTGCGACTCGCGAGAAGGCAGTGCTGAGGTCAGAGAGGTAAAAGCATTATTATTGAAAAAAGCAATATGAAATGTGATGAATCAAAGGAAGAAAGGAATGTGGAATGAAATTCAAAGTTTGGAAAGTACTCCATTTCCCCGGATCAAAAAGCACCACATTGCCAGACATCGCCCACCTTTTAGCCTTTTACCAATCTACTCCTTCATGAGCTTAAATTAAAGTCTTCTTGATTATCAATGCTTTGTCACTTATATTGTTTTTGCATAACCCTCCTTTTGTGAGTAGATGTTGCTTTTACATATTTGCACATGCATGGATCTGTGACACTAGTACCTTTTCGAGGATGGTAATTGATTGCAGGGACATATAAGAATGAATCTAAGATGTTGAGAGTTTTGATTTCTTCCCCTGAATGACAATTAAAAGTATTGCTTGAGGACAAGCAAGCTTAAGTATGGGGTGTTTGTTGTAAGCGGAATCTGCCATGTTTTACAGCAACTTTTATATCGATTTTTGTATACATTACATTCATTTGGGCTAGAATAGTACAGAATCTATGTAGTTTATGTTCATTTGCCAAACTATGGAATCTACACCAGTTTCTGTTTAAAATCGCAGAAATCGAGGCTTTTACAGCAATTCTACAGAAAGTCGGAAAAGCTCGGAAAACCACTACAGAAGTCCAAGGTCAAAGCAGCAGAACAAGTCTGAGAGTCAACCTTACTCGACATCGAGTAGGTCTACTCGACCTAGACAAGCATGACCGAACACGGCCTTGTCGAGCAAGCCTGCTCGAGAAGCCAGACAACCCGAGCCTCCGGAGTCTACTCGATCTCGACAAACTCTGGTCGAGATCGACGAAGCCCAGCACCATGCCCGGAGTCGACAAGCCAGTCCCAGCCAGACGAGGAGGAGTCCTCGACGAGACCATCCGAGCCATCCTCGACGAATCCTACTCGATCTCGACAAGAGTTAATCGAGATCGACAAGGCACCCAGATCATGTCCGACCCTGTCGAGGAGATCTACTCGAGAAACCCTAGTCGGCAAGTCAGTCTACTCGAGGTCGACTAGGTCTACTCGACATCGACGAGCGCCAGGAGCCATGTCCAAGTCCGTCGAGCACCAGCTAGCCGAGACGACGAACCAAGCCAAGTCGACCAGGACCCCTACTCGAAGTCGACTAGACCTACTCGAGGTCGACGAAGCTTCCAGAGCCGAATGACGCGGTTCGACGAATCCTACTCGACTTAGGGTTGCTTGGGCGCGAAGTTGCTGAAATCTATCCGAAACTATCAAGATCTACCATGAAGAGAAAGATTTTATCCATTGAAGACATTTAGATATAATTCCTATAGTAGATTTAATTTCCATTAAAACATTTTATTTATCTTTAAAAGCAAGTAGATATAATTTTAGATATAGATAGATATCTTCTTTCCTAGAATAGCTAGGGAATGAAGGCTATAAATAAAGCCTAGGGGGCTCAGTTTTATTCATTCAATTCTGGATCCAATTTCAGAGAGGGAAGTAGTTAGTTCCATTCAGAGATACAGTTTAGGGGTTCTAAGGTTTTTAGGGTTTTGGCTTACAGCGAAAGTTGATTGCCAGGATTGTAAAGGCTTTGAATTTAGTTTTTATGCAAGTTTCTTTCATCAATTCAATGTCTGCGATTGCAATGAGGAGCGAGTAGTCCACCCACTTCTGGGGCTGGGGTGAGCCCGACAGTGGCCATGTGAGGCGATGCGATAAAGGTCAGATCTTTTGTGCGATTCATCTTCTTTCCCTATGAGCATGATTTTTTTGCGAGAGTTGAAGGTGATCCTTGTTTGTATTATTGAAGCGAAAGTGATCTTAATGCAACCTGGGTTAATTATGTGAAAAAGGGTTAGTAACAATTAGGGTTTATGCGAAAGCCTCTATATTCCTATTTGTTAATGACGAAAGTTATTTGATGAAAAGCATGATCTTTTATGCCTTTATGTGTTGTTTTGCATGGTTATCGTTGCGGTGTTGAAACCCTAGCCTTGGAGGTCTTTTAATATATTGATTTATTTCATCGAAATTCTGAGTTCTGAGTTTTGAAATTCTGCAAGTTTTAAAGTTTCTGTCTTTTCACTATTTCTTGTCGACACAGACCAGCCTTTGTCGATCTCGAGTACACCTTTCTCGAGGTCGAGGAGAGTTAGTCTAGGTCGAGTTGAGTCTTTGCTTCTGTTGTCGATTTCTGAAGTTTCTGTGTTTACAGTTCCTAGTCGATATCGAGGAACTGTAGTCGAGATCGAGTTGGTTTGCCTTTGTCGAGTTGTTTGTTTTCAGTTTCTGAGTTTCTGTTGTCGACTGCCTTGGTCGACCTAGAGGACAGCTTGTCGAGATCGACCAGCTTCTGTGTCCTCGAGCTATTTTCTGTCTTTTTGCTTTCGTCTTTGTGCTTTTATTTCTGTCTTTTGTTTATTTGTTTGCTTTTGTTTTAGTTGCCCTTGCTGGGATTATTTGTTTCTATTTTATTTCTGCTTCTGCTTGTGTTTCTGTGCTGTTCTGCTGCTGTGTCTGTGAGAATCTGATAGCTACCTAAGAACTGCTGACGTGCTTCCTCGTGGATTCGATCCTGACTTTTCTCTTACTACAACGGGAGGAAGTCTTGTATTTATTTGCTGAGACAGGGGAGTCTATCTGAACTATATTTTACATCTATTTTCAATTCAATACTTCTCAGCAGAATGGCAAGGCAGAAAGAATCATCAGAACCATCACCAACATGATGCGCTCTCTCCTCTTCCACGCATCTATTCCCCTTCCCTATTGGCCTCATGCCTTATCCACCACATGTTATCTCCTAAACATTCTCCCTTCCACTACCCTACAAAATCGCTCGCCGGCTCAGACTCTTTATTACGCCGAGCCTAGGTATGATCACCTTCGTACCTTTGGTTGCTTATGCTTCCCTAATCAGTCATCCACTGCCCCCCACAAGCTTCACCCTCGTTCCACCCCTTGTGTCTTTCTTGGCTACCCGTCTGATCATCGCGGTTACATTTGCCTCGATATCAAGACTCACAAGATCATTCTCTCTCGTCATGTCACCTTTGATGAGTCGCGATTTCCCTTCGCGTCTCCCACACCCCCTGTGTCGTCCACGGAGTCTGAGTCGCCTTTCCCTCACTTCATTCTTCCCCAGAGCTCTCCCGGTGCTCCTACGTCTCCCCCTCCCCCACCTCCCCCGCCACCATCCATCACCAGACCTCACACCCGCAGCGTCTCCGGTGTCTTTCGGCCCCGACATATCGTCTCCATGACCGCCGACCATCACCTCGCTATACACCTCACCTCCCCTCCACCTACATCAGCGCCTCCCCTACGCGCGGCGCCCGCCGCAACCCACTTTGCAGCACCCGCGCCCCTGGCGGCGCTCAGTACACGGCTCCATGCTGGCGCGCCCGCGTCCCCTGCTGGCATGCCCGCGTCCTTCGCCTCTCCTGCCCCCATCTTTCCCGACTCCCTTTCACCCTCTGCCTCCGCCTAGACCTCCCTCTCCCCCGTTCCCACCTCCCACAAAACAGCCCTCCTAGACCCGAATTGGCAGGCGGCTATGCTCGACGAATACAGGGCCCTTACGAAGAATGGTACTTGGGTTCTTGTGCCTCGCCCTCCTGAGGCGAACGTCATTCGCTGTATGTGGCTCTTCCGTCACAAGTTCCGCTCTGATGGGACATTGGAGCGCTACAAGGCCCGTCTGGTGGTTAACGGTAGATCTCAACAGGCAGGTATTGATTGTGATGAGACCTTCAGCCCTGTGGTCAAGCCTGCCACTATCCGAGTGGTCCTGAGTCTGGCGTTGTCGCGCAACTGGGGCATCCATCAGTTGGATGTCAAGAACGCCTTCCTGCATGGTCATCTGAATGAGACGGTTTACATGTTTCAGCCTCCGGGGTTTACTGATGCTGAGCGTCCAAAGCATGTCTGTCTCCTCAAGCGCTCTCTGTATGGTCTGAAACAGGCCCCACGGGCATGGTTTCAGCGGTTTGCCTCTCATCTGCATCGCTTGGGTTTCACTGGCAGCCGATCGGATACGTCTCTGTTTATCTATCGCAGAGGCTCGGACTTGGCTTTCCTGCTGCTCTATGTCGACGACATCATTCTCACCGCCTCTTCTGATGCTCTTCGAACGTCCATCATCTCGAGGTTGAGTGCGGAATTCGCCATGTCTTATCTGGGTCCGCTGTCTTACTTCTTGGGAGTTGCTGTTCAGCGGCATGCGTCTGGTCTCTTTCTCTCACAGAGTAAGTATGCTGCTGAGATTGTTGCTCGGGCTAAGATGGTCAACTGTAATCCCGTCGCCACCCCAGTCGATACATCCAACAAGCTCAGTGCTAATTCTGGTCCTCTGGCTGACGATCCGACATTATATAGGAGCCTCGCTGGTGCTCTTCGGTATCTCACTTTCACCAGGCCTGATATCAGTTATGTCGTTCAGCAGATCTGCTTGTTCATGCATGCCCCTAGGGAACCTCACTTTCAGGCTTTGAAGCGGATCATTCGGTACATCAGCGGCACACTTGAGCTCGGCACCACCATCACTCCTTCCTCTAAGCTTGACCTTGTGGCTTGCACGGATGCGGATTGGGGTGGTTGTCCGGACACTCGTCGCTCTACGTCTGGTTACTGTGTCTTCCTCAATGACACTCTTGTGTCCTGGTCAGCTAAGCGTCAGTCTGTCGTGTCTCGCTCCAGCGCTGAAGCCGAGTACAGGGGCGTTGCCAACGTCGTCTCCGAGTGCTCTTGCCTCCGCAATCTCCTGCTTGAGCTCCGATGCCCCTTGCAGAAGGCCACTCTGGTCTACACTGATAACGTCTCCGCCGTCTACCTGGCTAGCAACCCAGTCCAGCATCAACGCACGAAGCACATTGAGCTTGATCTCCACTTCGTGAGGGACAAGGTTGCCATTGGACATGTCCGCGTTCTACATGTCCCGTCCTCCTATCAGTACGCTGATATATTCACCAAGGGTTTACCTAGACAATTGTTCATTGATTTTCGTTCCAGCCTCACTGTACGGACACCTCCCGTTTCGACTGCGGGGGTTTGATAGATTACATAGGTTTCATATTGTATAGTGGGTTAAAAGCCCGTTAAGGCCCAATACCTGTGTAACCTATATATATGTTATATCAATGAATGGAAACCCTCGAGGAGGACTTTACATCAATTCCGCTATTCTACATGGCATCAGAGCAGGTTTCGATCTTGGCCTATCTCCACCTTCATCAAACTCTTCCACTGCCTTACTTTACCCTATCCATATATGTTTGTTTTTTTTTCCGTCTGATTGACCACCGCCTCTTCCGGCCCTAAACACAACCTCTACCCGCCGCCTCTACCGGCCCTCGATCCACAACCCCTACCGTCGCCGCTGCAATGGTTACTCAAACCCCCGTGGCTCAATCGGTTCTACTTTATCGGTCTCTACCTTGTCTAATTGTGGGGACGCCTTGTTCATCGGTCTCTACCGTATCCGTCGGCCTCTGTTATGTTCGTTGGCCTATACCTTGTTCTTGTTGGCATGGACTCTCGGGCTCTCACCGTTTGTGTTCTAACCATCTACATCAATTGCAGATCTATCTTATGCATCCAGTCTTCAGCGTTCGTGGCTCTACTCTCGCTTCGACTGTGGGGGCGTATTGGAGATATATTAGGATAGATATATTAGATATGATTGTATTAGGATATAATCTTTGATCTTGTTATATTAGGTTAGAAATATATATCTTTGGTAGGTTTAGTTTATCGATATCTTTATATTGCTTATTCTCCAAGAATTGTAATCCCTATATAAAGGGTTGAATAATAACGTTATAAACGGGTGTTTTGTCTTCTCCAATATGAGGCTTCCACCACCAATCTACTAGGGTTTCATCCCTCTCTAAATTCTACAAGTCGTTTAGCAATTGCCACAGACGAAGTCGTCTCCTTCAGCGAAAAATCAATCTTCATCTCATTGAAAGCATAACGTCTTTCGTTTTGGTTGAACGACCTTAGCTTCTCGGTTACATGTTGACTAATCTCGAGAGAGCCTGCGGTTATGAGATCGTAAAGAAAATACTTCAGAAGGTGTCTGACGATCTCTGCCTCGGATGTTAAGTAATACGACTTGGGAACTCCTCTAACGTCGTAACAATGCGAACAAACGAAGTCAATGGGGGCAGCTATATTAGTGTCTGTTTCACACTAGATTCGAAGGATAATGCACAAATTTCCCTCCGTGTATGATGGATGGCGATAGGTGCATTCCTCTGGCTACCTGGGCTCGTTATGCTGAATCAACGTAACCTTGTAATCGAGATCCCCTGTTGATCGATGGTAGGTTTGGATTGTCGCCATTTGATTTTTTTATTTTACTTTCTTGATATACGATCCTACACCTGGGGGAGTGGTATATTTATAGGGGGCATTTGGAGAGGTGGGGTACCCGGTGGACCCCATGAGGTGGACCCACCGCATGAGTATGCGGTGGGTCCACCACGTAAACATACGGTGGGTCCACCGCTTGTGTATGCGGTGGATCCAATTCGACGCAAAGGAAGGGTTGCCCCTCCCTTTGCGTTTTATATTGGTTGTTACCCATTCCACCACACTTTATCCACCACATTTTCTCGAACGGTCGGATTATGCACCTCTATCAGCGGGACAACATCAAAGACGTTATAACAGTTCGTCGGTGTATGTTGTGAGCCTAAATTGTCATGTTTTACACTTACTTTTATATCGATTTCTGCATGCATTTCATACATTTGGGTTAAAATAATACAGAATCTGTGTAGTTTACACTTATTTGCCAATTATGGAGGTCAACACAAGTTTTTGTTATATTTCGCAGAAATCGGACGCACTTTGGAGCTTAAAAGAAAGTCATGAAGAAGCTAATTCACTACAACAGAAAGGATTATTAGCGACAAAAGTTTCAGTGTCAAATTATTTTTCCTCGGTAAATGTTGCCTTTCGCGACGAACATGTACGTTCCTCGTAAAAAGGGCCATGAACTTTAGAGAGAAACTTATATTCCTCGCTAAAAGTGATATTTAACGACAAATTTTTTGGTTCGTCGTTAATTGTTAACATGATACGGTCGTCTAAACCATAAGTAAAATAGCGACGAATTTGGAGCTTTTAGCGAGGAATGAATTCATCACTTAAAATACATTCGTCGAGCAATTTACATTTTTGTCACTATATGTTAGGTGGGAATTATGTAAAATCCGCCAACTGTATTAGCAAAACAAATTGTGATTTCTCGCTAAAAGTATGTGTTTCCCGAGAAAATAATTTGTCGCTAAACGTATAAGTTGGCGAGGAAATTTCATTTTCGTTGTTATTGCTTGGGTAAAATTAGAGAACATGGCTCAAAGACATTAAGGAGAAAATTTTTAAATTCCTCGCCATATGTTCATCCTTTATGAGGAATATTTTTGTTGTTGAAACAACTATTTAGTAGACCCGGGCAAACGCGGGCGCGGGCTGGGCTTGGGACGGGCTTTACTCTAGATTTTGTCTCGTTGTTGCGGGCGCGGGCCGGGCTAAGCGGGTTGGAAGTCGTGTCCAATCTCGTCCGCGAATGCGGGTGCGGGTAGCCCGTGGGTGTTGTTGTAGGAGTAATCGAGTATTGAAATAAATATGAAATATAGTTCAGATTGACTTCCCTGTCTCAGCAAATAAATACAATACTTCCTCCCGTTGTAGTAAGAGAAAATCAGGATCGAATCCACGAGGAAGCACGTCAGCAGTTCTTAGTTAGCTGTAAATTCTCACAGGCAAAGCAGCAGAAAAGCAGAAACACAGAAAGGAAAGAAACAAATAAACCCGGCAAGGGCAACTAAAACAAAATCAAAGAACAAGCAAAACAAGAAAAGACAAAGCGAAACAGCAAATAAAACGAGGACACAGAAGCTACTCGATCTCGAGTAAGCTGTCCTCTAGATCGACAAGACAGTGGTGAAAGCAGAAAACAAAAACGAAAGCAAACAACTCGACAGACAAAGCTCTACTCGATCTCGACAACAGGTACTCGAGATCGACAAGACAAGCAGAAACTGAAACTGAAAATCGACAAGAAACAGAAGCAAATCAACTCGACCTAGACCACCCTACTCGACCTCGACAAGACACTACTCGATCTCGACAAAGAATACAGAAAACTTAAAATTTGCAGAATTAAAGACAAACGCAGATTTTTGACAGAAATAAACTTCAATATATTAAAAGACTTCCAAAGCCAGGGTTTCAACACCACAACGATAACCATGCAAAGTAACACATAAAGGCATAAAAGATCATGCTTTCCATCAAATAACTTTCGTCATTAACAAATAGGCATATAGCGGCTTTCGCATAAACCCTAATTGTTACTAACCCTTTTTCACATAATTAATCCAAGTTGCATTAAGATCACTTTCGCTTCAATAATACAAACAAGGATCACCTTCAACTCTCGCAAAAGAATCATGCTTATAGGGATAGAAGATGAATCGCACAAAAGATCTGACCTTTATCGCATCGCCTCGCATGGCCACCGTCGGGCTCACCCCAGCCCCAAAAGTGGGTGGACTACTCACGCCTCATTGCAATAACAGACATTGATTGATGAAAAGAAACTTGCATTAACTATATTCAAAGCCTTTACAATTCCGGCAATAAACTTTCGCAGAATGCCAAAACCCTAAAAACCTTAGAACTCCTAAACTTCTCTGTGGAACTAACTAATTGTCTCTGAAATTGAATATGTAAAACTGAGCCCCCTAGGGCCTTATTTATAGCCTTCATTCCCTAGCTATTCTAGGAAAGAAGATATCTATCTCTATCTAAAATTATATCTAAAACTTGAAAGGATAAATAAATTGTTTTATGAAAATAAATCTAAAAGGAAAAGATAAAACTAAATAGGGTAAGTCTTCATGTCTTGATAGATCTCCTTCCATAGATAGACTTTGATCAACTTTGGATAGATCTTCGGCCATTCTCGGATTCCTTCATGCCCAAGTAAAGCTAAACCGAGTAGGACTCGTCACGATGAAGCGTTTCTGGAAACTGGGTCTACTCGACCTCGACCACGGCTCGTCGACCTCGAGTAGGGTGGTTCGTCGACTGGACTTCATCGACTAGATCTGCTCGATGTGCTCGGACTTGGCTCACTGGGCTCGTCGACCTCGAGTAGCTCTTGTCGATGTCGAGTAGGACTGGTCATCGACTAGGTCTCCTCGGGTGGCTCTACTCGACAAGGCTCGGACAAGGCTCCTGGGCGTCGTCGACTTGGTGCATCCCGCTGGCAGCGGGTTTTTCTGCGGCAGCGAGTGGTCCGCTGCAGCGAGTCGAGTCGCTGGCAGCGATTGTCGCCTGGTCGTCCTCGGCTCCGTCCTCGGCAAGGACTCGGACTAGCACGGTGGGTCTTGTCGATCTCGACTAGGGCTTGTCGAGATCGAGTAGGGTTGCTCAGCGTCCTCGTCCTCGGCTTCCCTCCTTGTCTACTCCGGGTGTGGCGTCTGGGCTTCGTCGATCTCGACTAGGGCTTGTCCAGATCGAGTAGACTTCCGGAGCTCGGGTTGGTCTGGCTCTCGATCAGGCTTTGTCGACCAAGGTTGCTCGGACATGCTCGTCTAGGTCGAGTAAGACCTACTCGAGATCGAGTAGCCTTGACTCTCAGACTAGTTCCGCTACTTTGACCTTGGACTTCTGTAGTGGTTTTCTGAGCTTTTCCGACCTTCTGTAGAATTGCTGTAAAATGCCTCGATTTCTGCGAATTAAACAGAAACTTGTGTAGATTCCATAATTTGGCAAATAAACATAAACTACATAGATTCTGTACTATCTAAACCCAAATGAATGCAATGTATACAGAAATCGATATAAAAGTTACTGTAAAACATGGCAGATTCAGCTCATAACAGTGGGTACCCGCAAACCCAGTCAATTTTTCGTATTAAAGTTATACATATTATTTTTATACATATTGCATATATTATTTATATACCTGCTGTTTTATATTGCATATTATTTATATACTAAGCCTATTGTTTTTATTAAAAAAAAAAATTACCTACTCTTTTTATACTAAGCCTACACTAATCCAAAGAAAAAAATACTACCTACTGTTTTTTTATTATTTACATACATATCTATATAGTTTACTCATTATTATATTACTTACATACATATATACCATTACTGTTTTTTATTTTTTTAAATGAATAATTAATATTATTTATTACATCTATATATATACATATATATTAATTTTAATTAAAAAAAGGCGGGTACCCGTTAAGGGCCTAGCGGCCCATAACGGGTAGATTGGCTTACCCAATCCCGTACCCGCTGCGGGCGCGGGCCGGGCTTAGCGGCCCGCGTGGGCTTTCCCCCCTATCCAAGCCTGTCCAATTTTGCGGGCCGGCCCGCGTTTGCCCAGGTCTACTATTTAGGAAGGAAATATCACTTTTGTTGTTATATATAATAGATAGATAGATATAATATATATTAATAAATTAAACTTATAGTAATGTTTATTTTTAAAGTGCATGGTACATCTAGATTTATACTATGTAATATACTTCATTTATATCTATGAAAAAAAATCTATAATAAAAAATACAATATATTAAATGACTTAGTAACATCAGTTTTTATAATTGGGACTTTAATAAATACAAAAATATAAACATCATTCTAAATTTATAATATTCTACTCCACTAATCTTCTCAAGTTAAATGTTACTGTATTTTAAAAACACTCAAAGCCCTGGATCCACACTTCCACAGTCCAAACATGAAACCTACTCTTCAACCCTCCATTTTCAGATAATCAGATATGAGTTACTCTCTCTCCTCGTCTCTCTCTAGCCTCCTTCTCCGTTACCTTTTATCGTCGCTTCTCCGACCGACGTCCCCCCCCCCCCCCCTATCGGAATCGTTGTTATGGGGAACCCAGAGAGGCTGCCCATCTCGAGAGAGCACCGACATCACCCACCGCACAATCGCCATCGCACCTCTGCTCGTAGTCCTCATTCGACACCTCTTCACGAGCCTTCTCCTAATCCGAGCACGCAGCCTGCTCCGCCCCCGTTCATCAAACCTGATGCCGCTTCTCCCTCTGCTCGAAGGTAGGTCTCCACTCCACTGCTCCCAATTGGCTTCAATTCGCCTTCATCCAAGAGCATCCGAATTTTCTTGATTTCGATTCCGAGCAAGTAAAAGTAGGTATCTCATCTCTCTTTATCTTGTTGCTTGATATCCGATTCTCTGATTTAATGGAAAAGGGTCACTGTTGAATTAGATTTTATAAAATTGCTCATATCTTTTTTTTTTTTTTTTGTTTGTTGCCTGTATATCTGTTGTCAAATTTGGTTGTTGAATCGTCTTTCCTCTGTTGACATTGATTAGAATATGCTATTTAAATACCTATCGGATCATTTGAGTCTGTTTTGAGAATGTGCTAATTGCTCTAGGGCTCAAATCTGTTATTGATTTGTTGAGATTTATTGGTGATATTGGTGTGATTGTGAAGCCTTTACTTTTGAATTAAATTTATAAGTCGAACTTGAATGATATTTGTTGTTGAAAATTGATCACTGATCTCCATTCGAGTATGAAGTAATATCTAGGTGTTGAGTTCTGATCCTATGATCTATTGGCACATTGATATTATTTTGGTCTTGCTTATTCTGCTCATGTAGGAAACAACTTAATTGTTTTTATTTGTGGTTTCCTTGTACTAGTTTGGGGCAGTTTTTTTCTACTGGTTGTTGTGTTGGATAGGTTCATGTATAAGGTATTGTTGAGTTTTCTATCAATTTCTTACAGCTCCAAGAAGTATGACACTTACTCCTTCTAATATGATATATTTGTATGATTATGAGCACCCTCTGCCCTACTTATTCAGTTCAAGCAATAATCTCTTCTACAAGCTATTGCTTTGGAATTGTAATAGCTATTATTTGTTACCCCTTTTTGTGCCTGGATTCATTTGAAGATAGTTAAGATTGCAATGTTTTCGTACTGCTTTGTTTCTTTATACACACATGTGTTGTCTGATTGTGCTAATAATATCAAATTGATGTTTTGTGCTGATAATATATTACGTAGGATTTAAAATTGTGAGATGTAGAAAAAGGGATTGTGGAAACTGGAAAGCATCAATAAACCTCAAGGTCTTCAATGAGGCAGGTAAGTCATTTGCTGGTTAATGGCTTGACATTGAAAAACAGTTTTGAATGTAAATTTTTGCATATAGCTCTTAAGTTTAAAGAGGATGATTCTTAAGTTTAAAGAAGATGATGCTGCCATGCTGTAACTTCAGCTAGTGAATGAGATTGCATATTTTCCTGGTTAGGCTCAGCAGTTAAAGCATCTGCACAGTTTGACTTACTAGGAAGAATCAGCCTCTTATGATAACGCTTGATGCATGCAAAATCACATTTGCGATAATAATTTGGAGATTCATGTTGTGCCTCTTCAAGTGGCTTGGAAGTGAATGCGAACTCTCACAATCTGATATCTGAAATGCTAAAAAAATTTATTTTTAATATTTCATGTATAGCAACAGACATAAATTGTGATGGTTCTTTTAATTGAATAGCTCTGTTGTTGGTGTTTGATGTGTTGCTCTTCCTTGCAAGCTCGTTAGTCATATGTGATTTTACTTTCTGTAAAATTATGTCTACTGTGGGTTTGAAATGTTTTGATTTTGGTTATTGGATGTAGTATGATTCATACTACATGCAATGCTGGCAGAGTAAGTGCTAACAGCCTCCCTGAGTCATTTAGTTGGACTGGAGCGGTTTCACATATGACATGGATACCGTGACAAGTCAAATATTAACATTAAGTCACTAAATGTACATTGAAGTTCTGGCATTATCTGCAATTGTATATGTAACTGATGCCTTACAAGTAAGTATTAACAATAGGCTATTTTCAATAGCAAGTTCTAACGCAAAGTTGTACCACTGGAAGTCTTTGGGCTATTAAATTCTTGCGGTAGTTGTTCAGCTTACAAACAAATTAATAAATGCAATGAAAGGAACTTCAATCTAAACAATACAATCTACAAAATACCCTTTTATGTTAGAATATACATACTTGGCTACTTGTGGCCTGATGTTTATGGTTTATGGTCTTCATTGCAGGTCAAGAAAGAGATCTTGAATAAACCGGGCCACTCAGGCTCATGACCTGGTTAATGCTCTACTAGAGTTCAGTAATTAGTTTGGATCCGTTGGAGTTCTTACTAGGCTAATCTAAAATTGGTTAGTTCTTTCTAGAGTTTGAAGAACTCCACCGGATCTGATTGTTTCTGACCAAACCTTACCGGGACATGTTGCTTTGGTTTTTATCTCAGCAGAGAAGAACGGAACAAGTACAAAAACCATTATGGCCTTTTTCCACGAAAGGTGCATGCCATAACTCGTATGATACTATCCTTTAATTGACCGTATATGCTCCTTTTCTGTTCTTGAGATCTGGTATGCAGTTACTATGGGATTCGGGTAAGTTTGATCTTTTGACTTGGGGATGTATATTCTAAGTAGGTTGGATTTATTTTTGAAAATAAACAAAAGACATCCATCAATTATTAAATCAAATCTAACTAAGCACGATCATCTTCCTCTTTTGTTGACTACATAAAGAAAACTAGTTGGAGTGAGCACCCTGTGCCCTACTTATTCAGTTCAAGCAATAATCTCTTCCATCATCTCGGGTAAGTTCCTTATTCTCGATTTATGATTATGAATATATATTTTTGATATGTCTAATAACATATTTCTTAATCTTGGCCTTTTTTTGTAGCTATACTGACATTTTAAGCTAGGTAATGCTCCTAGAAATTCACGTTTAGTAGTTGATTATTTGGTTTGTGCACTTTTTGCAGCTTCATATCCGGTTTTGATATATCTGGGCATTTTCTTCTTGTACAAGGCTTCAGATGTAGGTACATTGATATCTTCTCTCTTTAGCTTCAGCATAGCTGTAATAAGAGCAATTATTTAATCAACTTTGTTATTATGATTATGACTCGCACTGCGGTAATGTCACAATACCTAACAAAGATGTATAAAATTGGGTAGTTGGTAGTTGTGTTGTTTGCTTTGGCATGTTGTGGGAGCTCCTTTACTGTTCAGAAGGCGGTCAAATAATATTAAGCTTTTGTTTGTACTAGGTCTTGTATGATTTTGGAGTACTTTAATAATTGTGTGTCTAGGTAATTGTGACTGCATTGTGCATTTGATCATTAAAACTCGTGGTTGATTGAAGGGTTCTCATCGTTCTATGTGATACGATCATTGCTGTCATTATGACAGAATCTGTATTTTACCTTTTTATGTATGCCCTTTACAAATACCTTTACTGGTAGCACTTTGAGACTTCAACTCCTTATAGCAGAGATCCTGTCATAGAGTAAGTTGTAAGTCCTAAGTGTTTTTAGTCAAAGTACTTGACATGGTCTTAACATAGAATAGATTACCATTAATATTCGCCTTGTGTTTATGTATGCCCTTTGTAGACATCGCTATCGGATTATGGTGTTCTAGATGTTGCTTATGTCGGTAGGCAACCTCGATCTTATGGATAACTCAGTGGCATGTTTCAACCATATATATATTCCCACTTGCTTTTTATGTCGAGTGTGTTCTCTATAGAATTCAGTAATTGGTTAATTATGTGATGATGATATCTTATTCCTTTACAATTAGTTGCATGCCTAGACTATGATATTTTTTTAAGTCTTATATATATTCTTAATGGTTGCGAAACTGAAGTTATGGTATGGTTGTTCAAGAGGGAGTGAATGGGATGTGTTTAGCTCTAATGTGTTTCTAAATAGAAAGAATGCAAATTATAGGGCGGGGAAAGATAATATTATTTTATTTAAGCCTATTAGCTCAAATGATAGAGAGATGTGCTTAAGCACAAAGATGCGGGTTCAAATCCTGCATAGGCTACTATAATAATTAGAAGAAAAAAAGACTGGTCGATATCGACCAAGCACACTCAATATCGACCAGATTTAGGTCGAAATTCTCCAAATCGACTCAGATTTGGCCAGAATCGACAAGGCTGAAGAACAGTGGTCGATATCAACTTAACCAAGTCGATACCGAGTGCCCCATATCGAGTCAACACCCCAGAATCGAGTCAAAAAGCTGAGAAAAGAAAGGAGCAAGTCGATATCGAGTACCCTAACTCGATATCGAATAACACCCAACTCGATTTTGACCCGAGAGCCGATATTGAGTGTCTATAGCTGAAGACGGAAAATGCCAAATCGATATCGAGTCATGCTAGTCGATATCGACTGGACCCACAGAGGCGGATTCCGAGCTTAACCGACTTCTTATTAAGTTTCTATCCCGAATCCGATGGAGATGTTTTCGAGAGAAAATTCTATCAAGATCTATCAAGTCCAAGGAGGATTTATCCACAATTAGATATAGTTCTAGTTGATTTATTTATTTATTTCCATGTTTTATCTTTAGGTTATAAGATAGATAGAATTAGATATAGATATAGTTTTCTTTCCTTGATTAGCGGGGAATGAAGGCTATAAATAAAGCCTTAGAGGATGAGTTTTATTCATTCAATTTCAGAGATACACAAGTAGTTACAAGTAGAGAGAGAGTTTGTGGCCGAGTGGAGTTGTGAAGCGAGAGCGGAATTCGCTTCAATCGGTTGTAAGCTTTGGTTGAGTTTAATGCAAGTTGTTTCTTTTCCATCAATGATGTCTGCGATTGCGATGAAGAGCAAGTAGTCCACCCACTTCTAGGGTCGGGGTTAGCCCGACGGTAGCCATGTAAGGTGATGCGGTAAAGGTACGATCTTTTTATGCAATTCGTCTTCTATCCCTGAAAGCATGATTCTTTTACGAAAATTGAAGGTGATCCTTGTTTGTGTTATTGAAGTGAAAGTGATCTTAAAACAACTTGGATTAATTATGTGAAAAGGGTTAGTAAAAATTAGGGTTTATGCGAAAGCATCTATATTCCTATTTGTTAATAACAAAAGTTATTTGATGAAAAGCACGATCTTTTATGCCTCTATGTGTTATTTTCCATGGTTATCGTTGTGGCGTTGAATCCCCGATCTTGGAAGTATTTTAGTTCATTGATTTATTTCACAAAGTTCCGAGTTTTCAAGTTTCTGCAGTCAATATTGATTTGTCTTATGTCGATTTTTTAGTCGATATCGAGTTGCTTTAGTCGATATCGACCAAGATTCTGCACTTGTGTTCTGTTTCTGATTAGGGTCAATATTGAGTTATTGTGGTCGGTTTTCTTACTCAATATCGAGTAACAGCACTCAATATCGACCAAAATTGCTGTCTTTGCTTTCTTTTATGCTTTTCTCTGTTGTTTCTGTCTGTCTGTTTGATTTTCTGTCTCTGAGATTCGCCGCTACCCGAGATCCGCTAACGTGCTTCCTCGAGGATCGATCCTGACTTCCCGCTGCTACATCAGGAGGAGGTCTTGTAATTATTTGCGTAGGCCTAAATCTGGTTTGATCTATTTTATTATATTTTAAACTTGATTTCCTCCTACAACAAATTGGCGCCGTCGTCGGGGAAGCAATCATTTGCACCTTAGGTAGTTAGATCTCATATTTTCCTTTAAGTTTTATTTTGCAGGTGTATGTGCCGTTTTGGTCAAACACTTGAGTTTGACGCCTTAGACGATCTGGAACGCCTTATACACATCCATTCTAAACTAAAAAGGATCATGTCGACTGCTGAAACACAAGCCGCCAAGGATACTGCTCTCGCCACTGAGAGAGCAGGCATGGAGCAGGAAGCTGAGCGAAGGAGGCAAGCGGAAACTGAGCTTGCCTAATACCGTACCACTGTAGAGGATTACATGCACCCGAATCTTGTCGTGCCTGAATCGGCCATTCTAATCCCTGAAAATAATTATGAAATTCGCACTCCTTTCCTGATTAAGATTAAAAATAATGCTTTCTTTGGTAGATTTAATGAATGTCCTCTTCAGCATATTACCAACTTTACTGATATGTGTCGTACTCTTGCTGAAGGTACCACTTTGGAATATATCTTGATGAAGGCTATTCGTTGGTCTCTGGCTGGTCCAGCATTGAAGTGGCTTGAAGGTCTCCCTCCACGATCCCTCACAACATGGGCTGAAGTAAAGCAAGAATTTCTCAACAAATTCTTTTCTCTTGCCAAGACAGCGCTCCTTCGCCAAAAGATTACAACTTTCAAATAGAAGCCTGGGGAGCCGCTAGCAAAAGCATGGAAACGATATAAGCATGGGAAAGATTACAGCTTTCAAACAGAAGCCTGCTCTACACATGGACAGCAACCCTGCGTCGTTCAAGAGATCTTCTTCAATTCTCTTGACCTAGCTACTAAGGATAGGATCAACACGTATACTCATTATCAGTATCTGACAATGCCGCAAGCTGAAGCATGGGCTACCCTCGACAAGCTGACCAACTACGACAACAAGTATCGCACTCCAATCAACTATGATGAGAATGTCTATGCCAGGCCAACCCCATCCATGCCCCTCTATGAACCTTCTAAGGAGATTGACCCAGATGTCAAGGAGCAGTACTACAGAGATTAGAATCGCAAGCTCCTCAAGCAAGTCAAGTATCTTTCTGTCAACCAGCCCTGCATCGAATGCGGATCTTAGCAGCACACCACTACTGAGTGTCCACACACATAGCTAGTCAGGATGACAGAAAACCACGAAGAGGTAACTTACGAAGGGGGTCCCAATCGCTATATGGGGGACCAAAGGTTCTATCAACCACAATGGAACCAAGGTGCCCTTAGGAACCCCCCCGCCCTACAGAGC
Source organism: Persicaria tinctoria (assembly GCA_037127255.1). Taxonomy (NCBI): domain Eukaryota; kingdom Viridiplantae; phylum Streptophyta; class Magnoliopsida; order Caryophyllales; family Polygonaceae; genus Persicaria; species Persicaria tinctoria. The sequence continues at coordinate 49,375,702 of JBANSL010000005.1, forward strand.
TCCAGGACATCCAGAAAGGGACCAACGGAAGGATGACCTACAGCTTATCCTTGACAAAATGCGCTGGAATCAGGGCACCATCAACAATCAGTTCCAGAACATCAATACAAAACTTGGAGAAATCGATGTCTAGAGGAAATCAATTTATACACAGATTGCCCAGCTAGCAGCAGGTGTCCCCAGACAGTCAGGTACACTCCCTGGATCTTCTGATCCCAATCATAAAGGGAAGACCGGACACATCGCAACAGTAAAACTCAAGAGCGGGCACCAACTAAGCGAGCCAGAAGTCGGAAAACAGCAGGACGGAGCTGAACAACAACTCGATATCGACGAACAGCAAGTAGATGTCGACCAAAACTTGGTCGATATCGAGGAAAGACAACTCGATGTCGAGGAAAAACTTGGTCACGATTCATCTGCACATCACATCAACTCGACATCGAGAAAACTGGTCAATATCGAGAAGAATCTTGTCGATGTCGAGGAAAACCAAGTCGACGTCGAGAAAGATGCAACACCTCTGACATCTGTTCTGGCCCCGAACCAGAAAAAGAAGCTGCCTTTCCCAACAAAATCTCCAAAGGATCCAGCAGAGAATAAATTTCAGCGCTTCATCAAGATACTTCAGAGGCTCAATGTCACCATACCCTTCACAACAGCTCTTAATGAAATGCCATCATATGTCAAGTTCCTCAAGGACATCCTAAGAAAAAAGCGGTCAATGGCTGAGATTACAAAGGAGTGAAACCAGATGGAAGTTCTTGAGAAAAGGCCAGATCCAGGTAAGTTTGCTATAACCATTGGATTTGATCAATATAAATTTAATGCTTTATGTGATCTTGGAGTCAGTGTGAGTATAATGCTTTTAACAATATGGTCCAAGATTAAGATAGGTGCCCTAGAGCCTATGGATGCTAAGCTTTATATAGCAAACAACACGTTGGTCATCCCAACAGGCATGATCGACAATGTGCCAGTACAAGTAGGTAAGTTCTTTGTCCCTGCTGATTTTCTAGTTATTGATATGGCGGAGGACCCCGCTTGTCCAATTATTCTAGGAAGGCCCTTCTTGGCGACGGTGGATGCCAACATAAGCGTAAGGAAGGGAGTGCTCACTTTCAACATCAGTAATGAGGTAATTGAGTATTCTATTAATAAAACTGGAAGGCACACGTGTCTAATGGAAGAGGTAAAGTCTATATCAGCTGGTTACATTACTTGCGGGGAGCCTAAGTTGAGAAATATGACTCCTGAAGAGCTGGAAAAGAGGGATATGGAAGCCTAGGTAGAGAAGATCATGACCATCCTAAACGACGACACGGATGATCCGCTCGACATCGACCAAGGTAAGTCGACGTCGACTAATTATTTCTCGGATGCCTTGACAGGATGCAAGTATGGGGTCGGAGTCCACCAGAGTTACTCCACATCGAGTAAATTGGTCGACATCGACCAAACTCAGAACCCTCCACCAGCACCAACTTCGTCGAGCAAAGCCAAGGATTCCTCGACATCGAGGAATTTGGTCGATATCGACCAAACACCTACGTCCTCGACTTCACCTTCTTCGTCCAGCAATCCACCAGAGGGCCGAACTCCTTGATATCGACCAATTTGGTCGATATCGACCAAAAATCTCCTCCCTCAACTTCGCCTTCCTCGACTGTAATTCCACCAGAAGCACAGCAGAACTCGATATCGAGTAATTTTAGTCATGTCGAGTAGAATCTGAGGTCCCCGAATCCGATTATGCGAAGGTATGCCAAGGTATGGATCTTTCTTCTCCTATTTCAATTAAAGATTTATCTATACATGGGAGAGGTTTGCCTTGGTATGTGCGATTATGTAGGATTTCCAATTATAAGCCTAAGGAGTATGAAGTTGGAGACAGGCTCTATGTTTCCAAATCAAATGATCATTGGTTTTCTAACAAATTCAATAAGAAGAAGATGGGGCCCTTCACGGTGAACACGATCCATTTAGGAGGATTGCAGCTGATGGACAAGAATGGAGTCCTATTTGAAGCCCAAGATACATGGGCCCTGCAAATGCCACCTTGACCTTAATGGAGAAGTCGGCCTACCGGCTATAAAATCTAGAGCTTGTAAATAGACATTTATTTTTGGGACTTTTGGACATTGTTGCTTTTGTTTGTTTTTGGTTTTGAACTTTTAGTTTTTCTATTGTGGGTATTTCTCTTCTACATTTTTTCAGGACCATTGGGATAGAAGCAAGCTAAAAATCAGGACTAGGCCCAGCAGAATAGCACTCGATTCTGACGATCTTGCACATCTGTCTTTACCCTTATTTTTTACCCTTATTTCTCTTCTACATTCTTTCTTTACCCTTATTTTTTATACAGTGAGGACACTCTAATGTTTAAGTATGAGGTGGGGAAAGGGCTTACTTTGTGCATATTTGACCATATTTGACATTTTGCATGCAAATTTGAAGTTTATTTCTTGAATTGCTTATACATGGTTACTAGTTTAGTACCCGCACTATGTGCGGGCGTTTTTTTAGTTTAAAATGGTCATATATGTATAGTGAATGTAACACTACGTGTGTGACATTATCATGCTTATTTAGATTATTATTATAATTATTATTGACAAAAAAAAACTTAGTTGATTGAACTCAATTAAAACGATCAAAATTAAACTAATCCGCACAAACGTGATTAATGAACTTCATCATCAATTGATTGAACTCAATCAAACCAAAATGAATCGCACAAACACATAAATAAATAATATTTAAAGTACCTTTTTTTCAAAACTTCCTATTATTCTTCTCAATGAGTGTCTTACCTTTATTGTTTGTCACTAACTAATATATAGAGAAGATGATTATTAGCTTAAAGCATTCATGAAATTACACAAACAAAAAATCACAATTCAGATTAAAAGCCAAAAAAGAAGGCTTCGGTCTATAGGAGAAAACTAACTTAAAATGAAAGGTATCACTAAACGTCGAGATGAATAGCTCACGAACCGTGGTTGCGTAAAGCCAAGAGAGACACCCATTATACCACCTGTAAAATCAAGAAATGTAGATTAGAATTTAGAAGAAGTAATGAAACTAACAAAGCCTCATTTTAAATAGGCATGATTTTTAAACTATTTCTTTACAAAAAAAAAAAATAGATATACATGAGATTTTTGGGGGAAATATGAGATCTCATTATCCGTTTAAATCTTTTATTAAAAAACAGATTTAAAATATTAAAAGATTTTCTAATTAGTTAAGATTTGCTTATATTCTCTAAATTAGATAAGGTGGAATCCAAATAAATCAATTAAAACAAATTTTTTATTATTCGGGAAATAAATTTTATTTAGATTTTATTATTCGGAAAATAAGTTTGTTTAGATTTTATTAATCAATTAATAATTAATTAACATAAATCAATTAGTCCCCAGCATAAAAAAAACGGGGTTTTTTGCTAAGTGGCCATTTTGGGTCCAATTTTTAAGACATAGGCCACAAGGGTGGCAATATTAGGTAATAGGCCATAATTTCCAATTTTGCCCCTACTTTTAATTTCCTTACTTTCACGCGCTAGGTTTCAATGTTTCATCCCAAATCAATGTCTCAACCATGGACGCTCCTTCCTCCGCCGGCGGTGGCCAGATCGAAGCTCTATCACCAAATCTCTTGTGAAGTTGAGCGTGCGAGAGCGAGGATGCTGCGAGGGAGGGCGATCTTGGACGTCGGTGGTGGCCAGATCGATGACTCGACCAAGTCCTCGCTGTTGTTGATGGAGCGTGGAAATTTCAGCCCCTCCTGCTAATTTCTAATTTCAGCCCCTCCGACCTCCCTGCGTTCACGTCGTCTCCGGCCTCCCTCCGCCTCCTCCCCCATCTCTGCCCTCCCAACCGAGTCCTCCTCCATTGAAGGCCGAATCGAAGCTCCTCGTGCACCCTAAATCACGTTCGACCCTAAATCCAAGCCTTCTACCCACTTAATCACGTTCTACATCTCTCAATGATGGTTTTCGTGCAAAAACCCCTTTCAAATTTATACAAAATCGCTAACCGCCATTGTTGGACACCTTGGAGCTTCGTGAAACACCCGCTTAGCAGCCCCTGTTCAAGCATTCGTCGCGTTTTGTAAGATCATCCTTCGACAAAATAAACACAACGAGACTGAAGTAGAGATTGCACTCGTCAGTTTGATAGGTCATACGTGTCAAACGGAGCTCTGTGTAAGGAGAACGAGCCGTCGGAAGATCAGCGAAAACCACTGTTGAAGCTGCTCGAGATGGGGGAAGAAGAAGACTAATTACGCAAAACCTCCCAGAATTTCTGTTTTTATAAAATATGCCCCTGTGTTAATTTCTAAAATTTCAGAAATTATCCCGCAATTATAGAAGTTGTTCTAACTCGCATAATCTCCGTTAAAAAATTAAAAATGTAACTATTATTGTCACCATGATAAAAATAAAGTCATAGATACTGTCACCACTATAAAAACGTGGTCATAGACACTGTAATCAAAATGAAATCTTATAGGGGCTAATGAGAAACCAAAATAAATGTGGTGACAGTTCTCCTATAACATATGAATGGTTAAAATGGTCATAGATGTTGTAAGCAAAATAAAAATAGGATCATAGACACTGTAACCACTATAAAAACACGGTCAAATACATTGTAATCAAAAGGAAAACCCTATAGACGATGTAACCAAAATAATAACAGCTTTATAGACATTATCTCCACTATGAAAAAAGGTTTATAGACACTGTAATCAAAAGGAAATCTTATCATAAAGGAAGAACAAACCATGTAAGGGCTAATGAGAAGCCAAAATAAATGTGATGACAGTTCTCATCTAATACATGAATGGGTAAGAGGGTCATAGACACTGTAATCAAAATAAAAAGTGTCATAGCCACTGTCACCACTATAAAAATGAAGTCATAGACACTGTAATCAAAAGGAAAATTCTATAGACGCTTTAACCAAAATAAAAACAGGGTTATAGACATTGTCACCACTATGAAAAAAGGATCATAGACACTGTAATCAAAGGAAAACCCTAGGAAAAGGGAAGCACAAACCCTATAGGGACTAATGAGAAGCCAAAATATATGTGGTGACAGTTCTCCACTATACATGAATGGTTAAGAGGATCATAGACGCTGTAAGCAAAATAAAAATAAGGTCATAGACACTGTCACCACTATTAAAATAGGGTCATAGACAATGTAATCATAAGGAAAACCCGATAGACGTTGTAGCCAATATAAAAACAGTTTTATAGACACTGTCACCACTATGAAAAAAGGGTCATAGACACTGTAATCAAAGGAAAACCCTAGAAAAAGGGAAGCAAAAACACTATAGGGGATAATGAGAAGCTGATTTTCAAGTGGTGACAGCTTTCCTCTATATATGAATGGGTAAGATGGTCATAGACGCTGTAAGCAAAATAAAAATAAGGTCATAGACATTGTCACCACTATTGAAATAGGGTCATAGACATTGTCACTACTATAAAAACATGGTCATAGACACTATAATCAAAGAGAAATCATATTATAAGGGAAGCACAAACCCTACAGGGGCTAATGAGAAGTCAAAATAAATATGGTGACAGTTATCCTCTAATATATGAATGGGTAAGAGGGTCGTAGACACTGTAATCAAAATAAAAACAGTGTCATAACCACTATCACCACTATAAAAACAAAGTCATAGACACTGTAATCAAAAGGAAAACCCTATATACATTGTAACCAAAATAAAAACAGCTTTGTAGACACTGTCACCACTCTTAAAAAGGTTCATAGACACTGTAATCAAAGGAAAGCCCTAGGAAAAGGGTAGCACAAACCCTAAATCCTAAACCCTAAACCCTAAAATGTTAAGTACAGTACGTCGTTAAGAAATGATTGTTGTCACCAAATGGAAAACCCTAGGATAAGTGAAGCACAAACCCTATAGGGGCTAATGAGAAGCCAAAATAAATGTGGTGACAGTTCTCCTCTAATACATGAATGGGTAAGAGGGTCATAGACACTGTAATCAAAATAAAAAACAGGGTCATAGCCATTGTCACCAGTACAACAACAAAGTCATAAACACTGTAATCAAAAGGAAAACCCTATAGACGCTGTAACCAAAATAAAAACAGCTTTATAGACACTATCACCACTATGAAAAAGGGTTCATAGACATTGTAATCAAAGGAAAACCCTAGGAAAAGGGAAGCACAAACTCTAAGGGGCTAATGAGAAGCCAAAATAACATGTGATGTAAAGTATGGTTTAGGGTTTAGGGTTAAGTCTTTAGGGTTTAGGGCCAAGCCCTAAACCCTAAAATGTTAAGTACAATACGTCGTTAAGATATGATTGTTGTCACCAAATGGAAAACCCTAGGACAAGGTAAGCACAAACCCTAAGGGTGCTAATTAGAAGCCAAAAGACATTAGGTGAACAATTCTCCTTCAATATATGAATGGATAAGAGAGTCATAGACATTGTCACCACTATGAAAACCGGGTCATAGACATTGTCACCACTATGAAATAAATGTCATAGACACTGTAATCAAAGGAAAACTCTATTGACATTGTAACCAAAATAAAAACAGGGTCATAGACGTTGTCACCGCTATGAAAAAAGAGTCATAAACACTGTAATCAAAGGAAAACCCTACGACAAAGAAAGCACAAACCCTATATGAGCTAATACATGTGGTGACAATTCTTCTCTAATAAATGAATGGGTAAGAGGGTCATATATATACGTTGTAATCAAAATAAAAATAGGGTCATAGGCACTGTCACCACTATCAAAACAAGGTCATAGACATTGTAACCAAGCGAAACCTCTACGAGAAAGAAAGCGCAAACCTTATAAGGGCTAATGAGAAGCCAAAATACATGTGGTGACAGTTCTTCTATAATAAATGAATGGGTAAGCGGGTCATATATAAACGCTGTAATCAAAATAAAAACAGGGCTATAGACAGTGCAATCAAAGGGAAAATCTAGGACAAGGGAAACAATTTTTTGATGACAGATTCGTTTCAAGAGGTTTTTTTAATATTTTTTTTGTTTTTTTTACGGGGTCACTGTCACCACTCTTATCATTTGTGACACTCTATAACAAAAAAAAAACAAGGTCATAGACACTGTCACCACTTCAAAAACAATGTCATAGACACTGTAATCAAAATAAAAACAAGGTAATAAACGTTGTCACCAAAATAAAAATAGGGTAATAGACAATGTCACCACTATAAAAATAGGGTTATAGACATTGTCACCACCCTTATCATCATCACTACTCTTATCGATGTCACCACCCTATCTATAAAATATAGTACCACATAAATTATTCAATTCCATGTCCACATCACGCAGGTATTGTATTGTACTAGTGAAATATTATTGAAACATACATAGTTGTATTATACATTTTTTAGGGTCAATTGAAGCCTCGCCGACGGAAAAAAAACCCTTTAGGGAATGAAGTACGCGCTTCTCACGCGCGGGGAGAAACCCCAAATTTATATCCCTCTTTTCGGTTCTCCTTCCCAGTCCATCTCCTTTCAGCCTGATTTTTGGTTGATTTGGGCATCCCTCTCTTCGTTATCAATGGACAGTCCTTCGGTCCTAGGATCTAGTCCTGCGCCTTTCAATTCCCGTTGGTCCATCGGTGGTTGCAGGTATTCATCATCAGCGATTCGGAAAAACTCTCTCTTCCACCCACGGGCCACGGCGGTGGTCTAGGTGATGCCTGAATAACATCTCTGATTAAATCTCTCCTCGGAGAACCCAAATCTCTCTTCGGAGAGCCAAACTCCTCTCCTCGGAGAGTTTCGGTTCAGATGGTGAATCCACCTCACCTCGGGTTGCTCCTCCTCGGCGCTGTCGGTTTGGCCGGTGCCCCCAATCCCTTAATTTGTCCACCTTCGTCTCGCCTCTGTTCCACGGCCCGCTTGGTTATGGTCCTGGCCGTTGTTTTGGTTAACCCTCTCCGACTTCCCTGGCCAGGTCGGAGCAAAGACTAAATCGTTTTGGGCGGCGGCGGTGCTGGGCTATTGCGGTTGTGCGCCATCTCCTAGTCCATCCTCCTTTTGCCTAGCCTTCCTCGGTTAGGAGCCCTTCTCCTCCGGGCGCCTGGGCCGTTGTTTCCACTGCCTCAGTCTCCCTCCGGTCGTTGTGCGACTCCCTTATCCATATCGGTTGTTGTGGCGTCCTCAACGCCGACGTTCTCTGAACGTGCGGAAAAAAAACAAAAAAATAATTAAAAAAAAAATCCCTATTCTTGCTAGGCAAGGATTTGGAGGATAAAAAAAAACAAATCAAAAATTAAAATTAAAAAATCAAATCAAATCTTTGTGCTTGCACGGCAAGCATGAGGTTAAAAAAATAATAAAAAAAAATGCAAATTCTTTGTTTTTTCCTATAAAGAAAGAATTATCAAGGAAGAATAAAAAAAAATAATCTTTGTGTTTGTGTGATTGTGGAGCTACAGGGCTCTTGTTTTCTCCTTCAGACTGAGCGCTGCTCTCTCTGTGTTGTGGGCCTTGATTTTATCCTTTGGGCCCAAGGCAAAGCCTTGGGCCCAAATCCGACCCATTGATATTAGGAAAATCTTAAATAAAATTAAAAGCTATTAATTATAATAATTACTTTAAAATTCCGGAATCCTCTTGCGCTTTTAGCCCTCTCGCGGTCGTGCTTCATTTTCTCGGGTTGTTTGGAGTTTTGTTTGTTGGTTCGTGGTTAGTTTCGGTTGAGGAGCAGTTCTGCTGCCCTGGTTGATCGAAGTGATCGTGTTGGTTGTGTTCGTGGTCTCCGAAGATCCTTCATCTAGGTGAAGGGAACGTCGTGTGACCCGCACTTCCCTAGGAGTCGTCTTTGCCCTTCGTGGATTGCTGCTTTCCGTCTTTGCGGCGGCGAGACATCGTGTCAATTGTGTTGTCCCATGCGCTCGCTATCCACTTCACCACGCCGGGTCTCCACATTCTCGTTCCTGTGTCCGCGTGTCTGCTTAGGGTTTGGGGTTTTTCGGGTTTTTTAGTGTTTCTTTTGTTGTATTTCTTTTGCTTTTGTTGTATTTCCTTTGATATGTTGTATGTTTAGACGGCTTGCCGTCTGCCGACTTTGTCGGCCTCTCGAGGTCCGGGCCTGTCCGGCCTCGAATTATTTCCTTATCAAAAAAAAAAAGACAAATGTGGATGTACTAGTGAAGTATTATTGAAACATAGATAGCACTGATAAAACCACGAGAGTTTCTCTCTCTTATGAGAGAGAAACTCTCATTTGTGAAAACCAAATTGAGCCCCAATTTGCAAACCCCGTTTCTCTGGAAACGATTGAATCTATTCTCAATCCAACCTGCTATGCCAAATCATCCCCTCCAACCTGAGCAATGGAGTTTCTTTCAACTCCTTTGGCTACCCACAAACCCTAGAATCTAGATTCCCACCAATCTCAGCCACAAATCCCTTCAATGGTCAATCAATTTGGGGCTTTGATAAATCGGGTCTTCATCTTCGAATCTCGGTATCCTTCCTTCCGATTTCGTCTCTCTCCGCTCTGGATCTGTGCAAGCTCGTCTTCAACTTGGCCTGGCGTCCGATGGGTCCTTCGTTCGGTGTCGCTGGCTCTCGTCTCCCTTGCTTCTGGTGCCGCCTTTTGCTTCCAGATCTCGGCCCCGCGCCGTGCCTATCTCCGGCGTCCAATCCTTGCCGCTTCTGGCCCTCTGTCTTCCCTCGTCGTTGCCGGCGCCCTTTCTGTGGGCTTCGCCGACGATTGTTGTCGGGGTGGTCTGGTGGCTGGGTGCGGATTGATGGTGGGTGTTGGTCGCCGGCGTCCAATTCCGGCTACCCCTTCGCCGCCGGTCCCCAGTTGTTCCTGCTGCTGGGGCGCAATCCCTTGGTTGCAAGGATGGGCTGTTCCTTGGCGTGCAAGGCTATGCTTCGGCCTTGCACGCCAAGTTTGAAAAAAAAAATGAGAAACTTTATATATATATATATATATATATATATATATATATATATATATAATTATGTGTAAACCCACCCGAAAAGGGCTTGAGAAAATCCCGCAAGGGCTTGTCGATATTTTATATGTGAAAGGTTGTTGGCGTTTTGTTTCGAGCAGTTTGCGGCTCTGCTTCCAGTGTTTCTAGGAGATCTTCTGCTTGGTTGGGGGACGTGGAGTCTGTAGTCGGGTCTGGCTGGAGTCGTGGTGGTGCGCTCATGGCGACTCAGTATCCGGGATAGAGTTTCCTTGGAGTTCGTCTGCACTACCCACAGGAGTTAGAGTCCTGCTATACTACTGGCCCGCGGTGCTACTGTTTGGTGGTGCTTGGCTGCGTTCTTCGGTGGCTTCCTCAGCTTTCGGGCGTTTGGTCTTCTTAGAACATTTGTTGTAGAGTTTATTTCTGTTTGGTTCATTACGCTTGTTATTTGTATTTCTGTATTTAGATTGCTCTGTTAGACGGTTCGCCGTCTGCCGACTTCGGTCGGCCTCTCGATGAGTCAGGCATGTCTGACCTTCGAATTTTTACCTAATTAAAAAAAAAAACATAGATAGCACTCAAGTTCGGCCCATTAAAGGCCCATCAGAAGCACTGTTACTCTCCCAGGCAAATGTGGATGCCGAACAACAAATTGACTGTTTTCCATAGATGATTTTGACGATGGCGTTGGCCTTCAATTGCTCAGATCCGATCTCAGGGAGCGTCCTGGTTCTTCCTCCTCGGGTAGATTTCATCAGATGGGGTTAAATTAAAATAGGGGCAAAAGGGGTATTATGAAAATATTTTGGTCATTTACTAGCAAAGAAATGCCTTTAGACATTTAGTAATTGGTCCAAAGGTCGAAGGCCTTTGGACCAAATTACTTCTAAAAAAACCTACATTAAAGGAGAAGCCGCCACGTGTCGTAGGCGACTTCTCCTTTAGTATTATAATTTAGTACCCGCACCTTGTGCGATTCTTTGATGACGTCAATCTTTTTTCTAACCATTAACTTCGTAAGATAATTTCTTCATCGATACTGATACTTATAACCATTACTCGTAACCATCCAACGTACATATGGAGATAATCATCTTGCATAAAAAAAACAAATAAATATTTGAATTCTTGTATATAGCATGTGGTGGAAAACACTTGTATAAAAAAGAGTCATGGATATATTTTCTCTAACAAACTGATAAGAAGAAGAAATAAATAAAAATAATTAAAGATATATTGGCTAAACAACAGGACCTATGAGATTCAGTGTTATCTTTTAATTAACATAGATATAGTTCAAAATTAAATGAATGAATCAATTTTGAGTTATTTATCTAAAAATGAACTTAAAACAAAAACCGAAATATTTTATAGTAATTTGTGGAATAAAAAATATAACAAAAAAATAAATAGAATCAAATAATTTCTTAAACAAATGGCAAGTTATAAAGTAATCAAATTTCATTTTTTTAAGATAAATATGATTTTGTTTGATCTTATTCAGTGAGTATCTAAACTAACAAAAATCTGCATTAGTCGACAACCTCAGATCCTCCATTACGAAAAAATAGAAAAAAATGTCACCATAACAATCATCTCAATCGCAATGCTTTTCCTTACCTAGAAAATCAAAAGCATACATACATTAGAAAAATTAATATATTTGATAATGATGCTAAGAATAAAATTTCCAATATATACTATCCACCAAAATAGAGATATACGAAATAGATCATCATTATAGTAAGATTTAAGTAGTTGATATAATTAATTATTTTTATTTCTTTTTTTATGGCTTGAATTTTAGAGAAATTAATGCATTGATAATATATATATTATCAATTTAATACTTGTGACTTGTTAGTGTTGTACACAATTCAATTAGTTTAAGCCTGAGTTGAGTTTCGTTCATGATGTGAATTACCATTTACCTGCTAGTTTAGTGTCTATTTTGTATGACGATTTCAATTAATGGAAGATGCAGTTGTTTTCTAAAAAAAATAGCCTATAATTTTTATAGAAATATATGGTCACTTGAAAAGAAAATTCAAAGAAAAATAGATAAGTTATGTGCCTTAGAGAAATGAATCAACACAAACACATACTTTGAAATAATTATGAAGAAATAGTACAAAGACACTCTTCTACGGCGTTTGAAAAACGTCATAAAAGTATTAACATGGCGTTTTTAAACGCCATGCTCAAACGCCGTCGAAGTCGACGCCGTGCTTTTGTCCTTATTTTTATGGCGTTTGGAAAACGCCATGGAAAATTCAATTTATGACGTTTTTTAAACGTCATGGAATTTATTTATTTTTTAAAAAATAATAATATGCACAATCCATGGCGTTTAAAAAACGCCATGGAATTTATTTTAAAAAAAAAATTGCATAATAATCCATGGCGTTTGTCAAACGCCATGGATTATTAAAAAGATAGAACAATACTAGTATTAAAAGAAGGAAATAAAGGTTAGCGAAAAGAGGATACATGTGTTATCTTAACAAAAAAAAAGATATGATGAAAGAAGGCAACTAGAGACCTACCCTTAGCTTCGCTATCCTATAAAAGAGGCCAAGACTTACAGCTGTGCAAAAAAACACGACACGGTTGACACGATACAAAATCGCAACAAAACGACACGAAAAAACACGAAACGATATAGATACGACACGATTATGATACGAAACGGTAAAACACAATAATAAACGTGTCGTGTTCGGATCGACATATTTTCCTTATCGGGTATCCGACACGACACGTTAATTTATATATTGTTTTAAATATTAGTAGCCTTTGTAATAGTACAAATACAATAACCGTCTTCATATACCATTATAGTCAATTGGCGTAAATGGTTAAACAGGTGTGGATGATAGCAAAAGGTCAAGAGTTCGATTCCACGCTTCCCAGTTTTGTTTATTGTTTATTTTTTTATTTGCCTTTCCTTTTTATTTCTTTTTATTTGCCTTGCCTTGCCTTGTTCTGTCTTCACCAAATTCACGGCTTCAAGCCTACAATTCAACCATCCAATTCAGCAGATTGCATCCTTCAGACCTACGCCGACCCGCCCTATCGGCCGCCCAAACCAGGAGGGCCCTCACTGGCTCACCAACAGTCTCTCGCTCGCTGAGTCGAGATTCACTCTTTCGCAGCGTTCTTCTAGTCCAATCGCTCTCGCTCGCCTTCTCGGGCAGGTTCAGATCTGTAAAGACCCAAAATTTTAAAATAGTATTTTATGAATTAAAATAAATTTCAACATTAAATTTCTGAAATTCTGAAAATTTTGGAAGACTCCGTCCTTGGTCAAAATGATTCTTTACTTTAGTCAATTCAAAGCAAATTCAAGCATATATTTGAACTTGATTTAAAAACAGTCGGTTCGCATACCAGAATCTATTTGGGGGAAATTTGTTAAGTAATGTGGTAATATTTCCATCACTTAAGAATAGCGGATTTATTTTGTAAATTTTCATAAGCTAACTTAACCCTAGTTCACCGGGTATATATACCCTTTATCCCCACCCAATGTGTGCCGCCCCATTCACTGTTGCTTCATCTCCCCCCTGCCTCACGAGCTCTCTTCCGTCCTCAGCTGCTACTCCCTCAAAACAAAACCAAATTGAGAAACTTGAAGATCCATGGCTACTCTCCTCCATCTCGGCCTCCTTCTACCAGATCCGAAGAAGTCGAAGCTCCCATGGCTCTCGTCTCCTCTCTCTCCCATTCTTCCTACTCGGACCTCCCACTCTCTCGCTCACAAGCCCTCCATGGCCGCCTCGGTTCAGCCTCTCACCCCGCTATTCCCATCGCCTTCTGCTCTACCCGACACCCCATTCTCTCTCTCGGTCACCTTCCTTATCGCTGAGGAAGCGACTAGGCCGCTGAAGCCTAATAGAGTCGACGCCATCCTCAAGCTGGAGTAGCGCCCCTAGCCAGGAGCTCGAATCCACGCCGCCGACCTGGGCGTTGTCCTCTCTGACCTCGCCTCTGGCACTACCACTGACGAGTCCGAATCGTCGAGACCGTCTCAGCACCTGCATCTTCCTCCGCCCTCCTCCCGCTGCGATCGAACCCACAGCCATCCCAAGTAGCTTGGCGCCGACGAACCCAACGCCCGGACCGGACTCCAGATCGTCCCTCGAAGCCTCGAGCACTTCCTTGTCGAGATTGGGGGTATAATTGCCGGGCTCCTTTTCTTAGCCATGTTCCTTCTAATTAGTTTTGGTTTTGACTGGACTAAACGTGTTTTAGATGGCTGTTGAGCGGAGTTGACCGATTGAATTGGATTTGAAATATTGGCTTCGGAAGTTTTACTTGTACACCGGCTAATTGGGTCTTGTTGTTGTTGCGATGTTGGTTGCCTTGTGGATTAGTTCTGTTAACCTTAATAATTTGACTAGATCACCTCTATATTAATTACTGTATTAAAGAGGGTTGTAGATTCAAACGTGGTTATGAATTTAACTTGAGTAGTTGTTACAATTGGGATGTTGATTTAAGCTTGAGGATTGTTCACTTAGATTTATTATATTGATAAACTAAACTAGTAGATAAGTGGCTAATAAGTTACTTGATTGAGATAGGAAATTTTAACTCGGACTTGAGAATTCGATCCTATTAATGGGTTACAACTATGAATGAATTGAATTAGAAAAGTCTTATGGAGCATGTCCTGATAACTTGTTATGTTTAATCTTGTTTGCGTTGACTTCATGCTTTTATTGAGTGATTTAGTGATAATTGAATTCATAATGGATTTTAGAAATGTTGACTTACTCCCTAATTATCAACGAATATAAGATACTTGTTGCCTTCTTGACATATTTATGAATTTTGGTTTCCTTGGGTTTGACTTGATTGAATAACCATTGAATTTTACATGCGAAGTTATACGAAGTATGTGAATAAGAGATGAATATATGTGAATAGAAGCATGATTAGATGTTATATGAGTCATTGGGTGATATGTGAAATAAAATATGATGAGATAAGATACTACGATCTGAAAATGAGGCATGACGAGATGTTGTGATATGTTATGAGATAAGTTGAGATGAACTGAGCATGATGGTCTTGATGAGAATACCCGATTACTTGAATAAAATACTATTCAGTCTTGTAGTCACCTGCTTGTGTGATAATTAAACATGTATTGATGAGCTATTCCTTGCTTATTACTTGCTAGTGTGATTGGATGATTCTCTGAGTGACTTGTTGGCCGATGGACGAGTATCTAGTGACTTGTTTGCTGGTTAATTGGATGTGAAGACTTCAGGTAAGTTCCCTAGGGGCTTACTCAGATTGGACATTCATGCCTGTTGTTGCATCTTATGTTAGGTGTTGCATATGCATAATAGCATGCCATGTAGTATCCTGTTTAGGTTGCACTAATTGAATGACCATCTGCTTACTTTATGCGTTTGAAACAGAACGGCCGTTATCTGTGATAGTCCTGGAGTCTTTGCTAGGGTCATAGGGTAGCCCAGCCTCATCGGGTACCCTGAGTCAATCGAGTCATGAACTTCCTTGTATTATGAGATGCCTGCGGGCTTTATTGTGGAGCGGGTTAGGAATGCGTGCTGCCCGATTATGATGGAATGCATTCACGAGCTGGCCAGTCTCCGCCTATCGGAAGGGGTGGAGGTAGGAGAGGGATATGCCACTTGGCATTGGCTTGGGCCCTTTACAGTATTTTTACACATTATTATAACCAGGAGCATGCTAGTGTGTTTGACTTTCGTGCTGCATTAGAGCATCTTTATTAGGTATAGCACATACTATGTGGCCTTAGCGAGGACTACCGGTCCCGCATGAGTGGCTCGATCTGACTCCTTTCCCCGTTCTTTTTTTAAGGTATTTTCTGCAGATCTTGTTTGCTCCTTGCTTCTGTGACGGGAAACCCTTTGGCGAATCGAAGAACCTAGCTAATATTCTAACTTGGTAAAATGGTAATAACTTGCTTATGATTTGGTTTAACCCGGCTTTGTCGTGGCATTTGTATCCTAGTTTTGCTTCCGCTTTACTTTCGGTTGAATTGGATTTTGCGACATAGTCTTAGGACAGGTAAAGGGTACCTAATGGCTCTTCGAGGTTTTTAGGGTTTGAAATCCCTCCTTCTACTAATCTTAAATGAGTTTGAAACCTCGACCCGTACCTGGATTGCAAGATCCGAACAAGGGGTTTTATCCCTTAAAACGTAACCCATAAATCATAATTCTGGGCCGTTACAAGATCTGAGCCTTCCCGAGTCCCATCGCCTGAAGTAAGCAAGGCGACATCGAAATCTCTCCCCCTTTCCCATCAATGCCCCCTTTCATCTTTCTTTTCTTCTTCCCCATGCGGAAAACCACCTCGCCAGCATCGCCGAGGGCGGCCGCTGAGCAGCAAAATCACCCGAAAACCGAGGAATTCTCAAGCCTGAGAATCACCTTCTCGGGGAATATAGATGCAAGGGTTCTTCTACCATGAGATTCATGGAGATTGGAGACATCTTTGCAAATGATCGGGATGGATTTGATGAATTTTTTAGGGGATTTTGGTTTGGCGGCCGATTTAGATTTCTAGGGTTTGGGGGTTTTCTCTCTTCGTTCATCTCTCATGTATTGTATTGGTATTGCATTAAAAAAAGTTTTTTTAAAAATAAATGGTTCGTGTCGGATTACACGGGTATCCGACACGAAACGTTTCGTGTTTTCGTGTCGGATACCCGGTACTTATCGTGTCGTGTTCGGATCGGGCTTTTTAGTGTTATCAGTTTCGTGTATCCGACATACCGTGTCGTGTCGTGTCGGATACCCGGTTATGCACAACCCTACCAAGACTAGGGTTGAAAGGGATTCTTTGGATGGCTGAAAAACAGAGAAAAGCCAGCAAACACATATACACAGAAAACAGCACACGCACAGCAAGAAGAAAGCAAGAAGAAAAGAGGGAAAAAGGTAGCCTTCTCTCTGTGTGGGGTTCCCATGGACTCCAAAGCCCCGCCCTTGCAAAGCACTCTTGTTTTTGCTTGTGGCCTGGGTTTCGGAGTCGCCAAATCGCCCTAAATGAAGCCAAAACGCCGCTGAAATTCACTCTCGAGACCCCGCCCTTGCAAAGCACTCTTGTTTTCGCTTGTGGCCTGGGTCTTGGAGTCGTCAAACTGCCACAAAAGGAGTCGGAATGCTGTCAAAATTCACTCTCGAAACCCCGCCCATGCAAAGCACTCTTGTTTTCGCTTGTGGCCTGGGTTTCGGAGTCGTCAAATTGCCCTAAACAGGAAGTGCTGTTGAAATGGATTCCTGAAACCCCGCCCTTGCAAAGCACTCTTGTTTTCGCTTGTGGCTTGGATTTCGGAATCAGTTAAACGCCTCAAAAGAGGGTGAAACTCAGCCTAAATTCACTCAGTAACTTGGGTAATCAAACCATGGCAACACAACAGTATATGAGGCTCAACGATTTTTACCAACTTCTACCTAAGACACCAAGGGCGAAATTCTGCGAAAGCCTATTCCAAAACAGGCTAACTAGCATTTTGAAACAATGCAAAAGTAAACAAGGTTCATGGACAAAGTAAATCAGTTCCAAAAAAAAAACTAAGTTTCTCGAGAAAAAAAAAAGAACAAAGCAAGCAAGGCATTCTTTCTCAGAGATTCACACACAAATCGCAAGATATTGCAAACAGTTTCTAATCAACAAAAGAAAAAAATTCACTGCAGCCAGAGTGGATTTGAAACTGCAAAAGAAAGCAAACAAACTTCTAAAGCAAATTCACAAGTCAGAAGAGTCCTAACACCCAGATTATGAACTCACAATTGGCCTAAAACTGGGCAAACTTCCTGCAGGCACTCTCAAAAAAAAAAAGAGAGAAGAGATTGCTAAAAAATAATATGCTCAAGGAAGCCAGACAAGCTAAGCAATATCAAATTAAGCCATGAATTACATTACAATCTAATAAGTTTCAAGAAACAAAATCAATCAATCGAAGAAGCTGATCTGAAATTCGAAGTGCAAAGCTATGCTACTTTAGTGCTGTTAAGTTTTAGGTTGTCGGGGAAATTCGAGCATACCTCGGCAATGGCCGCTTTCGGGAGGGCAGGGCCTTCGGCTGTTGCATTCCTCTTCCTTCGCTTAGAGTCGGGACCTCCTACGCCCTTCACCGATCGACCTTAACCAGAAAACCCTAAAAAAATAGCAAATAAAAAAAATCAGACAAAGCGTAAAGTTGAAACTCCATTGAAGGAAGATTTGTGGGAAAATCTGAAATCTAGGCGAAAAATCACCTAAAAAATCGGATTGAGTACCAAAATTGGGGCTGGAATTAACAAACAAACAAAAAAAGTTTTCAAAACGTACCTAATCGGAGGAATTCGAGGCCTTGAAGTTGTGCCTTGGACTCGGCCTGGGTTGTCAAAGCTCGACTAGTCTCCTCAGCTTCAATTGCCCAGATCCAATGTCCTTCGATGCCGTCGGTGTTGGATTGCAGGAGGAGACGGTGAACAGAAAAAGAAGCGAGACAAAGAAGGCGATGAACAGAAAAAAAAAAAAAAACGCGCCTGATAAATTGGGAGAGAGATCAGATTGGGTGGGTTAATTATGGGCTCTAATGGACTTAAGTTTGAGGCCTTCACAGATCCAAAGGTTTCGGTCCAAAATAAAATTATATTAGGTGTCCTTGTTAATCAATATATATAGGCAAATTTACATAAAACCACCTTTTAAATATTCCTCTTTTCACATAACCACCTCTTAAATAAAAACTTGCATAAAACCACCCTTAATATAGCTGTTGTCAACGTACAACCACCCCCATCTGTTTTCTGTCGGATCAACTGTTAAAATAGTGTGAAAAGGCACAATTGTCCTCGATATTATCTATAAAATAAGGAGTATAATATTAAAAAAATACACCCTTGACCCTTCATCTCTCTATCTTTTAACACCATCAATCTAAATCCATGAAGAGGGGTTCTCTGTGATTTGGATGATTTGAGCTCAAAGCTACCTGAGCTTAACAAAAATGGTGAAAACAGGTGCAGGAGACAATGAGTAGATGCGAGCATACGAGGTTGCCACCGAATGCACCGTGTAGAACTGTAGAAGATGGCCAATTAATAATGGCGATGAGTTTTCAAGAGCCATGGTGTTTAGGGAAAGTCCATAAGAAATCTCAAATTGGGTCGTTAGATGTCTATAAACTAGGGTTGTTGCTCTTTTTTTGTGATTAATTTTCTCGATTTGATTTGTTTATGAGTTTCACTTTCTTTCTTGTTGAAGTTTTTTTCTATTTCTAGAGGTTTTCGAATTCGTATAATTGTTTGTGATTGAGTTATAGTACTTTAGTGTATTACCCCTATTCGTTGTCGGTGTAGATTTCTATTTCTCGGGATTTATCAGGGTTGCTGAATTCATTATTGATTGAATACGAGGATTCAGATTCGGATTATGGCGCAATCCCTTCTAATGAAAATGGGTGGATGCTGTCAAACTTTGTGTGATTATGTCTATCGTGCTTATATGTGATGATTAATTTGGAATGGTTGGGTCTTCCTCATTAATCGCCTCAACTTCAGGAGGCAAGGTTTGGCTGAGCTTCTCTCCCGGGCTGGCATCGGCGGCGTCGGAATTGTCTGAGGATGTTGTTGACATGGCACATATGCAACAGAACGAGGAGGAGCAAGGACGACCCCGGGAGTAAAGTCGACTGACAAGGGAGATCGAGGGGTGAGGGTTAGCGGCAGCAAGGATGGTGCTATGCCCCTATCTCAGCGTCAATATCAGTTGCAAGGAGGAGATGGGGACTCCGGGCCTCCGACGAACTTTTCTCCTTTCAAGCTTGTTAATGGAAAACGGAAGGGTCGAGCTTCGAGCTTTCTCAAAGGGCTTTTCACTTTTTTTAGGGGCAATGTGAATAAATTAAAAGGAACATTAAGGGTAATATGGTCTTTTCACACAAAACTAACAGCTCTTTAGACGGAAAAGAGCTAAGGGTGGCTTTTTGTTGACAGATATGTATAAGAGGTGGTTTTATGTGTATTCCTCTTTAAGAGGTGGTTAAATGAAAGAACCTATGTATAAGAGGTGGTTTTCCGTAAATTTGCCATATATATATACATTCATGATTCACCCATGTCCGAGCAAAATATGAGTGTGATAATTACAAATTTGGCCCATCAAAGATTAAATATTATAATCGCCACAAATTTGAAATTGGGCTTAACTAAATTATATAAACTCGTAAAATTTCGTCGCCAGTCTATTCTAGTGGGTCAATATCAAAATTAACTTCTAAACGAGGAAAAAGAAAACGGATCGGAGTCAAAAACTTAAATTAAATTTTCTCAAACTCAAACGGTTCTTAAAAAGAACTACGGGTGATTTGATCCCGTTCCAAACGGGTACGTAGGACACCCGACATAAAGCTCAAGCTCGTCGGGTTCAATCACCAAAACCTAAGAATTAAATCAGTTCTAATATTCGGAACTACGTAAGGCTTGATTTTCTTCCAAGAGATACGTAGGCAACCCGTTAAAAATTCGGGTGCAGCCCAAATCATCAAAACCACTTAAGTCTTGGTGTCGACACGACTTCGAATCAAGAGGATAACCAAAAGGGGTCGAACTCAAATTCTAAAAATTAAATAAAATATGTTTTACAATTATTTGCGCATTTTTGTTCAACATATTTTTGGCACGCCCAGTGGGACCCTTTTTGCCTTTTCATCTCTTAGTTGTGTTGATACTAATGTTTGCCCATTTCTTTTTGTTATCAGGAAATGGCACCAAGAGTTATGATCAACTTTAACGAACTACCAACAACTTTCCTTGTGGAGGGCGGTCGCTGGGTGAGAAGGAGGTCATTCAAGGTTCAATTTGATGTGACCAGGGAATCCATCATGGCTGAGATCGCAACTAAAAACAGCTTTGAAGCCATCCAGTAAGATGTAGCCGACAGAAATGAGCCCACCCCTAAGACTGCTCGTGGGCCAATCATTCGGGTTATCAAGGGAAATGGTAACCCAGTGAAGGTTTCAAAGCCAGCTGTTGAAAGCTTAAGTATGGGGTGATTTGATGCCCACTAAAGTAACCATGTTTTTATGCACATTTTAGCTCCTTATTCTAAGAACATTGCATATTTCGGATTGGAAATATGTTGAATTTATGTAGTATAAGCTTATTTGCCAAAAACTGAGGTCTACACGAGTTTCTGTTTAATATTGCAGAATTTGGAGCCGTTCCGGGACGAAACCAAAAGGATGAGACAAAGGCAAGATTCTACTCGACGTCGACAAGGTTTGTTAGGAGGAAAATCAAGTATGAAATATAAATCTCAAATTCGACTCCCTGATCTCCACAAATTAATTACAAGACTTCCTTCCGCTGTTGTAGAAGGTAGTCAGGATCGATCCACGAGGAAGCGTGTCAGCGCCCGCCTTTTCAGTTCCAAACTCAGCAGAAAATCAACCAGACCAACAGTAATAATAGAGAAAAATGGAAAACAGAACAAAAGCAGCAACTTGGTCGATATCGACCTGTAGGACTCGATATCGACTGAAAAAATCGACCACATAACTCAATATCGAGTGGACATAACCAAAGATCACAACTTTTTGCAACAGAACTTCGAAATAAATGAAATAAACAAATAAAATAAAAGACTTCCAAGATTAGGGTATCAACGCCACAACCATAACCATGCAATATAACACATAAAGGCATAAAATATCATGCTTTTCATCAAATAACTCTCGTTATTAACAAATAGGAAAACATAGAGGCTTTCGCATAAACCCTAATTGTTACTAACCCTTTTTTCACATAATTAATCCAAGTTGTATTAAGATCACTTTCGCTTCAATAACACAAACAAGGATCACCTTCAACTTTCACAAAAGAATCATGCTCATAGGGATAGAAGATGAATTGCATCCAAAGATTGTACCTTTACCGCATCACCTTACCTGGCTACCGTCGGGCTCACCCCGACCCTAGAAGTTGGGTGACTACTCGCTCTTCATCATCAATAAAGACATTAATAATAAAAGGGAACTAAGTTGCATTAAATAAACTAAATAAAACTTACAACCGAACAATGTCAAATCCGCTCTCGCCTCTCTTGCTCCACTCGGCCACAACTCTCTCTCTACTTTCTCTATGTAACTGGAATTGAATTTGAAAAATACCTAAAACTCATCCCCTAAGGCCTTATTTATAGGCTTCATTCTAGAGGTGGCAATCGGGGGGGTCGGATCGGGTTCGGGTTCGGTTAGTCGGGTTTCGGGTTATTCGGGTTTCGAGTAATTCGGGTTTCGGGTCATTCGGTTTCGGGTAATGTCTAATAATTTGGTGATTTGGTTGGGTCGGGTTCGGGTTTCGGTTGTATTGGGTTTCGGTTCATTCGGGTTTCGGTTGTCTCGGGTTTCAGTTATTTCAATATTCATTTTGAAAAATTTACTAGAATGTATCTTAATGTTCGGGTTATATCGGGTTTCGGTTGTAACGGGTTCGGGTCTTAATGGGTTTCGGTTGAATCGGGTTCAGTTCATTTGGATTTGGGTGAGTTTCGGTTATCGGTTATTCGGATTTCGGGTCCAAAATGGGTCGGGTTGATCGGTGTTCAAAACAAT
The DNA here is from genome assembly GCA_037127255.1 of Persicaria tinctoria. NCBI lineage: Eukaryota > Viridiplantae > Streptophyta > Magnoliopsida > Caryophyllales > Polygonaceae > Persicaria > Persicaria tinctoria. The sequence goes on from JBANSL010000005.1 coordinate 49,398,297, forward strand.
CGGTTCCGGGTCGACCGGGTCGGGTTTTCGGGTTCGGGTCGGGTTTTGCCAGCTCTACTTCATTCCAAGCTAATCTAAGAAAGAAACTCTATCTATATCTACATTTATCTATCTACAACATTACGATAAAATATGGAAATAAAGAAATAAATCTAAAAGGGTTATATCTAAAGTAGATAAATGTCTCTTCCATCTTGATAGAACTTGATAGAATTTGATCTTGTGGATATCTCCATTGCACTTTGGATAGAACCTTGTTTAGAACTTGGACTAGCTTGAAATCGGCCAACTAGGTGCCACTCGATATCGACCTCGCCTAGTCGATATCGACCTGCAAATTCCCTTTTCAGCTTCTCAACTCGATCTCGGCCTCCAGAGTGAAAATCGACCACTTGTTACTCGATATCGACTTGATTAACTCGATATCGACCTTCACTTTTCCTTTGCTCCAGCTCTGATCGATTTCGGATCTCTGCTCGATTTTTGGTCAACTCAATATCGACTTGGCTAGGTCGATATCGACCTCTTCTTTCCCTCTTCACTCGATTCTGGCTTTCTGGGTAGATGTCGACTTGGCTCCTCGATATCGACCAAGTGTGCTCGATATAGACCAGATGGTGTCGACTCGATTTTCTTCGCTTCCCGCTCGATTTGTCCTGGTTCTGCTACTCCTTGACCTCAGACTTTTTGTAGTTGACTTCGAGCTTTTCCTCCTTTCTCTGAACTGCTGTAAATTGCCTCGATTTCTGAGAAATTAAACAGAAACTGGTGTAGACTCCATAATTTGGCAAATAAGCATAAATTAGATAGATTTTGTACTATTCTAGTCTATATGTATGAAATGCATGCAGAAATCAATATAAAAGTAAGTATAAAACATGGAAAAATAGGCTCACGACAAACACCCCATACTTAGCTTGCTTGTCCTCAAGCAATACTTTTAATTGTCATTCAGGGGAAGAAATTTACAACTCTCAACATCTTAGATTCATTCCCATATGTCCCTACAATCAATTAGCATCCTCGAAAAGGTACTTATGTCACAAATCCATGCATGTGCAATTAAAAGCAACATCTACTCACAAAAGGAGGGTTATGCAAAACATTCATTCGTGACAAAGCATTAATAATCAAGAGGACTTCAATTAAGCTCAATAAGGAGTAGATTGGTAAAAGGTTAAAGGTGGGCAATTTTTGGCCATGTGGTGTTAATAATCCGGGGAAATGGAGTACTTTCCAAACTTTCATACCACATTCCTTCTTCTTTTGATTTCTCACCTTTCTCTCATCGCTCATTGCTTTTTTTGTTTTTTCAATATTATGATTTTACCTCTCTAACCTCAGCACTGCCTTCTCTCGAGTCGCAAACATGGGTGTCATGAATGGCCCCGAATACTTAGTGCTTCGAACTCCTCACCTGTGTTTCCCATCTCGCCGAACTATTATCTCAGCGAGCAGGGTCAATCTACCTTTATCTCCTGAGGTGATCGGATTTTCTTTCACTCATTAAATTTTCCATAATTTTTTCAATTTCCTGCCAAACTCCAATAATAATAACAACACAACAACCATATAATAATCTCCATAATGTACTTTCATTCTCAACATAATCCCCGGATGGAAATAAGGTAAAGAATGGGCAATGTTTAGGACATGTGGAGCATAATATGAAATAAGGCTCAATGTGGTTTTTCCATCCTTATTACTGCAAAAATTAGAAGAGAAATACCCACAATAGAAAAATGATGTCCAAAACCAAAAACAAAAGTTACAATGTCCAAAAATCCCAAAAAATAAATGTCTATTTACACGCTCTAGACTTTATAGTCGCTAGGCCGACTTCTCCATTAAGCTCAAGGTGGCATCTGCAGGGCCCATGTAGCTTGAGCTTCAAACAGGACTCCATTCTTGTCCATCAGTTACTGTCCTCCGGAATGGATCTTGTTCACCGTGAAAGGGCCCATCTTCTTCTTTTTGAACATTTCAGGAAACCAATGATCATTTTATTTGGAAACATAGACCTTGTCTCCAACTTCATATTCGTGGGCTCATCATTGGAAATCCTACATAATTGCACATACCAAGGCAAACCTCTCCCATGTATAGATAGATCATTAATGGAAATAGGAAAAGAAAGATCCATAACTTGGCCTACCTTCGCAGAATCGGAATTCGGGACCTCGGGGTCTGGTTGATATCGAGTAAAGTCACTCGATATCAAGTTCGGCTGCTCAAAATCGGGTTGCTTCGGCTCAACAGGTGGAATCGAGTCGGTGTGGGTAGGTCGATATCGACCTGGGTTGGTTGATATCGAGTCATGCTGCTCGATAATGGCCGACTCGATTTCTAGTGGAGATGAATCGACTTGATCTGGTCGATATTGACTAAGAGTGGTCAATATCGAATGCCTTTGTGCTCCAGTCGATTTCTTCAGGTCGATTTTGACCCCATACTTAAGTCTTGGCAAAGCATCTGAAAAATAGTTAGTCCATATCGACGTACCTTGGTCTATGTCGAGTGGATTCTCTGCTTCTTCGTTCAGGATGGCCATGATCTCCTCCACCTGGGCTTTCATATCCCTCTTTTCTAGCTCTTCGGGGGTCATATTTCTTACCTTTGGCTCCCCGCAAGTGATGTATCCGACTGATATGGACTTTACCTCTTCCATGGGACCTGTATGCCTTTCAATTTTATTAAAGGAATACTCAATTACCCCATCGCTGATGTTGAAAGTGAGCACTCCCTTCCTTAGGCTTATGTTGGCATCCACCGTTGCCAAAAAGGGCCTTCATAGAATAATTGGACAAGCAGGGTCCTCCGCCATATCAATAACTAAGAAATCAGCAGGGACAAAGAACTTACCTACTTGTACTGGCACATTGTCCACCATGCATGTTGGGATAACCACCGTGTTGTTCGCCATATAAAGCTTTGCATCCACAGGCTCTAGGGCACCTATCTTAATCTTGTACCAGATTGATAAATGCATTATACTCACACTGGCTCCCAATTCACATAAAGCATTAAATTTATATTGACCAAATCCAATGATTATAGAAAACTTACCTGGATCTGGCCTCTTCTCAAGAACGTCCATTTGGCTGCATTCCTCTATGATCTCAGCGATTGACCGTTTTTTGCTCAGAATCTCCTTAAGGAACTTGACGTAGGATGACATCTCATTAAGAGCTTCTATGAATGGTATGGTGATGTTGAGCCTTTGAAGCATCTTGATGAAACGCGGGAACTTCTTTTCTATTGGATCCTTTGGAGATTTTGTCAGGAAAGGCAGCTTTTTCTTTGGCGGAGGTGCTGATGTCGAGTGGGGATGGTCGAAATCGACTGGTGCTTGGTCGATATCGACCTGTGTTTGCTCGATATCGACTGGATTGGATGACCTTGGGATTTGTAGAGGAATTGGGTCTATATCGACATGTGGTGGGTCGATATCGACTAGGAACTGGTCGATATCGACTGGGTTGGTCAATATCGACTGGTCTCTAGTGCCCTTTTCCTCCGTCGTTTGCTTTAGCATTTTCATCTGTCGCCCACTCCTTAGGTTCATGGCAGCCACCTGTCCAGTAAATTTACCCTTAGGGGTAGGTCCAGAGGTTCTAGGGGGCGTACCTGATTGTCTGGGGATGGATGAAGCTAGCTGGCCAATCTGTTTGTCAATCGATTTCCTCCAGATATCGATTTCCCCAAGCCTAGAGTTTACACCTTGCATCTGAGTGTAGATGGAATTGATGGATTTCTTGGTGTCTGAATGATTCCTCCGCATCTCCTCAAGGATGGTCAGCAGGTCATACTTCTTACCTTCTCTGTCAGGGTGACCATGGGTTCTATAGGGAGGGGGATTCTGATGCTGGGGTTGGCGATAGTAGCTCCAGTTCTAGTTCTAGTGTGGCCCTGAGTAGTGTCCCCCAGCATACCTTACCTCCTCGTGGGTCTCTCCTTGATGTACTTGATCGACGTGTGGGCACACAGTAGTGTTGTGCCTCACATACCCACATTCCAAACAAGGTTTATCTTTAGAGAGGAATTTAACTTGTTTGGTAAGATGGCGTACCTGATCGTTATGGAACTGTTCCCTGACGTCTGGATCAACCTCCTTTGATGGCACATACAACGGCATAGATGGGGCAGGCCTTTCATACCTTTCGTCAGAAGCGGCCGCAGAAGTCTCATATGTGTTTTCGTAATTGGCCAGTGTCTCAAATACCTCCCATGCTCGGCGTGGAGTTTATCCAAGGTACTCATAGTTGGTGTAGTTGTTGATCCGATCCTTAGTAGGCGCATCCAGAAAATTGAAGATGATCTCCTGGATGACGTAGGGCGGATGTACATGCGTAGAACAGGATATCAGAAGCCTTTTGTAGCGCTCCCAGGCTTGTGCTAATGGTTCTCCTGGCTTCTGTCTGAAAGTCGTGATTTGTTGTCTGAGGGAAACTGTCTTTGCAGGAGGAAAGAAATTGTTGAGGAACAGGTCATGTAATTCGTTCCATGTGCGAATTGATCGCACAAGCAATCCTTTCAGCCATTGTTGGGCTATTCGTGCAAGGGACCAACGAAAAGCCTTTAGTTTTAGATATTCAAGATTAGCACCATCAGCTATAGCTTCGCATATGTCTATAAAAGTCGTGACATTCTCTAAAGGACATTCATTAGTTCTTCCCCTAAATTGACTCCTTCTAATTTCAGTAATAAAAGAAGGACGAATTTCCAAATTAATAGCAGGGAGAACGATCGCCGATTCTGGAACATCTATTGATTCCGCTCCTCAAGTTCCCTTCTTGCGTTGATCTCGCGATCTATCCTTGCGTCCCACCTCTATTGATTTTGTGCATATTCCGCCTCTCGTCGGGCGTGTTCAGCTTCTCTGGTGGTGAGTGCGTCAATCTGTCGGTGGAGTTGCTCAAGCTCCTGTGCTGGTGTGAGCTGGCCCACATTCTCATTGTCGGATGTTGACATAAGTCTCCTCCTAAACCTTTGCTGATGATGGAAAAACCGCTCAGGCTCGAGAATTGGGTCTATAGGCGTGTGATCAGTTCTTCGCCTGCACCTGAAAAGCAAAAACAAAAAGAAACAAGTTAAAAGGAACTAAAAGCACAAACAAAAATATAAAGAAAAGAAAATAGAACTAAAAAGGGCGCGATTGATGGCTTCCCCGACAACGGCGCCAAATTTGTTAGGAGGAAAATCAAGTATGAAATATAAATCTCAAATTCGACTACCTGATCTCCGCAAATTAATTACAAGACTTCCTTCCGCTGTAGTAGAAGGTAGTCAGGATCGATCTACGAGGAATCGTGCCAGCGCCCACCTTTTTAGTTCCAAACTCAGCAGAAATAAGAGAGAAAAACGGAAAACAGAACAAAAGCAGCAACTTGGTTGATATCGACCTGTAGAACTCGATATCGACTGGAAAAATCGACCACAAAACTCAATATCGAGTGGACAGAAACCAAATATCACAACTTTTCGCAACAGAACTTTGAAATAAATGAAATAAACCAATAAAATAAAAGATTTCCAAGATCAGGGTATCAACACCACAACGATAATCATGCAAAATAACACATAAAGGCATAAAAGATCATGCTTTTCATCAAATAACTCTCGTTATTAACAAATAGGAAAACATAGAGGCTTTCGCATAAACCCTAATTGTTACTTACCCTTTTTCACATAATTAATCCAAGTTGTATTAAGATCACTTTCGCTTCAATAACACAAACAAGGATCACCTTCAACTTTCGCAAAAGAATCATGCTCATAGGGATAGAAGATGAATTGCATCCAAAGATTGTACCTTTACCGCATCACCTTACATGGCTACCATCGGGCTCACCCCGACCCTAGAAGTTGGGTGACTACTTGCTCTTCATCACCAATAAAGACATTAATAATAAAAGGGAAGTAATAAATTTCATTAAATAAACTAAATAAAATTTACAACCGAACAAAGCCAAATCCGCTCTCGCCTCTCTTGCTCCACTGAGCCACCACTCTCTCTACTTTCTCTATGTAACTAATTATAACTGGAATTGAATTTGAAAAATACCTAAAACCTAGCCCCTAAGGCCTTATTTATAGGCTTCATTCCAAGCTAATCTAGGAAAGAAACTCTATCTATATCTAAATTTATCTATCTACAACATTAAGATAAAATATGGAAATAAAGAAATAAATCTAAAAGGGCTATATCTAAAGTAGATAAATGTGTCTTCCATCTTGATTGAACTTGATTGAATTTGATCTTGTGGATATCTCCATTGGACTTTGGATAGAACCTTGATTAGAACTCGGACTAGCTCGAAATCGGCCAACTTGGTGTCACTCGATATCGACCTCGCCTAGTCGATATCGACCTGCAACTTCCCTTTTAAGCTTCTCGACTTGATCTCGGCCTCCAGAGTGAAAATCTACCACTTGTTACTCGATATCGACTTGATTAACTCGATATCGACCTTCACTTTTCCTTTGCTCCAGCTCTGGTCGATTCCGGATCTCTGCTCGATTTTTGGTCAACTCGATATCGACTTGGCTAGGTCGATATCGACCTCTTCTTTCCCTCTTCACTGGATTCTATCTTTCTGGGTAGATGTCGACTTGCCTCCTCGATATCGACCAAGTGTACTCGATATCGACCAGACGGTGTGGACTCGATTTCCTTCGTTTTTCGCTCGATTTGTCCTGGTTCTACTACTCCTTGACCTCGGACTTTCTATAGTGTACTTTGAGCTTTTCCTCGTTTCTCTGAAATGCTGTAAATTGCCTCGATTTCTGCGAAATTAAACAAAAACTGGTGTGGACTCCATAATTTGGCAAATAAGCATAAACTACATAGATTATGTACTATTCTAGCCCATATGTATGAAATGCATGCAGAAATCGATATAAAAGTAAGTATAAAACATGGCAAAATAGGTTCACAACAAGCTTACTCGACGTCGACTACAACTGAGAGCAAGGATCAAGTCGAGGACTAAAGACACACACCACTCAAGCACGAGGAGTACTCGACGTCGAGTACATCTACTCGACGTCGACTAGACTTGGAAGACTATCTGAGCTCGGCGAAGAGAAGACTACTCGAGACGCTGAAGATCACTTGAGATCGAGAAGACTACTCGCCGTCGACTAGAACTGGTCAATGTCGACTACACCGTTTTTGGGCCGTGAGTCCGTTGGGCCAATCAGAGGATGTGTGGATTACTTGGGCACGAAGGAAGGTCGGTTCTATCATGAGTTTATCAAGATCTATCTATGGAAGAGAAGATTTATTGACCACATGAAGATCTATTTGTTACCTTTTTAGATTAATGTTTCTTTTATCCAAATTTATATCTTTAGGATTAGATAAAATTTGCTTACCTTGACTAGCAAGGATTAAGCCCTATAAATAATGCCCATGAGGCTAGTTTTTATTCATTCTAATTCAGAGACAACCCAATAGTTAGAGAATAAGAGAGAAAGAGAGATTGGTCGAGGGGTGTTGTTTCCCGCGAGTGCGGATTTGGCTTCGATCGGTTGTAAGCTTTATTTTATTAATGAAATTTAGTTTCTTTTTAATATTGATGAGTTTTCGTATGATGAAGAGTGAGTAGTCCACCTAATTCTAGGGTCGGGCTGGGCCCGGCGATAACCATGCATGTTTGAGGTAAAGATTCGACTTTTATTATGTTTTGACCATCCAATGCCTTTTATATGTTTATTACCTAATTAATAGATATTCAGGTTGACAACTTGGATTATAAACATAAAATTGGTAGATACAATTAGGGTTTCTTGAACGAGTTATCTAATTGTTGGAAAAGGCAAAAGCTTGATCATTTTATGTGATTGCATGATTATCTCTATTTATCTTGCCATAAGCATGTTTGGTTAGGGGTAGGATTGGGACGGGACGGGATGGGATTAGGGTCATCCCGCGTCCCGTCCCGCGTATTTTTAGCGAGACGGGATCAGGACGGGCCTTGTATATATTTTTTTGAATCCCATCGGGTCCTATCCCTCGTGAGACGGGAAGGGATGGGACTTGTCCCTCGTAAAAATAAAAGGTCAAAATAATCCAAATATCCAATAAATAACCTTCAATATTTCTTATAATAAAAATAATAATTTAACATTTTCATACACATCAACATTCCAATACACCAGTAGCTTATATAAAAAAAAACGGATTTTCTATCCTATGCCCTAAGGGCATAGGATAAGAAGCTAATTTTAGTATGCTTCTCTAATTAGGTGGATATGGGATATCTTGCCTCTATTATTTAATTATTTTTTTTGATTCCATATCTTCTTTTTAATTATGGTAAGTATTCTCATTTTCTATTTATTTTCTTCTTTTTCTTCTCTTTACCAATTTATCTTCCTGACTTCATATTCTTTCTGACGTTGGAGCAAATGAGATCCATGGATACTTTATAATCTTCTATTACGGCTGCCAATAACAGGTACGAATGTTGAATAAGAATTTATGATTATATTAAGTTGTTTTGGAATTGTCTTGATTTTTTTTTCTCTCCCTTTATTGGATACGAAATACAGTAGACAGTAGGTTGACATGGCTCCTCCATTCTTTTGACATTTCTACTAGTTTTCTTTTATATATGTTTCATTATAATTTTTAATTTAACAATCTTTTCTTTTAATGAACTTTAGGTCAATCGTTATGGATCTTATTGATTTGAATGAACTTCCAAGGGATGAAATATGTGATCATATTCACAAAGATGTAATTGATCTCAATACAGACAGCAATTCTAATGAACCAGAATTAGCTACTGTGGAATTGAGTCAAGGTGAAGATGAAAATTATTTTGAACCTTTCATCGGGCAATGCTTTCTTAGTGAAGAGGAGGCATTCAAGTTTTATGAGATGTATGCTCGAAGGAGAGGATTTTCAATTCGTAGAGGTCGATTCACTAAAAAAGATGGGTTGATGATTAGACGAGATTTCTTTTGTCACCGTGAAGGCTTTCCAGTAGAGAAGTTTCTTGACCCATCTAAACAACAACGGAACAAAGAATCTTTAAGATGTGGATGCAAAGCAGTAATGAGAATCAAGTTGAAGAGATCTTTTGAGATTTTTCCAGAAGAGTGGCATGTTGTTCAGTTTGTATCTGAACATAATCATGAGTTGTTGCTAGCCGAGCAAGTGCGTTTTCTATCATCATATCGTACCATTTCGAAAGAAGATGAGCATCAAATTCTATTATATAAAGAAGCTGGTCTTTCTGTTAAGCAAATAATGAGAGTGATGGAGTTGCAAAAAAACGTGAATCATGGAGATTTGCCATTTCTTAGTAAAGATATCTATAATTTCTTCAACAAGATTCACCAAGGCAATCTTGGTGATGAAGCTATGAGGTTCCTCAACAGTTGTCAACATGCCAAAGAGGAAGACTCGAGGTTCCAATATGCTTTTACCCTTGATGAACAAAACAGGTTAGAGCATATGTTTTGGGCGCCGGCTCATTGCTTCGGCTGGTATCAAAGTTATGGAGATGCGGTTGCATTTGATACCACATACAAGGTGAATTTCTATGACATGCCTTTTGGTATTTTTGTTGGCATTGACAACAATGGAAGGACTATATTACTCGGTTGTGCTCTCCTTCGAAATGAAACACTGGCTACGTTTCGTTGGCTAATGAATGTATATACAAATTTCAGCTTGTTTCTTTATAACTTAATTGATGCAATTTTTTGTTTTACAATTATAAGATTTTTATTTGTGTATGTCTTTGGTGACAGACTTTTGTTACACTTATGAAAAAGCCACCTAAGACGATTATCACCGATCAAGATCCATGGATGACAGAAGCTATTGCCATCAAAATGCCCCTTACAAAGCATGCCTTTTGTATATGGCATATAACTTCAAAATTCAGTGGTTGGTTCACTTCAATTCTTAGGCAACTCTACTTTGCTTGGTGTTCTGATTTTTATAGGTTGTATAGGCTTGACAACATTGATGATTTTGAGAAAGAATGGCCCTTATGGTTTCAAAGTATAACCTTCAAGAAAATAAGCATGTAATGGGCTTATACAAGGTCAAGGAACATTGGGTGCTGGCTTATCTTCGTGGCTACTTTTTTGGTGGTATGACCATAACTAGGAGATCGGAGAGCATTAATAGCTTTTTGAAGCGTTATACTTCAAATCGTTCATGTTTAGCTCAACTAATCAAAGAAGTAAGTATACTGTCATATATAGTAATTTTCAATTTATAATTAAAATATGTACTTATAACACCTCTATTGATTTAAAACTCGATGTTTTAACTAGGTTGATCTTACCATCGAGGATATTAGCTTGACAAAGCTGCGACATACCATGCTTGATATATACAGGGGGTCTTGCTTGAGAACATTGTCTCTATTGGAGGCACAAGTGCATAGAATGTTCACAAATTTTGCTTTCAAGAAGTTTCAGGAAGAGTTTGGGAAGGCAACTCAATACAAGGTACATGAAGTGAATCCTACAGTATTCATGTTGCAACATTTTGAGGGGCCACTTTTTCAAAGGCATAAAGTGTTTTGGGATGGAGTTGTGACTACTTGCTCTTGTAAGAAATTTGAATTTTGGGGGATCGTCTGCCGTCATGTTTTGAGCTTGCTCCTCCATAAGGATTGCTTTAAGATTCCAGCTGCATACTTGCCATTGCGTTGGTGCCGGGATGAATATCATACATTTGGGGTTACTTTAATGCCTATTCAAGAATCATATACAGGTGAAAGATCAAGCAATGACAATCCTAGAAATGGTTTGAATGATTTTATCCGAGGTCCTCCGTCTTCAATAACAAAAGGTCGGCCAAGGACAAAGCGAGCAAGAGGCGGAAAGCAGTTGGCAAAACAAGTTAGAGCATGTGATTTTTGCAAGCGAAGCGGTCACAACATTACAACTTGTCCTGAAAAAGAGAACATTGAATCTGAAAATGGTTCATCGACCGGTACGAGGAAGAAGAAGAAGAGGGGGGGGGGGACTTTGTGAAAATCCAAATCCAATTTTTTGCATTAAAGTTTTGAATTAATGTTGCATTTGCTTGATAACCTTGTTATTTTCATTCTAGTCTACAAATTTAAGCTACTGAGAATTGGGGTTAATATGTGAATTTTATTTTTCATTGTTAGATTGGTAACCAAAATAAGCAAATATGTGAATTTTATTTTTAAAATAATCTTTGTACGTATATAACTTGTCTCAAATAAATTGATGGGTTTGTTTTGAGAAAAGATGAAATTGGTAAAGAGAAGAAAAAGAAGAAAATAAATAGAAAATGAGATTACCATAATTAAAAAGAAGATATGGAATCAAAAAAAAAATTTAAATAATAGAGACAAGATATCCCATATCCACCTAATTAGAGAAGCATACTAAAATTAGCTTTTTATCCTATGCCCTTAGAGGATAGGATAAAAAATCCGAAAAAAAATGCACCAGCACCAGTAGCAAATAAGCCAAAAATAAAATAAAATCCAGTAGCAAAACCGGCTTTGCAGTTTGCACTGCTACCTACATTTCTTCTAATAAAATCCAGTAGAAACGGCCACCATAAAATTAAATTGTTGCAAGCCCAAAATCAATTGGGGTTTTACTGCTAGTGTGTCATATATATATATACCAAAACCAAATGGATTTCTATTGCTAAGTGTATTATATATTTATATACATATAATATATATGTTCTAAAAATATAAATATATATATATATATATATATATATATATATATATATATATATATATATATATATATATATATATATATATATGCGGGACGGGACGGGATTTGCGGGACGAAAACTCTTCGTCCCGCGTCCCGTCCCGCGTATTTTTTGCGGGACAGGATCGCGACGGGATTAAATTTTTTTTTCCAAATCCCGCCGAGATCGGGACGGGACGGGATTTGCGGGATTTGGGCCCACCCCTATGTTTGGTCATCGTTGATGTGAACCCCGATCTTGGAAGTTTTCTTTCATATTTGTTTATTTCAAAATTTACAAAACCCTAGCTTCGTTACGTTTTTATAGTTCTACTCGACTTTGACTAAGCCTAGTCGACGTCGACCACTAATCACTTGATCAAGCGAGATCGTTGCCGTTTGTATTTCTACAGGTACTCGGCTACGACCAAGACTACTCGACTTCGACCACCTACTCCACGTCGAGGAGACCTAGTCGACTACTCCTGTTGCCTAGATTCGCCGTTTCTTCTCGAAATCGACTATACAAGACCCCTGTCGACTACACCCTAGTCGAGATCGAGTACTCTGAGTTGGTTTCTGGACGTGATTTGCTGGCGTTCTGATATACGCTGACACGCTTCCTCGAGGATCAATCCTGACTACCTTTTACTACAGCGGGAGAGAGTCTTGTAATTATTTTCGTGGCCACAATCTGGTTTAATTTATTAATATATTTTGAACTCGATTTCCTCCTACAACACATAACGTACCTTGAACCCCTAAACTTAAATCCTCTCATCTCTCTTAGAGTTAATGAATTATTGAAATGTTAGTTCTCAATTAGTTGATTGAATGAATGCTGGAAATATGACTAATATAGGACCTAAAGGTGTCGGCCAAAACCCTAGGAAAGATAGATAAAAGTTCCCACAAAGATAGACTTGGGCCGCATATTGAAAATCCGGATCTGACGAGGATGGCGGACGCCGTGGCAAAGCCGGTGGGCGCTGCTCTTTAAGTGTTTACAGCTTCGGTAGATTGAACTTGTAACGCACTTTCTGGAGTCATCCTTTGTCCGATTGACGGATATGAATATGCATTGGAAATCTCTTTCTAAGAACTACGATTACCATGAAGACCTCAGAAGCTATTCCAACTTCTCATAACCTTAAAGATGGGATTTCTCCATGTTCCTCATTGCCGCTCTTGTTCCTTAGCTATGCTTTGTCCATTTGCTCCATTCTTTCTCCACCTTTCGAGGCCGGATCTTTTAACCTAAAAATAAACACTAGAAAGGTGGAGAAAAAATGGAGCAAAATGGACAAAGGAGAGCTAAGGAATAAAAACGGAAATGGAAAACATGGAGAAATCCTATCTTTAATATTTTGAGAAGTTGGAATTATCTTCTGATGTCTTCATGAGCATGGTAGTTCTTAGAAAGAGATTTCCAACGCACATTCATATGCATCAATCGGACAGAGGATGACTCTAGAAAGTGCGTTACAAGTTCAGTCTGTCGAAGCTGTGAGCATTGTAGAGACGGCGCCTGCCGGCTCGTCAGTTCCCGGATTTGCAATATGCGGCCCAATATATCTTTATGGAAACTCTTATCTATCTTTCCTAGTGTTTTTGGCCGAAGAAAGGAGGCTATATTAGGTCATAATTCTGAACACAATTTATAGAGTCTATTCCCAATAAACTCATTACAATGAAAGAATTTAAGTTTAGAGATTCAAGGTTTGTTATGCTTGCCTAGAATTCTTGTGGTTTAGCAATGATTCAAGACTTGGTGGATTCATGTTGAGACCTGATTTCTATATTATTCATATGTTTATTTATCATCTTGTTCTTCATTGTTTATATTTGTGATTCTTTCTATGACCGCGCATCTAAAAATAAACACTAGAAAGTAATTGATTTAGTGATACTTCATTGTTTATCATCTTGTTCTTCATTGTTCATTGTTCTTCAGAGTTCGCGTCTATGATATGAACCCGTTGTTGGTTTCTTGATAGCAAACGAAGTAATTGATTTAGTGATACTTCTATGCCTTTGTAGTGGATGATAACAATTGATCTGTGTTGTGTAGATTCGATTAGGGTTGAGTTCGGTATGCGCTTATCTGTCTTAATTGCATTGAATCAATATGCCAATTGGTCTGAGTACTTGAGTTCTTAATGCTATTCTTTAGTGATATTGAATAAGAGATTGTGTCTCTGTGGATCAATCGATTAAAGGAAGTCGACATAGGCTTAGGAATAATATTGAAATCATCTCAAGGATCAATAAATCAACCAATGTTGCGAATTCTAGGGAAACCACACTCTCACCTTCTGTCTTCTCTTTGTTTCCATCCATATCTTTGTCATAGTTTATTTGTGTTATCTTTCTCCATTCATATCCCTAGTCTTTTGTTAGTGTCATAATTGATAAACACACATTGCATTGAAGTACTTGTTTTCTCTGTGGGTTCGACCCCTTACTTATCTGTTGTACTAGTTTACTAGTAAAGGTTTAAAATTAGACTTAAAATTGAGGAAATTGGTTGTTGTTTGTGGCTTTTGTTTGATTGTTGTTGATTTGAGTGTTGTTTGAGTTGAATTATGAGTACAAATTGGAATGAAAATGAAAGAAATTGGTCGTTTTCTATGCGATTTGGTGCCTTTTTTTATGTGGTTCCTGTCAAGCATAAATTTCGTGAATTCCTTGCTGTTTGTGTTGAGCTTGGTCGCTGTCACCGAGTTGATGATGGAGGCTCATTTGCTGTCACCGAGGAAAATTGTGAAGCTCAGCTTAAATCAATGAGGCTATTTCATAACCTCGCCAATATCCACCGATCGATCACGTACGTGTTACCTAGAATTTTTATTTGCATTGCAGGTCATCAATCGATCACGTACCCTCTCTGTAAGTGTAAAGTCTATCGGAATCCGAGAAGCGATATATGGCCAATAGCTGGCCTAGGTCTCCTATTTGCAGATTTGATGCGGATGATAATATATACTCCGTATTAAAGAGATCGAAGATGCGGATGAATGCCAAAAACACCCATTAGTTGGGTCATGTACGTTGTTTTCAGATTTGATGCAGATTGATGATATATAATATATGAAAGAGATCGAAGTTGCGGATGAATGCCAAAAACACCCATTAGCTGGGTCCTGTTGTTTGCATATTTGATGCGGATGATAATATATGAAAGAGATTGAAGTTGAGAATGAATGCCAAAAACACCCATTAGCTGGGTACGTACTGTACATTGTGAAGATCTCCAACGTACTGATTGCAGACTTGATGCAATTTCTCCGGTGGGTTGAGATTATGCAAATGGAGTGGTATTATAATGAAAAAGTGTGCCTTCTTGATTTCTCAGAGCAATTGTTGGACATGTACCATCACTTCATTGTTGGGATACTTGTACTAGAACGAAGAGATTCAACTTACTAAAATTTTTAAATAAATACGATTAACTAAAATGACTTGATTGAGTTGATTCAGGTAGAAGATTTGAAATGGATATCCCACATTATAATACCCCATCCGTTAATGTTTGTCTTTAACTATTCATGCACGCTTTCTTAAGAAGCTAAAAACTATACAACATATCAACATTTTATTAAATATTTTTAAATAATATCATACATATTACTAATAAGTATAGAATTATTTTTAAAAAATTAATATTTTATATTGTTTTTAGCTCCTTATATTAAAAACGTGCATAAATAGTACAAAGACAACGTACCATTGTGGGACTGAGGGAGTATAAGGAATTCAAGCATCGTGAAACCCCATCAATTTTGTGTGCTTAATTGACTTGGTTTGCGCGAATTCAACAATTCCATGTTGTGTACTCTTCACTCGAAGGAGGGAAATATTTGGGATACTCAAAGAAGAGAGTTTCTCTCTCTCTTCTTTGAGTATCCCGTCGAATCGCCTCCCTGACGATCTATGTTTAGCCAAATCTCTTCATCCTTACTCTTTGTTTTTGATCCACTCTTGTCTAACCGCTCTCTTCTCGAGCATCTGTTCCGGTTCCTGTTGCGTCGATCAGCTTCTTCGTGGTGGCTGATTTGGGGTGCTCCGGCTTCATCCTTCGTCGGCCTTGTATCACTTTCCCTTCAGCTCGCCTCCTCTCCTCTAGTGGTGGGAATTGAAGCTCTCCTCCTCCTCTCCTTGCCGACTCGTCGGTCTAGGGTTTATCGGGGGTGGGGTGTAGCATTGTGGCTTTCGATTCTCCTGCAATTGGGTTGGGGCTTTTGCTGGTGGAGGGGTTAATATGCTCTCCTTGTCTAAATTCCTGAGTTTGGTGGTGCTGCGTTGGGTGAATCGGGCTTTCCGGCTTCTCCTTCCCGTTGCCTCCCACCTCTGCTTCTACTCGTGTCGGGTCTCTGCTTAATCCTCCTTGTCTGGGTTGTCAGAGTCTTGTTTGTCACTCGTCACCTCCTGTGGCCTTGTCGATCACCACCTCCGCTGTACATGCTTGCCGTCGCCAACGGTTTGTCCCCTTATTTCTGGTGCTACTCCTTCCCGGGACTAGTCTGATGTCCTCCGTCCGTTGGGGGTTTGTGGGGTGTTGTCCTAGATGTTGTCGGTCCTTGCCTCCTGGCCGGTGTTGGTGTCCATCTCCGCCTTGCCTTGCTCTCCAAGGTGGTTTTGCCACCATTGTTGCTACGTACAGGTTCTCATTGGCGTGCAAGGGATGGTTTCTCTGCCTTGCACGCCAAGGCCATTTGGAAAAAAAAAAAAAACTCCTCAGAGTGAGAAAAATCCCGAAAGGATTTGAGTAACCTACCCGTAAGGGTCTTGACAATCTCCCGAAAGGGTTATTTTGGTGCGTTATATACAGGGCGACTCTCGGCAACGTTTTCGGGTGTTCGTGGTGGTCCTAGTCTGAGTTGGGACTCTGGTGTCCGGTGTCGGGTCTGGCTGGAGTCGCGGCGGTGTGCATCGAGACGACTCCGTATTCCGGAAATTTCCTTGGATGTTCATCTTCATCGCCCACAGGAGGGACTCCTGATGTACCGCTGGCCAGCGGTGTCATCGCTTGGTGGCGCTTGGCTCCGGGGTTTGTCCGTGTTGTTCTCAGCTCTGTTTGGTTAGGTTCGTTTGTTCGTCTGGGGTTGTTTAGTTGTTGCTTTTGTATTGCACCGTTTATTTTAGATTGTATGCTTGACGGTTCGCCGTCTACCGACTTTGTCGGCCTCTCGATGAGCCAGGCCTGTCTGGCCATCGAATTTTTACCTAATAAAAAAAAGGAGGAAAATATTTATTATAAAAAAATTATACGTCTGAGAATGTACGTCTGAATATATGTAAATAATTATACATAAATACCAAGATGGCCAGATCTGATAATATGTACATTTTAAAGGATGTATGCAACCCAAATCTCATCCATGTTGATTCTGGTGTACACATCCCTTACGGTACGTGTACTTAGACATTAACGTGTATATAAAAATTATTCGCTTATTTTCTTAAGATTCTTCATCTGTTTTAACAAGAGTATTCGTGTATAGCAATGTAATTATTTGTCTATTCCAAAAGCGTGACAAAAAATGTAAATTGCATTTTAAAGAATAATCGCACAATACCTCCGAATAATTTTAATTCAACGAATAATCGTCCAGTACCACCGAATAATCACTCAGTTTCACCGAATAATCATAAATTACTTTTAATCTCATCCATTGATCTTCTTAATTCAATGGCCTAAATTTGTTAGCATGATACACTATAAGGATTTTGAGGTAGCGGTGAGGTCTCATATCCCTTTATATATACTAGGTGAAGACACGCGCACATTCGCCGGTTGTTTGGCTTATTCCGTTTAGCGGTTAAAATCGTAAAATTTACTTAGAAATAAAAATAAAATTTTAAGTAAACATGTTTGAATCGCCTAGACATAAGTTTCAATTTTGTTTCTGTAATTTGATAATCTCTATATATAAAAAAAGGCACTTGGCTTAGGAACAGTAACAATTGTTTGCCTTTTTTTCTCCTTAAATTTCAACAAATTACTACACCAGCCCTATAATAAAGGTTTGGCCGTTTAGGCAGCTTTTTTTGCCAAATTGCCACTGATTTTTTTGACAGAATTTTGGGCCTAACTAATTGGACTGAGGCTGAGCCCATCATTCCATATCAGTTAAAGCAAAATTACTAAACTTCTATTATAACGGAGTACTATACAGTATACACCATTTTCATCCTCTCCTCTCGCTGATTAAATGCCTCTTCTCTGTTCATTTTCCTTTCACCTCTCTGTCAAGTCTGCAACTCGCGTTTTCATCCTCCTCCTCTCTCTCTACCTTTTTTCAGCTTTCACTTTAAATTTATTTTCGTCAAAATGTTACGGGCTCTATTGTGAAATCGAAGAGTCATCGTATCAATTGCTAGAGCAAAATCGGTAACTTCTTCCAAAAGCCCAAATTTTCGATTTCGTTTGATCCATAGTTCAATTCGGAGATTTTGTTGTTCAATTAGGGCATCTTCTCATCCGCGTAAGTTTTGATTCTTTCCCAATCCGTTACAATCTCAATCGTTATCATCTTCACCAATTTCATGTTTGAAGATAATGACTTTTATCTTGCCTATATGTTATTTATCAATTTCGTTTTGAACATAATGCCTTCTACCTTGCCTGCAATCTGCATATTATTTATCAATTTCGTTCAAATTTTCATCTTTTTTTTTGGTTTAATTTAACTGGTTTATGAAATTTGTGTGCTCGATCCCTGAAAATTTGTGTCTGTAGAAATTTGCGATTGCAATTGTTTATAGAGGAATTAGATAAATTAGGTCGTGAAGTTCTTTATATAGGACTGTGCATCTGTATATGTAAGTGTATGATTAGGTAAGGAATTGAGATTGTTATTAGCAAACCTTGACTTTGACTCTATAACAATAAAGTGATTTACACTTGATTAGCAAATAAATTAATACAGTGGGAACCGTTTACCATAAGAGGTGAGTCATTAAGGTTAAATATCCGCCTATTTTACTTTAATTGGATTTGATAATATATGATTTTGTGTTTGAATAAACAAGTAGTTCGATGTTGAAATTATAATATAAATGGTTGGAGCTGCTAACTTATTCAAGGGATAATTGAAATTTGTATCTTAAGAGGACCTGTTCGGTTGAAAGCTACTTACTTTCATGAAATAGTGCAATATATATTGGATTTGATAGTATATGAAAATGTTTTAAATAAGGTGTTGTAAGTAGTTTGAAAACAAACAGTGATGTGCATATGCATATATTTACATGCTGTCACAAAATGGGATTTATATAAAGGAAATTAAGAGATAACATAAATATATAAAAGTTCCCTACTGAATTTATGAACAGATGATTAAGGACCTGAATGAAAAACCTACACATTTTTACTTTTACAATGTTCAACCATAGATAAATTGAAGACAAAAAATTATGAGTTGTTGAGGGATTGACCTTTCACCATAAATTTGAATTGGGAATCATTTTCATATACAAGTAAGTAAATGACATATACATATATGTACTCTTATATGAATTTGCATATGTTAAACTGACCTATTTTTTGATTTATTTGCTGTCATAGATCTTGCCCATTAAACTGTTTATATGAAGTCACATTTAGTTTGGAAGAATAGTGCATTTGATTCTACATCAAAGAGTGGCAATGCTCCAAGACATGTTCCCCACAAGTGAATTGATGCCAGATGTTAGACTTGCTTATTTCAGTTTTTAAAGGCTCAAATATTCTGCTTGTCTTATAACTATTTATATTTCTAGATAGCTTATTTCAGTAGATAGGCTAATTCCTTTATACCTTATAAGCTAAGTCATGTGCGGTTGTATCACACTACGAACGGAAGCTTTTGTTTTTTGCTAGGAGTCAGAGAGTTTTGAGAGACATCTTCATGGTTGTTTATGTCTCAGCTAATATATATCCATTAAGACATCTTCATACTTGCTAATATAAATCCACTAAGTTCTCAGCTAATGGTGAAGTTAGAGAGTTCTAGGAGACAACTTTTGTTTTTGCTAGAAGTCAGAGAGTTCTACGATTTTATTATGCTGAATCTACTCTATCTACCAAGCTTGTGTATCGTCAACTTAAAGCTCTCACATAATGGGTGATTCCCCACGTGCTTCGCACGTGGGGCTTAACTAGTAGATTTAAAAGTGGGAAGTTGTTGTATTGGTACTGGTTTTGTAAGTTTGTGCTCAATGTGTATTTTTCCATTCTCAACATTCAAACATGACCAACAAATCTTGATGTCTTGTAAGTTTGTGCTCTATTCCAAGGAAGGAGGAGAAACTAATCCATGCGTTATGGAGGCTCTTTCTACTCAATCGGCACCCTCCAGGAGATCAAGTTTTAGCCATGTGGGTTGAAGATTTTTCAACCATTGAATGTACAAAATTCACAGCTCTACTAAGATCCCTAATCTAGTTTATCTAGCACATGCTTGGGAACAATCTACCTTTGACTCTACAAACCCAAAATCGCTGCACTCATATCAAAGAACATCGAGAAGTTAGAGGGTCAAATCACTTGAACAATCTATCATGCAAAGGGCATAAGTTCTGAAAATGATACAACCAGTGCCACGACAGAGCTTGGTTAAAACAGAGTATAAGTAGGGAGAAATCCCAAAAGCATAAATCTAGTGAAGACAGGTTTCAAACACTCACTCTCCGCCATATGAATAGACCCTGTCATAAAAACACAAAATCAAGCAGTGTATCGGTTACCACAAACTATACCACCAATTCAGGCCAAGAGTCCGCCCGCGGGTCCTCTGACCGCGCTGAGGACATATAATACGCCTATACCTAGAATAAAGGATGTCTTCATACAGTACCGGAATATTAACCACGGTATCATGTTCCTTATTCATATGTGCAGAATATTAAGTAAGGCCTTAACAAAGAATACCAAGTGGTATATCCCTCTTCTACCACCACCTCCCTTCCAGGTAGGGTGGAGACTGGCCAGTTCGATTCTATAGCATCTCAAATCTCATCATCATATCGTGGATCTTGCGAGAAGAAAATAATAATGTTGATAATAGTAAAGGTGTTCCAAAGACTCGAATGACTCAGGACGAACCCGATGGGGCTGGGATGTCCTATGACCCTAGCAAGGACTCTAGGGCTCACATATAACGGTCGTTCTGTATTCAAACACATACAGGATAAGAATGCTCATTCGTAAGTGCAATTCCTAAGCATGATACTACATGACATGCTTGTATGCATATGCAACACCTACATACTATATGGTACATCAGGCAGGAGGTACTGGTTACTGAGTAAGCCCTGGAGGACTTACTTGGAGAAGCGCAGAATCCAAACAATGATCAGCAATGGCAAGCAATCCAACAGATCAGAGATCACCTAGTAATCCCATAAATAACATAATAAGTCTTAGTCTAATTTACCCAAAGCACACAAGTCCCATATGAAACATATAAGATACACACATACGATAATTCAACCATCTCGTCATTATTAACATTATCATCTCATCTGCTCATGACAACATCCATACCATACTTACCCAATTTCACATATTACCGTTTCATACTCACACTTGGCATATACAGATATATATTATATATATATATATATATCATCAACATCATAATATCTAACATTTAATCTCTTATAGTAAATCACCACAAGTCATGCTATTAGTCACACATATCATGTCGTTAGTCAACCACTCAGATTATCATGCTAGTTAGCCATCGAATAAGTCTTATTCCCAAGTTAGTTTCAAAACTGTTTCAAATTCAAATTAAGCAGTTAAGAGTTCCGAGCCTTGAAAATACTCGCTAAATTCCCTTTTCAATTTATTATTATAGATATAATATTTTAAAACACCATTTAATAAAATACCCTTAGAGAGTATTTCTAAATCCTTTATGAAATAATTCCAACCCGACCATTTGTAGTCGATAAAACCAACCTTTTAAAAAACTCCCGAAATAATATTTTATCTTTTAAATCCTCATATAATATTATATAATAATTTAAATACCGCTAATTAGTTAAATGAATAAACAGACAAACCCGAACACGACCCGAACCGAACCGAACCCGTATCAATAATCCCACCGGTTAAACAAATAACAAATACTCCCTCCGTCCAAAAATACATGGACTTTTACTATTCATACATGCTTTTTTAGGAGTTAAAAACTATATAAAATATTAACTTTTTTATTAATTTTTTTAATAATTACAAACTTATTATCAATAAGTTTGTAATTATTAAAAAAAATTAATAAAAAAGTTAATACTTTATATAGTTTTTACCTTCTTAAAAAAGCGTGCCTGAATAGTAAAGGCAATGTATTTTTGGACGGAGGTAGTATATATTAGTAAGGGGGGGGGGGTCCACATGAGCCATGTCATCTCCATCTCTCCCGAATTCAAAATGGAGAGCCTACCTGCCATCGCCCAGCTCGACCTGCTCCCGGCGGCTCGCTCAGACTCGCGCTTGCCTGCTCGCTCACTGCTTCTCGCTCGCGCCCACTGT
Organism: Persicaria tinctoria; assembly: GCA_037127255.1. Lineage (NCBI taxonomy): Eukaryota > Viridiplantae > Streptophyta > Magnoliopsida > Caryophyllales > Polygonaceae > Persicaria > Persicaria tinctoria. The sequence continues at coordinate 49,420,537 of JBANSL010000005.1, forward strand.
TCAGCTTGCTCACACTGCTAGCCGGTCGACCCGTGCTCGTTGTTGCTCTCCCGACTCTGCTCACACTTGCTCAGCCCGCCGACTCTCGCTCATCGCCAATTCGAACTCGTCGGACCTCTCACCGGGGCTCACGAGCCCACCCGACTACCGGCACTCAACTCACACACACCTGACACTCGCCCACAGCCCGACCCAAGTCATAATCGAATCGAAACAAAGGAAGGAAAGTGGGAGCTCACCGAGGGATTTCGCGACTTCGGAGCTTTCGATCGAAGTCTCGGGCGTCGTCGAAGGCTATCGATGGCTTCTCGAACCTGCGTTGGACGTGGGTGAGGATGATGGTGGAGTCTGAGGTAAGTTTAGAACAAAAACGAAGGAGAACGACTCACCGAAAGTTTGTTTCGAAAATCGAATCGGGGTGATGGAACTTTGGTGGCTTGTCGCCGACGCTGGTGGCTTTTGGGTGGCTCGGGTTCATCCCCGGACGTCGGTCTTTGCGAGGAGAAGATGTGGTGGTGCTAGGTGACTCGAAGGAGGAGGAGGAACTTGGAGCTTGAATGCTCTCAACAAATGGAGGGGAGATGGAGGCGGCGATACCGTTGCTGGTGACGGTGACGTAGTGAGGCACAAAGGGGATTAGAAGGAGGGATGAGAAATGATATATGGAAGTAGGAGGGGTAGTGTGTAGTGATCAGCAGAATAGAAATGGAGGGATAGGGATGGGTTGCATTTGAAGGTAAGGTGATGATCGGTGATGAATTGATTGAAGGGAGCAGGTGAGGGTGATGATCAATGAGTGAATGACGGGGTGAGGGATGACCCTCGAAGAGGTATTGTGAGGGAGTTGGTGAGGGTAGTGTGTGGGAGTGGTTAAATCAATACCCGGAAATCTATTCCGAATACGCGAATTTTGAATCCCGAAATTAGTTCTCGAATGTTAGTTTTCCCGACCCTCGCTCTCTCGAACAATTAGATTTTTAAAATCGACAAGGATATCGCTATCCGATAATTATTTTGAATTTTTGAGGAAAATGACAGAAATTGTTCGTCAAATTTTTATATTCCGGTCAGAATCCGCTAAACGAGCTTTAAATCTGATTTAAATTTATTTTTAATTCTCTTATTCCGGAAAATTAGGATTTGAAAATCCAAGCCTTTACATGATCCACCTCTAAAAACAAGTCTCATCTCCGAGACTAAAATCATTTCAAAAACAGGGGATTGAAGTTTTAAATTGATGAGTCCAAGAATCATGTCATTGATCCCGTAAGCACCTCACAAGCGCCCCTATGAGATCCTCACAATATTGTTGTCATGATCATAATATCCCCAATAAATCTTAATAAGAATGTAATATGGGCCCCCTACCATATCCTTACTCCGACTTCTCGGTCATATCATAACTCAAAAAGCATTACATCATCTCCACTAGGTCTTAGCAAGCAGTCTATAAGGGCCCCTATAAAATGTCTGTATCCACTTCGTGGGGCGTCATAATGCAAACTCGGTTATAAAATTTCAAGAGGGTCTTCAGTTTGAAAAGTTTTGGTCTCAACATCATTGAAGTTATCAATTGCGTTCGATTTCTCTAAATCCAACTCAGTCATTTTTAAACACCATTCAAAATTCCCTAACCAGACTTAATCAAGCAATTTTCAAATCTCAAGAGGTGGAATCATCCATCTCTAAGGGTTAATCCCATATTCTCCTCCTAGGTTCCAAGTCAGAATAAAATCTCATCAATTCGATTCTATAATCCTAGAATTTCCAATTCAAGGCATCATCTATCATAACAATTATTCAACATAGCCATCGTATCACATATTCATAACCAGGCCATACTCATGTCACGGATAGTCACATACTATAACATATCTAGTATATTACCGTTCATGGTAGGATTTATCACATCATATCACAGAAGTTTCACACCATATCAATCAGATAAGCACGTCATATCAATAAAAAAAGCACATCCCAATCATGTTACTGGCAAGCGTCATCGCATTAGAGGCAAACAAGTACTTCCGTATATTAGCATTCCATCGAGTTCAGGGATAACTATGTTAGTACTAACAGTTCCCTATTGTCAACGGAAACACATCAGAGAATCAACATCGTCTATAACATAGGATTCGCACAACATTCAGCCCCAAGTAAAGTATACACTAGATCACTACCTCAGGAGAATCTGCCTACACTACCAATCATGATGAGACACGACAACTACTCACCATCCCTTGCACTAAGATCAACTTCACCGAGGTCTACCAACTCAATCCACTACCAGTTCTAGGCACCATTGTATCCTGCTCACATACAACCTTTCTAGCCTCATAACAATCTCGCTTACTCTTTCTAGGCTCTCAAGACTCCGCGTGAACATCATCTCCCAAAGAGACATCTCGAATCACCTTGCTAACCTGATCATATTCCACGCACCACTAACCACTCTCACTAACCATCCACCTCTAAGAATCCAACTCATACTAATCATATCGCACAAATCACTCTCGACCAACTCTTACGAAGAATTCCATCTCGTGCTACTCCCGACAACGAATTTCCAAGACCCTAATCACGAGCGCCTTGTAACGGCCCGGAATTATGATTCCCGGGTTACGTTTCGAGGGATGAAACCCCTCGTTAGGATCTTGCGCCCCGAGTACAGGTTGAAGGTTTGAAATTCTATCCTAACATTTTAAGTGGGATTTCATACCCAAAATTCGAAGGGATCGTTGGAATCCCCGGGGAAGTCCCCTGTACCTATCATAAGTCTAAGCGTGGAAAACCAAAGGTCACACAAATAGCGGAAGTAAAGTATAATACAAAGGGGTGCCACGGCAAAGCCGGGTCAAAATATGATCAACTATTCAAATTCGAGCCGTAATTAAATTGGTGAAGTTGGAATCTCAACTCTCTCTTTCCGCCATGTTAGACCCAGCGGTCATGGACTCAAATCAGCATCAACAGTAGTAAGCATAACGGATACCAAAAATTTTTGATATGGGGCGAGATTAGATCGATGCCCACTTTAGCTCTGCATCCCAACCCTAAGCACACATATACGCTATACCTAATAAAGATGTTTCTAGATGCATGGCGGAATATTAACACACTAACATGCTCCTAAGATCAAGTGCATAATAATAATAAGGCCTTAACACAGAATACCAAGTGGTATATCCCTCTCCTACCTCCACCCCCTTCCAATAGGGCGGAGACTGGCCAGCTCGTGAATGCATTCCATCATAATCGGGCAGCACGCATGCCTAACCCGCTCCACAATAAAGCCCGCAGGCATCTCATAATATAAGGAAGTTCATGACTTGATTGACTCAGGACAGGACCCGATGAGGCTAGGTCGTCCTATAACCCTAGCAATGACTCTAGTTACTTCACAGACAACGGCCGTTCTGTTTACATACACATAAAGAAATAGAATGATCAACGGTCGATGAAACCTAGCATGATACTACATGGCATGCTGATCATGAATGCACGCTCCTAGTATATCATGCACCTAAAGCAGGGAATAGCTCAATTCAATCTGAGTAAGCTCCGAAGAGACTAACCTGGCTATGCAGCACAACATAATAGGAAGTCTGGCACACACATCAATCATAGCACAAGGTATCGCCTAGATACATATCAGAACACATATATAAGTCTATGTCTAATAATTCAAACACTCAAAGCATACATCATTCAACGAGAATAACAACCATATCACAATCGTCATTTCTTCAAGTTCAACCATTCATCCCATTATCATATTCCCCAATACCATATCGTCCTCATCATTCCATTCATCCACATTCATCCACATTCATATATTCATAACCGTATATTCGCATATCACATAGCTCAAGTGCATCATATTCATCAGATCTCAACGCATAAGTTAACGATAAATAATCTTAACATTTCATCATGCTATTAGTCAATCAATCATGCCATTAGTCCGCACAAATCATGATATTAGACAATCATCACACCAATCATGCCAGTTAGTCATCGAGCACATAATTCCCGAGTTAGTCCCGAAACCCGTTTTAAAAATCGAGTTGACTAGTTAGAAATTCCGTCATTGGAAAATGTTCATCAATTTCCTTTCCAATCCATGTTCAATTAAGATATTTAAAATCCCAAAATAATATTTTATAATATATAACAACTCATTTATTTAATATTTATAGAAGTATTAAAACCCCTTTTTCATTAAATAAAAAATATTCAAGGTAAAATTAGGCCCAATCCCTGTTTTCTTTTACCCAATCTCAGCCCAGGTGGAATAGGCCCAAGCCATCCCATTCCTCTCTTCACTTTGAAATCAGAGGAGAGCACAAGAGGTGGGGCCCAGATGACGTGGCACGGCGGGACCCACACCCGGCCTCCTTCTCCTACCTCTGAAGACCCGCGCCCGGTCCTCCGCTTCTTCTGAAATTGGAACCGCCGGCGAGCTCGCCTTCCTCCTCGCTCATCCTCTCGCTCACACTCCCACTCCGACCCGGCTCCTCTCTCTCCCTTGCTCGCTCTCGTCAACCTCTGCTGCTCTCCAGCGTCCTCGCATCCGCTCTCTCGCACGGCTCGCACTAGCTCTCGATTTCACAATTAGCCTCCCCGATTCGCTCTCACGCTCACTCCCCAGTTAGATCAGGCAACAACGAGGTGAAATTGACACTCGAAATCGAACAATGGAAATAAAAAGGGAGGTTAAGGGCTCACCGAAGGATCTCGACACTCACCGGATGCTCGAAGCGGCTCGTCGGAAGCTCGATCTGGAGTCGTCGGAGGGGGGTTATCGCCGGGGACGATCTGGGAGAATGGAAGGGCATTAAAGTTGCGCCTTTACACTAATAGGAGGTGAAAGAGAAGAGAAACGGAGTTACGGAGGCTCACTAAGTCAAGCGCGAAAACAGAGAAAGAAGCAACGACGGGGCTGTTCTCGGCTCGTCGGAGAAGATGGCGAAGGAGATGCGGCTGCTGATCTAGCCGAGGAGGAAGAAGATGGGTGCTGGAGAGGCTCGGCCTTTGGACATCGAAAAACAGAGGGGGGGAGACGGGAGCAGCTCGGTGGCTTTGGAGGCCGGCGGCAGAGGTGACGGAAGGGTGGTGCAGGCTGGTAGTGGCTGAAAGGAGGCAAGGAGCTCGATTGCTCTCGCCAATTTCAAAGAGAGAAATAAGGGGGTGTTTGGCCTTTGGATTCGTGTGGGTGTGGAAAGAGGGTCAAATAATCTGATTTTTGTTTGGAAGAGAACAAGGGCATATGTTCACCAATCAAAGTGGAGGGCAGGTGTTGTTTGGAGCTGTTGAAAATGATATGTGGGGAGATGGTGCAGCTTTTCTTCGGTCAACACCGGGAGAGTAGGAGCTAGGTCCCTTGCAGCAATCAGATAAGGGTTTGGCCATGAGTTGACACCTTACCAACTATGGGGAAACAAAGGGGGTGTGGAGGAGAGGAAGAAGGGGTGTAGTCTAGCCAAAAGTGGGAGGAGAGAGATGAAAAATGATGTTGAGTGAGATGCTGCAAATCGACAAGAAGGGGAGTGAGGGATTGTGTGCCAGCTTGAAATTGGGATGGAAGAAAAGAGGGTAGAAACATAATCCTTAAAATTCAAATTCAAAACATCCGTAGGGAAACCCGTAAACTCACTCTCTCGATCCTATCTCGACTTGATCAATTAAATTTAAAATTCTCAATCCGAATTAAATAATAAAATTCTCGGCATATGAAAGCGGAAAGAAATTTTTTTAAAATTTTGGTCGAAATCCGCTTTAGGTCAAAAATCCGAGTTAGCGAGTTTCCCGTTAAATTCCGCTTTAAAATTCATTTTGGTTTTCTTTTTCCGCAAAATTAGAATTTAAAAATCCGAGCCTTTACATCATCCACCTCTAAAAACAAGTCTCGTCCCCGAGACTAAAACCAAAACAAGGTAGGGGATAAAGTTGGAAGTAGGTGAGTCCAAGGACCATTCCATTGACCCCGTAAGTGCCTCATACGTGCCCTTATGAGGTTCCCACAGCATCGTCGTCATGATCATAATATCCCCGATAGGTCGTAGGGAGAGTGTGATACGGGCTCTTACCACATCCTTACCCCGACTTCTCGATTATATCATAACTCGAAAAGCATTACGACATCTCCACTAGGTCTTAGCAAGCAGTCTACAAGGGCCCTTATAAAATGCATGTATCCACTTCGTGGAGCGTCAAAATGCAAGCTCGGTTGGAAAGTTTTAAGGGGAATCTTAGTTCGAAAAGGTTTGATTTCAAAATCATTGAAACTCTTAATCGCGTTAGATTCCCAAAATCCAAGTTAGTTATTTTTTAACATCATTCAAAACCGCTTAACCCGATGTTAGTCAAGCAAACTTATATTTCAGGAGGTGGAATCATCCACCTCTAAGGCTAATCCCAGTTTTCATCCTAGGTTCCAAGTCAGAATCAAAGTTCATCAATTCGGTTGTAACATCCTAGCAATTCCAATTCAAGGCATCATATAACATATCAATCGTATAACATAACAATCGTATCACGTGTTCATAACAGATCACATTCATGTCAAGGATAGTCACATATGATAACAGATCTAGCATAGCATCGTACATAGTAGGATTCATCATATCATATCACCAAAAGTTGCACCTTATATCAATCAGATAAGCACATCGTACTTACGCTAACTACCAGGCATCATCACATTAGAGGCAAAGAGGTATATCCGCCCACTAGCATTTCATCAAGCTCAGGGATAACTATTGTCTATGACGATACTTCAAGGAATTATCATCATCTATAGCATAGAACTCGCACCAAACTCGGCCCCCAAGTAAAGCACACATTAGATCACATCCTTAATAGAATCTGCCTACAACTATCAACCATAACAAGACACAACCTATAATCCTTACCTCTCGCATTAAGATCAAGCCAATACTAGTTCTAGACACCATTGCATCCTGTTCATATACAACTCTCCAGCCTCATAACTATCGGCAATCAAGGGCATATATCCGAACCAACTACTAGGTATCCCAAGTGATATGCCCTCAAGCCATCTAAACTTATATCTCGGAGTCCCAATCGCACAATTCTCCTATTCCGACAAGCTTAGCATCTCGATCGATTACCAAAACTCTCATAAAGCACACCCTCATCTGAGGGGTCCTCTACCGATCCCATTCTCACCTTCCAAGAGAAATCCTAAGTCCTCGACTGAACCACTCTCACGATTGATCTAGACGTCTCTTAATAATCTCGTTGACTCTTCCTAGGCTCACAAGACTCTGTCTGACCATCAACTACCAAAGAGACATCCCAGATCACCTTGCTAACCCGTTCATACTCCCTGCACCACTAATCGACCTCATTAGCCATCCACCTCTAAGAACCCAAATCATACTGACCATTTCACACCTGTCGCTCCCGACTAACTCTAACACCGAAAACCGTCTAGTGCTAACTCATAACCACGAATCACCAAGTTCCACATCGCCCGGGTCTATCCTCAATGATCAATCACACATCCTACCTACTTGTCTCATTCTGAATCTCACAAAACCTGAACATACACGTCTCCTCAACCGTTCTATTATAGATTCTTGTAGCAGCATATCCCCAAATTCCTCATTCCAAATCTTACTAAACCTTAACCTGTTCGAAATCCTCAAGTCATCCTACTCTAGTTCCTCATCTCTTCATATTCCTAAAATGCCTCAAGCTTCTACTTCTTAACCATGACACCTTACCGTCCAAAGCCCTCTTTTACCGATCATCATTTCCGCAGAATCCCTAAATTGTCCTCGTCCGAGCTTTCCAAGTACAACCATTTCGCCAACTGTTGTGAGCCTAATTTGCTATGTTCTACATTTACTTTTATATCGATTTCTGCATACATTGCATGCATTTGGGTTAGAATAATACAGAATATTTGTAGTTTACACTTATTTGCAATATATGGAGGTCTACACAAGTTTTGGTTATATTTCGCAGAAATCGGACGCACTTTGGAGCTTAAAGGAAACTCATGGAGAAGCTAAGAATGGTGCAGCTGGAGAAAAGGCCATTTTTCACCATTCTTCGTTCTGAATCAAGCTTTGATGTCTTCATGAGAGTTGTAGCCCTCAGAAAGAGCTTTCCAACGCATGGTCATATGCGTCAATCCGACAAACGAGGACTTGGGAAAGTGCGTTTTAAGAACAAAGCAGAAAGCTGAGAGGAACTCTACTCGAGATCGACTAGCCTCTACTCGATCTCGACGAGGGCTGGTCGACCACACCTTGTCGAGCAGAGCTGATCGAGGACACTGAGTCAGAGACAACACGATCCCGGAACCCTACTCGATCTCGAGGAGGCCTTGTCGAGATCGACGAGCCCCGAGTCCAGATCCGAGCCGGTCGAGCAGAGCCACCCGGGAAGGCCTAGTCGATGAGCCAATCCTACTCGATACAGAGTAGGGCTACTCGAGATCGACTAGACCTCCGAGCCATGTCCGACCCTTGTCGAGCACCAGTCACCCGAGACAGACGAGGGCTACTCGAGACAGACGAGGGCTACTCGAGACAGACGAGGGCTACTCGAGACAGACGAGGGCTACTCGAGATCGACTAGACCCTTGTCGAGATCGAGTAGACTTCCAGAAAACGCGTTACTCGGTTGTGACGAATCCTACTCGACTTGGAGTTACTTGGGCATGAAGGAAGTCGAGATGGCCGAAGATCTATCCAAATTTGATCAAGTCTACCTATGGAAGGGAGATCTATCAACATGAAGAAGACTTACCTAGTTTAGATTTATCTTTTCCTTTTTGATTTAATTCCTTTAAGCAATTAATTTATCTTTTAAGCTTTAAGTAGATATAGATAGAAGATTATTTCCTTGATTAACGGGGTTTGATCACTATAAATAAAGCCTTAGGGGGCTTATTTTCATTCATTCAATTCAAGTCAAGTCGTCTTAGGGAGCAAGGAGAGAGGAGAGAGGAGAGGGAGAGAGGAGAGAGGGAGAGAGGAGAGAGAGAGAGAGAGAGACAGAGAGAGAGAGAGAGGAGGAGGAGGAGGAGGAGGCGAGAGAGAAGGAGAAGGAAGGAGACGAACGGTTGTAAGTTTTAGTTTATTTTATGTTAAAGTTAATTTCTTTTATTATGTTTTATTTCTAATTTCCTTCTTCTAGGGTTGGGGTGATCCCAACATAGATATGTTTGTTTGATTTATGAATTCATGATTTTGTGTGTCTTTATTATCATCTACCTATGTGTTTAATTCTTTGCGAGAGTTGAGGAATTTCCTTATTTGCAATTATGAAGCGAAAGTGAATTAATTATGAATTTGGATAGTAATTAGGGTTTGCTTGCGAAAGTTGGTTGATCCTAATTAAGAAAAGGGTAGTAACACTTAGGGTTTATGCGAAAGGCTCTATATTCCTATTTGATAATAACGAAAGTTATTTGATATAAAGCACGCATCTTTATGTGATTCATGATCTGCACATATGTTTATTGTTGTGGTGATCCCTAACCTTGGAAGTTTGCATCTTTATTTATTTTATTTTATTATTTTTTTTATTCGGCACATATTCTACCGACACCAACCACCATTCTCTCTCCATCCATCGACATCGAGCAAGTCTTACTCGAAGTCGACAGCACCCTCCCACCTTTTCCCGCTATCCCTGAACCCCAAAACACACTAAACCTAGAACCGCTGACTTCTCTCCTGAGGACGAACCTGACTCCCCTATACTATAGCGGGGGTCTTGACTATAAATTTATTTGGTCGAGAAACCCTCTCGTCACCAACCCTCTAAATTCCTTTGTAAAGGCCCGGATTTTTAATAATAAATTTCAACAAATAATATAAAATGGATTTAAGTCAAAAATATAATAAAATAAAAATTCGGAGGGTTTGGAAATTTCGTCCTCGAACTATTGGTTTATTATGAATATGTTGAAACGAGTTCCGGTAATATTTAGTTAAAAATTTAAAAAAATGCTTTATCGCGCTTCTATATGTGAAAAATTAAAATAATACTTGAGTTCTTTATTAAATTCGGAATTAGAAATTTAAAAATCTTGTAAGTCGAGTCGGGATAAGGTCGAGTGAACGGTTTCATATTTATACTCCGGGAATTTGAAATTTGGAGTTTTGGGACCACTTGTTGTTTTGTTCTTCCCCATTTTCTTCCATCTGCATTTGGGCTCAGGGTGCAGCTCCACTCTTTGTCTTCTTTTGATTGGAACCCACTGTCTCTCTCTCGTTATCAGAACTCTATTGAGGTTGCCTTGCCTTCTAGTGTACAGCTATCAAGCCCTTTCTCTCTTCCCCCAATTCTGCTCTGAAGGAACCCATTTCATCTTCCCCTTCCCTCTGCGTTACTTACAAACCCCAAACACATACCCATTTTCGTTACTTCTTCCCTGTGCTTCCCAGTTCCGATGGCTGCCAGCAACCTCAGCTCCTCCTCCTCTTTTCTGCCGCCATTAAGCACCGCCGGCCGCCACCACTTCGTTGCTCCCCGGCCACCACAGTCGCCACCACTTCCCTTCTCCTCCCTCTGTTCACGCCAGTCGCTCCACTCCCTCCGTTTGTTCGAAGCTTCCAAGCAACTCTCTCCTCCTTCCTTTTCCGAGATCGAGCAGCTGCAGCAGCCCTCCGACGCCCAGGGATGCCCGAACCACCACGGAGCCACCCAGGAGCGGACCTGAGCCACCGACGCCGAGCCCACCTCCCCTGTCCCTGCGTGACCAGCTCGGTAAGACTCTCTTCGCCTCCTTTCGCTCAGAATAGCCATAAAGGTCCACCTTTAACCACCTATTGTCGTCCTAGGCCAAGCCCGTTTGATTTCCGACTCCGACGAAGCCGAATCGCTCTCCGACGAATTTCCGGCGAGCCCTAGGAACCCCTCGGTGAGCACCTCTTCCTCCTCCTTTCTTGTCGGTTCTATGCCTGTGGTGTCGGGGCTGAACGGCTGGAGCTCGGGCCACCGCCGGCGAAGTCCCTCTCTTCTTCTTCCTTTTTTTCCCAGTCGACATTAAAGTTTTTGATGAAGGAGATGAACAGTGGCCTGATTTGGGGTTCAATTTGACTGGTTCGGTTCCCTTTTTTTTACCTGGTTCGGTTCGGTTTTATTTAAAAAAGGGACCCGGTTCGGTTTTGAGGGAAATTAGGGTTTTGAAGAATTGGGCCTTTTATTTGTTGGGCCTGGTTGCAAATGAATCCGAATTTGGGCCTTTTCTTCTTCTTGGCCCTAATTTATGAACAAAATGGGTTATGTAGGTTTAGTTGGAGAAAAAAAGAATTTTAAGACTTATGAATATATTTTGTGAATATATTAGATAAATGGGATATATATTATATCATATTATTTTAGAGATTTAAAGATATAATATTTGTGGACTTGAATTTTAAAAAGAAATAAAAGAATTTGGAAAAGGTTTTCAAGGTTGAAAATTATTTTGATGACTGGAGAATTGATTTAACAAGATTAAAAAGAGGATTTTGGAAATATACTAACCTTGTCGGATTTGTTTTGAAATAATAATATAATAAGTTGATGAAAGCGTGATGTCTTATAAATGGATTTCTTGGATGATTTGAGAAAACGTTTTGAATGGTGATTTGATCTAACTTGAGGTTTTAAAAGAGTTTCAGGAAATCTTGGGAAAATGAGGAATAAATTTGATGACTTGTGTGTGATATTATATGCTTGAGTCACATTAGGAGTAGACTTATTTATATTACTTATATATGTGTTAGGTGATCATATGTGACATGTTGGCTACCTATATACCTAGTTGTTGCCTTTTGCTGTTCTGCACCGCCAGGTAAGTCTCTTCGGAGCTTACTCAGATTGAATAGAGCTATTCCCTGCTTTAAGTGCATGATATACTAGGTGTTGCATTCATGATCAGCATGCCATGTAGTACCATGCTAGGTTGCATTGATCGTTGAGCATTCTATTTCTCTATGTGTTTGTAAACAGAACGGTCGTATCTGTGATAGTCCTAGAGTCTTTGCTAGGGTCATAGGGTAGCCCAGCCTCACCGGGTACCCTGAGTCAATCGAGTACTTCCTTATATTATGATATGCCTGCGGGCTTTATTGTGGAGCGGGTTAGGCATGCGTGCCGCCCTATTATGAATGAATGCATTCACGAGCTGGCCAGTCTCCGCCTGTCGGAAGGGGTGGAGGTAGGAGAGGGATATGCCACTTGGCATTGTCTTGGGCCCTTTACAGTATTTCTGCACATTATTATGAACTAGGAGCATGCTAGTGTGTTTGAATTTCGTACTGCATTAGAGCATCTTTATTAGGTATAGCGTATATGTGTGCTTATGGTTGGGATGCAGAGTTAAGTGGGCATCGATCTGATCCCGCTCCAAATCAATTTTTTTAGGAATTATTTATGTTCATCCTATCGGTGCTGTTTGCTTATTGCGCGGGTCATTTTGTCGGCGGAGAGTGAGCGCTGGAGTTATAGACTTCACCAGACTCTGATTATATTGTTTTGGATTTATACTTTTGACTCCGTTTTGACCCGGCTCCGCCGTGGCACTTGTATCTGTACTTTACTTCCGCTTTACTTCCGTTTGAAATGGTTTCCGCGACATAGTCTTAGGACAGGTTAAGGGTACCTAACGGCCCTTCGATGTTTTTAGGGTTTGAAATCCCTATTTCTAATAACCTTAAAATGAGTTTGAAACCTCGACCCGTACCTGGATTGCAAGATCCGAACAAGGGGTTTTATCCCTTGAAACGTAACCCGGAAATCATAATTCTGGGCCGTTACAAAGATGGTATCAGAGCCGAGGTTGTGCAATTCGGGTACAAAAGGGTCGAGTGTATGTTTTGGAAAACCGCCCATTAATTTCGAAGGATTTGGAAGTGTTTTAAAGGGGCAGAATGAACTTAAGCTGTCTAACCGAAATTGGACTAAGTAATGAACTTGACTTGTCATAAAATATGGAAAACCGACTAAAGAGGGGATCGAGTGGGTAGAAAGGTGTTAGACCATCCCTATTGGATGTAGTCGGGAATGGATAGGAAAAATACTAGTTTGCTCTTTACAGATGGGTCTGGAAGACCCCAAGGAGATCATTATGAGTGTTATTGACTGATTCTATGCTGAGTGCTTGATGTGCTAAAGTCTGATTGGTATGTCTAACAATTAAATGTGCATTGACTGCTCTGTGTAAACGGGATAGTGGGAGTACCCTTGTTTCTGTGTGGTCAGACCCAATTATGTGTAATAGCCCGTTCCACTATGCTAAACCCTTGAGGGTCTTATCGAGTCCTTCTCCCGGATGTCAGTATCTTTCATGGGAATCGGGTTGGTTATAAATACATTGTGTCGGAATCATGTGTGTATATGAAGGTTGTCTGAGTGAGTGTTGTAAGGTAGTTCTTGATGTCATTTTGAGTCAAAAGCAAGGTGTTTCTAGGGCTGTCTTTATTGATTCTTATGATGATCAACCAGTGCCTTCTTGCCATAAAGATTCGTACCGGAGCCCCACGGGAAAGAGGGGTGATGAGTCGGTTGGGAAAAGTCAATGGTTGCCCTTAGGGATCCCTGTCCGGTTGTAATTGTGACTCTCTCTGAATTGCATGATATAATTTTGTAATCTTTGGTATGTACCCTGCGAATGACCATTGGTGAAAAGCTACTCATGTTGTTGCATCTATGATTGGTTACATTGCTTAGGTCTTGTGTTATGTCTTGGCTTCTACCATGATTATATGTTGTTATAGCATGTTTACTTGGCCTATTGATCGTATGATTGAATGGATGTGTGAGTTGCATGAAATGAATCTGCATGATTTTACTCTACTAGGTTCCTAGTAATGTGATCGTTGAATTTCGATACCCTGATGAAACAAGTTCCTTATTTGATACGTGCTACAACTTGATGTCATCATGCCTTATATGATACGTAATTTCCAGTACAGGTTATTGTGATGATCCTTCATGTAAATTCGTGATTGTATAACATTCCGTATCCATGCTAGTCACATTGTTTAGGTCTCGTGTTGTATCTCGCTTTCTGTCATGATTATGTTTGGTTTTGCGTGCCTAATTGACCTGTTGTAATGATCGTACTACTGATTGGTTAGAAACATGAAGGGCATGATATGGGTCTATATGAATGTTGCTTTCCCTGGATTAGGTCCATGATAGTGTGATCAATTCCTCTTGGTATGAATATTGATAGATGATCATCTTAGCATGTTGGATGATGACGTGTCAATGCCTATTATTCCTTTTGTGACAAGAATCAATAGCATGCTTGTTTGTTATGTATACATCAGGTTAATTATTGCTGCTTACTCTGAAATTTATACTGTTGTGTGATAGTTGCACTGAATTTGGATTATGTTGGTGTGCATGAGTCTTGATAAATGCATGCTTTATCCCAGTATGTGTTGGTTTGAATTCATGTTCCCGTGTTCCAGCTATATTGCCCTGCTGCTTAAACTCGTAGTATACATCGTAAAACCTTCCTCGCGCTTATATATCATTGGAATGTGATTGACTTGATTTCTTACATATCGTTATCGTTAAATGCATGTATGCATCGCATGTCGTGTTGAACCATTAGTATCATGTAGGACCCTTGGTTATGACTTGTACGAATTTATACCTTGCCTACAATACTGTTGATTCTCCCTTGAGTTAGGTCCCTGATAGTGTGATTCTTCCCTCTTCCTATCCTCTTAAAATGTTTTACCCATCCTGATTAGATTAATGTTGAACTTGATGATCGACTTGCTTCCCGTGATGGTTAATCCTAGCATGTTTACCTGTTATCGCTTGGTGATGTTCCTCTATTATTCTATGCCATCTTCTCATGCTTGCATGAACGTATGACTTGACACCTCGCATGATCACACACCACATTATATTATGATTTCGCACACGCATGACACCTGAATGTTAGGATGAATCTAATCGCATTATCTTGACTGTATTCATGTTCGATATGTGTCAGTAGTGTCCTGTAGGGCTTATGATTCCCAATATGACTCGCTAAATGATCACGTGTTGTACTTGTTCTAGGAGGTGATGACTATTGTACCATATATGTGCTCTATGATGGTTTGTTCTTGGCATGATTGTAATCTATCGCCCATGATTTCCTTCTTGTTACTGTTGATGATGCCTCATGTTTCGTGAATATTGTGTCGAACTCCTCTTAATGACTCTTGACTATGCTTGTATCACATCATGTATCGCTAGTGCCATGTAGGACGCATGCTTTCTAAATGTATCTCGTCATATGATTACGTGCCATGATTGACCTATCAGATGATCATTGTGTTAGATGAGGTAGTTACTATGTTGCTATTATATGTTCTCGTATGATGCATACACCAAGCTCGTGCATTGTTCATATATGTGATAATTGTGATGCTCAATAAACCCCGCGTATCCTGTTTAAAGTTGCTGAGCATATCTGTTTCCATGGAATCACATACTACTAGTTTATCTCGCATGCATCCGTGTAGGACTTGATTGTGTCTTTTGGAATGAATACGCTTGTTCTTTTCCCTTGAGATAGGTACATGTTAGTGTGGGTTAGTGAAATTGATATGCTCCATGATGAATTCGTGTTACTTGTCGCGATTATAACCTAATAGACTTCCATAAGGGCATTGCTGTTATCCTCGGGTAAGAGTCTAGTCCCTAGTCTTGTCATCCTTAGCTTTATTCGTGGTTGTTTCCGAAAGGAACATCGGGTTGTTCACTCTTGTCACTCCCCTATCTCTGCTAACTTGGACTCTTGCGCGATACATTTCGGTGAGCGACCGCATGGAAGATGGAACGAAAAGTTGCATAGCGATAGAGCAGTGCCGCAGAAGTGTGGGCCCATAACCCACGGGCCTCAGGATCTATGATGTCGGTGGAACGGGCACGCATCGGGGATTACGGTTACTGTGTACGATATGATTTGCAAGCGGGATTGTTCTCTGTTCGAATTGCTAACCCCTTTGAATTTGGTGACGACGATATTGCACTGACCTAGCGATGAGATTTACGTGTTGATGTGCTGACTTGATGATGACTATTGCATGATTGTCTGTCGTCTATGATGATATGATGTGATGCCTTATGGATCTAATGTGCCATGATGTCGTGACGTGTTGCTACTCTAAGTTGCTAAGCATGATTGAATTCCCTTGCCTGTAAAATGTGAACTACATATGCTAAGAGACCTGAGTTGTATCTGATAAGGTTATAGTGCAACATGTTAGCTTGATTTCAGTATGTTCATATATGATGTTTGCAATGATTATGGAGCATGGCGGTAAATTGAGATTTTTCGACATATTTGCAATGCCTGATGATGAATTAATGATGTTATCATTATAAATGCTAGTCGATATGATGTATACCTTGTGTGTGTGATGATGTTCCTGATTGCATCTCCTTTGAATATGTGGGTAAGATTCTCTTGTAGAGTGGTCGGAGAATGGCAGGAGAATTTGAGGGGTTAGGATGATCGATGGTATTGCGAGATAAGTCATGAAGAGAGGGATGTTGGGTTAGGTAAGACCGGTCGAGTTGGGATCTATAAGAGGAAATCCTTGGTGGTCCCGATGAACTTTCTAGGTGAATCCTAGGTGGGGGTATGTTTAGGAATAGGCTGGCTAAGTGGTGATCGAGGAATTTCTAGAGGAGATGTATGATTAGCAGGGCAAGATGCTTGTGAAACTTTGGGAAGTGTGAGAAGTGTAAGAAATGGCCTTTGTGGATGTTGAGGACATAGTGTAAGCAGGTACTCGGGCGCGAGGTTAGAGATAGGAATGAGTTCTTAGAGGTGGATGGTGTGGTAGTGCTTGGCGGAAGGATGGGCGAGATTTGAGCATCGAGATGAATAGGGATTTGTTTGTAGAATTTTTGTCTGAGTTGATGTTGGCGAGTCTAGAAGAGGATTAGTCTTGGCTTGAGAGTGGAGATGGGCGAGTGGGGATTGTGTTTTATTTTTTTGTTGGGATGATGTGAGGATTTCCATGATTATATTATTCATTTATATCTGCTGACATGATGTTGGATAGCAACCATGATGAACCTGATGTGGAATGATATTACATATTGTTATGCAATATTGAAATCTAGTTGATAGTGACAAGTGTTACCATGATATATTACTGCTTTGCTATCCTATTATGTTGTTTTAGAAGCATGTTAGGACGTGTTGTGATATAATGTATGAAATAATGATGAGTATGAACTGTGAGATAATGTTGTGTTACTATATGGAAGCGTGATGTCTATTGAGCTTGTCTACATTTTGATGATCGATATACTGCTTGATTTTTCCTTTGCTAAATCTTAATAGCATGACCTTGTTGTGTTGATGTGTTGACAATGGTTTTGTTCGCTGACCTTATGATGAAGAATTTCGCTATGACTACCTGTACAATACCAATGTTGATATGATAAACCTGTTATGACAATGCTTGATAGACATTGGATAGGATGACTATGTGAATTTATGCGTTAAATGAGATCCCTTGTTGTGACTGACCCTACTATGATTGCGGTGTTGATATGCGATAGTGAGATACCTTTTATGATTTATGGTGTGATGTCGAGACGTTGTTATGATCTTGATATGTTGTTGAGATGCACCTTATAACCTTTAGTGTAATTTCGAGATGCTTGATGTGATCTTGTGACACTGTGTGGGTACATGGTTGAGACCTGTTGTATGATGTGTTGGTTGGAGATTGGTTGGTTTAAGCTGTTATGCATTTGTTATGACGTATGAATCTTGCTTGAATGGAGATTGATGGATTGATTTGATTCTGGAAACTAGGAAGAGAATATGGGATTAGCCCTTAGAGGTGGATGATTCCACCTCTCGATTTCTGAATTTGATTGATATGCGGGAAACTGATTTGGTTTGGGGAGATTTTTGACGAAATCTTGAGTTAAAGGGATTTGACTTGTTTTGGTGCAAAGTTCATGGTTAAACGTCGGATTTGAAGATTTTGAATGATATAGAAAGGGAGTAACTGGTTTTTAAAGAATGAACGTTATCGGTAATTTCCACGATATTGAGACCAATCTTTTCCAATTGCGGAATCTCTTTAGAAACTTTTAAACCCGGGCAACTCTATGATACTTCACGAAGTGGATACAAGCATTCTATGAGGGCGCTTGTAGAGTAGTTGCTAAGACCTAGTGATGACATTGTAGAACTTTTAGAGTTGTGATACTTCCGAAAAGTCGAAGCGAGTATGTGATAGGGGCGCTTATCGCATACTTGTCAAGGCCAATTGGAGATGTCACGACCGTGACTAGAATGTTGTAAGAATCCCGGAAGACGCAACCGAGACGATTACAAGATCCTTGGACACGGTCTTTGGACTCATCAATTTCAAACTTCATTCACTACTTGTATATTTTAGTCTCGGGGACGAGACTTGTTTTTAGAGGTGGATGATGTAAAGGCCCGGATTTTTAATAATAAATTTCAACAAATAATATAAAATGGATTTAAGTCAAAAATATAATAAAATAAAAATTCGGAGGGTTTGGAAATTTCGTCCTCGAACTATTGGTTTATTATGAATATGTTGAAACGAGTTCCGGTAATATTTAGTTAAAAATTTAAAAAAATGCTTTATCGCGCTTCTATATGTGAAAAATTAAAATAATACTTGAGTTCTTTATTAAATTCGGAATTAGAAATTTAAAAATCTTGTAAGTCGAGTCGGGATAAGGTCGAGTGAACGGTTTCATATTTATACTCCGGGAATTTGAAATTTGGAGTTTTGGGACCACTTGTTGTTTTGTTCTTCCCCATTTTCTTCCATCTGCATTTGGGCTCAGGGTGCAGCTCCACTCTTTGTCTTCTTTTGATTGGAACCCACTGTCTCTCTCTCGTTATCAGAACTCTATTGAGGTTGCCTTGCCTTCTAGTGTACAGCTATCAAGCCCTTTCTCTCTTCCCCCAATTCTGCTCTGAAGGAACCCATTTCATCTTCCCCTTCCCTCTGCGTTACTTACAAACCCCAAACACATACCCATTTTCGTTACTTCTTCCCTGTGCTTCCCAGTTCCGATGGCTGCCAGCAACCTCAGCTCCTCCTCATCTTTTCTGCCGCCATTAAGCACCGCCGGCCGCCACCACTTCGTTGCTCCCCGGCCACCACAGTCGCCACCACTTCCCTTCTCCTCCCTCTGTTCACGCCAGTCGCTTCACTCCCTCCGTTTGTTCGAAGCTTCCAAGCAACTCTCTCCTCCTTCCTTTTCCGAGATCGAGCAGCTGCAGCAGCCCTCCGACGCCCAGGGATGCCCGAACCACCACGGAGCCACCCAGGAGCGGACCTGAGCCACCGACGCCGAGCCCACCTCCCCTGTCCCTGCGTGACCAGCTCGGTAAGACTCTCTTCGCCTCCTTTCGCTCAGAATAGCCATAAAGGTCCACCTTTAACCACCTATTGTCGTCCTAGGCCAAGCCCGTTTGATTTCCGACTCCGACAAAGCCGAATCGCTCTCCGACGAATTTCCGGCGAGCCCTAGGAGCCCCTCGGTGAGCACCTCTTCCTCCTCCTTTCTTGTCGGTTCTATGCCTGTGGTGTCGGGGCTGAACGGCTGGAGCTCGGGCCACCGCCGGCGAAGTCCCTCTCTTCTTCTTCCTTTTTTTCCCAGTCGACATTAAAGTTTTTGATGAAGGAGATGAACAGTGGCCTGATTTGGGGTTCAATTTGACTGGTTCGGTTCCCTTTTTTTTTTACCTGGTTCGGTTCGGTTTTATTTAAAAAAGGGACCCGGTTCGGTTTTGAGGGAAATTAGGGTTTTGAAGAATTGGGCCTTTTATTTGTTGGGCCTGGTTGCAAATGAATCCGAATTTGGGCCTTTTCTTCTTCTTGGCCCTAATTTATGAACAAAATGGGTTATGTAGGTTTAGTTGGAGAAAAAAAGAATTTTAAGACTTATGAATATATTTTGTGAATATATTAGATAAATGGGATATATATTATATCATATTATTTTAGAGATTTAAAGATATAATATTTGTGGACTTGAATTTTAAAAAGAAATAAAAGAATTTGGAAAAGGTTTTCAAGGTTGAAAATTATTTTGATGACTGGAGAATTGATTTAACAAGATTAAAAAGAGGATTTTGGAAATATACTAACCTTGTCGGATTTGTTTTGAAATAATAATAGAATAAGTTGATGAAAGCGTGATGTCTTATAAATGGATTTCTTGGATGATTTGAGAAAACGTTTTGAATGGTGATTTGATCTAACTTGAGGTTTTAAAAGAGTTTCAGGAAATCTTGGGAAAATGAGGAATAAATTTGATGACTTGTGTGTGATATTATATGCTTGAGTCACATTAGGAGTAGACTTATTTATATTACTTATATATGTGTTAGGTGATCATATGTGACATGTTGGCTACCTATATACCTAGTTGTTGCCTTTTGCTGTTCTGCACCGCCAGGTAAGTCTCTTCGGAGCTTACTCAGATTGAATAGAGCTATTCCCTGCTTTAAGTGCATGATATACTAGGTGTTGCATTCATGATCAGCATGCCATGTAGTACCATGCTAGGTTGCATTGATCGTTGAGCATTCTATTTCTCTATGTGTTTGTAAACAGAACGGTCGTATCTGTGATAGTCCTAGAGTCTTTGCTAGGGTCATAGGGTAGCCCAGCCTCACCGGGTACCCTGAGTCAATCGAGTACTTCCTTATATTATGATATGCCTGCGGGCTTTATTGTGGAGCGGGTTAGGCATGCGTGCCGCCCTATTATGAATGAATGCATTCACGAGCTGGCCAGTCTCCGCCTGTCGGAAGGGGTGGAGGTAGGAGAGGGATATGCCACTTGGCATTGTCTTGGGCCCTTTACAGTATTTCTGCACATTATTATGAACTAGGAGCATGCTAGTGTGTTTGAATTTCGTACTGCATTAGAGCATCTTTATTAGGTATAGCGTATATGTGTGCTTATGGTTGGGATGCAGAGTTAAGTGGGCATCGATCTGATCCCGCTCCAAATCAATTTTTTTAGGAATTATTTATGTTCATCCTATCGGTGCTGTTTGCTTATTGCGCGGGTCATTTTGTCGGCGGAGAGTGAGCGCTGGAGTTATAGACTTCACCAGACTCTGATTATATTGTTTTGGATTTATACTTTTGACTCCGTTTTGACCCGGCTCCGCCGTGGCACTTGTATCTGTACTTTACTTCCGCTTTACTTCCGTTTGAAATGGTTTCCGCGACATAGTCTTAGGACAGGTTAAGGGTACCTAACGGCCCTTCGATGTTTTTAGGGTTTGAAATCCCTATTTCTAATAACCTTAAAATGAGTTTGAAACCTCGACCCGTACCTGGATTGCAAGATCCGAACAAGGGGTTTTATCCCTTGAAACGTAACCCGGAAATCATAATTCTGGGCCGTTACATCCTTCATCCTCTAGCGTCCACAATAACATCCACTTTGCCTGATTCCCTAATTCATGCTCAGAATTTCCCTATCTCAACCTCAAGCCCATAGTCTTACTAGAAATCTCCACTACATCCTTGCTTAGATACCAGCCTTTCCTCGAAGATTCATCTCACATCTTTAAATACCTCAATAGCTACAATAACCTCCACTCATAATTCTCGATCCATTCCCTATGCCGAAATCCTCTAACAATGCATCTAGAAATTTCTTCACTCACGAATTCTTCAAGCACTACCAATCCCAACTAACAATCCCCAGATACTCGTCACACTTACGTCCCTGATATGATCAACCTAATATCCAAGATCGATAATTCCTCCAGCAACCTCACACTATTCTTCCTTAGCGATTCCTCAACCTCATCATGTACCAAGACTGCTCCCAATTACCACACATACAACCTAGTTCCAAATTTTACATTCCTTAGACATTCCTTAGTCGGTCATCCTCAACGTCACCCATGATTCGTTCCTAGACTATCTAGACACCTTCCTTAGCACATCAATCCTTTTTGCCATATGTGATGTCGTCCTCGGAGTCTATGAGTCATGGACCCACCACGCTTCTGTTGCGCCATTTCGGTGCCACTTGGTCGTCAGCTCTTCCTTCTGTGTCGACGTTTATCAAGGGATCGCAAAAGTTAGAAGTTACGGAGATAGGGGAGAGACAAGGGAAGACGACACATACCCTCAAGGATTTCAGACATGCACCAAGACTAGGGACGACGAGATCGAAGATAGAATCCCAACCCGCGGATTACAACGATGCCCTTAGGGTGTTCCATGAGGTTATAATTGTGGCACACAAACACATAAAAATCACGAATATCTCAACAACATTATTCCACACTAGGATGTACCTATCTCAAGGAACAACGACCTATGAGTCCACAACACGTTCATCTAATCAAAATTTTCATGCACGCAAAACAAGCAAGTACCCTATCATTTCATTTACCATCTGTGCCTGACATATTAAGATCATTTATACATGGACCGACAATGGACATATGCAACAAAAGTTATGCAAGATCTAGCGAGCATCACAGGATATAGCATGTATGATCAATCACTCACCTTATGTACACACATAAGCAAATCAAGGTAATGTGGGATCAATTCAAGCATGTTAAGGTGCATTCTAATACTCCTACTACGGGTATGGTCAAGTCATATAGGGCGGTATAGTAACTATCACATCATATGCACTCATATTCACATAGTAAGACACGGATGACGCATAGTCATACGAGGACCCATAATGGGGAGGGGTATGTCCTACATGGTACTAGCAACACTCATCAAGCATGTAAACAGTCAAAGAGGTCCAATATTAGATCAATTCAGCATGCTAAGACATTCATTTCTCATTTTAAACATGCATCGAGGGCTGATCACACTATCATGGACCTAATTCATGGAAAGATAATAATCCTAGAAGTTTCATACATATGGCACAAATATCTCCACATAGGAGCAACCGTGCAAGCTATCAGGCAAGTCATGCGGAAACACACCAACATATCATGTCATGGAGTCATAAAGGAGGCTATCATTATAACCAGACAAAATTCTCTAAGGGCAATCACTAACTAATCACCCCATTTCCCCGTGGGACGCTAGTATGAATCGCTTGGTAAGACACAGAGGCCCTTGCACTGTTTATGAGAGGTAAGGGTAGAACTCGGGCTTAGACTCTTGCGGAGAGAAGACATGGCTACCCGTTACGAGGATCAAAAGGGGTGACTCCATGAGACAACTCACTCCTAACTCAAAAATACTTCATTCATCATTCTCACTAACATACTCAAGTAACCCTCACATCCAACACGATTTTCGAAGGTAATTATTTAACCAACCCAAATTTCCCGTGGAAGACACCAACCTCCGGTACAGGACTCGGTAGAAGCATAGATGGTGGGGTACCAAACAGGACTCGAAACAGGGAGAGCGGACGTTCTTCGACCCTTTCTAACATGCCTAAATGTTTAGTTGATGGAGTCAAAATCGTCAGAGGTTTGAATTATGGAAGAGCTATTCCGACAAGACAGGAATTTCAATGACATAAGAACGAGGTATTCTCCCTCTATCCCGTTTGCACAGTTATTCAATACATGATTCAAGTCATAGCATACTGATTAGTTCTCTATCCTAAGCATAATAGCACTCAGCATGGAAGTAATCAACATGATTAATATGATCCCCTTCGAGGAGGATCTCCCTCGAGCCCAGTTGGATATAATGCATATAATCACATAAACGATCTATGCCGTCCTTCGAGGGACGACTGACCGGAGGGGCAAATACATCACGCCCCCCTTAGCCCAAGCTACTCCAACCCTCGGGCTCCTTAGAGTCTTCAAACCCCATCTGTAAAAGAAGCTAGGATTTTGCCTACCCGTTCCCAACTACATCCAATAGGGATGGTCTAGCGCCTTTACTACCCCGTCGTTTCCCTTTGTTTGATTACCGGATTTATTGAGTCAAGTTCATATTTATTCCATTTGAGTTAGCCATTTTAAATTCATTTTGCCCTTTCTAAAATATTTTGAAAGCCATTTGAAAACCTTGGGCCATTTTCAAAACCATTTAAACCTATCATACTCGGTTTGCACAACCTCGCTCTGATACCATCTTTGTAACGGCCTGGAATTATGATTTCCGGATTACGTTTCGAGGGATGAAACCCTTCGTTAGGATCTTGCGCCCCGAGTACAGGTTGAAGGTTTGAAATTCTATCCTAACATTTTAAGTGGGATTTCATACCCAAAATTCGAAGGGATCGTTGGAATTCCCGGGGAAGTCCCCTATACCTGTCATAAGTCTAAGCGTGGAAAACCAAAGGTCACACAAATAGCGGAAGTAAAGTATAATACAAAGGGGTGCCACGGCAAAGCCGGGTCAACATATGATCAACCATTCCAATTCGAGCCGTAATTAAATTGGTGAAGTTGGAATCTCAACTCTCTCTTTCCGCCATGTTAGACCCAGCGGTCATGGACTCAAATCAACATCAACAGTAGTAAGCATAACAGATACCTAAAAAATTTGATATGGGGCGGGATCAGATCGATGCCCACTTTAGCTCTGCATCCCAACCATAAGCACACATATAGGCTATACCTAATAAAGATGTTTCTAGATGCATGGCGGAATATTAACACACTAACATGCTCCTAAGATCAAGTGCATAATAATAATAAGGCCTTAACACAGAATACCAAGTGGTATATCCCTCTCCTACCTCCACCCCCTTCCAATAGGGCGGAGACTGGCCAGCTCGTGAATGCATTCCATCATAATCGGGCGGCACGCATGCCTAACCCGCTCCACAATAAAGCCCGTAGGCATCTCATAATATAAGGAAGTTCATGACTCGATTGACTCAGGACAGGACCCGATGAGGCTAGGTCATCCTATAACCCTAGCAATGACTCTAGTTACTTCACAGACAACGGCCGTTCTGTTTACATACACATAAAGAAATAGAATGCTGAACGGTCGATGCAACCTAGCATGGAACTACATGGCATGCTGATCATAAATGCAAGCACCTAGTATATACTGCACCTAAAGTAGGGAATAGCTCTATTCAATCTGAGTAAGCTCCGAAGAGACTTACCTGGCTATGCAGCACAGCATAATAGGAAGTCTGGCACACACATCAATCATAGCACAAGGTTACGCCTAGATACATATCAGAACACATATATAAGTCTATGTTTAATAATTCAAACACTCAAAGCATACATCATTCAACGAGAATAACAACAATATCACAATCGTCATTTCTTCAAGTTCAACCATTCATCCCATTATCATATTCCCCAATACCATACCGTTCTCATCATTCCATTCATCCACATTCATATATTCATAACCGTATATTCGCATATCACATAGCTCAAGTGCATCATATTCATCATATCTCAACGCATAAGTTAACGATAAATAATCTTAACATTTCATCATGCTATTAGTCAATCAATCATGCCATTAGTCCGCACAAATCATGATATTAGACAATCATCACACCAATCATGCCAGTTAGTCATCGAGCACATAATTCCCGAGTTAGTCCCGAAACCCTGTTTTGAAAATCGAGTTGACTAGTTAGAAATTCCGTCATTGGAAAATGTTCATCAATTTCCTTTCCAATCCAAGTTCAATTAAGATATTTAAAATCCCAAAATAATATTTTATAATATATAACCACTCATTTATTTAATATTTATAGAAGTCTTAAAACCCCTTTTTCATTAAATAAAAAATATTCAAGGTAAAATTAGGCCCAATCCCTGTTTTCTTTTACCCAATCTCGGCCCAGGCGGAATAGGCCCAAGCCATCCCATTCCTCTCTTCACTTTGAAATCAGAGGAGAGCACAAGATGTGGGGCCCAGATGACGTGGCACGGCGGGACCCACACCCGACCTCCTTCTTCTATCTCTGAAGACCCACGCCCGGTCCTCCGTTTTTTTGAAATTGGAACCGCCGGCGAGCTCGCCTTCCTCCTCGCTCATCCTCTCGCTCACACTCCCACTCCGACCCGACTTCTCTCTCTCCCTTGCTCGCTCTCGCCAACCTCTGCTGCTCTCCGGCGTCCTCGCATCCGCTCTCTCGCACGACTCGCACTAGCTCTCGATTTCACAATTAGCCTCCCCGATTCGCTCTCACGCTCACTCCCCAGTTAGATCAGGCAACAACGAGGTGAAATTGACACTCGAAATCGAACAATGGAAATAAAAAGGGAGGTTAAGGGCTCACCGAAGGATCTCGACACTCACCGGAAGCTCGAAGCGGCTCGTCGAACGCTCGATCTGGAGTCGTCGGAGGGCGGTTATCGCCGCGGACGATCTGGGAGAGTGGAAGGGCATTAAAGTTGCGCCTTTACGCTAATAGGAGGTGAAAGAGAAGAGAAACGGAGTTACGGAGGCTCACCAAGTCAAGCGCGAAAACAGAGAAAGAAGCGATGACGGGGCTGTTCTCGGCTCGTCGGAGAAGATGGCGAAGGAGATGCGGCTGCTGATCTAGCCGAGGAGGAAGAAGATGGGTGCTGGAGAGGCTTGGCCTTTGGACAGCGAAAAACAGAGGGGGGGAGACGGGAGCAGCTCGGTGGCTTTGGAGGCCGGCGGCAGAGGTGACGGAAGGGTGGTGGAGGCTGGTGGTGGCTGAAAGGAGGCAAGGAGCTCGATTGCTCTCGCCAATTTCAAAGAGAGAAATAAGGGGGTGTTTGGCCCTTGGATTCGTGTGGGTGTGGAAAGAGGGTCAAATAATCTGATTTTTGTTTTGAAGAGAACAAGGGCATATGTTCACCAATCAAAGTGGAGGGCAGGTGTTGTTTGGAGCTTTTGAAAATGATATGTGGGGAGATGGTGCAGCTTTTCTTCGGTCAACACCGGGAGAGTAGGAGCTAGGTCCCTTGCAGCAATCAGATAAGGGTTTGGCCATGAGTTGACACCTTACCAACTATGGGGAAACAAAGGGGGTGTGGAGGAGAGGAAGAAGGGGTGTAGTCTAGCCAAAAGTGGGAGGAGAGAGATGAAAAATGATGCCGAGTGAGATGCTGAAAATCGACAAGAAGGGGAGTGAGGGATTGTGTGCCAGCTTGAAATTGGGATGGAAGAAAAGAGGGTAGAAACATAATCCTTAAAATTGAAATTCCAAAATATCCGTAGGGAAACCTGTAAACTCACTCTCTCGATCCTATCTCGACTTGATCAATTAAATTTAAAATTCTCAATCCGAATTAAATAATAAAATTCTCGGCATATGAAAGCGGAAAGAAAATTTTTTAAAATTTCTGTCGAAATCCGCTTTAGTTCAAAAATCTGAGTTAGCGAGTTTCCCGTTAAATTCCGCTTTAAAATTCATTTTGATTTTCTTTTTCCGTAAAATTAGGATTTAAAAATCCGAGCCTTTACACGCCTATCCTCAAAGACCAACCACTTATTTTACCCACTCAGCCCATTCCAAAACTCACGAAAACTAAACCACTCATGACTCCTCAATCTGACCTACCCTAGATCCTCCTCCCATCATTATCCGAATTTACCTCAAGTTACCACTCCTTAACCACGACCATTATCCCCAATGAAACCTTATGTCACCCTAGCTCGATTTACCCATAACATCGCAACTTGACCAATTCTCCCACGATTTTCCAACCGATAGAATTCCCACTGAACTCCTATGACATCCTCGTCCAAATTTACTAAGTACCACAACTTCACCAACCTTCTAAAATCTCTTATCCTCGAGCGTCCTCAATACCTTCTGCTTTGCCTAGTTCCCAAACCCATACTCATAATCTCCCTATCTCAACCTTAAGCCCACCGTCTTACTAGGAATCTCAACTACATCCTTGCCTAGCTACCAGCCTTTTCTCGAAGACTCATCTCACATCCTCAAATACCTTAATAGCCACAATAACCTCCACTCATAAATTTCCCAAGCATTACCAATCCTATCTAAACAACCCCAAATACTCATCACACGAACAACCCTAATATGAACAACCTAATATCCCCGATCGATAATTTCCCAAGCAACCTCATACTACTCTTCCTTGGCAACTCCTCAACCTCATCCTTTACCGAAATCGCTCCCACTTACAACACACACAACCTAGTCCCAAGTTCTACGATTCCTAAGACGTTCCTTCATCGATCATCCTTGACACCGCAGACGATCCGCTCCTAGACTATCTAGACACCTTCCTTAGCACACCAATCCGTCTCACAACACCTCCCCTCAAGCATCCCCCAATCAACTCCTAGCTCACCCATCCACCTCTAGAACTATTCTAACTATCTCTACCCACACCCAATCCCAAGATCACCCTAATGAAACTAGTCCATACCTCAACCAACCACTCTCTTATACTACCCGCACACACTACCTGCTTAGACTACCACTACTCACTAGGACATTTCCCTCGAAGTCTCGCCATACTACTTGACGGAGGTAAAACCTATCGTTGAATACCGCCAAAGAAAACTCAAACCTATAGCAAGTATAACGATAAGCAAGAGGTCAATCCACAGGGAAAGTTATAACTCAAGTGTAATTCAGGTGTCAATCAAAGTAACCAGATTGGGGGGTTTTTGTGTGTGAAAGATTCGCCTTTTATCAAAGCGAAGTAAATAAAGCAAAGTAAAGGAATTGGTTTTAGACAATTTGGAGAAGTAATTCTACCTACAATTTTCCACTTTATTGGATTCAAGCGATCCTTGTAACTTCTTCTCGTCCTATTAAGTTTCCTATGAATGGCCTTGTCTCGACCTAATATAGTTACTAGTCCAATCAGTCCTAGAAACCCTTATCAATCGAACAGTCCCTAAAGAAGGATTTAACCCAATTGATAGCTTTAAGTTCAGAGATTAGCCAAGGTATTTGGAGTCCCTAAAGAAGGATTTAACAACACATTCAACTTCCAACTTATTCAATTAGTTCAATCAGCCCTAAAGGAACAAGTTTGCTACTTAGGTTAAGGTTCACAATCAGGAATCTACAAAACCTTAGCAATTGAATTGATTCTAACTAGTTGCGCGGCCTAGAAGGAATAAAACAATAGACAATCAAGCACAAAGAAGTTGAAGCATTCAAATATAAGAAACAAGGAACGAGAATTAGAAACTCGCAATCCATCCGAATAAAGCTTCAAATTGCAGGCAGAATAAATGAGTTTAGTTCCTCATGGAAGACATCGCTCAAAATCTCTAAAGTGTCTGATGAAAGAATATAATAGAAGTAATGGAAAAATAACTAAAAATGGCCTTAAATATCATCCAAAGTCGGCCACAAAACAACTAAGAATAAAAACTAGGGTTTCATTAAACGAAACGCAGTGTATTGGCGCTGACGGCAGATGCATGCTGCGGCCGCAACATCAGCATTCCTCTTGCATCGGCCCTGGCGGCGGGCGCCGCAAGGGTTGTTGCGGCCGCAGCCAGGGGCCTTTCACGGAAAACTCATCCCGAATTTGCTCTTGTTGTCGACATGAAAGTTGTAGCTCTCTGAAAGAGCTTTCCAACGCATGGTCAAAACAGTCAATCGGACAACCGAGGCCTCTAGAAAGTGCAAAACAAGTTCAGCATGTCTGGCGATAACTTTTGCAGACTTGTTCTTCGTTTAGGCTCCTTCTTCTTCTCAGGACCTCTTGAGATTTTCATGTAAGCTTCTTCGATCAACTAGACATTCTCATCCAATGCGTTATCAACTCATTTCACCTCCTCGGATCCACCATTACCTGAAATAATCAATAAAAGCGTGTAGATTCCGACTCCGACAACATAGAGAACTAATATGCAAATCGTGCTTAATCCATTAATGAAATGCATCTTAACTAAGCTAAATGCAACCTATTATGCCTACCTAAATGCATGCTATCAAACTCCCCCACACTTAACATTTGCTTGTCCTCAAGCAATGATAGAATGAACATGAATCAACGCATCCCACAGGAAATCCCTTCAAGTTTCAACCTCATCAAAAAGCAACATCATAGCAAGTGAAAACATAAGCCAAGTAAACAAACGGCATAGCATGTATTCCAGTGATCAAAGCTTAGAAGTAGACTGTAACGGCCCGGAATTATGATTCCCGAGTTACGTTTCGAGGGATAAAACCCCTCGTTAGGATCTTGCGCTCCGAGTACAGGTTGAAGGTTTGAAACCGAAGAATTGTAGTTTAAAGTGGGATTTCGCACCCAAATCTGGAAGGTCCGTTGGAGACCCCGGGGTAAACCCATGTACCTGTCCTAAGTCTACAACGCGGGAAATCGTTTATCATGCAAAGTGCATAGGTTCTGAAAACGATACAACGGGCGTCACGGCAGAGCCGGGTCAAAACAGAATATAAATAGGGAGAAATCCCAAAAACATGAATCTGGTGAAGTCAGGTTTCAAACACTCACTCTCCGCCATGTGAATGGACCCCGTCATAACAGCACAAAATCAAGCAGTGTATCGGGTACCTGAAACTATACCACCAAGTCAGGCCAAGAGTCCGCCCGCGGGTCCTCTGACCGCACTGAGGACATATAATACGCCTATACCTAGAATAAAGGATGCCTTCATGCAGTACTGGAATAATAACCACACTATCATGTTCCTAATTCATATGTGCAGAATATTAAGTAAGGCCTTAACAAAGAATACCAAGTGGTATATCCCTCTTCTACCACCACCCCCCTTACAGATAGGATGGAGACTGGCCAGTTCGATGCTATAATCATATCAAATCTCATCATCATATCATATCTCATGCCCATCTCGTATCTCGTGATATATATAAATGACTCGAGAAGGACAACACCCGATGAAGCTGGGCTGCCCTATGACCCTATCAAGGATTCTAGGACTCACAGATAACGGCCGTTCTGTATTCAAACACATACAGAATAAGAATGCTCATTCGTAAGTGCAATTCCTAAGCATGATACTACATGACATGCTTTTATGCATATGCAACACCTACATACTATATGACACATCAGGCAGGAGGTACTGGTTACTGAGTAAGCCCCGGAGGTACTTACCTGGCTAGCAGATTGGCAACAGGAGAATCCAGCACACAATATTCACAATCACTGAGTATCACCTAGTACATAATGAAATATACATAAGTCTACATCCAACTATTAAGCACTCAAGCACACCTCAATCATTAGAACAAGTAACATATTATGGAAGTCATTTCATCGCATCATCCGCTCCTCAAGACCACATCGTTTTCCATTAATCATTGATAAACCAATTCCACATGTTCATATATATCATTTCCGCATATACCTCAACGGTTCATCAAAATCATAAGACATAATTTGTGTGATATAAAATCCTACTAGATCGTCATTATTATCCAACATTTAATCTCATATAATAATTCACCACAAGTCATGCTATTAGTCATACATATCATAATGTTAGTCAAACGATCATATTATCATGCTAGTTAGTGATCGAATAAGTCTTATTCCCAAGTTAGTTTCAGAACCGTTTCAAATCCCAGTTAAATAGTTAAGTATTCCGACCCTTGAAAATAATCGCCAAATTCCCTTTTAAATTCCCTTGAAATTCTTTTCCAAATTCTTTATAAATCTTGAAATCCCAATAATATATTTTAAATCTCAATTACCATTTATTTAACACTTTTATAAATTATTTCCAAATCCCCCTAAAATCCCGACCATTTTTATTTAATAAATCAACCCTTATAATTCTCCCAAAGTATAATAATTTATCTTCTAAATCCTCAAATACTATTATAATATATTTTAATCACCGTTAATTAGTTAAATAATAAACGGATAACCCGAATCCAACCTATACCGTTTAAATAATCCAAACCCGATTGATTATACTCCGTAACAAATATATACTCAGTTAGTAAATGGCCCCCACAAGCCACATCTTCTTCATCCTCCTGAATTAGAAAGAGGAGTTGCCCCGCCTGCGCCAAGCTCCACTCGATCTCGCTCCCGCCGGCGACCGGAGCACTTTCTCTCGGCCTCTCTCATCGTCCTCGTTGCCTCCTGTCTCGCCTTGATCTCCCGCTCAGCTCGCAGCGCTGCCGCTCGTCCTCGACTCCCGCTGGATGCTCGTCCACGCCAATTCGAACTCGTCGGAGCTCTCGAGCCCACCCAACATCCCGCACTCAGCTCACACACACTCACGCTCGCCCACAGCCCGACCCAAGACACAATAGAATCAAAACAGAGGAGGGAAAGGCGGAAGCTTACCGAGTTGATTTCGCGACTTCGGAGCTCTCGATCGGAGTTCTGGGCATCGTCGGAGGCTCGGGATGGCTCATCGGACCTACATCGGACAGAGGTGAGCGTGACGGTGAAGTCTGAGGGTGATTCCGATCGAAAACGAGTGAGGACGGCTTACCGGAAGATGTGTTCGCGATACAGAGCAAGGAGGATGCACGGTGGCTCGTCGACGGCTTCGGTGGCTTCTGGGCGGCGTCATGGTGGCTGTGGACGTCGGAGGAGGTGGTGTTGGTGATGACGACGAAGGAGTGAAGATGATGGATCACCGATGGAGATGAGCAGGAGGTGATGGCGGTGATGCGTTGGAGTGGTGGTGGCGTCGGTCGCTTCAACAAGGAGGAGGAAGGTGGGGCTGAGGGTGAAGATGAATGAGGATGGAGGTGACGATGATTGTGATGGAGAGCAGGTGAATAAGATGCCAGTAAAGGGTGAGGGCTGGTTCCAATCGAAGGGTAAGGTGATTTGAAGGAGTATGGCCAGTGAATGACGGGAGTGGGTGAGAATTGTGTGTAAAATTTGTTAATCAATACCCGATAACAAATCCCGAATACGTGAAATTCGAATCCCGTAATTAGTCTTTGAATGTTAGTTTCCCCGACTCTCGCTTTCTCGATCAATTAGATTTTTAAAATCGAAAAAGATATCGCCATCCGATAATTATTTTAAATTTCCGAGGTAAAAGGACGGAAATTGTTCGTTAAATTTATATTACGGTCGGAATCCGCTAAGCGAGCTTTTAATTCAGTTTAATTTCATTATTAATTTCCTTTTTCCGAAAAAATTAGGATTTGAAAATCCGAGCCTTTACATCATCCACCTCTAAAAACAAGTCTCGTCCCCGAGACTAAAATCATTTTAAAATAGGGGATGAAGTTTGAAATTGGTGAGTCCAAGGATCATGTCATTGACCCCGTAAGTATCTCATAAGTGACCCTATGAGATCCTCACAGTACCGTTGCCGTGATCATAATATTCCCAATATATCGTAGCAAGAATGTAATATGGGCCCCTACCACATCCTTTCTCCGACTTCTCGGCTATATCATAACTCGAAAAAAACATTACAACATCTCCACTAGGTCTTAGCAAGCAGTCTATAAGGGCCCCTATAAAATGCATGTATCCACTTCGTGGGGCGTCATAATGCAAGCTCGGTTAGAAAATTTCAAGAGAGTCTTTAGTTTGGAAATGTTTGGTCTCAAACTCATTGAAGTTATCAATCGCGTTCGATTTCTCTAAATCCAACTCAGTCCTCCTTTCTTTTTTAAACACCATTCAAATTTCCCTAACTCGACGTTAATCAAGAAATTTTCAAATCTCAAGAGGTGGAATCATCCACCTCTAAGGACTAATCTCATATTTCCTTCCTAGGTTCAAGTCGGAATCAAATCTCATCAATTCGGTTCTAAAATCCTAGCAATTCCAATTCAAGGCATCATATATCATAGTAATTATCCAACATAGCCATCGTATCACACATTCATAACCAGTCATACTCATTTCACGAATAGTCACATACCTTAACATATCTAGCATCGTATCGTTCATGGAAGGATTTATCATATCATCTCACAGAAGTTACACACCATATCAATTAGATAAGCACGTCATATCCAACACATAAGCACATCATACCAATCAGGTAAGAACATCATACTCATGCTACTGCCAAGCGTCGTCACATTAGAGGAAAATAAGTACTTTCGTACACTAGCATTCCATCGAGTTCAGCTATGTTAGTACTAACAGTTCACTATTGTCAATGACAATACATCATAGAATCAACATTGTCTATATCATAAAATTCGCACCACATTCGGCCCCTAGTAAAACATACGCTAGATCACATCATCCAGAGAACCTGCCTATAACTACCAATCATGACGAAACACGACCACTACCCATCAGCTCTTGCATTAATTAAGATTAAATTCACCGAGTTCTACCAACTCCAACCCCTTCGACATCCCAATCTAAAGTCATACCTTCCATTCGACCATTTAAAACTATCTCTCGGGGTTCCCAAATCACAACATTCCCTCATTCCGACAAGCTGAACAACTCGGTCTACTACCAAGACTCCATATATAATATGTCCTTGCCCATGGGTCCTCTATTAGTCCCATCTTCACCCTCTAAGAGAAATTCTATAGCCTCAACTAAACCGCTCCCACGATTGATCTAGACACCTCTTAACAATCTCGCTTACTCTTTCTAGGGTCTCAAGACTCCGCCTGAACATCATCCCCCAAAGAGATATCTCGAATCACCTTGCTAACCTGATCATATTCCACGCACCACTGACCACTCTCACCAACCATCCACCTCTAAGAATCCAACTCATACTAATCATCTTACACCTATCACTCTCGACCAGCTCTAATGCAGAAATCCATCTCGTGCTTCTCCCAACCACGAATTACCAAGACCCTCATCACCAACGCCTATCCTGAAAGACCGACCAATGATTTTACCTACTCATCCCATTCAAGAACTCACGAAACCTGAACCACTCAAGTTACAACTCCTTCACCAACCTTCAAAATCTCTTATCCTCTAGCATCCTCGATACCTTCTGCTTTGCCTAATTCCCAAATCCATACTCATAATTTCCCTATCTTAACCTTAAGCCCACAGTCTTACTAGGAATCTCAACTACATCCTTGCCTAACTACCAGCCTTTCCTCGAAGATTCATTTTACATCCTCAAATACCTCAATAGTCACAATAACCTCCACTCATAAATCCCAATTCATTCCCTATGCCAAAATCCTCCAACAATGATCTAGAAATCTTTCCCTCATAATTTCCCCCAAGCATTACCAATCCTATCTAAACAACCCCAAATACTCATCATACGACCAACCCTGATGTGAACAACCTAATATCCTCGATCGATAATTTCCCAAGCAACCTCAAACTACTCTTCCTTGGCAATTCCTCAACCTCACCCCTTACCGAAATCGCTCCCACGCACAACACACATCACCTAGTCCCATATTCTACGATTCCTCAGACGTTCCTTAATTGATCATCCTCGACACCACCCACGATCCGCTCCTAGACTATCTAGACACCCTCCTTAGCACACCAATCCATCTCACAACACCTCCCCTCAAAAATCCCCCGATCAACTCCTAGCTCGCCCATCCACCTCTAGAACTATCCTAACTACCTCTACCCACACCCAAACTCAAGATCACCCTAATGAAACTAGTCTAGACCCAAACCAACCACTATCTTATACTACCCACCCACACTACCTGCCTAGACTACCACTTCTCACTAGGACAATTCCCTCGAAGTCTCGCCATACTACTCCACTCCTGACCTAAGACATGCCTGGAGCTCAACTATACTCACTGACCACTATCTTCGACCAGTCTCAACTCACTCGACTCTACCCAAGTTAACGCATCCATCCTGCACACCCTCTCGCCCATCTCATGACCAAGAACAAAGACTTCAATCCCTCTGCCACTTTCCGACCTAGCTTACCAAAGAATATCTCGACTCGTGCCCAAGAAGAAGCACCACCAGACATATAACCCATAACCTACTCACCAGTAAGTCAGTATACCAAGCACCAAGGCACATCATCATAGAAACAAGTTAGTCAGGCAATCATTGCTACTAGTTCAGCGCATCCGTCATCACGCATTCAATTATGTCAGTTCTTGGCCTATCACACACCATCAATTCCGATTAGTATAGAAGAATCCACGATTTGAATTAAGAACGTCCTTCCTTGAGTCATCTAAGAGAATCACGTACGCGACTACCATTTTTCAAATGTGTTCGTCCTTTGTATACTTTTGGCGACGTCAGTCTTGTGGTCTATGGGTCATGGACCCATCACACTTCCGTTGCGTTGCTATGGTGCCACTTGGTCGTCGGTCCTTTCTTGCATGTCGCCGCTCATCGAAGGAATTGCAAGGGTTAGAAGTTACCGAGATAGGGGAGAGACAAGGGTGGACGACACATCTTCCTTAAGAGTTCAGACATGGACCAGGACTAGGGACGACGAGACCAAGGAGAAGAAGCTAGCACCTATCTCAAGGAATATCGATTTATGCATTCATAACATGTTCATATAATCATCTTTATGTGTGTGCAGAAGAAGCTAGCAACCTATCATTTCATTCACCAATCATGCTTGACAGACTAAGAACATGTATGCACAGAATGACATGGGACATATATGTCATAAGTTATGCAAGACCTAGCAAACATCACAAGATATCCTATGCACGACTTGTCACTCAATTTAGATATACACATAAGCAAGTCATAATATTGCGAGATTGAGGCAAGGGTGCTAAGTTGCACCCTAAAAATCATGCTAAGGGTATAGTCAGTTCATGCAGAGGTTGTATAGCAACTATCTCATCACATACATCCATATTCACATACTAAGACTAAGATGTCACACAATCATATGAGGGCTTATAACTGGGAGGTATATATCTTACATGATCCTAGCAATACTTTTTAAACATGTACACAGTCATGAGGTCCAATGAGGTTCATTTGGCATGCTAAGTCATCCAATTAACATTTTAGCATACAACGAGAGTTGAGCACACTATCATGGACCTAGTTCATAGGGAGACGGTAATAATGGGGATTCAATACATACGACACATACATCTACTCATAAGTGCAACCATGCAAGGTACCAGGCAAGTCATGCTGAATTATACCAATATACAATTTCATGAAATCACAAAGGGGGGCATCACTATAACTTGATAGAATTCTCTGAGGACAATCACCGACTCACCACCCCGTTTTCCCGTGGGACGTTAGTATGACTCGCTTGACACAAGGACATTCACGCCGTTTCCGAGAGGTGAGGGTAGAACTCGTGTTTAGACTCTTGTTGCAAGAAGACATGGTTGGCCATTACGAGGACCGAAAGGGATGACTCCATAAGACAACCCACTTCAATCGTGTCAAATGTGGGATATGAAACAAGACTCTAAACAGGGGGAGAGGATGCTTCTCGACCCTTGCTAACATTCCTAGATGTTTGGGTGGGGCGGATGACAGAGTCAAAACCATCAGGGGGTTTGAATTATGAAAGGGCTATTTCGACAAAACAGGAATTCCGATTACATAAGAACAAGGTTTTCTCCCACAATCCCGTTTGCACAGTTATTCAACACGTGATTCAAGTCAAGGCATACTGATTAGTTCGCTATCCTAAACACAATAGAGCTCTCCTCACAGAAGCAATCAACAAGATTAATATGATCCTCTTCGAGGAGGATCGCCCTCGGGCCCAATTGCATATATGTACATATATAAACGTAAGCACAGAGATGATCTATGCCGCCCTTCGAGGGACGGCTGACCGGAGGGGCAAAAACCTCACGGCCTCCTAACTCAACACTCCAAACTCCCTGGTGTTCCTCGGAGTCTTCTAAGCCCATCTGTAAATAAAAGCTAGCATTTTGCCTACCGCTCCCCGAGTTCTACATCCATAAGAGATGTCTATCGCTTTGGTCTCTACCCACGAGATTATTTCTTCTTTGTTCATTTTAGGTTTTAAGTCCAATTAAATTCATTTTGCCCTTTATAAAAAAAATTCCAAAACCATTTTAAAACATTAGGCGATTTTCAAAACATCTTCAACCTATTGTACTCGGATTGCAAAACCTCAGCTCTGATACCACCTTTGTAATGGCCCGGGATTATGATTGCCGAGTTACGTTTCGAGGGATAAAACCCCTCGTTAGGATCTTGCGCTCCGAGTACAGGTTGAAGGATTGAAACCGAAGATTTGTAGTTTAAAGTGGGATTTCGCACCCAAATCTGGAAGGTCCGTTGGAGACCCCGGGGTAAACCCATGTACCTGTCCTAAGTCTACAACGCGGGAAATCGTTTATCATGCAAAGTGCATAGGTTCTGAAAACGATACAACGGGCGTCACGGCAGAGCCGGGTCAAAACAGAATATAAATAGGGAGAAATCCCAAAAACATGAATCTGGTGAAGTCAGGTTTCAAACTCTCACTCTCCGCCATGTGAATGGACCCCGTCAAAACAGCACAAAATCAAGCAGTGTATCGGGTACCTAAAACTATACCACCAAGTCAGGCCAAAAGTCCGCCCGCGGGTCCTCTGACTGCGCTGAGGACATATAATACGCCTATAACTAGAATAAAGGATGCCTTCATGCAGTACTGGAATAATAACCACACTATCATGTTCCTAATTCATATGTGCAGAATATTAAGTAAGGCCTTAACAAAGAATACCAAGTGGTATATCCCTCTTCTACCCCCCCCCCCCCCCTTACAGATAGGGTGAAGACTGGCCAGTTCGATGCTATAATCATATCAAATCTCATCATCATATCATATCTCATGCCCATCTCGTATCTCGTGATATATATAAATGACTCGAGGAGGACAACACTCGATGAAGCTGGGCTGCCCTATGACCCTATCAAGGATTCTAGGACTCATAGATAACGGCCGTTCTGTATTCAAACACATACAGAATAAGAATGCTCATTCGTAAGTGCAATTCCTAAGCATTATACTACATGACATGCTTTTATGCATATGCAACACCTACATACTATATGACACATCAGGCAGGAGGTACTGGTTACTGAGTAAGCCCCGGAGGTACT
Source organism: Persicaria tinctoria (assembly GCA_037127255.1). Lineage (NCBI taxonomy): Eukaryota > Viridiplantae > Streptophyta > Magnoliopsida > Caryophyllales > Polygonaceae > Persicaria > Persicaria tinctoria. The sequence goes on from JBANSL010000005.1 coordinate 49,459,423, forward strand.
TACCTGGCTAGCAGATTGGCAACAGGATAATCCAGCACACAATATTCACAATCACAGAGTATGACCTAGTACATAATGGAATATACATAAGTCTACATCCAACTATTAAGCACTCAAGCACACCTCAATCATTAGAACAAGTAACATATTATGGAAGTCATTTCATCGCATCATCCGCTCCTCAAGACCACATCGTTTTCCATAAATCATTGATAAACCAATTCCACATGTTCATATATATCATTTCCGCATATACCTCAACGGTTCATCAAAATCATAAGACATAATTTGTGTGATATAAAATCCTATTAGATCGTCATAATTATCCAACATTTAATCTCATATAATAAATCACCACAAGTCATGCTATTAGTCATACATATCATAATGTTAGTCAAACGATCATATTATCATGCTAGTTAGTCATCGAATAAGTCTTATTCCCAAGTTAGTTTCAGAACCGTTTCAAATCCCAGTTAAATAGTTAAGTATTCCGACCCTTGAAAATAATCGCCAAATTCCCTTTTAAATTCCCTTGAAATTCTTTTCCAAATTCTTTATAAATCTTGAAATCCCAATAATATATTTTAAATCTCAATTACCATTTATTTAACACTTTTATAAATTATTTCCAAATCCCCCTAAAATCCCGACCATTTTTATTTAATAAATTAACCCTTATAATTCTCCCAAAGTATAATAATTTATCTTTTAAATCCTCAAATACTATTATAATATATTTTAATCACCGTTAATTAGTTAAATAACAAACGGATAACCCGAATCCAACCTATACCGTTTAAATAATCCAAACCCGATTGATTATACTCCGTAACAAATATATACTCAGTTAGTAAATGGCCCCCACAAGCCACATCTTCTTCATCCTCCTGAATTAGAAAGAGGAGTTGCCCCGCCTGCGCCAAGCTCCGCTAGATCTCGCTCCCGCCGGCGACCGGAGCACTTTCTCTCGGCCTCTCTTATCGTCCTCGTTGCCTCCTGTCTTACCTTGATCTCCCGCTCAGCTCGCAGCGCTGCCGCTCGTCCTCGACTACCGTTGGATGCTCGTCCACGCCAATTCGAACTCGCCGGAGCTCTCGAGCCCACCCGACATCCCGCACTCAGCTCACACACACTCACGCTCGCCCACAGCCCGACCCAAGACACAATAGAATCAAAACATAGGAGGGAAAGGCGGAAGCTTACCGAGTTGATTTCGCGACTTCGGAGCTCTCGATCGGAGTTCTGGGCATCGTCGGAGGCTCGCGATGGCTCATCGGACCTACATCGGACATAGGTGAGCGTGACAGTGAAGTCTGAGGGTGATTCCGATCGAAAACGAGTGAGGACGGCTTACCGGAAGATGGGTTTGCGAAACAGAGCAAGGAGGATGCACGGTGGCTCGTCGACGGCTTCGGTGGCTTCTGGGCGGCGTCAGGGTGGTTGTGGACGTCGGAGGAGGTAGTGTTGGTGACGAGAACGAAGGAGTGAAGATGATGGATCACCGATGGAGATGAGCAGGAGGTGATGGCGGTGATGCGTTGAATTGGTGGTGGCATCGGTCGCTTCAACAAGAAGGAGAAAGGTGGGGCTGAGGGTGAAGATGAATGAGGATGGAGGTGACGATGATTGTGATGGAGAGCAGGTGAAGAAGATGCTAGTAAAGGGTGAGGGATGGTTCCAATCGAAGGGTAAGGTGATTTGAAGGAGTATGGCCAGTGAATGACGGGAGTGGGTGAGAATTGTTTGTAAAATTGGTTAATCAATACCCGATAACAAATCCCGAATACGTGAAATTCGAATCCCGTAATTAGTCTTTGAATGTTAGTTTCCCCGACTCTCGCTTTCTCGATCAATTAGATTTTTAAAATCGAAAAAGATATCGCCATCCGATAATTATTTTAAATTTCCGAGGTAAAAGGACGGAAATTGTTCGTTAAATTTATATTACGGTCGGAATCCGCTAAACGAGCTTTTAATTCGGTTTAATTTCATTATTAATTTCCTTTTTCCGAAAAAAATAGGATTTGAAAATCCGAGCCTTTACATAGACATCATCCAATCTCACCAGAAATATGTGTTTCACTCATGTGTTTAGGCTTTAAGATACAACTCTCAACTCAAACCAATCATGCACAAAGCTCATAGACATTGACCACCATATCAACAATTCTCTACTGAAATGTCATTACTTGCGGGACACAATAAAGAAAATAAAATGCAACACTTTTTTTTTCTTTTTCTTTTGTTTTCTTTTCTCCTTTTTTTTCTTTTTCTTGTCTTGGTGCTTTCCTTACGCGAAGCGCAAATGTGGGTGTCATGAATGGCCCCGGTCTATCAACACCTTAACCTACTAAAATGAAGTCCACTTGAACATCTTTTGACGCAAGTTGCAAACATGGGTGTCATGAATGAACCTGGTTACTCAATGATCAAGCTTTCTTTCTTAGTGGATAGTTTTCAGCACCTTTTTGCGCGAATCATACCCATGGGTGTCATGCATAGACCCGGTTACTAAGTGCATTAAGCATTGCCACCTTATTCACTAAATATGCACAAATTCAAACAAAAGACTCAAAATATAAACATAAACTCCGCAAGCAACAAACATGTGAGTCGGTCTTGAAAAATAGATATTGCAGTCAATGCCAAGAGGTAGCAACACAAGGAGAGTAATTCACACAATTGAGCAAAAGATTTCAAATAAGGCCAAACATTCTCACAAGGGTCATGTTCATAGGATTTCAATCATACTTTAGCTCAATCATACATGCTCAATTATATTTGCTAGCTCATGTTCCACAAAAATCAAATAAAGACAAAATCAAAACATCCAGAACTCCATGGGATTTTTATGAATCATGCTTGAAATTTAAAATAGAGGACAAACTATGCCAGATGGGTAGTTATATAACACATATGTATGTAATGCATGGTTATTTTTGGGATTTTCGAAAAAAAAAAATTAATTACGAAAATAAACAAGAAATTAATAAAAAATGAAATAAATTAAACATGGTGCAGAAATTTAAATATGATCTCCTATATGCATCTATATACAGAATTATTCTCCCCAACCCTTAGCTCCATTTCTTGCAGGGGATGGGCTACTTGAGGAGCTGACGGATTCGAGGTCGAATCCTTTTCAAGGGGGGGAGGATGATGTGACCCTCGACGGAGCTAGCTTATCTGACGATCGGGTTGGTGATCTAGATGCTAGGGATGGAGCTCCGATGGATGCTATTGAAGATGCTAACTATGAGGAGATGGAGGAAGAGCCACTTTTACCTCGAGCTACCCCACCGTTGACAAGAGCCCGAGCTCGCCAACTTGGTCAATCGGTTCTAATCTTTGAGGAGTCACCACCACACTTGGTCACTTTGCTACATGTTAAGTGTGAATTGGCGCCGACCGAGACTTAATTAGAGAGGATTCCAAGCTAAATCTTTCAAAACCAAACTACCTATTTTCCTAGGATGATATGCTCTTGCATTTGTTTTTCCAAGCAAATTTCGGACTAAGCCCAAAAGACTTGCCCAAATCCCACGTCCTTTTCATTTATTGTTTGTCTTGTTTAAATTTCTTAGATTTCATACAAGTCCTATATATATGTAAGCTTGACATTTGTTTTGGATTAAGTTGAATTTTGAGAAAAAGTGAGCCTTTTAGCTTCCTGTGATTCGGGTTAAGAATCTCGTTCTTAGGTGAGAGGCCGGGAACAAAACCTTCGGTGAGAGGCTGAAGGAGATTCCTTAGTGAGAGACGACGGAATCAAAGGGTTGGAAACACTCGGAGTGCGAGGCCGAGAGCGATCTTGCATCACATATCCCTCAACCCCATACCCCTTCTTTACCACCATTCTAAGGCCTTCCACAGCCCCATTATCACCTTCAATCCTACCCAAAACGTCACTCCCAAGACGTCTCGGTAAAACTCGATTTCCCGCTTCGTCTGAGATCCGATTGACGAGATCTGCCACAATCCGCGACCGCGAATTCAAGATCTACAAAAGTAATACTCGCACGTTTCCAGAAGCCCAGCCAATCGACGGGAAATCGGCATTCTTTGCCGACTGATCTGCTGCTTCAGAACTGCAAACAACTTCCCGACTTCTCGGAACTCTCGTCGCCGGTCCTTTTGCTCGAGCCCGGGTCCGAGCACGTCAAGTGGTATCAGAGCAACGACAAGGGTTCCTCAAGCTTTCGATGTACGAATTACTATCTCTTCGCTCAATCTTTAGTTTTTGCAAAACTTGCTTGATTAGGCCCGAGAGATTGCAATTGTTCGTCCTCCCAATTCATGTGTCTCGTGTGCTTGTTCTTGTTCCCACCATCGTCCGCTAGTTGCTAGTTAAATCATCGGAGATTGTTAATTGCATTGTTTCCTGGTTGCTTTGTTCTTGTGTCCACCGATCGACTCTAACGGAAGCAAACTGTTGCTTGAGTAGCCCCATGGAGCGTTACAATTCAATAATGTCGGTGATCATTGAGCTGCTCCCACTTAATTCAAGAAGGCAGGCTACGTTTGAAGATTTTTTTTAATTTTGTTTGTTTTGTTCTTTTAAGAAAAAAAAAAGAAAAAAAAACAAAAGCAAAAAAAAAAAAAAGAAAAAGAAAAAAAAAAAGAGGCAAAGAAAAAAAGAAAAAAAGAAGAAGAGGAAGTTACGGATTTTACGTGTGTTAGTTGTTCATTTCCGCCACTTAGTTCTCATTCACTTGCCTTGAATTTATTTTATGTTATTTTACATTGCAATCTCATTTACTTATCCGGGCTAGATCGCTAGTTTTGCATTGTCTAAGGACCATAGCGGGTTTTGGTAAATACTCGTCGAAAGGCCCTTGTTCGTGCTCGAAGGTTGCACTTTCAGCTGATTTGTGCTTGCTATTGGGTTGGTGTTTCGTTGATTGCTACTGTTTGTGCTAGTTGCCGCTAGCGATTAATCAGGTTCTTGAGTGCCGTGCCCTTGCATTGGGAAAAGGAGAGTTGAGAGTGTCGCATATTGCAACAGGAAAAGGAGAGGTGAGAGCAACACTGAGTGGTGTTGGAAAAGGTGAGTGAGAGGAGAGTACCATCTAGAGTAAGGAGCGGAGAGCCAAACACCGGGGAGGTCTATTGCTACTAACTGCTATTATATCTGTTGTTTGCTCATTTTGCAGGTTTTCGAGTTTCTTTCTTTGGTGAGAATACATTATAGCGAGGCAAACATTTTAAACACACGAGCGGAGTGTGTGAGAGAGTGTGAGCGTCCGCCAAAGTGAGAGAGAGGTTTCTGTTTTGCTAACTTGACGAGTTTGTTTGTTTGTTTGTGGTGATGTCACAACATTCGGTGAACAGGGAAGGAGGCAGAGTAACCCAACTGTCCAAGAGCTAACTCGCCGTATGGACAGAATGGAGCTAAGCATTGTAGAGATACTACAAAGATTACCGCCAGCCCAGAGAGATGCACCGAGTGATCATGGTAGCCATGACGGCCAAAGGAACCAAGATGGCGGAAGAGGACACAGGAACGGACATCGCCATAATCGCAACAATCCACGGTCAGATGATGAGAGATCAGATGGATCCATATTTTCAGAGCGGACTCAAGCTAGAGAGGACCGCCATGCTAGGCGTCGCCAAGAGGATGGTCGTCAAGGTCGGACCCATGGGGTCAAGGTAAGCATTCCTATTTTTACTGGTGCTGCAGGGCCAGAGGCGTATCAAGATTGGGAGGTCAAAGCTGAACAGGTCTTCCGTTTCCATCGATATCCAGAGGAGGAGCAAGTGGAACTCGCTGTCATCCACTTTACTGATTATGCCCTCTCTTGGTGGCAAGGAGTACTAGCAGATCGGGCCTACACTCGAGCTCCACCAGTGACGACTTGGGGAGAGTTGACACGTCTGATGCGAGCTCGCTTTATTCCGGCGGATCATGGGCAACAACTGTTGCTGAGGATAGAGAAACTAAAACAGGGTCCTCGATCCCCAGACGATTACTATAAGGATCTACGCGCCCTTTTGCAGCGATCAGGCACAAGGTATGAGGACTCTTATATTCTTGCTAAGTTTCTTGCAGGTCTGAACTCTGATGTGGCTGAGATTGTGTTGCAATTGCGACACACCCATGTGATTGATGCTCTTCATCATGCCACACATGTTTATGAAAACTTCCTCAAAAGAAGGTCTGCAGGGTCCTCAACAAGGCGTTGGACGGGAACTGAATCTCCTTCAGAACCACCTCGGAGTTACCGTCCCCAACCGCCTAACCCTAGTCATACTTCCCCCGCCACCGTGATACCTCCAGCTAACCCAAGCCCTAGTCCTGTAATCCCTAACCCCACACCTCCACCTCCTAGACCAGAGTCCAGCAGGCCTCGAGAGGTCAAGTGTTACAAGTGCTATGAGATTGGGCATTATGCTAGAGAATGCCCCAACCCACGAAAGGTTCTCCTTAACTCGTTCGGAGAAGTGGTGAGTGAGGTGGAAGGCCTCGATGACCCTTATGAGCTGCCAGTTGTGGATGAGGATGAGGAGCTTGTTGCCAGAGCACCAGTTGGTGAGAACTTCGTGGTTAAGAGGACTTTGAGCGCCAGTGAGAAGCATGAGCTTGACACCTCTCAGCGGGAGAACTTGTTCAACACCCGTTGCACCATCGGAGGTAAGATTTGCACTGTTATTATTGATGGTGGCTCATGTTGTAAGATTATTAGCCAGGAAGTCGTGGATCGTTTCTCTCTAACCACTCAGGTACACCCGAGACCCTATACTCTGCAATGGCTCTACTCAGGATCACCGTTGAAGGTGAATGACCAAGCTGAGGTGTCCTTTTCCATTGGACCTTATGTCGATACTATCTTATGTGATATACTACCTATCACCGCTTGCCATTTACTTCTCGGTAGGCCATGGCAGTATGATCGGCGTGTGATGCATGACGGCTACAGCAACGAGTATTCCTTCGCCTTTGGAGGCAAGCGGGTAAGGCTTCTATCTCTAACCCCTCAAGAGGTTGTCACTGATTATATTGCTAGGGAACATCGTCGCCAATCTCACGAGAAGATCGGAAAGGATGCTGAAAAGCAGAAGTTGGAGCAAGGATTGCCCAAGGAACCCCAGAGCTTGCTGGTCGCTCGGGTTCAAGATGTCCGACATGCTATTCAGGGGGGTGATGTCTGTTTTATGCTTGTCTGTACTTCTACTAGTTCTAACTTACATGTTAGTTCTAGTTCATCGTCTGCTACTGCTGTTGAGTTGCCTTCTGTCATTTCAGGTGTACTCGAGGAGTTTCATGATATGCTACCAGATGAGATGCCAGCTGGATTGCCTCCTCTTAGGGGCATAGAGCATCAGATTGACTTTGTGTCGGGTGCTGTTATTCCTAACCGGCCAGCTTACAAGACTAACCCCACGGAGACCAAAGAGTTGCAGTCACAGGTAGAGGATTTGCTTAGCAAGGGGTATATTAGGGAGAGTCTGAGTCCCTGTGCCGTACCAGTTTTGTTGGTACCAAAGAAGGATGGGACCTGGCGCATGTGTGTTGATTGTCGAGCCATCAACCAGATTACAGTTAAGTACCGTCATCCCATTCCTCGCTTAGATGACATGCTAGATGAGTTGCATGGTGCTTGCTTGTTTTCTAAGATTGATTTGAGGAGCGGTTACCATCAGATTAGGATGAAGGAAGGTGACGAGTGGAAAACCGCTTTTAAGACCAAATATGGTCTTTACGAGTGGTTGGTCATGCCCTTCGGACTAACTAATGCTCCTAGTACTTTTATGCGTCTAATGAACCATGTTTTGCGTGCATTCTTAGGTCGATTTGTTATCGTATACTTTGATGATATCCTTGTTTACAACAAGACCTTAGAAGAGCATGTTGAACACTTGCGCGCTGTTTTTCTAGTTCTTAGGAAGGAGCACTTGTTTGCTAACTTGAAGAAGTGTCAGTTTTGCTCCGATACTGTTATCTTTCTTGGGTTTGTTGTAGGTAAAGATGGCTTGCAAGTGGATACAGAGAAGATTCGAGCTATTCGGGAGTGGCCCCAACCAACATCTGTTACTCAGATACGGAGGTTTCTAGGCTTGGCAGGATTTTATCGTAGGTTCGTCAAGGACTTCAGCAGCATTGCCTCCCCTCTTACAGAACTAACCAAGAAAGGGATGTCATTCAAATGGGGTTCAGCGCAAGAAGAGGCTTTTGCTGCACTTCGGGAGCGGTTGACGAATGCTCCATTACTAGCACTTCCTGATTTCTCAAAGACTTTTGAGATTGAGTGTGACGCATCTGGGGTTGGTATTGGTGGTGTTTTGATGCAGGAAGGTCGGCCTATCGCTTACTTTAGCGAGAAGCTAGGAGGAGCTACAGAGAATTACTCTAACACTACCTACGGCAAGGAGTTATATGCCTTGGTTCGTGTTTTACAAACTTGGGCTCATTACTTGTTACCCCGTGAGTTCGTGATCCATACTGACCATGAGGCCTTGAAGTATCTACGGAGCCAAACAACCCTTAGCGCTCGCTATGCTAAATGGATTGAGTTCATCGAGGCTTTTCCTTATGTGGTCAAGTACAAGAAGGGGAAGGACAACATCGTCGCTGACGCCCTCTCTCGTAGGTATTCTCTTCTCTCTACTCTTCAAGCTCGTGTTCTTGGCTTTTCTATGATACTTGATCTCTACTCCGCTGATGCTGATTTTGGGGATATATTTTATCAATGTGTGCAATCTGCTGGTTCCCCTAGTGTTGGTAGCTATTTTGTGCAGGATGGTTACTTATTTAGGGCCTCCCGCCTTTGTGTGCCTCGTTGTTCGGTTCGATCATTGCTGGTTTTAGAGGCACATGGAGGTGGATTGATGGGGCATTTTGGGGTTGCTAAGACCTTAGGAATTTTGAAGGATCATTTTTACTGGCCTAGGATGCGATCTGACATTGAGAAATGTTGTGCTAGTTGTGTTACTTGTGCTAAAGCTAAGTCTAGATCGAACCCGAATGGTTTGTACCTTCCCCTACCTCTAGCTAGTGCCCCATGGGAGGACATTTCTATGGATTTTGTGCTAGGCTTGCCTAAGACTAGGAAAGGCCACGATTCTGTATTTGTTGTGGTAGATCGGTTTTCTAAGATGGCCCATTTCATAGCTTGCTCTAGAACTGATGATGCTTCTCATGTTGCTACCTTATTCTTTGATTATATTGTGAAGCTACATGGGGTGCCTAAATCTATTGTTTCTGATAGGGACTCTAAGTTCCTTAGCTACTTCTGGAAGACTTTGTGGGCTAAGCTAGGTACCAAGTAGTTATTCTCTACTTCTAGTCATCCTCAAACAGATTGTCAGACTGAGGTAGTTAATAGAACTTTAGGGGTTTTATTGCGCACTATGCTTGCGACTAACTTGCGTAGGTGGGAGGATTGTATATCCTATGTCGAGTTTGCTTACAATCGGGCTGTGCATTCCGCCACCAAGATGTTTCCTTTTGAGGTGGTTTATGGTCGAAATCCCCACACACCATTGGATTTGGCACCGCAGCCCCTATCGTCTCCCGAGGACCTTGCTGGTAAGTCCCGGGCAGAGTTGGTGAAGTCTTTGCATGAGAGAGTTCGACTACAGCTGGAGCGTCGAACTCAACAGTATGTGAACCAGGCCAACAAGCATGGCAAGGAGCTATTATTGGAGGTTGGAGACTTGGTTTGGGTTCACCTCCGGAAGGATCGATTTCCTACTTTGCGGCAATCTAAGTTGCGGCCAAGAGCTGATGGGCCGTTCATGGTGCTAGAGAAGATTAACGACAACGCTTACCGAATTGATCTCCCAAGTAAGTATGGTGTTCATGATGTTTTTAATGTCTGTGACTTAGCTCCATTTCTTGCAGGGGATGGGCTACTTGAGGAGCTGACGGATTCGGGGTCGAATCCTTTTCAAGGGTGGGAGGATGATGAGACCCTCGACGGAGCTAGCTTATCTGACGATCGGGTTGGTGATCTAGATGCTAGGGATGGAGCTCCGATGGATGCTATTGAAGATGCTAACTATGAGGAGATGGAAGAGGAGCCACTTTTACCTCGAGCTACCCCACCGTTGACAAGAGCCCGAGCTCGCCAACTTGGTCAATCGGTTCTAATCTTTGAGGAGTCACCACCACACTCGGTCACTTTGCTACATGTTAAGTGTGAATTGGCGCCGACCGAGACTTAATTAGAGAGGATTCCAAGCTAAATCTTTCAAAACCAAACTACCTATTTTCCTAGGATGATATGCTCTTGCATTTGTTTTTCCAAGCAAATTTCGGACTAAGCCCAAAAGACTTGCCCAAATCCCACGTCCTTTTCATTTATTGTTTGTCTTGTTTAAATTTCTTAGATTTCATACAAGTCCTATATATATGTAAGCTTGACATTTGTTTTGGATTAAGTTGAATTTTGAGAAAAAGTGAGCCTTTTAGCCTCTGTGATTCGGGTTAAGAATCTCGTTCTTAGGTGAGAGGCCGGGAACAAAACCTTCGGTGAGAGGCTGAAGGAGATTCCTTAGTGAGAGACGACGGAATCAAAGGGTTGGAAACACTCGGAGTGCGAGGCCGAGAGTGTGGAAGATCAAGTGTTGGAGAGAGCTCGGAGTGCGAGGCCGAGAGCAATCTTGTATCACATATCCCTCAACCCCATACCCCTTCTTTACCACCATTCTAAGGCCTTCCACAGCCCCATTATCACCTTCAATCCTACCCAAAACGTCACTCCCAAAACAGCCCTCAATACCTCTCAAACTAACCCAATTTCGGAATCGTCTCTGCACAAGCGACGTCTCGGTAAAACTCGATTTCCCGCTTCGTCTGAGATCTGATTGACGAGATCTGCCCCAATCCGTGACCGCGAATTCAAGATCTACAAAAGTAGTACTCGCACGTTTCCAGAAGCCCAGCCAATCGACGGGAAATCGGCATTCTTTGCCGACTGATCTGCTGCTTCAGAACTGCAAACAACTTCCCGACTTCTCGGAACTCTCGTCGCCGGTCCTTTTGCTCGAGCCCGGGTCCGAGTACGTCAATATAATACCACCAATTCAGTTCTACTGGTGGCTTGTCAAAGTAGCAGTCAAATGGATCAATGTATTCACCAATATTCTCTCGAGTGCAGGAGACGACCTTTACCTTCTCTGTAGCCTCAGCAATAGGCTCTGTACCTGATTCATCAATGGGCGAGCTAGGGATGATCTCATCAGATGGAGTGTCTTCTTCCTCAATCTTCTCAATGTGATTTTCCACAATGAGTTCAAGAGGTGCAACAGAGGTCTCAACGATTTGAGATACTGGAGAAGGTGACTCGTTCTGCGCACATTGATTATCCATGTAGCAGAAAAATTCCCATATCTCCGAGAGTCCCATATCTAATAAACCTCCATCACTCAGACGCTCGGAAAGACTTCGTGTCTCAGCAGTCATGCCATCAAAGATGCATAGAAGCACTTCCCTTATACTAGCTTGATATCCCCATGAATGAACATCGTTAATGTACTCCTGTAGTCTGATAAAGTATTGATGAAAATTCACTCCAGGTAACTGCAATAACCTCACCATCAACATATGTTAGTAGCAAGAGTGCATACCACGTAAGTGGTCCACACCAAAAATCAGCACTAAAAACACACAAAAATTAATAAATTTCCCCGGCAACGACGCCAAATTTGACGGAGGTAAAACCTATCGTTGAATACCGCCAAAGAAAACTCAAACCTATATCAAGTATAGAGATAAGCAAGAGGTCGATCCACAGGGAAAGTTATAACTCAAGTGTAATTCAGGTGTCAACCAGATTGGGGGGTTTTTGTGTGTGAAAGATTCGCCTTTTATCAAAGCGAATTAAATAAAGCAAAGTAAAGGAATTGGTTTTAGACAATTTGGAGAAGTAATTCTACCTACAATTTTCCACTTTATTGGATTGAAGCGATCCTTGTAACTTCTTCTCGTCCTATTAAGTTTCTTATGAATGGCCTTGTCCCGACCTAATATAGTTACTAGTCCAATCAGTCCTAGAAACCCTTATCAATCGAACAGTCCCTAAAGAAGGATTTAACCCAATTGATAGCTTTAAGTTCAGAGATTAGCCAAGGTATTTGCAGTCCCTAAAGAAGGATTTAACAACACATTCAACTTCCTACTTATTCAATTAGTTCAATCAGCCCTAAAGGAACAAGTTTCCTACTTATGTTAAGGTTCACAATCAGGAATCTACAAAACCTTAGCAATTGAATTGATTCTAACTAGTTGCGCGGGCTAGAAGGAATAACACAATAGACAATCAAGCACAAAGAAGTTGAAGCATTCAAATATAGGAAACAAGGAACAAGAATTAGAAACTCACAATCAATTTGAATAAATCATCAAATTGCAGGCAGAATAGATGAGTTTAGTTCCTCATGGAAGACATCGCTCAAAATCTCTAAAGTGTCTGATGAAAGAATAGAATAGAAGTAATGGAAAAATAACTAAAAATGGCCTTAAATATCATCCAAAGTCGGCCACAAAACAACTAAGAATAAAAACTAGGGTTTCATTAAACGAAACGCAGCGTACTGGCGCTGACGGCAGATGCGGCGGCCGCAGCATCAAGATTCCTCTTGCATCGGCCCTGGCGGCGGGCGCCGCAAGAGTTGTTGCGGCCGCTGCCAGGGGCCTTTCACGAAACATCTATTCCGAATTTGCTCTTGTTTTCAACATGAACGTTGTAGCTCTTTGAAAGAGCTTTCCAACGCATGGTCATAATAGTCAATCGGACAACTGAGGCCTCCAGAAAGTGCAAAACAATTTCAGCATGTCTGGCGATAACTTTTGCAGACTTGTTCTTCGTTTAGGCTCCTTCTTCTTCTCAGGACCTCTTGAGATTTTCATGTAAGCTCCTTCGATCAACTAGACATTCTCATCCAATGCGTTATCAACTCATGTCAGCTCCTCGGATCCACCATTACCTGAAATAATCAATAAAAGCGTGTAGATTCCGACTCCGGCAACATAGAGAACAAATATGCAAATCATGCTTAATCCATCAATGAAATGCATCTTAACTAAGCCAAATGCAACCTATTATGCCTACCTAAATGCATGCTATCACTACTCCACTCCTCACCTAAGACCTGCCTCGAGCTCAACTATACTCACTGACCGCTATTTCCAACCAGTCCCAACTCACTCGGCTGTACCCAAGCTAACGCATCCATCATGCATACCCTCTCGCTCATCTCATGACCAAGGACAAATACTTCAATCCCTTTACCACTTTCCGACCTAGCTTACCGAAAAATCTCTCGACTCATGCCCAAGAAGAAGCACAACCAGACATATAACTCATAACTTACTCACTAGCAAGTCAATATACCAAGCACCAAGGCACACCATCATAGAAGTAATTTAGTCGGGCAATCATTGCTACCAGTCCACCACATCCGTCATCACACATTCAATTATGTCATTTCTAGGCCTATCATACAACATCAATTTCGATTAGTATAGAAGAATCCACGATTTGAATTAAGAATGCTTTTCCTCCTGTCAGCTGGGAGGATCCTGTTCATAACTATCATCTTTGAAGCATATTCGTCCTTTTTGCCATCGATGACGTTGTTCCTAGGGCCTAGGGGTCATATGTCCATCACACTTCCACTATGCCGCTTCGGTGCCATTCACTCGTTCACCCTTTCTTCCATGTCGTCGTTCATCATGGGATTGCGAGGGGTTGGAGGTTATGGAGATAGGGGAGGGACAAGGGGGGGCAACACGACTAGAGACGACAAGATCATTGAACATATCCCACCCCGAGAGTTACAACGATGCCCTTAGGGTATTCCATGAAGTTACAATTGTGGTACGTAGACACATAATAATCACGAATATCATCACATCATTACACACTACCATGCACCCATATCAAGGAGTAGCGATCTATGCATTCATAACATGTTCATCTCATCCACTTTACACGTTCATAGAAGAAGCTAGCAACCTATCATTTCATTCATTAATCATGCTTGACATACTAAGAACATACATGCACGAATGGATATGGGACATGCTTGGCATAAGTTGCATTGGTTTCAACAACATCAAAGGACATTATATATATGACTTATCACTTAGTTAGATACAAATAAGTAGGTCGTAATATCATGGGGCCAACGATGACATATACATCCATATTCACATAGTATGACAACGACGACACATGATCATACGAGGGCCTATAATTGGGAGACAAAGGTCCTACATGATACTAGAAATGTTCATTAAACATATACACAATCAACATGGTCTAATTAGATTAATTTAGCATGCTAGGACAGTCATCTCATATATTAAACATACATGATACAACGAGGGTTGACCACACTATCATGGGCCTAATTCATGGGAAGACAATAATCATGGAAGTTCCATACATATGACACATACATCGCCTCATAAGAGCAACCGTGGAAGATATCAGGCAAGTCATGTTGAAATACATTAATATACTATGTCATGCAACCACAAGAATGACTACTACTATGACCGACATAATTCTCCAAGGTCATTCACCGACTCATCACCCCATTTCCCCATGAGGCACTAGTATGACTCGCTGGGTTAGGACATTCACGTTGTTTCCGAGAGGTGAAGGTAGAACTCGTGTTTAGAATCTTATGGCAAGAAGACATGGTTGGCCATTACGAGGATCGAAAGGGATGACTACATAAGACAACTCACTTCTATCTCGAAACGATTTAAATCCTCACTCCCACTAACATACTCAGGTAACCCTCACATTCGACACGATTTCCGAAGGTATTTAGTTGACTGACCTAAATTTCTCGTGAAAGACCCCCACCATAGGTACAAGACTCGATAGAAGCATCGATTGTGGGATACATAACAAGACTCGAAACAGGGAGAGCGGGTGCTTCTCGACCCTTGCTAACATGCCTAGATGTTTTGGTGGGGGCAGAAGACGGAGTTAAAACCATCAAGGTGTTTGAATTATTGCAAGGCTATTCCGACAAGACAGGAATTCCGATTACCTAGGAACAAGGTTTTCTCCCACTATCCTATTTGTACAATTATTCAACACATGATTCAAGTCAAGACATACTAATTATTTCGCTATCCTAAGCCCAATAGAGCGCTCATCATGGAAGCAATCAACAATATTAATAAGATCTTCTACGAGGAGGATTGCGCTCGGGCCCAATTACATATATATATATATGTATATAAACGTAAGCATAGAGACGATCTATGTCGTCCTTCTAGGGACGGCTGACCGGAGGGGCAAAAACCTCACGGCCTCCTAACTCAACACTCCAACCTCCGTGGTGTTCCTTCTAGTATTCTAGGCCCATCTGTAAATAAAAGCTAATATTTTGCCTACCAGTCCCCGAATTCTACATCCATAAGGGATGTCTAACGCTTGGGTCTCTACCCACGAGATTATTTCCCCTTTATTCATTTTAGGTTTTAAGTCCAATTAAATTCATTTTGCCCTTTATAAAATATTTTCAAAAACCACTTGAAACATTGGGAGATTTTAAAAACCTCTTCAACCTATTGTACTCGGATTGCAAAACCTCAGCTCTGATACCACCTTTGTAACGACCTGGGATTATGATTCACGAGTTACGTTTCGAGGGATGAAACCCCTCGTTGGGATCTTGCGCCCCGAGTACAGTTTGAAGGTTTGAAACCGAAGATCTGTAGTTTAAAGTGGGATTTCGCACCAACATCCAGAAGTTCCGTTGGAGACCCCATGTACCTGTCCTAAGTCTACAATGCGGGAAATCCTTTATCATGCAAAGGGCATAAGTTCTGAAAATGATACAACCAGTGCCACGACAGAGCCGGGTCAAAACAGAGTATAAGTAGGGAGAAATCCCAAAAGCATGAATCTGATGAAGTCGGGTTTCAAACATTCACTCTCCGCCATATGAATAGACCCTGTTACAGCAACACAAAATCAAGCAGTGTATCGGTTACCTCAAACTATACCACCAATTCAGGCCAAGAGTCCGCCCGTGGGTCCTCTGACCGCGCTGAGGACATATAATACGCCTATACTTAGAATAAAGGATGCCTTCATGCAGTACTGGAATATTAACGACACTATCTTGTTCATAATTCATATGTGCAGAATATTAGGTAAGGCCTTAACAAAGAATACCAAGTGGTATATCCCTCTTCTACCACCACCCCCCTTCCAGGTAGGGTGGAGACTTGCTAGTTCGATTCTATAGCATCTCAAATCTCATCATCATATCGTGGATCTTGCGAGAAGAAAATAATAATGCTGATAATAGTAAAGGTGTTCCAACGACTCGAATGACTCAGGACGAACCCGATGGGGCTAGGATGTCCTATGACTAGACCTGTCAATCGGGTCATTCGGGTCGGGTTCGGGTCGGGTCACTTCGGGTTTCGGGTAAAACGGGTTTCGGGTTGACTCGAATTCGGGGTTGACCCGGTTTCGGGTCATTTCGGGTCCATTTCGGGTCAGTCAATTTTAAATTTTTGTAATAAATTTTTTTTATATTCGCGACAAAATGAAAAATGTTAAAGCCCCCTGAACTTGATTCTTCTGAGAATTAAAATGGTCAAGTTATATTATCAGCAAAATTCAAGAACTAAACAAAAGCAATGATGTTTACTGTTTACATTATTAAGAACTAAAAAAGGCTCTACTTACATTTAAGCACTGCAGTCTGCAGTGCAGTTTGCATCTAACTAAGAACAAAATTCAACAAAGTAAAGCCTTCTCACTTGATTCTTCTAAATGAAAGTAGCCATATGCAAAAAATAAGTAGCCACATCGAAAGTAGTCGGATCCATAAAACAAGTTTACATTCTTCTAAGTTCTAATTGAGAGTAGCCATAAAAATCTAGAACTAAAAAAAATTCAGCAACTATTTACTAGTCTCTCTAGTAGATGCACATAATTAATAACAACAACTAATTGAAAGTAGCCAAGAAATCAAATCTGAAAGTAGCCAGACACAAAAATTTTGAGAATTATAAATTGAAAGATGCAAAAAATCAATTAAATAAAACAAAAAATAGATCTGAACAAATAAGAAATAGCTAGACTCAAATTTAATCATTCACAAATCACAAGTATTCGACATGAGAGCCCAACAAATTGACAAAAGAGGATGAATATGAGGTACTAGTAGAAGGTCGATGGAGGATTAACAATTAACAACAGCGGCTCAACCTCAATGGCGCCGGACAGCAGCAGCAGGAAGAGGGAAAACGGACAGCAACACCGGACACCAGCTAGAAGGACGACGAGCAGCAGAAGGTTGATGAGAAGCGGACAACCAACAGCAGCGAACGGCAGCGCAACGACACCAACAAGCAACACCGAACAGCAGGGGGCATATTTCCTGTAGTTTACTGTTAAACAAGCCTACTGTTAAACAAGAGCACATATATTACACATTTTCTGTCATAACAAAACAACTTGCATTTGATGTCATAACAAAACAATCATCATCAATACATTATTACAAACAAAATTGAAATGGAGGAGGTGCAAGGTAGCAACCAAAGAGAAAGAAAATAACTCGAAATTGAAGAACAATTCGGAATAGGACCAAGATAAGAGACGAGTACCTGAAGGCTGCAGTGGAAGACACTGAACGGGTCGCGAACGCCAAGATTGAAGGAGGCAGCGAACAGCAGGAGCGAGCAGCAGGAGCGAGACGAGCAAGACGGGCAAGGAGCGAGACGAGCGAGCAGCAGGAACGCCAAGATTGAAGGAGCAGCAGGAGCGAGACGAGCAAGGTGAGCACTGGAGGCGGTCGCGAGCAGCGGGACGAAGGAGCGATCGAGGCGTCTGATTAGGGCAAGCTACAGAGCGCTGCGTTTTGCCTGTTACATCGTCCCTTTTCTTAATAACCACCGACCCGATCGGGTCAACCCGGGCCCGGACCCGGTTGACCCGAAAATTTTTCGGGTTTTCGGGTTCGGGTCGAAATAAAAACTCAGGTCTGATTTTTCGGGCTCGGGTCGGAAATTTTTCGGGTCGGTCGGGTCGGGTTGTGTTTTGACAGGTCTACCTATGACCCTAGTCTACTTTACAAGGTGAAGGTTATCCCCGATGATTTTGAGCAACCGATGTTCATATTCAAGTATGGGGTCCTAGCAAAGTGGCATGAAGCTCCACAGGATGAGGAGGAAATATCTCCTTCCTCTCCACCGTTCAGCTGTGGTGGAGATACACAACCAAGTCAACCTATGAAGCAGAAGAGGTATGATGATGAGGTATGTATATTTTCTTTATATGTTCCCTTATACATGCTAGCTCAAGCCAGGGAAGATGAATGGGTGGAGCCATGGAGCGTCCACTCGGGGAGGTTTAAGCTTCTTCATATGATGCCCCCGGATGACATCCCACGCTTCCCACCACCGGAGGAACCACCAGATCCACCTATACCTCCGAACAAAGATGAGCCAGGCTAATGCTTAATGAAGAAGTCGGCCTAGCGACTATAAAATCTAGAGCTTGTAAATAGACA
Source organism: Persicaria tinctoria (assembly GCA_037127255.1). Classification (NCBI taxonomy): domain Eukaryota; kingdom Viridiplantae; phylum Streptophyta; class Magnoliopsida; order Caryophyllales; family Polygonaceae; genus Persicaria; species Persicaria tinctoria. The sequence continues at coordinate 49,477,927 of JBANSL010000005.1, forward strand.
TTTATTTTTGGGATTTTTGGACATTGTTTCTTTTGTTTTTGGTTTTGGACATTGTTTTTAAGTTTTTTTTTTTTGGGTATTTCTTTTCTAAAGAATCTTGCAGGTAAGAGAAGATGCAGACTTACTCGACATCGAGTAAGTTACTCGAAATTGACCACACATCTCGAGCAAAAAGGAGCATGTGGTCGAGCAGGATCACCCTAGAGGCAACAAGTTACTCAATCTCGAGTAGACTTGGTCGACATCGACCAATCTCCTCAAAGTCGACCAGCCATGTCGATGTCGACCACCTCTACAACAGCATTACACTCAATTTCGGGCATCCTGCACACCTGTCTAGTGAGTTTCTTTCTTTACCCTTATTTCTTGAATTGCTTATGCATGGCTATTTTGGAATTCATTATTGATTCGTGTGCTTATATGTATGTTTTCCAAAGTTTGAAAAAATGACCCCACCAAAATTTTTGAATAAGTTTTATGGAAGCTTTAATTGAACTCGACGATGCAAAATTGGATTCATTAAAGATATAGCATGAAATTGCACAGTAAAGAGAAGTCACAATGAATTGCATATTTTATTGAAAACCATGGAAGAAGGTAAAATTTGATGTTTCTTTTGACATGTTGCATAATAAGAGGATGGAGGACATTATATTTCCATATAATGCTCATATATTTATATTCCTTAGCCTTACCAATGTTTATGCATCACAAAAGCCATATTGAGCCTTATTTCATATTATGCTCTACATGATCCAAATATTGCCATTCTTTACCTTATTTCCTATCCTGTGACTATGTTGAGAATGTTGTCACATTATGGAGATTATTATATGGTGATTGTATTGTTGTTGTCATATTTGGAATTTGGAAGGAAATTGTTTCAAAATTATGGAAAATTTAATCAGCGAAAGAAAATCCGATCACCTCAGGAGATAAAGGTAGATCGACCATGCTCCCTAAGATAATAGTTTGGCGAGATGGGACACACAGGTGAGGAGTCCAAAGCACTAAGTATCCGGGGCCATTCATGACACCCATGTTTGTGACTCGTGAGAAGGCAGTGCTGCGGTTAGAGAGGTAAAAGCATAATATTGAAAAAAGCATTGAGCGAATGAGAGAAAGATGTGAAATCAAAAGAAAATCGAATGTGGTATGAAAGTTTGGAAAGTACTCCATTTTCCCGGATTATTAGCACCGCATGGCCAAAAATTTTCCCACCTTTAGCCTTTTACCAATCTACTCCTTATGGAGCTTAAATTAAAGTCCTCTTGATTATTAATGCTTTGCCACGAATGAAATGTTTTGCATAACCCTCCTTTTGTGAGTAGATGTTGCTTTTTAATTGCACATGCATGGATTTGTGACACTAGTACCTTTTCGAGGATGGTAATTGATTGCAGAGTTATATGAGAATGAATCTAATATGTTGAGAGTTTGTTTCTTCCCCTGTATAACCATTTAAAGTATTTCTTGAGGACATGCAAGCTTAAGTATGGGGTGTTTGTTGTGAGCATATTTTGCCATGTTTTATACTTACTTTTATATCGATTTCTGCATGCATTTCATACATTTGGGTTAGAATGATATAGAATTTGTGTAGTTTATGTTTATTTGCAATATATGGAGGTCTACACAAGTTTTTGTTATATTTCACAGAAATCGGACGCACTTTGGAGCTTAAAGGAAATCCATGAAGAAGCTAATTAGGATGGTGCAGCAGGAGAAAATGCCATTTTTGGGTCTTCATCATTCTGAATCAAGCTTTGATGTCTTCATGAGAGTTGTAGCCCTCAACAAGATCTTTCCAACGTATGCTCATATGCGTCAATCCGATGAACGAGGACTCGGGAAAGTGCGTTTTCAGAACGGAGCAGAATGCTGAAAGCAACAGAGTTACTCGAAATTGACCAAACTTGTCGACATCGACCAAAATTTTAATCGGCAACTGCTCTAGAGGACGAGAAGTGAAGACCTTACTCGATGTCGACCAAAATTTTACACTTAGTCGACGTCGACCAAATTTGGTCGATGTCGAGGATACCCGACGAGCCCAGACGATAGCCGAGATCGAGTACAATCCGAGAAGTGAATACCTTACTCGACGTCGAGGAACTTACTCGATGTCGAGAAAAATTCCAGAAAGTCCGAGTCGAGTACGAGGAGAAATCCGAGCCTAAGAGGTTACTTGCAAGCCAAGATTCGAGATATTCTATCAAGATACATCAATTTCTATCAAGGAGAAGGAAGATCTATCCACTTTAGATATAATTATTTATTTCCATGTTTTATCTTAATGTTATTAGATAGATAAATATAGATATAGATATAATTTCTTTCCTAGAATAGCTAGGGAATGAAGCCTATAAATAAAGCCCTAGGGGGCTGATTTTCATGGATTCAAGTCAAGTCGTCTTAGGGCGCAAGGAGAGAGGAGAGAGAGAGAGAGAGAGAGAGAGAGAGAGAGAGAGAGAAGAGAGATGGAGAGAGAGAGAGAGAAGGAGAAGGAAGGAGACGAACGGTTGTAAGTTAATTTCTTTTATTATGGTTTGTTTCTAATTTCCTTCTTCTAGGGTTGGGGTGATCCCAACATAGATATGTGTGTTTGATTTATAAATCCATGAATTTATATGTCTTTATCATCAACTACCTATGTGCTGAATCCTTTGCGAGAGTTGAGGAAATTCCTTATTCATGATATTGAAGCGAAAGTGATTTTATTATGAATTGAAATTTGTGAAAGTCGATTCTTTGATATAAAGCATGCATCTTTATGTGATTTATGATCTGCACATATGTTTATTGTTGTAGTGATCGCTAACCTTGGAAGTTTGCATCTTTATTTGTTTTATTTTATTATTTTTATTCGGCACATATTCTACTCGATATCAAACCACCATTCTCTCTCCATCCCTCAACATCGACCCCTCTATTCTTTGTCGACAGCCACCCTCGTCACCTTTTCCTGTTATCCCTGAACCCCAAAACACACTAAACCTAGAACCGCTAACTTCTCTCCTGAGGATGAACCTGACTCAGCTATCCTATAGCGGGGCCTTGACTACAAATTTATTTGGTCGAGAAACCCTCTCGTCAGATGGGGTGGAGGTACTTTTTGGAAAATAAGCTCTTTCGTGTTTGGTTGGGTGAGGATTAGTGGTGTTAGGTTCTTGAGGTAAATGTCTGAAATGTCCATCATTTTTAACTGAAAAGACAAAAATGCCCCTCAACTTACCCTTACGTAACAAGGTTTGGGTTAAAAAAAACTCATCCATTGCAATGTCTAAGAAACCAATCGAAGACCAGGTTCTTCGATGGAGGGCGAGCTTCGCACACCCATCTCATTACCGGTGACGAAGAGCATCAACGCCGGTCGAATTCGTACGCCTCCACTGAAATAGCTATTATGCCGGCCAATTTCACAAAACATTATGAGACCAATTTCAAATCCCTGTATTCTATTTCCCCATATTTGATCACTGCAGGATTTCTTCAACAAAATCAACATTTATGTAACTAAATATTGGACCTAGCAAGACACAAATTTTCCAGCATTATTTTCAATTCCGAAATCTGAGACCAATTTCAATTCTGAAATCGACACATCTCATATCAATTAAAACATTCAACTTTATCAACTAAGTAGAACAAAAATAAACCGTACAATACTCTTTCTTCATATACCCTTCCTAGCAGCCATGGCAACAGAGAGGAGTTTAGGATGCCGATCGAACTCGGCGGTTTCGATTCACGGAGGCCAATTCCGAGGGTTCTTGTAGTAGAGGAAGACATGGCGATAGTAATAGTTGACAGTACCAGAAAGCAGCTGTCACGACAATTGGGCCCGAGGAAGCCGAATTCGAGCTCGGAAGTGGCGGTGTCGATGACGGAACCATCGCCAAGAAGATTGTCACTCTGAATCTTCCGGAAGCTCTGTCAATTTGACCAGCGTTGTGGTCATGATAGAGTGAAGGGGAATGGAATTCGGAGAGAGAGAAAGGGATGGATTAAAGAGAAAAATTGCGAACTTACCCGAATGGACGGGGAGAGAATCCAGAGGGACGACGACGATGTTCAATTGTTGATGGTGAAGACGAGGGAGTTGAAAATGGCGGTGAAACTCAAGGCAAAGGGAAAAATTGGAGATTCGGGGTACCAAAATTGGAGATTCTTCCACCCCGCCATCCCAAAATTTGAAGGTACCAAAATTAGGGGTTTTCCCATCTCCGCCATCCCTTCCACCTCCATCTCTCCCATCCCCGCCATCCCGCCCCAAACACACCGACCCGCTTCCTAAAAAGAATTTGGCCATCTCTCACATCCTTTCCATCCCCTCCCAAACACGCCCTAAAGCTTCCTTGAAAAGCATTATTTTTAATTTCAATATGGAAGGAAGTGCGAATTTCAAAGTTATTGGGAGGGACTAGAATAGCCGATTCAGGCACGACAAGAGTCGGGTGCATGTAATCCTCAGTACTGGTAGGGTATTGGGCAAGCTCATCCTCTGGCTACCTCCTCAGTTAAGCTTCCTACTCAGTGCGTGCTCTCTCAGCGCTGAGAGCAGCATTGTTGGCTGCTAGTTCCCTCTGAAGCGTCTCAATAATCCCAGCTTCTGTTTCTGTTGTCACCATGATATTCTTTAATCTAGAGTGGATGCGAAGAAGGCGTTACGGATCGTCTAAGGCGTCAAATTCAGGTGGTTGACCAGAACGGCGCATACACTTGTAAAACAAAACTTAAAGAAAAATGTGAGATCTAACTACCTAAGGCACAAATGATTGCCTCCCCGGCAACGGCGCCAATTTGTTGTAGGGGAAATCGAGTTCAAAATATAATAAAATAAATCAAACCAGATCTTGCCCACACAAATAATTACAAGGCTTCCTCCCAATGTAGCAACAGGAAGTCATGATTGATCCTCGAGGAAGCGAGTCAGCGGATCGTAGCAGATGTCTCACGTCAAATTTTGACCTCGGAGAATTCACTCGATATCGTCTTGTATCTGTAGAAACACAAACAAGCAGCGATCTTTCTGGATCGAGAATTAGAAGTCGATATCGGCCAGTGTTGGTCGAAATCGAGTAGGATGCAGTATGTAAATAAAAGCAAAGGTTCGCAGATTTTGAAATAAACTATGTAAAAGAAAACATCCAAGATCGGGGTCTGCAACAACGATAACCAAACATGCATAAGGCAAGATAAAGAGAAATAATCATGTCATCACATCAAAGGAACAAGATTTCGCCGTTTCCAACAATTAGACAACTCTTTCAAGAAACCCTAATTGTATCTACCATTTTATGTTTATAATCCAAATTGATAACCTGAATCTCTATTAAATAGATAATAAACATATAAAAGGCAGTGGGTGATCAAAACATAATAAATGTCGGATCTTTACCTCAAACACGCTTGACTATCGTCGAGCTCACCCCGACCCTAGAAGTAGGTGGACTACTCGCCCTTCATCATAACAAAAGACATCAATAATAAAAGAAAACTAACTTGCATTAATAAAACAAACCAAAGCTTACAACCGATCGAAGCCAAATTGCTCTCGCTCTTCGCTCCTACTCTGCCTCCACTCTCTCTCTCTCTCTCTCTACTCTCTATCTCTTCTCCTCTCTACCTTGGAATGAATAAAAACTAGCCCCATGAGCTTTATTTATAGGCCTTAATCCTTGCTAGTCAAGGTAAGGAAACCCTATCTAGTCCTAAGGATATAAATTCTACTTTGGAAATAAATAAATCTAATTTAGGTAAACAAGATAAATCCCATGGGGTAATTAAATGTTTCACCCTTAGGATAGATAAAAATTTAGAAAATCTAAAGTCTTCATGTACAAGGAAACTTCTCTTGGAATTTTCAGCGCACTCGATCTCGGCTCCTGGAAGAAATATCGAGTTGCTTGTTGGTCGATATCGACCAAAACTGGTCGATATCGAGTTGTCCTCTTGTCTGCTGGTCAATTCAAGTCGATCTGGAGACTTTTGACCAAGATTAGGTCGATATCGAGTAGGCTTGGTCAATATCGACCACTCTTCAGTTCTCAGCATTCTGCTCTGTTCTTTAAACGCACTTTCCTGAGTCCTCGTTGGTCGGATTGACGCATATGAGTATGTGTTGGAAAGCTCTTTTTGAGGGCTACAACTATCATGAAGACATCAGAACTTGATTCAGAATGACGAATGTCGAATAATGGGCTTTCCTCCAGTTGCACCATCCTTAGCTTCTTCATAAGTTTCCTTTAAGCTCCAAAGTGCGTCCGATTTCTGCGAAATATAACAAAACTAGTGTAGACTCCATAATTTGAAAAATAGGCATAAACTACATACATTTTGTAATATTCTAACCCAAATGCATGAAATGTATACATAAATCGATATAAGAGTCAATGTAAAATATGACACAAAACATGGACATCACTACCCTTGTCAAGTAGAACACTAACGTGATGTTGTCTTAGGATAGCTTTAATCTGCAAATTCTTACTCTCTTTAAACATGCAATCTATCTCAACTAGATTGGACAAACATTTTAAGGGGGTGAGTTTGGACAATCTACATATAGCCTTCATTTCATACTTCTGGACCGCTTTAAACCGTTCATAATAATTGCAACTACATGGCTTACGAGTATGTCTCTGTTCAAAGATATATACAACGACGTTTAACCAAGCATTGTAAATAAAAGATACTTCCTCTTGATAACTAATCACAAATATAATACCAGATTCATCAAGCTTTCTGTGTTTGTTGAAAAATACCGCCCCTAAACTCTTATTTGTTAGTAGAAAATGTAACAGACCATTTGATGTATGAGTGGGGGCCTTAATAAGTGACTTTGCAACCATAGAAAGAGGGGTGTGGTCCATTGGTTGCATACTAGATGTAATCAACACCATGAAGATTAACTTATAGTGGTCAATAACCCAATTGATTGTGATGTGTCCACACACTAGGGTAAACAGACCGGCTGATCTCAATTCATTTAGTGAATTACCAACAATCCACCAAAGAGCCTTGTTGTAGGAGGAAATCGAGTTCAAAATATAATAAAATAAATCAAACCAGATTCGTGCCCACACAAATAATTACAAGACTTCCTCCCGATGTAGCAACAGGAAGTCAGGATCGATCCTCGAGGAAGTTTGTCAGCGGATCTTAGGTAGCGCGCGATTCACGTCGGATTTCGACTCTAAAAAACCCCTCGATATCGACCAGAGGAGCTCGATATCAACAAGTCAGTCGATTTCTGGCAATTCTGCAGTCGTCAATAAATTTCGACCAAAAAGTGGTCGATATAGACCAGTCAGGTCGATATAGACCAGTTCCGTCGACTTCACCTGTACCTGCAGAAACAAAAACAAGCAGAAGTCGATATGGACCAAGTGCAACTCGATATCGACCAGGTCAGTACCCAATATCGACGGGCTCAAAAGACTGGCAATCGACTAGAAGACTCGATATTGACCTGTGTAAGTCGATTTCGAGTGAATTGCATAAAACGTAACGGAACTAACAATCGCTGATTTTGAAATAAACAATGTAACAGAAAACTTCCAAGATCGATGTTTGCGATAACGATAACCAAACATGCATAATGCAAGATAAAGCGAAATAATCATGCAATCACATCAAAGGATCAGGCTTTCGCCTTTTCCAACAATTAGACAACAATTTCAAAACACCCTAATTGTATCTAACAATTTTATGTTTATAATCCAAGTTGATAACTTGAATCTATAATAATTAGGGAATAAACATATAAAAGGCAGTGGATGATCAAAACAAAAGAAAGGTCGAATCTTTACCTCAAACACGCATAACTATCGTCGGGCTCACCCCGACCCTAGAAGTAGGTGGACTACTCGCTCTTCATCATAGGAAAACTCATCAATAATAAAAGGGAAATAACTTGCATTAATGAAATAAAACAAAGCTTACAACCGAGTGAAGCCAATTCACTCTCGCCAAGCAACTCCTCTCGGCCTAGCTCTCTCTCCCTCTCTCCTACTCTTCTCTTGTGTTTAAATTGGAATGAATAAAAACTAGCCCCATGAGCTTTATTTATAGGCCTTAATCCTTTCTAATCAAGGTAAGGAATATCTATCATCTATCTAAAGATATAATTTTACTTGGAAATAAATAAATCTAATTCGGTAAACAAGATAAATCCTAAAGGATAATTAAATGTTCCCCGCTTGGGATAGATAAAAAGATGAAAAAAAAGGATAAAATATTTCTCAAAACTTCATGTGCAAGTAATCTTCACTCAGAATATCTTCATAGGACTCAGAATCGAATTTGTACACGATCTGGGAGTTGGTTGATATCGACCAAAGTTGGTCGATATCGAGTTATGTTGCTCGGCTTCGGCTTCTTTTCACTCGATATTGGATTCTGGCAGGGATTTCGAGTGGATTTTGGTCGATATCGACCAAAGGTGGTCGATCTTGACCTCTTCAATGTTGCTCCCAGTGGTCTGGTCGATTTCTGGCATTCCTGGTCGACTGGATCCACTCGATATCGACCAACAGTGGTCGATATCGACCTATTTGACATTTCTCTGCATTCTGTATTCGTCTTAAAATGCACTTTCTCGAGTCGTGGTTCGTCCGATTGACGCATATAAAATGTGTTGGAAAGATCTTTTCGAGTGCTTCAACTCTCATGAAGACATCAGAACTTGATTCAGAGTGATGGATTGAGAAAAGTGGGATTTTCTCCAGCTGCACCATCCTTAGCTTTTTCATGACTTTCTTTTAAGCTCCAAAGTGCGTCCGATTTCTGCGAAATTAAACAGAAAATAGTGTAGACTCCGTAATTTGGAAAATAAGCATAAACTACATAGATTATGTACTATTCTAACCCAAATGCATGATATGTATAGATAAATCGGTATAAGAGTAAATGTAAAACATGGCAAATTAGGCGCACAACAAACACCCCATATTTAAGCTTGCTTGTCCTCAAGCAATACTTTTAATGCTCAAACAGGGGAAGAAATAAATCTCTTAATATATTAGATCCATTCTCATATGACCCTGCAATCAATTATCATCCTCGAAAAGGTACTAGTGTAACAAATTCCTGCATGTGCAATAAAAAGCAACATCTACTCACAAAAGAAGGGTTGTGCAAAAACATTCCATACGACAAAGCATTAATAATCAAGAGGACTTTAATTTAAGCTCATGGTGGAGAAAAGGTAAAAGGTAAAGTGGTGGACTTTAATTCGGGGAGAACTCTTTTTGCCTTCTTTCTTTGATGCACTTTCTCCTTCATAATTTCCACATCACTCATCCTCTCATACTCTTTTTTTTTTTTTTTACTTATCTGCTTTTACGTCACTAACCTCAGCACTGCCTTCTCGCGAGTCGCAAACATGGGTGTCATGAATGGCCCCGGATACTTAGTGTTTCGGACTCCTCACCTTGGTGTCCCATCCCACGGAACCATTATCTCGATGCAGGCAGGGCCGATCTACGTTTATCTCCTGAGGTGACCGGATTTTCTTTGACTCATTAAAATTTCCATAAACTTTTTCATTTTCCTGCCAAACTCCAAATATAATGATAACAACACAACAACCATATAACATTCTCCATTAACGTGATATCATTCTCAACATAATCCCCGGATATGAAATAAGGTAAAGAATAGGCAATATTTAGATCATGTGGAGCAATATATGAAATAAGGCATAATATGGCTTTTGTGATGCATAAGCATAGGTATGACTAGGGAATATAAACATATGAGCATTATATGGAAATATAAAGTCCTTCATCCTCTTATCATGCAACATGTCAAAAGTAACTTCAAATTTACAACCTTTCATGGTTTTCATAAAAAATATGCACTTCATTGTGACTTCCCTTTTCTAGGCAATTTCATGTTATATCTCTAATGAATCCAATTTTGCATCGTCGAGTTCAATTAAAACTTCCATGACATTAATGAAATTTTTTTAATGGGGGTGATGTTTATGAACTTTGGAAAACATGCATATAAGCTCATAAATAAAATATGAAATCGAAAGTAGCCATGTATAAGCTATTCGAAAAATAAACTTTAAATATGCACACATATGGTCAAATAAAGTCAAATATACACAAAGTAAGCCCTTCCCCTACCCCATACTTAAACATTACAATGTCCCCGCTGTATATAAAAACAAGGGTAAAGAAAGAAACTTACGAGACAGGTGTGTAGAACGTTGGAATAAGTGACGAAGATTTCTGTTGGATAGGTCGATATCGAGTTGATCTGGTCGATATCGACTAGGTTCACTTGAAGTCCATCGGTTCCATGCTTCAGGGTGACTTCTGGTCGATCACCGCAATTCCTGGTCGAAATCTTTGGTCAATATCGACCAATCTGGTCGATATCAAGTCACCTGCAAATTTTTGTTACTCACATGGGGTTTCGGTCAATATCGACTAAGCTTGGTCGATATCGACCAAAAACCACACCTACCTGGATTTGACTCTATAGTGGCCCTCGCAGGAGTCAATATCGAGTACAGTCACTCGATATCGACCGAAGGCAATCCGATTTCGACCTCTTGTTTGCTGCATCAGCCTTTGTATATTCTTCTAGGTGTCTCTCCGCTATCCTGCATCTATCAAGGAGCAAAGAAAACTTGCACGAAGTAAGAGAGATAAAGGAAAGAAATAAAAATTAAGGAAAAAGAAAAAAAAACGGGTGAATTGCCTCCTGTAAGCGCTAGGGTTTTAGTTGCTAGCTCGCCCTACTTTCCTGTTAGCCTTAGCCTGGCTCATCTTTTTCAGGAGGTATAGGTGGGTCTGGTGGTTCCTCCGGCGGTGGGAAGCATGACATATCATCTAGAGTATTTATCTTCCCGAGTGAACGCTTCATGACTCCACCCATTTATCTTCCTGGGCTCGAGCTGGTTTGCATAAAGGAAGATATAAAGAAAATTCACTTACCTCATCATTGTTTCTCTTCCGCTTCATAGGTTGACTTGTTTGCACATCTCCACCACAAAAAAGCGGTGGAGTCGGAAGTGATACTTCCACCTCATCTTGTGGAACTTCATGCCACTTTGCGAGGACCCCATACTTGAACACGAACATCGGTTGCTCAAAATCGTTGGGGATCTTCTTCACCTTGTAAGGTAAAAGAGATTTTGAAACACCATGGGCAACGACGTCAGACTTCTTCTTTTCTAGCTTCTTTTCTTCTTGGGGTCCTTCAAATTGTTTTTCAAAGATAGATAGAAAAGTTGGCATTTTGAGATCGCGGAAAGACATACCTGAGTATCGGCTAATGATGGGTCGACATAGACTAAGTGTTGGTCGAGGTCGGCCTCAAATTTGGATCCTTCTTCTACCGGGATTGGGGCTTCTGGTGGTGATTCTGACGATGCTTGTAGCTTCCTGAATGCGTGTACACCCTCAAGCCATGCCTCCTCATCAACCATGTGTAGCCATCTCAGATATTCCAATTCTTTTGCATATTGTCTCTCTCTTTCCCTTTCGGCCCATGTTTCAAAACACTTGATGGTGTCCTACATCCACCTATAGAAGAAAACTCAAATAAAAACGTGAAAAAATAGCTACCTAGGGCGCGAATGATTGCTTCCCTGGCAACGACGTCAATTTGTTGTAAGAAGAAATTGAGATTGCAAATAAAATATGAATAAAATAAAGCAAACCGATTTGGTTCCCAACAAATAATGTTCAAGACTCCCTCCTGATGTAGCAAAAGGAAGTCAAGATCGATCCACGAGGAAGCTGGTCAGCGGATCTCAGGTAGCAGATATCTCACGTCGGATTTTGACCTCAGGAAATTCACTCGATATCGACCAGTAGGCAGTCGATATCGAGCAAATCCAGTTGATTTATGGCAAGTCTGCAAACGTCATTCAATATCGACCAAGGCACTCGGTATCGACCCAGTGTTTTAAAAATCATTCCTAGGCGCAAGGCGGTCAGGGTCCTCGGAATTTTTTACGCTGGGCGGACATCTAGGCAGATCTGGAAGCTAGGCGGGTTGCGCGGCGCCTTTGCGGCCGCCTAGGCGGCTATTAGGCGGTTTGGGCCTCCTAGGCGGGCTAGGGCTTTAATTTTTCCCCAAATTGGTTTCAATGCTCCAATTTCAACTCCGATTTTCAACTTCTTGTTCGGCGCTCCCCTTTGTCGCTCCCCTCATTCGTCGACTCGGCGTTCCTATTCACCCCTCCCCGTCGGCGACAGTTCCACGACCGGTGAATGAGTCCTGACTTTTGTTAACTTCCTCATCCGAGGCTACGACTTCATGTTCCTGTTCCGGCTCTTTTTCTCCTCCTTCCTGCACGACATGGTCTCTCAATCTCCCATATTCTTCTTCGTCTTGCATTAGGAATTAGACTACTCACTTCCTTAGTCCTTAGTCATTGCCGAAGTCGCCGCTCGTGAATTTCTGCCGACTCACTCATAACCGTCCTCGCCAACCCCCCAAGCCTCAAGTACTCTCCTCTTGCACTCTCCTCTCTCTCTGAAGTGATCTCTAAACCCTGAAATAACATGTGATTGTGTTGTGTACATTATCGCCGACTGATTTTTTGCTCTTGTTCTGTCAATTTGTTCGATTGTTGTTATTGTTGTGCTACTCTGTAATGTTTGCGCTACCATTGTAATTGCAAATTTGGAATTGAACTCTGAAATCACATGTAAATGGTGTTCCTTGTGTGCTAGTGTAATTGTGCTGGCACGCCAGGGGTTAGTGAGCTACACTTTTGTTTTTTTCCTCTGTAGTTGAAAATTTGGAATTGAGTTGTCATATTTGATTGTGCACAATTCATTAAAATATTAAGTAATTGGAGATATTAAGAATTAAGCTGCGCTGTGTGTTTGTGCAATTGTGCACTATTTTCTTTTGACTTTATAACATTGAACTTGCAGTTTTAATTGATGTATTTAAGTATTTTAGGTGGTTTAAAGTTGTCAATCGACTCAATCGGATGCGTGTTTTTGTATTTAATTACCCTAGTGTCAATTTGGTACCCTAACAGGAGGAAACTGTCGTTGTTCCTATCAAAGTATATCTCAAAACTACAAACTAGTATAGTAAGCAAGTAAGAGGTCGATCCCACAGAGAATCAAGTATTCCTAAGCAATGTATATTTACCAATTAGTAGGAAAGAGGGGTTTTGGTGATTGAAGATGAGAAAAGAAACAATAAACAAGTTAGTAGAGATAACAATTGAGAAAATAGTTCCATCTATAAATATCCACTTTAGTTTGGTTGATTGATCATTGATTCTTCTTCAAGTTCTCTTTTCATCATATTATTATTCCTATCCTGATCTTTTGTAAATTACTAGTCCTACGAGTCCTAGTAACCCTTACTATTTAGATAACCCTAACACGGTCAAGATTCAACCTAATAGTAGCATTAAGATTAAGAATTAACTAGGATACATGCAACACCAAGCTACGAGTCTTCATTCAACATGTAATTGATTCTCTACACACCAATTTAGTCCTACGAGTCCTAAAAAGGCATGATTGCTACTATGGATTAAGGTTCGCTACGAGGAATCTACAAAATCCTACCAATAATCTCAACTAGTTGTACGGACTAGAAGAAATCAACAATATTCGCAAAAGAATCAATACGAATCAATAGGAATAGAACAAGAGTAGAAATCTCAAAACTTTGTCAAACCAAAGCTTCAATCCATAGACCAAATGTTAGAGTTTAGCACTCCATGGCCATGGAGGCTCCTCTCTAGGGTTTTCTCAATTGATAATCTCCAAGTGCATAAACTAATGAATTCGATCATAAAATAAAGCCCTAAAACGTCATTAAAAAGCCTCAAAAGAGTCGGCCCAAATAATTCTTAAAACTAATTAAACAGATAAAAAGTCTGTTTAGAAGATTCGGCGTTTCTTCAGAAGTCGGGGGGCAGCCAACCCAGGCCGCGGGGCGGACAGGTGATCAGCGAAATCCTTCGTCAGAGCTTCGGGCCGCGGGGCGGCTCTTACTATTCACAGCGATTTTTTCTCTTCGAATTTGTTTCTGATGTCAACAAAAAAGTTGTTGATCTTGGAAAGAGCTTTCCAACGCATGCTTACAATAGTCAATCGGACAACCGATGCCTCCAGAAAGTGCGAAACACGTTCAGCATATCTGGCGACAACTTCTACGGACTTGTTCTTCACTTATGCTCTCTAACTTCGATTCCGCTCCCGGACTCTTAACTTTTCCCCCTCCTCTTCACTCTTCCTTCATCCATGAGTTTCCTCATTCCTCGTCGGATCCACATATACTTGAAATAATCCATAAAAGCGTGTAGATTCCAACTCTACCAACAAATGCATCCTAATATGCCTATCTAAATGTATGCTATCAAATTCCCCCACACTTAAGCATTTGCTTCTCCTCAAGCAATTAAAACCAAAATCAAATCAACACCCCACAGACAAGCAATACATGTAATAACATTGGTAAAATACTTAAAGCTCAAAGTAGGGAAACGAAGATTGACCATTAACGTCATAACATGTGTAGATGCAATCCAATGAATAAAGCAAGCATATTCATTCAACCTCACCAGGTAAATGTGTTTTCACTCTCGCTCATGCGTTTAGGGTTAAACATTCGCGCTCAAACTCAACCCTTGAGAACTTAGCTACAACAAAATTGCGTTAGTGGTCTAAATCTCCACCACTAGTGATTTCACATGCAACCAAAATCATGAGGTCTTTGTATGGGATGTAATGGGGTCATGGTAGGAACATAGGGTATGAAAATTATTTAGGTTATGTGGTGCTAAAAATCCGTGAAAAAGGGTTAGTAAATAACCCGACAAACACAAACACCAAAACACTTCATATACCATTCCAATAATACGTACTCCGTCACAATACAAATTCGCACAAAATTTTCAAATATCCACACAAACTCATTCATTTTTTCTTTTTGCTATGATTTTTTTTTTCTTTTTTTTTCTCTTTACTTTTACCCCTAAGTGAATTTTATCCTCCTTAGGTGCCAAGTAATAAGCACATAAAAATCCATCTCTATGAAGTACAAATGAATCACCCAACATAATTTCTCAACTCAAAGCAACTCCATCAACACATCAAGATATTCACCAACTCTTCTCCTAATTCCCGGATGGGTCGGGCTAATAATCAGCTAGGAAGATGCTGTGGAGATAACAAAATAGGCTTATAAGGCTCAAATTGGCTTCAAGCAAATGATAATGTGTACGGGTGGATAAAGTATAATATGGCTAAAAGAAAATCACGCCTCAATCATTTTAAGGTTACATGCAAAAATCATATAAATGCAGCCTCAATAAAGATATATAAACGCAATTTAAAGCGGAAGTAATCAAGGAGAGTATTCGCACACAAAGAAACTAGAGAACATATATGTGTACTCCCAATAAGGTCAAAATAACTCATAAGGTCAAATTGTTAGAACTACAATGCTAGTTAAATTCCAAAGACTATACATGCTCAATTTTCTCATCAATCTTGTACCCAAAAAGTCTATAAAATAATTCAATGTTTCAAACACTTCAAGCAAGTCATGGGGCACATGATAAGATAAATATAGAGGACAAGTAGCATAGATGGGAAAATAAGACCTAAAGTGTATGAAATGCATGATATTTTTTTATTAGCAAATGCAATATATGAGTAAAAATAAATACAAAAACGTAAATAAACATGATATGCAAAATCTATCAATATGCAATGCAATCCCTCCCCCACACTTAAAATTTTCATTATCCCCGGCAATGGCGCCAAAATTTGACAGTAGGAAACTATCATTGTTCCTATCAAAGTATAACTCAAACCTACAAACTAGCATAGTAAACAAGTAAGAGGTCGATCCCAAAGAGAATCAAGTATTCCATCTATAAATATCCACTTTACCAATTAGTAGGAAAGATGGGTTTTGGTGATTGAAGATGAGAAAAGAAACAATAAACAAGTTAGTAGAGATAACAATTGAGAAAATAGTTCCATCTATAAATATCCACTTTAGTTTGGTTGATTGATCATTGATTCTTCTTCAAGTTCTCTTTTCATCCTATTATTGTTCATCTCCTGATCTTGTGTAAATTACTAGCCCTACGAGTCCCAGTAAGCCTGACTAATTAGATAACCCTAACACGGTCAAGATTCAACCTAATAGTAGCTTTAAGATTAAGGATTAACAAGGATACATGCAACACCAAGCTACAAGTCTTCATTCAACATGTAATTGATTCTCTACACACCAATTTAGTCTTACGAGTCCTAAAAAATGCATGATTGCTACTATGGATTAAGGTTCGCTAAGAGGAATCTACAAAATCCTAGCAATAATCTCAACTAGTTGTACGTACTAGAAGAAATCAACAATATTCACAAAAGAATCAATACGAATCAATAGGAATAGAACAAGATTAGAAATCTCACAACTTTACCAAACCAAAGCTTCAATCCATAGGCGAAACGAAAGAGTTTAGCACTCCATGGCCATGGAGGCTCCTCTCTAGAGTTCTCTCAATTGATAATCTCCAAGTTAATAAACTAATGAATTCGATCCTAAAATAAAACCCTAAAACGTCCTTAAAAAGCCTCAAAAGAGTCGACCCAAATAATTCTAAAAACTAATTAAAGGGATAAAAATTCTATTTAGAAGATTCGCCATTTCTTCAGAAGCCGAGGGGCAGCCAACCCAGGCCGCGGGGCGGCCAGGCGATCAGCGAAATCATTTGTTAGAGCTTCGAGCCGCGGGGCGGTTTGCTTGGCCGCGGGGCGGCTTTTACTATTCGCAGCTATTTTTCCTCTTCGAATTTGGTTCCGATGTCAACAAAAAAGTTTTAGATCTCGGAAAGAGCTTTCTAACGCATTCTTATAATAGTCAATCGGACCACCGAGTCCTCCAGAAAACACGAAACAATTTCAGCATATATGGCAACAACTTCTACGGACTTGTTCTTCACTTAGGCTCTCTAACTTCGATTCCGCTCCCGGGCTCTTCACTTTTCCCCCTCCTCTTCACTCCTCCTTCATCCACGAGCTTCCTCATTCCTCGTCGGATCCACATATACCTGAAATAATCCATAAAAGCGTGTAGATTCCGACTCTACCAACAAAACAAGTATAAATGCAATTCTAGCCTAAACCATCCATTATATACATCTAAATCACGATAAATGCATCCTAATATGCCTACCTAAATGTATGCTATCAAATTCCCCCACACTTAAGCATTTGCTTGTCCTCAAGCAATTAAAACCAAAATCAAATCAACACCCCACACACAAGCAATCCATGTAATAACTTTGGTAAAATACTTAAAGCTCAAAGTAGGGAAACGAAGATTGACAATTAACGTCATAACATGTGTAGGTGCAGTCCAAGGAATAAAGCAAGCATATTCATTCAACCTCATCATGAAAATGTGTTTTCACTCTCGCTCATGTGTTTAGGGTTAAACATTCGCGCTCCATCTCAACCGTTGAGAATTTATCTAAAACAAAATTGCGTCAGTGGTCTAAATCTCCACCACTAGTGATTTCACATGCACCAAAATCATGAGGTCTTTGTATGGGTTGTAATGGGGTCATGGTAGGAACATAGGGTTAGTAAATAACCAGAAAAACACAAACACCAAAACACTTCATATACCATTCCAATAACACGTACTCCGTCACAATACAAATTCGCACAAAATTTTCAAATATCCACACAAACTCATTCATTTTTTCTTTTTGCTATGATTTTTTTTTTCTTCTTTGTTTTTTTCTCTTGACTTTTACCCCTAAGTGAATTTTATCCTCCTTAGGTCCCAAGTAATAAGCACATAAAAATCCATCTCTATAAAGTACAAATGAATCACCCAACATAATTTCTCAACTCAAAGCAACTCTATCAACACATCAAGATATTCACCAACTCTTCTCCTAATTCCCGGATGGGTAAGGCTAGTAATCGGCTAGGAAGATGTTGTGGAGATAACAAAATAGGCTTTATAAGGCTCAAATTGGCTTCAAGCAAATGATAATGTGTACGGGTGGATAAAGTATAATATGGCTAAAAGAAAATCATGCCTCGATCATTTTAAGGTTACATGCAAAAATCATATAAATGTAGCCTCAATAAAGATATATAAACTCAATTTAAAGAGGAAGTAATCCAGGAGAGTATTCACATACAAAGAACCAAGAGAACGTATATGTGTACTCCCAATAAGGTCAAAATAACTCATAAGGTCAAATTGTTAGAACTACAATGTCAGTTATATTCCAAAGACTATACATGCTCAATTTTCTCATCAATCTTTTACCCAAAAAGTCTATAAAACAATTCAAAGTTTCAAACACTTCAAGCAAGTCATGGGGCACATGATAAGATAAATATAGAGGACAAGTAGCATAGATGGAAAATAAGACCTAAAGTGTATGAAATGAATGATATTTTTGGATTTTTTTTTAGCAAATGCAATATATGAGTAAAAATAAATATGAAAACATAAATAAACATGATATGCAAAATCTATCTATATGCAATGCAATCCCTCCCCCACACTTAAATTTTTCATTGTCCCCGGTAACGGCGCCAAAATTTGACAGGATGAAACTGTCATTGTTCCTATCAAAGTATAACCCAAACCTACAAACTAGTATAGTAAACAAGTAAGAGGTCGATCCCACAAAGAATCAAGTATTCACTACTAGAATTTGGTTATTTAACATCGGGTAATAGCCGATGTCTTTCAAAAAAAACATCGATGTCTATGTGGGTGATGTAAAAAGTCAAAACTTTTTAACATCGGGTAATAGCCGATGTCTTTGTATGTTATAGCATCGCTTATATTTTTAAATATGATGTCTTTGATATAGTATAACATTGATTATAAAATATATCCGATGTTATAACATACAAAGACATCGGCTATTACCCGATGTTAAAAAGTTTTTACTTTTTACATCACCCACATAGATATCGATTTTATTTTTTGAAAGACATCGGGTATTACCTGATGTTAAATGACACATTTGTAGTTTTTTTTTCCGTTATTGTAGCCTCTGTGGGATTTGAACCCGCATCTTTGTACTTGAGTACAACGCTCTATCCATTTGTTCTAAGAGGCTTTAAATTACCAATAATAAACCTAAGTGCAACGCCTAACTTAATCTAAAAATACAGCAGTTTGACACTGGACATTTTGCAATGCTTCTAAACTAACTAGGTCACCATCTTCAATAAATGCCAACTAAATAAAGCCAAGATCATACTTAAATTGAGATGCATAATTTCATATTCATAATAAACTCAAATTGAATTTTTTTCAAGACTTCAACTAAAATCTGCATTTTACTTAAACTAAAAGCTAAAATATGTATTTTACTTACAACTAAAATCTAAAATCTAAAACTGAACCTATTAAAATTGAATCTAATATCTAGAATCTAAGAAAGAATTGAAAGAAATGAGCTACAAATGCGTCAAAAGCTATTGAACCTTTGACTAATAAACACGCAAGCAATAAGAAAATTACAGATTACAGCTTGTGCAACTAGATGTGCCATAGGGGCATTTACAACAAAGTATGTGTGAGAAAGATCACCAATCACGTATTGCAGAGTCTGCACACTCCACCAAAAAATAAAAACAATTACAGTAAGAAAATTACCATAGCAGAAAGGAAAGGACATTATCTTCCACATATTACCTTGCACAACGTTTCTTCATCCTCATAAACCTTTTCAGGAAAATGATAGACATGCTTATCATCTTCAGAGCCATAGGTCTTTCCATGGACGAGAAGATATAACCTTCTATTAAGGGCTCTCTTCAATGACCTTATAGGAATGAGCAAGATATCATCAAATACTTTCAAAGTGATATGAGACTGGAAACCATAAATTGAAGAATAGTACAACTGTTCACTTCAGTCATTAACTATTCCTAACTTGCCTCAAAGCATTCCTTTATCCAAAAATTAACTTAAAAGAACCAAGTTAAAAATGTGATTCATAAATTACGGCAGAAGTACTTCTGGTAGATACAAACATTCCTTTTGTCACAAAAAAACCTAGAGTCTCAAAGACACAGGTGCTAGGTTTACAGGTGATGTACCTTCTGTCATTCATTTGGTCTGCTTCTGTAATCCTTAGAGCTGGGACATAATCAATTTGGTAATCTCCCTCTCCCATGCATGTATAATTAACTTGAGAAGGATTCAGTTAGGTCTTTCTTATTTCTCTCATCCCCACTACTAGAATTCTGTTCATAGACATCGGGTATAAACCGATGTTAATAAAAAAAAAATTCGACGTGTTAGTAGGTGGTGTTAAAGATCCCAACTTTACCACATCGGTTTAAAACCGGTGTCTTTAATAAGTTACAACATCGTTTTTCTTGTTAATAATGACTTAAATACATGGATTAATTACTTTTTGATTGATTCATCTAATGTTGAACCATTATTATTTTTCATTTCTAGCCATTTGTAAGTAGGTAGGGTAATACAAAATTTCAAATTAGCATCGCTATTTTTTATAAACCTGATGTCTTACCTTGCTACAAACATCGGTTATGTATTATTCAATTTCTGAATACTCTTTTTTCATTTGTAATTTGTGATATTATTGTATATAAATATAATATACCATATTGAATATTTTTAAAATCAATGTTATTTATATATTTTCAAATCGGTTTTTTCTTTGTAAATGATGTTTTGATTATTTACAACATCATTTTATATATTTTTAACGATGCAATTGCTACATATACACATCTGTTTTTTTTTAATTTTCATATATGCTAGGTTTAGAAATCGATT
Organism: Persicaria tinctoria; assembly: GCA_037127255.1. NCBI lineage: Eukaryota > Viridiplantae > Streptophyta > Magnoliopsida > Caryophyllales > Polygonaceae > Persicaria > Persicaria tinctoria. The sequence goes on from JBANSL010000005.1 coordinate 49,498,738, forward strand.
TGTATCGTAATGGTCAACGTATTTGCAAACGTAGACATCGCTTTTCGCTCTCAATTTCGATGTGTTTCATCAAATACACCTAATAATCTATATTGTGACGTTTTGGCAAACAAAAAATTAAACAATGCAAAAGACCATAACCAATACATTAAATAATGACAATAGAGTCGAATACAAGATGACAATAGGGCTAAATACAAAACAAAATACATCAATAGTCGGATTCTAAGCTTGACATAATATCACTTGAAAATAAAGTGAATGAAGTCAAGGGCGCAACCTGTATTTCAATAAAATTAACCTCAGTTAAACATTTAAGACAGTAAAATTACACCAAAAGCAAAGCTGAATTCATAATTCATGATAAAACTACGAGGAGCCAGGTGAATCTAAAGTCTTGTCTGCTACTTAAAGTCCTGGCTGCTGCTTAATCAAACTAAACATTTTCTTGTTTCTTCCTTATGGGTATGCATAACCCCTTCCTGCATCCAGATAAGGACACTGATCATATACACAAAACTCAGATATAACGGAATCGATACCAAAAAAACAAGATGGTCCTTAACCAAAGAGCGAGAGAGGAGAGATTAATTTACTTGAGGCAATCAAGAAAATTGCTTTCATGATCAAATTCCAATCAGTGCTAGTACAATTTCTGTAACACTTAAAAGTAAAATGCTTTCATGAACAAATTAACACCCAAATTTCTGATCTGTTCATGATTCCAAACAATCTGCAAGCAAATTTATACTTGGTTCAAATTGTCTCTACTAATTGGAACTACACAGATTGGGGGACACAACAATTTGTTCTATGTAAAAAGCTTCACAAACTCGAGCAAACATGTATTGAAAGAGCTAAACAACAACCATTGAAAGAGCTGAACAACAACCATTTCTCTAGAACTAAAACACGGGCTAAAGAAGCTGAAAAGGAATATGAAGATACATTCATAGATCTGAGGGAGGAATCAGATTCACTGATTACTTATCTAGATTTAGATTCACAAACTCTTTGTATTATCCACTGATTACTTATCTAGAATTTTTAGATGCATGACTAGAAATCCAAGATTCAAATTCCTATTTCATTCGGCAAACTTACAATTTTGTCAATACTCCCTGAATCAAATAAATCAACGGGTTAGGATGTACCACATACCTTATTTTCGGAATAAATAAGACCAAACATATCCAACGTCATTCCTTTTGAGTACATATCAACCTCAATGTCACACTTAGTATCATTTGAAGGTTACTTGCAGGAATCGTTCAAAGTGGATGAAGAACGAAATACAGCTTGGATCCAACGCCTAAAAGTACACCAAAATCAGGGAAATAAGATAGTTTCAGAATGATCCATCACACAATATTTAACCAAATATCAACAGAACATATTACACATCTTCAAAACCCGAACATGTGACCATGAAAACAAGTAGATAAGAGTACAGAAATTTACAAAGGGAAGTCTTTTTCTCCCTATAGCTTGCATTGCAGCATTCTCATGAATATCTACTTCTTTCATCAGCTCAAGGACTGATTCAAATCAGAAAGTAGCTTCTTCTGCATTATAACTCAAATTTTTAGAAATAAAATGCTTATTCGATACACGAGGCTTAACTCTCGAGATAAACTTATAAATACTAATGTTTTTTTATAGATATAGGTGATACATTAAAAGAAGGCTGAACCGAAAAAAAATAATAGATTCAACATATTAAATGCCAATAACAAGACCTAACATGCACAAATCTAACAAGAACTAATTAAGCATGGAGTATAACATGCACAAAATATAGAAGCACATCTGAAAATGGATTCAGAGTTCATTTAATGCATAAAATGATGTACTTACCAACTGCAAAAACTTGTGAGGGATGAACTGAAACAGGAGCAGATAATTTTTCTTGTCTTAATCAAATGTATATGTGGATATACAGTCTTCCTCTTTTCCTCTAGGCTGTCTTGTCTTAATCAAATCTAGCCACTCTCCTTGGTCAGTTCCATCCCTGGTGAATCCTTTTCTTTTGCTCTTGTACACCAGAAATCCAGTCCACCAGGTGGGCATAAGGTAACCTTTTGAGGGGCACATGATCATATAATTTTTGGTCCAAACATCTAATACACACACTAGATTATTTTTCATGTTAATATTAAAGTTAAGGTTCCAAGTAGACATAAAGAGAAAGGGTCGAACATGGTGAACAATGCCAGTCCGAGAAAAGATTGAGGTTCTCAAGTTCTCATGATCTTACAACTTCCAAGGAAATAAACACATTGACAAACTGGTTTAGCACAACCGAATGGATTTCAAGTATATTTAAGTTCCCTTTCAAAAGAAGCAACCAGCTACAAGAAGGAAACATGTTCAACTCAGGCATATCACTGCTTTCAACAAGAATGGTTCCATAACCTTGTGCAATTTTTTGTATCCCATGGGTCATTTTTTCTATAGGGTAGGTATTTTCATTAAAGCATATGCAAGATAGTAGACGCAAGAAGAGAGAATAATATAAAGCATATATGCAAAATATCAAGGGACCATTCCTTTTCAGAACATAAAGGATCATCTTCAACTTCGAGTCATAAGATTGAAATCTAAGATAAAATATGAGATAAAGAGTTAGAGAACACCTGATAGTCAGCCTTTGGAATTTTTGGGGCCGGCTTTTGGATCTTGTTCCAAAAATCGCTGATCTATTTCCAGCTCTAGATTCGCCGCTCGATTTCAGAAAGCGGGGATGCGAGGTAGGCCAATACCGTCGGATCCCCAAGAAGCTCCGATTTTTGAAAGATAGAGGGATTGAAGGATTTTAAGCACCTCCAAACCACGGATTTGGGATTAAAGAGCTCTGTTTGTGGTTGATTTGCTGTCGAGGAAGGAAGCTTCAATTTCTGTTCTTCTCACAGCATAAGTGCACAACCCTTAATCAGTTCAAACCCAAGAGAGAATAGTTCTTTGCCTACACACATTCAAAAGTCACAACCACACAAAATTCATCATTGTAAGGCCTTCAATTAATGTTCTTAATGGGGAATTTAAAAGATAAATTTAACACGGCTATACTACTCCTACAATCCTATATCATTAACAACCAGGGATCAGAGTATCAAATCATAACAACACATTTGAACGAACAGTAAACTGTAACCATCAGAGCATTTGTATCCATTCTTACATAACTTACACAAGATTATAGGTAAAAAAAATTCATACCTGTACAAAGAGCTCCAAGAAAGCATATATGTCATGTCTAATCAGCTCAATTTATTGCTTCTTAGCTACCCTTAAAAGTCTTTTGCTCATCAAAGATTCATCAGTTACTGGTTTATATCAAGAAATTCTAAGAAAATATGTGCACTAAGAACATCATCAATAGAACAAAGTTGAATTTTGTGAAGCCTTTTATCTATCTTGATTCTTGTAAAAAAAGACTGAAATCCCTAAATCTAACGAGCAATGATACAGGCGCAAAGAAACAAACCAATTCAATGACACCTACCAAACCAAAATTGCAAGAAAACCGAAGGAAATTGAACACTTCACCATCTCAAAGTTGTAGCAGGCCAACAAAATCCCCATCTTTAAAATTGAACTTCTTCCCTTCAGTTTCATACAACTCTGCGCAATCTTTCATTGTAGAACCTCTAAGCCGCTGAGGAAGCTCCTGAAATCTTTTATTGTAGAACCTCTACGCAACCTTTGAGTACTTCGGCTCCTCAACGCCTTTCTCTGCGTCGAGCGTCTCCAAATCCTTCAACACAATCGCAAAACCTAATAAAAAAACTCGGATTCCTCTCCAATTTCTAATAACTTTCACATAATTAAGCAGGAGAAAGAACGGGACCTGGGAGTTGCGAGTGCAAACGATGTTGGCGCCTGAGAACTTGTCGAAGAGGCGAATCACGAAGAAATCGAGGGCTTCATCGCAGTGGACGTTACCGCTGTGAGTGCCTACTTGCTTGACGGAGATGGAGCTGCCATTGGTGAAGAACAAACCTTGGCCTGTTTTGGAACGACGGAGGGAGAAACGGAGGAAGAGACCTTGGCCTCCATGAGAGAACGACGGAAGGAACAGATTTTGGCCTCCATGAGTGAACAACGGAGGGAGAAAAGGAGGAGAAGATTTTGGTTCAGAGAGTTGTAGATCGAGGGCATGAGAAGAATAGAGAGGAAAGAGAGAACGACGGTGAGTGGGTGACCTAAAAAAGAGAGATGCGTCTGTTTTTGGAAGGTGAGCGGGTTATGAAAATTTTCTAAGTCTCAAAATTTCAATTCCGCGCTTTAAAAAAAAAAAAAAAGTGTTTTTAATATCGGTTGATAAAAATGACTGATGTCTCTCTTTTTATTAACATCACAAATTTAGATATCGATATTATATAGTTATTTAACATCATGCGTTTTTCTGACTGATGTAAATTGTGTGATGTCTAATGACATAATTCTAGTAGTGTTGATTCTCTACACACCAATTTAGTCCTACGAGTTTTAAAAAGGCATGATTGCTACTATGGATTAAGATTCGCTACGAGAAATCTATAAAATCCTCGCAATAATCTCAACTAGTTGTACGGACTAGACGAAATCAACAATATTCACAAAAGAATCAATATGAATCAATAGGAATAGAACAAGAATAGAAATCTCAAAACTTTATCAAACCAAAGCTTCAATCCATAGACGAAACGAAAGAGTTTAGCACTCCATATCCATGGCCATGGAGGCTCCTCTCTAGGGTTCTCTCAATTGATAATCTCCAAGTGCATAAACTAATGAATTCGATCCTAAAATAAAACCCTAAAACGTCCTTAAAAAGCCTCAAAAGAGTCGGCTTAAATAATTCTAAAAACTAATTAAAGAGATAAAAAGTCTATTTAGCAAATTCGGCGTTTCTGCAGAAGCCGCGGGGCTGCCAGACGATAAGCGAAATCCTTCGTCAATGCTTCGGGCCACGGGGCAGCTTTTACTGTTCGCAGAAATTTTTCTTCTTCGAATTTGGTTCCGATATCAACACGAAAGTTGCATATCTCGGAAAGAGCTTTCCAACGCATGCTTATAATAGTCAATCGGACCACCGAGGCCTCCAGAAAGTGCGAAACAAGTTCAGCATATCTAGTGACAACTTCTACGGAGTTGTTCTTCACTTAGGCTCTGTAACTTCGATTCCGCTCCCGGGCTCTTCACTTTTCCCCCTCCTCTTCACTCTTCCTTCATACATGAGCTTCCTCATTCCTCGTCGGATCCACATATACCTGAAATAATCCATAAAAGCGTGTAGATTCCAACTCTACCAACAAAACAAGTATAAATGCAATTCTAGCCTAAACCATGCATTATATACATCTAAATCACGATAAATGCATCCTAATATGCCTACCTAAATGTATGCTATCAGACCCTAAATTTGAGTTTATAGGTAATATTATGGATGATTATTATATTATATTAATTATTAACATGTGTGAAATATTAAAATATGATGACATAATCAAGTTTTTTCCAAGTACGCCTAGGCACCGCCTAGGCGCTCGCCAAACCGCCTAGGCGCTAGGCGGCCACCCACCGCCTAGCGGTCGCCTAGCACCTTTTAGAACACTCTATCGACCTGCACAGCTTGATATCGACCAATTCCTATAGAAACACAAACAAGCAGTGATCTTGCTGGATCGAGTATTAGAAGTCGATATCAACCAGTGTTGGTCGAAATCGAGTAAATGGCAGAAACAAAAACAAGCAGAAGTCGATATCGACCAAGTGCAACACCATATCGACCAGGTCAGTACCCAATATCGACCGGCTCAGAAGACTACCGATCGACCAGAAGACTCGATATCGACCTGTGTAAGTTGATTTCGAGTGAATTGCAGAAAACGTAACGGAACTAACAATCGCAGATTTTGAAATAAACAATGTAAAAGAAAACTTCCAAAATCGGGGTTTGCGATAACGATAACCAAACATGCATAAGGCAAGATAAAGAGAAATAATCATGCAATCACATCAAAGGATCAAGCTTTCTCCTTTTCCAACCATTAGACAACTATTTCAAGAAACCCTAATTGTATCTACCAATTTTATGTTTATAATCCAAGTTGATAACCTGAATCACTAATAATTAGGTAATAAACATATAAAAGGCAGTGGATGATCAAAACACAATAAAGGTCGAATATTTTCCTCAAACACGCATGGCTATCGTCGGGCTCACCCTGACCCAAGAAGTAGGTGGACTACTCCCTCGTCATCATATGAAAACTCATCAATAATAAAAGGGAAATAACTGGCATTAATGAAATAAAACAAAGCCTACAACCGACTGAAGCCAATTCGCACTCTCTCTCTCTCTCTCTCTCTCTCTCTAGCTCTATCTCTCTCCTACTCTTCTCTTGTGTGTAAATTGGAATCTATAAAAACTAGCCCCATTGGATTTATTTATAGGCCTTAATCCTTGCTAATCAAGGTAACGAATATCTATCATCTATTTGAAGATATAATTCTACTTGGAAATAAATAAATCTAATTTGGTAGACAAGATGTATCCTAAAGGGTAATTAAATGTTCCCCCCTTAGGATAGATAAAAAGATAAAAAAGATAAAATATCTCTCAAAACTTCATGTGCAAGTAATCTTCAGTCGGAATATCTTCATATGACTCGCAATCGACTTTGTACTCGATCTGGGAGTTGGTCAACATCGACCAAAGTTGGTCGATATCGAGTTATGTTGCTCGGCTTCGGCTTCTAGTCACTGGATATTGGACTCTGGCAGGGATTTCGAGTGGATTTTGGTCGATATCGACCAAAGGTGATCGATATTGAGTGGTCTAGTCGATTTCTGGCATTCTTGGTCGATGGGATCTACTTGATATCGACCAATGGTGGTCGATATCGACCTATTTGACAGTTCTCCGCATTTTGTAACCGTCTTAAAACGCACTTTCCCGAGTCCTCGTTCATCCGATGGACGCATATAAATATGCGTTGGAAAGCTCTTTTCGAGGGCTTCAACTCTCATGAAGACATCAGAACTTGATTCGGAGTGATGGATTGCGAAAAGTGAACTTTTCTCCAGCTGCACCATCCTTAGCTTCTTCATGACTTTCTTATAAGTTCCAAAGTGCGTCCGATTTCTGCGAAATTAAACAGAAACTAGTGTAGACTACATAATTTGGAAAATAAGCCTAAACTACATAGATTATGCTGCATAGATTATGTACTATTCTAGCCCAAATGCATGATATGTATACAGAAATCGGTATAAGAGTCAATGTAAAAGATGGCAAATTAAGCGGAAAAAAAAACCCCATACTTAAGCATGCTTGTCCTCAAGCAATACTTTTAATGGTCATACAGGGGAAGAAACAAAACTCTCAACATATTAGATCCATTCTCATATGACCCTGCAATCAATTACCATCATCGAAAAGTTACTAGTGTTACAAATTCCTGCATGTGCAATAAAAAGCAACATTTACTCACAAAAGAAGGGTTGTGCAAAAAGATTCCATACGACAAAGCATTAATAATCAACAGGACTTTAATTTAAGTTCTTGGTGAAGAAAAGGTAAAAGGAAAAGTGGTGGACTATTTTTGGGCAATGTGGTGTTAATAATTTGGGTAGAACTCTTTTTGCTTTCTTTCTTTTTTGTACTTTTTCCTTCAGAATTTCCACATCACTCATCCTCTCTTACTCTTCGCTTTTTTTTTTCACTTATATGCTTATACCTCTCTAACATCAGCACTGCCTTCTCGCGAGTCGCAAACATGTGTGTCATGAATGGCCCCGGATACTTAGTGGTTTGGACTCCTCTCCTTGGTGTCCTATCCTACGGAACTATTATCTCGATGCAAGAAGGGCCGATCTACCTTTATCTCCTGAGGTGACCGGATTTTCTTTCACTCATTAAATTTTCTATAATTTTTTTCAATTTCCTGCCAAACTCCAAATATAATGATAACAACACAACAACCATATAACATTCTCCATAACGCGACACCATTCTCAACATAATCCCCGGATATGAAATAAGGTAAAGAATATGCAATATTTAGATCATGTGGAGCAATATATGAAATAAGGCATAATGTGGTTTTGTGATTCATAAGCATATGTATGGCTAGGGAATATAAACATATGAGCATTATATGGAAATATAAAGTCCTTCATCCTCTTATCATGCAACATGTCAAAACCAACTTCAAATGTACCACCTTTCATGGTTTTCATAAAAATATGCACTTCATTGTGACTTCCATTTTCTAGGCAATATTATGTTATATCTCTAATGAATCCAATTTTTCATCGTCGAGTTCAATTAAAACTTCTATGACATTAATCAAAAAATTTAATGGGTGTAATGTTTATGAACTTTGGAAAACATGCATAAAAGCTCATAAATAAAATATGAAATCCAAAGTAGCCGTGTATAAGCAATTCGAAAAATAAACTTTAAATATGCACACATATGGTCAAATAAAGTCAAATATGCACAAAGTAAGCCCTTCCCCCACCCCATACTTAAACATTACAGTGTCCTCACTGTATAAAAAGAAGGGTAAAGAAAGAAACTTAAGAGACAGATGTGTAGAACATTGGAATAAGTGACGAAGATTTCTGTTGGATAGGTCGATATCGAGTTGATCTGGTCGATATCGACTAGGTTTACTCGAAATCCATCGGTTCCATGCTTCAGGGTGACTTCTGGTTGGTCACCGCAATTCCTGGTCGATCACCACAATTCCTGGTCGATATCGACCTATCTGGTCGATATCGAGTCACCTGGAAATTTTTATTTTTTTACTCACTTGGGGTTTCGGTCTATATCGACGAAGCTTGGTCGATATCGACCGAAAACCACACCTACTTGGATTTCACTCTGTAGTGGCCCTCGAAGGAGTCAATATCGAGTACAGTCACTCGATATCGACCGAAGGCAATCCGATTTCGACCTCTTTTTTGTTGCATCAACCTTTGTATATTCTTCTGGGTGTCTCTCCGCTATCCTGCATCTATCAAGGAGCAAAGAAAACTTGTATGAAGTAAGAGAGATAATGGAAAGAAATAAAAATTAAGGAAAAAGAAAAAAAATAACGGGTTGCCTCCTGTAAGTGCTAGGGTTTAAGTCGCTAGCTCGACCTACTTTCCAGTTAGCCGTAGCCTGGCTCATCTTTTTCCGGAGGTATAGGTGGGTCTGGTGGTTCCTCCGGTGGTGGGAAGCATGAAATGTCATATGGGGAATCATATGAAGAAGTTTAAATCTCCCCGAGTGAACGCTCCACGGCTCCACCCATTTATCTTCCTGGGCTCCAGCTAGTCTGCATAAAGGAAGATATAAAGAAAATTGAATTACCTCATCATTGTCTCTCTTCCGCTTCATAGGTTGACTTGTTTGCACATCTCCACCACAGCAAAACGGTGGAGTCGGAAGAGATACTTCCACCTCATCCAGTTGAACTTCATGCCACTTTGAGAGGACCCCATACTTGAACACGAACATCGGTTTCTCAAAATCGTTGGGGATCCCCTTCACCTTGTAAGGTAAAAGCGATTTTGAAACACCATGGGCAACGGTGTCCGACTTCTTCTTTTCTAGCTTTTTTTATTCTTGGGGTCCTTCAAATTTATTTTCAAAGATAGATAGCAAAGTTGGAATTGAGATCGCGGAAGGACATACCTGGGTACCGACTGAAGATGGGCTGACATCGACTAGGTGTTGGTCGAGGTCAACCTCAAGTTTGGATCCTTCTTCTAGCGGGATTGGGGCTTCTGGTGGTGATTCTGACGATGCTTGTAGCTTCCTAAATGCGTGTACACCCTTAAGCCATGCCTCCTCAACAACCATGTATAACCATCTCAGATATTCCAATTCCTTTGCATATTGTCTCTCTCTCTTTCCCTTTCGGCCCATGTTTCGAAACACTCGAAGGTGTCCTGCATCCACCTATAGAAGAAAACTCAAAGAAAAACGTGAAAAATAGGTACCTAGGGGGAGAATGATCGCTTCCCCAACAGCGACGCCAATTTGTTGTAAGAGGAAATCGTGATTGCAAATAAAATATGAATAAAATAAAGCAAACCGATTTGGTTCTCAGCAAATAATGTTCAAGACTCCCTCCCGATGTAGCAAAAGGAAGTCATGATCGATCCACAAGGAAGTTGGTCAACGAATCTCAGGTAGCTGATATCTCACGTCGGATTTCGACCTTAGGATATTCACTCGATATCGACCAGTAGGCAGTTGATATCGAGCAAATCCAGTCGATTTCTGGCAATTCTGCAGACATCAATCAATATCGACCAAGGCACTCGATATCGACATGCACATCACGATATGGCCCAGTTCCTGCGGAAACACAAACAAGCAGCGATCTTGCTAGATCAAGTATTAGAAGTCGATATCGACCAGTGTTGGTCAAAATCGAGTAAATGGCATAAACAAAAACAAGCAGAAGTCGATATCGACCAAGAGCAACTCGATATCGACCAGGTCACTACCCAATATAGACCGGCTCAGAAGACTGCCGATCGACCAGAAGACTCAATATCGACTTGTGTAAGTCGATTTCGAGTGAATTGCAGAAAATGTAACGGAACTAACAATCACAGATTTCGAAATAAACAATGAAAAAGAAAACTTCCAAGATCCGGGTTTGCGATAACGATAACCTAACATGCATAACGCAAGATAAAGAGAAATAATCATGCAATCACATCAAAGGATCAAGCTTTCGCCTTTTCCGACAATTAGACAACTATTTCAAGAAACCCTAATTGTATCTACCAATTTTATGTTTATAATCCAAGTTGATAACCTGAATCTCTAATAATTAGGTAATAAACATATAAAAGGCAGTGGATGATCAAAACACAATAAAGGTCGAATCTTCAACCTCAAACACGCATGGCTATCGTCGGGCTCACCCCGATCTTAGAAGTAGGTGGACTACTCGCTCTTCATCATAGGAAAACTCATCAATAATATAAGGGAAATAACTTGCATTAATGAAATAAAACAAAGCTTACAACCGACTGAAGCCAATTCGCTCTCGCCAAACAACTCCTCTCGGCCTCTCTCTCTCTCTCTCTCTCTCTCTCTCTCTCTCTCTCTCTCTCTCTCTCTCTCTCTCTCCTACTCTTCTCTTGTATGTTAATTGGAATGAATAAAAACTAGGCCCATGGGCTTTATTTATAGGTCTTAATCATTGCTAATCAAGGTAAGGAATATGTATCATCTATTTAAGGATATAATTCTACTTGGAAATAAATAAATCTAATTGGGCAAACAAGATAAATCTTAAAGGGTAATTAAATGTTCCCCCCCCCCCCCTATGATAGATAAAAAGATAGAAAAGATAAAATATCTCTCAAAACTTCATGTGCAAGTAATTTTCACTCGGAATATCTTCATAGGACACGGAATCGACTTTTTACTCGATCTGGGAGTTGGTCGATATCGACCAAAGTTGGTCAGTATCGAGATAAGTTGCTCGGTTTCGGATTCTAGTCACTCGATATTGGACTCTTGCAGGGATTTCGAGTGAATTTTGGTCAATATCGACCAAAGGTGGTCGATATTGACCTCTTCAATGTTGCTCCCAATGGTCTGGTCGATTTCTGGCACTCTTGGTCGACGGGATCCACTCGATATCGACCAACAGTGGTCGACAATGAGCTATTTAACAGTTCTCTGCATTTTGTATCCATCTTAAAACGCACTTTATCGAGTCCTCGTTTGTCCAATTGACGCATATCAATATGTGTAGGAAGCTATTTTCGAGGGCTTCAACTCTCATCAAGACATAATCACTTGATTCGAAGTGATGGATTGCGAAAAGTGGGATTTTCTCCCGCTGCACCATTCTTAGCTTCTTCATGACTTTCTTTTAAGCTCCAAACACTTGATTCGGAGTGATGGATTGCGAAAAGTGGGATTTTCTCCCGCTGCACCATTCTTAGCTTCTTCATGACTTTCTTTTAAGCTCCAAAGTGCGTCCAATTTCTACGAAATTAAACAGAAACTAGTGTAGACTCTATAATTTGGAAAATAAGTATAAACTACATAGATTATGTACTATTCTAACCCAAATGCATGATATGTATACAGAAATCGGTATAAGAGTCAATGTAAAACATGGCAATTTAGGTGCACAACAAGCCTTTCTCAATATAATCAAGATCAAGGAAAAATAGAAAGAGAGGTATACTAACCTTAAAGACTCTGCGCTTCTATAGTCTACTGCTTAGTCCCATTTATAATCTTGGCAGACGCACCAACATATCAAATCAGTGACCGATACTCTACCATATCCTCCAATGATTGTGGCAAAGAGTTGAAACCAGTTATTGGCAATTGGAATGAGTTGAAACCAACCTTTCAGAAATTTCCATACATACCTTACTTTCTTCCTTACCTCTTTGGCTTTCATTAAGACTCCGATGATTGGGGATAAGAGAGAAGACTAATTGAGAACCTAAATGTTCCCTTGGACCTTTTCTTGCAACGCTATCAGTTTCTCCCTGTTGATAGTTTTCTTCTTGATCTTCTTTCCAGCTTTGGCCTTCTGACAGGCCACTTGAGCCGCCAAGGATGCATGGGCATCACCCATGAGTTTTTTGCCCTCCGGCGTCCCCTTTCGGGTATTAGACTTTTTAGGGGCAGGATCTTCTACCACCATTGGTTGCTTCCCTTTGTCCACTCAAGAAGGAGCCATGATCAAGACAGTAGTAAGACAAGTGTTAGAGCTTGACAGTAAGAAAGTGGTGAAACCGTGGAAGAGAAGAGGAGAAGTGGAGGTGCAAGTAATTGGGCACCACACAGCTTCCATTAAATAGAGGATTTCGATCGAGAAAGGGGAGAGGAAGAAGGAGAGAGAACAAACCCTCCAGGATGAAGAAAAGAGCCCCAAGAAAATTTTTTGTAGTAACCCATCCCGGCCATCCCTTGCTAGAGAACCCTAGAGCCAAACGGAGTTGGCCAAGTAGCTATAGTACTGGCGTCCGTACACCACAAATTGGGCCAAGGCGGTGGTCGATTTGACCAGTTCAGAGCAATCATCGCCTGATTCACTCCCCAATCGTAACAAATTTGAAATGGAGCAAGGGAATTGAGGTAAAACCTAATTTCATACGCTAACCCCAAATTAGGGGAAAGCCAATCGGCTATTAGAAAATCGCCAACAATCAGCCTACGGAAGTAACCGATCCAAAGGATAATGGGGATAGTAGGCCAGTCATCCATACTCAGGATTGGGATCGGAAGAAGAAGGAAGACAGGGGTATACGACCAAGTTAGGTTCTTCAAAGGGGATAGGGTTTCAAAGAGACAGATCGGGGAAGGCAAGAGGAAAAGCTTCGCGCGTGAAAGCGCGTTCTTTTCACTGGATGGGTTTCTCATATATTTTCTTTTCTTTTTAATTGGGTTCAGGGGAACAATTTTTTTTATTATTTGAAGCAACGTCTTTCTTTTATTTTCAATATTGAAAGGCGGGTCCCACCAATCTTCTAACATCAACTCCTACACGCGCCTAGTCCGAAGGAGAGTAAGGTTGTTCACACTGCGGGTCCCACTTCTTATTTATATATAAAAAAATATCTTTTAATCCTGGTCATTCATCATAAAACGATCAAAGATCCACAATTTTGGATAAGATACACCCTTAGACTTATGCACAATAGATCCATACTATATATATATATATAGAGGGAAAATCATATGTACTCAGCTCTAAATGTGTATCATGTGAACAAATTAGAGCCGTTGATTTAGTGAAAACAAGAGGCTGAGATTATTTGATTAAATAAATTAATTAATAATTAAAAACACAATCTCACCAAAAAGTCTAGCGTGTGTGCACTCACAACCAGTGTTCTAAAATTCGGCCTTGGCGGCCGCCAAGACGGCGCCAAGACGCTTGGCGGTGACCTCCCGCTACGACATGGACCTTGGCGGGCGTTCTTGGCGGAAGCATGCCTTTGCAGCTGTGGCAGGAGAGCTTGGCGGGCGCGGAACGGGCCTTGGCGGGGCGGGACGGTTGTGGCTGCCAAGACGGATTAACAAAATTTCAAGTCTTTTCTTCGACAAATCCGTTCTTACAATTTCTGAATCCTTCAATTCGTTCTTTGATCGCCCCTTTGGCTTCTTCGATCTCTGGCGAGTGTCGAGTGGCGTCTCTGCTCGAGTGCTCAATTGTTCTGGCGGTGCACTGATGGTGCTTGACTAGAGCGCTGAACTACTCTCGCTGTCTCGCATCTCTCTCTCTCTCTCTCTCTCTCTCTCTCTCTCTCTCTCTCTCTCTCTCTCTCTCTCTCTCTCTCTCTCAACTGCAGTGCATAAATAAGTTGCAAACTTGCAGAACGAACAACCGATGAACAATTGGGAATTTGTGAATTCTTTTTTTTTGGTCCTTAGGGAATTTGTGAATTCTGATTTGTGATTATTACGAACAGCAGGGTTTTTTTTTGTTTTTGGACGCGGGGGGTTCCGAGGTTACGAACAGCAGGGTTTAGTTGATTGGAGTATATATGGTATTGATTGGATAACCCAGTAACTTAGTTGCTTGTTTAATTTTTTGATTACTTTCTTATATATTGATTGGAGTATATTTGAGTACTGGTTTGATTTGTTTGATTACTTTCTTATTGATTGGAGTATATTCGACTAGTATTATAGTGTATAAACAATCACTTTTATATAAGTTTATGCCACTTTTTGTTTCTATAAAAAATGTCACTTTTTTTGTACGTTTTGAGCCGAATAACGTTAAAAAGGTTATGACTTAATCACTTAACATTATGTTTTGTTAATGTAGAGATGGTAAAGACTTTAGAAATGAATAAGTATTACATCATATTTATTCTAGTCCTAGTATAGGGGTAAATATAAGAAAATACTAAGAAAACGTTTTGTCCGTCAAGAATCCGTCAATAAGGCCGCCGAACCGTCTTGGCGCTTGGTGGTACCTCACCGTCGAGCATCCGCCGAGCGTTTTTTAGAACATTGCTCACAACCCTACCCATATATCCCACTTTTCCATCCCAGTAGATAGAGATAAAGCAATCGACGATTATGGAGAGGGACACTCCATATTCTTGTTAGAGTGATAAACGGTTTTTAGTCGCGTAAACCGTATCAAAATAAATTCGAACCTACCTAACTAATGTAGTGTGGTAAGTACGAGTCGATCACAAAGAGAATCAAGTTTTTCATAAGTTCAATTTATTTACCAATTAGTATGAAACGGGGGGTTTTGAGTGGTGATAATAAGAAAAAACATAAAATAAACTATAAACAAATTGATGGAGATAACGATTAATAAAATAGTTTCACCTACAAATATCCACTTTATTTGGTTGAAATGATACTTGTAACTTCTTCTCGTCGTTTTAGATTTCCTATGAATGCCCTTGTCCCGACCTAATATAGTTACTAGTCCAATCAGTCCTAGAAACCCTTATCAATTGAACAGTCCCTAAAGAAGGATTTAACCCAACTGATGGCTTTAAGTTCAGAGATTAACTAAGGTATTTTCCGTCCCTAAAGATGGATTTAACAACACATCCAACTTCCTACTCATTCAATTAGTTCAACCAGCCCTAAAGGAACAAGTTTGCTACTTAGGTTAAGGTTCACAACCAGGAATCTACGAAACCCTACCAATTGAATTGATTCTACCAAGTTGATCAGACAAGCTAGAATAAAATAATCAACAATAAAGCGCAAAAAAGTCAAAATATTCAATATAGGAAATAAGGAAATTCAGAAAACTCACAATCAATCCAAATAAAGCTTCAAATCGTAAGCAAAACGAGAGAGTTTAGATCTCCATGAAAATAAAACAAAACATAAATAGGATTTAGGGTAAACTAAAGTCAGTCCGCTGTGGTCACGTTCGGCCTCCCCCCACGTTTTACCGTATGAATGTATATATAGTATAATAAACCTCTCCCTAATCTATTATTCTATCCTACTCCGTAATATAGATATATAATATTATATAACTAATTCTATCTAATCTAAATTATAGTATTAATCGGCAACACACTAGTGCTCCAAGCCGTGTAGATCCTTCGGAATAAAATTCATTAGACCCGATCTCGTATAAATTGAATAGCTCGGCCCAATCTCCCACAGTTTACAATGCAATTTATTCCAAGTTTGCTCTAAAATATCTGAAATAAATAAAATATGGGTGTAGATTTCGAAAACTAAATAATACAAATTAACTATAAAAATATGTAAAATATGCATAAAAATTACTTAATCTAATATGCAATTATACGACTAAAATAGACTCTATCATAGAGCTCCGGTGGTGGCGATGCTGGGTGATAGCAAAGCAAGCTCCGACGATTACGAAGGTGGAGGGTGAATGCATCAATTCGCAGAGGGGCGATTTTGAAGTGAGCGAGGGCTCCGACGATTACTTTGGAGGGTAGGTCGAAGGTGGACCGAACAGTGACACAAGGGGTTGTCCGACATCCTCTAACCAGAAAGCGGCGCCACCACACCGTCTGCACCGTGGGTGAGGTCATCATTTTTTTTTTCATAAAATTAGTTTTTTTTTTTGTTTTAGGGTTTCAGTGGGTCGGCGCCGGTTGTTGACAATCGTTCTCTCTTTTTTCTAGCCTTTGGTTGCTTCTATGGTTTAATAAAGTCACATACTCATGATCAGCTATTCCATTGTAGCAAATTCCATTGTTCCAAAAAAAAAGTGGATGGAAGATTGTAGAATAAGATTAATTTTAGTTTATGCAGAAGGTGTATGTGATTGTGATACGTTTATTGATCTTAAGATCAATTGATTGAATCAATTGAAGAACAAGATTAACACTCATAGAACACTCAGAAGAAGAAGAAGAGAATAAACAAAGCTCCCATAAACCGAAGTTGTATTACTTTGAAAAACAAGTTTCTGTATACACAGGGTTTCTTATTTATAGAACAAACAAATGCAGTTCACACACACTCACTAGCCTACACGTGGAAGGTTGTTACAGCAACAACTTCTTGAATCTTCTAACTGCTGCTCCAACAGCTGCTCCAGCTCAGCAGCTCCAGCTCAGCATCTTAGATGATCACGAAGCTCCAACACTCCTCCTCAAGTTATGAGTTTGAACACATTCACAACTCCTAACTTGCTCATCATTTTCTCATAGATGTCCTGTGTCACTGTCTTAGTAAAGATGTCAGCAGGTTGTTCTTTGGTGGATACATAGCCAAGAGTAATTTCATTGCTTAGAACCTTGTTCCTTACAATGTGACAATCACCTTCAATGTGCTTTGTCCTTTCATGGAACACGGGGTTCTTTGCTATGTGTATAGCTGACTGGTTATCACAGTGTAACTCCACAGACCCTGTAGTTACTCCTAGAGCCTTTAGCAACTTCACCAGCCATGTTTTACTTCACAACATGTCATAGCCATGGATCTGTATTCAGACTCAGCAGTTGACATTTCCACATATGTCTGCTTCTTGGTTCTCCAAGATATCATAGATTTTCCTAGAAGAATGCAAAATCCAGTGAGTGATTTCCTAGTCATTGGGCAGCTTTGCCAGTCTGCATCACAGAAAGCCCTTAGCTGTAATCTGGAATCCTTTGCCAATAGAAGTCCTTGTCCTGGTGCCTTCTTTAGATACCTCAACACATGCTTTGCTGCTTGCCAATGCTCAGTGGTGGGTGAGTGCATGAATTGGCTCAACATCTGCACTGCATAGCACATATCAGGTCTTGTGATAGTTAGGTAGATCAGTTTCCCAACCAGTCTTCTATAGGCAATTGGATCTACTTCTTCTTTGCTGCCTTCCATGTCCAGTTTTACTCTTGGATCAAGTGGTGTGGCCACAGGTTTGGCATCAGACATTCCTGCTTCAGCTAGGAGCTCCAATGCATACTTTCTCTGGTTTAGAAAGATTCCTTTGTCACTTCTGTCAATCTCTATGCCCAGAAAGTATCTCAACTCTCCCAGTTCTTTCATTTGGAAATGCTTATGCAGGTGAGCTTTAAGTTTAGCTATTTCTGTTCCATCCTTCCCTGTGATGATCATATCATCCACATATACAAGTAAGGCTGTAATACTTTCTTTATTTCTTCTTACAAACAAGGAGTAATCTGCCTCAGATTGTTCATATCCTGCAGCTCTTACCACATCTGAAAACATTGCAAACCATTGTTTTGGAGCTTGCTTGAGCCCATACAATGACTTTTGCAGTTTGCATACCACATCAGTTTGATGTTTCATACTCTGTGACTCCCCCTGAACATCAGACTGAGCAGATTTCAAGTGATAGTATGCAGGAGGAAGCTCCATATATACCTCCTCTTCTAGATCACCATGTAAGAAGGCATTAGTGACATCTTATTGTGAGATATGCCAGTTCTGTATAGCAGCAACTGCAAGAATAGTTCTTACACTGATCATTTTTGCTACTGGAGCAAAGGTTTCACTATAGTCAATGCCCTCCACTTGACTGAAACCTCGAGCTACTAATCTAGCTTTATGCCTATCCAGACTTCCATCAACCTTTAGTTTGAGTTTGAAGAGCCATTTGCAAGTGACAACTGATTGATGCTCAGGTCGAGGGACCAGAGATCATGTGTCTGTCCTTTCAAGTGCATTCAATTCAGTGGTGATGGCTTGACACCATTCCCTGCAGTGTAGAGCTTCTTTCACAGTAGATGGTTCAGTTAGTGGTGCACTATTTGTGATGAAGGTGTTGTAAGCAGAGGGACAAGATGCATAAGAGATGACTGAAGATATGGGGTAAGGAGAAGAGAACTTACTGTTGGAAGAAGAGTTTGCAGAGATAGAGACATCTGGGATTGTACACACATAGTCCTTCAACCACCCTAGGGGTTTGGAAAGTCTGGAAGAGTGCCTGATCTCAGGTGGTGGTGGTGGTGTGGGAGATGTAGAAATCTCAGGGTTAGGTGATGGAGGAAGATCATCAAACATGGGTGGGACAGGTGATGGTGAATAATCAGCCAGAGTTTTAGTTGTTGTGTCTGGGTTTAGTGAGATAGGAGAGGATGTGTTTGATGGTATAATTGGTGTGAAAGGTTAGTCATCCACATACTGATGTTGGGATGAAGACTGAGTAGGGACACTGGTTGGTATTGTAGACGGGGATGCAGAAGCAAAAGGAAAATAATCCTCTACAAACTGAACATCTCTACTAACATAACATTTTTTAGTTTATAAATTGTAAACTTTGTAGCCTTTAAAACCATAAGGGTAACCTAAGAACACACAAGGGTTTGACCTTGGCTCAAATTTCTTGTGGTGATGAAAACTTGTAGACATGTAACACAGACATCCAAAAACTTTTAGTCTAGGATAATCTGGTGGGATACCAAATAAGACTTCATAGGGTGATTTGTTTTGTAAAAGAGGTATAGGTAATCTATTTATGAGAAATGTGGGAGTTAAAATGCAATCACCCCAGAATTTTATTGGTAAAGAAGCATGAAACCTAAGAGCTCTAGCTGTTTCAAGAATGTACCTATGCTTCCTCTCAACACGTCCATTCTGTTGAGGGGTAGCAGTACATGAGCTCTCATGTTGAATGCCTTTTGAGAGTAAAAAATTCCTCATCTCAGAGTTTACAAATTCAGTACCTTGATCAGTTCTTAAAATTTTGACTCTAGTGTCAAATTGGTTTTCCATTTTTAAAATGAACTGCTGTAAGACAGAAGCAGTTTCAGATTTGTAAGTGAGTAAATGAGCCCACACACTCCTACTCTTGTCATCAACAATAGTTAGAAAATATTTTTTGCCATTGAAGGTAGGAGATTCATAAGGACCCCAAAGATCACAATGCACAAGTTCAAAAATATTTTTAGCATGAGATGAACTGTTGTAGAAAATATTTCTTATTTGCTTTGCCAGGGGACAAACTGAGCATAAAAGGTCTGTATGCTTATTCATATCAGAAGAAATGCAAGGTAGATGTAAGAGTTTTTCAATAGGAGCATGACCTAGTTTGAGATGCCACAAGGCATTAGAGTCAGACTTACAATGTGTAGAAGGCAAAAACATAGGGAGGGTAGGGCTGTTGGCACAAAATTTGGTGTGATCATCATCAGCTTTTTGAGACTCTTCAATCAGGTTTGGTATTTCAGTTTCAGGAACCAAGTGATACAATCCATCAATGTCTCTACCAGCTGCAATGCTCCTCTTCTTTACAGGGTCCTGAATGAGGCACATCAAAGGTCTGAGATTTATATGATAGTGTAAGGTATTTACTAAGGTACTGAGAGATATAAGATTGAGCTTGAAGTCAGGTATGTAGAGTACATTATGCAAAGACAAAGAGGGTGTGAGATGTGTAGTACCAGAGTGTGTAATTAGGCTTGTATGGCCATCAGGAAAATGTATCTTGCATGGAGGAAACATAGGGACAATATTGGTTAGGTGTTTGAGATCACAAGTCATGTGGTAATTTGCACCACTATCTAGAAGCCATCTATCTATTAAAGAAGTGACTACACCACAGAAAAGAGTACCTGCCAAGTTCACTTCATGATGTTTGTCTGCTTGAGGCTGATTCATGGCATCCAGAAGAGAGATCATCATCCTTTCCTGGTCTAGAGTGAGATTCTGAAACAGGTTTGGTTGAGATTTTGGAGCTTTCTCAGAGGTTGCAGCATTTGCTCTATATTTTGTGCTCCCAGATCCTGCTTTCTTGCTGTCTACACTGTATGTTTGACCAGGTTTCTGTGGTTTATACTTGCTCTTGGAATGCCAGCTTGGATACCCCATTACTTCCCAGCATTTCTCAAACGGGTGATTTCCCTCACAGTGTATGCACTTCTTCTTTCTAGCTGGGTTTGGATCACCATCTTTCTTGCTGAACATTGCTGTGGCATCTGGTGGTGACTTGACACTAGTATCTGGCTTCTTGTTGCTGGTCTCATCTTGAACCAACAAAGAGTGTGCATAGCTAGCAGTTGGAAGGGGAGAGCTCAACAAGAACTGTCTTCTTGGAACAACATATTGCTCATTCAACCCCATGAGAAATTTGATCAATTTCTCTTCACTTTCAGTAGCTTCAATTCGAGAATTCACACTGCACTCACAATTTCCACATGTGCAGCGTATTGGAGGACACAGACCTGTCAATTGCTGCCAGGTTCCCTTGAGTTTGGTGAAGTACTCCGTGATACTCGTGCTCTTTTGCTCGCAATCCTGCAGTTCCTTTTTGATTTGAAACACAAGAGGTCCATTTTTCTACCCAAAGCTCTCATGGAGATCACCCCACATTTCTTTGGCAGAATCAAACTCATCTAGAGTAGCATAGATTTCTTTTGACACAGTATTCAGGATCCATGAGCAAACCATGTCATTTCCTCTATTCCAAAAAGCCGAATTTTCAGAGGTTTCAACTAATGATCCATCTATGAATCCTACTTTGTTCTTGACTGACAATCCTTTCATTACAGCTTTCTTCCATCGACGAAAATTCTCGCTTGTAAGCTGAATTGAAGTAAGAATGATACCTGAGTTGTTGGAGGGATGGATGAATAGAGGACTCTGCAAATCCATGGCCGAGATCACATCGCTTCGACGTCGCTCTAATCTCTCTCCAGATCGGTTTGTGTGTTCTTCGTTGAGCGCCATAAAGGCCTGATTGATTTCGCAGCAAGAACGAGATCAAACACAACAATTTGATGCGGAAACTCCAGCGATTACTGATCAATGACAGTTGCTGGCTCTGATACCATATTGATCTTAAGATCAATTGATTGAATCAATTGAAGAACAAGATTAACACTCATAGAACACTCAGAAGAAGAAGAAGAGAATAAGCAAAGCTCCCATAAACTGAAGTTGTATTACTTTGAAAAACAAGTTTCTGTATACACATGGTTTCTTATTTTTAGAACAAACAAATGCAGTTCACACACACACACACTAGCCTACACGGGGAAGGTTGTTACAACAACAACTTCTTGAATCTTCTAATTGCTGCTCCAACAGCTGCTCCAGCTCAGCAGCTCCAGCTCAGCATCTTAGTTGATCACGAAGCTCCAACAACGTTATTTGCTTTGCAGAACAAAGGGAAGTTCATAATGTAGAAAACAATGGAGGATGGTTAGGTCCTCCTGCATTCAGTAATTTTTTTTATGTTTAGTCTTGTAAGTTTCAATGTTTAATCTCAATTTAGTTTCCCCCGCTTCAAATCGCTGGCGATAAATTTCAGGATGGGTCGATTCCAGCGTCGTATCCCACACAGGAGGCCATACCGAAGCCTCCATTTGCGCCATGGATAAGTTGGTTCATTTCTTCCTGAGGTTTGAGTTTATTTATTTATTTTGGTGGTATGGGTAGGGGGCGAAATTGAGTTATGAAATTAAATATTATCGTAGACTATTCGATTATTTTGTGAGGATATGTAGCAAATTGTGTGTGATGAGAGGTCGATTTTGCGTACTTTTATTGGATTTAAGAGGTATTCGGGGGGAAAGCCGAATTATTCATATGTATGGACCGATTTTGTTCTTCATGAGATGTGGACTTTTATGTTGGCGGTCATACGAATGAAAAATGCATCGATACCATCGAATATTAATGTGATACCATCGAATAATCTAGCGAAACCGTCGAATAATATTTAGTTATTTTTTAAAATGACATAAGTAAGCGAATAAGCAAGTTATACCATCGAATAATCAAACGATACCATCGAATAATCAAGCAATACCATCGAATAATTTTTAGTTAAAAGTTCACGGCGATTTCAGGATTAGCAGATTAGAATAATCGATCGATACCATCGGATAATTGATCGACATGATCGAATAATTTAGTGATACAATCGAAAAATTTAAAAAAATAAAAATATCAAATCAGGTCCCACAAATCCCAAATACCCCAAATTACTTCACACGCGCCTGCCATCTTCATGTGAAGTAGAAATAATGTGGCCCCCACCATTTTCCTATTTAAAAAAAGGATAATTTCCCAAATAATCTCAGTCACTCATTTGATTCAATCAATGCCCCAGATTTTTTCATGTGATACACGTTAAGGGGTGTATACACCGGAACAAACCCTTCTCTCTCTCTCTATATATATGTATATATAACTTCACCCATGCCTCAAAGTCTTATACATCTTGTGGTCTCCACTAGTTACAAAAGAGTGGTTCGATGCAAATATGGAGATCCCGGCTACCAAAAAGCCAAAATCTAGACATGCTTATTGGAAGAAGCCTCTATTGGGGTTTTGTAAATTAAATTTGGATGGGTCAGTTAGTCCGTTTGGCTGATCTTATATTGGGTGTATTTTTCGAACTAATTTTGACCTCGTGGTTGATACTCTACATCAAGAAGAATGCCTTAGCTCGATCCTGCAAGTCAAAACACTAAAGCACCGACCTTCAATGAAAGAATTAAGATGGCAATGAACTTAACTTTACATCAAAAAGTTGAAAATTGAATGAGATAATCTTGAGTTCATCAATATCATTAACAGGAAATGGAGCACTCCATAGAAGATCCTACAAATTAGAGAGAAAATTGATATCGCTCTAGCACAATTCGAGATATTAATTTGATCTCTACCAATGTTTCAGAGAAGCAAATTCAATGCATATTTTATTGCTAGAAATTATTTTAATATGAATTTTGTGTATCCCCTACTTATAGAGATTTTTCTATAATCATCCGTAAGGATGATCTAGGTGAATGATATTGCTCTAACACAATTGAAGATATTCAAACTCTTCTACTATTTCAGAGAAGTGAATCCAACGACAAATTTTATTGCTAGAAATTATTGTAATTTGAATTATATGTATCACCATTGTTATATGAATTTTTCTATAAGCATTTGTAAGGAACTAAGGATGATCTAGGCGCACACTCTTATTAAAAGACATCCTAATTATTTTTACATACTCTTGCAGAGCAAAAAAAAGGTGTGTGACTTTGGCATAAAAAACATATTGTTGTGTACAACAACTAAACCCACTATAATTGCAAGATTTGATCAAATAAAAAAGAAAAATTTTTTAGGGAAGGATATGATGGGGTTGGATGTTGAACGAGCCTAAATGGGAGTAGCTGGTGGAATGGATCCAAATCCACAGTTGTGTACTTTGTCCCCCCTCATATTGACGGAATGGGAAACGTCGTTAGATTTCACCTCTCCAAAGAAATAACCTAAATAAATAAACTAACTAGCAACCTAGTATGGCGGATAAGTAAGGGGTTGAACCCATAGAGAAACAAGTATTTCAATGCAATGTGTATTTACCAATTATGACAGTAACGATAGAATAGGGATATGAATGAAGAAAGACAACGCAAATAAAATATGACAATGATATGAATAGAAACAAAGAGAAGACAAAAGATAAGAGTGTGGTTTGCCTATAATTCGCAACATTGGTTGATTTACTTGATCCTTGAGGTGATATCAATATTACTCCTAAGCCTATGCCGACTTGCCTAAGGTTGATTGATCCACAAGGATACAATCATCTTATTCAATATCACTAAAGAATAGCATTAACAATTCGAGTGCTTAAGACCAATTGGCATATCAATTCAATGCAATTAGGAAACAAAGGAACAACCCATTCGGCTCTAATGACATCTACTCGACATAGATCAATTGTTATCATCCACTACAAAGGCATAGAAATATTACTAAATCAATGACTTCGTTTTCTATTGAGAAACCAATAAAGGATTCATAGCATAGATGCGAATTCTAACTAGATGCGCGGTCATAGAAAGAATCACAAATATAAGCAATGAAGATGAAGATGATAAATAAACTCATAAATAATAAAGAAATCAAGTCTCACAATCAACCAACTAAGTCATGAATCATAGCAAAACCACAAGAATTCTAGGTAAGCATAATGATGTCCACTAAAGTAACCATGTTTTTATGCACATTTTAGCTCCTTATTCTAAGAACATTGCATATTTCGGGTTGGGAATATGTTGAATTTGTGTAGTATAAGCTTATTTTCCAAAATATGAGGTCTACACGAGTTTCTGTTTAATATTGCAGAATTTGGAGCCATTCCGGAACGAAACAAAAAGGATGAGACAAAGGCAAGATTCTACTCGACGTCGACAAGCTTACTCAATGTCGACTACAACTGAGAGAAAAGATCAAGTCGAGGACTGAAGACACACGCCACTCAAGCACGAGGAGTACTCGACGTCGACTAGACCTTGAAGACTACCCGAGCTCGACGAAGAGAAGACTACTCGAGACGCTGAAGATCACTCGAGATCGAGAAGACTACTCGCCGTCGACTAGAACTGGTCGGCGTCGACTACACCGTTTTTGGGCCGCGAGTCCGTTGGGCCAATCCGAGGATGTATGGATTACTTGGGCACGAAGGGAAGGCCGGTTCTATCACGAGTTTATCAAGATCTATCTATCACTACTAGAAATTTGGTATTTAACATCGGGTAATAGCCGATGTCTTTCAAAAAAAAAAATCGATGTCTATGTGGGGGATGTAAAAAGTCAAAAGTTTTTCACATCGGCCAGAACCCGATGTCTTTGTATGTTATAACATCGTTTATATTTCTAAATCTGATGTCTTTGTTAGACTATAACATCGATTATAAAATATAACTGATGTTATAACATACAAAGGCATCGGCTATTACCCGATGTTAACATGTTTTAACTTTTTACATCCCCCACATAGACATCGATTTTTGTTTTTGAAAGACATCGGGTAATACCCGATGTGAAATGACATATTTACGTTTTTTTTTAATTATCGTAGCCTATGCGGGATTTGAACCCGCATCTTTGTATTTTGAACGCAATGTTCTACCATTTGAGCTAATAAGCTTTACATTATATAGAATGTTCTTACATAATAGTAAAAACAGCATGTATGAAACTTAAGAAGCAAATAAACGAGGAAAATAAACTAATAGCAATAATTCTTGTACATCTTGTTCATGCCAAACACTTATCTTTCGTCAATTGGCTCATTTCCATTCCATTAATTTCACTAGGATGAAAAAAACAGCCCCAAGTGTAATCATTGCATGCATAATTTCGTATGGTTTATGCAGCAAGGGTTGCTTCTTTTCTTTTTTCTGTTCCATCAATTCACCCTTTCACAATTACACTTACAATCCTATTTCACTTTTAAACATCAAAAAGTACAAACTGTCAACTAACCTCATTATCCCGCTTCTTCTTTGATTGGTCTTCAGCCTCTACATCAAAAGGATCTCCAACACCATACATAGGGCGAGGCAATCGCATCATGCCCCAGTCATATAACTTTATGTCTGGATATGCACAATTTAAATGAAGCCAATATTCTGCACTAACATCAGCACTAACTTTCCTTTGCAACTCTCCTAGCTGAAAATAAGGTCAAAGATGCTTCACAACACATTTCAAGAAAAATAGATAATGTATATGTAACTCCCAAATTGAACAAGCACTTTCACATCAAATACATTTTAGTCACGGGAAATGAAAAATTGGATATGACTGAAGGGAGGAGAGTAGTGGGGGGTCACGATTAGAACTCAGTACATCCATCATATCTTTAAGAGCAATTAAAATCCAATTCTCATTGCATAATTGTGGCTTTGTAGGCAAAATTTGGCATTCAAGCTACTACCATAGAAAGCTGGATAAAAAAAAATCATAAAAGAAAGAACAAAATTAGCCAATTCCTGGATCATATAAAGACAAGGCAAAATTTAGGAATTTGGCATTCCAGATCATGCCCTCATAGGTCATACTAATCAAAACTGCTAAATACAAAACCAGAACTGCATTACCGATGGATCAACAATAATCTCCACAAATATCACAGAACTATTTCAAATTTGTTGACATGCATATATGAAATTACTATAAATCAGGACAAGGTATCCTTCCAAACTTATCATGCCTATGCAGTATGCACACATCTAAAAGACACACAATAACAAAAAAGAAGAGGAGAAACAAAAAAAAAAAAAACTTATTTTATGTCCGCCAACTGCATTGTTGTCAACTGAAAAATAAATTGACAAACTTTCATTCCTGTTAGCATGCTTGCATGCATGTAATTATTACTTTATTTCTAGGTTATGCTATAGGCTTTTATAGATAGGCTTTTACAGCCTTTATAGGTATTACTTTTCCTGCACCATTGTTACATTTTAGCTTCTCTTACAAGCTTTCTAGACTAGTCCCTCTATATATTTTGTAACCTTCTCTCAGAAATATTAGAACATATATATTTTTCTCTTCTCCAACCTTCTCTTTTACTTTCATGGTATCGGAGCTTTTAGGTATCCATTAACCTAAATTTTTTTTTTACTGGAGTTTCAACCTTCATTGCTGAAATTTTTCATCTCTTCCTTTCTTCCAGCCTTCATTGCTGGAAATTTCATCTCAAATTTCAGCCTTCATTGCTGAATAATCATGTCTTTGACCAAGGAAATACCAGTCTCCAGTACTGTTCCTTTTAAGAATGAACTTCAAAGCCTTAATTCCTCTTTTTGTTTCAACGGAAAGAACTATCTACTTTGGTCTCAAACAGTAAGGACTTACCTCAAGGGTAAGGGAAAGGGGGATCATCTAACAAACATTCCCCCTGGGGAAGATGATCCAACTTTTAAAAGTTGGGATGAAGCTGACTCAATGGTTATGTCATGGCTGTGGGAATCCATGGAGCCCAACATTAGCTTGACATGCATGTTTCTTAGCTCATCCAAAGAAATTTGGGAGTTTCTGAAACGATCTTATTCGAAAGCAAAAGATGATGCCCTTATCTATGAGATTCAAGTCAAAGCTACTAGTACTAAGCAAGGAGATCTCTCTGCAAGTGAATATGTCTCTGTACTGCAAACTTGCTGGCAGGAGCTAGACCAATACCAAGTCTTGAAGATGAAGTGCTCTGAAGATGCAGCTCTTTTCAAGGATTTTACCCACAAACAATGAAGTTATCAACTTTTGGCTGGGTTGAACTCTGAATTTGACCTAATCAGAGTTCAAATCCTTGGCCAAAAGGACTTCCCATCCTTGGAAGAAATTATTTTCACTGTTTGGGCTGAAGAAAGCACGAGACCTGTAATGCTAGAGCAAAAAATGGTGGAAGGGTCTGTTTTGCTTGCTAGAGGGGAGAAGAAAGACGAGTGTTGGTGTGCCCATTGTAAAAGATCTGGTCATATCAAGGAATGGTGCTGGAAACTCCATGGCAAACCATCAACCAAAGAGTGGAACAACAAAGAGAGACCTAATCCCCAGGTCAACCTTGTCACCGGAGGAGGGGGTGGTACTTCTGGACACATTCAAGGGATCAGTGCTGCTGAATTCGAAAAATTCAGAGCCTTCTTCAACTCCCTAGAAAAACCATCAGGTGAAACTTCTTCTAGTCCACACACTCTTACTCTATCAGGTAACCTTTTTATTCCTATATGTTTGAGAACTTCTTAATATCCTAATCCTATTCAGTGGATCTTAGATTCAGGTGCCACTGAACACATGACCAATTGTCCCCAAAATTTTCATAACTTTCAACCATGCCTTTAGCCTAAACAAGTGCTTACAGCTAATAGTTCGATAGCTCAGGTTAAGGGTCAAGGCAATATAAACCTTTCAGAAAAAATTAGCCTAAAAAATGTTCTCCATGTTCCTACCCTCTCATCCAACTTGATTTCCATAAAAAAACTTTGCAAAGATCATCATTGTTCAGCACTATTCACTGATTCTGATTGCGTTTTACAGGACCGGGACTCGGGGAAGAAGATTGTTCATGCTAAGGAAAAGAATGGTCTTTACTATCTTGATCCTCTTAGGAACAACCACAACCACCTGTTTTGCCATGCTTTGAACACCACTAGTAGCAACAATGTCATATGGTTACTTCATTATCGCCTTGGTCATCCATCCTTTCACCTTTTGAAGCACTTGTACCCTGAAAAATTTCAAGGAATTGACATTTCTTCCCTTCAATGTGAAGTGTGTGAAAAAGCTAAACACACTCGTGTTCCTTTTCCCATTAGTAGTACAACAAGTTGTTCTCCTTTTGAGTTGATTTATAGTGACATTTGGGGGCCATCATCTACCCTTAACATTTCTGGGGCTAGATGGTTCGTTACCTTTATTGATGATTGTACTAGAGTGACATGGGTTTTCCTCATGAAACAAAAATCTGAAGTTAGTTCCATTGTGTCTATCTTTTATTCCATGATTCATACCCAATTCAGGAAGCAAATTAAGAGATTTAGGACTAACAATGCAAGAGATTACTTCAATTAGTCCATTTGTTCTCTTTTTCAAAAGCAAGGGATTATTCATGAATCATCTTGTGTTTATTCCCCACAACAAAATGGAATTGCCGAAAGAAAAAATAGACATCTTCTTGAGGTTAATCGTGCCCTACTTTTTCAACACAATGTTCCTAAATATTTTTGGGGGGAGGCCCTTCTCACAGCTGCATTCTTGATCAACCGCTTGCCCACCAAAATTCTAAATCTCCAAAGTCCTCTTGATTGTCTTAAAAACACTTACCCGAATTACATAACATCTCACCTTCCTCTTAGAGCATTTGGTTGTTATGTTTTTGTGCATGTTCATGGTCCTCAAAGAGGGAAACTAGACCCACGTGCAATCAAGTGCATATTCTTAGGGTACTCTTCCACACAAAAAGGGTACAAGTGCTACCATCCTGCCTCAAAGAAAACATATGTTTCTATTGATGTGTCCTTTGCTGAAAATATACCATTTTACCCCTCCAAGGATGACACTTCCCAACCTTTTGACCCTGAACCTCAAACCATTGGCACTCTGAAGACCCTACCTCCACTTGAACCTTTCCTTTCTGAGACTCTCCCGCAGCAGCAATCAGTGCCGCAGGATCATGAAGATAGTCAGCAACCACCACTTGTCCCAACCACATCTTTCCCCCCGTCTTTGCCATCATTTCCTAAGGTTTATTCAAGGAATGTAAGACCCATTCTAATCCCAGAGCAGGAGCAAACTTCTTCACCGGCGCCTGGAATTGAAAACATGACAGAAGAAGGTACTTTTTCTACAACTCACTCTATTTCTCATTTGAACAGTCCAGAAACTACTGATTTGGAATTGCCTATTGCCATTCGAAAAGCAACTCGTTCTTGCACACAAACTCCCCTTTACCCTTTAGCTAACCATGTGGCCTTACATCGGTTCTCTCCCTCTCACAAAAAATTCATTCAAGGCCTAAACCACATTCCCATCCCAAAAAATGTTTCAGAAGCTCTTAAGATAAAAGAATGGACAGATGCTATGAAAGAGGAGATGTGTGCGCTAGAAAAGAATCATACTTGGGACATTCTTAACAAACCTTGGGGCATGAATGTTGTTGATTGCAGGTGGATTTTCACACTCAAATACAAGGCTGATGGGTATTTGGAGATGTATAAGGCACGCCTTGTTGCTAAGGGTTTCACACAAACTTATGGGATTTATTATCAAGAAACATTTGCAACGGTCGCAAAGATGAATATTGTCCGTGTTTTGTTATCCTTGGTTGCTCACTCTAGTTGGCCTCTTTGGCAATTTGATGTCAAGAATGCTTTTCTCCACAACAATTTGGAAGAGGAAATATATATGAAAATTCCTCCAGGTTTCTCCTCTTCCTCTTCATCTCATCAGGTGTGCAAGTTAAAAAAGGCTCTCTATGGCCTTAAGCAATCCCCAAGAGCATGGTTTGGCAGGTTCACATCTGTTATGAAAGCTGTTGGGTACAAGCAAAGTCAAGGAGATCGCACTTTGTTCATTAAACATTCTGCTTCAGGGGGAGTGACTATTCTCCTCGTATATGTTGATGATATTATTGTCACATGTGACAACAAAATTGAGCAGGAGAAACTTAAGAAAAAGTTGGAAGCTGAATTTGAAGTCAAGTCTCTTGGTAGACTTAAATACTTCCTTGGAATTGAGGTTGCTCATTCTTCTGATGGCATCTTTATTTCCCAGCAGAAATACATCATTGATTTACTTGAGGAAACCGGGAAGAGTGGATGCAAACCAGCTTCAACTCCTATGGATCCGAATCACAAAATTGGAGATTGCAAAGAGAAGCCAGCGGTGGATAAAGCAATGTACCAAAGATTGTGTGGAAAGCTCATTTACCTTTCCCATACTAGGCCTAATATTTCTTATCCAGTTTCTGTCTTGAGACAGTTTATGCATGACCCAAGACAACCTCATCTTAGTGCAATTTACCGAATACTTCACTACCTAAAGGGTTGTCCAGGAAAGGGGATACTCTTTAAAAGAAGGAGCAAATTGATCATAGAAGCCTTCACAGATGCCGACTATGCTGGATCCATTGTTGATAGAAGATCAACTTTTAGGTATTGCATGTTCCTTGGAGGAAATCTTGTTACCTGGAGGAGTAAGAAACAAAATGTTGTGGCTAGATCATCCGCTGAAGCTGAGTTTAGAGCTCTTGCACAAGGTTTATGTGAAATGTTGTGGTTGAAAATTATTCTGGTAGACCTTAAAATCAAACTGGAAGAGCCTATGGTTCTATATTGTGACAACAAATCTGCCATTAGTATTGCTCACAACCCAATCCAGCATGATAGAACCAAGCATGTGGAGATTGATCGTCACTTCATCAAAGAGAAATTGGAAGAAGGGGTTGTTAGGATATCCTTTGTTAAATCAAAAGATCAACTTGCTGATTTATTGACAAAAGGCTTCCATTGTTCCAGATTTGATCATTTGACTTCCAAGCTTGGATTGATAGACCTCTACCATCCAGCTTGAGGGGGAGTGTTGGCATGCTTGCATGCATGTAATTATTACTTTATTTCTAGGTTATGCTATAGGCTTTTACAGCTTTTATAGGTATTACTTTTCCTGCACCATTGTTACATTTTAGCTTCTCTTACAAGCTTTCTAGACTACTCCCTCTATATATTTTGTAACCTTCTCTCAGAAATATTAGAACAAATTTTTCTCTTCTCCAACCTTCTCTTTTACTTTCAATTCCTAAATGGAACTCACCCAACATTCAGTTCGGATAACACATCAAGATCTTAGGAAAACCCCTCAGAAAACAAAAGGGAAAAACTAGCAAAATCAGGAGTATACGAAGATGTAGCACAAAGTTTAGGATCACAATGAAAAATAATAGACATCATATTAAACATCAGATAAAATGTACCAAGCAAGTGTGAGATGAAATTTCATGTTATTAGGATAAATTTATTTTTTAAATGTCTAATAAACCTGAAATTAGCGGGTGAAAAAACGTCAATCCAATCATTGGCTGATGGCTTTGAGTAGTTGTACTCTAATGCGATCCATTCTGAACTTTGAACCTGAGAAAGTCACCAAGAAAATAGAGGCTAAACAACTGATTTTACCCCTGATTTCATATAGTAACCGACCAACGAAGAGCAACCGAAAACTGAACATCATACGAGAATGATAGTATTATCATTCTTGTTACCCTTTAACATGTGTGATCTTTACAAAAGCTTTGTGAGATTCTTAGAAAATGTGAGATCAGAAGCTTTACCTTGAGGCCTAAAACAACTGGATTTGCTTTTATGTATGCTGAATCACCAAGGGCGAATGTTACTTGGTGGATTGCAATCCCTGAGAGCAGTTGATCCCCATGTGAAATTGCTCCCTTGAGGCCTATCCGCCTATGCGAGCCCATAAGAGTGGAAGCAACATCAAACCAAAAACGGGTAAATGGCGTGTTCTCCCCATTGCAGCTGCAGCATCCAAGTGCTGAACTATTCGCTCCTCCAGCTCAACATTACTGACACCAACGGGTAGCTGCATTCGAACAAAATCAACATAACATGAACATCAGACCATGAAGGTGCGATTTGTGCAGGAAAAGAAGAGTTCATAGAGGCTTTAAATAATCTTTTACACACATTCTGTATCTCAAAATCACCCAACATGAAATGCTCAAATTTCCAGCTTAGAACCCTTTGTGTGATGACAGCAAACTTTCAGGCAACAAGATACGTATAGTGAACGGTCTCACTCTTTAAAGAGAAAGGAAGAAATCCAATCAACATAATCAAATCATTCCAATCAGTAGCATACACAATCAAAATCAGATGGTTGACCAAGTAATTAGAAAGAAATCCGATCAACAAAAAGAAGCAAACAAAAACTAGGTTAAATTGAATTGAAGGCTTACTCACCAATAGTTGAAATCGGGATCCTGATTTTTTCTTCTGATTCTCCCTTATTTTCTTGCCTTTTGTAGGTGGCCTGTGGTAAAAGAACAGGGGTGTTTACATGTTTGTTGGAGGAAACAAACATGTATGACTCTGTTGAGTACTCATCTATTGAACACAAACCGGACTTTAAGGTTTCTTACCTGAACCAAATTCTTTCACTTGTGGAATCGCACTTTCTTCCACACCCATCAGAAGCTTGTATAAAAAAAAGGAGCAAATGCTTTAAAGTTACATTTACTACATATAAAGAGGACTCAACAAACATTTTAAGAGGAAAAACAATTACCCATGACTATTGCCTTGATCAAATGATTACAATCATTGGCCTCTTTAAAACGGTCAACGTGGTAATACATAGTGCAAAAAGGAAGGTGACCTTCAACACACATCACTTATCAGCTAATGCACATTACCATGATCCAGTTCGGCAAAATGCTCCTTGCCTTAGAGAGAATTTTCGAACTTAATGTTGTCATTGCAATTTTCAGTGCGTCTCTTATGAATTTATCATACAACAGAAAATAAATGCATTACCATAAGCAATTACATCCAAATGCAAAAGATATGCAAAAAAAAAACCAAAGGAGTAAGATAATCATACACGTTCACTTGACCAGTTGACAGTGTTACCAACCTGATGCACGTTCATCGCAGAAGCTCAAGACAACCTCTTTGTCTCGGCTACCTACTAAATCCTTTCAGACAACAAAAACATGGGATAAAAAGGTGGCTAAATCCTTCCAGCCTCTTTGAATTTTAGCATGAGGATGTGATATTTTTACGTTATACAGGGAACTTGGGATAAAAAAGGTTGCTAAAATGAAATCCAGCAGCAACTAACTAAGAACATAATCTCACTACTACATATAAGCACCTAATGTATCACCTAAAAGTATTACATTATCCCTTTTATATATTACATTAGGGCAAAGGTAACATTTTTTTGGGATTACATTTGCGGCCGTTGCATTTGATCTAGTGTAACAGTTTTTAATTACTAATGTAACATTGCTTCATTCATGACACTAAATGTTACATTTGATACCAAAGATGTTACTTTTGAGTTAAATGTTACATTTTACAATAAATGTTACCCTAATAGAATTTGTTACATTTAACCAAATATGTTACATCCAAATAATAGTGTTACATTTAAAGAACAATGTTACTCTTGACTTCAACTACTACATTTCAATTAAATTTGTAGCCAATGCGGGATTTGAACCCGCGTCTTTGTGCTTGAGCACAACGCTCTACCAAGTTGAGCTAAAAGGCTTTAAATTAGCAAAAACAATGAAAAGGAGGTTAACAAATTTCAGAGAATCACCTGTAAATATCAATTTCATTCCTTTGAAATATATGGAGTATGCAATTATATGAGCCCCAAATTTTTTGAATTTACTGTTCAAAGCATATATCAATTGGAAGTCTTATAGAAGCAACTGACCAAAATAACAACTTGTTTCCATCATTCGTGAAAGGCTACGTATGCTTTGGTACTAGTGAGCAAGAGTGTTAATATAGAATTTCTAGGATTCAAGCTAACCTAAAACAGGTTTCCCTAAAAAAACAAGAACAATTAGAAATGCCAAAAACTCCTCATGAACCAAGGTGAAAGTGAAATCATACCAATTGGTGCATCGAAACTTTTAACCAACTGAACAGCGAACCTTGGATCTAATCGCTTACTTGCACAAATGGAGAATCACACCCCTATGATATCAATGACATAAAAAGCAACACCAATGTTATATGATGATTAGGTAAGTAGCTCTCAAATCTCAAGTAGAATTGATCTTCATCTAAACATCAAATAAGGAGCAATTCCAGCAAAAATCACTACCATAACACTAGCTCCAAATTAGGTCAACACACCAACCATAAGCAACATTTCAAGATCACGGATTAATTTCCCAATTCAATAACAAAAGCAGTACTGACAGACTACCTGAACAATCAAAGGAATGTGAGAAAGCCAAGGCATATTGCATATTAACATTCAAAAGCTTGATCCTGCTTAAAAAAATACACACCATCAAATCAAAAGGTCTACAACCACAAATGAACTAAACAGAAAGTCATGCATACATACCTTAAGACGAGGAAAGTGGGAAGGCTCAGCTAGACAAGAGCAATTAACAAAATGACTCCAGCATGCTGCATAGTGCAAAACAAAATAAAAAGTTGAGCTTCAACGAGCAAAACAATATACAAAGAAATAACATGCTCCAAAGTGCAAAAAAAAAAATCATAAAAGGAAGGAACACAGCATAAAGACATGACATTTATAATTGCACTTAGCCTACTCTTTCATGACATCCTAATGGACTCGGCTTTAGTGTTAATGAATATCACATTCCACAAAGAATTAAACTATAAGAGTAG
Organism: Persicaria tinctoria; assembly: GCA_037127255.1. NCBI lineage: Eukaryota > Viridiplantae > Streptophyta > Magnoliopsida > Caryophyllales > Polygonaceae > Persicaria > Persicaria tinctoria. Next base: position 49,534,321 of record JBANSL010000005.1, read on the forward strand.
AATTAATTGAATCAGATATATCTAGCAATACTCCCTAATGAATGCTGAATTTGAATATCTTCAACTACAAAGCTTAAACCGTGGATAGAGATTCTGTACGAGCAAAAGATGTTTGAAATTTGTACTCCATATAGTTGACAAAAACACTTGTGCAGGAACCAATATAGCTATGTCCAGAGAATACAAGCTCATACTCAATTAGAAAAGAATCATCACAAATGCTTTCCTTGCTCTTATGTTTGTTAGATGAGTAGCAAGTTCCCTCTCTAGACACATGAGATTTTGAAGCCTCCAGGCACCTGAACATCATTTTAAAAAAAACATAAAAAATTGTTCAATTGTTTGATCCTGTCTTATTATCTATAAAGTAAGTAATAAGTAGAGGTCATTACTTGTGAAAAGTTTCTATAAGTTATGTACTGTTTGGATAGTTACATGTGTGAAGGGCAAAGTAAATTCACAACAAGGCAATGTAAATTCACTTTGTACGTTAGATGAAATATGTTACCTACCTCACTAAGGAGGAGCATCAGAACCCAAGTGAATGGCACCAAATTGCAAGGTCATCAGTCTAGAATCAAATTTGACAGCATAGAAAAAACCATTTGTTAGGAAGTGATTATAACAAATAACAACTATAAAAAAATTATTATCAGCAGAATCAAAGAATCATACAAGTCAAGGCGCAAAGATGGATGCTCACCTTGATACATAAATATAGTGAATGTTTACAATAATGAAACTATAGAAACCATGATGATTAGAATGAAAGACCTACATCATACTCGTAATATAAACAATAAGAGACTGAATAGTGTAACGCATAGCAAGCGCTATGAAGCTACAAGGCAGATCATTGTTAACTTAACAATGATGGAAGAAGGATAGTGGAGAAAAAGGAATTTGTGGATGAACCAATTCTTGATAGAGGAGAAAATGAATTTCATGTTTGAAGGTTGAGAAGACGGGAGTTTCAAAACAGGACAAAACCCCATAACTTAGGCAAGCAAAATTCAAACCTCACAATCACAAAGGACTCCCCAACATTTCTAGATCAAAACACAAATAGAAGTCTTATTTAACCATTTCATAATCACTTTCTAGGAACAACACTCAAGTTCTTCATTTAATTAGGTTTGCCCCAACCCAGAAACACAAAGCATCTTGAAAGGCATAACAACTAGCAGTTTGGGAAGTTAAAATTCGTTATCAGAAAACAAGAAATGCAATTCAGTAATCAAGGTTCCAAATGAATCAAAACAAAAACAATCCAGGAAGTTGAAATTCACCTAGGACTCGGCTTCATCCTTCATCAGTGGCTCTAGGGAGGCGCCGAGTCGGTGTCGAGAAGGTTGGCTCTGTCTCGGACAATCAAAACCATAGGAGAGCGAGACGAGAGGAGGAGCTTCGAGCCGGCTCCCATGGTGGATGAGGAGTCGACAAAAGGGGGAGAGAGAGAGGTATTGCTCCATTGTCGGGTGAGCCCGGCCAATTTCAGTCCGGCACCGGCGACAATGAGGAGACAGAAGAGGTTACCGGCGTTCTTCAACCCTCTTTGGACAGATCTGGGACTAAGGAGCCGCTTGGTGGACCAGTGGTGGAACCGGGCTCGATCTCAGGGCATAGAGGTGAGAGGGAAAGGAAGGCCGAGGGGGAACCGCCATGGATGGTGAGGCGAGCGAGAGACACTCCCAGATCTGATTTCTTTGGGGTAGGAGGAAGGGAGATATCAGATTGGGAGCACAGATAGCGGCGCGCTCCTCTTTTCTCCAAACCCTAGATTTACTTAATCCTAAGGAATTGCCCTAAAAATATTTCGTGGCCAGGTCCTAGCCAAATTTGAAAAACTCCGCTCAAATTTTCATCTTTCCGTTCTGGGCCCTAAAATTGAATCACCTTCAAATATTTCATGGGTAAATACGTGGATAATGTCATAATGTATAACGTCAAATATCCAAGAATAATTTTTAGGCTATCTTTAGTTGTTAAATAGCTTCCAAAAAAATTGAGGGTACGGAGTTTATATTAGTAGATCAAAGGCTAACGAGATCTAAATTGATCCGAAGCTATGTTTTGTTTTTGTGGGGAAAAAAAATTAGTCTTGAAGTTAACCTCAAAAATATTTTTAGGCTAATTTAATTGCTAAATAGCCTTTTTAACATTACATGCAATTTATAATTTTTTTTTAGCTAGTGTTACAATAGAGAGGGAAAGATGTTGCTTATACAAAAATGTTACATTATTCTAAATAATGTTACATCCAATGTAACATAAATTGTGCTAATGTAACAATTTGTCAATGTAGATTCAAATATGTTACAATAGACACGTAAGGTAACAATTTACAAAATTGTTACATTTTAAATGTTACATTAGGCTTGGAAATGTAGTAGTGTCTAGTGGCACTTGAGAATGCTCTGACTACTTCTATACATAGAGAAAGTAAGAGCCAGCACTAAGACGTAGTGATCTACCATCCAAACCTTGTCCATCAATTACATTAGACACATAAAAGAGCAAAACACAGGTTCCATGAACAAAGAAGTTTCTTAGAAGCTCTTCATCCCAATTCTTGACAAATGTTACAACAAATATTACCTTTTTTTTTTTTACAATTGCAGGAATTTACAGCTGATACTACCAAGTATTTTAACCGCACTTTGCACATAATATCTGTTGCAAGTAGATGTCAAACAAAAGGGCATTCTTTCTTTCCCTTTTGAGTGGCCTAATGCATACAATTAGATTGAAAAGGGTTTGTAATAGTGCAATCTACGATTACTCTTCCTGGAATTCAAGATCAAGAGATTGATTTCATCCAAATGTTAAACGTTGAACAAATAGCATGATTAATTGAATCGATATCTCTAGCTGAAATTCTGAACACCAACATATAACATTCATTCAAAGAAGTAAAAAAAACGCAACAACAAGAGAATCTAACAATCATATTGATGCTGAACAGGTTACACAACAAACAAAAACTGTAATCTGATCCGAAAATGGATCTAAAATCGTCTTCCTTCAGCCTGAAAACACAAATTCCTCATAGATTGCACTATTGCAGGCAAGTATTGGGACATTAAACCCCAGAATCCAAAATTTTCAAGAGATCTAAGCAAATTCAAGTTTGAACCCAAAAGTTTCGAACCCTAAACCAAGGAATTGGGACACTAAACCCTAGAATCCAAAATTTTCAAATCGTAGAGAGAAAAGAGGATACATGAGTTACCTCGGAGGTGCTGCAGTAGTTACGTAGTCAGAGAAGGAAGGAGAAGGCCGACGGCAAGGTGTCAGACGAGGCCAACAAGCACATGTGCAATGATGGAGATTTTTCGATGGGGACTTCGGTGCTATATTTTGAGACAGATAGAGATAGCATCAGGCAACCGACAATATCTCTAGGGAGAAGAGGGTAAGAAGAGGGTGGTTAAGGTTCCGGCGGGGAGGTGTCGGAGGAAGGGTTTGGTGGTGAACAAGAAGGAATTGTCCGCTGCCGCGAGTCTGGATTGAGAGGAAAGGGAATCTGAGTCGGGACTTGGAAGGGGAATGAGGTTGGAGTTCTGAAAATGCGCTTTACTTTTTTCCAAGTTTTTTCCTTTGTAAACCAAGTATTTGATATGGGTGGGATTTCACGTAATTCGTATTCCAATCCGCGCCTTTTAATTTTTTTTTTAAAACGCATATTTAACATCTGTTAAATAAAGGGACGATGTCTATACTTTTATTTACATCGCAAATGTAAAAACTGATGTTAAAAAACTGTTTAACATGGTAGATTTTTCTGACTGATGTTAATGATCCGATGTTAAATAATAGAATTCTAGTAGTGTATGGAAGAGAACATTTATTGACCACATGAAGATTTATTTGTTACCTTTTTAGATTAATGTTTCTTTTATCCAAATTTATATCTTTAGGATTAGATAGAATTTGCTTACCTTGACTAGAAATGATTAAGCCCTATAATTAAAGCCCATGGGGCTAGTTTTAATTCATTCCAATTCAAAGACAACACAATAGTTAGAGAATAGGAGAGAAAGAGAGATTGGCCGAGAGGTGTTGTGTCCAGCGAGAGCGGATTTGGCTTCGATCGGTTGTAAGCTTTATTTTATTAATGCAATGTAGTTTCTTTTTAGTATTGATGAGTTTTCCTATGATGAACAGAGAGTAGTCCACCTACTTCTAGGGTCGGGGTGAGTCCGACGATAGCCATGCATGTTTAAGGTAAAGATTCGACTTTTATTATGTTTTGATCATCCAATGTCTTTTATATGTTTATTACCTAATTAATAGATATTCAGGTTGACAACTTGGATTATAAAAATAAGGGGGTAGATACAATTAGAGTTTTTTGAAAGAGTTATCTAATTGTTGAAAAAAGGCGAAAGCTTGATCCTTTGATATAATTGCATGATTATCTCTATTTATCTTTCCTTATGCATGTTTTGTCATCGTTGTTGTCAACCCCTATCATGGAAGTTTTCTTTCATATTTGTTTATTTTGAAATCTGCAAACCCTAGCTTCGTTACATTTTTACAGTTCTACTCGACTTCGACTAAGCCTAGTCGATGCGACCACTAATCACTCGATCAAGCGAGCTCGTTGCCGTTTGTGTTTCTGCAGGTACTCGAATACGACCAAGACTACTCGACTTCGACCACCTACTCGACGTCAAGGAGACCTAGTCGATGTCGACTACTCCTGTTGCCTGGATTCGCTGTTTCTGCTCGAAATTGACTGTACAAGACCCCTGTCAACTACACCCTAGTCGAGGTCGAGTACTCTGAGTTGGTTTATGGGTGTGATTTGCTGCCTGTCTGAGATGCGCTGAGACGCTTCCTCGCGGATCGATCCTGACTACCTTTTGCTACAGCGGGAGGGAGTCTTGTAATTATTTACATGGGCACAATTTGGTTTAATTTATTATTATATTTTGAACTCAATTGCCTCCTACAACAAATTGGCGCCGTTTCCGGGGAAGCAATCATTCGCGCCTTAGATAGCTTTATTTCACGTCTTTCTTTGAGTTTTCTTTTGAGGGTGTATACGCCGTTCTGGTCAACCACCTGAGTTTGAAGCCTTAGATGATCCGGAACGCCTTCTTCGCATCCACTCTAAACTAAAAAGAGTCATTGCAGAGGCAGAAACACAAGCTCAGATGATCGAGAGGCTTCAGAAGGAGCTAGTAGCCAAAAATGCTACTCTCGCCGCTGAGAGAGCACGCGCTAAGCGGGAAGCAGAAGGATTACATGCACCCGACTCTAATAGTGCCTGAATCGGATATTTTAGTCCCTCCTAATGACTTTGAAATTCGCACTGCCTTCCTTACTGAAATTAAAAATAATGCTTTTAAAGGGAGATTTAATGAATTCCCGCTCGCTCATATTACTACTTTTTTTTTTATATATGCCAAACTATTGCTGAAGGTGCTACTCTTAAATATGTAAGAATGAAGGCTTTTCGTTGGTCTCTTGCAGGTCCAGCACTAAAGTGGCTTGAAGGACTTCCTGCGCTATCCCTCACAAGATAGACTGAGGTAAGGAATGCGTTTCTTAACAAATTCTTTCCTCCTGCCAAGACAACTCTCCTACACCAGAAGATTACAACTTTCAAACAAAAGCCAGGGGAGCCGCTAGCACGAGCATGGGATCGGTATAAGGATCTACTGCGATCATCCCCTACTCATGGGCAGCCACCACATGTAATTCGGGAGATTTTCTACAATTCTCTTGATTTAACCAGCAAGGAAAGGAACAATCAATATACTCAATATGAGTATCTGAGGCAAACTCCAGCAGAGGCTTGGGCATCGATCGAAAGACTCACCAACTTCGACAACACCTATGGGGTCCCTGCGAATTACGATGATAATGCATATTCAAGGCCAGCCCCAACCATGCCCTTATATGAGCCCTCTAGGGAGATTGATCCTAATGTCAAGGACCAGTTCTATAAAGATTATAATCGTCAGCTTATTAAACAAGTTAAATATTTATCTGTTAACCAACCTTTCATTGAATGTGATTCACAGCGGCACACCACCCCGATGTGCCCACATACAGAACAAGTCGGGTTAGTAGAAACTCATGAAAAGGTAGCTTACGCAGGGGGTCCCAATCACCATATGAGGGACCAAAGGTTCTATCAACCACAATGGAACCAAGTAAACCCTAAGAACCCCCCACCATATAGAGCTCCATACCAGGACATCTAGAGCGGGACCAGCGGAAATATGATCTACTGATGATCCTCGACGAGATGAAGAGAAACCAGGCACAACATCAAAAACCCACCAGCACCATCCGGACTCAACTCCATAGCCTCAATACACGATTTGGGGAGATGGACATCTGAAAAAAGAACATGGAGACCAAAATGGGTCAACTCGCGTAATAGATCCCAACACCATCCGGAAAGCTCCATGGGCATACATATCATAATCCTAAGGGGAAATCCGGAGAAGTCACCGCTGTAAAATTGAGAAGCGGGCGCCAACTACATGAGCCAGAGGTCGAAGAGGAGAAGGACGAAGCTAAAAATCCACTAGACATCGAGCAGATCCCAGACGACGTCGAGCAGTCTACTCGACGTCGAGTAGATTCACCCGATGTCGACCAGCCACACAACCTTGAGGAAACTTCTGCACAACAACAGAACTCGATGTCAACTCCTGTAGTCGATGTCGAGGACCCGCTAATCGACGTCGAGGACTCTGCATCTCCACCGACAAATATTCTGGCTCTGAAACCTAAGAAGACGCTCCCTTTCCCTTCCAATGCGCTGAAAGATCCCACTGCAGGTAAGTTTAAATGCTTTGTTAAGATGCTCCAGGAACTAAATGTTTCAATTCCCTTTACAGAAGCTCTTCAGAAGATGCCTGTATATGTCAAGTTCCTCAAGGAGATCCTTCGCAACAAGCGATCAATCACGGAATTCGCCAGCGACTGCAAAATGATGGATTTCCCTGAGAAGAGACCCGGCCCTGGTAAGTTCTCTATTACTGTGTGATTTGGACAACATAGATATGAGGCATTGTGTGATATAAGAGCAAGCGTGAGCATCATGCCCTTATCAATCTGGTCAAAGGTGAAGACATGAGCACTAGAGCATGTGGATGCCAAGCTATACATGGCAAACAATACAGTGGTAATCCCTACAGGTATGGTTGATAATGTCCCTATCCAGGTTGGTAAGTTCTATATTCCCGTAAATTTTCTTGTTATAGATATGGAAGAAGATCCCGCTTGCCCTATTATTCTTGGCAGACCTTTTCTAGCTACATCAGATGCCAACATCAGCATCGGGAAGAGATCGCTCATCTTCACGATAGGTAACGAAGTCTTAGATTTCTCTTTTGACCCTACAAAAGAGGCAATTCCATGGTTGGAGGTGAAGAGCATAGACAACCACAGGGACAGGCAAACAACAACGGAGGAAAACGCCAAAAATCCACTCGACTTCGACAAGACCTGGTCGACGCCTACTACGCTACTCGACGTCGAGTACTCCCACTCGACGTCGACTTCCTCTGATGAGCTCCAGACCTGCAAAAAGCCTAAGTATGGGGTCCCTGTACTCGACGTCGACTACTTGTACTCGACCTCGACTAACCCTCAGCATGAAAATTGCTGTTTTGGGCACGAAAAGGTAAGATCAGATACAATCCCTACCTCTCATCCATTCATTAATAAAAATAAAAAGATTTTTAGAGGAGACAAGGCTCCATGGAGAGCTAACCTGCACATGATTAAGACTGGAAACATGAAGAAGGAAGGAAAAGGATTCTATGCGAACAACAACTTATTAGCGTTGCTTGCATACTACAATCAGGACCTAGGTGATCCAGGAGAATGGCCATGCACAAGAGGGCCCCACATTAAGGGTTCCTAAGCACAAACAAATAAGTCGGCCTAGCGACTCTAAAATCTAGAGCATGTACATAAAACTTTTAAAATTTTCTTTTAGGAGTTTAAAAACTTTTGGTTTTGGTTTTGAATACTTCATGTGGAAAGTCTTATCTTCGTGCGAAGACTAACAATTTTCAGGTCGAGAAGCGTAAAGGATCTTGAAGAGGGGAAGACAAAGTCCACCAAAAGGAGGGTTGAGCAAACAGATCTACTCGACGTCGAGTAGGCCACTCGACGTTGACCACCCAGGAGCCTCATCAACTTCAACCTTCCACTCGACACTGCAAACTGTACTCGACGTCGAGTACTTTTACTCGACGTCGACTACTTCCATTCTACTCGACAACCCCTGTTTTGACTCCTCGACGCATTATTCGGTGAGCTCCTTCCTTTATCTTTGTATTATATTGATTTATATAGTGGGGACATTGTATATTCTAAGTAGGGGGTTGGGAAAAGCTCATTATCATTATTTTGTATTTTATATTCTTGATTTTGGTTTTACATGGTGAATTTTGGGTAAATTTTTAATTTTTATGCTTAATTGCTTAACCCAAAGTTTGTTTTATGAGACATCTCCCAAAGCTTCTAAATTGTTCAAAGAATAGTGTCATGGAAGAAAAAGTGTTAAGCACAAATTGTTAAAGGAACAATCTTGCGTAACACATTTCAATTTGAATTATTTTTATAAAGTTCGACCCTTATCTGTACATCTTCAATATTTTAAATTATGCGGATACTTTAAGAGGATAAGGATTTGGGTTTTTGGTTGTTCGGACTGCACCCGTTGATGAGGGTTGCCTACGTACCTTCATGGGAAGGATCAAGTCCAACGTAGTTCGAAGTAATAGGTTTTATGTATTTTGGGTTGATTTGGTTAGACTTTGTGTCTGACTTGGTATGTGGTAGGGTGTTTGGATTTGATTTGGTTTAGACTTGGTGTCTAATTTGAGTTTGGGTATGTGTTTAGGTTTCAACTCGATAGAGCATCGGGTTTCATTTGTTTTCTTTGAGGTTTTTGATTGGACCCGAATATGGGTTTCCTACGTATTCATGATGACGGAATCAAATCACTCGTAGTTCAAAGGTATGCGCACATTTGCTTTGGACTCGGCATTTGAGGTTTGTGATTGGACTCGGCATTTGTATGACTTGAGGTCGAGTTTCCTACGTAGCTTGTTTGAGAGCATCAAGCCCTCGTAGTTCGGGCGTATTGGGTTTGAGCATTATTTTGTTATTGGAGCCGATGAGAAATATCGTCATTTGTAGTTCTCACGAGCAACTTCATTTGATCTTTGACTTGTGACTGGATCCGATGAGAAATGTCGCCCTTTGTATCAAGTCGTTATAGTTCCCACGAACAACTTCATTTGATTTTGGGGCATATGATTGAATCCGATAGACATGTGCTTTTACCGGATTTCCTACGTAGCTCGTAAAGAGCAACAAATCTTAACGAGTTCTTATCAAGGACTTCACTTGAACATTTGAAATCGCGATCTAAAATAATGACTTTGATATTTTCGGATGCTATTGTATGAGGGACGCGGCCTTGTTTCATGGATCGGCGTGGGTTCCCTCCTTTTTGAAACAACATCATCAGAGATGTAGAACACAACATCTTTGCTTTCTCCATATATAGTATGTACTGTTGATTTGATTTTCGATCATTTTGGATCATCTCAACCACGATGTGAGTGTAACCGAGGTTGCTGAGCAACACCATTTCGCTCTGCCAGGACTTAGGAGGCTGCCTAGAAAGCACCGAGACAGCAGCTGGCCAGAAGAGGAAGAAACCACCACCAAAAATCTATGGAGAAAGTGTGTCAACAGGTCAACTTCTGGGCTTTGTAGCTGCTGTTACGCTGCTTTGTTGCTGATGATTTTTTATCTTGACATGCTCCTTACAATATCCTCTATCAATATCAACCCTTTATACCCTTTAGATATACCATGAACTGTCCGTAATAGAGCCTTAAATTGGGCTGCTAGACAGCTTTTTCGAAGAAGCTGCATGAATGTGTCAACTTCACAGTGTCTCCACGAATGCTATAGAGCTCTGTTTTCGTTGATCTTTATTTGGACGTCTTCTTTGCAGTATCCTCTATTGACCTCCACTGTCTATATACTTGGAAATAGCAGGAGTTGTGGAAAAACGTGTCGCCAACGTGGCTGTTATATATATTTTTCGCTATATAACATATATATGTTTTGCGTGGCTCCACTTGCGTGGTGTTCGAGATCTCCTCGATCAATCCTCGGGGACATTTGTGGGCCTTAGGCTATAGTTGGCATGACATAATATTGGAAAATTGGATCGGGAGCACGCAGAGATCAACGTTGGGTGCTCGAGGAGTGCACAAAGATTGCTATGTTGTACAGGAATCCTCCAACGGTGGTTGACATGCTAACTTCTGGTGTTTGTCGCGGCCACCACAGAGCTCCATTTTTGCCTCCGTTTCTTCCGACGTACTCCTTGCATAGCCTTCTTTTGGACTCGATATTTCACAGTCATGGATATCCCTCGAGCTGTTCGTACCACGGCCTGTAACTTTGCTGTTTGAGCAGCTTTTCTCCTCCGCAGATGCATATGATTTTGAGGCGGTTCTTTACTGCTCATTTTGTTAGGGATTCGGGGCTGCTTAGACCAGCTTTCAGGGGAAGCTGTTGACCTTAGATGGTAGGTGGCATAGCCTAGGCTTGGTAACTTGGGTTGTGGGCAAGACGGATTCGCCGACGAATGATCGAGAGGCACCGAAACATGCTTTGCTAGCCATGTATCATATCTCTCCTTAAGCGGCATTTGATGATCGTCTTGGCGTCATATGGCAGGCTGTGGGAGCAGTGAGAGAGCGTAGGACTCCTTGGGTAGCTGTTGACGATCACCAGGGGAGCTCCGTTGTGAGTCGCCGGCCTCCGAGAGCAAGCTTTTGGCGACGATGTCGATAAGCCCCATGTGTGGTGTCATGTTGGTGACGATGGCCATTCCTACTGCTCAGTGGCGTGCTTCGCTCAATAAGAATGTTTGGAGATTGCTCGACTCACATATATTCACACTTCCCTTCATCTTTATATTTTTTTTTTTTCATTTGCCAGATCGATCACACACACGTCTTTTTTTATGATCGACCTGCCCCATTTTTTTATTCGGGCGGATCACACAGTAGGCAACCATGCTCCTTGGCCATCATCTTGCTTCTCATTCTTGGCTACTTCGATTCACAGCGATATGTGGGCTACTTCGATTCACAGCGAGGGCTGGGAATAGCTGAGGGAGAGGACGAAATGAAGCTTGTCATAGGGAGCCATTGTTCAGAGATGAAATTGAATGTTTGGAGCCCTCTACGGATCTTCAATGTAGAAGGCGAAACATTACGTTTCAAGACAAGCTACGAGTCTTCCATTCGATGTAAAACGCAAAACAGAATGTTGCTAGCCCTCTAGGAGTCTTCGATGCAAGAGGCGAGATGTTGTGCACATAGGCCACAGGTCTTCGATGTAGAAGGCGAAACGGAATGTTTCGAGCCTGCCTACGGTGTGCACATAGTCCACGGACCTTCGATCTAGGATGCGTAATGGAATGTTTCGAGCCTGCCTACGTCTAAACCCACCCTCGGCCACACCTGCAATAGGAACAACTCATTTGAAGCCTGCCTACGGGTCTTCGATGTAGGAGGCGAAACGGATTATACGTTTGTTTTTTTTTTTTCCTTTTGCAAGCTGACCGATGTTGAACACAGTGACACAGTCCTTTCTCTGCAGGCTTTGCTTCTTCTACCTCTTTCTTTCTTTTCTTATTTTCCTTGTGTTTTTTTCTTTGCTCCAATAGCCTTTCCCATATGCACTAACTGGGATCTATATACCCACAATGCCGGTTACAAATCAAATGGGTCCATTGATTAGTACACATTGAATTAACCGTTTCATTCTATACCAATTGTAACCGACGGCATAATTTTAAGGTCAATGCTAGCATTCATTCCTATGCCCTCTTTATTTTCCTTTAATTTGAATTGGGGAGGAAGAATATACACATATCCTCTCTTTAATTTAGTTTAGCCGTTACATGCATATGTATTTGATGATATACATAATGCATACCTAGTCGGCAATGGCCTGACCCTATATATACATATGTTTATATTTGTGACATATGATGACATTATATATATATAGTCTTAAAAATTTCCCGTAAACAAAAAGTAAGACTCGACGATGCAAGAATGAATTTGCTAGAGATATTGCACAAGATTGCGTACGTAGAAAAGGAAAGTTTCAATGATGTGCGATCTTTTTAGGTAAAACCACAAAAGTGAGGTAAATTAATGTTGCTTTTGACATGTTCCATAATAAGAGGATAGAGGACTTTACATTTTCCATATATCCTCATTTTCTTATTCCTAGCCATACCTATGCCTAATTGCATCACAAAAGTCATATTATGAGCCTTACTTGTGTTTATGCCTTACATATTGTCCATTTTTATCTTTTTTCCCTATCCGGGGACTATGTTGAGAATGGAAATCATTTTCTGGAGATATTATATGGTTTGTTGTGTTGTTATGTCATTATTGGAGTTTGGCAAGAAATATTTATTTATGGAAATTTTAATGAGTGAAAGAAAATTCGATCACCTCAGGAGATAAAGGTAGATTGACCCTGCTCGTTGAGATAATAGTTCGACGGGATGGGACACACAGGTGAGGAGTCAAAATCACTAAGTATCCGGGGTCATTCATGACAACCATATTTGCGACTCGCGAGAAGGCAGTGCTGAGGTTAGAGAGGTAAAATCATTATTGATAACAACTTTGAGCGAATAAGTGAAAGGTGGAGAATCTTATGAAGAAGGAATGTGGAAATTCAGTTTGGAAATTACTCTATTTCCCCGGATTTAACACCACATGGCCAAAAATTGCCCACTTTGAGCCTTTTACCTATCTACTTCTTTTGGAGCTTAAATAAAGTCATCTTGATTATTGTTGCTTTGTCACAGGAAATTTGTTTCGTATGACCTCCTTTTGTGCGCAGAAATTGCTTTTCATTAACAGGCACCTATTTGAAGGCACCAAGTACATTTTCAATGATGGAAATTGAGTGTTGGGTAATATAACAATGAATCCACTATGTGGAGGGTTTTTTGCAGGTTTCCCCCGAATGACCATCCAAGTTATTGCTTAAGGACAAGAAAGCTTAAGTATGGGGTGATTTGATGTCCACTAAAGTAACCATGTTTTTATGCACATTTTGTCTCCTTATTATAAGAACATTGCATATTTCGGGTTGGGAATATGTGGAATTTATGTAGTATAAGCTTATTTGCCAGAAATTGAGGTCTACACGAGTTTCTGTTTAATATTGCAGAAATTGGAGCCGTTCCGGGATGAAACCAAAAGGAGGAGACAAAGGCAAGATTTTACTCGACGTCGACAAGCTTACTCGACGTCGACTACAGCTAAGAGCAAAGATCAAGTCGAGGACTGAAGACACACACCACTCGAGCACGAGGAGTACTCGACGTCGAGTACATCTACTCGACGTCGACTAGACCTGGAAGAATACCCGAGCTCGGCGAAGAGAAGACTAATCGAGACGCTGAACATCACTCGAGATCGAGAAGACTACTCGTCGTCGACTAGAACTAGTCGACGTCGACTAGAACTAGTCGACGTCGACTACACCGTTTTTGGGTCGCGAGTCACTTGGGCCAATCCGAGGATGTGTAGATTACTTGGCCACGAAGGAAGGTCGGTTCTTTCACGAGTTTATGAAGATCTATCTACGGAAGAGAAGATTTATTGACCACATGAAGATTTATTTGTTACCATTTTAGATTAATGTTTCTTTTATCCAAATTTATATCTTTAGGATTAGATAGAATTTGCTTACCTTGACTAGCAAGGATTAAGCCCTATAAATAAAGCCCATGGGGATAGTTTTTATTCATTCCAATTCAGAGACAACACAATAGTTATAGAATAGGAGAGAAAGAGAGATTGGTCGAGAGGTGTTGTGTCCTACGAGAGCGGATTTGGCTTCGAGCGGATTTGAGGTAAAGATTCGACTTTTATTATGTTTTGATCATCCAATGCCTTTTATATGTTTATTACCTAATTAATAGATATTCAGGTTGACAACTTGAATTATAAACATAAAATTGGTAGATACAATTAGGGTTTCTTGAAAGAGTTATCTAATTATTGGAAAAGGCGAAAGATTGATCTTTTGATGTGATTGCATGATTATCTCTATTTATCTTGCCTTATGCATGTTTGGTCATCGTTGTTGTGAACCCCGATGTTGGAAGTTTTCATTCATATTTGTTTATTTCGAAATCTGCAAACCCTATCTTTGTTATGTTTTTATAGTTCTACTCGACTTTGACTAAGCCTAGTCGAGGTCGACCACTAATCACTCGATCAAGCGAGATCGTTGCCGTTTGTGTTTCTGCAGGTACTCGGCTACGACCAAGACTACTCGAGTTCGACCATCTACTCCACGTCGAGGAGACCTAGTCGACGTCGGCTACTCCTGTTGCCTGGATTTAATGTTTTTGCTTGAAACCGACTATACAAGACCCCTATCGGCTACACCCTAGTCGAGGTCGAGTACTCTGAGTTGGTTTCTGGACATGATTTGCTAGCTATATGAGATACGCTGACACGTTTTCTCGAGGATCGATCCTGACTACCTTTTGCTACAGCAGGACGAAGTCTTCTAATTATTTGCGTGGGCACAATCTGGTTTGATTTATTAATATATTTTGAACTCGATTTCCTCGTACAACACATAACGTACCTTAAACCCCTAAACATAAATCCTCTCATCTCTCTTAGAGTTAATGAATTATTGAAATGTTAGTTCTCAATTAGTTGATTGAATGAATGTTGGAAATATGACTAATATAGGACTCAAAGGTGTCATCCAAAACCCTAGGAAAGATAGATAAAAGTTCCCACAAAGATAGACTTGGGTCGCATATTGCAAATCAGAATCTGACGATGATGGCGGACGCCGTGGCAAAAGCGGCGAGCACTGTAGGGACGGCGTCTGGCGGCTCGTCAGTTCCCGGATTTGCGATATGCGGCCCAATCTATCTTTATGGAAACTCTTATCTATCTTTCCTAGTATTTTTGGCCGACGAAAGGAGGCTATATTAGGTCATATTTCTGAACACCATTTATAGAGTCTATTCCCGATAAACTCATTACAATGAGAGAGTTTAAGTTTATAGATTCAAGGTTTGTTATGCTTGCCTAAAACTCTTGTGGTTTAGCAATGATTCAAGACTTGGTTGATTGATTGTGTGACCTGATTTCTATATTATTCATATGTTTATTTATCATTGATAACTCCCTCCCTTGATGGCAAATGGAATAAATGTTTCAAGGGCTTTGACAGGATGTTTGTGTCAAAGGCCTTGACGCATTAACAGTTGATGAAATACAAAACCTATATTATTTGTCCGAATATTATTTTATATTATTATATACTTCCGTTATATTATATATTTATATATGTTGAACTAACCTTTTCAGGAAGTATAGTTGAGATTATCTCTTTCCTTTGGTGCATATGAGGAGATCTTATTCAAAAACGGATCATGGCTTCGAAGTGTCCTTATATAGAAGATTGAAGATCAAGTCTGATTCTAGAGCCGTTGGTGAAGATCCTCAGGCGCCATTCCACTCGTATATAAAGGAAAGAAAGAAGAAGACAGAGACAACAAGTGCTACACGAGTTTTCAATCATCAAGCGATTCTGTCTTCCAAAGTGTCTCTCTGCTAAGCGCTCAAAGAGTTTGTTGTTTATTTCAAAGCCTTTGAGAGTCACTGTGAGCTTATAGGATATATTCATTTATAGTGTTACTCGAGAGTTTATAACTCGGGAAGTTGCACTAGGCTATTGATTTGTGAGAGTAAGAGGATTGTACTAGATAGCTGAGAGAGGTGGGGCTCTTCTAGATTGGTCTAGGACTCCAAGGGAACATGAGTTGACTAGATTGCAATTGTATAGGAGAGAGGCTTCTCGGTGAGCTATTAGGATCCTAAGCTAAGCGAATCAATAAAGCCTTTGAATCCTAGGGTTGTGGAAGAACCCTAGGCGGGGACGTAGGCCAAGTTGTGCTGAACCTCGTTAACAATTTCTCGTGTTCTTTACTTATTTGCTTTACCTTATTTCCGCACTTGGTTCGAATTGTTTAACTTTGTGATTCAGGTTTATCTCAAAGGTTTTGGTACAAGCTCCAAAAGTCTTGAGACTTTCTGTGAAAAACGGGCATACTCTATTCAACCCCCCTTCTAGAGTATTTCTTATTACATTGTTCTTATATTATCGAACCTTCAATTGGTATCAGAGCTTTACTCACTGTTTTGGATCTAACAATCTTGTGAATATTCGATCATGTTTGGTGAAGCAAGCGGAGGATTTGCACAGGGAAGGTCCACAAGCAGACCACCACTCTTTGTAGGAAACAACTTTGTCCACTGGAGATCTTTGATGAAGATGTTTATCATTGACCAAGATCTAGAGCTTTGGAACATTATGGAGAATGGTCCGAAGTTTCCAGAAAAAGATGGACCAAATGACACCAAAGTTGCAAAAAAGGAGTCTGAATACAACCAAGCAAATCTTGAAACCATCTCCAAAAACTACAGGGCTATTAACTTACTTTATTGTGGTCTTAGCACTGATGAGTTTAACCGTATTTCATCTTGTAGGTCAGCTAAAGAGATTTGGGACAAGTTGGTCGTCACCTATGAAGGAACGAGCCAAGTAAAAGACACCAAGATCAGCATCTTCCTTCGAAAGTATGAGCTCTTTAAGATGCTGATGAGTCAATCAAGGCCAAGTTCACACGATTCACAGAAATCACCAACAACCTTGACTCTCTCGGCAAGAGCTTTACCAATGTTGAGAAAGTAAGGAAGATACTAAGGTGCCTTCCAAAGGAGAAATGGGGTCCAAAAGTAACAGCTATAGAGGAAGCCCAGGACCTCACCACTCTACCCCTTGATGACCTTCTTGGAAAGTTGATCACGCATGAGATGATCCTTAATGAAGACGATGGAGAACTTCCAGCTAGCACTAAGAACTTGGCACTCAAGTCTAAGAAGGATGAGCCCAAGGATGGATCTGATTCCGAAGATGAGGATGACGATGAGGATGATCCTTTTGCTCTTATCACAAGAGGCCTTGGTAGAATTCTCAAAATGAAGAAGCAATTCAACAACAAGGATGGATCAGAGTCTTCAAAATTTCGAGGTAAGCCTCAATACAACAAGTATAAAAAGAAGACTAAACCGTTGTCTTGTTTTGAATGTGGTGAAACAGATCATCTTGTGAAGGACTGCCCTCAAAAGACAAAGAGCCAGCCCAAGAAAGGTGACAAATGGAAAAAGAAAACCATGGTGGCTACTTGGAGTGATTCCGACTCTGAATCCGACGATGAGAAGGCCAACATTTGTCTTATGGCCTCAGAAGATGAATCCCATGATGAAAAGCCTGAAGCTACTGTAAGAGAACTTATGGAAAGTCCAAAAGAGGTATTATCGGAATTCCTTTCCAATATGATTGCCAATGAAGAAAAGCTTATTGCCCAAACTAACATTCTTATTAAGAGAACTGTGGACCAGGAAAGAACTATTGAGGATCTATCTATGAGGGTCAAAGGTCTTGAAGCTTCTTATTCAGGTCTTGACATTAAAGTCAAGACGCTTGATTCGGAGAAATCTGAACTCAAGCAAGATCTCTCCTCTCTAAGAAATGAGCATCATGACTTAGAGAACGAGAAGATCTCCCTGAATAATAAGATTCTAGACCAACAGACAGCCCTCATAAGTTTTACCAAATCCAAAGGCACTCTCGATAAGATGTTGGGTGAGCAACAAAGCTCTCTAAACAAAAGCGGTATTGGTTACAATCCAAAGTTTTTAAAGAAGCAACACATTACCACTTTTGTAAAGGCAAAAGGAAGCAGAACCTTTCCTATATGTCACCACTGTGCGAGAAAGGGACATGTAAAAGAGACCTGTCCATATAGAAGAAAGGATCCATATATTATTCGCAATACATTTCCTGTTCATTTGAGAAAAGAACGGATAACACAAGTTTGGGTCCCAAAAGGCACTATTTTACCAAATATGGTTTACCCCAACAATGGATCCAAATTTGCTTATTGGTCTAGCCACAAAGGTTGATGTTTGTCTTGCAGGAAATCACCAAGGTGAAAGAACACAAATGGATTATTGATAGTGGATGCTCAAGGCATATGAGTGGGAAGAGTTCTCTCTTTCATGATCTAAAGGAGCAATCCACGGGAACAATCACTCTTGGTGACAAAGGGAAATGCGACATTGTTGGTATTGGTAGTGTTGGAAGTGATTTCAGCCATAGTATTAAAAATGTCTATCTTGTTAATGGTTTAAAGTATAATCTGCTTAGCGTTTCTCAATTATGTGATAGTGGTAACAATGTCAGATTTAACAAGAAAAGATGTATAGTGTGCAGAGAAGATACAGGTGAAGTTATTCTAACTGCATATCGTTACAACAATATTTACGCCGCAAATGCTGATCAAGTGGCGCAAGGAAGCTTAACCTGTCTAAAGGCTTTGACGGACGATCCAAAGCTCTGACACAGGAGACTCGGTCATGTGAGTCCACATACACTACAGAAGCTTGTGTCCAAAGGGCTTGTAAGAGGGCTACCTGAAATGGACTTCAAAGGTATTGATATGTGCAATGCATGCACTCGAGGTAAACAAACACGTAGCTCCTTCAAACCCAAAAAGGTTGTAAGTTCTTCTAGACCCCTTGAACTTTTACATATGGATTTATGTGGTCCTATGCGAGTCAAATCTCCCAATGGTAAAAAGTACATGCTAGTTGTCGTTGATGATTTTTCTAGATATACTTGGGTTGCATTTTTGAAAGAAAAATCAGAGGCCTTATTTGAGTTTTCAAAACTTTGTAAGGAGTTGCAAACTTTAAGAAATGAGCCCATAGTGTCTATTCGGAGTGATCATGGTAGGGAGTTTGATCAACTTCAATTTGATTTGTTTTGTGCTAAATATGGCATCTCCCATAACTTTTCTGCTCCTAGGACACCTCAACAAAACCGGGTTGTGGAACGCAAGAACCGCACCTTAGAGGATATGGCCAGGACTATGCTTTTAAAAAATGCATTACCTAAAACCTATTGGGCTGAAGTTGTTAACACAACTAACTACATTTTAAATCGTTGTCTTATTCGTTCTATCTTAAAGAAAACTCCTTATGAACTTTTCAAAGGCCGCAAACCACTTATATCTTATTTTAAACCCTTTGGCTGTACTTGTTTTGTTCATAACAATGGAAAAGATAACCTTGGGAAATTTCTTGGCTACTCCACGAGTAGCAAAGCTTATAGAATCTTCAATAAAAGGACCCAGGTTGTTGAAGAAAGTATACATGTTATTTTTTATGAATGCAATGACGGTGCTTTGAGTGAAAGTGTTGCAGATATAGATCTTAACATCCATGAAGAGAACGAGGAAGAGGATGATGCTGCTACCAAGAACACAGAGAAGATGAACATGCAGGAACTGATTCTCAACACTGAAGAATTGGCCCAAGGTGTTGAAGATTCATCCAAAGCCCTTGGTGTCCAATCCAACAGTGTTGAGACTTCAGAAACTGCTGTAACTGAACTTAACAGGACCACAGAGTCAGATGCACTACAAGTCAATCCTACCAGTGTGACGAATCAAGGAGCTGAGACTAGCAAAAGGAAATTCAAATACTCCTCATCACACTCATTAAAGGATATCATTTCTGACCCTACTTCTAGTGTTCAAACTCGTTCTAAACTTAAAGATCTTTGTGCTTTTCACGCGTTTGTTTCTCTTATTGAGCCAAAGAAGGTAGATGAGGCACTTCAGGAGCCAGACTGGATCATTGCTATACAAAGTGAGCTTAACGAATTTGAAAGCAACAAAGTCTGGACCTTGAAGCCTAGGCCAAAGCATCAATCAGTCATTGGCACTCGATGGGTATTTCGAAACAAGCTAGATGAGAATGGTAAGGTTGTGAGGAACAAGGCAAGGCTTGTTGCTCAAGGCTACAATCAAGAGGAAGGTATTGACTATGAGGAGACCTTTGCTCCCGTAGCCAGGCTTGAAGCCATTCGCATTTTATTAGCATTTGCATCTTTTATGAGCATAAAGTTATATCAAATGGATGTCAAGTGTGCTTTTCTCAATGGTTTCTTAGAGGAAGAAGTTTATGTGGCTCAACCCCCAGGTTTTGAAAGCTCAGAATTTCCCAATCATGTTTATAAACTTGACAAAGCGCTTTATGGTTTGAAACAAGCCCCAAGAGCTTAGTATGAGCGCTTGTCAAAATATCGTTTAGAAAATGATTTTAAAAGGGGGTTGATCGACAAGACTCTTTTTATCAAGACCAAAGGAAAGGACATTTTGGTTATTCAAATTTATGTTGATGATATATTATTTGGTGCTACTAACACATCTTTGTGCAAGGAATTTTCTGACATCATGTGCAGTGAATTTGAGATGAGCTTGATGGGTGAACTCAACTTCTTTTTAGGATTACAAGTTCATCAATCCAAGAAAGGGATCTTTGTCAACCAAAGAAAGTACACTAAGGATCTCTTGAAGAAGTTCAAGATGGATCAATCCAAGGCAGCCAAGACTCCCATGAGCTCAACATTGTCTCTAGATCAAGACAAGACTGGAATAAGTGTCAATCAAAAGGAGTATCGAGTAATGATTGGATCTTTATTATATCTCACGGCTAGTAGACCTGACATCATGTTTAGTGTTTGCATGTGTGCTAGGTTTCAAGCTGATCCTAAAGAATCTCACCTCGTGGCTGTGAAGAGGATCTTTCGATATCTCAATGGCACTAAGGAACTTGGACTATGGTACCCAAAGCAAAATGATTTCACTTTAATTGGATATTCTGATGCAGTTTTTGCAGGCTATAAGGTGGATAGAAAGAGTACATCGGGATGTTGCCAATTCTTAGGAGCATCTTTGATCAGTTGGCACTCAAAGAAACAAAACTTAGTTGCTCTATCCACTGCAGAAGCCGAATACATTGCAGCTGGAGCCTGTTGCTCCCAAATCCTTTGGATAGCCCAACAAATACGAGATCTTGGGATCAACCTCAAAGGTATTCCTATTAAGTGTGACAATACAAGTGCCATCTCCATCACTAAGAATCATGTTCAGCATTCAAGGACCAAACATATTGATGTAAGGCATCATTTCATTAGAGATCATGTTGAAAAAGGTGATGTGTCCATATCTTTTATTTCTACTAATTATCAATGGGCTGACATTTTTACTAAGCCTTTGGCAGAGGACAGGTTCACCTTCATTAGACGAGAGATTGGGATGCTTAACAAGGATGCACTTTCGTAGGGGGAGCTTTCCCTTTACGAAAGATAAATTCTACTTAGTGTCAAGACCCTTGAGAACCATGTCAAGGTGTGTGAACTAAATGGTGGAGTACATATATCGGATCATATATTTTTGGTTAATATCTTTTTAGATATTTAATCATTTATATTTGTTTTAATCGGATTTCAAAAATTGCCCATTTAGTAATTTCCTTAAACCGTTAAAGATATTTTATTTTTGGAAATAGATTTTTTGGTTATCTTGTCCGATTTTAATGGATATTTGAATTTGAATTTGAAAACCTTTCAAATTGGCAATGTAATGATTTCTTTCCTTGGAACCCTAAAACCCGTCCCATCACTCCCTCTACTTAAACCCAATTATGTACCCGATTACAACCCACACTCAGATCTAAGCTAAATCCCTTCACCTTCTCCCTCTTCCACCTCTCATCTGTTCTAAGAAAACCCTAACCGATTTCCTCCATGGCACCCAAAACCAAGAAAGCTGTCACACCCAAACGACTTGGCGCCACCCCCAAGGGACGTCAGGCCCCTGCTACCTCTCCCACACCTGAACCCGCTCCTCAAGCTATCGTCCCAACTGTCGTCCAGAGCACCATCGCTGAGAGCTCGGCCAATGTTCCCAAGGGCTCTCAAAAGCGCTCTGCTAAGAAGCCGATCAGTGCTAAACAGAAAGGGAAGAGGAAGATCTTGGCTGAGGAACCAGACGAGGATGAGGAGGAAGATGACCTAGACGCCCTCCTAGAAAGAGATGCCGCCAAAGAAGCTGAGGAGGAGGCCTTAAGGAAGAAAAAGGCCGATGAGGAGGCCGAACTTGCTAAGAAACTGGCCGCGGAAGAAGCTGAGCGGATTCGGAAGGAAGCCGAAGCCGAGGAGGCTCCATCCGAGGAGGAACCTGAAGAAGATGAAGAAGAAGAGCAACAGGGATCTGGAGAGGACGAGGAACCTGAAGGAGATGAAGCGGGGTCCGGTGAGGACTCGGGGTCTGAGGAAGAGGAAGAAGAATCTCCCTCTCCTTCTCCTCCTCCTCCCCCGTCTCCGAAGAAGCGGAAAGCCCCTGCTCCTGTCAAGCCTCCATCCCCCAAGCGCACCAGGAAGGGCACTGTCAAGAGTCTTGTAGCGCCTGTCAAGAGAGTTGCTCCAACAGTTGCGCGCAGAAAGAATGCAGACCCCCCGGCCTATATCCAGGTAAATCAATCCTTGCCCTCCTCTTGGTTTCAAGATGCTGAGACTGCTGGTAAGTGGGTAGACGAGTTTCGAACTCGTAAGATTAGTTGTTCTGATTTTTTAGATGTTGAGTTCTTTGAAGCTTTGAAGTTACCTTGCATTGAGCTCCTCAAAAAATCCCCAGCCTGGACCCTTCTTAACCTTGAGACTGTCTACTACTCCCAGCTTACTCGACTTTTCTACATTAACCTAAAAGCCAAAAACGACACCAGTGGTTGGTCTTTGGAGTCTGTTGTCAAAGGGGTTAGAATCTCTCTCAACTCCAGTGATTTTGCAGATTCCCTAGGCTTACCTACACCTGTTCCACCCTCTGAAATCCATCCCTCAAAAGAAAATTGCATCATCCTAGCCCGAGCCAAATATCTCCTACACGAAGCATCCAACAGCACCACAAAGCAACTCTCTCACTCATCCCTAACCCTTCAGGCAAAAATAATCTTTAACATCATTGATAGATACCTCCTACCCCGTCTTAACTCTCGCTCACTCCTTACCGACAATGCTATGGTCCTGTTCTACCGTATCCTAAATGGCCTTGATCTTGATCTGGCCAACACTATCCTTGGAACCATGGCTCATGCCAGAAAAGCCAGAAAAGGCTCTCCCCTCCCCTTTGCTACCCTTTTGACTCCTATCTTCAAAGCTTCTGGAATTGATGTCAAAAATGAAGAACAGCTGCGTCATACGGGTAAGTTCGACTCTAAAGACCTTGAAAAGATTGGCATCACTCGGTCTCCCCAAGGGATCTTGAATCTTGCCACTCCTTCAAAAGCCTTTCCCACTGCTCCAGCTTTCGATGAACGCATGGACAACCTAGAGTTGGGCTTGGAGGAGGTTTGCATGGATATTAAGGAGCTGCAGAAGGAGATGATGACGGAGATGAGCGGGATTTCAAAGATGATGGAAGGACTATGGACGAGGCTCACTGATGATGCTCCGGATGACTAAGCCTAAACCTTAACCCACCATATCCCACCCCTGAAACTTCCTACATTGCTGGTTTGTTGGAAACATTTTCAAAACTTTTGGTGAATTTCTGGTGACTGTTTTTACCTCCACCCTTTGTTGAAAGACAAAAAGGGGGAGATGATCGTTAGACTTTGAAAACCTCTGCTTAAAGGTCTTGGAAGACCTTGGTTTTTGATTTATGGTTTTCTGTTGGATGGTTTTTGTATGCTTTAAAATTTTGATCCAACATTTGCCTAACCCTTGCAGGTACTTAGTCCGATTTTACTTATGATATATCTGTTTGACTAAGCTGCAAGGATGCACAGGTTTTGTCTTTCATCAAGGGGGAGACTGATAAATCCCTCCCTTGATGGAAAATGGAATAAATGTTTCAAGGGCTTTGACAGGATGTTTGTGTCAAAGGCCTTGACGCATTAACAATTGATGAAATACAAAACCTATATTATTGGTCCAAATATTATTTTATATTATTATATACTTCAGTTATATTATATATATATGTTGAACTAACCTTTTCAGGAAGTATAGTTGAGATTATTTCTTTCCTTTGGTGCATATGAGGAGATCTTATTCAAAAACGGATCATGGCTTCGAAGTGTCCTTATATAGAAGATTGAAGATCAAGTCTGATTCTAGAGCCGTTGGTGAAGATCCTCAGGCGCCATTCCACTCGTATATAAAGGAAAGAAAGAAGAAGACATAGGCAACAAGTGCTACACGAGTTTTCAATCATCAAGCGATTCTGTCTTCCAAAGTGTCTCTCTGCTAAGCGCTCAAAGAGTTTGTTGTTTATTTCAAAGCCTTTGAGAGTCACTGTGAGCTTATAGGATATATTCATTTATAGTGTTACTCGAGAGTTTATAACTCGGGAAGTTGCACTAGGCTATTGATTTGTGAGAGTGAGAGGATTGTACTAGATAGCTGAGAGAGGTGGGGCTCTTCTAGATTGGTCTAGGACTCCAAGGGAACGTGAGTTGACTAGATTGCAATTGTATAGGAGAGAGGCTTCTCGGTGAGCTATTAGGATCCTAAGCTAAGCGAATCAATAAAGCCTTTGAATCCTAGGGTTGTGGAAGAACCCTAGGCGGGGACATAGGCCAAGTTGTGCTGAACCTCGTTAACAATTTCTCGTGTTCTTTACTTATTTGCTTTACCTTATTTCCGCACTTGGTTCGAATTGTTTAACTTTGTGATTCAGGTTTATCTCAAAGGTTTTGTACAAGCTCCAAAAGTCTTGAGACTTTCTGCGAAAAACGGGCATACTCTATTCAACCCCCCTTCTAGAGTATTTCTTATTATATTGTTCTTATATTATCGAACCTTCAATCATCTTGTTCTTTATTGTTTATATTTGTGATTTTTTCTATGACCGTGCATCTAGTTAGAGTTCGGGTCTGTGCTATGAATCTGTTGTTGCACTACTACATATAAGCCTCTAATGTAACACTCAAATACATTACATTATCACTAAAATATGTTATATTAGAGGAAAAGGTAACACTTTTTAGGGATTACATTTGCGGCCGTTGCATTTGCCCTAATGTAAGAATTTTTATTTGTTAAAGTAACATTGTTTCATTAGTAATACTAAGTTTTACATTTGATACCAAAACTATTACATTTGCATTAAATGTTACCTTTTAGAATAATTGTTACCTTAATAAGATTTGGTACCTTTAACCAAATATGTTACATCCAAATAATGTTACAGTTGAAAAACAATGTTACTTTTACTTTCAAGTATTACATTTGAATGAAATTTGTTACAATAGATATTTATGAACCTGTTATATATCATATATTGTAAGATATCTAAAAGTAATAAAAACACAAATTATCCAAAATAAAACTTTCATTCAACAAAAATCCAAAAGACACAGTATATTCCTTGTGCAAAGTTACATGCAGTCTAAAGTAAGGATGAGCAAAAATGGTGCCATATGATTGTTTTGCCAAAAGTCATATGAAATCTATAAAATACACAAGTCTTACAAAAAAAATTAACACTTCAATGATGATAAAGATTCACTGCCATCAACTAGAAATAGTCTTCATTTTTCAGATTCACTTGCTTTTTTTTGAAGCAAGATAAGAATTCAGTTCCCTAGACAAGCCTAGAGAAACTGAGAGACCGGACAAGCCGGTAGATGGACTAACCATCATGTACAATCAAATCAAAACAACAGAAGAAAATGATAGAAATGAAATAACACAAAGCAAATGACAGAAAAGAAAATGCGAAATTAAAATAAAAGTGCAAGTTATCCTACATCGTAAAACAAACCAACACGACAAACGAATCAATCCGCCAACGGAGGATGCACACAGAGAGCTCTAGGGACACCAGCGGACATCTCAGATTATGGACTCTGAAGAGCCATCAGATATCGATCGCAAATCCACGACGTCTTCGGATACAGCAAATCAAACACCGTTCACAGAAGGCCTGCATCACAACAAGAACAACACAACACACCAGACCGCCAAACCAACCATAAACCAAATGATTGCCCAATAAAAAACCCCAACCCATCTCAAACCCTCAAAGGACGATAACGAGATCGTAAAGACTACTAGGTAGTCAAAATAGAGGCGACAAAGACGAGAAAGAGCAAATAAATTGAACAACAATACAAAGGCATGGGAAAGAAGCACATAATGGAAAATAAAACCCCAAAGAGGAAGTCCACCATCGACCGAAGCAAACAGTGCAGCCGCTAGGCAAGGCAGACCGAAAGAAAGAGGTCGACTGTGAAAAGGCCGGAATCGAGCGGAGGCGGAGACGAAAATCCTGGGCTGGAAACCAATGGCGGAGAAGAAGCTGGACTACCGGAGATCCAACGCAGGGGAGGAGGCACAATTGGCGACGGAGGTAGGGCGACAGGCTTCGGAGGCAGGGCCTGAAACGAGGCAGCGACTGCGAAGGCCAAAACCAGCGACCGAATGAGGAGAAAGGCGGGTGAGGGTGAAGTTGGTGGGCGTGTATTGGAGGCAGGTGAGGGATGGTGACGGAGGGCCAAGTAGGTGGCGACGGTTGCTGGTGGGCAAAGGTGTTGTGGCACAGACTGGGGGTGGCAAGGTAAAACGCTCTCAAAAGAGAGCGTTTTGCTCTTCATCCTGCAAATATATGCAAATCATCTGTCATATTCCGAAAGTGCATAAAAGACATAACATATTTTTTGAGCAAGTATCGAGACCTTGAATATAGTATAATATTCTAGTTAGCTTTTCCTTGAGTCCTAAATAAATATTGATTTAAGAAAAAAAATAGATTAATGAAATTCATGATACTACCTTATGAAAAATCCCCTCAAACATTTGTTTCTAGCAACTTTCCTATGATAAATTGATACCAATCTCCTTCTTAAATCTGGTTTTCTGAAATTAGCAGGTATGTACTCACCCTTATCTTTAGAAGAAAAAAAATGATGTATTCAGAAAATCCTATTTCAGAAATTAAAAGATAGCTAGGAATTTCATATTTAGATTTCATAAATGGCTAACTTGCTTTCATATTTCAAACATAACTAAGATTTTGATATTTTAGATTTCAATGATGGATAACTTTCCTTCATATTTTAGATTTTAAAGTAGCTAGGATTTTTAGATTTTGAAGAAATCTAACTTGCCTTCATATTTTCAAATTTCAGATATGGCTAGGATTTTTAGATTTTAGAGATGGCTAAAACTTGCCTTTATATTTTCATTGTATCAGTTAAAACACAAAGTATTAGAGTCAGTTCCTAGGGATTATTTTGTTATCAGAAATATGAAACCAAACACATGGTGGACATAATGACCTCAAGCTAATTGCAATGAATGGTCAGAACAAACCTGAGCTAAATAGTCATGTTCAATAGCCCCGCTAGCTGCAGCTTCTTGTTCTGCTGCCACTTTCCATCTTGTAATCTCTTCTTCAGCTGCCGAAGTATCCACAATGAAACACGGATGTTATGAACATAAACAATCTTACACTTTCATTCGCTACTTTTTCCTTATGTTCAAGTTCATCTATCTGCAATATTTTTTAATTTAGCTCTTTGGACTAAGCTTCCATATGTTCTTTAAGCACAACCGATTCTTCCCTTCAACTAGTAAATAAATGTGCAATTAGTCACTAAGAAGATGTCTCAACATGGCAATCAGCAAAGCAACAAAAAACTTCACTGTAAAATGACCAGCAAGCAGCTAGCAGTCTAAAGGAACCAGAAGTGATGGTTGGTATAAAATAGAATCACATCTTTGGCATAAAAATGTAGCACAGTTCCTAGAAGCCATTTATCAGTCTTGTAATTCAGGCACATTTATCCTGACATACAATGAAGTAAATACATATGCACGCAGAATTCTAGAAATATTCACGCCAATCGTAATATGGAGGCTAGTTTCCGTTCTTGAGTTATCCTGCAAGATTCTTCTAAAAATCATCAACGTAAACATTTTCTTGCAATTTCTACAGACACAGACTTTAACTTGAAAATTACCTATGGTTCAATAACTGCAACATAACCAAGCTCATCCAGAGAATGATGCAGCTGAAAGCACCAGCCTAGGTCAATCAAATCACCAAATTATTAGAACCACAAGTTTCAGGAGTCATGGTTTATTTTGGGGAGAATTACGAATCAATCAAATTACCAAATTAAACCCAAATGATGCACATTTACAAATTTCCAGAAAATATATTTTTTACCTAAAGAATGCACATTTATAATTCTCTTAAGATATTACATAACTTGTGCAGGCAATCTAGGCATATGGATCAAAGTATTGAATAACTTATGTAATATATGACAAGATCCAAGCTTCTAACACCTCCACCTGACAGTGAAGGGTAGATAGAAGAATATGTAACATTGTAACCATTAAAGAAGACAATATATAGGAAATCCACGATCTTATACCAAAATCCTTGTAATTCATAACAACGGCGAGTTTTTTTTTAATAAAAAAAACCTGATCAATGATTCCTCTTGAACTAAAGAGTGAAAGATGAGCTTTAATTATTGATCACAACTTTAAAGTGTCATTAGTGATGATAGGTTTCATTAAATATGATATGCAGAAAGAAACCATAGGCCATAGCAAATTGGCAAATTCATGTTGTCAAAATCCCCTTAATACATAACAATAGAATGTTTTAAGTAAAAGCATATGTAGAAATATAACCACAAAAGTCAAGCTTAAAAAAACTTGATCATTGATTCCTCTTGCGCCATTAGAATGCTTTGTCCATCCATCTTCAATGAGATTAAAAGCTTCATCATGTGAAAAAATGAAGAGAAGAAATGCTGCCAAATCATAAGCATTAAATTCAAACGCAACTTGTAAAATCAACTGCTCATATTTGCTAAAATCGTAAGCATTAAATTCATTCTCCAATCTCCAAACATTACTCAAGGGTGGAAATAGAAATATAACCACAAAAGACAAGCTATTTATGCATTACTAGGTAAAAAATATAGGCACCAGCTAACCGGTAAACCTTAGTCTCAAATCTAAAGATGATTGGAGTAAAAGCATATGTAGGAATCAAACAAGTACATATGACCCTGCAACATTTAAGGATGTGAGATAGATGAATTAGAAATAAAACTTAAATAGGTTTGATAGATGATAGGATACTCAAAAATGAGTTTATTAAGACTAAGAAGAACATTTGAACAAAATAAACAGTGACTGATGTTACTTGAAGAAGAATACTTTCTTGCAATGCACAATTAAAATCTTGAATAAGTGCCTGCAAGAAAGATATCATAAAGGAACGTTATATGAGGTGATTTTATCTGTCATTCAATTTAATTAAAAGAAAAAATGGAAGTGTCCTAGATAAAATTTTTAGAGTGCAGAAAACCATATCCAAACAGACATAATTGAAACACAAGTTAGCATCAATAAGCAACTTTTCCAAATTAGTACCTAAGATTCATCTTTAAAATGCAACCAAAGAGACAAAACCCAAGAATCAAGGACATCCCAACAATAGCGATATCCAAATCAAAATCAGTGACAATGAATGAATAGATCAGAAGCAACGACTCACTACTTCAGCTGGAAGACAGAACAGTTGGCGATCCTAATATGTCCTTTAAGCCCACTGACATCGGGAAACGTAAAAACAACCATTACAAACACCAAGATTCATAATCAATTTGATAAAAGAAATAGGCAAAAGCCCTACTTGACTGAAAATCAAGAGAGTTAAATGCTTTCAAGAAGAAACATAAAACACTAGCTGGAGCGAAATTTTCGAAATTGAAAAAAAAAAAACAAGGAACAACTAACTGGCCTTCGATTTCACCCGCTCCGCCGGAAAGTATCTGAGCCCAAACCCTTCAATAAGCCTCAGAGATTGGCTTATCTTCAAATGTGGTGGTATGGGTTAAACCCTAAATCAATTTCAAACAAAAGAGTGAAATTGCACCAACAAAATCGGAATATGGAGGAACGAGCACTATCGCTCTTAGTCAACAATGAGGTAACAACAGAGAGTAAGGAGTACTTAACGTCGCTCTTAGTCCCAGACGTTCCAGTGGTTGCCTTGCCTGCAACACCGTCTCCGAGTCTCATCTAGCGGGCCCTTTGTCGAGCGAACGACTGAGCAAGCCCTTCATCGAGGGAGCGAGGGAGCCCGTCGCCCTCACCACTCGAAGTCCTTTTCTAGGAGGCACCACGGACAGAGGTAAGATGCCATGAGAGGTGGAGAGAGGAAAGTCAGATCTCGAGAAACGGGTGAAGAATGAAAGAGAAGGTTTTAGGGTTAGTGACTTTCAAATTTTCACTAAAACTATGGGCGGAAAAAATTTCCTCCAAATAAATATCCCAAATTATATTTTGGGTGAAAAAATACCGGTAAATCTTCCATGTGAAGTTAAACCAAAGGAATAAATTTGTTTCAAGTTTTAATAATATAATTACGTTTGTCATAATAGATGAGGTACAATTTTTTTATAGAACAATGTAAAGTTATTTTATGTTTAATATATTTTAAAATTTTTATTAAATTTTATATTTACATATATTACTGACATGAGGAAAACCTGTCGTTGTTCTTGCCAAAGAATACTCAAACTCACAACTAGCATAGTGTGCAAGCAAGAGGTAGATCCACAAGGAGATCTATTCAACTCAAGTATAAATCTAATCGCTAATAGAGAATATGGGAGTTTTTGGTGTGAAAAAGATCCGACTTTTACCAAAGCGGAAGCAAGCAAACAAAGTAAATTGGTTTTAGAATGCAGTGCAGAGAAATAGGTTCACCTACAGTTTATCACTTCGATTGATGAATTCGATCCTTGTTTCAACCTCTAGTTCTTGTCTTTTCCTATCAATGTCCTTGTCCAGATCTTAGGTAGATTACTAGTCCTACGAGTCCTAGCAACCCTTATCTCTAAATAACCCTAACACGGTTAAGATTTAACCTAGAGATAACATTAAGAATATGAATTAACCAAGGTACATGCAATTAGTCCTACGAGTCGATATCAAGCTACGAGTCGATATTTAACATATATTCAACTTCCTACACATCCAATTAGTCCTACGAGTCCTAAAGAGATATGATTGCCACTTGGGTTAAGGTTCACTACGAGGAATCTACAAAACCCTAGCAATTGAATGAATCTACTCTAACTAGTTGATCAGGCCAGAGAGAATAAAACACATTCAAGCAATTAAGCGCAAAGAAGTCAAAACATTGGTATGAGAATAAGAATTAGATTAAGAAACTCACAATTCAACAATCAAAAATCCAAACTGTAGGCGAAACCCTAATTAAAGTCCGGCATTGAACGATGCGTTTTTGCGAGGGCTGCAGGGCGGCTGGCGATCAGCGAAAACCTTCGATATATCTTCGCGCCGCGGGGCGGCTAGGCAAACTGCAGAGCGACCAGCCATTCTTCCGAACTCCTTCTTCCGTGACTTCAGCAGCTTCTCTTATTCTTCTTAGCTTGTTTTTGCTCTTCTCCAATTCATTTCACCTTCAATCTACTATCCTTGAAATAAACCATAAAATCATGTAGATTCCGCCTCTTCCAACTCAACAAGTAATTGTGTTAATGCAACTAAATATATGCAATATTCACACCTAAACTATGCTTAATGCAATCTATTATGCAACACTAAATATGTTCTATCAAATTCCCCCACAATTGAACCTTTGCTTGTCCTCAAGCAATAGAAACCTCAACTCTGCAGCCCCACAGAATAGAAATTCATGTATCCACACCTCAATATTCTTTAAGTGCATGAAAAACTAGCAAACACAATAGATTAACAACATCATAGCACATAATTGAAGTAACCAATGAAATCAGGCCACCATATCCATTCTAGACCTCACATGGAATGTGTTTCACTTTCACTAAAGTGTTTAGGGGTAATGTTTACGCTCAAAACTCAATCTTCAAAAGCTTAGCATACAATAGACTTGCACCAGTGTTCTAATTCTCCACCGCTGATGACTCTACAGACAACAAAAATCATGAGGTCTTTTAATTAGGTTGTAATGGGGCCAAGGTAGAACATATAAGGTATGTAACAATTTAGGCCTTGCGGTGCTCGTAATCCCGGAACTAATGAAGCAACCAAATCATAAAACTACTCATACCATATCTCTATAATGTCATACAACACCAATCTCAAGTATAAAACTTTACAAACCATACTGAACTCATTCTTTTTTTTTTTTTCTCTCTTTTTTCAATTTTTTTCCCTTTTCCATTCATGCTATATCAAATGATTTTCCTTGACTTTTGCTCGTAAGTGAATTTTATCCTCCTTAGGTCCCAAGTAATGAATATGCTAGCAAGAATCAAGCATCTCATAAATGCACCTCAAACATACACAATCCACCGCTGAAATTGGCTTCAAGAAGAGGATAATATGTAAGGTGGGAATAGAGTCAAATAGGGTTGATAAAGGTGCCTCAATCATGTTTAAGTCATGTGCAAAAATCATAATATGTAGCCTTGAAAAAGATATCTAAATGCAAGTCAAAGAGGAAGCAATTAAAGAGAGTACATTCAACAAGCAAGATGACTCAATAAAGTGCAGCCCTGAATAGGTCAAACTAAGCTCACCGGGTCATGTTTAGAACTTCAAGATCACCCAAAATTCCAAGATTTTATGTGCTCAATCATTAACCAATCATGCACACCAAATAGTATAGAATATATATATCGAAGGCTTCAACAATCCAAGCACATCATGGGGCATAAATCTCAATAGTTAGATTAGAGGACAAACGACATCCATATGAGGAAATAAGACCTAATCCTAGATGCAAGAACTGGACTTTTTTTTTTCATTTTTCATTTTTCATTTTTTTTCTTTTCTTTTTTATATATAGACAATAACAATGATAGAAACTAACATGCATACAACCACTAAAAACAACCATGCAAATTAATAGTCATAATGTAGTGCAAACTTAAAACCAAAATACAAACGTGACATGCAAGTCTTCTCCCCCACACTTAATTCTGACATTGTCCTCAATGTAGAAAAGAGAAAAAAAAACATCAAAATAAAAAGAAAAGGGAAGAGAAAAGAAACAACTAACATGCTCACTGGTGAGGTGGTGGCGGCGGCGGGTAAGGTGGAAACTAGGGATAGGCAAATCGATAGAAGTCCTCCTGCCTTTGCCACATCTGCTCTTGCATCCGTCTGATCGCTGCGTGGATCTCAAAGACATCCTCCAGGTGAGAAGTCAAGCCACGGACATCCCGACGAATGTCGTCAACATCCACATACATCTGCTGCTGATCCCACATCACATCCTGGCGCGGGGACATCTGCTGCTGGTGCTCTCACATGGCATTCTGACGACGAGACATCATCTGCTGATGCTCACACATGGTATCTTGACGGATATACATCTTTGTCATCCTCTGCTCCAACGCGTAGTAATTCGGACCAGCACCTCTAGCTGTGCCAGAAGGTCCAGCACCACTACCTCCTATATACATCTGAACTCCATGAACATCACCATCATCATCCTGCTCAGCATCAGGAGCACCCTCCTCATCATCATCCTTGTCATCCTCCTCCATCTCATCGTCCGTGTAAAAATCAGCTGCAGTAGGGCCAAAAGGGAGATGTCGGGGCAATCTCAAAAGAATCTTCCCCAGATGGCCTGTCCTCCAGACCCACATCAGCGACTTTCCCTCCAAGTGGCCAACTTTCCTCAGCTGGGCTTCATCATATAGAAATGAGCCATGTAGAACATCGGGGACAGTGCTTAGATCGATGCCCTCTCGAGCTATGAGGGTGATAAGACCCCCAAAGCTAATCGTCGCCTTGTTGCGCTCGTCGAGGATGTCCTTGCAGTTAATCAAAAACATATCCACCCAACCTGGAATCACTGGGCTCTCTGGCGTCAGACACCACAAAAATAACATGTCCCTAAGTGAGATCTTGTTGACCTCAGCCTGTGCAAAAAATGTGTTCGCCAGAACCTTGTGGATCAACCGTAATGCAGGATGACAAATATTTGAGTTGTACTGGCCCTTCTTGGCCGCAAAAGGCACCCTAAAAGATGCCATCCAAAAAGCCAAAGGACCCTCTCCCTTACACACATCAAGCCATCCAGCAGTAGGTGCAACAGTAATACCAAAAATCTGTCCCACTCTCTCTTTCGGCATCGTGAAATCTCTCCGAAGCAAACAAAACTCGATAGTAGTCGACCTCACACTCAAAGTTGCTAAAAATACCTTACATAAGCTCGAATATGTAGGAGCATTCTTCCTTAAAAAATCTCCTAGGCTCCCATGCTCTAACAATTGCCTAGTACATACATCCATCTCCAATAATCAAAGTGTAGGCTCATGAAAAAATTTGGTTACAAAGAAATTACAAGTGTTTAGAGCATTCCACTTCTCCTTCTGACTTCTACTCATTCCATGGGGTCTAGACATGTCTAATTCGAAGTAAGAAAATCACCCAACAAGAATGAATGTAAAGAAAACTCACATACGGCGAGTCACTGTAGTGGTCGCGGGGTAGTTAAGAGTGGCGACGGGGCGGCTGGCGACAGGAATGCCCGCGGGGCGGTCGGTCAGGCGACGGGGCGGCCTGCGATTTGTCGGATCTGGAACCTCCGTGTCGGATCTGCTCTCCGATGTCATCGCCTATCTCTCTCCGTGGTGGATGCGAGTACCCTCTAGAGTGGTTGAGGTGATTTTTGTGTTGATCTTGAAAGGAAAGGGAATGGGTGTGAGTTTAGAGTAAAAGGAAGATGGGAATGCAAGATTTTGTGGGGGTGAAAAGCTTGGAACGTAGGCTTCAATGGAGGTTTTGGAAATGGGATCGAGAAGGTGATGAAGAAGAAGACAAGAGACACTACAAAAAAAAAACATTTTGGCAACGGCTATTTACCGTGGCTGAAAGTCCATTTCCCGTGGCAAAAGAGTAGTAGCCACGGCTATAGCCACGGGAAACCAACCGTGGGGAAACCTTGGGTGGCAAAAGAGTCTAGCGACGGCTACAGCCGTGGCTAGCATACTAGCCACGGCAGCTTGCCGTTGCTAACTTATTGGTGGTGAATTTAAAAAAACCTACTTTTAGCTCGGATTGTTCAGACCCGGGCTAAAAAGTCTAATTTTTTCTATAAAAAAATAATACACTAGATTCTTTTCTTTGTTTACAAACAACAATTCAAGGCTTCCAATCCACAAAAATTACACGAGAAACCTTTGTTCACAAGAAATAATTTAAGACAACTTCATAATTAAATTATATGTACAAAAATAAATATTGCTAAAATCCAATCAAAGTTTAAGAAGATATTGGCAGAAATAAAACTAGTACATTGAATAAAATCTAAGCAGTTTTCCATCTGTTTTTGTTCGATCTTGAGTAGCTTCTCCTTTTCATAAAGCTCCTGCAACAGAGATTTTCGGTGCCTATTGTCTTAAGTATTTTAATTTATCATGACATAAAACCTATATCAGAAGTTGTTATATCATTATATATATAACATGAAATAAAACAAAGTTAAGCTTAAACAAGGCAATAAATCATGGTCTATGTAGACACCAAGGCAAATCATTATATATATAGCATGAAATAAAACTAAGTTAAGCTTAAACAAGGCAATAAATCATGGTTTATGTAGACACCAAGGCAGATTGTAATGATATTTCAGAACGTTGGCACCCATGATGAATACAGGTTGAAAGAATGCAAGACTAAGCTAGATGCTCAAAAGGTGTAAGGCTACTTCTAGTTGTTTATACCCTGTACTCTTTCTTGTAGAGAAATTGAGTGCTAACTTTCCCGTTCATCAGTTGTATATCCATACTCATTGATTTGATTTTGTCTTCTCGTTTAGTTTATATTTATTTGTGTCAAATGGTCCAGATACTTATGTTCAGTCTTTTTAAACACATCTTCTAGAAAGTGAGCCCCAATGATAGGATAAGTAAAACCCTGAATTCAAAGAGCAAGGATACTGATGTCATCTTAAATGGACAACATTGTAATGCTCATGTCAAACAAATACATAAGCATATAAAAAATTTCATGAGGAATGGGCAATACCATA
Organism: Persicaria tinctoria; assembly: GCA_037127255.1. Classification (NCBI taxonomy): domain Eukaryota; kingdom Viridiplantae; phylum Streptophyta; class Magnoliopsida; order Caryophyllales; family Polygonaceae; genus Persicaria; species Persicaria tinctoria. The sequence goes on from JBANSL010000005.1 coordinate 49,570,400, forward strand.
CTTAAGTGCTTCAAAAAATTCGGCATATAATTTTACACTAGAAAACCACTTCAAGCTTTTATTTGGAAGTAGTTCATGCCAATTATACATAAAATAAATCCATGTCCCCTCTCCTATCTGTTACACCAGAATCTTGAGGTGGTACTGCAAAAGCTATTAGAAATCCATAGCCTATTTGAGAAAGTCTTCCCAAGTAAAACATCACAAGGGAGAGAGGTTGTGTAAATTTTAAAAGCATAAAAATACCCCACTTAAAAGGATATAATAAACACAATACATGAAAATGCATTTCGATCAAGAAAGACATCTTGGATTTTGCACATAAGAGAAAGCAAATTACTGTCACTCTCTCGGGAAGAAGTTGATTATGGTAAGCAATTTAGCATCGCATGTTCACATGCTTTATATTAGTAGTGTTACACATCAGTTACAACATACGTTATAATTTTATTTGGGTAACACAGTACAAATTAGTCTAACGCCTTAAATATTTGCAAAAAAAATCCATGGCCAATTTTCACACCATTAGCTTTCATGCTTTTACTCTACGTACAACAAAATCATGATGGCAAAGTATTCCAGTTACCTTGATCAGGTTTGTCCTCGTGGCCCGAGCATATCTTGGATGACTCTTTCCGATTAGTTGATCGTGTGGCTAGACATCAACACTCTGAAGTGTATACGCATCCAAACCAGCCTAGAAATCAATAAATCTAGAAATTAGTAAATGTGTTTGATCAATTAATCAACAAGTCAGTAAATTAGACCAACATATCCAAGCAATTTCGATCAAGTTTCACAAGCACAATTTGTAAAATTAATAAAAGACCTAAATCTTATCCGGGTGAGCATAAAGGTTCACATATATTCCTTCCACACAAGGCATTCCATCACTAATATGCAAGCCAATCCATCACAATAACAAACAAATCTCAAAGCATATACCACATTCAACAAACTTGAGTTATATAATTAGATCGATCAAAAGGTGAACCCGTATTTAACAAACAAATCTCAAAGAACAAATAAAATGTACTAGCTAAACCTTAAGTAAACTTATTCTTTAGCAGTAGAATAATGCAAGATAAATTCCATTCATGAGGTTTGACAAGGCAGCAAATTACAGTTTACAAAAAAAAATTGGCATGTTAGCAACCCTTTAATTAGTGTTAAAGTGGAACTTATAATTTGGACCATGAATTCAATAGAGGGTTTGATTTGAACCGGCAACAGAGGGTTTGATGCCCACAGGTAAGTGACGGAGGGGAAACCTGTCGTTGATTCCGCCAAAGAAAACTCAAACCTAAAACTAGTATAGTAATAAGCAAGAGGTCGATCCCACAGGGAAAATTATAAACTCAAGCGTGATTTCAATGCCGATTAAAGTAACCAAAGAGGGGGGTTTTGAGTGTGAAAGATCCGCCTTTTATCAAAGCGGATTAAACAAAGCAAAGTAATTGATGTTGGTTTAGACAATTATGAGAGGCAATTCCACCTACAATTTTCCACTTTATTGGATTGAAGCGGTCATTGTAACTTCTTCTCGTCCTATTATGTTTCCTATGAATGCCCTTGTCTCGACCTAATATAGTTACTAGTCCAATCAGTCCTAGAAACCCTTATCAATCGAACAGTCCCTAAAGAAGGATTTAACCCAACTGATAGCTTTAAGTTCAGAGATTAGCCAAGGTATTTGCAGTCCCTAAAGAAGGATTTAACAACACATTCAACTTCCTACTCATTCAATTAGTTCAATCAGCCCTAAAGGAACAAGTTTGCCACTTAGGTTAAGGTTCACAATCAGGAATCTACAAAACCTTAGCGATTGAATTGATTCTACCAAGTTGATCAGTCAAGATAGAACAAAACAATAATCAATCAAGCACAAAGAAGTTGAAGCATTCACAAATAGGAAACAAGGAGCGAGAATTAGAAACTCACAATCAATCCGAATAAAGCTTCAAATTGCAGGCAGAATCGATGAGTTTAGTTCCTCATGGAAGACATAGCTCAAAATCTCTCAAAAGTCTAATGGATGTATGAGTAGAATGAATGGTAATAAAAAATAACATAAAAGTGGCCTAATAAAAACATCCAAGTCGGCCCCAAAACAACATAAGTCAAACTAGGGTTTTTTCCAAAAACGGCGCTGGGCGCTGACGGTCCGTGCGGCGGCCGCCGCAACTTTGCGGCGGGCGCAGCATGAATACCGCCCCTGGCGGCGGCCGCAGCAAACTATGCGGCGGGCGCGGCAAACTATGCGGCGGGCGCTGCATTGGGTTTTCCCGAAAATTCCGTCTCGAATTAGCTCTCGACGTCAACATGAAAGTTGTAGCTCTCTGAAAGAGCTTTCCAACGCATGGTCATAATAGTCAATCGGACAACCGAGGCCTCCATAAAGTGCAAAACAAGTTCAGCATGTCTGGCGACAACTTCTGCAGACTTGTTCTTCGTTTAAGTTCGCTTCTTCTTCTCAGGACCTCTTGAGACCTTCATGTAAGCTTCTTCGATCAACTAGACATTCTCATCAATGCGTTATCAACCCATGTCTTCTCCTCGGATCTACCATTACCTGAAATAATCAATAAAAGCGTGTAGATTCCGACTCCGACAACATAGAGAACTAATTTGCAAATCATGCTTAATCCATCCATGAAATGCATCTTAACTAAGCTAAATGCAACCTATTATGCCTACCTAAATGCATGCTATCAAACTCCCCCACACTTAACCTTTGCTTTTTCTCAAGCAATGATAGAATGAACATGAATCAACGCATCCCACAGGAAATCCCTTCAAGTTTCAACCTCATCAAAAAACAACATCATAGCAGGTGAAAACATAAACCAAGCAAACCAACGTCATAGCATGTATTCCAGTGATCAAAGCGTAGAAGTAGACATCATCCAACCTCACCAGAAATATGTGTTTCACTCATGTGTTTAGACTTTTAAGTACAACTCTCAACTCAAACCACTCATGCACTAAGCTCATAGACATTGACCACCATATCACCAATTCTCTACCGAAATGTCATTACTTGCGGGACACAATAAAGAAAATAAAATGCAACACTTTATACAATGTTTTGTTTTTCTTTTTCTTTGGTTTTCTTTTCTCTTTTTTTCTTCTTTTCTTGTCTTGGTGCTTTCCTTACGCGAAGCGCAAACATGGGTGTCATGAATGGCCCCGGTCTATCAACACCTCAACTATGAATATGAAAACCACTTGAACATCTTTTGACGCAAGTTGCAAACATGGGTGTCATGAATGAACCTGGTTACTCAATGATCAAGCTTTCTTTCCTAGTGGATAGTTTTCAACACCTTTTTGCGCGAATCATACCCATGGGTGTCATGCGTAGATCCGGTTACTAAGTACATCAACCATTGCCACCTTATTTACTAAGTATGCATAAAATTAAACATAAAGACTCAAAACATAAACATAAAATCCGCAAACAACAAACATGTGCATCGGTCTTCAAAAATAGATATTGCAGTCAATGCCAAGAGGTAGCAACACTACGCGAGTAATTCACACAATTGAGCAAAAGAATTCAAATAAGGCCAAACATCCTCACAGGGTCATGTTTTTAGGACTTCAATCACACTCTAGCTCAATCATACATGCTCAATTATATTTGCTAGCTCATGCTCCACAAAAATCAATTAGAATTAATAATCAAAACATCCAGAACTCCATGGGATTTGTATGATTCATGCTTGAAATTTAAAATAGAGGACAAACTAAGCAAGATGGGTATTTGAATAACACATATATATGCAATGCATGCTCTATTTCTAATATTTTTCGAAAATAATTAATTTAATTTTTTTTTTTTTTTTTTGACGAAAATTGAAATAAATGAAAACTAAACAACCATAAATCTAACCAACAACTTATTTAAACTTAAACATGGTGCAGAAAATTAAATATGATCTAACTAAATGCACTCTATAGATAAAATTCCTCTCCCCCACACTTGGAGTTTTCATTGTCCTCAATGAAACATTAAAAACAACAAAAGTAAATCACATATAATCAGGGTGAAGGAAAAGAAAAAGGGAAAAGGAAAGAAAAACTTACCTCGGGTTGCCTCCCGAGAAGCGCCTTTGTTTCAAGTCGTTGGCTCGACGTGAGGGCCCTTGATTGGCCTATGTTCCTCCACCAGGGTCACCAACACCGGTTATCTCATTGACCAATGCGGGCACCCTTGAAAGGTGTAGCTTTTTGTTCCAACATTCAGCCATTACCCTTAGCTCCTCTCCATGAGCTATGCCTGGGGGTTGTCCTGGAATCACAAACGGTTTCAATTTGTTAGGAGGTTCAAATTTGCCTAAACTATGTTCCTTAGGTGTTCCTAACAAATCACGAAAATTGTTGTTGCGATCCGTATTGTCAGCAATAGGCATATCTACAGAATTTTCAGAAGAAAGCTTAGCATGATTAAAGAGAGAAAATTCTATCTTCCTTCCATCAAACTCCATAGTCAATAGACCCTCACAACAATCAATTTTCGTTTTCGCAGTTTTCAGGAATGGCCTTCCTAGTATAATAGGTGTTTCAGGGGCTCCCTGTTCCATATCTAAAACAAAGAAATCAACAGGGAAAAACAAATCATCCACCATAACCAACACATCTTCAACAACGCCTCTTGGCCTGATTTGTGAACGATCAACAAGTTGCACTGTAACCCCTGTCTCAGTCAGAGGACCCAAACCCAAAGACATGTACATATTATATGAAATAACATTAATTGAGGCTCCTAGATCTAACATGGCTTGTTTGAATCTAGTATTCCCAATTGCACATGGAATTGTAAACATACCTGGATCTCCACATTTTTCAGGCAATTTCTTTTGCAACATGGCAGAAACATTTTCATTCAAGCTTACCTTTTCCTTCTTTTTCAATCTCTGCTTCTTCTTGATGGTGCACAATTCCTTCAAAAATTTAGCATATCTAGGGATGCTCTTAATTAATCTGAGTAAAGGAATGTTTACCTGACACTTACCGAATGTCTCGAAGATTTCCTGGTCATTCTCATATCGTCGTGTGTCTTTCAAGGCTTCCGGAAAAGGCGGAATGGGCTTTGGAATCTCCATAGTTAAGGGAGAAGACGGGGAAGAGGAAGAAGAGGGAGGAGGAGAAGGAGGGGTAGAGGAAGAGAGAGAAAACTCACCAGGAAAAGATTCGGAGCTGGGTACCGTTGCGGCAGGCGCGGCATATGGTGCGGCGGGCGCCGCAGCTTGCTGTGCGTCACTTGCGGCGGGCGCGGCTGGATTTCCTCCTCTGGCGGCGGGCACCGCAGGGTGCTGCGGCGGGCGCCGCAAGGGTTGCCGCGGGCGCCGCAGCACTGTTGCGCCGTTTTCGTCTTCGATTATCTCGATTTCTTCATCCATCATCTCCTCATCGCCCTTTTGATTCGTGGCAATCAGTTCCTTGCCACTCCTAAGCGTTATTGCACTTACATTCTCCTTAGGACTTTCAACCGTTTGCGATGGAAGCTTACCTGAATCATTCGCCTTCCTCGCACTTAGGATCTGAATGAGCTGACTCATTTGATTCTCAAGATTTGTCATCCGATCCGATTGCTGCTTCTCTAGAGTCGCCATCCGCTCTGTCTGTTGTTTATCATTCCTCATGACCAATCGTGAGAGTTTCTGCAGTGGATCCTCATTATCCCCATTTGACTGCTGCTGACCTCCCTGTCGAGGTTCAAATTGTTGCTGAGGCCTTCCCTGTTGCACACCTTGCTGATTGAAAGGTTCCTGGTAGTTTCCATAACAGTTACCCTGCTGATAGCCGTCATTGTAGTGATTGTTATAGTACCCAGGATTGCCATAGTTGCCTTGTCTAGGCCTTTGTGGAGCGAAATTCCCTATTGCATTCAACTCTACGCTCGGATCTTGCAGAGTTGAGTACACATCCATAGGGTATGATGGATCAGTGTAGGACTCACATGCTTTCACTTGCTGAGACGCTCTATCAACTACTAGGTTCTTGAGCATCTCTTTCATCTCTGCCATGTCAGTCTGTAATGCAGCCACTGGTGCGTCAATAGCAAGTACACCCCTAGCACGAGTGCTCTTGTTGAACTGCCTAGAGCCCTCAGAGAGCTCCTTGAACACTTCCCAAGCTGCGGCAGGCGTCTTATTCAGCATGTTTCCCCCACAACAAGAATTCACTGTTTTGCGCTCTCCATCAGTAAGCCCGTTGAACAAGAAGAGAACAAGATCCTTTTGGGAATACCCATGGCATGGGCAGCTGGCGCAGAGTTTCTTGAAGCGTTCGAAGTACTCATGTATAGATTCTGTCGCGTACTGCTCGATGCTGCTGATAGACCTTTTCAAAGCATTCAGCTTTGTTGCAGGGAAGTACATTTCTAGGAAGACTCTTTTCATCTCGGCCCAAGTGGCAATAGAGTCCGGTGGCAGATAGAAGAACCATTCACTTGCATCATCCTTCAAAGTGAAGGGGAAGGCTCTTAGCTTGATTTGGTCTTCAGTTACATTTGCTGGTTTCATCCCAACCACCACCCTATGGAATTCAGAGAGATGTTTGTGGGGGTCCTCCCCACTCAGCCCATGGAATTTGGGTAGAAGATGAACTACCCCTGGCTTCAGCTCAAAGTTTACTCCTTCTGCTAGTGCAGGGTATTGGATTGCCAGGGGTTGTTGTGCCAGATCAGGAGCAGACAGCTCCTTAAGAGTACGGTTCGCCATCTCTGCAATGCTTTCTACAGAGAAGAATTAGTAGCAAAGGTATGGACCCTATAAGACGGTCCACACCAAGATCAACACTAAAAACACACAAGAATTTGATAAAAAATCTCCGGCAACGGCGCCAAATTTGACGGAGGGGAAACCTGTCGTTGATTCCGCCAAAGAAAACTCAAACCTAAAACTAGTATAGTAATAAGCAAGAGGTAGATCCCACAGGGAAAATTATAAACTCAAGCGTGATTTCAATGCCGATTAAAGTAACCAAAGAGGGGGGTTTTGAGTGTGAAAGATCCGCCTTTTATCAAAGCGGATTAAACAAAGCAAAGTAATTGATGTTGGTTTAGACAATTATGAGAGGCAATTCCACCTACAATTTTCCACTTTATTGGATTGAAGCGGTCATTGTAACTTCTTCTCGTCCTATTATGTTTCCTATGAATGCCCTTGTCTCGACCTAATATAGTTACTAGTCCAATCAGTCCTAGAAACCCTTATCAATCGAACAGTCCCTAAAGAAGGATTTAACCCAACTGATAGCTTTAAGTTCAGAGATTAGCCAAGGTATTTGCAGTCCCTAAAGAAGGATTTAACAACACATTCAACTTCCTACTCATTCAATTAGTTCAATCAGCCCTAAAGGAACAAGTTTGCCACTTAGGTTAAGGTTCACAATCAGGAATCTACAAAACCTTAGCGATTGAATTGATTCTACCAAGTTGATCAGTCAAGATAGAACAAAACAATAATCAATCAAGCACAAAGAAGTTGAAGCATTCACAAATAGGAAACAAGGAGCGAGAATTAGAAACTCACAATCAATCCGAATAAAGCTTCAAATTGCAGGCAGAATCGATGAGTTTAGTTCCTCATGGAAGACATAGCTCAAAATCTCTCAAAAGTCTAATGGATGTATGAGTAGAATGAATGGTAATAAAAAATAACATAAAAGTGGCCTAATAAAAACATCCAAGTCGGCCCCAAAACAACATAAGTCAAACTAGGGTTTTTTCCAAAAACGGCGCTAGGCGCTGACGGTCCGTGCGGCGGCCGCCGCAACTTTGCGGCGGGCGCAGCATGAATACCGCCCCTGGCGGCGGCCGCAGCAAACTATGCGGCGGGCGCGGCAAACTATGCGGCGGGCGCTGCATTGGGTTTTCCCGAAAATTCCGTCTCGAATTAGCTCTCGACGTCAACATGAAAGTTGTAGCTCTCTGAAAGAGCTTTCCAACGCATGGTCATAATAGTCAATCGGACAACCGAGGCCTCCATAAAGTGCAAAACAAGTTCAGCATGTCTGGCGACAACTTCTGCAGACTTGTTCTTCGTTTAAGTTCGCTTCTTCTTCTCAGGACCTCTTGAGACCTTCATGTAAGCTTCTTCGATCAACTAGACATTCTCATCAATGCGTTATCAACCCATGTCTTCTCCTCGGATCTACCATTACCTGAAATAATCAATAAAAGCGTGTAGATTCCGACTCCGACAACATAGAGAACTAATTTGCAAATCATGCTTAATCCATCCATGAAATGCATCTTAACTAAGCTAAATGCAACCTATTATGCCTACCTAAATGCATGCTATCAGTAAGGGATAGAGGCGACATTCGGTGCTCGTGAACTGGATCTGAGACGACACATCTTGGCAAGGCTTCGGTTCAGCAACTCGAGCGCGATCTCTTCGATGGCCATCGAACAAGATGGCCAGATCAATCACTAGCACATATCAGCACAACTAAACCAAACCTAAAGTCGACTAATCTGGTTGAATCGACAAACTGTCTGAATCAAGATAGGAGTGCCTTGCACATATATGGATATCTCAGGTGAAAGCATTAACCTAGAAAACAAGTGATTGCTTCCAAATTTCAAATGTCGAATCCAGCAATGCCTTAATAAAATCCCTAAAATTGGATCATTAGATTATGACATCAGGCAAGTTTTCATGCATTTAGAAAATTCTACAAATAGGGATCGATTCCATCTAATTCATCACCGCAATCTTGAATTTGAATCAGGAATAAAGACATTCATATATCAGAAGGTAGGGGGAGAGAGATACCAGTCTACAACTTGTTTAATCTTAGGAGCAAACTCCTCAACCTACATACAAACAAAACCACACCCTAACAAAATCAGATTCACACCCTAACAAAATCATATTCAGACACTTGAATTGCTACTGATTCCATAGCCCTCATACTCGTTTTCTCCCTCGCCCACTTCCGATGGGTAAGAGGTTGAGGATTTGAATGGGTTCAAGTCTCACCACAATAAAAAATTGCTTTACAAATTTGAAATTACAACTACAATATAACAAATTAATGATGATAAAGTAGATTAACACAAGGAATATGTGAAAGTTTCGAAAAAAAATTGGGGTTTCGGAATCTCACCTCGCTGTGTTACTGGGCACTGGCTACTGCTCCTGGTGAGGTTGCAAGAGTGCAACCGGCGACGGGAGACGGCGAGTCCGGCGGCGAGGGCTCCGGCTGGGCATGACAGCACGAGTCGGGCGAGATGAGGCTGGATGAGATTGACTTGGGTGGACGACAAGAATGGAGAGGGACCAACCACGAGAGTAGATCAGGAAGGGGCTCGCCATGGAAGGGCAAAGTTGGAGGTCAAGCAAGAGAGACCTAGGCGGCCATAGACGAGTTTGAAATCTTCGGTGAGAAATGAGGTCGAGAAGCACCATTATTCATTGAGATGGAGAGCTAGGAAGGACGGTCAAAGTGTCGGGAGAGCTTTTTCCGGTCTTCAATGGCGGATGAAGATGAAAAAGGATCAGGAGAAGGAGTGAAGGCGGCCATTATGGATCTGAGAATCGAAGGGGAGACGGATGAACAGAGAAGAGGGTGAAGGGTTTGCAAAATGAGAGAGATATTGGGCGGCGTTAAGGAGGCACGCTTAAAAACTAGGGTTGGGGGTTATATTTTTTTTTCTTTTTTTAACAAAAAAAAACATTTTTCTGCCACGGTAAACGTTGCCGTTGCTATCATTGGTGGTCAATTTGTATTTCTGCTACCCAATGGCCACGGCAAATATCTGCTGTTGCTACCAAGGATGGCTAATATCTTCTTTTTTTTTTTTAGTTAGGACAACTTCAATGGGGACAGCTGATAGAGATAGGAAAGAAAAGAAACGGGGTGGATAGGGTTAAATTAGTGTAGCAAGTGGGGGCCCACATGGGCCCCTAAAAAAATTTCTATCCTACTGGGGCCGCGGGGCGGCCAGGGAGGGAGACGGGGCGGCCGGCGATTCGCGAAGGATTTTGCTCAGCGACTTAGCCGCGGGGCGGCCCATGCTAGCGACGGGGCGACCGTTTTCTCTTCCATCTTTTTCCCTTGTAATTGATTCCCTGTCCTTTTCTCTTTTACTCCCTACAACGTTATCCCTCTGAACAAAACCAAAACTAAACTAAAAAGTATTAAAATGCACAAATTAAAAAGAATCTAAATTACTTACCTTGGGTTGCCTCCCAAGAAGCGTCTTTCGTTAACATCGTTGGCTCGACGTTATTACCCCTAATGATCCTCAGTACTTGGTTCAGTGAGAACCAACTCATCACCGTCCTGTTTAACAAAGCTTTCATAATAGGGTTTAACTCTATGGCCATTTACCTTGAAGATGTCTCCATTCCTTTCATTCAGTAGCTATACTGCACCATGAGAAAATACATTAGCAATCACATATGGCCCTATCCATCTAGAACAAAGGTTACCTGAGAAAAGTTGCATGCGCGATTGGAATAGAAGAACCTTGTCCCCAACTTTGAGGTCTTTTCGCAAGATATGTTTGTCGTGTCATGCCTTTGTCTTCTCCTTATAGGTGACGGAGTTATCATAGGCATCCAATCTCAATTCTTCCAACTCCTGCAACTGTAGTTTCCTGAACTCCCTAACTTCATCAATCTACATTTTGCATTGCTTCACCGCCCAATATGCTTTATGTTCGAGCTCGACAGGAAGATGGCAAGCCTTTCCATAGTCTAATCAAAATGAAGACATCCCAATGGGAGTCTTGTAATTCGTTCGATAAGCCCACAAAGCATCAGTCTTGTTACAGAAATGGGTCCCTTGTTTGGGGCAAGCCTTTCCATATACTAATCAATCCTTCTTGTTTGGGGCAACAGTCTTCTCCAAAATAGTCTTAATCTCACGATTAGACACCTCAGCTTGCCCATTTGACTGGGGGTGGTATGTAGTAGACACCCTCTGAGTCACATGATATTTCTTTAAGAGCGCACTCACAGTCTTGTTACAGAAATGGGTTCTTTTATCACTTATCAGTGCTTTCGGAACTCCAAATCTAGAGAAAATCTCCTTGAGGAAACCTGCAACTACTTTTGAATCGTCAATTCTGGTGGCCTTTGCCTCCACCCACTTGGAGATGTAGCCCACCGCAAGAAAAATATATAATGATAACTCCACTCCCTTGATGAAAATCGGAAATGGTTTCAAAGGCTTTGACCCACAGCTTGTGTCAAAGGTCTTGAAGCTGCAGCTGTGTTGATGAAACACAAAACCTATATTATGCGCATATTATGTCCGAATATTATTATATGTTTCTAGATATTATTGTATGTTTTATACACTAACATATGCAGCAAGTTCTCAAATATTATCTCCTTCCTTAAGCTTGAAATCGAGAAGATTCAAATTGGAGATCATGGCTTCCGAGTTTCCACAAATAGAAGATCATGGAGATTTCTTCTCAAGCCATAATCGGTTCTAGCCGTTGAAGAAGATCCTTAGGTGCCAATTTCATCTGTATAAGAAGGAGATGAAGAAAAGAGGACAGACACATTTGTTGAACACAATCTTTCATTCGCTCTCAAGCATTCAAGTCAATTTGTCCTCTTCGTGTGCTCTATGCTAGTTCTTAAGAGTTGTATATTTTGTTTCAAAGCATTTGAGAGTTACACAGTGAGCTTATAGGATATATTTCGAGTGAGTGTTATACTCGAGCGTTTGTAACTCAGGAAGTGGACACTAGGCGATTGATTCACTAAGTGTAAGAGGATTATACTAGATAGCTGAGAGAGGTGGGGTTCTTCTAGATTGGTCTAGGACTACAAGGGACCGTAAGTTGACTAGATTGCAATTGTATAGGAGAGAGGCTTCTCGGTGAGCTATTAGGATCCTAAGTCTTGTGAATCAATAAAAGCCGGTTGAATCCTAGGGTTGTGGAAGAACCCTAGGCGGAGACGTACGCTAAGTTCGTGTCGAACCTCGTAAATAATTCATTGCGTCCTTTACTTATTGCTTTACCATATTTCCGCACTTGTTTCAATTTGTATAACTCTGTTGTGATTCAGGTTTGTCAGAAGAAAGAATTACCTTCTAATCTCAAAGGGTTTTGCAAGTGCTTCAAAAGTCTTGAGATTATATGTGAAAATCTGGCATACTCTATTCAACCCCCCTTCTAGAGTATCTTTATATTACTTTGTTATACATTATCGAACCTTGAATTGGTATCAGAGCCTTACTCACTGCTTTTGATCTAACAATCTTGTGAGTTTTTTTATCATGTCTGGTGAAGCAAGCGGAGGATTTGCACAAGGAAGGTCTACCAATAGACCACCACTCTTTGTAGGAAACAACTTCATCCACTGGAGATCCTTGATGAAAATGTTCATTATAGATCAAGATCTGGAAGTTTGGAACATTATAGAGAATGGTCCGAAGGTTCCAGAGAAAGACGGACCAAATGGAACCAAAGTTGCAAAGACCGAGGCTGAATACATCCAAGCGAATCTTGAACTCGTCTCCAAAAACTACAGGGCCATTAACTTACTATATTGTGGTCTTAGCGCTGATGAGTTTAACTGTATTTCATCTTGTCGGTCAACTAAAGAGATTTGGGACAAGCTGGTTGTCACCTACGAGGGAACTAGCCAAGTGAAGAACACCAAGATCAGCATCTTCCTTCGAAAGTATGAACTTTTCAAAATGAAGCTTGATGAATCTATTAAGGACATGTTCACACGATTCACGAAAATCACCAATAACCTTGACTCTCTCAACAAGAGCTTTAAGAACGTTGAAAAAGTGAGGAAGATGTTGAGGTGTCTCCCAAAAGACAAATGGGGCCCTAAAGTGACAGCCATAGAGGAAGCCCAAGATCTCACCACTCTACCCCTTGATGACTTGCTTGGGAAGCTGATCACACATGAGATGATTCTCAATGAAGACGATGGAGAACTCCCAGCAAGCACTAAGAACTCGGGGCTCAAGTCTAAGAAGGATGAGCCCAAAGACGTGTCTGATTCTGACGATGAGGATGATCCTTTTTCTCTTATCACAAGAGGCCTTTCTCGAATCCTCAAAATGAAGAAGCAATTCAACAACAAGGATGGATCAGAGTCTTCTAAATTTCGAGGTAAGTCTCAATACAACAAATATGACGAGAAGACTAAACCTTTGTCTTGTTTTGAATGTGGTGAAACAGACCATCTTGTGAAAGACTGCCCTCAAAAGACGAAGAGCCGGTCCAAAAAGGTGATAGATGGAAAAAGAAAGCCATGGTGGCAACTTGGAGCGATTCTGATACAAACTCCGATGATGAGAAGGCCAATGTCTGTCTTATGGCCTCAGGAGATGAATCCCACGACGAGAAGCTTGAGGTAACTGTCATAGAGCTTATGGCAAGTCCAAAAGAGGTATTATCAGAATTCCTTTCTAATATGATTGCCAATTAAGAGAAACTTATTGCCCAAACTAACACTCTTATTAAGAAAACTGTGGACCAGGAAAGAACTATTGAGGATCTGTCTATGAGGGTCAAAAGTCTTGAAACTTCTTATTCAGGTCTTGACATTAAAGTCAAGACTCTTGACTCAGAGAAATCTGAACTCAAACAAGATCTCTCCTCTCTAAGAAATGAACATCATGACTTATAGAACGAGAAGATCTCCCTAAATAAGAAGATTAAAGACCAACAGACAGCCCTCATAAGTTTTACCAAGTCCAAGGGCACTCTTGATAGGATGTTGGGTGAACAACAAAGTTCTTTAAAAAAAAAGTGGTATTGGTTACAATCCAAGGTTTTTAAAGAAGCAGCACATTACCACTTTTGTAAAGGCAAAAGGAAGCATAACCTCTCCTATATGTCACCACTGTGCGAGAAATGGACATGTAAAAGAGATCGACCTGCCCCTATAGAAGAAATGATCCACATATCATTCGCAATACATTTCGTATTCACTTGAGAAAAGAACGGATAACGCAAGTTTGGGTCCCCAAAGGCACTATTTTACCAAATATGGTTTATCCCAATAATGGATCTAAATTTGCTTATTGGTCTAGCCATAAAGGTTGATGTTTGTGTTGCAGGAGATTACCAAGAAGAAAGAGCAAAAATGGATTATTGATAGCGGATGCTCGAGACATATGAGTGGGAAGAGTTCTCTCTTTCATTATCTAAAGAAGCAATCCACTGGAACAATCACTCTTGGTGACAAAGGAAAGTGTGACATCGTTGGTATTGGTAATGTTGGGAGTGATCCTAACCATAGTATTAAAAATGTTTATCTTGTTAATGGTTTGAAGTATAATCTGCTTAGTGTTTCTCAACTATGTGATAGTGGTAATAATGTTGGATTTAACAAGAAAAGATGTCTAGTGCGCAGAGAAGATACAGATGAAATAGTTCTAACTGCCTATCGTTATAACAACATCTATGCTGTGAATGCTGACCAAGTGGCACAAAGAAGCTTAACCTTTCTAAAGGCTTTGACGGACGATCCAAAGCTCTGGCACAGGAGACTCGGTCATGTGAGCCCACATACACTACAGAAGCTTGTGTCCAAAGGGCTTGAAAGAGGACTACCTGAGATGGACTTCAAAGGTATTGAGATGTGCAAAGCATGCACACGAGGTAAACAAAGACGTAGCTCTTTCAAACCCAAAAAGGTTGTAAGTTCTTCTAGACCCCTTGAACTTTTACATATGGATTTATGTAGTCCTATGCGAGTCAAATCTACCAATGGTAAAAAGTACATGCTTGTTGTTGTTGATAATTTTTCTAGATATACTTGGGTTGCATTTTTAAAAGAAAAATTAGAGGTCTTATTTGAGTTTTTCAAAAGTTTGTAAGGAGTTGCAATCTTTAAGAAACGAGGTCATATTGTCAATTCGAAGTGATCATGGTACAAAGTTTGATCAACTTCAGTTTGATTTGTTTTGTGCTAAATATGACATCTCCCATAATTTTTCTGCTCCTAGGATACCTCAACAAAAAAGGGGTTGTGGAACGAAAGAACCGCACCCTAGAGGACATGGCCAGGACTATGCTTTTAGAAAATACATTACCTAAAACCTATTGGGCTGAAGTTGTTAACACAGCTAACTATATTTTGAATCGTTGTCTTATTCGTTCCATCTTAAAGAAAACTCCTTATGAAATTTTTAAAGGCCGCAAACCACTTATATCATATTTTAAACCCTTTGGTTGTACTTGTTTTGTTCATAACAATGGAAAAGATAACCTTGGGAAATTTGATGCGCGTAGTGATGAAGGTATATTTCTTGGCTACTCCACAAGTAGCAAAGCATATAGAATCTTCAACAAAAGGACCAAGTTGGTTGAGGAAAGTATACAATGACGGTTCTTTGAGTGAAAGTGTTGCAGATTTAGATCTTAACATCCATAAAGAGAACGAGGATCGTGATGATGCTGCTACTAAGAACACAGAGAAGAGGAACATGTATGATCAGATTCTCAACACTAAAGAATTGGCCCAAGGTGTTGAAGCTTCGTCCAATTCCCTTGGTGACCAATCCAAAAGTGTTGAAACGTCAGAAACTGTTGTAACTGAACCTAACAGATCCAAGGAGTCAGATGTACCACAAATCAATCTTGCTGGTGTGACGAATCAAGGAGCTGAAACTAGCAAAAGAAAATTCAAATACTCCTCGTCACACTCATTAAAGGATATCATCTCTAACGCTACATCTAGTGTTCAAACTCGTTCTAAACATAAAGATCTTTGTGCTTTTCACCCGTTTGTCTCTCTTATAGAACCAAAGAAGGTGGATGAGGCCCTTCAAGAGCCAGACTGGATCATTTCTATGCAAAGCGAGCTTCACGAATTTGAAAGGAACAAAGTCTGGACTTGAAGCCTAGGCCAAAGCATCAATCAATCATTGGAACACGTTGGGTATTTCGAAACAAGCTAGATGAGAATGGTAAGATCGTAAGGAACAAAGAAAGGCTTGTTGCTCAAGGCTACAATCAAGAGGAAGGTATTGACTACGAGGAGACTTTTGCTCCCGTAACCAGGCTTGAAGCCATTCGCATATTATTAGCATTTGCATCTTTTATGAGCATAAAGTTATATCAAATGAATGTCAAGTGTGCTTTTCTTAATGGTTTCATAGAGGAAGAAGTCTATTTGGCTCAACCCCTAGGTTTTGAATGTTCGAAATTTCCTATTCATGTTTACAAACTAGACAAAGCGCTATATGGTTTGAAACAAGCTCCAAGAGCTTGGTATGAGCGCTTGTCAAAATATCTTTTAGAAAATGATTTTAAAAGGGGGTTGATCGACAAGACTCTTTTTATCAAAACCAAAGGAAAGGATATGTTGGTTATTCAAATATATGTCGATGATATATTGTTTGGAGCTACTAACACATCTTTGTGCAATGAATTTTCTGACATCATGTGCAGTGAATTTGAGATGAGCTTGATGGGAGAACTCAACTTCTTCTTCGGGTTACAAGTTCATCAATCTAAGAAAGGCATCTTTGTCAACCAAAGAAAGTACACTAAGGATCTCTTGAAGAAGTTCAAGATGGATCAATTCAAAGCAACCAAGACACCCATAAGCTCAACCTTGTCTCTAGATCAAAACAAGACCGGATAAAGTGTCAATCAAAAGGAGTATCGAGGGATGATGGGATCTTTATTATATCTTACGGCTAGTAGACCTGACATCATGTTTAGTGTTTGCATGTGTGCTAGGTTTCAAGCCGACCCTAAAGAATCTCACCTCGTGGCTGTGAAGAGAATCTTTCGATCACTCAATGGCACTAAGGAGTTTGGCTTATGGTACCCAAAGCAAAGAGATTTTACATTAATCAGGTATTCTGATCCAGATTTTGCAGGCTATAAGGTGGATAGGAAGAGCAAATCAGGATGTTGCCAATTCTTAGGAGCATCCTTGATCAGTTGGCACTCAAAGAAACAAAACTTAGTTGCTTTATCCACTGTTGAAGCCGAATACATAGCAGTTGGAGCATGTTGCTCCCAAATCCTTTGGATAGCTCAACAAATGAGAGATCTTGGCATCAACCTCAAAGGCATTCCCATTAAGTGCGATAATACAAGTGTCATCTCCATTACAAAGAATCTTGTTCAGCATTCAAGGACCAAACATATTGATGTAAGACATCATTTCATTAGAGACCACGTCGAAAAAGGTGATGTATCCATATCCTTTATTTCAACTGTTTATCAATGGGCTGACATTTTCACTAAGCCTTTGGCAGAGGACATGTTCACCTTTATTAGACGTGAGATCGGAATGCTTAACAGGGATGCACTTTCGTAGGGAGAGCTTTCCCTTTACGAAAGATAAATTCTACTAAGTGTCAAGACCTTTGAGAATTATGTCAAAGTTTTTGAGCTGAATGGTAAAGCACATATAAAAGATCAAATATTTGGTTAATATCTTATTAGATATTTGATCAAATATAGTTTTTATGATTTTTAACCTTCTTTATGCAGTATACTTTTTATTTTCCAAAAATTCTTATATTCGAGTATATTTATTTATGGAAAATATATTTTCGGAAATACTCCTTGAAATTGAAGTGTGACAAGATGGTTTGAATTTTGAATTGTTTTTGGAAATCAAATCTTTTCAAAATGGTAGTGTGATGATTACTATCCTTGGAACCCTAAACCCGTCCCATCAACTTACCCCTCTCACCCTTTTTAAACCACACTCTTTACCCTAACTATTCCTCACTTCTCTAGAACTACCTAAACCCTCTCTTAAACTCCTTTTTCAACCTTTTTCTAGAAGCTTAGCCGAATCTCATCCATGGCACCTAAATCCAAGAAGACCTCCACACTCAAACGCCTTGACGCTACCCCCAAGGGACGCCAGGCCATTTTTATTTCCCCTCAACCCGAACTTACTCCTAAAGCTATTGTCCCAGCCACTGTCCCAAGCATCGTCCCTAAGAGCACTATTCCTGAAATCAAGCGGTCCCTGAAGCGCCCGACGGAGAAATCTCTCAGTGCCAAGCAAAAAGGGAAAAGGAAAATCATTGTTGAGGAAGAGGAGGAAGAGGAGGATCTTGATGAGATTCTAGAGCGAGATGCTGCAAAGGAGGCCGAGGAAGAGGCCCGGAGAAAGAAAAAGGCCGAGGAAGAGGTTGAGCAAGCAAGGAAAATAGCCGAGGAAGAGGCTGAGAAAGCTAGAAAAGAGGCCGAGGAAGAGGCCCGAAGAGCTGTAGAGAAGGAGGATGCCACTGAAGAGGAACCAGAGGAAGAGGAAGAGGACGACGATGAGACTGCAGACGACGACGAGGAGGTTGAGGGAGACGATGCTGAAGGGTCTGCTGAGGACTCGGGGTCTGAGGAAGAAGAGGAAGAGGAGCCCGAACGTGTTCCCTCTCCTACTCCTCCTCCTCCCCCGTCTCCGAAGAAGCGCAAAGCCCCTGCAGCAAAGCCTCGATCTCCCAAGAGCATAAAGAAAGGCACTCTCAGAAGCCTTGACGAGCCTGTCAAGAGGACTGCTCCCACAAAAGCTCACAGGAAGAACGCCGATCCGCCTGCACTTATCCAGGTAAACCAATCCTTACCATCCTCCTGGTTTGAGAATGCTGAGATGGTTGGAAAGTGGGTAGATGAGTTTAGAACTCGTAAGATATGTTGTTCTAATTTCATTAATCTTGAGTTTTTGGAAGCTTTGAACCTACCCTGCATCTCTCTCCTCAAACAAACAATGCTGATGGTTGGTTTTGAACCTACCCTGCATCCCTTCTAAACCTTGAATCCGTTTACTATCCCCAACTCACCCGTTTATTTTACATAAACCTAAAAGCCAAATACAATGCTGATGGTTGGTTTTGGAATCAATCGTCAAGGGAGTTAGAATCACCTACAAATCCATTGACTTCGCTGATCTCCTTGGCCTTCCTAGACCATGTCCACCCTCTCCTGAAACCCCAAAAAAAGAACAGTGCATTGCTCTTGCCCAATCCAAATACTTGCTCCCCGAAGCATCCAACAGCACCACAAAACACCTTACCCACTCGTCCCTTACTCTCGAGGCAAAAATCATCTTCAACATCATTGTGAGATGACTCTTACCCCGAATCAACTCTGGCTCCCTCCTAACTGACAATGCTATGGTCCTTCTATACCGAATTTTGAATGGCCATGATCTTGATCTGGCCAATACCATCCTAGGATCCATGGCTCACACCCGCAAAGCCAGAAAAGGAACTCCTCTCCCCTTTCGCAAACTTTTTAACCCATGCCTTCAAAGCTTCTGAAATCGATTTTAAAAATGAAGAACAACGACATCATATGGGTAAATTCGACTCCAAGAGCTTTGAAAAGATTGGCATCACTCAGTCCCCCCAAGGGACTTGGAGTCTTGCCTCTCCCTCAAAAACTCTTCCCACTGCCTCTGCCATTGATGAGCGCATGGAAAACCTGGAGTTGGGCTTGGAGGAAGTTCGCCTGGACATCAAGGAGCTGCATAGAGAGTTTTCTCTGGAGATGAGCGGGGTGTCTAAGTTGTTGCATGAGCTGAAGTTGTTGTTCACGGATGGTGCTCCTAATGATGAATCTTATAACCCTACCATAACCCTTATTTTGAACATTGCTGGTTTTGGTTACTGTTTTAAAACTTTTGGTTACTGTTTTACCCTCCTCCATTTGTTGAAAGACAAAAAGGGGGAGATGATCTGATGATGGTTTAGTTAAAACTGTTGTGAACCAAGGGTCTTGGAAGACCTTGTTTTGTTTTACCTTGTTGGATGTTTTTCGTTAACTTTAAAATTATGATCCAACATTTGTCTAACACCATGCAGGTACTTAGTCCGATTTTGCTTATGATATATCTGCTTGACTAAGTTGCAGGGATGCACAGGTTTTGTCTTTCATCAAGGGGGAGATTGATAACTCCACTCCTTTGATGAAAATCGAAAATGGTTTCAAAGGCTTTGACATACAACTTGTGTCAAAGGTCTTGAAGCTACAACTGTGTTGATGAAACATAAAACCTGTATTATGTGCATACTATGTTCGAATATTATTATATGTTTACAGATATTATTGTATGTTTTATACACTAACATATGCAACAAGTTCTCAAATATTATCTCCTTCCTTAAGCTTGAAATCGAGAAGATTCAAATTGGAGATCATGGATTCTGAGTTTCCACAAATAGAAGATCATGAAGATTTCTTCTCAAGCAATAATCGGTTCTAGCCATTGAAGAAGATCCTTAGGAGCCGATTTGATCTGTATAAGAAGGAGATGAAGAAAAGAGGACAGACACATTCGTTGAACACAAGCTTTCACTCGCTCTCAAGCATTCAAGTCAATTTGTCCTCTACGTGAGCTCTCTGCTAGTTCTTAAGAGTCGTATATTTTGTTTCAAAGCATTTGAGAGTTACACAGTGATCTTATAGGATATATTTCGAGTGAGTGTTATACTAGAGAGTTTGTAACTCGGGAAGTGGACACTAGGCGATTGATTCACTAAGTGTAAGAGGATTGTACTAGATAGCTGAGAGAGGTGGGGCTCTTCTAGATTGGTCTAGGACTCCAAGGGAACGTGAGTTGACTAGATTGCAATTGTATAGGAGAGAGGCTTCTCGGTGAGCTATTAGGATCATAAGTCTTGTGAATCAATAAAAGCCGGTTGAATCCTAGGGTTGTGGAAGAACCCTAGACGGGGACGTAGGCCAAGTTTGTGCCGAACCTCGTAAACAATTCATTGTGTCCTTTACTTATTTCTTTACCATATTTCCGCACTTGTTTTGATTTGTATAACTCTGTTGTGATTCAGGTTTGCCAGAAGAAAGAATTACGTCTAATCTCAAAGGGTTTTGCAAGTGCTTCAAAAGTCTTGAGATTATCTGCGAAAATCCGGCATACTCTATTCAACCCCCCTTCTAGAGTATCTTTATATTACTTTGTTATACATTATCGAACCTTCATATAAGTTTCTAAAGGAGTTAGGGAATGGTCCCAGGAAGTCAATGCCCCAAACATAAAAAATCTCACAAAATATCATGCGATTTTTAGGCATCTCATTCCTCTTAGAAAGATTCCTAACTCTCTGACAACGATCATAGGATTTGCAAAAAGCATATGAATCACGAAATATATGTGGGCAAAAGAATCCTGCATCAAGTACCTTCCTAGCTATCTTTTGTGGTCTAAAGTGTCCACCACATTCATGGGAATGACAAAAATTAAGGACAGATTGTACCTCATCGTCGGGGGGAGACACCGACGTATCACTTGATCTGCGCAATGCTTCCATAGGTAAGGCTCATCCCAAACGTAGAAGCGAGCATCGTGGCATATCTTGTCCTTCTGAGCCTTCAAAAAATTGGGTAGAAACTCTCGCAACATTAAAAAGTTGACTAAGTTAGCGAACCAAGGACGTGGGAGAGAACTCACCTTGAGGAAGGATTCAATTTCAGCTTCTGCAGAGGTCGCGCGGCGGCCGGCGATTGCGAAGGAATTTTTCTTCGAAGACTCGGCCGTGGGGCGGCTGACGACTGCGAAGACCTGGAATAACTCTTCATCAGGAAAGCTCCTCAATATGACTTCTTGTCCATTCTTTTCCTGCACAATACGACTTAGATGGTCAGCAACTAGGTTCTTAGCACCCTTTTTGTCCCTGATTTCGATGTCAAAGTCGCTTAAAAGCAAGATCCATCTAATCAGTCTTGGCTTGGTCTCTTTCTTCGTCAAAAGGTAATGAAGCGCTGCATGATCAGTATAAACAATAACTTTTGTACCAAGCAAATAGGATCTAAATTTCTCAAGTGCAAAAACTATAGCAAGAAGTTCCTTATCTATGGTTGAGTAATTCTTTTGAGCTCCATTTAGGGTCATAGATGTGTAATATATGACATGAGAGCTCCTCCCTTCTTTTTGTCCAAGCACAACTCCCACTGCATAGTCACTAGCGTCGCACATCAATTCAAACGGCTGAGACCATTTTGGCGCTTGTATAATTGGTGCACTAGTAAGACAAGTCTTTAACTCATCAAACGTCGTCCTGCACTTCTCATCAAAAGAAAATGTGACCTCCTTCTTCACCAGCTCGCACAAGGGTGAGGTGATCTTTGAGAAGTCCTTAATGAACCTGCAGTAGAATCCTGCATGGCCTAAAAAGGAACGAACTTCATGCACATTAGTAGGATAAGGCAATGATTGAATGAGTTCAATCTTTTCCTTATCAACCTCAATCCCCTTATGGGAGACAATGTGACCCAAAACAATGCCCTCTTCGACCATAAAGTGACACCGTTCTGAATTGAGCACTAAGTTAGTGTCAACACATCTTCTGAGCACAAGTGCTAAATGGTCGAGGCAAGCATAAAAAATATCACCATGGACTGTAAAGTCATCCATAAAAACCTCAATGAATTGCTCTATAATTTCAGAAAATATACTTACCATACACCGTTGGAATGTCCCAGGAGCGTTGCACCAGCCAAAAGGCATCCTCCGATATGCAAAATTGCCAAACGGACAAGAGAATGTTGTCTTTTCTTTATCCTCCGGTGTTATGGCTATCTGAAAGTACCCTGAATATCCATCTGGAAAGCAATAATATGGACGACTAGCGAGTCTTTCAAGAATTTGATCAATGAATGGTAATGGAAAGTGATCTTTTTGAGTTACCGTATTCAACTTACGATAATCAATGCAGACTCTCTAGCCTAATTGGACTCTGGTAGGGACCAACTCACCTTCTTGATTCTCAACCACTGTTATCCTTCCCTTCTTTGGTACTACCTGCGTTGGACTAACCCATTGACTATCAGAGATGGGATAGATCATACCTGCTTGAAGGAGTTTGAGCACCTTCTTCTTCACTACATCCATCATAGGCGGGTTGAGCCTCCGTTGAGGTTGCTTGGAAGGTTTGGCTCCCTCTTCCAACAAGATCTCGTGCATGCAAGTAGCTGGGTTGATTCCCTTGATATCTGCTATGGTCCATCCCAAAGTTGTCTTATGCTCTTTGAGCACTCCTATCAACCTATCTTCTTGTTCTTTGGTAAGCTTGTTAGAAATGATAACAGACAAGGTGTCACCTTCCCCCACAAATGCATACTTCAGATGCTCAGGAAGAGGCTTGAGCTCAACAACAGGTGCTTGTACGATAGAAGGTAAGAGCTTCTCATTTGGAATGGTTAGTGCCATAAAGGTATCTGCTTGTGAGTACATAGGTAGGGAAGACAAGTCTCTTATGGTCTCCTGCAGGTTAGTAGACAAAACATAATTCAATGAGAACTCCTCACTAGGAGATTCTAAAGCTACCTACATGTCATCTACACAACTCATGTCAAAGGTATCCTGCATACAAGTATCAATTGCATCCATAAAGCATAAGGAATGATCATGAGAAGGGAATTTCATTGCATCATATATATTGTATTCAACATTCTCACCATCAAATTCCATAGTCAAAGAACCAGACTACACATCGATTTTTGTCCTAGCAGTCTTTAAAAAGGGCCTTCCTAGGAGAATAGGGGCCTCTTGATTACCATGCTCCATGTCTAAGACAAAGAAATCAACAGGAAAGATCAAATTGTCAACCATGACTAAAACATCCTCAACTATGCCTCTAGGAAAATCATGTGATCGGTCCGGTAGTTGGATCACCACACTAGTCTCATGCAAAGGTTCTAAACTCAATGATTCATACAGAGAATAAGGTAAAACATTAATAGATGCACCCAAGTCTAATAAAGCTTTATCAAACGTAGACTGACCTATCACACATGGGATTGTGAACATGCGAGGGTCGCTACATTTCTTAGGCATACGCTTTTGAAACACAGCAGACACATGTTCGCTTACCTTAATTTTCCGCTTCCCCTTCAACTTTTTATTCCTCTTTATTGTGAAAAGTTCCTTGAGAAATTTGGCATAACGAGGAATACTTTTAATCAAATTGAGTAAGGGGATGTTTACCTCGCACTTCAGAATCGCCTTGGCCGCGGGGCGGCTCAGCGAAGACGGGCTCTTCTTCCTCCTCGTTCGTACCTGGTTCAAAATTTCCAATGTTATCATCATTGTGGGGAGTGGTAATCAGTTCCTTACCACTTCTTAGTGTCACGACGCTGACGTTCTCCTTGGGGTTCACCACCGTTTGAGATGGTAGCTTTCCTGAGTCCTTAGCCTGCATTTCGCTCATCAATTGAGCCAATTGGCTAATTCGCTTTTCCAAATTCTTGGTGTGCTCAGCTTGAATCAGGACGATCTTTTTGAGAGCCTTGATAGGGTCCTCTTTGGATTGATCAGCAGCTGGTGGAGGTCCTCTCTGTCTGGCATCAAATTATTGATGAGGCCTGAATTGGGGTCCCCCTTGTGGATTGAAAGGGGCTTGGTGATTACCATAGTCATACCCCTAATAACCTGCATTAAAATTGTTATTGAAATGATTGGGATTAGCATCGTTACCAAACTTGGGTCATTGCGGAACAAAGTTCTCCATGGCGTTCAACTCTACACTTGGCTCCTGCAGCATTGAACAAGTGTCAGTCAGGTGATATAGATCAGCGCAAATGCCACAGGCCTTAAGTTGTTGTGGGGTTCCTTGTACCATGAACATTTTCATCATATCCTTCAATTCAGCCACATCTCTATGTAATGTGGAAGTTGGGGAGTCAACGGCGAGTACCCCTATATCATGAAGTCCCTTGCTGAATTGTCTAGAGCCATCAGCAAGCTCTGAAAACACCTCCCAAGCAGCATTGGGTGTTTTGTTCAAGATGTTGCCTCCACGGGCAGAGTTCATCGTCTTGCGCTCCTCGTCAAGCAATCCATTGAATAGAAAGAGCACAAAATCCTTCTTTGAGAAACCATGGTGAGGGCAACTAGAGCAAAGCTTCATGAATCGCTCAAAGTACTCATAGATTGTCTTTGTAGCCTGCTAGTCAATGCTGCTGATATCCTTTTTCAGATTGTTTAACTTGGTCCTAGGAAAGTACTTCTCCAGAAAGAGACGCTTCAATTGAATCCATGTTGTTGCACTACCTGGTGACAAGTAGTAGAACCACTCATTGGCAGTGTTCTTTAGCGAGAAAGAGAATGCCCTCAACTTGATTTGCTCCTCCGTGACATTGCCTGGTTTCATTCACACCACAACAGTATGGAACTCAGATAAGTGCTTGTGAGGGTCCTCACCACTCAACCCATGGAATTTAGGTAAGAGATTAACCACTCCAGACTTTAGCTCAAAATTGACACCTTCATCAAGTGCAGCGAACACGATAGCCAATGGTTGTTGGACCAAGTCAGGTGTTGTGAGCTCCTTCAACGTTCGATTTTCCTCGTTAGAAGCCATCTCTATACTCTCTTCTTCTCCTTGATCGAAAGGTAACTCGCGAAAGTGATCACGAGCTTCTCGCCTCAATCTAGAGAGAGTCCTCTCAATCTCTGAATCCAAAGACAATAAAGATGAGTTAGTAGCACGAGTGTGAACCATATAGGTGATCCACACCATGATTAACGATTAAAACAACACAAGAATTCAATAAGAAATCCTCGGCAACGGCGCCAAATTTGACAAGAGGAAAACCTGTCGTTGTTCTTGCCAAAGAATACTCAAGCTCACAACAAGTATAGTGTGTAAGCAAGAGGTCGATCCATAGGGATATCTATTCAACTCGAGTATAAATCTAATCGCTAATAGAGAATATAGGGGTTTTTGGTGTGAAAATGATCCGCCTTTTATCAAAGCGGAATTAAGCAAACAAAGTAAATTGGTTTTAGAATGCAGTGGAGAGAAATAGGTTCACCTGCAATCTATCACTTCGATACATTGATGAATTCGATCCTTGTTTCAGCCTCGAGTTCTTGTCTTTTCCTATCAATGTCCTTGTCCAGATCCTACGAGTCCTAGCAACCCTTATCTCTAAATAACCCTAACACGGTTAAGATTTAACCTAGAGATAGCATTAAGACTATGAATTAACCAAGGTACATGCAATATCAAGATACGAGTCGATATTTAACATATATTCAACTTCCTACACATCCAATTAGTCCTAGGAGTCCTAAAGAGATATGATTGCCACTTGGGTTAAGGTTCGCTACCAGGAATCTACAAAACCCTAGCAATTGAATGAATCTACTCTAACTAGTTGATCAGGCCAGAGAGAATAAAACACATTCAAGCAATTAAGCGCAAAGAAGTCAAAACATTGGTATGAGAATAAGAACTAGATTAAGAAACTCACAATTCAACAATCAAAAATCCAAACTGTAGGCGAAACCTTGAGAGTTTAGTTGCTCATGCTCAACGGCGCTCTCAACAATTGAATAGAGTGCATAAGGTGAATCGAAGAATAAACTAGAAAAGTCTTATAAAGCCTCTAACAAGTCGGCCAATGAATAAACAAAAACCCTAAATAAAGTCCGGCAATGAACAATGCATTTCCGCGAGGGCCGCGGGGCGGCTGGCGATCAGCGAAAACCTTCGATATCTCTTCGCGCCACGGGGCGGCTAGGCAAACTGCGGGGCGGCCAGCGATTCTTCCGAACTCTTTCTTCCGTGACTTCAGCAGCTTCTCTTTTCCAATTCATTTCACCTTCAATCTACTATCCCTGAAATAAACCATAAGCTTGTCCCTATATAGAATTTAATGATGCAACCCCACATTTTCACCCATAATAAAGAAAAAAATATAATCTGATACTTAATTACTAGTAATAAAAATATAATTATTTTTAAAAATTAATTAAAAAGTTGATATAATTTGATATAATATATAAATTAATTATGTTAAATAAATATAGATAGAACAAAACATCATAATTCTATGTTAACTTTTATAAATAAAATAGCATAACTAATTTCATCCAATTTAATGCTACAAAATTTACATTATAAAATTAGTCTATAAAATATTCACTTCAAAAAATATTCACTTGAACTCATAACTCATATTGAATGATTTTATTTTTATAAATTATAAATTAAGCTTTATTAGTTAATTAATTTAATTAATTAATCATATATGACTAATAACCAATCTAATTTATAATAAAATATATATCAACTAACTGAAAATATTAAGATTAAGTTGAATTATATTTTATCCAATTTTATGATAACTTTTATAGTAAAAATATAAATTTAATATTAATACCATTTAAAAAATAAATATCAAATTTATCACTAGATTTTGTTTTTAAAAAATATCACATGAGAATATAATAATAATAATAAAAATTAAGATATCATGCAAGAAGATGGGTAACATATAATAGTTCACCAACAAATGTGAGGTTAAATGTTAGATTTAAGTTTAAATTAAGTTTTTAGAAATGTAGAATTAAATATCTTTAATAAATACATTTATTTATTATAGTTTTTAATAAATGTAAAAATCTGTAAAATAGATAAGCTGTTGGAGTTGGAGTGAATTTTTTTTAGAGATTTTGACATTTTAATCTCTATTTTAGAGATTTTTTACCAAAGCTGTTGGGCTTGCTCTAAAATCATGTAGATTCCGCCTCTTTCAACTCAACAAGTAATTATGTAAGTGCTACTAAATATATGCAATATTCACAACTAAACTATGCTAAATGCAATCTATTATGCAACACTAAATATGCTCTATCAATTACTAATATCACTAACAAATTATGTAACATAATATGAAAAATATATTAATTGTTACGTTAAAATATTATTACTATGATAATTTTATTTAATAAATAAATAGAAAAAATAATTTAGAAAATATATTACTTTTAAATTTTTGGATTATATTTTACTTTAATAATATGATAATTTTTATCTAATAAAAATAAATAAATTAAGGTGAAAATATAAAATTTTATATTATTAATTATTTTTAAAAAAAAATATTAAATTAATATTTTAATAAATATCTTTAAAAATAAATAAATAAAACAATATCCAAAAATTATAAAATATTTATTAATTTTATATTTTAAATTTATTGGTACTTATATATAAAATTGAATCTATCAATAAAATAATGAATACAACGTAATTTAATGTAACATATATATATATAATATTGTAGAATATAGTAATAAAATCAAGTAATATTATATTTAAATATAATTTATTTTTCAAAAGATATGAATAAAATATTGTCGCATACATATTTTATTTTTTTCCCCAAAACATCCCATATTATTTTTTTTCCAAATCTTCGTTAAATGTTTTATACATAAGGTAATCTCCTAAACTCTTGGAGATAATAAATACAATTAGAATCCACAACTCGAATTTATTTAAAATAAATTAAATAAAGTAAAAAAAATTGGCATAGACATCCAAAAAATTCAATTATACATCATTTTAAATAATGTTACAATAAAATATAAAATGTGTTACATATACAAAAGTATTACATCACTTTAAATAATGTTACATCCAATGTAACATAATTTGTGCTAATGTAACACTTTATTAATAAATGTTCAATTATGTTACGATAGATACCTATGGTAACAGTTTTTTAAAATGTTACATAATAAATGTTACCTTAGGGCTTTATATGTAGTGGATGATAACAATTGATATGTGTTGTGTAGATTCGATTAGGGTTGAGTTCGGTATGCGCCTATCTGTCTTAATTGCATTGAATCAATGTGCTAATTGGTCTGAGTACTTGAATTCTTAATGCTATTCTTTAGTGATATTGAATAAGAGATTGTGTCTCTGTGGATCAATTGATTAAAGGAAGTCGACATAGGCTTAGGAATAATATTGCAATCATCTAGCTCAAGGATCAATAAATCAACCAATGTTGCGAATTGTAGGCAAACCACACTCTCACATTTTGTCTTCTCTTTGTTTCCATCCATATCTTTGTCATAGTTTATTTGTGTTGTCGATCTTTCTCCATTCATATCCCTAGTCCTGTGTTAGTGTCATAATTGATAAACATACATTGCATTGAAGTACTTGTTTCTCTATGGGTTCGACCCCTTACTTATCCTTTGTACTAGTTTACTAGTTAAGGTTTGAAATTAGACTTAAAATTGATGAAATTGGTTGTTGTTTGTGTCTTTTGTTTGATTGTTGTTGATTTGAGTGTTGTTTCAGTTGAATTATGAGTACAAATTGGAACGAAAATGAAAGAAATTCATCGTTTTCTATGTGATTTGGTGCCTTTTTTTATGTCGTTCCTGTCAAGCATAAATCTCGTGAATTTCTTGTTGTCTGTGTTGAGCTTGGTCGCTGTCACCGAGGTGATGATGGAGGCTCATTTGCTGTCACCGAGGAAATTTATGAAGCTCGGCTTAAATCAATAAGGCTATTTCATAACCTCACCAATACCCACCAAGCTCCCTCATTAACCTCACTGAACAGAGTCGAGGTTATTTATTTAGCTCGGATCTTAGCGCTTCGGCGGATTTTTCAAATGACTACCAAGTAAAATAGTCGAAAGTCTTTCCATAATCATCCGAAACAATTGATATACCAAAATAAGTATCGATCAATTAATTCCTTGATAAATTTACTGAAAGTTTGTTCAACGGGTGAAGTATTTGGATGAACACACTTAGGTTTTTTCAATTCGCTCTGAGAGAGTGTTGGGCCTGTTTGCAATTGTTTGAAAAAAAATGAAAAGGACATGTGATAATTTAGCTGAACTTATCTTGTCAATAGACATTCGGGCATCTTGCCTCTATCCTCACTCATAAATATAGGGTAAACTGCAGCAAACCATCCTCTAAATACACCATATTGCTTAAAACCACCCTTTATAAGCCTAATTACTGAAAACCACCCCCTATAACCATTCTGTTAGCAATCGACCAACCCATTGATGTTTCCATCCAAAATTCAGTTAAAGACGTGAAATGACAAAATTACCCTATTTTTAAAAGATACTTTAATTTAATGTAATTGAGTGGATTAAAACGGGTGACCCTTTCTTCTTCCTTCGTACGCGGCAACGGTGACAGGGGTGGGCAACTACGATGGAGG
This sequence comes from Persicaria tinctoria, assembly GCA_037127255.1. Taxonomy (NCBI): domain Eukaryota; kingdom Viridiplantae; phylum Streptophyta; class Magnoliopsida; order Caryophyllales; family Polygonaceae; genus Persicaria; species Persicaria tinctoria. Next base: position 49,600,331 of record JBANSL010000005.1, read on the forward strand.
TCGAGCGATGTCTTTGCCTGAGTTCTTCACCTCCAAAGGCAAAGATGAGAGGATTCGCCATAATCGAACTCCAAATTTCCGGATATGCGTCTAGACGGTCTCTTTTGAATGAATTTGGGGATTTTGAACAGTTTATCTCACAAGGATCCAAACTTGGGAAAAAATAATTTGATTTGGAGGAAGATTTGAAGCATAGATTGAGAACAAGAAAACACATTAGCAGTGTTTTGAATTCTTGACTAAAATTTTGGTTTCAATTGGAAGGGATTTGGGCGGCTTTTGGCATGATGGCTAGGGTTTGGTGGTTTTTGGATTGATTATTCTTTCATTTCCAAGAGTTTCATTATTAGTACTTGAGCGACACATGAGGTTTGATTTCTTCTTCATCCTTCTTTGTTTCCATGGAAGAAATATGTTTAAAGATCTTCAATTTGGGGATTTTTTTTATCCTTGTTTAGTTAATTTAACGGAAATTTTGCAGGGTGCCCTTGAGGCATTGCAATTTTCACCAGATATACAACTCTTTTACATATTTCGTGTGGTGCCCCTGAGGTTGTGTTAAATTTTGCGCTGTATCCTTTGTGTATTAAACTTGACAGAAGATGAAGCTCTGTTAGTTTTTAATTAAAAAGAAAAAGGAAAGCCAAGAAACAAAGGTTTTTTTTTGTCCTTTGCCAAGAAAGAAAACCGAGTGAAGGAGAAGACGCTGAAAGTCGATCACGATGGAAAGAAAACTCGAGAGAAAGAAAGACATCGAAGGTCAACTTAGCGCGGCGGTGACTGTGGCTAGGAAGGAGGGCGGCGACAAGGCTGTGAATGTGAGTATCTCTCAATCTAGGGTTTGTTCAATTTCGCAAAGGCAAGGATGTTTTGGAGCGGTTCTGGTATTTTAGAGCGGCTTCTTTCGATTAGCCGCAGTTTGAGCCCTAAACTCATATTCAAGAAGGTACCGTATTTTGCCTCTCTTCTTCAAGAATCCATTTTTCAAGAATTAGGAATCATTGAAGTGGTTTATGCAGATGCTTGATATCAATACCCAAAAATTAGCTTTAATAGAGATTGTTGAAATTGGGAATTATATATGTCCCATTGATACAAGTTTGGACTGTGTCTCATTCTATCCATCTTAGGCTAGTTTTGATTGTGTCGAAGGTTAGAATTTGGATTGTGTCCCATTTAGGACATCATAATTTTTAGGGGCCGTTTACATGCCATTTTCATGTGCAAACTGAGATGCTTATGGGTTTGATGAGCCCGAACTTGCAGAAAGACAAAAAAAATTGTTGAATTATTTTAAATTTTACATGTGCTGGTTATTTCAGAATAAGAGAATTGAGTGCAATCCTCTACAAGTTGGGAAATGTAGGATAGAAACAGCGCGAATATTCTCTACTTTCACCAACAGAGAGCGCACTAGAGAAGAAGATTGCAAACCTGCACAAGAAGAAGATGATGTTGCACATGGAGGTTAAGAGACTCGAAGCCGAGAATTAGATTATGAAGACTGAAAATTGTACTTTGAAGCTGAGAATTAGGCTTGCTTTGTTGAATTGTAATTGTAGGTGTTGCATTATTTAAAGAATCTGCAAGTTACAAATTGTACTTGTTGAATCTAGAATGATTTGAAACCTTTTCATGAGGTGTAATTGTAATTGTAGTTGTTGCACTAGAGAAGAAGATTGCAACTGAGCTGTAGTTGTAATGATTTGAATGTAATTTTGGCTTCTTAAATTTCTTGAATGGATTGCTGGGATTGTAATTCTGATTTCTCAAAATTGTGATTCAGCGTGCATTGGTATAAGACTAACAACTAGTGTAAAATATGTACATTCATTATTTCTGTATCTAGTGATAAAAATCAGTTCAAAAATCTGTCAAGACAGCAAATCTGTAAATTCATCATGTTCTGTTAAGTATAAAAAATCAGTTTTAACATATGTAAATTCATTCATAGTGTGTTCATTTTTAAAAAATAGATGGTGTAAAATATGTCAAGACAGTAATTTGTAAATTCAGCAAGTTCAAAGTATAAAAACAAAATTAGTTTTAACATATGTAAATTCATTGTTATAAAAAAATCTGTTTTAACATATTTAAATTCATTCTTAGTGTGTTCTTTTTTAAAAACTAGATGGTGTAAAATATGTATATTCATTATTTCTCTGTTCACTTATGAAAATCAGTTTTCAAATTTGTCAAGACAACAATTTGTGTTCAGTTTTAAAATCTGTAAATTCAGCAAATTTTGTTAAGTTTAAAAAGTCAATTTTATGTTATTCACATATGTAAATTTACTCTTACTATGTTCATTTTTAGAAAATCAAATGGTATAAAAATATGCACATTCATAATTTTTACGAGTTCAGCTATAAAAAAATTGTTTTCAAATCTGTCAAGACAGCAAGTTGTGTTGAGTTTTCAGATACGTAAATTCAGCAAGCACTAACAAAGGAAATAACCTCTAACTCAAATCAGCCACTGTAATTTTAGTATGAGATCGAAACCCTAAGCCCAAATTAACATGACAAACCAATTGAATATAGAGCTTATGTTCAATTTTTAACCAAAACCCTAAATATTGGAAAAGGGGGGAAATTTCACACAATGACCTATTGTCACCGTCGCCACAACCTCCGATCGGAGGCCTGCACCAGTCATCGTCGCCTTTGGTAACTATCATCATTGCCACCACCTATGGTCGAGGGCCCTCTTCTCTCTCAATAGCCTCCATCATCACTGTTTCGCTTTATCGCACAATCGCAAAAATCATCCATTGCCCTAGTAGAGACGTCGCAGGAGACGACCTCGTCGGACGTCGAGGGTTGGATTTTTCGTGCTCCCTCTTCGCTTCCCCTCTTCGCTTCCTTCTTCCTGAGCGTTCTTTCCTCATGATGTGAGGAGAATATGGAAGGAGCATGTATCTGTTGTTGGAGTTCGTAGAAAGGCAGACTTAATAATCAAGAAACATAGAAGCGATGAATCTGAAAGTAGTAAAAGGATGAAATCTTGCCAACCATCATCAAATCACATGATTTTGCCATCCCTAAGTGCGCGCACTTGAACACAATCTCTTTAACTGTTTACTAAGTTTAGAAGGTGTATTTTGATTGATTTGGTTATTGTGTTGATTTCTGTCACTTGACATGCGTTGTTTTGAGTTATTTCCTTTTAATTTTACATGCTGGATTTTGATTGTTTTGTTTACAGTGTTTGGTCATATAAACTTTGTATAATTATGTATACGTAAATTTTTATAATTAATTAAATTTGTATATTTAGTTTTAGAAAGGTTCAAATCGGTGCTTTATAGCCTGGGCCTGAATTTGGGTTGTTTGGGATCAAAAGTGTGCTGCTGCACAAACTATTTGTAATGTTTAGGAGTTGTGAGGCTCGACTATAGTCAATACTTTGTATATGTTGTTTTATGTGAATGACTAGCAAGTAGCAACTAATAGCCGATTCGACTATTGATATATTTGGTATTGTATTATGGGTATTCTGCCCGAATGATAGAAGAAGCTTACTCAACTGGAGTCGTTATCCTTTCTTTCTATATGTGTAATACTAAACAGAAAATATATGCATGTAGATATTATGAACATATACTAATAGATAGAACATTATTGAATGCTTTAACATATATACTTTGATTATTTCAGAAGAAGTCTATTAATGGATACAGACCGGAAATGATACATCATTTAATAGAATAAAAAGCGATTTTAAAATGTATTGAAACACAACAAAACGACTAATAAAACTGATGTCTTTTATGAAATTATACATTGTTATTAATAAAAAAAATGATGCTGTAATATTTTTACACATCGTTTATTTCAAATATACTGATTTAAATATATACATATAACACTGTCTTTATAAATATTAAATGTTATATACTATTTTTTAAACGAAATAACAAGACAAAATACAAAGGAAAAGTTAAAAACATGAAATGAATAACCTATAACTAATGTAAATAAGATATTACAACATTGTTTTTGGATAAAAATATCGATGATAATGTGAATGTTTTTATTGCTCTACATATCTTTAGATAGCTAGAAATGAAAAATAATACTAATGTTTTAACATTAGGTGAATCAATCAACATGTAATTATATACATGCAATTAAATCGATATTACAAAGAGAAACGATGTTATAAATCATTATAGACATTGGTTATAAACCGACGTGGTAAAGTTTGAATTTTTAACGCGACCCACTAACACATCGAATTTTGTTTTTATTAACATCGGTTTGTACCCTATGTCTATGAACATAATTCTAGTAGTGCTCTAAAAGTATAATTTTTAAAAATAATATAATAAATAAAAAATATTACAAGGAATTAATTAATAAAACGGGGGTTAATACATATAGAAAACAATTTCAAAAAATGAAAATAATATATATAATATTAAATTGTTGTCTTCTTCTTTTGCAATATTTAAGTTGATATAGGTAGTAATACATATTGGAAGATATTAAATAGATGAATTGATGGTGATAGGAAATTTATTTAATAATTTCCTTCAATTATTTTTTGAATTTTGCAAGTGTGTTACATCTGCAAAAAATTATTTTTATAAAATGGTATGCATATGAATGCGGGGTACTTTTTAACTTTTTTTTTTATTGAAAATAGAATAAAGTTTACGATATTATGTAAGAAACATAAAAAATTATATGGTGCAAGACACGAGTACGTTGAACTAATTTTGTGTATTATGTAATCACATCGGGTATCATCTATCCTCTATCAATAATTTATATATTTGATGTATTTATCTTTGATGCATGGGATCTAATTGAGTGTTAGTCCTATCTTCTTCTTATTTTCAATCATTTCCGAAATTTTCCTAATTGCAACATCATTTTTTTTAAATATATCCTATGTTGTAAGGACATAAGATATACGTATAAGAGTTCTAATTTGAAAATATTTTTTAAAATTTTAATTAGTTTAGCTATTTTTTAGTTAGATTTCAAAAGTTCCTCTATCTTTTGGCAAAAAATGTCGAATTTAGATTCTTATCCTATGCATTAGGGCATGTGATAGAAAGACTATTGCATTATATATGAAAATATAAATGAATATTTATATCTAATAATCTATCGATCTATATATAAAAATAAAAATAAAATTACACCTTTAGATAACCTAATTGAAAGATAGCTTTGAAATCATGGAGATGGAAATTGGGAAAATTAAAATGCAGAAATGCCCAAACTAAAGATAACATGTGAGGCACAGTAGTGGATCCGATCCCTCGGGCCTCGGCTCAGAATTAGTTATACGTATGAGGGTTGACTTACACATACAAATATACTATATATAAACATAATGTGAAACACATGGAAAAGATTAGTAAGATCAATTTGAATGCGGGGTAGTTTTTAACTTTTTTTTTAATTGAAAATAGAATAAAGTTTACGATATTATGTAAGAAACATAAAAATAATATCGTGCAAGGCACAAGTACGTTGAACTAATTTTGTGTATTATGTAATCACACCGGGTATCATCTATCCTCTATCAATAATTTATATATTTGATGTATTTATCTTTGATGCATGGGATCTAATTGGGTGTTAGTCCTATCTTCTTCTTCTTTTCAATCATTTATAAAATTTTCCTAATTGCAACATCATTATTTTTTTAAATATATCCTATCTTGTAAGGACATAAGATATACGTATAAGAGTTCTAATTTGAAAATATTTTTTAAAATTTTAATTAGTTTAGCTATTTTTTAGTTAGATTTCAAAAGTTCCTCTATCTTTTGGTAGAAAATGTCAAATTTAGATTCTTATCCTATGCATTAGGGAATGTGATAGAAAGACTATTGCAATATATCTAAAAATATAAGTGAATATTTATATCTAATAGTCTATCGATCTATATATAAAAATAAAAATAAAAATACACTTTGAGATAACCTAATTGAAAGATAGCTTTAAAATCATGGAGATGGAAATTGGGAAAATTAAAATGTAGAAAGGCCTAAACTAAAGATAAAATGTGAGGCACAGTAGTGGATCCATCGGCTCCGAATCTAAATTATAGGGAAAACATAAACAAGGAAAACACCAATAAGAGGTAGGGAAAGATCACTTATATCTATACAAGTCAGAGGTGAGGGAGGGGATAGAGAGGAATGTTTGCAAACAAGTCATTCAAATTATAAATATACCATATAGAAGAAGGTGAGCAGTAAGGCTCTCATTCTAAAATGAAAAATCCATCATGACATCTTTTGCAAGTGAATCTATACTAGGTTCAACATTTCATTATATAGATAAATCCAAATTAAGTTCAGATATTCCTTCAAAGGTTGTACCATCTTAGGGTTGCACAATTCTCTCTTACAGTTGCACAACTCTCTCTTCCAGTTGCACAACAATCAACTTCCATACATGCATAGCTAGTGCTGCAGCCTACATAGCTGGTGCTACAACCTGCATAACTAGAGTGATATTAGAGAAATTCAGATGCACAACCTACACTGCCTCACTTGTATATATAATGTATGAATCTACTCATACCCTAGTAAGAAAGTAATGTTTCCATATTGACTGAATAAAAGGGAAAAAAGGCATCACAAAATCAAAAACAGATGATCAAGCAGCAAACAGTTTAGTATTTAAGGGGGAAAAAGCTTGCCTCATTTCTTCCTGAGCTCAGCAAGTACCTTTCGTCATTCGCTATGACCAGCCAATACACACCAAGGCAGATCAGTATTTCGAAGATGATATCAGTAAATATTGTAGTCAGCTGAACCGAAGGCAAGGATATGAGATGAATGGGCCGAATACTGAACGCAGCAAACGTTACCCATGTTCCTTATTGAACAAAGACTATTTTTCTACGAAGGGATACAAAAAATGCAATGTCAATATAAAACCAAATCGACAATGCATTAGATCAAACTTGAATCCAATTTTGAATGGTTGTAAGAGAGAGAAGGCATGAATAGAGATTGCCTCGTTGATGCTCGAAATTCGCACGGTGCAGTCATCACTTCCACTGGCTAATTTCATAGGATTCAACCGAGAGAAGTCGACAGACCAAGCCCTCTTTTCATGTTCCACATACTTGGAAACTTCTACACCGGTACTTGCATCCCATATCTGAAAGCAACTGCCGAATGAGATACACCAGGAGGAAAGATAGTAATGCAGGAAACAAAGAAAATAAAGCATGGCAAATAATGTTGACCTTGACAGCGCCATCATAGTCGGCTGAAGCCAAATAATTCCGGATATAAGCATTCCAAGAAACTCAACTGAGTTTCGAACTAAAATACACAACCATCACCATATCTCTCCACACAGCTGTAGTTGTACATCCAAGCTACAAAAAATACACAACCAAAATGCACCATTCAAGAGCCAACAACATCTGTTCACTTCAAAGTAACTAAAAGCAAAATTACACAACCAAAATGCCAATAAGGAAGTATTTCATGGATTCCAGAGTTCAATTTGTGAATCAAAAACTTGAATTTGCAGCAGAAGCGAAAAAATAGATCTTTCATTATGTAGCAGAAAAAATAGAGCATGGTAAAGACAAAGGATATGGAATCTATGGATGCAAGGAGGGAGTTAGCCCATTTCTCTCCTTGAATGGCAGGATATTGCATTCAACATCAAATAAGATCAGGACCACTGATGTCCATGTTTTGTGCCATGTTTTATATTGACTTTTATATCGATTTATGTATACATTTCATGCATTTGGGTTAGAATAGTACATAATCTATGTAATTTATGCTTATTTGCCAAATTATGTAGTCTACACTAGTGTCTGTCTAATTTCTCAAAAATCGGACGCACTTCAGAACTTAAAGGAAACTCATGAAGAAGCTAAGGATGGTGCAGCTGAAGGAAAGCCCACTTTTCGCCATTCATCATTCTGAATGAAGTTCTGATGTCTTCATGAGAGTTGTATCCCTCAAAAAGAGATTTCCAACGCATACTCATATGCGTCAATCCGACAAACGAGGACTCAGGAAAGTGCCATTTAAGAACGGAGCAGAATGTTGAGAACTAAAGAAGTGATCGATATCGACTAGACTTGGTCGATATCGAACTGATTATGGTCGAAATCTCTAGATCGACTCGAGTTGACCAGCAGACAAGAAGACAACTCGATATCAACCAGTTTTTGGTCAATATCGACCAACAACCGACTCGATAATTCTTCCAGGATCCGAGATCGAGTGAGCTGATGAGAAGCCGAGAAGATAGCTCGATATCGACCAAACTTGGTCGATATCGACCAATCCCCATTGACGAGTACGGGTCGATTCCGAGCTCGATCCTCATTCCGAGTGAGAAGATATTCCAAGAGAAGATTCCTTGGACATGAAGACTTTAGATATTTTATCTTTTTATTTATCCTAAGGGTGGAACATTTAATTACCCTATAGGATTTATCTTGTTTACCTAAATTAGATTTATTTATTTCCAAGTAGAATTATATTTGTAGATAGAAGATAGATATTCCTTACCTTGATTAGCAAGGATTAAGGCCTATAAATAAAGCCCATGTGGCTAGTTTTCATTCATTCCAAGCTAGAGAGAACACAAGTAGAGAGAGAGAGTGGAGGCTGGGAGAAGTAGAGAGGAGCGAGAGCAATTTGGGTTCGATCGGTTGTAAGATTTGGTTTATTTTAATGTAAGTAGTTATTTCCCTTTTATTATTGATGTATTTTCCTATAATGAAGAGCAAGTAGTCCGCCTACTTCTAGGGTCGGGTGAGCCCGACGATAGCCAAGCATGTTGGAGGTAAAGATTCGATCTTTGTTATGTTTTGATCATCCACTGCCTTTTATATGTTCATTACCTATTCAATAGAGATTCAGGTTAACCACTTGGATTATAAACATAAAATATTATCCGGTGAAATGTGAAACATTATTCAGTGAAATTTGAAGCATTATTCGGTGAAATGTGAGTATTGTTTAGGGGAATGTGAAACATTATTTGGTGAAATTTGAGGCATTCCATATAAATTGTAACTATTGTTTAGGGAATTGAGGTTTCTTTTATGTGAAATGGATAAATAAAAAAAACTAAACATTATTCGGTAGAATATTTGTGCACAATGCACACCCTAAAGGGTGTGCACTCTGGAACCACTCCATATATATATATATATATATATATATATATATATATATATATATATATATATATATATTAGTTCCGGTGTACACATCCTTTATCGTGTATCATGTACTCAGAAAAAGAGTGTAAAAAATGTAAATTATCGGTAACATTAAATTTATTTAATAATTTCCTTCAATTATTTTTTGAATTTTGCAAGTGTGTTACATTTGCATAAAATTATTTTTATAAAATGGTATGCATATGAATGCGGGCCGAGGTACTTTTTAACTCTTTTTTTTTATTGAAAATAAAATAAAGTTTACGATATTACGTAAGAAACACAAAAAAAATATGGTGCAAGACACAAGTACATTGAACTAATTTTGTGTATTATGTAATCACATCGGGTATCATCTTTCCTCTATCAATAATTTATATATTTGATGTATTTATCTTTGATGCATGGGATCTAATTGGGTATTCTTATCTTCTTCTTCTTTTCAATCATCTCTAAAAATTTTCTAATTGCAATATCATTTTGTTTTTTAACGGAAATTTCGTCAGGTACCCCTGGGGTATTGCAATTTTCGCGAGGTATACAACTTTTTTGCATATTTCGCGTGGTACCCCTGAGGTTTTCAATGATTTCGCCTCATACCCTTCCCGGTTAATTTTAACAGTCTTGTATTACTTCCGTTAGTTTGCAATTAAGAAAAAAAAGAAAGGAAAGAGAGGTCGGAGAACAACCCTCGTGCCCCGACGGTCTCACCTATTTCATCTTTTCCTCTGCACTGACGGAGATCGCCCTTGCACCCCCGGCTGGTGTGTGCCGCCTCCCTGTACTGAAGACTCCAGCCCCCTGCGCCTTGTACTCCGGCCTCGGACGGGGAGAGCTTCGAAAAGGAGAGCCGAGAGGAGGAAGAAGACGGAGCGGACGAGTACCTGTAGGAAGGAACACGGGGGCCAGGTCGGCCAGCCCTAGTCCGCCGCCATTACCGTCGCTTCTCGAAGGTCAGGCCGGAGCACAGGGGCACGAGGGCTGTTCTCCGCTGCCCATCTTCCCCAAAACAGAAATTGAGCAGCAATTTCAATTCTTCCCCCAAATCCCCAAATTCCCCAATTCCAATTGCACACAATATATAAATCGAGCAACAGTTTCAATTCTTCCCCAATTCCAATTGAAAACGAAAGAGACCCTCAGTTTCAATTGGAGGACGACCTCACCTGCCTCATCCCTAACCCCCAAATTCCCAAGCCCTAGATTACGTCTTCGATTGCAGCAGCAGCAGCAGGAGGGTACGTCTTCACTCGCAGCATCAGCGACTTGGCCTTCGAGCACCGGATCCGAGCAGCAGGCGAGCAGCGACTTGTGGTCTTCTTCGAGTGTCACCCTCTCTTCGCTCTATCGGGAAGACGTCTCTCGTTGTTCTCTGGTTTTCTTTCCTTTCTTTTTTTTTTCTTAATTGCACACTAACGGAAGGAATACAAGACTGTTAAAATTAACCGGGAAGGGTATGAGGCGAAATCATTGAAAACCTCAGGGGTATCACGCGAAATATACAAAAAAGTTGTATACCTCGCGAAAATTGCAATACCCCAGGGGTACCTGGCGAAATTTCCGTTTTTTTTTTAATATATCCTATGTTGTAAGGACATAAGATATACGTATAAGAGTTCTAATTTTGAAAATATTTTTTAAAATTTTAATTAGTTTAGCTATTTTTTAGTTAGATTTCAAAAGTTCCTCTATCTTTTGGCAGAAAATGTCGAATTTATATTCTTATCTTATGCATTAGGGCATGTGATAGAAAGACTATTGCAATATATATAAAAATATAAATGAATATTTATATCTAATAATCTATCGATCTATATATAAAAATAAAAATACACTTTGAGATAACCTAATTGAAAGATAGCTTTAAAATCATGGAGATGGAAATTGGGAAAATTAAAATGCAGAAAGGCCCAAACTAAAGATAAAATGTGAGGCACAGTAGTGGATCCCTCGGCTCAGAATTAGTTGTACGTAGGAGGGTCGACTTACACATACAGACATACTATATATAAACATAATGTGAAACACATGGAAAAGATTTGTAAGATCGATGAAGACGAGATATGTTGTAATAGTGATAGTGACAATGGCATGAAAAAATAAATAAAAATACTCGGTAATAATAATACTCCCTAACAACTTGAGTTGTTGTGTTTTTGCGGTCCTGACATTAAAGATTTTATCCCCACATATTTTTAAGTGCTAACTAGAGTTTTTGTTTGCATTGCAGATCATCGATCGATCACGTACCCTCCATGTAAGTGTACTCTTCAACGGCCCAGATTTGTGCAAAGGTACACTATAAGGGTGTCTACTCTTCGGCCACCTCCTATATATAGATAACTAGTGTAATACCCGCGCTATGGCGCGATTGCGATGGAAAAAGAAATGACAATATACAATAATTATTATAAGGAATGACCAAATTAAACATAAACAAATGTTTGGAAAGTTTAAAATAACAATATTGTTATCGAACGATAACAGATTATGGTTACGAACACCAGCTGCGAAGTGCGAACAGATTCCAGATTTTGAACAGATGAAACAGATTTGAAAGCATAAGACAGGTTCGAGATATTTAATAAATAAAATAATGAAGGTAGACTTGAAATCTTTAAGAAAATGGTAAAAATGTTAACCATAAAGTTAGGCTCCATGAAAAGGTTTTTAAATTAAGATATTATATTGATATAGATTATTAGTATTGTAATGTATAAAGATTTAAATATAGATTAATAGTAGACATTAGATTTAATCCAATATTTTGATTTAAACCCAATGGTTAGTAAATGGGTAAAAAATTAAACCCAATGAAGGAGTTGTCGACATATCATCAAAAATATTATAAATTAAGATATTATATCGATAGATATTTTGAATTAAACCCAATGGTTAGTAAATGAGTAAAAAATGAAAATTAAAAGAAAAAACGTGATTGGTTAGAAGGGAGTGGAATAAGGAGAGCGCGCCACGTCAGCGGAAAGTATACGAAATTAAGTACTCCCTCCGTTCGGCAAAACTTGTCGTTTTAGAGTTTTGTTTTTGTTCGGAAAAACTTGTCATTTTAGGTATTTTTGCTTTTACTTTACTAAAATGCTTTTGATTTGATTGATGTGTTGTGAGTTGTAGTTTTTGATTAAGTAAAAAGTTGAATAATAATTTAGGGTAAATTAGTAAAAAAGAAGTGTAATTATTAGTTTTATTAAAAGTCGTGTGAAGAGTTAAAATGACAAGTTTTGACGAACGGATGGAGTAATTATATAGATGGTTAGTAAATGAGTAAAAAAATGAAAATTAAAAGAAAAAACGGGATTGGTTAGAAGGGAGTGGAATAAGGAGAGCGCGCTACGTCAGCGGAAAGTATACGAAATTAAGTACTCCCTCCGTTCGGCAAAACTTGTCGTTTTAGAGTTTTGTTTTTGTTCGGAAAAACTTGTCATTTTAGGTATTTTTGCTTTTACTTTACTAAAATGCTTTTGATTTGATTGATGTGTTGTGAGTTGTAGTTTTTGATTAAGTAAAAAGTTGAATAATAATTTAGGGTAAATTAGTAAAAAAGAAGTGTAATTATTAGTTTTATTAAAAGTCGTGTGAAGAGTTAAAATGACAAGTTTTGACGAACGGATGGAGTAATTATATAGATGGTTAGTAAATGAGTAAAAAAATGAAAATTAAAAGAAAAAACGGGATTGGTTAGAAGGGAGTGGAATAAGGAGAGCGCGCTACGTCAGCGGAAAGTATACGAAATTAAGTAATTATTATATAGATGGTTAGTAAATGAGTAAAAAATAAAAATTAAAAGAAAAAACGTGATTGGTTAGAAGGAGTGAAATAAGGAGAGCGCGCCACGTCAGCGGAAAGTATACAAAATTAAGTAATTATATAGATATAGATATTGTTTGCAGTCCTTCCATGAATAATTTAATTGAATAAAATAACACCGAGCTCCCTGTAAGTAATGTTAAAAACGCCCATTAGCTGGTCTGTTTGTTGGAGCCCATCACCGTACTCCCTTCAAACCAATTCAAGATGATATATGGATTTTCTATCGGAATCAGACAAAGCTTACTAGGCCGCGGGATGACAAAACCCTCAATTAGCTTGGTCTGATGTTTGCAGACTTAATTGATGCGAGATGTCCGGTAGCTAGATCTTTCCAGATTCGATCAGTGTGATCATAGTAAATACTAGTCCTAAACTAGTACAGTTCTCGTGTCTCCCCTTTTTTTTTTTTAAATCGAATTATCTACGATATCATATATTAATTTTCACACCTAAATTTTTCATTTTAGAGATGCAATGATACTCCATAAAACTGCTGACATCGTTTTTATACGTATTTTGTACAAAAATTTGCGTATGCGACGCAAATTTTCTCTTATTATAATTGCACAACATAAACTTAAATTTGCACAACAAAAAGTATTAAAATGAAATAAAAAAACGGAAAAAAATATTATATTTGCACAACTTATGGTTATATTTGCACATCGTACTCTTATATTTTCACAAAAAAATGTTAAAAAAAACTAGACTTGAGTCATATTTGCACAAGTTACGGTTATATTTGCACAACGTACTCTTATATTTGCACGACAAAATGTTTAAAAAATAAAATAAAAAAACAAAAAAAAAACTAGACTTAGGTCGTATTTGCACAACTTACGGTTATATTTGCACAACGTATTCTTATATTTGCCCGACACAACGTTAAAAAAATATATATAAGTATATATATATATATATAATATAAAAAAAAAAAAAAAACTAGACTTGGGTCATATTTGCACAACTTATTCTAGTGCTGACATCGTTTTTATGCGTATTTATAGTGCTGACATCGTTTTTATGCGTATTTATAGTGCTGACATCGTTTTTATACGTATTTTTTAGTGCTGACATCGTTTTTATGCGTAGGCGCAAATTTTCTCGTATTATAATTGCACAACATAAACTTAAATTTGCACAACAGATTGTGCCTGCGGTGCAAATTTGCACAACACAATATTTGCACAAATTTGCACAACAGATTGTTATATGTGCACAACATAAAGTTATATTTGCACAACAAAAAGTATTGAAACGAAAAAAAAGCGGAAAAAAAATTATATTTGCACAAAAAAATATGGGTTATTTGCAAAACTAACCTAAAAACCCGGTTGGGTTGCACTCCCTATCCCCTTTCCATATTATTTGCAAAAAGTTAGCCCAAACCCTTTAAAATTTGCAGCCCAGCCGGTTACAATAGGGAGAGAGACCGGTTGCATTGATGGAGGAGAGAGAGGGAGACGTGTGGGGGGAGTTAATTGACAAAAGCATGTCAATTCAACTGTCAATAGTTGCTCCATCTCTCTCTCTCTCACAGAAAATAAAAAACGGAAGGAAGAAGATGAAGGAGTTCGAAGAAGAACAAGAGCAAGTCTGCAAAGGAGAAGTAGAGGCGGACATCAAACAGGCCACACACCCCGAAAATGGATATATTGGTTGTAGTTACGTCGAGGAGAAAACAGTAACGAAAATAAATTGCAAATTCCGATTTAAATAATGTAAAAGGAGACTTCCAAGATCGGGGTTTGCAACAACGATAACCAAACATGCACAAGGCAAGAATAAGAGGAATAATCATGCAATCACATCAAAGGAACTAGCTTTCGCCTTTTCCAACAATTATACAACTCTCTCAAGAAACCCTAATTGTATCTACCGATTTTATGTTTATAATCCAAGTGGTTAACCTGAATCTCTATTGAGACAAATTGGTAGAGTGTCCATCTTGCCAATAGCAATTTTATCATCTTGCCTATAGTCTCACTCTTTTTTTTTTTACATTTTGTCGTGCAAAAATAAGAATATGTTGTGCATGTGTAAAAATAACCATATGTTGAGCAAATAAGACCCAAGTCTTTTTTTTTTTTTTTGTCGTGAAAAAATAAGAGTATGTTGTGCATGTGCAAAAATAACCGTATGTTGAGCAAATAAGACCCAAGTCTAGTAGCAAATATGACCCAAGTCTAGTTTTTTTGCTTTTTGTTTTTCCATTTTGTCGTGCAAAAATAAGAATATGTTGTGCGCGCATGTGCAAATATAACCGTATGTTGTGCAAATATGATTTTTTTGTTTTTTTTTTTTACATTTTGTCGTGCAAATATAAGAGTAGAATGTGCAAATATAAGTTGTTCAAATATGACCAAAATCTAGTTTTTTTCTTCTTACATTTTGTCGTGCAAATATAAGAGTACGTTGTGCAAATATATCCGTATGTTGTGCAAATATGACCCAAGTCTAGGTTTTTTTTTTTACATTTTGCTGTGCAAATATAAGAATACGTTGTGCAAACAAAACCGTAAGTTGTGCAAATATGACCCAAGTCTAGTTTTTTTATTATTATTTTTATATTTTGTCATGCAAATATAAGAATACGATGTGCAAATATAACCGTAAGTTGTGCAAATATAATATTTTTTGAGGGAATTGCACATACTAACCCAAAAACCCGAAAGTGTTCCAAGGTTAACCCAACCCGGTTTATAATTGGGTGAAACCGGATAATTGGGAAACCCTTGGAGCCGGTAGCAGGTAACGGAGAGGGGGTGCAACCTTCCAATGTGTGACACCTGACCAGAGAGAGAGAGAGAGAGAGAGAGAGAGAGAGAGAGAGGGGAATCAGGGAACAAGTCCCGTCTGCAGAGGAGAGAGGCGGAGAGAGAGAAAAAGCAATTGAGAAATGACAGGAGGGAGGGAGGGAGAGAGAGAGAGAGGTGAAAAAGAAAAGTGAAGTATGAGAGGAGAGAGAGATCAGTAGAGTGTCAGTGAGGGGGTATAAAAAGATACTGTTACTCGTTCACTTTAAAGAAGCATTTGGGCGGGGGTTTATTTGCATGTTGACGTGTCAGCAGTTAGTTTTAACTGGACACCCAAAGCAAAATCACATGACACATATTGAAATCCACTGGACAAGATTTATCGCAGAAACAGATTCTCCATCGACTTCGGATAGAAAATGGGCAAGTTTGCTTTCGATAAAGGTTATGCGAGAGGTGTCTCCCTCAAATCTCAAGCAAATTTACCCATTTTCTATCCGAAGTCGATGGTGAATCTGTTTCTCAAATAACTCATGTCCAGTCGATTCCAATATGTGTCATGTCGTTTTGCTTTGGGTGTCCAGTTAAAACTAACTGCTTACATGTCAACCTGCAAATAAACCCCACCCAATTGCTTCTTCTTCGAAGTGAAACAGCAACAGTAAAGTTGCAGAGGAGAGAGGACCCTTCCATCTCTCTCTATCCTATCCCCACTGATCTCTCTCTCTCTCTCTCTCTCTCTCTCTCTCTCTTCTGCAACTTTACTTTTCTTTTTTCACATACACACACAGACACACTCTCTCTCTCTCTCTCTCCCTCTCTCCTCTGCAGGCTTTCTCTTTCCACTGCAGACCTTCTTTTACTTTTCTCTCTCTGTCTTATCCTCTCTCTCTCTCTCTCTCTCTCTCTCTCTCTCTCTCTCTCTCTCTCTCTCATGTCCTCTATCTCCTCTGCATACTTTCTCTCTCTCTCTGATTTTTTTTTATCGAAAGCAAGCTTCTCGACTACTGATATTCGATCTAGGGGGTTAATTAATATATAGAAAACAATGTCAAAAATGAAAATAATATATATAATATTAAATTGTTGTCTTCTTCTTTTGCAATATTTAAGTTCATATAGGTACTAATACATATTGGAAGATATTAAAAAGGTGAATAGATGGTGATAGCAAATTTATTTAATAATTTCCTTCAATTATATTTTGAATTTTGCAAGTGTGTTACATCTGCGTAAAATTATTTTTATAAAATGGTATGCATATAAAATAAAGTTTACGATATTATGTAAGAAACATAAAAAAAAAAATATGGTGCAAGACACAAGTACGTTGAACTAATTTTGTGTACTATATGTAATCACATCGGGTATCATCTATCCTCTATCAATAATTTATATATTTGATGTATTTATCTTTGATGCATGGGATCTAATTGGGTATTCTTATCTTCTTCTTCTTCTTTTCAATCATTTCTAAAATTTTCCTAATTGCAATATCATTTTTTTTAAATATATCCTATGTTGTAAGGACATAAGATATACGTATAAGAGTTCTAATTTGAAAATATTTTTTAAAATTTTAATTAGTTTAGCTATTTTTTAGTTAGATTTCAAAAGTTCCTCTATCTTTTAGCAGAAAATGTCGAATTTAGATTCTTATCCTATGCATTAGGGCATGTGATAGAAAGACTATTGCAATATATATAAAAATATAAATGAATATTTATATCTAATAATCTATCGATCTATATATAAAAATAAAAATACACTTTGAGATAACCTAATTGAAAGATAGCTTTAAAATCATGGAGATGAAAATTGGGAAAATTAAAATGCAGAAGGGCCCAAACTAAATATAAAATGTGAGGCACAGTAGTGGATCCCTCGGCTCAGAATTAGTTGTACGTAGGAGGGTCGACTTACACATACAGACATATTATATATAAACATAATGTGAAACACATGGAAAAGATTCGTAAGATCTATGAAGACGAAATGTGTTGTAATAGTGATAGTGACAGTGGCATGAATAAATAAATAAAAATACTCGGTAATAATAATACTCTGTAACAACAACATGAGTTGTTGTGTTTTTGCGGTCCTGACATTAAAGATTTTATCCCCACATCTCTGTAAGTGTTAACTAGAGTTTTTGTTTGCATTGCAGGTCATCGATCGATCACGTACCCTCCCTGTAAGTGTAAAGTCTATCGGAATCCGAGAAGCGATGTATGGCCAATAGCTGGCCTGGGTCTCCTGTTTGCAGATTTAATGCGGATGATAATATATACTCCGTGTTAAAGAGATCGAAGACGCAGATGAATGCCAAAAACACCCATTAGTTGGGTCCTGTACGTTGTTTTCAGATTTGATGCGGATCAATTATATATAATATATGAAAGAGATCAAAGTTGCAGATGAATGCCAAAAACACCCATTAGTTGGGTCCTGTTGTTTGCAAATTTGATGCGGATGATAATATATGAAAGAGATCGCAGTTGCGGATGAATGCCAAAAACACCCATTAGTTGGGTACGTATTGTACATTGTGAAGATCTCCAACGTACTGATTGCAGACTTGATGCAATTTCTCCGGTGGGTTGAGATTCCGCAAATGGAGTGGTAATATAATGAAAAAGTGTGCCTTCTTGATTGCTCAGAGCAGTTGTTGGACATGCACCAGCACTTCATTGTTGGGATACTTGTACTAGAACCAAGAGATTCAACTGGTCATTCCTCTCTCTCTCCTGGTCACTTATCTCTCTTTCTTGTGATGACCTACAACCGGCTTTCCCCTTACCCATTTTTATTTGCACAAATAGCATACATGCTGGTTTTACAAATTCCACAAAAATGTGACATTTTTGCAAATTAAAAAAAAAAGTCTATAGTTATTCAAATTGCCCTTTTTTTGGAAAACATTGCCTTTTTTTTCCAGTAAACATTCAGATTTTAAAAAAAATGTATGTGGGCCCTATGGTGTGGTTTTTAAATATTTACCCGTTACCCTAAATAATGTTCCAAATACTATAGAATAATGTTATGTTTTTTTCATCTAATTCATATCAAAATTTATCAATTTATCTGAATAATTTTTTTGGTAAACATTTAGAATATTTTAAAATGTACGCAGGGCCTATTTCGTTGTTTTTAAATATTTATCAATTCCACTGAATAATGTTTCACATACTATCGAATAATGCTATGTTTTTCCATCTAGTTCATATCAAAATTTACCAATTCAACTGAATAATTTACCAAAATGTGAAACCCAAATTGCTCCATGTAGCCATGTGAACCCCCAATTTGAAAACCAACCTACCCTCCACTCTAATCTCAAATTTATTAAATCCAAACACATCCTAATTAAATCTCAAATTTGTAACAAAAGATTCATGCATGTCTTTTGTCGTTCAACCTTCAAATCTCAAGTATAACCTTCAAATCTCAACCTCCAAGGCATTACATGCAACAATACTGATGAGCCGTTGCAATATCTGGTTCCATACCCGCAATCTTCTCCGCTTTCGAAGCCACCGGAGCATAATTAAAGATTCAAGGCTCCATTTTTTGTTTTTATTTATAATTTTATATGTTATTGTAATCTTAGCTTCAAATGTTTTTGTTTTTTTACTGGCGACCCTCTGCATAGGGTTATGTAGCCATCTTTTGATGGCTTCAAGATCGCTTATTAGTCAATCTACTTCTTGCCTACCGTAAAAAAAAACTGAATAATTTATCACATGCTACCGAATAATGATTTTTTTATTCATCAATTTCAGATAAAAGAAACATTGAATCCCTAAACAATACTTACAATTTATACGAATAGTGATTCATATTTCAACGAATAATGTTTCATATTTAGTGGAATAATGTTTAGTTGTGTAGTCATATTTGTGCGATGAAGGTTTCTTATGTTGTTTGTCAACTGAAGACTCGATATACTGACGAATAATAAATTAGATTTCACCGAATAATTGATCAACTCATTAACACTCGTAACTAAAATTCGAGGCATATGTTTGAATAATTGACTAATTTTTTAATCAAATTATGTATCTCGGAAACCCCTACACTAATATATTAATTTTAACCGAATCATTTTTATAATTTAACCAAATCTATCTCGTCTCATTCTCATACGAATAATTTTTAAATTTTAACTGAATAATTTTTCATATTTAACCAAATAATATATCAAATTTAAACGAATAATCATGTGTTAAATACGAACAAGTTTTCTAAATACTAATAATTTTTCTAATTTAATCAACCAATTGGAGCATCTTATTAAGCTTTCTGAATACAAATAAGTTTTCTACATTGATAATAAAACAAAAAAAAAACAAAATTGGAAGGGATTTCATTTGAAGTAAACGGGTCCCATTTCATTTTCTTTTCTTTTTTAATTGGGTTCAGGGGAACAATTTTTTTATTTGAAGGAGTGTATTTCTTTTCTTTTCAATATTGAATGGTGGGTCCCACCAGTCTCCCAACATCCACGCGCCTAGCCGAAAGGAGAGTAAGGTTGTTCAAACTACGGGTCCTACTTCTAATTTATATATATAAAAGGAGAAATGTCTTTTAATCCTGGCCATTCATCACAAAACGATCAAAGATCCACAATTTTGCATAAGGTACTTCTCCTTCTTATTTAGACTTGTGCACTATATATATAGATCATATGTACTCATGTCTTAACGTATATCATGTAGACACATCAAGATCGTTGATTTCGTAAATCGGATGGCTGTGATAATTAAACAATTTTCTTAATAGGCTAAATTGTGAATTGGAGTTTCTCTCTCTTTGGAGAGAGAAACTCTCATTCTTGAGAAACCAAATTTGAGAAATCCCTAGTGTATCACCTTCAATCTTAATCAGGAATATGGGGCAAATCGTTTTTGACCCCCGGCTTTGATTCAATCCCCTTTGATTAACCTTCCCCTAGTGTTTAATGGTTGGTTGTTACTGGTTTTTCCGGTTGCTTGACCTTGCCGATTTTCTCCACCGGTGAATCCGGTGCTTCCGTCGTCAGTTCGATCCCCTAGATCCCCTCTCCTACCTTTTGTTTTCGATCTCATCCCTATTTCGCAGATTTGATTTCCGACCTCCCATTTTCGAGTCCAATCCTTCTTCCCCTAGTGTTGTTTTGTTCCCCATTGTCTTCGTTTTCTTTCTTTCAATTTTTAGTCTTGCGATGTCGTATCCGTGAAATTAGTTTGGGGCTTGTGTCGATCCGGTTGGACTGTTGTCGGGGTCGTGACTGGGGTGGTCGTCGGTGGAGTGGGTGTCCGCCTTGATGCAGGTTAAGATGGCCTTTTGTGGGTCAAACAACGATCTTGATCCATGCGACGACTCGAGGACGAGTCGATTTCAAATGGAGGAGAATGATGTCATCCTCAAGCAGAAGAAGAAGGCGCCACCATGGAAGAAGATTCAAGTCTCATGTCGAGTACACAAGGCCCATGTCGAGCACTTCCAATGTGTGGGCCAGTTCTAGTCTTCAAATTAGTTTATTGTTTTATTAATTATTATTTTATGCAATTAGATTAATAATGTACAAGATTATATCTCCTCTAGATATATCTTGTTCCCTAAGCGATCTAGCCGATTGCTCTGATACCAATTGATGTATAGCAATTGGCTAGGCCGGCCAATTACTAAACTAATGCTTCGATCTTGCTTAAGCTCTTTGAATTTCTTCTCGATTTAACAAAATTAACTAAACTAGTTATTAACTAATTAAGCTACGGTATAAACTTAACTAAATTAAAACTAACAAAAAGTAACATTAAAACTAACAAAAAGTAACAGTTGCTAACTTAAGAAACTAAAAGCGATGGAAATAACATAATTAAATTCAAACTAATTAAACTTAAGCTTAAGCGATTAAAGAAGGAAAGCGAAGGTCAGGAAGCGCGCGGCAATGGCGGCGGAACTCGGCTTGCTTGCAGGAGGGCTTGCCGGGCACACAGAAGTACTCTACTCAGGGTGTGCGAACGCGGGTGCTTGCCGGTAGCGAGAGTGAGCGCGCGCGAGATCGAGAGCGTGATGCTGCGAAGCGAAGCGTTGTAGTTGCGGGGCGAAGAGGCAGCGAGCGTGAGAGCCTGGGCGCTCCTGGCGCTGTGCGCCGAAGCCGGGCCGCCGGTGTCCAGAGACCAAGCCGGTGTTCCTCTTCTTTCGTGACGTCGGACTGGTTAATGGGTGAGGGCAGTGGTTTGTCTCGGTGATGGTTAAGGACGATGGTGATGGTGATGATTGTCGAAGAACATAGAACACAAAAGCCTTTTTGGGATTGATAATCGAGAACCCTTTAATCCACAAAGGGGTTTCTCAATTCTATTCAATCTAGTTTAATTCAATAGAACTACAATGTTTAAATAGAAAAGCTAAGAACCAATTCTACCGTGCAAGATAGAATTTAGTTTGATAAAGATAGATTAAAATAACTTAAAGATAAAAATAAACCTAAGGAGATATAATTCTAAAACTTAGGGAACAAGATATATCTAGAGGAGATATAATCTTGTACATTACTCCATCCGTTCAACAAAACTTGTCGTTTACTATTCACGCACGCTTTTTTAGAATGATAAAAACTATATAAAATATTCATTTTTTTAAAATTTTTTTTTAACAAGTTTGTACTTATTAATAATAACTACGAAATTGTTAAAAAAAATTATTTAAAAAGTCAATATTTTATATAGTTTTTAGCTCCTAAAAAAGCGTGCATGAATAGTAAAACGTCAAGTTTTGTTGAACGGAGGGAGTATTAATCTAATTGCATAAAATAATAATTAATAAAATAATAAACTAATTTGAAGACTAGAACCGGCCCACACATTGGAAGTGCTCGACATGGGCCTTGTGTACTCGACATGAGACTTGAATCTTCTTCCATGGTGGCACCTTCTTCTTCCGCTTGAGGATGACATCACGCCTCCTCCTTCGTTGTCTTCCAGGCGTGCTCCTCCGCCTTCGTCTTCCGATTGCTTTGAGTCCCTTGTTGCTTCTACCTTCCTATCTCTTATCTTCGACCTTCGACTGGCCGCCGTGGCTTTGCCCGATTGGGGGCTCGTCGGTCTTCCTTGGCGGTTGTCGCCGGCGCCGGTTGTTGATCACGGGCTTGCCGTGTGGTTTCCTTGGTGTGCAGATGCGTAGCTTCCTCTCTCCCTTGGTGCTTCGGGCCCAAGCTTCGGGCCCAAGGATGACAAGCTGCCATTTCTAGGAGATCTTCTTCTTGGTTGGGGGGCGTCGAGTCTGTAGTCGGGTCTGGCTGCGGTCGAGGTGGTGCGCTCAAAGGCGACTCCGTATTCGGGATAGAGTTTTCCTTGAAGCTCGTCTGCACTACCCACAGGAGTTAGTGTCCTGCTGTACTACTGGCCCGCGGTGCTATTGTTCGGTGGTGCTTGGTTGCGTTCTTCGGTGGCTTCCTCGGCGTTTCGGGTGTTCGGTCTTCTTGGAACGTTTGTTTTAGCCTTTATTTCTGTTTGGTTCACTACGCGTGTTATTTGTATTTCTGTTTTTAGGTTGCCCTGTTAGACGGTTCGCCGTCTGCCGACTTCGGTCGGCGTCTCGATGAGTCAGACCTGTCTGACCTTCGAATTTTTACCTAATCAAAAAAAAAAATTAGACAACTTTCTTTTACTTTTAATAATTAAAACATGGGACCCACACATTTTTTTTGAGTCCCTTACTTTTTTGGATCAAATTTTGAGTACCTTACTGATTGGCAAGTGCACACACGGAAGGAGGAAAAGTCCGGTTTTGAAATTGGGTTTGTTTCAATGTTTTTTATAAGTGGGGCTAGTTTATTATTTTATTTTTATTTTTTATAAGAAACCATTATCAATAGATTATTCGAGTGTATGGATAGATTATTCGAGTGTATCGATGACATCAATAGATTATTCGATTGTATCAAAAGATTATTCACTGTTACGACTAACTTTACATTTTTAATAGATTTTAATCAGCTAGCACTCTCAAACCGTCATGAACTTTCGTCAAACGGTATATCTTGATTATTCAATGGTATGACTTGATTATTTTATGGTTTTGATGCATTTTATTTGGTGGTATTAAAGCATATACTATATTATTTGACAGTTGGTCGATTATTCGATAGTATCGATAAATTATTCAATCGTATAGCTAGATTATTCAATGGTATCGGTAGAATATTCGATTGTATCGGTCTATTATTCCATATTACCGCAAATTATCGGTAACATTAAATTTACCAGTAAAACAAAAACAAAAGAGGGAGATTAAGGGGATGGTTTGAACGGAGTAAAATGTAGACCCACCCCAACATGAAATGAGCAAAGAAGGTTTCATTCATCTATTCCCTCCAAACTTGTAAATTTGGACAGGAGCTTGTGAAATAGGTGGACCAAACCCAGAGACGGAAATCAGTGAACGGTTTGAACAGGGGCGGTGTAATTCAATCGACGCCATTGCCGGAGTAATTCAGTCGACAAACCTGTAAATTGGGATGTCAACAATGAAGGGTTTGAACAGGGGCGGTGTATTTCAGTCGACGCCATCACCGGAGTCCCAATCGCCTGGTCAGCCTCCGACTTAGTCTTCGTCCGATTATTGTCGGAGTCCCAATCGCCGTCTATCCTCCGCCATAGTCCTCGCCCGATCGTTACCGGATTCCCAATCGCGCGTCCAACCTCCACCCTAGTCCTTGCCGGACTCGCCCTATCGCTTTCGCCTGCTTGCCTCTCCTCTTAATTTCTCTATCCTCTGGTGGAAAAGGCTCGATTGTGGGGGTGTGGGTTTTGGAAATATATATATATATATACACACACAATTTCGTTGCCCGTGGCCATTGCCACCTTGCCGGTGCTCCTCCTTCGCCCGGCTTACCCTCGTGTTTGGTTTGGCGTGTTTACCCACAAAACTAAAACCTTAAATTACATAATTTCATTCACACCCTTTTAATTAATCATTGAGATTTATTAGAGAAAATAAAAATGGGTGTGGATATATACAATTTTTCTCTATTTTTCATCAGCTTTCTTCTACAACTCTAATAGCATGTTCAATGGTGAGCCCAACCTCGGACCCTTAACTTACTTTTCTTATGCCACATCAACTTAAGAGCCTCATTCTAACTTTTTAATTTTTCACATCAATTCGTGAGCCCAAGTCTTGGGCCCTTAAATTACCTTTTTATTATTTTTCATTTTTATTTACTCAATTCTTTTATTATTATTAATAATAAAAATATTAAGTAATTAATTTATAATAACATAGCATAAAAAAATATTTTTTTTAATGTTTAAAAAGGAAAATATGGGTATTATTCAAATGAATTTTTTTCCAACAAACATATGCAAGAGGGGTGTCTATGTGTAGATAAAAATAAAATAAATTCAAAAATAAATTTTTTATTTTTTTTAAACAAATGAAAAACAACCGAAAATCATTTAAAAGTAAATAAAACATAAGTTCCGCCATGTGACAGTTATGGGCCCTACTTTTTGGGTCTCATATATAAGAGTCCCAAACAATGGGCCCTTATATTAAAATTTTATTTTCCCTCATTTTTTTCCTATGTGGCAACTATAAGAGCCCCAAGGCTCACCATTGCACATGCTCTAAGGGCTAAGGCTGAGCAGTGAGCATCAAATTATTAAAAAAAAGAGGAAAAAAAAAGAGGGGTGTTTTCATTCATCTTTTTACTCACTTTATAAATTGGGTAAATTCATTTGGTGGTCCCTAACCTTTAAGAGTTAGCCACTATCGGTCCCTAACCTTTTTAAGTGTTACTTTTAGTCCCCAACCTTTTACCTATTACTACTATTTAGTCCCTAACCTTTTTAAGTGTTACTTTTAGTCCCTAAACTTTTACATATTGCTACTATTTAGTCCCCCCGTCTATTTTCTAGTTAAATTAAACGATAAAATTATTTAATTTTCTAAATAAATCCGAGAGAGATTAGAGAAGGGTTAGAGTTACAAGCAAGACCGTCCAATGAATTTTAGGGGTCCCGTTCAATATTACCCTAATCTTAAAATATTTGTTTTTTTTTCCGACTTGCGAATTATTAAAAAAATATTTTATGTAGTTTTTATTAACCCATTAAAAAATGTGTCAACAAGTTAAGCATCTACTATTTTGATACGAATCTATATCTATATCTATATTATACTTTAAATGATAAGCAATTTTGCCACATGTCCTATCCATGTTCAAAGTTATTTTTGGAAATATTATTTACATAATATCATTTATTGGGAATCTTAAAATATAGGACTTCTTCCTATTACATTTTAAGTCATATATTTTAACTTTTTGATTGTGTATCAATACATATAGATGTGTGTTATAGTATTTTCACATTAAAAACTCATTCATTGTGTGAAGTTATAATTTACAAATAAAATTTTGAATATATATATGTGGAAAATCTTAAAATATAATAAATTATACTCTAATACGATTAGAGTTTGTATTAAAATAACAAATAAAAATAGTTAATAAGGAAGCCCAAATTCCCAATAACTAAAATAGTTTTTCATTTAGAAAATATACATTTAATAAATGATATTATGTAAATAATATTTCAAAAAATAACTTTGACCATGGATAGGACATGTGGCAAAATTGCTTATCATTTAAAGTATAATATAGATATAGATATAGATATAGATTCATATCAAAATAGTAGATGCTTAACTTGTTGACACATTTTTTAATAGGATAAAAATTACACATAAAATATTTTTTTAATAATTAGCAAGTCGGAAAAAAAAACAATTATTTTAAGATTAGAGTAATATTGAACGGGGCCCCTAAAATTCATTGGACGGTCTTGCTTGTAACTCTAACCCTTCTCTAATCTCTCTCGGATTTATTTAGAAAATTAAATAATTTTATCGTTTAATTTAACTAGAAAATAGATGGAAGAACCAAATAGTAGCAATATGTAAAAGTTTAGGGACTAAAAATAACACTTAAAAAGGTTAGGGACCAAATAGTAGCAATATGTAAAAGGTTGGGGACTAAAAGTAACACTTAAAAAGGTTAGGGACCAATAGTGGCTAACCCTTAAAGGTTAGGGACCACCAAAAGAATTTACCCTTATAAATTGGGAGTATATTTGACCCCTCCCTACAATATTGTTAATGGAAAAAGCGAACATTTATCTCGATCACAACCTACCTTAGACCTCCAAAAAATAAATAAATAAACCTAAAATATCTCTTCACTCCCATTTGTTGTCCTTAGGCTGATTTATTCCCTTGGGGCCAAGTCTAGGCTCCTTAGGGTCTAAGGATAGGCTCTCGATATATCGGGTATGTCCGGTAGGTGAATTCTTTTCAGTTAAAAAAAAGAAAGTAATAGACATCAATGATGTAGGTAGGTAGATGACAAAAATCCAAGGAAAAACATGTGTATATATATTAGGACAATGTTGCATGCATGAACCACTACATCAAAAACACAAAATCTTCCTCTTCTTGTGTGTGGCGATTTGTGAAAGAAGAGAGGGTTGGTGTTGATTTTTGTAGGTTGGTTTGAAATTAATAATGCCTGGGGACAGTGTTATAGAGTGTACTAGTGCTACAGATTTGGCAGTTAAGAGGCCAATAGAAGAGGGAGAGAAGATGAAAGAGAATGGGGTTTCTAATAGTAATAGTAATGATGCTCCCTCCTCTGACTCCTTCTCTTCAATTATCCCCGGGTGGTTCTCTGAGATGAGTCCCATGTGGCCTGGTTAAGTTTCATCCTTAACTTAATATATATTCCTTCCTTCATATGTATAATTCCATTGATCTTCTAATTCACACACTCACACACACACATTTTGGCCTGTTGATTTTCTTCATTAAGTGCGCAAATATCATTTTTATGCTTACGACCGAGTTCCCTTAATTGACCTCAAACAGGTGAAGCGCACTCTCTCAAGGTACAGAAGATTCTATTTCAGGGAAAATCATTATACCAGGATGTCATCGTCTTCCAGGCATGTAAATATTTTCCATCTTATTGTTATTATTATTATTATTGTTATTATTATTATTACTATTATTATTATTATTATGTTTTGCTTTTTATTATTATTATTATTATTAGGGCAAATTGTATAAAATAGCACGAACTTTAGGTATAGTTGCGGTTGGTGGCACGAACTTAAAAAAATACAAAATTATTAGTCACGTTCATGGTAAACATTTGAGTAGCAAAATGACATAAATCGAAAACCAACATTTGGTTAGCATAAAACAAACTGGATGCTAAGGGCCGCTGGACCTTCTCAAGTTGGGTTTGTGCTAACCAAATGTTGGTTTTCTATTTATGTCATTTTGCTGGTAAAATGTTTACCATGAACATGATAATTAGTACTAGTTATTTTAATTTGCAAATGTTATATTTGTCACAATTATCTTTGATTTGAAATTACATTAAATAAAAAAAATGAAACTTAGCTAGTTTCACAATTTGAGCACATCTTTTATGCTTTTTAATTAAAAAAAATCTATGTAAGCACCCCACTAATCCATATCTCGCTATATGTCTTTTTAATTAAAAAAAATCCATGCAAGCATCCCATTAGTCCACATTAGGGAGTTCTATTTATTTATGTCATTTTGCTACTAAAATGTTTACCATGAACGTGACAATTGGTACTAGTTATTTTAATTTGCAAATGTTATATTTGTCACAGTTATCTTTGATTTGGAATTACATTAAATAAAAAAAATGGAACCTAGCTAGTTTCACAATTTGATCACATCTTTTATGCCTTTTAATTTTTTTAAAAAATCTATATAAACACCCCACTAATCCATATCTCGCTATATGTCTTTTTAATTAAAAAAAAATCCATGCAAGCACCCCCATTAGTCCACTTTAGTGAGATAGGTGGTATGTGCCACTGACCGCAACTAAACCCCAAAGCTGATGATTATTTTTGTATTTTTTAAAGTTCGTGCCACCGACCGCAACTATACCTAAAGTTCGGATTATTTTATGCAATTTTCCCTTATTATTATAAGCTTTTTATTGTAGAAGCAACAATTGAGAATTAACCAAGTTGGTGAACACTTTAAGACACCAAACTAACTCACACAATGCATAACACGAAGAACCTAAAACGAGAGAGAGCAAGTTTTCTCCACAAAAACTTCCTTAACTTGCACACAACATAAAATACAGAAAACCAACACATAAAACACCCTTACAAGGCTTGATAAATGCCTTAGAAACAACACACCACTACCCCACTACTTGTTCAACTGAATACAAAACTAAACTGTCATAAAACTACTCTGCTGCTACTCGATTTTGACTACAGCTCACACAGCTTACTCGAAATCGACTTACCCCAATAGAACCAACTAACATTTAAACTAAGTTCTAAAAAATAAAATGTGAATGACATTTCAACATTTATTACAGTCTGAAACCTACGGAAAAGTACTTGTTTTGGACGGTGCCATTCAACTCACTGAGAGGGACGAGTGTGCTTATGAAGAGATGATTACTCATCTTCCTCTTTCCTCCATTTCAAACGCCAAAAAGGTATGTGTTCTATTTGGGGTTTTGTGTTACAGTCAAGGATCCTTTTTCATTACTTAATTAACAACGTAAGAGCTCGAAACCATCTGCGAGTATCACAACCTTCCATCTAATATATCTACGTTGCATGCATTATTGTGTTCACCTCCAGGTTCTGGTTATTGGAGGAGGTGGCGGTGGAGTCATGCGTGAAGTTTCTCGTTACTCTTCTGTTGAGCAAATTGATATATGTGAAATTGATGAGATGGTTGTCAAGGCAAGTGCTAACGCCATCCAATTACAACGGAAATAACTCGTATACATATATATAGTTCCCATTTCAGCGTAGATTATTAAACAAAAAAAAAAACCATTCCTCGTTGCAGGTGCGTAAGCAATATTTCCCCGACGCTCGTATTGGATTTGATGATCCTCGAGTCAATTTACATATTGGCGATGGTAAGGATTGTTCTTAAAGTACTAATTGTATATGCTAATTTGAATTTGACTCGATGACGATGTGGATCGCATTTTCTGCATTCATGTTTATTCATCAATGTATTAATTTAAAAATGTGGGATCTAGGTGTTGCTTTTGTGAAGAATACTCCTGCAGGAACCTATGATGCGGTTATAGTAGACTCATCTGACCCTATAGGTACGTACGTAAACGCTATATATACATACATATTGTTAGAATGGCTGAGGGAGAACCACAATATCAAAACACACAGAACACACACACACAATTGCTTTTGTCAATCGACAGTTGCCTAGAATTCGTGAGAGACAAGAACCAAGATGTACAACCAATAACTCCTTGAATTGTTTGACCAAAATAAACTCCTACATGACCCCTTACAACCTCGGTAACTGACACCGTAACTGTAATGCCCACTACTCCACTAACTTAGCTAAGAATAAACCCATTGAAACTGACTCTAACTTACAACCTTAACTCGACATCGACTACAACACATGAGCTTACTCGACATCGACTAGCTACAACTCTTAACTAAATAAACAGATTTTCAAAATGCTAAGTTCTTCACAACCAGTTTGAATCACACACATATTTACACTACACTTTTAAGACCACCCCTTGATTCAAACTTCCTTATCCCAATCCTTTCCATGACGAATTGATGTTTTGCTGTTCTCAAAGCTTTAGTCATCATATCTACATTTTGTTCATTGGTGCCATAAAATCTCAACACAACTTTTTATTTGGCAACCAATTCTCGGATGAAATGATTTTGGACATCAATATGCTTTGTCCTTGCATGAAATGCAGGATTCTTTGTCATAGAAATCGCAGATCTGTTATCACACCATAACTCAGTTGCTCCACTGTGCTTGCAACCCAAATCCACTAGCAATTTATTTAACCACATGGTCTGCTTTGCTCCTGCTCCTGCAGCTACATACTCTGCCTCAGGTGATGACAAAGCAACAGTCTCTTGCTTCTTCGAGCCCCAAGTAACAACTCCTGTGCCAAAACTAAAGACTGACCCAGATGTGCTCTTTCTATCATCCAAGCACCCTGCCCAGTCACTATCTATATATCCTTGAAGCTTAAACTCTTATCTTCTTCCATACCAAATGCCATATTCTAGGGTCCCTTCTGTGTACTTAAGGATCCTTTTGGCTACTCCCATTTCATGCCTTGAGGGACTATGCATAAACCTTGACACAACACTTACACAATAAATGATGTCATGTCTTGTATGTGCAAGATAATTCAGGCCTCCTACCAAACTCATGTACAACCTTTCATCTGCAATCCCAGTGCCACCATCCCTATGCAACTTCTCATTTGTATTCATATGTGTGTGAGCTATGTCACACCCTTCCATATGAAATTTCTTACGTAAATCCTTTGCATACTTCCCTTGAACTCATTCAACATCTTCTGTGAGGAACCGAAAGTACTTCAAAACATTGAGATCTGTCATCTCAAACTCTTCCATCATAGACTTCTTGAACTCATTCAACATCTTCTGTGAGGAACCGAAACATATAATTTCATCTACATAAAGACACACCTCAATAAATTCCTTCCTGCCTCTTCCCTTCACATACAAGGTAGGCTCATTTTCACTTCTTCCAAATCCACTCTTCATAAAGAAAGAGTCAATTCTGGTGTACCATGCCCTTGGTGCTTGTTTTAATCCATAGAGAGCCTTCTTGAGCCTGTAAAATTTTCTCTCCTCACCAGCTTTCACAAAACCTGTAGGCTGTTCCACATACACTTCTTCTTGAAGTTCACCATTCAAGAATGCAGACTTCACATCAAGTTGATACACCTTCACCTTCCACTGAGCAGCTAGATCCAAAACTACTCTAATTGTTTCAAGCCTTACCACTGGTGAAAAAGTCTCTTCAACATTAATTCCCTGTTTCTAAGCATAACCCTTGGCAACCAACCTTGCCTTGTCCGTTGCAACACTCCCATCTGTGTTGAATTTGGTTCTAAACACCCACTTCAAGCCTATTGTGTTCTTCTCTGGCGGAAGATCAATCAAACTCCACGTCTCATTTTTCTAAATAGCCTTCATGTCTTCTTTCATGGCTATTATCCACTTGCTTTCACTCTTAGCCCATCAAAACTTTCTGGATCAGATGCAGCTTGAGCAAAACCACAACTGGCATAAATGTCTGAAAGTGATCTAAAACTTCTTAGAGGAGTTTAACGTGATGAACTTGAGGGAGAAGATTGTTGACTACTAGATGAACTATACTGAGGCATTGGTGATACAAGAGAATTATCATTTTGATCATCATCATCATCAAACATATTCTCCTCTCCAGTTTATGCACTTGAACTATCAATGTGCACCACATCTCATGTTGCTTGATCTCCTGTTGGTTTCTCCTAGTCCCAACCAACCTCCTCATTAAAAATCACATTTCTACTGACTATAGGCTTCTTACTCACAAGGTTAGACAACTTATAAGCTTTGGATTGAGATTCAAAACCAATGAAGACGCATTTCTCAGCTTTGTCATCTAGTTTTGATCTCAGGTTTACCATTGCATAAGCTACACATCCAAACACTCTCAGATGACCAAAAGATGGCTTCTTCTCTCTCCACACCTCAAAATGAGTCTTATTCTCAACAACTTTTGTTTGAGAGACATTAAGAACATAGACTGCAGTAGCAATTGCCTCACACCAGAACTGATTTGGAACCTTTCTTGCTTTCAACATACATCTAGCCATCTCCACCACAATTTTATTCTTTCTCCCGGCCACCCCATTTTGCTCAGGTGTATAAGGTGTTGTCAACTCCCTTCTGATGCCATTTTCTTCACACCATTACATGAAATCAAAGGACATAAACTCTCTTCCTCTATCAGTCCTTAAGGCCTTCACTACCTTGCCTGACTGTTTCTCTGTGAGAGCTCTAAACCTCTTGAAACACTCAAATGCTTCAGACTTCAACTTCAAAAAATACACCCAACACATCCTACTGAAATCATCAGTGATGAGAAAGCAATATTTGCTCCCACCAAGTGAATCTGTTTGCATAGGTCCAAAGAGATCTGCATGAACCAGTTCTAAACACTCACTTGATCTTCAGGCTTCACCACTTGGAAATGGTCCTTTCAACTGTTTTCCATACACACACCTTTCACACAAGTCAAGTTCATTCACTCTAGGCATACCTTGAACCATTGACTTTGTGCTAAGCATCTTCAAACTTTGAATATTAAGATGCCCATACCTTTGATGTCATAGCCTTGACTCTTCACACCCTTTGGCAGTCATGGCCCTATTCACACTTCTTGCCAGGTCAAGAGGAAACATTCTATTCTTGGTCATGCTTACATTCACAACCACACCACTTGTCCTCTTCTCTCTGATCACACAGGCATCCTCATCAAACAACAAAGAGTAACCTGTTCCTTGGAGCTGTCCCACACTTAAGAAGTTGTGAGCAAGTCCTGGCACAAACTGAACATCTTGAAAGAATTTTTCTCCTCCTTACACACTTCTGGTCACAATGGTACCTCTCCCTTCAACTTGAAGCAGTTTGTTATCTCCAAGCTTGACAATTCCCTTCTTGGATTCATCAAGCTCTCTGAACATACCTCTTGAACTTGACATGTGATTTGAACAACCATTGTCTAAGTACCAGATGTTGCTTGTAGAGTCTGCAATAGATGACAAGGCCATGAATAACCTCTCTTCATGCTCTGCTTTCTCTGTGTAATTCACTCCTTTATGCTCATTCTCTTGTTTTTCCCAACAAAAAGCCTCATTAAGCCCGAATTTCTTGCAGTAGTACTAGTTGCACTTGATTCCACTTCTCTGCTGTCTTGAATCATTGCTTTGATTCCTATTGGAATCCTTACACTGCTATTTCCCTTGATCATCTCCACTTCCTCTTCTTGAGCCATTGTACTGTCCTCTGCCATAACCTCTTCCACCACGACCTCTATGACTCCCTCTGTAGTTGCCTCTTCCTCTATAACCTCCTCTAAAGCCACCTCTACTTGATGAGCCTTCAGATTTGTTTTTTGGATTCTCATCCTTCACTTGAAAGACTTTCTCTTCCTTTTGCTTTCTTGTCCTACTCAGTCTCTCTTGATGAGCTTGCAAGGAGCTTGACAGTTCCTCAAATCTGTACACAGACAGATCTTTGGACTCTTTAATGGCTGCAACTACATGGTCATACTTCTTTGTAAGGCTTCTCAACACCTTACTCACAATGGACTCATTGCTCACAGTTTCCCCATATGTTCTCATATGGTTAACAATCCCTGACACTCTAGACAAAAACACTTGAACTGTCTCTTTCTCTTGCATCACAAAAGTCTTAAACTCTTTCCTCATAGTTTGCAGCTTCACGGCGATGACTCTCTTATCTCCCATATATTCTTGCTTCAAAACCTCCCAAGCTTCGTGAGCAGTTGTGGAAGCAGATATCCTTGGAAAGACTTCATCGTCTAAGGCGCTTTGTATCATGAACAATGCCTTAGAATATTTCTTCCTCTTGTCTCTCAATTGTTGATCTGGCTCAGCAGGTTCTGTGTCTTCAAAGCCTTCCTCCATCAGATTCCAGTCCTCATGTGACTTGAACAAGGTGGTCATTTTTAAACTCCAAAAGTACGTGGTAGTTTACTCTCTTAAAGATTGACGATTGAGGATTGCCAACACTGCCATTTCCATTGTTCAACATCTTGATGAACAATGATATCTCGAAGTGTTTCCCTGTGTTTTACTCTCACACCTCTCAATTCCCAAAATGCAAACCCAGAAAGAGTGAAGCTCTTAGCTATGATAGCAAATGTTAGAACGACTGAGGGAGAACCACAATCACAACACACACACAATTGCTTCTGTCAATCGACAGTTGCCCAGAATTCGTGAGAGACAAGAACCAAGATGAACAACCAATAACTCCTTGAATTGATTGAAAAAAACAAACTCTTACATGACCCCTTACAACCTTGGTAACTGACACCATAACTGCAATGCCCACTACTCCACTAACTTAGCTAGGAATAAACCGACTGAAACTGACTCTAACTTACAACCTTAACTCGACATCGACTACAACACATGAGCTTACTCGACATCGACTAGTTACAACTTTTAACTAAATAAACAGATTTTCAAAATGCTAAGTTCTTCACAACCAGTTTGAATGACACACAGATTTACACTACACTTTTAACACATATAATAGATCAATCATATCGAGAGTATGAAATTAGGATGCAGTTGGATTGTGGACGGGGAATTATATAAGGTTTTCAATTAATCATCACCAGGTCCTGCTCAAGATCTGTTCGAAAAGCCCTTTTTCGAGTCAGTGGCAAGGGCTCTACGACCCGGTGGAGTTGTATCCACTCAAGCTGAGAGTATATGGCTACATATGAACATGATTGAAAACATTGTTGCTAACTGTCGCCAGATCTTCAAGGGTTCTGTCAACTATGCATGGACCACGGTTCCTACATACCCTAGGTACGCCATTTAAATATATCAACTAAACTAAATAGTTTTGGATCCAAGTTCTAGTAGCTCCATCACCGAAACAGAAAGTGGTGTGTGTGTATGTTTTTTACTTGGGTTTTCGACGCATGCAGTGGGGTGATTGGTTTCATGCTTTGTTCCACTGAGGGCCCTGAAGTCGACTTCAGGAACCCAATCAACCCCATTGATGCAGTTGAAGGACAAGGCGACCCTAAACGTCCTTTGAAATTCTACAACTCAGAGGTATTATATCTAATCGAGTGCCCTCTTTGATTTTCCATGTTATTCTACATTAATGACTATATATATATATATATATATATATATATATATATATATATATATATATATATATATATATAAATTAATTAGGTTTCGAGTATTCATAATTAATCTTTCTGTGTTTTACTACTTACTTTCAGATACATTCTGCTGCTTTTTGCTTGCCAACGTTTGCAAAGAAGGTGATTGGGTAGAGACTCAAACCGGAATTCTATCTACTAATTGGTCGATCTACATCTCCATTACTTATTTAATTAATTAATAAACTTAGGAAGCAACACAACTGCTGAGATGAGTGATAGCTCTCTTTAATTTGTGTTCCTGAGAAGACGATGCTTTGCTTATTTATTTTGTACTCTGTATGAGGCTTTGCTCCTGTAGCTTCAGATTCGATCATACAGTTAAGATTATATATATGTTTGGAATATCTTGCATTTAAATTACAATGCACTATTTTTCATTTCTTTATAATGGCATTTTACACTCAATGAATTTACTTGTCTGAATATACGTACTAATAGATTACATAGGTCTCCTTATGTAGTGGATCCAATACCTTTGTAATATATATATAGGGTTGGGTTCAGGTGCAAAGGTCACCAAGAATGAGAAGGAAAGAAGCGATTTGATTGGTCTATTTAAAATAAAATAATACTAAAAAATATTTAATCTCACCTTCTCGTCCGCACCAATTTGCGCCAATTTGACGCTCCAAACTGTCCCCCACTCGCACCCTCTGTTCCCTACTCGCGCGTGGGTACACGCACTAGTAAAAAAAATGCCGAAAATTGCTGCTGAGCTGTTTCGAACTTGGATAATTTGTGGTCCCCTTTGTTGCTCAATACCGCTACACTGCTGGAGCTTCCATGTTCCTTGAAACATTTAATTTATACTACATTATGGAGTACTACGTAGTATTATACTTGGTATTGTTTTGCTTTTAATTTTTTTTAATACTGTAGTTTATTTGGTTCTCCTTGTCATCTTTAACACTGCACCAAACCTAAACATGTTGCACGTTTTCATGGCACCACTACAAATAATTTTTTTAATTATTTTTCGGGCATTTTCACTCGCTAAAAAAATATAAAAAATTATAATAAATATAGTCTCCGAACCAACCTCTATTTAGTCACCGAACCAACATCTATTTAGTGACTGAACCAACCTTTATTTAGTCACTGAACCAACCTCTATTTAATCGCTGAACCTACCTCTATTTAGTCGTTGAACCAACTTATTTATTCACTGAACCAACCTCTATTTAGTAATTGAACCAACTTATTTAGTCACTGAACCAACCACTATTTAGTCACTGAACCAATCACTATTTAGTCACTGAACCAACCTCTATTTAGTCACTGAATCAACCTCTATTCAATCACTGAATCAACCTCTATTTAGTCATTGAACCAACCTATTTAGTCACTGAACCAACCTCTATTTAGACACTGAACCAACCTATTTAGACATTAAAACAACCTCTATTTAGTAACGGAACCAACCTCTATTTAGTTACTGCACCAACCTCTATTTAGCCATTGAACCAACCCTTATTTTGTCACCGAATCAACCTCTATTTAGTCACCGAACCAACCTCTATTTAGTCACCGAACCAACCTCTATTTAGACACTGAACTAACCTATTTAGTCACTAAAACAACCTCTATTTAGTCACTGAACCAACCTCTATTTAGTCACTGCACCAATCTCTATTTAGTCACTGACCCAACCTCAATTTAGTCACTTAACCAACCTCTATTTAGTCGCTGAACCAAACTCTATTTAGTCACTGAACCAACATCAATTTAGTCACTGAACCACCCTCTATTGAGTCACTGAACCACTCTCTATTAGGTAACTAAAACCATGAAGCGGTTCCTGAAGTTATAAAGAAGTTGTTCATCAAGTTATCAAGAAGCGGTTCAT
The DNA here is from genome assembly GCA_037127255.1 of Persicaria tinctoria. Classification (NCBI taxonomy): domain Eukaryota; kingdom Viridiplantae; phylum Streptophyta; class Magnoliopsida; order Caryophyllales; family Polygonaceae; genus Persicaria; species Persicaria tinctoria. The sequence continues at coordinate 49,637,816 of JBANSL010000005.1, forward strand.
CAAGCTATTTAGAAATGGTTCATGAGCCTATAAGAAGTGGTTCATCAAGTTATCAAGAAGTGGTTCATCAAGTTATAAAAAAGTTATGAAGAAGTGGTTCATCAAGATATAAAGAAGTGGTTCATCAAGCTATAAAGAAGTGGTTCATCAAGTTATCAAGAAGCGGTTCATCAAGCTATTTAGTCACTGAACCTCTCTCTATTTAGTCACTGAACCTCTCTCTATTTAGTTACTGAACCACTGAACCAATCTCTATTTAATCAGTGAACCACAACCAGTGAACCACACTGAGTGAACAACAACTAGTGAACCACGCCTAGTGAATCAATCATAACCAACTCAGTGAACCACACCCAATGAACCAATCCGAACCAAATTCATAGTGTTAAAAAAACGTACCCAATACGATAAGTAATTCTTACAATTAAGTGATTTTCATGTATTTTTCAACTTCTAGAAACAAAAAATAAATGTCTTTTCTATAAAAACACAGGCAACAAATTACTTGGCTCGATCTTCTTGTCTATTACGAAATAAAAAATGGATCAATGGTTGTAATTATATATAGTCATTTGCTAATCCAGTACATCTCATATTTGAAAGGAATCAAATTAGATTGAAAGACGGGGCTTGCAGTGCTCATCTCCTTCGTTAAACACACCTCCGAGGTCGCGATACTACCTCGACATGAAAATCAGCCGATCAGAGGCAGAGCCGAATGAATCCGGTGGAGACGCCTGCGACGCCCTTCCTCAAGTGCCTCATCTCTCTCTCCACCACCTCCTCCCCTTCCTCCCCGGCCCGGTCGCCGGCGCCAACAAACTCATCGACCTCTCTGACTTCCGCGACCAATCCGATGGAGAGAGATGCTAGTGGTGTGGTGGGCGTGGGTTCCAATCGAGTCGTACGAATTCAAGCGGATCCAAAGAGAGCGAGATTTAGGGATCCACGAACAGATTAGGATGGCAGTGAAGGAGATTGAGTAGGAGAGAAGAAGAAACGAGCGGATTAGGTAGATAGAGGAAGGAGACGATAAGAAATATAGAAAGCGCGTGAGGAGTTTTTATTTTTTATTTTTATATTTTTTTTAGTTCGATTATTTAACCAATTAGAATGCTTCTTTCCTTCTCACCGGTATATACTATTCTCACTTGAACCCTACCCTATATATATATATCAATGAATGGAAACCCTAAAGAAGAACATTACAATCAATCTCATGATATTACATGGTATCACAGCCTAAAATCCTCACACCGTAATTCTTCTTTTTTCTTCTAACCCAAAACCCTAGCCGCCACCTCCCCTCTGCCACCGTCACCACCCCCCTTGCCGCCACCCTCCGGCGCCGCTCTCCTCCCCCTCTCGACCTCCTTTTGCCGCCGGCACCCCCCCTCTCGCCCCTCTCTCTACCTCTCGTCGCAATGGCCGACCCACCCACCACCAAATCGCCCTTCCACTCCGCTCTCACGATCTCTAATATCAAGTTAATACCGCCGCCGTTAATACCGGCCCAATAACCGGTATCCGGTTCAGAAATTAACCGGTATTAATGGATCTTCAACACCATCTCTTCGCTCAACTTGACACCATTGTTCTTCAATGGATCTTCAACACCATCTCAAAAGATCTATTGACCCCCATCCTCAACCCCAACGATACCGCCTTGGATGCTTGGAAGAAACTCCAGAATCTCTTTCAAGACAATAAGTCCACCCGTGCTGTCTATCTTGAGCACGAATTTTGAAGTTGCAAGCTTTCCTCATTTCCGTCGATATCCGCCTATTGTCAGCACATCAAAACCTTGGCAGATCAACTAGACGCCGTCGAATCCAAACCCATCGCCACCCGCCTTGTCCTCCAGGTACTTTCGGGTCTTCTCTCTGAATACAACGCTGCTTCTACTCATATCCAGCATACGGAACCTCTCCCTACATTCGAAAAGACCCGGTATCAATTGATCCTGGAGGAGCCTCGCCTTCACTGTCAAACCACCGAAGACGCCAAGGACAAGACGACATTGGTCTCGTCAAGCGACATCGACGAGACCTATGCCCCGTAGCACAGCCGCAGCAACGACCAACGAGGATCAAGAGGCGGCAGCACGAGTCACTAGTAGAAAAATGACATTTTAGCACATGTTATAATAGCCCGGATCTGTTATATCCGGAGTATAATAGGGATAAAATATTAAAAAGATCAATTTACCTTTTTTTAAAATTAAAATATCAGAATATAACCCGGATGTTTGCAAAGCTATCGGGCTATTATGTCACTTTATGCTCAATGCAACCAAAGCAAATATCCCGGGCGTGTGTTTTCGGGTAAAAGTCCGGGATGTTTGCTAAAAATGGGATGAGGGGTTGATGCCAAATAGCCCATACACAATGGATCCGGGCTTTTTTCTATCCTTTTTTTTAAAAAAATATCAAAAGGTTTCTGCCCTTTCCCAATCGCAATAGGAGATTTGAAGCCCTAGATCTGGACTAACAGGGAGAGATGACTGAGGGAGTAATCGGGGAGTAGTCTATCATCTTTGAGAGAGAGGAAGCCCTAGATCTGAACTGCCAGAAAAAAAATACTTGCAAAAGGCTTCTTCTCTTCCAAATCTTCCATCTTCGGAGAGAGATCTAGAGACTGCCAGCAAAAATTCCACTCTTCTTCCTCGTCCGAAGAAAGCTGTGAGGGAGAAGTCGTTGAGGAGCCACCACCTTGCCTCCACCATGGTCTCCTGGTCACGCTTTCGATCCCTCCACACAAGATTTGGATTGAAAGAGAGCAAGTCGGTGCTTTCGATGGCGGCCGCATCGTTCTCGATTTCATCGGTTCGTATCTTCTCCCTCTCTCTGTCCACTACTTTACTACCAAATTCAACTTCCACTAATTAATTTTGATTTATCTGTTATTATAAAGCTGAGTTCCGAATTTCACATCTTCGGCTCAGTCAACCTCGATTTCTCTCTCCTCTCTCACACGCAAAACCCCTAGAAATCCCCTCCACAATCTCACACACTTCATCCCTATCGAATTCTTAATCGGGGGAATTCGCATTACTGTTTCAATTTTACTGCATCGAATTTGACCTTTTCTTGCTGTTAGCATCCATGGCGTCGGATGATTAGTATGAATTCCGAATCGGGAGCGTTATTTTGGTAATTCTATATCTTTGAGCATGGAATGGGAACATTCTATGTATTTGTATGATTAGTATGAATTTTTTAAAAAACTTTATGCTTGCTTTTGTTTCATCTTCATGATGTTTACAATAACATACTCTGCCTATATTTTGAAAACTGCTGGGTTACATTCTGTTTATTCTTCCTGTAATCCTGTTGTAGCTAATTAAAGCAACAAAAAAGGCAATTTATTTGTTCATTTGCAAGGCTAAGATTTTTGCAAATATCATTACCATGTAAACTAGAGTTTTCGAAAAAATGAGCACAAAAAAGAGAGATGGAAATGGGCTTACACCAAAACTAAAAGGCATTGGCCGACGAAAATAAACACCAAAATGGAGCAAGGCTAGAAAATGATATAGTTTACTTTAGAGGTAAATGATATAGTTTACTTTAGAGGTAGTACGTAAATGGAGAAAGTTATCAAGTGGGGGAACAAGAAGTAGAACCATCCTATGCCTATTCCTATTCCTAATACTTAAGTCATATATATTAAAGTGCGGTGGTTGTCATTGCAGATAATGTTCCAATAAAAGTAGAAGGCATGTAATTGCAAGCTGCTGGAGTGCTTTAGGTTAGGTAAGATGTCACTGCAAAACAAGTGTTTGATGTGACGATCTCAGTTGAACCGTTTTCTGTTATTTCCACGTGGCGGGTGTCAGTGTATGGACTCCAGAGAGTATCAAGTAACACTATCTGGATCAATTATGCTAAATTCATTCTTGAAGTTTGCTTCAATGTTGGATATGCATAACACTACCCGGATCAATTATGCGACATGTGCAGACAACACATGTAGCAGCTCAATATGTTCAGACAACTTCTTGTATTACTTAACTTCCAAATGGAATGCAGATCCAGACGTGCCTGATATTGATGGAAGAACTTTTCACAAAATGTTGAAACTTACACTTCTATTATAAAATCTCTTGAAGTTTATTGTTTTATCTTTTAAATTCTTCAATCTGTCAATTTGGAAGCCCTATTTGCAACCAGGTGCTAACAGGCTTGCCATCAATTTCGCTACCTATGGTGCCAGAGTTCTTACTGAAACTCATGCCGGAACGGTACCTCTTTCTTCATTTACATACTGCACTCAAGTACTTAACTTGCATTTTTAATTTCTTATTATTATAATTGCTTGTAATTTTGAAATCTTTATCGCTGTTAGAGACTTAGAGTTGCCTGTAGTTTTGAAATCTTTCTTGATTTACATAGATTGAAATCTTTACTCCAAAACTGGTGCAATTTAGGGTTTCAAATTGTCTCTGATTTAATCCTTTTTTGGTATCAGATTAATATTAGATTGCAACCCAGTTATTTCCTATTTAGTAAAAGTGTTTGTTGGATTATAGGAGAGAATCAAGTGATTGGGAGGGTTCAGCTTACAGGTAAGTGGTTGCTAGCGAAGATGAATCGCATACTAGTGATTGCCTAAAACAGGTATGCTCTATAGTCTTTGCATTAATTAGACTTTGTTGTTTGTTTGAACTCTAGATTGTATTAAGTGATAATTTTCTTCTATTCCTATATGTAGGGCATTACTTTATTCATAATCATTAACCTAAATGGTTTGGTTTTGAAGCACTCTTACGACTTTCATGTCATACTTGATACTGCAGAAATGTTTGAATGTCTTTATTTTTCTATAACATTATCTTCTTACCATTTTAAACATCCTGAAATATCTTTTTCTCTCTATCATATAGGTTAGATATGCATCCTGTGCCACATCTAAGAACTTAGAAATCTATACTCCACATACAACCTTTGAAGATTCACTCATGTGTGCTAATAGATATGTGTACGTGGTCACTATGTTTATTTGAGGAATGCAAGTAGCTATAAAATGTGCAATTAATTTCATGACTTATTTTTAAGCTGTGCAACTGAAATCTTGCATGTTTTCCGCTGATTTTCTGTATTAATTCCTTATTAGACTTTGATTATTAATGTCATCACTAGTTTTCCTTATTCAACATTGATTAAGCCATGTCATCACTGTAATACATTCATAATAAAGTTGCACAGTATTGAAATCTATGATTATATATACAGTAGAATCAAAATTTGCGCCTATGGCGCAAATTTTGTTGTTCATGTCATCATTACACTTGAATCTGCACTCTTTATTGATGTATTGATTCCTTATTAGACTTTGATTGTTAATGTCATCACTAGTTTTCCTTATTCAACATTGATTAAGCCATGTCATCACTGTAATACAGTCATAATAAAGTTGCACAGTATTGAAATCTTTGATTATATATACAGTAGAATCAAAATTTGCGCCTTTGCCGCAAATTTTGACATATGTGTCTGATTTTGTTGCAAATTTTTACAGCAATGACGCTTGGCATATGACATATGCAGAAACAATATATCCAGTGTTGGATGAAGATGAAGGAAACATCCCTGATGTGGTCAAATCTATCAACTGTTACCCCCCAGTAGTAAGAAAAAGAGCAGGAAGACCACCTTCAAATAGAAAGCTTTCTTTGGGGGAGTACAAAAGGAGGATGAAGCATTCAAGATAAGGCTGTCAGCGTAAATTCTGTCATCAGTATTATATAAGAATAATGTTAGTAGACAATACAGTTTACAAATTTGAAATTTTAACGTGTACTAATACAAATTTTACCATGCTGAGCAAGTTTTCACCATTAGTAGTATATTGTGCAATTTAATTCTTTCGATGAGCAAAAATAAGATGATGTTGAGCAAGAACCTATTAATCAACTATGAAGACATAATTAGATAAAACTAACTAACGTTTCGTTGCAAACAAAGTGATGTTGATCAATATATAAACATTCGTTGGCCAAAAATAAGGTGATGCTGAGCAAGTTCTCCCCATTTGTAGTATGTTGTGCAATTTAATTCTATTGATGAGCAAAAATAAGATGATGTTGAGCAACACCCTATTAAGCAACTATGAAGACATAATTAGATAAAACTAACATTTCATTGCAAACAAGGTGTTGTTGTGCAATATATAAACAATCGTTGAGCAAAAATAAGGTTATGCTGAGCAAATTTCCCGATTTTCAAAATGTTGTGCAGTTTTATTCTATTGATGAGCAAATATTAGAACATGTTGAGCAATAATCTATAAAGCAACTTTGAAAACGAGATTGGATAAAAATTAGATGTAATTGCAAACAAAGTGTTGTTGTGCAATATATGTAATATCGTTGAGCAGAAATAAAGTGACGTTGAGCAAGTTTTCCAAAGGCATAATATATTGTGCACTTTTATTCCATTGATGAGTAAAAATAAGACAATGTTGAGCAATAATCTATTAAACAACTATGAAAGGATAAATAGACAAAAATAAGACAATGTTGAGCAATAATCTATTAAGGTGTTGTTGAGCAAGTTTACAATAGTCAAGCGTTGTGCAAACCTAAACTATTGTTGAGGAAGAATAATACGATGTTGAGCAAATCTAAGGTATGGAATTATATGAAAAATAATAACAAATAAATAAAGTCTCACAAAATTGCCGATTTATTGGCAAACAAAAAAAAAAGGAAAATAAAAACGGTTTTCGTAAAAAAAATATAAAAACCAAATATGTTGTGCAATATATAAACAATCGTTGAGCAAAAATAAGGTGATGGTGAGCAAAATTTTCCACATTTGCAATATGTTGTGCAGTTTTGTTCTATTGATGAGCAAAAATAAGATCATGTTGAGCAATAATCTATTAAGCAACTATGAAGAGAGAATTAGATAAAACTAACATTTCATTCCAAACAAAGTGTTGTTGGGCAATATATACACAATCGTTGAGCAAAAATAAGGTAATGCTGAGCAAATTTCCCGATTTTCAATATGTTGTGCAGTTTTATTCTATTGATGAGCAAATATTAGAACATGTTGAGCAATAATCTATAAAGCAACTTTGAAAACAAAATTGGATAAAATATAGATGTAATTGCAAACAAAGTGTTGTTGTGCAATATATGTAATATCGTTGAGCAGAAATAAAGTGACGTTGAGCAAGTTTTCCAAAGGCATAATATGTTGTGCACTTTTATTCCATTGATGAGTAAAAATAAGACAATGATGAGCAATAATCTATTAAGCGACTATGAAAGGATAAATAGACAAAAATAAGACAATGTTGAGCAATAATATATTAAGGTGATGTTGAGCATGTTTACAAGAGTCAAGCGTTGTGCAAACCTAGACTATTGTTGAGCAAGAATAATACGATGTTGAGCAAATCTAAGGTATGGAATTATATGAAAAATAATAACAAATAAATAAAGTCTCACAAAATTCCCAATTTAATGACAAGCAAAAAAAAAAGAAAAACGAAAACGGTTTTCGTAAAAAAAATATAAAAACCAAATATGTGTGAATACCCAAAACGCTTTTCAGGTTCGAGAAGTTTTCCATCACCTTCTTTTAGTTTCTTCCTCGAGCTAAATCTACTCTGTCCATTTCTCTGCAAGATTACCTCAGGCTTGATTGTAGGCTTGTAAGAAGGATATCTATCATATACATATTGATGTCTTCAGATCCGAAAGGTTAGATTCCGTATTTTCTGTGTATTAAAGTTCAAATTAGAACGAGTACGGTTTAGGGCTTACTTTTCTACGAAAATTAGGAAAAATCGCATTTATTCAAGCGAATTGAATGTTTATAATCAAACAATTATTCAGCCTTACAAGACCTACCATTGCTATTTCAATTTCTTTCGCATAATAAATTGAAGTTAATGTGTTTAATCTAGGGTTTGAATTTGGGATTTTGATAATTTGGGAATTTGGGAATTTGTTCGGCATAAAATACAGTCTCTCACAGTGTCATATCTTCAAATATATTTGTATAAATTGATTGTAAGTCTTCATTCTATAGGTAAACGTCCACAGAGTGTGACTGATTCACCTGTTCTAGACAGTCAAAATAGAAATTCGAAGAGATCAAAACGATATGGAGTTAAACCTCCAGTAGTTGATTTATCTAGAGATTCACCTCCCTTCAAGGATGAACTGTCTGTTGATATTGAGACTGGTAAATCCTTGGAAGTAGGGGAGGGTTGTATATCACTTGAATCCAAAGATTCACAACCGCTTGTAAGAAAAAAACAGAAAGAGAGAAGTGCACCCTGGGATTGATCTTCGTGTTAGCACTGTTGTTGTGGAGACCATTGAAATTGCAAGGCTAGAAAACCATTCACCTACTGAGACGGTTGTTCAACATGTAAACCCAACTGTGCATATCATAACATCTGATGAGCAAACAGATACCACAGACATACAACCTATCGCAGAAAACAGGCAGCTGGTTGTGAGGAGTGAGAGAAACACTAGACAAAAAAATCTCTCATCATTGAAATCACGGTCAAGCCCACGCTTGCTAGTGTCATCCTTGAAAAAATTGAATGCCAAGCAAAGGAAAATGATTGAGGATATTGGCTTTGGATTTTTGTTCAACTTGGAGATTGTTACCCTACCACTACTTCTTTCGTATTGGTTAGTGGATCAGTTTTACCCTAACAAGTGTTGCTTGGTGTTGGCTAATGGAGGCGAACTTGAAATTGCAGAAATAGACGTGCATATCACAATGGGATTCCCAATGGGGAAAGTTTTAGTTGGAAGAAAATTAGCTAAAGAGAATTTCAATCTTGTGCAAGAGTGGAAAACCACATTTGATGTCCAGGACAATATAAAAACAACTATGGTTATGGAAAAATTGATAGCTGACACTGACTGTGGTGATCAATTCCTTCTGAACTTTATCGTTATACTGGACTCAATCTTGGTTGATACACTAGGAAACGGACATGCCAACCATAGTTTAATAAGAGTAGTTCCTGAATTGGGTGACCTGAAATACCTAAATTGGTGTGCTATTGTGTTGGAGTTTGGTCGATGCAAAGAGAAGCTGGGAAAGGAACAAGAATGGACATTTCAGAGGGCCTCTGTTATTCTTGGTTGTAAGTATTTTTTTCAAACCTTCGCTCTGACGTTAACTTAATTTCTTTAACATGTCAGTAGTACAAATGTCACCCCCCCATACTTTTATCTACATGTCTACAATATTCTTTATGTCAGCATTCCCTGATCAATCGTTATACTGATATATGTTTATCTCCTTGGTGTGCCAGTTGTTTTACATGGATAGGGTGAAATTATTCACAAGCACAACACTAAGAAGAATGACTCGTTCTTTCCCGGTTTTCGTTGGCATATATTACAAAATCTTGCGCCAACGAGAAACTGATGATATAAGTACTGGAGGCTTTGGCTGTGGCTTAGTCCAGGCTCGCCAAGTTGTTCCTCAACATCAAGACGTACCATCTACAGCTTGTCCACAACCTACTGCACAAAACGATGAAGGCACCAGTCACCCTCCTGATCCAGAAAAAGAGACACCCCCAGTTGAGGTTTGTATGAATTATTTCAACCAATTCAATGTAATATTATTACAGTATAGGAATGTTCTGGTATTTACTGATGACTTCTTATTCTAATTTTTTATGTGATGTTATCTTCTAGAGTTGGATAAAGTTGTTTGCTCAAAAGACTTCTGCACTTGCATCTGCTATTTCTGATTTTGCTGAGTGGTGTACGAAAGTCCCGACTGAACTACAGCATGATGACAAGGTGAAAATGCTTCTACATGGAGCAAACCAGCTTTTAGGGGTGGAAAATGTCATTTCTGAGGCACCTACGGCCACGGATGCTGCTGACATGTCAAATATGAATGACCCTGTAAACCCATATTTTACAGAATCACAAGAGAAATTCTGGGCAGACCCTGTTTTATTAGATTGCATTACCCAAATTGAAATGGCATATCACAACAAGCAAAAAATGAAATCAAATATCAAAGTGGACGGGGAATTTTCCTTTGATATATTTCTAGATGACCCTGCTTTTAAGAAAGATGAAGGGACATCATTGAACACATCGGTTGAAATGAAGAATGCTAATGAAGCAGCCCAGGCTCCCCCAGATAGCCATGGGCAGTCTCCAATACAACAGTGTGGTGAAGCTACTCCTACTCCCCTACCCACTCAATTTAAAGCTGATACTCTAGCAGTGAACCCTTTGGGGGATACAATAAAATGCATTCCCCCTGCCGCCTTGCCGCCAAGAAGGTCACCGCGGATCAACATAGTTGATGGAAATGCTGCAGACCAACTTAATAACATGAAGAGAGCACATAAACCTTCTGCATCTTTGAGAAGCCCATATTACTCACGTGTTGTTGACATTACAGATCCTATCTCTGAAATTGAGCGCACTGTTGCAGCTTATTTAGCAATGAAAACACCACACAGCAGGTAAGTTCATTTTAAACTTAATCTTCTTAAAAGTATGTTCAGTTGCAAGTAAAACGTTATTTTCATATAATCCATCTTCAAAATGATTGACATTACAGGGAAATTTTGTTTAAGTACAAGTCTGTTGAAATTGTTAGAACAGACATGGCTACGCTTGAGGATGAAACCCACTTTTCTAGTGTCGTTATTGGTGCATGGACAGCCATCCTCAACCACAAGGAACAGTATAAAAGTGCTCAATCACCAGCAAGGCTTTTTGTCAATATCAACAAAACTGTAATATTCTTACAATTTTAACTTTCAATTACACTCCATTGTTAGTCGTTATTACAATTCATCTGTTTTTTTTGCTAATTTCTATTCTTCAACAAGTTTAATGTAGAGAGTGTATCAGTACGAGCTTGTGATGAACAGTTCAAGAGGTTTAACCTGCACATGGATACTGTATTGTCATCTTCACCACACCTTTCTTTGAAGGATATAGACATGGTACTACCTTGCAATTAAATAAATAAAGTTCAGAAGACCAATTACTAATGTTTATTTGTTTTTTGTTATGTTGATTAGATTGTATATGCGGTTGAACGAACAACAGACTATGTCATGGTTGTCTTTAACTTTAAAAACAAAATAGTCCAAATTGTTGATGTTACACCATCTTCCAGTGATCCAATTTGCACGTTCACATCGCCCTTTGAATGTTTGGTAAGTTTTACTACTGATATCTAATATTTCTTTCCTTGTGTTAATTTCATTTAAATATCAACTCATTTTATAATTAAAATTACATGAATTCTAATTCAATCCACGCAGGGGGATATGCTGATTGCTTGTCTAACAGAGAAGGGACTCCTAGCAAAGGCTGAAATAGTGTCAGATGCAACAACATCAAAAGTCCATATCACATGGGCTGGAGAGGAGAAAGTTCAATATTCTGGGGTATGCCTTATGCGCCACATGGAGACCTTCTTTGGGACAGAGAGAGGGTACAAGTGTGGACTAGAAAAAGGCAATTTCAAGAATATTTCAAAGCTAGGTGTGAAGTATCTGACAGATATAGTATGTTCAAAGTTAAATGAAGTGAACGCAGATGTTGTGAAGGCAGCAAAAACCCATGCAAGAATGACATCAAAAGGAATTCAGGGGCAGAGACTGAATCTTGATTGAACAACCACAAAGCAATTTGATGTTTTATTTTCAAACTTTGGAATGAATTTATGGTGTAGACAGTTATATACGCTACTTCTGAAAATTTTTCTCGTACCAATTAAGACAGTTGTCAGTGGGGTCAGTTTTCTCGTACTGGTTAAGACGTTTGTTATCCATGTGGTTTTTTTTATGGTTAGTATTTGTTCTTCAATGTGTCAGCACAATTCTCTGCGCTTATAATTAAGTGGTCTATGTTATACAAACAGTTGATTTAGTAATATGCATTGGTTTGTTGTGCAATTATAAACTATTGTTTAGCAAAAATAAAATGATGTTGAGCAAATTAGCAGTAACATAAAAACTTAGTTAAACAGTGTCAGCAATACTTTTACCAAAACAATCCACAAACTAATCAAATGTGTCCGCACTATAAAAAGGGATAGACGTAAAACTTCAGTCCCAATTTATAATTTGAAATATAAGGAAGGAAATTACAAAATAATTATATTATTAATATGATATTAATATGTTGCATCATATCATTAGGATGGAACACATATAAACTGAAATAACAAAAAAAAAAGAAGCATTCAACATATAAATAAGTACCAATGTTATTACGTATTAATATAATAAAACTACAGTCCTAAGAAGTCATCAATCTTCTTCCTCCTTTCCATTTCTGCATCTAAAACCTCTTTAACACACCCCATTAGATTGTCCTTTGCGTCTTCAAACAACTGTCTTTGATTGCCTAGTTCTCTTTCCATCTATATAAAGCATAAAAGACAAGACTCAATCACAATATGGAAAAAAAATTATGGATAAAACTTCAAATATCACCTTTGATAATACTTCACCATCTTCATCTTTAGACGCAATACGAATGTGGTGTTCAGTTGCTATTATGGATCTTTGGTATTCCTCATATAATGTGTAATGAATGACGACAACCTCCAACAACTCGGCCCTGCGGGCCTCTTTGTTCGTCTCGCAAGCATCATCAACTAGATTCATGTGATAACCAGGGTAAACAACACTATCCAGCACATCCATCAATTGATGGAAACTGGTACAAAACCCGACAGTATTACCATAGTTCATCTTTTTCGAGAGGGATGTATTTCTGTTAAAACCAGTGTTCAGGGACCAATGGATAACAAAGAATGATAAAAGGATACATATAGGCAACAATTAGACAATTTTCATCTTGTAACAGTTATTTCTGACAGTTTATTTCAGAGTAACTATAAATAAAAAACTGTCAAAACTGTAAAACTATAAACTGAAAACGGATTACAGTTATTTGAGTTACAGTTATCATTGGAAGACATTACCTAACTCGTGTCAGCACTACTTTTGACCTTATCCACCTAGTGTCATCACAAAAACATCAAAAACAGAAAACAACCAAATTTATAAGATTAGTGTCACCAATAGACCCAACTACTCTAACCAACAATGTAACAAAAAGATTCTGAACACTTCCCAATTCGTGCAACATTATAAACTTGAAAATCACAAAAAGAATACTAGCCCAGGGTCTCAAGTAAACCACCAATATGATCAACTAGTGTCACACCAAATGACCTACTTAAATGTCAAAGATTACCATAATTTGAATATAAATCAGAAAGAAGTGTCATCAAGGACAAATTTCATTCATAAAATGTATTTTAGGTTACATCAGTACCATACAAAATTACATACTACACTTATATCAACTAAAGCTAGAATTCTGCCCGGCAAAGAGGACAGTTGGATGAAAGTGATGTTGGCATGGCGTTTGAAGAACAGGATCTGACTCCAACATTGGAAGCAGGCAAATAGTACATTCATCATCATCAAGATCAAGGTGATATATCTCCCTTAATCCGTCAACATCCATAGGCTCTGGGGGTGCTGGGGGATCCGCTTGGTCAACCTCCATATGAATGTCATCGTTTATGTCGGACTCATAGCTTGAATCAGACGAAGAGTCATCATAAAAATGTACATTGATGTTGATGTTGGGACAAAGACCATATTCAACAAGATCAGCATCGGCGTCAAACCAACTTCTACTGTAATCCGTTAGAAGACGATTGGCTACCTGGGTTCTAACCTCAGCAGTTACTCCTGCATCCTGTAGCACTTCGTTGCAGAGAGCTAGACTCATAGGCAAACCATTCCAAATAGATGTGTGATAGAATGTAAAGGGAATGCTGTCAGAGTGGATGGCCACAACAAGTAGGCTAGGTCCATACCAGTATGACTCAGATCCTGATATCTCAACTTCATAAGTACCAACGATGTAGTCGTAGTCTAGTTCACTATAGGTAGGGAATGCCATTGAAGGAGAGAAAACCTACACAGACAAAATCAAAATATACTCAAACATTAGACATTGACTTAAAAATAAAACATTACATCGATATTATTAAGAAATAAACATTTGAGAAAGACGAAAGAGAAAAAATGTCTGCAAAACTGGAAAAACCCTAACTGATGACTTTTAATGGCAGTAAGAATCACATACACACAAACGGAATATAATGCAATAGAAAATAAGCAAGACAAACACCAATATATGAACATTAATAGAATAAAAAGCAAGGGGAGATTCAACGAAAATCGGAGAATACAACAATAAAAAATTTGCTGCAGTAGTACATCAAAATAATAGATAACGTTTTTTATTAAAGGAAGAAAACAGAAAGGAGTACATACCACAACAGGAATCGCACCTTGAAAGCAAGAAATCTAGATGAGAACGAGAAAGGATGAAGATGAACAAGAAGAAGAAGATGAAACGACTTGCAGACAATCTGAAAAACGTTTAAGCACAGTATAAATAAGCGGGAAATGGGCCGGGCATCTCTAGACAAAGCCCAACAGTTATGTTGAAGGCAATATCAACAATTTAAACATTTGTGCAAAATTAATGTGTTGATAAGCAAAAATAAGATCATGTTTAGCAAATTTCCACCAATAGGCGGTGTTGTGAAATTTTAATCTGATGATAAGCAAAAATATTAACATGATGCAAAAAACAAAATTATTGGAAGATTTTAAAATTATATTGACAAAAAATATAATCATTATGATAACATTTTAACCATAAACTACCGTTGTGCAACCATAAACTACTGTTGAGCAAAAATAAGTTCATGTTGAGCAAAAATAATATATTGTTGAGCAAGTTTATCTTACCCAACATACACTCGCAAAACCATAGAATATAAGACTGGTATCAACACTAGTTGTAACTAATACACGTCTAGTGGCAATACTATGTGCATTAAACACGTCTGGCAACCACATACACTTTGAAATTAATATATACAAGTGTAGTGTTCCCACTATTTGTTACTAGTATCAGTGTCAGCACTACTTTGGGTCTACAAAACCTAGTGTCACCACATTAAATTCAAATGTCAAAAAAAGATCAAACTACCGACATCACAAATTCAAACTAATATAACCCGCAATGTCAACAAAAATATGGTCATTAAGCAGCTGTTTCACCCCTATACACTTAAGAATAAAAAAAATACAACACTCGTGTCATCACTACTTGTAATATAATATTAGTGACACCAATACTTTGCATCTCAAACACATAGTGCCCATCACATACACTATAAAATGAAAAAAATATAAATACATACACTTAAAAAATCATAGAATACAAAACTCGAATATCGGGGGGGGGGGGGGGGGGGGAGGGGGGTTGGGACAGTGTCACCACTAATTGTAACTGATATCACTGTGAGCACTAATTGGGACACCAAACACCTAGTGTCATCACACACACTGCAAAATCAAAAAATACAAGTATGGTGTCAGCATTACTTTAAACTAATCAGACAATAAATGTTAACAATACTTTGGGCATGAAAAACATCTTTACAAAATATACACTTCAACAAGAAAAAAACTAGGCCACCGTCACCACCCATAATATATAAGCATATTCATCAAAGATCAGGTGGGCTTTCTTCCTAAAATAAAATACAGTATCATACACAAACAAATTTAACAGTGCATTAATTTCATTAATATTAAACATTTCCAAACACCAGTTAGAACAAATATTTACAAGATACAGTTGGTATGATTAGAATGGAAATCATATACAAAAAGGTGCCTGATACAGACTTCCATTCATATCATACATTCGATTAGCTTAACTACCACAAAATATTTGCACCTACAATGTCTTTTCCAACAAAATATGCCATTACAAATAAGCCTAAAAGGGTGCTCGACAAAGTGGACAAATGGCTTCATACGACAACCACTCTAAAATACACTCTATGTGGAAGTTATGGGGACACACTGACCGAAGCATCGGCGTTGATGGCAGCATCGGCTCAAGACATATAGAGCACAGGTCCACTTCATCTGGAGAAGTTGGGGGATCCACATGCTCTTCAGAATCTATGCTCATCTCAGATTGAGAGCTTGAATCAGAGCTCATGTCATCTTCAGATTCTTCAATGAAACATACATCGATAATGAGATCAGGGCAGAGCCCATATTCAACGAACTCAGCATCGCCTGAAAACCACATATGAGTAAAATCCATTAGCATCAGGTTGGCTACTTGAGTTCGAACCACAACAGTGACCCCTGCTTCATGAAACATCTGATCACACTGTTCATAGGACATCGGCAACCCATTCCACACAGTGAGATGTTCGAGGAACACCCCAGGGATCCTTTCGGAATTGATAACCACGTGCAAGATGCTAGATCCATAAACAGGCGTCGGCCTTGGTGTGATTGCCACTTCAAAAGATCCAACAGAGTCATGGTAACCAATTTGAACTTCAATTGGAAGTGCCATCTAAGGATACAAAACATAAACAACACAAAATAAATATACACTAATATAAATTGCTAAAATCAAAACACTAAGCAACTGAAAGATGATGAAAAACTCATCTAATTCGCAGGAAAACACAAAAAAGCCCTAACCGATTTTGTGGAAGTCAACAAGAGATCGAAAGGGAGAGAAATAGATGAGAAAGGCCGCACCTTGGGAAGAAGACTCCGGAAAGAGGAATAACTTGTGAAGGACGACGAAACGACTTGGAGAGAGGTTAAGGATGAAGAGAGTGGAAAGGGTTTGAGTGACATTGGACTGTTGAAGAAACAAGGAAGAACACCACTTTAAATAAAGTTACCGACTTGGGCCAACTTCTTTCATCAGTTAATGGGCCACGTTGTCATGTTTTGAGGTTTAAAATAAACAAACCAACAATTTGGTCCAAAATCGTATTGTTGTGCAAAATTTAACCTATTGTTCAGCAAAAATAATATCATGTTGAGCAAATTTCCACAAATCGACCATGGTGTGCAATTTAATTTTAATTATGGCCAAATAAAGGACAACATGATGAGATAAATATATTTGAAAATTCGCAAATTATATTAAGGACAAATAATATCATATTGGGAACAAATTCACATAGATCAATTGTTGTGCAAAATTTAACCTATTGTTCAACAAAAATAAGATCATGTTGAGCAAATTTTCACTAACTAACAATTGTATGCAATTTCATTCTAACGATGACCAAAAAAAAGGCAGCATCGTAAAAAAATATATATTTAAAGATTCAAAAATTATATTAGGCAAAAATAAGATGTTATTTGGCACAAATTCACAAAGATTAATTGTTTTGCAAAATTTAACCTGTTGTTCAGCAGAAATATGATCATGTTGAGCAAATTTTCACCAATCGACAAAGGTATGAAATTTAAGTCGAACGATGATAAAAAACAAGACAGCAACATAAGAAAATATATATTTAAAAAGTAGAAAATTATATTAACGAAAAATAGAAACATACTGAGCAAAAATTCACAGAGATCAATTTGTGTGCAAAATTTAATCTAGTGTTCAGTAAAATACAACAACAGTCTCAACGCTACTTGAAACTAACATCAGTGTCAACACTATTTTCGTACTTAGGCAACTTCCCCACTTACACAACAACAACCTATCTAAATACTGGTTCTAGTATTTAAAACTCCAAGTTTCTTTGATCAGATCTGCACACATGAGTTCTCTGAAACGAAAGATCTTTTCGTTGTTGAAATTTTTAACATCTCCCCCAAATACAGAAGCTTCAATCGCTTTTAATGTAAACACACCGCATGAAGCCCTGTAGACAAAGAAAGAAACAATGTAATGTAAAGACAAAAATAACAAGTATCTAAACGTAAGCAAATAACATAACAAGATAACAAATACATACCCAGTAGAATCATGCATTAACCCAGGAACCATGTATAGCTGGAAAGGAGAGGAATCGAAGTTTTCAAATAGCCCAGCCTTTGCTAAATGAATTGGGAGCCAAATAGAAAACGGTTGCAATTGTTCTTCAAGAACACCTACCCTAACAGCAGGAACATTGCAATCGAACACGTTGATTACCCTATCCTCAATGTTAATCTCCAACGCCACCCAGTGCTTGTTGATAACATTGAAAATTGTGTAAATTTTCTTTACCAATGCCCATGGCTTCCCATAATCAGCAGGACACGTACCAACAAAATAATCCTCATTGCTGGATTCAAGATCTATGTCTATCCCATAACATGAAGCATAGTCGGGAAGGTACTTCAGATAAAATAGCCAATCAAGAACAAGAACATCTCGATACTTGACAGGGTCCTCATGAATGCACTTCCTAATGTGAATCCAACCTGCTTCTAAATGCTAAACAAAGTAATAAAAAAGTCAATTCAACAATCAAATAATACAATAAAAAGTAAACCACAAATATATACATAAGTATATAATGTAGAAATACAACCAGTTATTACCTGACAATCAAACCACATATTCTTCAATAAAATACGCTGGAAAAACTTTCTATCAACCCTTGAGGTTGGACCAACAACGGAAAAATTCCTGACAAAGAGAACATAAATAAAATATATATATATATATATATATATATATATATATATATATATATATATATATATATATATATATATATATATATATATATATATATATATATATATATATATATATATATAGCATAAGATGTTCTAACTAATACAATAACAACAACATTTCATACAAAATACTAAACATAAAATTAAACCATACCTTTGATTTTTCACGAGTCCATAAATAAAGTCATGATCTTCCGAGCTGATCAGTGACTTCTTAGGGGCATGCTTTGGCATCCTCACTTTCTTCACTTCCACAACTGGACCATACAAGAATGTACTGTTTGATGGGATAAGATTGGAAGCCTTTAGTTGGTCAATTTCGATTTGGATCGCAGGATCCTTCGCTAACGAATCCCAATCATCGCCTGCACCCTTGTCATCATCATTGTCAGAAAGACAAATGTACTTTTCCAGGGCTGGGTCAACCGTAACTCCAGCAACTTTACCACCAGCGCCGTCGCCTTCACACTTTGTAGGTTGAGGCACTTCAGATGAGGTTGCTGGAATCCCAACCTCATCTCCAGAAACGTTATAATCTGTGTCAGCAACAACAGGTGGAGACTCCTTACCCACTCCTGGAACCTCAATACTTAATGAAGGAAAAGACACGGGTACAACTTCACCAGAAGCGGGAGATGATTTCAACATTAACTCCTCGTCAGGGAAAGACTGCTGAAGATCAGACACAACATCATTCACAATTTTGTTCACATCTTCAACAACAGCCTTCATAGGTGTGACCTGGGGTTCAACACCACTGACACGTTCATCATCGCCTCTCACAAGAGTGCCGGCAGGCTTGCCAGGAGCGTGCTTATCATCACCCTTCACGGGTGTGTCCTGGTGCTTACCAGACCTGACATGATCACCATCAACTATCGCAGGAGAGCTCGCAGACTTACCACGAATGTACTTATCATCAGCCTTCGCAGGTGTGCCCTGGCACTTACCACCACTGGTGCTTTCATCATGAAATACCGCAGGAGAGCTCGCAGTCTTACCAGCAATGTGCTTAGCACAAGACTTCACAGGTGTGTCCTGGCACTTAGCACCACTCACACTTTCGTCATCAACGTTTGCAAAAGGGTCTTTAACATCAGGCTTGACAGGGTTTGACTGCAACCTCTCAAACAAAGCTTCATAATTAGCAACCCTAACCTCAAGCTCATCGTACCTCTTCGACATCTCACCAAACACTTGAAGGCTCCCGTTCAACTCAACAATCTTTGTTTCAATTGCATCTACCCTTGCAGACAACAGATGCACAATTTTAGGGATCTCTTCAAGCTTCGCAATCCTCTTATAAATCTCCTTCACCCAGTCAGGGTGAGATGGGAGAGAAGAAGCAAAAGCATCACCATGCGATTTGGGAGGCACCTCACAAGTTGGATCATTGTTAGCATCCATTTGAGGAGAAACATGTTCAATATCTTACACTTTCTCTGATGACACTGCTATTTTGTCAGCTTCATCACTTGAAATGCGAACATATTCATTTTCACAAGCAGCAGATGTTTGCCCCAGCACAGACTGCCCCCCAACAAAATCATGTGCTTCAACACTCCCTAGAGGGCCAGAGGTGACCTCTGAACAGAAGGGGTCGGCACATCACCCTCTCCATCACTGTCAGCAGAAGGTGTCTCAACTCCTTCAACGGTGTCACCGCAATCAATGCCATCTGCAAGGTCGGCCAAAACATATAGCCTCGCAGTTTGACAAGCATCCAATTTATCGGGTTTAGGGGAATGGATGTCAGAGTGCAAAACATCAACCTTTTCATCACAAACAGGAACTTCACCACAGGATTTGGAAGTATGGGTGTCAACAGTAAAATCTTCACCTTTGTCATCACCAACACTGACTTCACAGACAGATGTAGAGACTGCAACATCAATATCTACAGGCTTCACTACATGTGCACCCGCGGTATCAACAACAGGAACAGAAGAAATAGTAAAAGACTTGTCAACATTACTATCATATAATGGCCTAAAACTACTTACACCACTGATCTTCTTCATCTTATACCTCCGCTGAAAGACAATATTCAACGGGACATCATCTTCTAAAAGGTCACATGAATCAGTACTCAACCGACATCGCTTGGAAGGTGAAGCAACAACACCAACCTCCTTGTGCAAATCTGTGTCAGCAGTAAGTCTCTTAACCTCCTTAGAAGGAATAACTCTAGAACCTGTCCTCACTGCTAAAGCCTTCTGTCGAGGCGTCTTTACATCACTCTTGACATATTTTTTACGGTCTAGAGCAATGTATGGACTGAATAGAACACGACTTGCAGAACGACCCCTCCTCAATGGAACCCGTTCCTCAGAGTTATCGCTGGACTCCACCTTCTGTTTCTTTTTACCACGCATCACTCCAGTGGAAGATTTCCTCTTCTTTGAGGTCCCTACATCTTCTTTATCGACCTCTGGGAAAACTTCAAAAGCAGTTTCAAAGGACTTACCATCCTGTTTCTTTCTAGCACCCTTGCCTCTCTTCGCAGGTGTCTTCTTTCTTTGAGGGCTCACTTTCATCATTCCTCCTCAAACTGGGGGGCCCTATTTGAAAACTTAGCTTCATATGCCCTTCTACGAACACGACGACTCTCACACAAAGTCGCATCAACAGGTCCAGAAACTATTTCTTCAACTGATGCAACAACTATTGCATCAACTACAACATCAGCTTTTTCACCAGCAAACGCCATTAATTCGGTGCGTGCAAACTCCCCATAAATAGGGAACAACGGGCTCTGGACAAAATGCATGTATCAGAATAAAAACCAAAAGATGCGTCAAATAAAAATGTTATTTTAGAGAGAAAATATAAAAATATTACCAAATCACCATGAAAGAACTTCTCAGCTTCAGCATATACTTGGCTATAATCACATTGTCAGTGCAACGAGTATGGATCTAGTTCAGGCATCTTAAAATTACAGTCAAAATTAACAGAGATAGCTGGGAACGCTTCTAATATCCAAGCCTGTTACAAAAGAAAACTCGTTATGCCACTACAAAACAATATTTACATAATGCTCATATAAGCATTAAAGTTGTGCTGACACAGACAAAAAAATGATGACATAAGACATGCAATAACTAAAGCACATTACCTGGAATGCAAGGCAATACCCATACATTTGATAAGAACCCCTAACCCCATTCCGATCTGCAACAGAAGAACTCTTCACTGATTTCAACAAACGGGTGTATGACTCTCTACCCCAAGGATATAGTTCAAACTCCTTCTCATTGCACGCAAGAGATAAAAATTGTGCACTTACAACTTCTGACCTCCTATAAACAATAAGCCTCTCAATCAGCAACAACTTTGCCATAATCAACTTCTTCTTTGACATCTTTTTCTCACATATGAAACAATCAAGTAACTCATCACGAGTCATTTTCTTCTGCCCAAAAAAGTCTAATATTGACACTTTCTTTGGGATATTACAAACACGGTCTTCGCAAGGAAGGCCTGTAATAACATGAAACTCAGCAATTGAAAAACGTGCAAGATGTCCACCAACTCTAAACCACAACTCATGCTGTTTTTTTGTTTGTACTTGACGCAGCACCATTTGATGCATAAGCTGGAAATTCATAACCATGTTGGTGCCTTGCGTCAGCACCCATCCAACGCAACTTTTTTGCAGAGTTTTGTAGTGAGAAGGACACAAATGCTCCCTGATCAGATCACAGACAGAGGGATGTGAATATATGTTGGATCTACAACGAAATCGCTCAGAAACAGGAATGCAATATTCCAAACCCTAATCAATAACAGACAATTAAGCAAAAAAAAAAAACAACCATCAGATTAACAAAAAACTACAACTTGCTCATCAAAATAAAAAATAACTTACATCAGAACCAGGATAAGAGGTGGATGAATCAGAAGATTGAGTTCCTGCAAGGAACAAAATACAGAAAAACGTAAATAGACAATAACAGAATATGTGATGACATAAACAACAACAAACAATGACAATATAATGTTACATAGCGATAGTAAAATAACATGAACATCACAAAACACACACACAAAATACCAAATCCAAACACATACATTGTTGGAACTACAACAAACTAACACAAAAACAGACAGTGTCAGCACCATACACTTGAACAAAGCAGCAGATAAGTATAGTATCAGTGACAAAAACAATCAAAAGCATGGAAAACAGGTCCGCATACACGAAGAACACTAAAAAGGCACTTATAAAGTGCAACACCGCAAATTTGACGAAAATAAACAGTTCAATAACCCGAATTTACATATGAAAGTTCCAAAACCGACGAAAAGTACTAATAATCGCACATAAGAATGCAGATAAAACATCGATTTACCATAGATTGACGATAATATAATGAACAAATAATAAAATCAACATAAACGAACATATTCCAAAACCCTAGCACGACAAATTTCGCAAAAATCCGCCAAATTTATACTTGAGCTACTGGATGACGACATTGAAGTAAAGGATGCAAACTACGAGCTTTACAGAAGCAAGGATGAGCAATCGAGCCAGAAAAAGCACCAAACCGGAGATGGAAATCCACAAACGCAAGGCGAAAATTTTCGAGCAAAGAGAGAGTTCGAATAAGGAAGAAAGCAATTTTCTGGAAACGGGGAAAAATGTCCGTACAGAAAGTAAATTAGGTATATATAGGGGCCATTTCGCAAATATGTCCAAACCCGCGTCTATTCCGCAAATACGTCCAATTAATGTGCCTATTTCGCAAATTTTTTCTAATCAAATTGGGTCAAATTTTATCTTATGAATATACAAATATATTGATTAAATAAATTTAGAATTAAATTTTATCGTATGCGTATATTAATTATTAAATCTTATCTTAAATAACATATAGTATTTAAATTTGATTAATATCTTCTAAAAATATATCCATATCTAATCAAATTGGGTCAAAAATTATCTTATCCATATATAGATATATTGATTAAATCGAGTTAGAATAAAATTTTATCTTATGCATATATAGATATATTGATTGATTGAATGAATAGATATATCTAATTTTATCTTGTACATATATTAATTATTTCTTTCAAAAAATGTGATTGATACATAGGACTATTTTTAAGGAGAAACCGTCATGTATCTTAACCGACTTCTCCTTTATTATATATAATTGATTTTAAATCATTACTATTTTATAAATCTAAATAAGTGTCAATAATTTATAATTAAGAATTCAAGTAATATAATAATACATAGAGTATGTATGAATACAGTTTTGAAAAAATAGATATAAATGAATACATTAAGCTCGAAAACTTTTGTTCAAATTAATTCCAAGTTTTGTATTTATGTATGCACTCGTAAAATATTACTGATATAACGAATATTAATTCCATGTTTATTATATATTCTAATGACTTTAATTATAATATATTGATAATTTTATTTACATGTGTAAAATATTAGTGATATAAATTTTGAATGAAAGTAATTAAATCTTATTCATAATACTGTATTGGAAATAAATGAAAAATATTTTACTAATATAGTTACCAAAATTTGAAATTTTGTTAATGTTAATTTTTTTTGATTAGGTAAGAATTCGAGTTCAGACATATCTGAAACTTGAAGGCCAGCTAAACCGGCATACGGAAGAACTATCAACAAACAATACGACAATACAGACCGGTGCAAACTCAAACAAACGCACTCTACATAAAAGCGAAACCAAGCAGATCAAAACCAAACTAGATAAGGACGATGACAACGGACGAAGCCAAGCCCCACACTGAGTAGAATCGTAGGGCATCGATGCATCAAGGCCCGATCATCCTATGGGCAGTGAGGACGAACTCCAGGGAAGCAATCAACCTGAGTAGTGGAGGCGCCACGATACACACTACCACGACCCCAACCTCTCCCGACTCCGACATCCCGACCAAATCCAAGGAGAAGAAACGCCAAGTCACGCCACCGCAGAGTCGCACAAAACACGAGTAAAGGCACATAGAAACCCTATAGGGATGTAGTCAATCCAAACGGGACTTAGTACACGCCTATGCGAGCGGGGTTGGAAACATTACAAGATTGTAAATGTATACATGTAGTCAATTAAATATATAAAAATATGTATAGATAAATTCCACTTTCGAGGCAACTTTGGGCCTAAGGCAAAACCTTTCGCCGCCGCTAATCAACAAACGGGAAGGAGGCGAGATGGGCGCGCGATGTTTCCGTGAACCAACAACCGGACCAGAAAGTCATCGGCACCGGCGAGCATCAGGCAGGACAAGACTGAGGATCCATGAGCAATCGAGACCAACCGAGGAAGAGCGCACGGTGATCGACGGCGCAAACCACCACACCAGTGGAGTTATAGCACCCGGAGAAGGAAGCGGAGGCCAGATCCGCAAACCCAGACCGGTAGGTGGATGAAGCCATGGTGCCCGTGGGAGACAAAGGTGGACAGAGTAGGAAGAAAGGGCCAGAAGCGGCTAACACAATCAACCCTAGATCCGAGATTCGAATGCAAAAAGAGCGAATTGGATGAAGACGACATCCGACCTGTTTACAAATTTTTATTAATTTGACTAAAAAGTATTTATGACTTCTTAATTATTAATTATTAGAAAAATTATCTAGCTTACACACTGCGAATGTTGATTGAAGGTGTAGAATTCTACACCATATACACTTAATGTATATATTTGTCCTCAAACTTTAGTTTCCTTTCCAACTTTCCAAATCCATTACAAATTTCTTTCCTTTTTTTTTATTTTCTTTCATTTTTTGTTATTTAATTGGATTATTGATCAGTGATCCGTATTTATTATTAATATTTGCAAGTACGTAAATAATATTACAGATTGCATATTTAATATTCTAGAGTGCATGAATAATATTATAAAGTTTACTTTACAAGTGCATGAATACATTTAATATGATATATTCCATATTTAATATTATAAGTGTTGTAAATAATATTAATAAAACTGTGCATATTTTTTGATAAAAATATAAGTACATAAATAATATTATACAACTAGTGTAAGACCCGTTCCAAGCACGGGGTTTACGGTGTAGTGAATACATGTTTGTATATTATGTTGTTGTTTTTCGGATGTGAAATTGGTTGGTTGTTTCTATGTATTAAATTTTGACTATATAATGTTAAATGGAAGATGTTATGTATGGTATACTGTAATTTAATTTAAAAATTAATTATAAAGATTAAAATAATTTGATATTGAGAGCTTTATAACATATAATTACCTATCATATTTTCTAATTAACTGCGGAGTATTTAATAATTCAAGTTTCATCTAAATTCTCGTGAATAAGTTGATAAATATTCATTTTTAACTAATGGACATTTGATCAGTTGACCAAATATAACTCAACAACACGTGGAAAAGGATGATCTTTATAATAAAATAATAAATTTCTCATTTTTAATTCCTTAAAAAAATTTCGATTTGTCGATATAGTGTACTGGATAAGATTATAAATTATATTTGATTTATATTTAGATTTTTTATTTATTGGAAAAATGATTCTCGTGGTTGGAAAATGGACATTTTAGCTAAGTGTCCATTTTTAATAAGGCATTTTGCAAAATGTCCACTTTAATATTCCCTTTTGCAAAATGTCCTAATATGACACTTTTGCCATTCCTTCCCATTTTTAATTGATTTCCCTCCTTCCTTCCCATTTTTATTTTGACCATTGACCGGTCAAAGTCAATGAATTTGGTGATACAACTTTGATGACAAAAAAAAATTTGGTTACAGTTTTTTTTAACGAGATTAGTGTCATCACCTTTATAAGTGGTGACACCGGTCAATGACTTTGGTGACACATGTATATATGATAAATAAATTTTTTGGTGACAGTTTTTTTTTAGTGTCACCGCCCCATCACTATCACCATAACTCCTATCACTGTCACCACTACACATATCGCTGTCACCACTCTTATTGCTGTCACCACCTCTACCGTTGTCACCACACTTATGCTGTCACCAACCCTATCACTGTCACCACCACCCCTATCACTGTCACCACCCTTATTGATGTCACCAACTCTATCGCTGTCACCGCCCTATCGTTGTCACCACTCCTATCGTTGTCACCACCACTCCTAACACTGCCACCACCACCCCTAACACTGTCACCACCATCCCTATCATTGTCACCACAACCCATATTGTTGTCACTGTTGTGAGCCTAATTTGCCATGTTTTACACTTACTTTTATATCGATTTCTGCATACATTGCATGCATTTGGGTTAGAACAATACAGAATATGTGTATTTTACACTTATTTGCAATATATGGAGGTCTACACAAGTTTTGGTTATATTTCGCATAAATCAGACGCACTTTGGAGCTTAAAGGAAACTCATGGAGAAGCTAAGAATGGTGCAGCTGGAGAAGAGGCCATTTTTCACCATTCTTCGTTCTGAATCAAGATTTGATGTCTTCATGAGAGTTGTAGCCCTCAGAAAGAGCTTTCCAACGCATGGTCATATACGTCAATCCGACGAACGAGGACTCGGGAAAGTGCGTTTTAAGAACAGAGCAGAAAGCTGAGAGATTTACTCGATATCGACCAAAAATGTCCAAGGAGTGCCTGGTCGAGGAGGAGCTGATCGAGAAGCCGAAGACGAAGACATGCCGGGTTACACTCTACTCAAGATCGAGGAACCCGGAAGCCGGCACCCGAGCCATGTCAAAGAGAGGTTGCTCGACAACACCAGAAGACCTAGTCGATGAGCCACCTAACTGGAGATCGAGTTGCTTACTCGAGATCAAGGACGCCCAAGAGCCCATGTCCGAGTCTGTCGAGGACCAGCAACCCGAGACGCCGAGCCAGCCCAGTCGACGTCACTTCTACTCGAGATCGAGTAGACTTACTCGAGATTGAGGAAGCTTCCAGAAGCCGCGTAACGCGTTTTGATCTATCCTACTCGGATTGGGATTCCTTGGAGCCGAAGAAAGCCGAGTCTATCCGAGATCTATCAAGTTCTATCTATGGAAGGCAAGATCTATCAACATGAGAAGACTTACCTATTTAGATATTATTTCCCCTTTATAGATTTAATTCCTAAAGTGCTTTTATTTATCTTTTAAGATTTTTAAGATATAGATATATATATTCTATCCTTGATTAGCAAGGAATATAAGACTATAAATAAAGCCTTAGGGGCTAGTTTTTCATAATTCAATTCACAAGTTAGAGACACAGTTACACATAGAGGTTTTAGGAGTTCGAAGGTTTTAGGGTTTTGGCATTCAGCGAAAGTTGGATTGCCGGGATTGTAAAGGCTTTGAATTTAGTTTAATGCAAGTTTCTTTTCATACATCAACGTCTGCTATTGCGATGAAGAGCGAGTAGTCCACCCACTTCTGGGGCTGGGTGATGTTGTTGCAGGAGGATGGTCAAGTATGAAATAAATATAAAATAAAGTTCAGACTGACTTCCCTGTCTCAGCAAATAAATACAAGACTTCCTCCCGTTGTAGTAAGAGAATAGTCAGGATCGAATCCACGAGGAAGCACGTCAGCAGTTCTTAGGTAGCTGTAAATTCTCACAGAAGCAGAGCAGAACAGACAGAATCGCAAAAACAGAAAGACAGAAACAAATAACCCGGCAAGGGCAACTAAAATAAAAGCAAGAACAAATAAAGACAGAAATAAAAGCAAAGCAAAGATGGAAGCAAAGACAGAAAGTAACTCGAGGACACAGAAGCTGGTCGAAGTCGACAAGCTGCCCTCTATCTCGACCAAGGTGGTCGACAACAGTAACTCAGAAACTGAAAACAAAGCAACTCGACAAGCAAAACTCAACTCGATCTCGACCACCCTTCCTCGAGATCGACAAGACATGTAAACACAGAAACTGGAATCGACGAAAGACAGAACAAAATCAACTCGACACAGACAAAACCCAACTCGATCTCGACCAAATGCTCGTCGAGATCGACGAGAGACTCCTCTATATCGACTAGAACAGTAAAAGACAGAAACTTAAATTCGCAGAAATTCGAACTAAAATGCAGATTTCGACAGAAATAAATCAATATAATAAAAGACCTCCAAGGCTAGGGTTTCAACACCGCAATGATAACCATGCAAACAACACATAAAGGCATAAAAGATCATGCTTTCCATCAAATAACTTTCGTCATTAACAAATAGGCATATAGAGGCTCTCGCATAAACCCTAATTGTTACTAACCCTTTTCACATAATTAATCCAAGTTGCATTAAGATCACTTTCGCTTCAATAACACAAACAAGGATCACCTTCAACTCTCGCAAAAGAATCATGCTCATAGGGAAAGAAGATGAATCGCACAAAAGATCTGACCTTTATCGCATCGCCTCACATGGCCACCGTCGGGCTCACCCCAGCCCCAGAAGTGGGTGGAATACTCACACCTCATCGTAATAACAGACATTGATGTAATAGAAGAAACTTGCATAAACTATATTCAAAAGCCTTTACAATCCTGGCAATCAACTTTCGCTGTAAGCCAAAACCCTAAAAACCTTAGAACCCCTAAACTGTATCTCTGAATGGAACTAACTAATTGTGTGTAACTTCGAATCATCCATAAAACTGAGCCCCATGGGCTTTATTTATAGCCTTCATTCCCTAGCTAATCTAGGAAAGAAGATATCTATCTATATCTAAATTGCTTAAAAGATAAATAAATGACATAATGGAATTAAATCCATAAGGAAAAAGATAATTCTAAATAAGGTAGGTCTTCATGATGTGATAGATCTTGTCTCCTTTGGATGGAACTTGATAGTTTCGGATAGATTTCAGCAACTTCGCGCCCAAGGAACTCCAATTCTACTCGGACAAGGCTACGTCGAGAAGCTTCTGGAAGCTGGGTCTACTCGACCTCGACAAGGTCTCGTCGACCTCGAGTAAGGTTGGCCGACTAGGTCTTCTCTGCTCGATGTGGCTCGGAGTTGGCTCACTGGGTGCTCGTCGATCTCGAGTTAGCCTCGTCGACCTCGACAAGGGTGGCTCCGTCGACTAGCCCTCCTCGAGTGTCTCTCCTCGGCAAGCTCGGACATGCTCGGACATGTCTCAAGGTCTTCGCTTCCGCTCCCGCGAGCTGGCTCCTCTGCTGGCAGCGGGTCACTCCTTTCGCGGCAGCGAGTCCTCCTTTCCGCAGCAGCGAGTCCTCCTTTCCGCGGCAGCGAGTGGTGTCGCTGGCAGCGAGTCCTCCTGGTCGTCCTCGGCTTCTCCTCGTCGACTCCGGATCTGGGCGTATGGGCTTCGTCGACCTCGACCAGGGCTTGTCGAGGTCGAGTTGGGTTCCGGAGCTCGGGTTGCTGGCTCTCTCGACCAAGGTCTGCTCGACAAGTTGGTGACCGGACATGCTCGTCTAGGTCGAGTAGACCTACTCGATGTCGGGTAGACTTGAATCTCCGACTTGGTCCGCTGCTTTGACCTTGGACTTCTGTAGTGATTTTCCGAGCTTTTCCGACTTTCTGTAGAACTGCTGTAAACGCCTCGATTTCTGCGATTTAAAAAGAAACTGGTGTAGATTCCATAACTTGGCAAATAAACATAAACTACATAGATTCTGTACTATCTTAACCCAAATGCATGAAATGTATACAGAAATCAATATAAAAGTTACTGTAAAACATGGCAGATTCCGCTCACAACAAACACCCCATACTTAAGCTTGCTTGTCCTCAAGCAATACTTTTATTTGTCATTCAGGGGAAGTAATTAAAACTCTCAACATATCAGATTCATTCTCATATAACCCAGCAATCAATTACCATCCTCGAAAAGGTACTAGTGTCACAGATTCATGCATGTGTAAAGATGTAAAAGCAACATCTGCTCACAAAAGGAGGGTTATGCACAAATATTCATAAGTGACAAAGCATTGATAATCAAGAAGACTTTAATTTAAGCTCATGAAGGAGTAGATTGGTAAAAGGCTAAAAGGTGGGCAATTTTTGGCAATGTGGTGCTTTTGATCCGGGGAAATGGATCACTTTCAAACTTTTGATTTTCATTCCACATTCTTTCTTTCTTTGATTCATCACCTTTCATATTGCTTTTTTCAATAATAATGCTTTTACCTCTCTAACCTCAGCACTGCCTTCTCGCGAGTCGCAAACATGGGTGTCATGAATGGCCCCGGATACTTAGTGCTTTGGACTCCTCACAATGTGTCCCATCTCTCCAAACTATTATCTTAGAGAGCAGGGTCAATCTACCTTTATCTCCTGAGGAGATTGGATTTTTTTTCACTCATTAAATTTTCCATATATTTTAAACAAATTTCCTTCCAAACTCCAAATATGATAATAACAACACAAACACCATATGACATCTCCATAATGTAACATCATTCTCAACATAATCCCCGGATAAGGTAAAGAATGGAAAATATTTAGATCATGTGGAGCAATAATTGAAATAAGGCATATTATGGCTTTTGTTATGCATAAGCATAGGTATGGCTAGGAATAAACAATGAGCATTATATGGAAATATAAAGTCCTCCATCCTCTTATCATGCAACATGTCAAAAGCAATTTCAAATTTTACCTCCTTTCATGGTTTTCAATAAATATTGCACTTCATTGTGACTTCCCTTTACTAGGCAATTTCATGCTATATCTCTAATGAATCCAATTTTGCATCGTCGAGTTCAATATAAGCTTCCATGACATTATTCAAAAATTTCAATGGGGGTCATTTTTCAAGATTTTTGGAAAACATGCATATAAGCACATAAATAAATAATGCATTCCAAAATAGCCATGTAGCAATTCCAAGAAATAATGCACACATAATGTCAAGTATGGAAAATATGCATAATGTAAGCCCTTCCCCCACCCCATACTTAAACATTACAGTGTCCTCACTGTAAAAAAAAACAATGTAAAGGGTAAAGAAAGAAACTCACAAGACATGAGTGCAGAGCCGCAAAATTTTGAATGGAGCACCTCCTAGTCCGAGTATTAATGTAGCTTGGTTCTATCCATTGACCTGAAAAAGTAGAAGACATATACCCATAATAGCAAAACTAAAAGTGTTCAAAAACCAAAACAACAAAATCTCAAATGTCCTAAAAAGTCTATGTACATGCTCTAGATTTTATAGTCGCTAGGCCGACTTTCCATTAATGCTCAAGGTGGCATCTGCATGGCCCATGTAGCTTGGGCCTCAAATAGGACTCCATTCTTGTCCATCAGCTGTAGTCCTCCAGAATGGATCTTGTTCACCACGAACGGTCCCATCTGCTTCTTGTTGAATTTGTTAGGAAACCAATGATCCTTTGATTTAGAGACATAGAGCTTGTCTCCAACTTCATACTCCTTAGGCTCATCATTGGAAATCCTACACAATCGCAGATACCAAGGCAAACCTCTCCCATGTATAGATAAATCTTTAATGGAAATAGGAGAAGAAAGATCCATACCTTGGCTCACCTTCGCGGAGACGGAATCGGGGACCACGGTGTTTGGTTGATCTCGACTAGGGCTAGTCGAGATCGACGAGGCTGCTGGCTCTGGTGGTGGTCTGGTCGAAGAGGCAGAAGTCGATGAAGAAGGCGGCTCGTCGACCTCGAGTAGGCTACTCGACATCGACAAGGACTCTGCTCCTGGTGGCTTGCTCTTCGAGAAAACAGGGTTTGGTGGTGCCGACTGGTGGTCGATCTCGACTAGGGTGGTCGAGGTCGACGAGGGTTTCCCTCCTGGTTGTTGTGGCGTCGAGGAAGCAGGGACTGGTGGCTCCGAGTTGTGGTCGACCTCGACAAGCCTTGTCGAGATCGACGAGGCTGGTCCTGGCTCTGCTGGTGTGCTCGAGGAAAGTCGAGTCGACTTAGGGTTCTGGTGGTCGATCTCGACGAGCCTCCTCGAGGTCGAGTAGGGCTGTTCCTCTGGTTTGCTGCCCGACGAAGCCGACTCTGGTGGAGTCTCGTTGGTCTGGTCGAGATCGACTAGGGTTCTACTCGATGTCGAGGAGCCCTGGTCGATCTTGACCCCATACTTAGCTCCTGTCAAGGCATCCGAAAAATAATGAATCCACAAGGACTTACCTTGGTCTGTGTCAATGGGATTCTCCGTGTTTTCCTTGAGGATTGCCATGATCTCCTCCACCTGGGCCTCCATGTCCCTTTTTTCTATCTCCTCAGGGGTCATATTTCTGACCTTGGGTTCCCCGCAGGTGATGTAGCCAGCTGAGATAGATTTGACCTCTTCCATTGGACCTGTATGCCTTTCAGTTTTATTAAAGGAATACTCAATTACCTCATCGTTGATGTTGAAGGTGAGCACTCCTTTCCTTACGCTTATGTTGGCATCTACCGTCGCCAAGAATAGTCTCCCTAGAATAATTGGACAAGCAGGATCTTCTTGCATATCAACAATTAAGAAATCAGCAGGAACGAAGAATTTACCTACTTGTACTGGGACATTTTCCACCCTGCCTGTTGGAATGACCACCGTGTTGTTGGCCATGTAAAGTCTAGCATCCACAGGCTCCAGGGCACCTATCTTAATCTTGGACCAAATCGTTAAAGGCATAATACTAACACTGGCTCCAAGATCACATAGGGCATTAATTTTGTATGGACCAAATCCAATAGTTATAGCAAACTTACCTGGATCCGGCCTCTTCTCCAATATGTCCAGATGGCTGCACTCCTCTGTGATTTCTGCCATCGATCGCTTTTTGCTTAGAATCTCCTTCAGGAACTTGACGTAGGATGGCATTTCATTGAGAGCTTCTGTGAAGGGTATGGTGACGTTGAGCTTCTGAAGCATCTTGATGAAGCGCTGAAACTTTTTCTCCGCTGGATCCTTTAGAGATTTTGTGGGGAAAGGCAGCTTCTTTTTCTGATTTGGAGCCAGAACAGACGTCGGAGTTATTGCAGATTTCTCGACCAGGGGCTCCTCGATGTCGACTAGAGTCTTGTTGAGATCGACTGGATTGGGTGCAGTCGAGTTGCTGTTCGGCGCAGACGAAGATTCTGGCAATTTCTCCTCGAGGTCGACGAGAGTCTTGTCGAGGTCGAGTACGGCCTTGTCGAGATCGACTACGGCCTTGTCGAGGTCGACTTGCTGTTCTTCGTCGTTCTACTGCTTTCCAACCTCTGGCTCTTGCAGTTGATGGCCGCTTCTGAGTTTTACAGCAGCAACGTGCCCAGTTTTTCCCTTAGGATTTGGTTCTGAAGATCCAGGGAGTGCGCCTAACTGTCTGGGGATTCCTGCGGCTAGCTGACCAATCTGTGTATCAACTGTTTTCCGCCATATATCCATTTCCCCAAGCCTAGAGTTGACACCTTGCATCTGAGTATAGACGGAGTTGAAGGACTGCCTAGTTTCTGTGTGGTTTCTCCGTATTTCTTCCAGGACCAGCTGTATATCATCCTTTTTCTGTTCCCTTTCTGGATGTCCTGGAGCTCTGTAGGGCGGGGGATTCCTAGGGACACCTTGGTTCCACTGTGGTTGCTGAAACCTTTGGTCCCCCATGTAGCGATTTGGACCCCCTGCGTAAGCTGCATCCTCATGGTGCTCTGCCATCCTGACTTGTTCTGTGTGTGGGCACTCAGGAGTGGTGTGCCTTTGCGATCCGCATTCAATACAAGGCTGGTTGACAGAGAGATATTTGACTTGTTTGATGAGCTTCCTATTTTGATCTCTGTAGTATTGCTCCCTGACATCCGGATCAATCTCCTTTGATGGCTCATAGAGTGGCATGGATGGTGCTGGCCTGGCGTATGGGTTCTCTTCATAAGTTGCAGTAGACCCATACTTGTTGTCGTAGGTAGTGAGCTTCTCCAGCACTCCCCATGCGTCACTTGGCGGCATTGTCAGATACTCGTAGCGAGTATAATTGTTGATTCTGTCCTTAGTGACTTGATCAAGAGAGTTGAAGAAGATCTCCTGTATGATGTAGGGTGGCTGTCCATGAGTAGGGCAAGATCGCAGAAGTTCCTTGTAGCGCTCCCATGCCTTTGCCAACGGTTCCCCTTTCTGCTGTTTAAAGGCGGTGATTTTCTGGCGGAGATGTGCTGTTTTGGCAGGTGGGAAGAATTTGTTCAGAAACTCTTGCTCTACTTGGGCCCAGGTTGTGAGTGATTTTGCTTTCAGCCCTTCCAGCCATTTCAGTGCAGGTCCAGCGAGCGACCAACGGAAAGATTTCATCTTGACATATTCCAGAGTTGTACCTTCTGCAAGAGTACAACACATATCATGAAAGTTAGTAATATGTTCAAGAGGACACTCATTAAATCTGCCGTAAAAGGCATTATTTTTAAGCTCTATAAGAAATTGAGTGCGAATTTCAAAAGAGTTTTCAGGGATTAGAATCGCCGATTCAGGCACGACGAGAGTTGGGTGCATGTAGTCCTCTGCCGTGGTTGGATACTGGGCAAGCTCAGCTTGTGCTTGTTCCCTTGCTGCTCTCTCAGCGGCGATAGCAGCATCTTTAGCGTTGATAGCGGCATCCCTTGCGGCTAGTTCCCTGGTAAGCCTAGCGATCAGCTGTTCCTGTGTTTCAGCGGCCGACATGATCCTTTTGAGTTTGGAGTGGATGTGTAGGTAGCGCTCCGGTTCGTCTAAGCTGTCAAACTCAGGTGTTTGACCAGAACGACGCATACACCTGGAAACTAACTAAAAAAAAAACAGTGAGAACTGACTATCTAAGGCGCGATTGATAGCTTCCTCGGCAACGGCGCCAATTTGTTGTTGCAGGAGGATGGTCAAGTATGAAATAAATATAAAATAAAGTTCAGACTGACTTTCCTGTCTCAGCAAATAAATACAAGACTTCCTCCCGTTGTAGTAAGAGAATAGTCAGGATCGAATCCACGAGGAAGCACGTTAGCAGTTCTTAGGTAGCTGTAAATTCTCACAGAAGCAGAGCAGAACAGACAGAATCGCAGAAACAGAAAGACAGAAACAAATAACCCGGCAAGGGCAACTAAAATAAAAGCAAGAACAAATAAAGACAGAAATAAAAGCAAAGCAAAGATGGAAGCAAAGACAGAAAGTAACTCGAGGACACAGAAGCTGGTCGAAGTCGACAAGCTGCCCTCTATCTCGACCAAGGTGGTCGACAACAGTAACTCAGAAACTGAAAACAAAGCAACTCGACAAGCAAAACTCAACTCGATCTCGACCACCCTTCCTCGAGATCGACAAGACATGTAAACACAGAAACTGGAATCGACGAAAGACAGAACAAAATCAACTCGACACAGACAAAACCCAACTCGATCTCGACCAAATGCTCGTCGAGATCGACGAGAGACTCCTCTATATCGACTAGAACAGTAAAAGACAGAAACTTAAATTCGCAGAAATTCGAACTAAAATGCAGATTTCGACAGAAATAAATCAATATAATAAAAGACCTCCAAGGCTAGGGTTTCAACACCGCAACGATAACCATGCAAACAACACATAAAGGCATAAAAGATCATGCTTTCCATCAAATAACTTTCGTCATTAACAAATAGGCATATAGAGGCTCTCGCATAAACCCTAATTGTTACTAACCCTTTTCACATAATTAATCCAAGTTGCATTAAGATCACTTTCGCTTCAATAACACAAACAAGGATCACCTTCAACTCTCGCAAAAGAATCATGCTCATAGGGAAAGAAGATGAATCGCACAAAAGATCTGACCTTTATCGCATCGCCTCACATGGCCACCGTCGGGCTCACCCCAGCCCCAGAAGTGGGTGGACTACTCACGCCTTATCGTAATAACAGACATTGATGTAATAGAAGAAACTTGCATAAACTATATTAAAAAGCCTTTACAATCCTGGCAATCAACTTTCGCTGTAAGTCAAAACCCTAAAAACCTTAGAACCCCTAAACTGTATCTCTGAATGGAACTAACTAATTGTGTGTAACTTCAAATCATCCATAAAACTGAGCCCCATGGGCTTTATTTATAGCCTTCATTCCCTAGCTAATCTAGGAAAGAAGATATCTATCTATATCTAAATTGCTTAAAAGATAAATAAATGACATAATGGAATTAAATCCATAAGGAAAAAGATAATTCTAAATAAGGTAGGTCTTCATGATGTGATAGATCTTGTCTCCTTTGGATGGAACTTGATAGTTTCGGATAGATTTCAGCAACTTCGCGCCCAAGGAACTCCAATTCTACTCGGACAAGGCTACGTCGAGAAGCTTCTGGAAGCTGGGTCTACTCGACCTCGACAAGGTCTCGTCGACCTCGAGTAAGGTTGGCCGACTAGGTCTTCTCTGCTCGATGTGGCTCGGAGTTGGCTCACTGGGTGCTCGTCGATCTCGAGTTAGCCTCGTCGACATCGACAAGGGTGGCTCCGTCGACTAGCCCTCCTCGAGTGTCTCTCCTCGGCAAGCTCGGACATGCTCGGACATGTCTCAAGGTCTTCGTCGATCTCGACAAGAGTTCGTCGAGATCGAGTTGGGTCTTCGCTTCCGCTCCCGCGAGCTGGCTCCTCTGCTGGCAGCGGGTCACTTCTTCCGCGGCAGCGAGTCCTCCTTTCCGCAGCAGCGAGTCCTCCTTTCCGCGGCAGCGAGTGGTGTCGCTGGCAGCGAGTCCTCCTGGTCGTCCTCGGCTTCGTCCTCGGCTTCTCCTCGTCGACTCCGGATCTGGGCGTATGGGCTTCGTCGACCTCGACCAGGGCTTGGCGAGGTCGAGTTGGGTTCCGGAGCTCGGGTTGCTGGCTCTCTCGACCAAGGTCTGCTCGACAAGTTGGTGCCCGGACATGCTCGTCTAGGTTGAGTAGACCTACTCGATGTCGTGTAGACTTGACTCTCCGACTTGTTCCGCTGCTTTGACCTTGGACTTCTGTAGTGATTTTCCGAGCTTTTCCGACTTTCTGTAGAACTGCTGTAAACGCCTCGATTTCTGGGATTTAAACAGAAACTGGTGTAGATTCCATAACTTGGCAAATAAACATAAACTACATAGATTCTGTACTATCTTAACCTAAATGCATGAAATGTATACAGAAATCAATATAAAAGTTACTGTAAAACATGGCAGATTCCGCTCACAACAAGTGAGCCCGACGGTGGCCATGTGAGGTGATGCGGTAAAGGTCAGATCTTATTATGCAATTCGTCTTCTATCCCTATGAGCATGATTCTTTTGCGAGAGTTGAAAGTGATCATTGTTTGTATTATTGAAGCGAAAGTGATCTTAATACAACTTAGGGTAATTATGTGAAAAGGGTTAGTAACAATTAGGGTTTATGCGAAAGCCTCTATATGCCTATTTGTTAGTAACGAAAGTTATTTTGATGGAAATCATGATCTTTTATGCCTTTATGTGTTACTTTACATGGTTATCGTTGTGGTGTTGATACCCTGGCTTTGGAAGTTCTTTATATATTGAATTTATTTCTGTCGAAATTATGAGTTTTGTGTTCGAGTTGCAAGTTTACAGTTCTGTTTCTTTGTCGATCTAGAGTAGTTTCTTGTCGATCTCGAGTAGGTGGCTTGTCGAGATCGAGTTGGGATTTGTCTGGATCGAGTTACTGTTGTGGATTCTGAAGTTTCTGTCTCTGTTGCTGTTAGTTGATCTCGAGTACGCCTTGTCGAGATCGAGTAAAGTTGCTGTCTTTGCTTTATTTCTTGCCTACGTTTGTTATTTCTGTCTTTTTCTATTTGTTTCTTTGTTTCTGTCTTTTCTGCTTTTCTGTGAGATTTACAGCTGCCTAGGATCCGCTGACACGCTTCCTCGTGGATTCGATCCTGACTTTCTCTTATTGCATTGGAGGGAGTCTTGTAATTATTTGCGTGGGCCTAAATCTGGTTTGATCTATTTTGTTATAGTTCATACTTGATTTCCTCCTCACAACAGTCACCACTCTTATCGCTGTCACCACCACTCCTATCGTTGTCACCACCACTCCTATCGCTGTCACTACCACCCGTATCACTGTCACCATCACCCGTATTACTATCACCACCCTCCTATTGCTGTCACCACTCCTATCGCTGTCACCACCACCCCTATCACTGTCACCACCCTGATTGCTGTCACCACCCCTATCGTTGTCATCACCCTATCACTGTCACTACTCTTATCGTTGTCACCGCCACTCATATCGCTGTCACCACCACCCCTATAACTGTCACCACCACCCATATTGCTGTCACCACCCTTATTGTTGTCACCACCTCTGTCGCTATCACCGCCCTATCATTGTTAGAACTCCTATCGCTGTCACCACCACCCCTATCATTGTCATCACTACCCCTATCACGGTCACCACAACCCCTATCGATGTCACCACCCTATCATTGTCATCACCCTTATCATTGACCGCTTCTTTTAGTGACAACTTTGTTTTTGTAATGTAAATAATGATGTCATCAATTGAAAACATTAATACAGTGTCATCAAATAATTATAAAAATTCATGAAGTTGTGGTGTCATAATAAATAGGTATATTATACCCAAAATTAATGTCATCAAAACACAATATGACCAAGCTAAAGAATAAAGGTTTGATGAGGTCACATTCTAAAAATAATTCCAATGAGCAAACTTATATAGAGGGGGAGATGTATGTTTGGACACATTTCATTAATATGCAATATAAGAAACAATACACCCTGAATTTCAAAGAATTTCAAAGAAAGAACTCCCAGAATCAGGAAACAAGGAAATTAATTGAATGTGGGGGATGGACATACCTCATCCTATTCATCACTAGGATCATTTAAATTGAAGAAAAAAGGAGGCAGCAAAATCCAAAGAACCGCATATAAATTGCTTTGTGCCATTGGTTTGCTCCCAACCAAAATATAACTTGCTCCTCTTTCTCAAGTTTCAATGGAAAGAACCACAACTTTCTGCAACACACACAACAGAAGCGGACCAAATCGTCGGCAGCAGGGAGATTGAGATCGTTAGCAACAACATGCTCGTTGGATGGCGCAAAGCAATCAAGATTATTCGCACGTAGAAGTACTTTTGCTCCTCCACGGCGATCTGAGGCTGAGGCGGAGTCGAATCGGCGAACTCGATCCAATCGAGCCTCTTCAGCGCCGATGCTGGAACCGCAATCTTCATCTAAGGCTTCCTCTTGTTGAATCTCAAACTCGGAGTCGCAGCTAAATGTTCAAATTCGGATTCGCAGCAAGAGGTTCGAACTCGGAGGAATCAATCAAATTAGGTTCGAATTCGGAGGTCTGAGTTTGGGCAAATCCGGCGTCATCCGCCTCAACGACAACCTCCTCCACCACCTCGATCATGTCCCTCTCCCGTTTCTTCTTCTCTTTTGCTTTCTTTTTAGATGTTGTCCAACTCACAATCACCTCCAAAAAGTAACAAATCCACTCAAAATCAATGGAAGGATAGAAGGAGACAACAAATTTGAGTGTACATCTGGAAGGAAGAATGCATAGGAAAATGGATCTAAAGATCTACGAAGCATAAAACCCTCCGAAGTCAACTGCATTCTCCCTGTTCCACACATGCGCTACTTCGCTCCGTCATGTTAATCGAAAGAAGAAGATCGAGGAGATCGATTGAAATCGAAGAGAGAAAGTCGCTCCGTCAAGGGAACTCCATGGGCTGCTGTGTAATCAGATGAGGAAAGTCTCCGCTCTTGATCGCCCTCTCCGATAGTGGCGGAACTCAATGGGGGCCGGAGGTGGCCATGGCCCCTCCGGGCGAAAAATAAATGAATGTTATATGTAATATATTTTCATAATATGTAAATTATAAAAGAGCATTTTAACAACAAATTACTCTAGTTTAGTTGGTAAAGGATGGATATTTTAAACAACAAGTTGGGGGTTCAAATCTCTATAACTCCTTTTTGAAATAGTATTTTTAATATTTTTAAAAATTATTATGTACTTGATATAAAGGAGCATTTTTAATATCCGAATATATTTTTTGGCCCCCTCGACTAGATATCTTAGGTTCCGCCACTACTCTCCGACATCGACGACGAGCCTCCGCTTTCTCGCCTCCCTCCCTCAGATATGTGGGAACTCTCCATGGATAAGGTCTGAAGAGGACTCCGTGGATAAGATGACGAGGCCATCTAAACGAGGAGGGTAGGGTATAAATTAAAACGAGGGTAGCATTGGTATTACGAAAAAATTTTAGGACATTTAGCAAAAAGGGGTTGGCAAAATATAAAGAAAATTTAGGACATTTAGTATTGGTAGTAAATTAGAGGGGATGAAAAAAGAGGAGGGTAGGGTATAAATGAAAGGGGTTGAAAAAATTTAGGACATTTAGTATTGGTAGTATTGATTTTAAGTGGACATTTTTCCAAAAAGGGGTTGGCAAAATATAAAGATTTGCAATTGGGTGGTTGGGGGGTGGGGGGAGATATTATAAAGAAAAAATTTGCAAAATAGGCACTTTATTTGGACGTATTTGCAAAATTTTCGCGTTTTTGGACAATTTAGCAAAATGGTCACTATATATACCTATTTTGGCTTTGTACGAACAATTTTTCCTGTTTTCGCAAAATCCGATTTCCTCCTCTTTCGAACTCTCTCTTTGCTCGAATTTTTTAGTCATGCGTTTTTCGGCTTGGTTCGTCGTGCCTTTTCCGGCTTGGTGCGTTTTCCGGCTTGGTTCAGTCGATTGTTCTTCATTGCTTCGCTAAAGTTCTGAGTTTTCGTCGTTTGCTTCAGTGTCGTCATCCAACAGCTCAGGTATAAATTTCGCTTCTTTTTGCGAACTTTGTGGTGCTAAGGTTTTGGATTAAATTTTTTTATATTGATTTTATTGTTTTTGCATTATAATTTTGACAATCTATTGTTAAATCCATGCTTGATATGCATACTTATGTGCGTTTTTTAGTAGTTTCCGTAGTTTATGCAAGTTGCATATCTAAATGCGTTGATTTTAACTGTTTCTTTTCATCAATTTTGTGATGTGACACTTTGTAAGTGCGTTTTTTACTGTTATTCGTGTATATCAATCTGTTTTCCATGCTTTGTATTGTTTGTGTTGATGATAGTGTACTTATCTGCTGTTATGTTCATGTGTATGGTGGCTGACACTGTCTGTTTTTATATATTATTGTGTTAGTTTATTGGAGTTCCAACAATGTTTGTCTTTGGATTTGGTATTTTGTGTTGTGTTTGTGATGTTTATGTTATTTTACTATGTCTTGGTGACATTTTATTGTTATTGTTTATGGTTGTTTCCTTCATCACAGATTCTATTAATATATATTTACATTGTTTTGTATGTTGTCTCTTGCAGGAGCTCAATCTTCTGATTCATCCACCTCTTATCCTGGTTCTGATGTAAGTTATTTTTATTTTTCCGTTTGGAATTCTTTTTTTTTGATGAGCAAGTTGTAATTTTTTCTTAATCTGATGGTTGTTTTTGTGCTTAATTGTTTGTGATTGATCAGGGTTTGGAATATTGCATTCCTGTTTCTGAGCGATTTCATTGTAGATCCAACATATATTCATATCCTTTTGTCTGTGATCTGATCAAGGAGCATTTGTGTCTTTCTCACTACAATACTTTGGGAAAAAGTTGCCTTAGATGGGTGCTGACGCAAGGCACCAAAATGGTTACCAATTTTCAGCTTATGCATCATATGGTGCTCCGTCAAGTACAAACACAAAAAGAGAATGAATTGTGGTTTAGAGTTGGTGGACATCTCGCACGTTTTTCAATTGCTGAGTTTCATGTGATTACATACCTTCCTTGTGAAGACCGTGTTTGTAATATCCCAAAGAAAATGTCAATATTTGAATTTTTTGGGCAGAAGAAAATGACTCATGATGAGTTACTTGATCGTTTCATATATGAGAAAAAGAAGTCTAAGAAGCAGTTGATTATGGCAAAGTTGTTGCTGATTGAGAGGTTAATTGTTTATAGGAGGTCAGCAGTTGTAAGTGCACAATTCTTATCTCTTGCGTGCAATGAGAAGGATTTTGAAGTATATCCTTGGGGTAGAGAGTCATACACCTTGTGTTGAAGTCATTGAAGAGTTCTTTTGTTGTAGATCAGAATGGGGTTAGGGGTTCTTATCAAATGTATGGGTATTGCCTTGCATTCCAGGTATTGTGCTTTAGTATTTGCATGTCTTATGTCATCATTTTTTTGTCTGTGTCAGCACAACTCTATTGTTTATGTGAGCATTATTTAAATATTGTTTTGTAGTGTCATAACGAGTTTTCTTTTGTAACAGGCTTGGATTTTAGAAGCTTTCTCAGCTATCTCCGTTAATTTTGACTGTAATTTTAAGATGCCTGATAGAGATCCATACTCGTTGCACTAGCAATGTGATTATAGCCATGTATACGCTGAAGATGAGAAGTTTTTTCATGGTGATTTGGTAATAATTTTATATTTTCTCTCTTTAAGAACATTTTTATTTGATGCATGTTTGGGTTTTTATTCTGATACATGCATTTTGTCCAGACTCCGTTGTTCCCTATTTATGGGGAGTTTGCACGCACCGAAAGGATGGCGTTTGCTTATGAAAAAGATGATGCTGTAGTTGATATAGTAGTTGATGCATCAGTTGCAGAAATAGTTTTTGGACATGTTGACGCGACTTTGTTTGAGAGTTGTCGTGTTCGTAGAAGGGCATATGAAGCTAAGTTTTCAAACAGGGCTCTCGAGGTTGAGGTTGAAGATAATATACTCACCCCCACTAACATACTCAGGTAACCCTCACATCCGACACGATTTCTGAAGGTAATTAGTTGACCAACCCAAATTTCCCGTGGAAGACCCTAACCGGAGGTACGAGACTCGATAGAAGCATCGATGGTAAAATACAAAACATGACTCAAAACGGGGAGAGCGGATGCTTCACGACCCTTGCTAACATGCCTAGGTGTTTTGGTGGGGCGGATAACAGAGTCAGAACCATCAGGGGGTTTGAATTATGTAATGGCTATCCCGACAAGACAAGAATTCTGATTACATAAGAACAAGTCTTTCTCCTGCTATCTCGTTTGCATGTACAGTCATTTACATGTTCACGTTAAGGCATTCTGATTAGTTCGCTATCCTAAGCACAATAGCACTCAACACGGAAGCACTCAACAAGATTAATATGATACTCTTCGAGGACGATCGCCCTCGGGCCCAATTGCATATATGTATATATAACGTAAGCATAGAGACGATCTATGCCGTCCTTCGAGGGACAGCTGACCGGAGGGGCAAGAACCTCAC
Organism: Persicaria tinctoria; assembly: GCA_037127255.1. Taxonomy (NCBI): domain Eukaryota; kingdom Viridiplantae; phylum Streptophyta; class Magnoliopsida; order Caryophyllales; family Polygonaceae; genus Persicaria; species Persicaria tinctoria. Next base: position 49,681,595 of record JBANSL010000005.1, read on the forward strand.
GACCTCCTAACTCGACACTCCAACCTTCGTGGTGCTTCTTGGAGTCTTCTAGGCCCATCTGTAAATAAAAGCTAGTATTTTGCCTACCGTTCCCCGAGTTCTACATCCATAAGGAATGTCTATCGCTTTGGTCTCTACCCCCGAGATTGTTTCCCTTTTATTCATTTTAAGTTTAATTCCAATTAAGCTCATTTTGCCCTTTTAAAATATTTTTTAAAACCATTTGAAAACATTGGGCTATTTTCAAAACTATCTTCAACCTATCGTACTCGGATTGCAAAACCTCAGCTCTGATACCACCTTTGTAACGACTCGGGATTATGATTCCCGAGTTACGTTTCGAGGGATAAAACCCCTCGTTAGGATCTTGCGCTCCGAGTACAGGTTGAAGGTTTGAAACCGAAGATTTGTAGTTTAAAGCGGGATTTCGCACCCAAATCCGTAAGGTCCGTTGGAGACCCCGGGGTAAACCCATGTGCTTGTCCTAAGTCTACAATGCGGAAAATCCGTTTAGGCATGCAACCAACATAAGTGAAATTAAAGCAAAATACAATCCCAAAGGTGACACGGCAGAGCCGGGACAAAACAACGTAAAAGAGTATAAAAGAGAGGGAGTCTAGTGGTCTCTCGAGCTCTCAATCTAACGCCAAAAGTCTGAACCCGCCAAGCATCCATATAAGCAAAGATAGCGGCTATCGGTTACCTGAATCTAAAAAAAATGAGGGGCATCTGGGTCAATCATCAGGCCACTCATGCGCGTGTGTAAACACACTCTGAGAGGCATATAATGAGCATCCTATTCCTAAGATGAAATGCGTAATGCAAAGCGGGACTTAAACAGACAAGCATACGGATAATTAAGTGCGGACATAAATAAAGAGGCGCACAGTTACAAGAAATGCCAAATAGCATGTCCTTCTAGGATCCTAAAGAATCCTCTAGCAACTCCCTTCGAAGGGAAGTACCTTACCCACGGTGCAGGCAATCCCTACGTAAAGAGCCTACTAACTATGAAGGGAAGGCAAACAACGACACCCATACAAGGCCTAATCCTCTAAGAGTCCTATGGCGACTTATTACCAAAAAGCCTACCTCACCCATCAAGTGCAAACAACTTTCTATAATAAGCCCCACTAAGATGACAAGAATAGGAAAAAAAAAGTCACATCTAATAAACACCTATAACGGCCGTTTTCTAGCAAAGACATATAGCAAGTCACATGGTTTCCATTTTAGATCATAAGCGTGATTCTAAGTCGTATGGTGCATGAACACTAGCCTACTATATAACACCCAGTGCATAGAGCGCCCATCATGAGTAAGTTCAAAGAACTTACCTGGAGAAGCGCAGAATCCAAGCAATACAACAATCAAGCAAGTCCAGGCAGATTAGAGCTCACCTAGAAGATAGGCAACATAATAAATCTAAGTCTAACTTACACAAAGCATATCAAACAACACACATAGGATTCACATAAAACATAACTAAGTTAACCATCCCATCATCAACAACATTTATGTCTCAATTCAATTTCTCATCTCGTTTCATCATCTCATATCGTATTCAACATATATAATCCGCCATCTCATCAGCTTAAGATAGCATCCATATCATACTTAGCCAAATTCGCATACTATCATTTTATACTCAATACTTTGCATACGAATATATATCATCATCATAATAATTAACTAACCTTTAATCTCTTATATAATTCACGACAAGTCATGCTATTAGTCACACATATCATGATGTTAGTCAAACGATTATTTTATCATGCTAGTTAGTCATCGAATAAGTTGGATTCCCAAGTTAGTCCTAAATCCATTTCAAAATTCAAATTAAATAGTTAAGAATTCCGACCCTTGAAAATACTTGCTAAAATCCCTTTTCTCAATTTATTTATTAAATCATTTTCCGAACATGAAATTCTTTTCCAAATTCTCTAAAATCCAAACTATTTTTATTTAATAAACCAACCCTTATAATTCTCCCAAAATAATATTTTATCTCTTAAAACCTCAAATAATATTGTATATATATAATCCTTTTAATTACGCTAATTAGTTAAATAAATAAACGAATAACCCAAACCGAACCGAACCGAACCCATAACAATCCCATCCCGTTTTAAGTATTAAACACATTTGTCAAATGAAGAGGGCCCACCAGGCCACGTCGGCTCCATCTTCCTCCGGATGTCAAATGAAGACATCGTGCCCGCCAAGCCTGCGCTCGCCGATTGCTCTCCCGCCTCTGCTAGCTCTTGCTCAACCCGCCTCTGCTCAACTCACCTCAAAACACTCGCTCGCATCCCCGCCCACTCACACAGCTCCCTCGCACTCGCCCAGGCCCGCGCTCACAGCCCTCGCCCTCTCGAACTTGCTCATCCTCGCACTCACGGAGCCGTGCCCATCCTCGCCGGAGCTCTCGAGCCCTCCCGACTCCCCGCATTCAACACTCACTCACTCGCCACTCGCCCACAACCCGACCCAAAGACAGAATTGAATTGAAACAAAGGAAGGAAAGGCGGAAGCTCACCAAGGTGTTCGCGACTTCGGAGCTCTCGATCGGAGTTCTGGGCGTCTTCGGAGGCTTGCGATGGCTCGTCGGACCTGCGTCAGACAGGAGTGAGTCTGATGATGAAGCTCGAGGATGCTTCCGATTGAAAACGGAGGAGAACGGCTTACCGGAAATCTCATTCGCGCTCAAACAAGGGAGGTGGCGCTTCGGTGGCTCGTCGACGGTGCTTGGCAGCTCCTGGGTGGCTTCGGTGGGGCACTGGATGTCGATGGAGGTGGCGGGATGGTGCTACAGCTGCTGGGCAGGAGGAAGGAGGTGGAAGAATGAGAGGTGGAAGAATGAGAGGATGGTGCTACAGCTGCTGGGCAGGAGAAGGAATGAGGTTGTGGTGGTGGTGACGGGCTGAGAACTTCAGCGATGGTGGTGGAGTTGGTGATGAAGTGAAGGCGACGGCGTGAGGGGGAGAGCAGAAGAGGGTGATGAGGTGAAAATGGTAAAGGAGGAATGGGAGCGGAAATGTGGATCAGAAATGGTGGTAGTCGGTGATGGCGGATGATGGTGATAGAGTGGTGATGGCGAGGGAGTGACTTGATGGTGATGAATGTTCCCGAATGACGGGGTATGGTGAGGTGAGGGAATGGGTGAAGATTGAGTGTTGAATGGGCTAATTAATACCCGTAAATAAATCCCGAATATGTGAATTTCGAATCCCGCAATTAGTTCTCTAATGTTAGTTTTCCCGACTCTCGCTCTCTTGATGGAAATTATTCGTCAAATTTTATATTCCGGTCGAAATCCTCTAAACGAGTTTTAAAACCGATTAAATTTCATTTTTAATTCTCTTTTTCGGAAAAATTAGGATTTGAAAATCCGAGCCTTTACAGTGACAATGATAATACAGTATCAATGTGGAGGTTAAATCTCTGAAACTGTTCATCACAAGCTCCTGATGATACACTCTCTACATTAAACTGGATGAAGAATAGAAATTAGTAAAAAAAAACAGACCCATTGTAATAATGACTAACAATGGAGTGTAATTGAAGGATAAAATTGTAAAAATATTACAGATTTGTTGATATTGACAAATAGTCTTGTTGGTGATTGAGCACTTTTATATTGTTCCTTGTGGTTGAGGATAACTGTCCATGCATCAATAATGACACTAGACAAGTGGGTTTCATCCTCAAGCGTACCCATGTCTGTTCTAACAACTTCAACAGACTTGTGCTTAAACAAAATTTCCCTGCAATGTCAATCATTTTTAAGATGGTTTAAATGAAAATATAATATTTTACTTGTAACTGAATATACATTAAGTAAATTAAGATTAAAATGAACTTACGTGCTGTGAGGTGTTTTCATTGCTAAATATGCTGAAACAGTGCGCTCAATTTCAGAGATAGGATCAGTAATGTCAACAACACGTGAGTAATATGGGCTTCTCAAAGATGCAGAAGGTTTATGTGCTCTCCTTGTAGCTGCTTCTCTCTTCATGTCATTAACTTGTTCTGCAGCATTTCCATCAACTGCGTTGACCTGTGGTGACCTCCTTGGTGGCAAGGCAGTAGTGGACATCCATTTTCTTTTACCTTCCAAAGGGTTCACTGGTGGAGTATCAGTTTTAAATTGAGTCGGTAGGGTAGTAGGAGTAGCTTCAACACCCTGTTGTATTGTAGACTGACCATGGCCGTCTAGGGGAGCCTGGGTTGCTTCATTGGCATTCTTGATTTCAACCGTTGTGTTCAGTGATGTCTCCTTCATCTTTCGTAAAAATACGATCATCTAGAAATATATCAAAGGAAAATTACCCGTCCCCTTTGATATTTGATTTTATTTTTTGCAAACAACTTTATCCAACTCTAGAAGATAACAGCACATAAAAAATAAGAATAAAAAATCAACAGTAAATATCAAAACATTGCTATACTGTACTAATATTAGATTGAATTGGTTTAAAAAATTCATATAAACCTCAACTGGGGGTGGCTGTTTTTCTGGATCAGCAGGGTGAGTAATGCCTTCATCGTTTTGTGCAGTAGTGTGCGGACAAGCTGTAGATGGTACGTCTTGATGGTGAGCAACAACTTGGCGAGCCTGGAATAAGCCACAACCAAAGCCTCCAGTACTTATATCATCAGTTTCTCGTTTGCGCAAGATTTTATAATTTATGCCAACGAAAACTGGGAAAGAACGAGTCATTCTTCTTAGTGATGTGCTTGTGAATAATTTCACCCTATCCATGTAAAACAACTGGCACACCAAGGGGATAAACATATATCAGTATAATGATGGAGCAGGGAATGCTGACATGAAGAATACTGTAGACATGTAGGTAAAATTAGGTGGGGCTGAAATTAAGTTAACATCAGAGCAAAGGTTTGAAAAAAATACTTACAACCAAGAATAATAGAGTCCATCTGAAATGGCCATTCATGTTCTTTTCCCATCTTTTCTTTGCATAAACCAAACTTTCCAACACAAGACCACACCAATTTAGGTCTTTCAGGTCACCCAATTCAGGAACTACTATTATTAAACTATGGTTAGCATGTCCGTTTCCTAGTGTATCAACCAAGATAGAGTCTAATATAACAATAAAGTTCAGAAGGAATTGATCACTACAATCAGTGTCAGCTATCAATTTTTCCATAACCATAGCTGTTGTTATATTATCCTGGACATCAAATGTGGTTTTCTACTCTTGCACAAGGCTGAAATTCTGTTTAGCTGATTTTCTTCCAACTAAAACCTTCCCCATTGGCAATCCCATTGTGATATGCACGTCTATTTATGCAATTTCAAGTTCTCCTCCATTACCCAACACCAAGCAACACATGTTAAGATCAAATTGATCCACTAACCAATATGAAAGAAGCAGTGGTATGGGTAACAATATCTAAGTTGAACAAAAATCCAAAGCCAATATCTTCAATCAATTTCTTTTGCTCGACATTCTTTTTTTTCAAGGATAACACCAGCAAGCGTGGGCTTGACCGTGATTTCAATGACGGGAGATTTTTTTGTCTAGTGTTCCTCTCGTTCCTCACAATCAGCTGCCTGTTTTTTGTGGTAGGTTGTATGTCTGTGGTATCTGTTTGCTCATCAGATGTTATGAGATGCACAGTTGGGTTTATATGTTGAACAACTGTCTCATTAGGTGAATGGTTTTCCAACCTTTCAATTTCAATGGTCTCCACAGCAACAGTGCTAACAGGAAGATCAGCCCCATGGCGAACTTCTCTCTTACTGTTTTTTCTAACAAGCGGTTGCGAATCTTTGGATTCAAGGGACCGACAACCCTCCCCTATTTCGTAGGCTTTACCAGACTCAGTATCAACAAACAGTTCATCCTTGAAAGGAGGTGAATCTCTAGATAAATCAACTACTGGAGGTTTAACTCCAGATCTTTTTTATCTCTTCGAATTTCTATTTGGAGTGTGTAGAACAGGTGAATCACTTACACTCTCCGGACGTTTACCTATAGAACGAACACTTACAATCAATTTCTACAAATACAGCGAGTAATGACATTCTAATATAAGGCAATTTATATTGTATAAAATTCAAAATTGAATGATAAATCCATCACATTAATTTCGAATTACAACGTGCAAGTAATTGAATTAGCAATGTTAGCTCTCGGGAAGCATGAATAACTGCTTGATCATAAACGTTCAAACGTGTTGAATAAGCACCATTTCCTGATTTTCGTGTAAACTAAACCCTAAACACAATCGTTCTAATTTAAACTATAATATATGGAATAGATGGAATCAAACCTTTCGGATCTGATGACATGTTGATTTATATGATTGATTTCTTCTCCACAAGCATAAAATCAAGCGGGCAGAAATCTCGCGAGAAAGAGAGACAGTAGATTTAGCTAGGGGTGGAGGGATGCAAACCAAACGAAGGTGATGGAGAACTTTTAGAACGAGAAAAGCGTTTTAGAGATTTACATTGGTTGCTTTTTTATATATTTTTAGAAAAATCGTTTTGTTTTTCTTTTTTTTTTTTGTATAAAATCGGAAATTGTGTATTTCTTTATTTATTTCTTATTATTTAACTTATTATTCCATACCTTAAATTTATTTTTTTTATAATATGATTCTTTACCCTTGAATAAAAAATGATTGCACAACATGGTTTATTGGTAGATATTTGCTCAAAAACATATTATATTTACTCAACAATAGTTTATATTTGCACAACATTGAACTGTAGTAGGGGAAACATTTGTTCAAAATCAATTTATGTTTGCTCAATAATAGTTTATACACACACAACATTTGACACTTGTGAATTTGTTAGCAACATGATCTTACTTTCTTTATTGATGTTTTCATAGTGGATTAATTGGTTATTGCTTAATATCGTTTTATTTTCGCTCATCAACAAGATAAAGTTGCACACCAGCGTATCATTGATGAAATCTTGCTCAACATCATCTTATTTTTGCTCAACGATGGTTTATATTTGCACAACAACAACACTTTGTTAACACCATGCTCTTACTTTTTTATTGATGTTTTCATAGTTGATCAATAGATTATTGCTCAAAATCGTCTTATTTTTGCTCATCAAATGGATAAAATTGCACAACATGGTATGATTAATGAAAACTTGCTCAACGTCATCTTATTTTTGCTCAACGATAGTTTATATACAGCACAACAGCAACACTTTGTTAGCAAATTGATCTTAATATCTTTGTTGATATTTTCATAGTTTCTCAATAGATTACTGCTCAACATCGTCTTATTTTTGCTCATCAAATGGATAAAATTACACAACATGGTATGATTAATGAGAACTTGCTCAACGTCATCTTATTTTTGCTCAACGATAGTTTATATACTGCACAATAGCAACACTTTGTTAGCAAATTGATCTTAATTTCTTTGTTGATATTTTCATAGTTTCTCAATGGATTATTGCTCAACATTGTCTTATTTTTGCTCATCAGTTGGATAAAATTGCACAACATCGTATGTTTAATGAGAACTTGCTCAACGTCATCTTATTTTTGCTCAACGATAGTTTATATACTGCACAACATCAACACTTTGTTAGCAAATTGATCTTAATTTGTTTGTTGATGTTTTCATAGTTGCTCAATAGATTATTGCTCAACATTGTCTTATTTTTGCTCATCAGTTGGATAAAATTGCACAACATCGTATGTTTAATGAGAACTTGCTCAACGTCATCTTATTTTTGCTCAACGATAGTTTATATATTGCACAACAGCAACACTTTGTTCGCAAATTGATCTTAATTTCTTTGTTGATGTTTTCAAAGTTGCTCAATAGATTATTGCTCAACATTGTCTTATTTTTGCCCATCAGTTGGATAAAATTGCACAACATCGTATGTTTAATGAGAACTTTCTCAACATCATCTTATTTTTGCTCAACGATAGTTTATATATTGCACAAGAGCAACACTTTGCTCAACGATAGTTCATGTTATCAAAGTTGCTCAATAGATTATTGCTCAACATTGTGTTATTTTTGTCCATCAATTGGATAAAATTGCACAATTGTTTTTTGAGTGGACAACAGTGATATAAATTTCAAATTTCATGAGCACTAATGACAAAAAAATGGTGCTGACATAAATGTAAAAGAGTATACAAACTTGTATTATTACATTTTAAAATCTAAAATTTTATTCTATATTATTGAACTAATGTTTATTTTGAAACATAAATGTCATTCACCATGTCTAAACTGTATTTTTCCTAAAATTACTTTTATATAATATTGATGACAGAAATTGTGATGACAACCTTATTTCGAATGCTTCAACCTCCTCTTGAACTCTCCCAATGAAAGCTTTCTATTTGAAGGTGGTCTTCCTGCTCTCTTTCTTACTACTGGGGGGTAACATTTGATAGATTTTATCACATCAGGGATGTTCCCTTCATCCTCTACCAACACTGGATATATTGTTTCTGCATATGCCAAACGCCAAGCATCATTGGTGCAAAAATTTCCAACAAAATCAGACACATTTGCCTTTATGTGTGTAATGGCTGCTAGAGCATGTACACATGGTATTTTCTCGACATCAAATACTCTGCACGTATATGTCATCGCTGATAGATCAACTATAGCTACAGCTCCGTGACCTTTGATCTCAAATTGGGATGCATTCATCATTTCTACTTTAAATAACCCAACTTGCTCCTGTAATTTCCCTTGAAATGCTAGCATGTCTATTAGAGACAAACATCAAGTCATTTGATGGAGGCACAACCTGCAGCAGCCGATACATAAACCATTCCCAAGAGTTGTTGTTTTCGGAGTCAACAATACCAAAGGCAAGTGGAAAAATATGTCTATTTGCATCTTGTGCAACTGCTCCAAGCAAAGTGCATCTGCATTGCCCAGTTAGGAATGTGCCATCAATAACAACAACCTGGTAAACAAAGTAATGAAATTACTTTTGTTATAGAATTTAAGAAAATCAATGACAATAGAATTTATGCTGACACTGATTAAGATATACCTTTTTTTTAAAGGGGGGATGCTCTGATGAACTGCCCAAAGGAGAGGAACAAGTACTGAAACCTATCTTCTTTGTCTTTTGAAAATAATGCTATAGTCCCATTGTTTCTCTCCATCAGCATATGACAAAATGATGGTAAATCTGCAAATTCTTGAGCAATTTTTGATGATTTCGATGCTCTCTAGTACGTATTTTGCATCTTCTTTTCTGTTCTCATCTTATCCATGATCTGTGCTGGTTTGTATCCAGCGTCAACACTGTGTAATTATATTCAAATTAGAATAAATAATATGTTAAAAAGCAAGATTAAAAATAAATACTACCTCTTACAAAATTTCCTCACCTTGATTCAATCATGCTTGCAACCATAGAAGATGAAGGCTATTTGAAGTGTTTTGTTCTGAAATCCCATGTACAGGTGTGCATGTCAACATATAGTATAACCTCATGCCAAGTTGGACCAAATGTTTTGAGATGCACTTTCCATTTGCAGTTAGGATCTACACAATGCACCCTATAATACTTTGCATCTGATTTTGCCACTCGAAAACCAAATGTCTCTATTATTGACAAGATTCCCAAAGCATTCTTGACTGCTTTCCTTGAATCAAAGCTCTTTCCCACACACATCAAGTTTTATGAATTCAGATTAGTCACAGTAGAACTATCAGCATCCCAATCTTCTAGTGTAATGTCTCTCATGTGTGTTGTAGAATAGAATGTTCTCCATATTTCATTTGCAGAATCTTCATCACTTGCAGTATCACTGTTTATGGAATACATGTCATCTCCAGTATCGTCTAACAATACAACCTTCATCCTTGTGTCAGCGATCAATGCCATGATATCCCCCCCCCCCGGAGGCGATATCAGTTATATTTGGATTGTATATCACCAACTGTAAACTGTCAGCCGAGAATGCCTGTTCATCTTTCTTTTCACTATCTGCTTTAATGCTGACACACAACTCAATAGCAAATTTAACATCTTGTAGTTCAGACAACCTTGAAACATCTTTCAAATCAGCATCACATTCAACATTAAGCGGAGCTCTCAAGAGTTTGAAAGGGTATAAATGATTGAATTCTAATTCAAACGCACTGTCTATATTGAATCTGTTGTGCACTTTTTCATTTAAACCTTGTAGTGTTATGGAGTCATCAATCATAAACACCTTTGAAGTAGTGTCTCCAACAAAGGTTGGACTTGAATCATCAGATAACCATTTCACACCATATACAACTGTAATAATATGGGTTGCCATTGTAATCTGCAGAGTCTGAATTTAAGAGGATAAATACATTGTACTTTGAACAAACACAATCTGATTGAAATGATGACATGAGCAATCAAAGTGTAATGATGACACGAGCAATGAAAGTACAATAAGGAAGAGGGAATTTAAATATATTGTGAAATGCAATATTGGATACAACAGTGAGGAATTCATATCATCTAATCAATCATATGAATATAATACAACATTTATGAACACAATGCAAAATTTCTATGACTTAAGTGCAGTGCTGACATGGCTCAATCAAAGTGCAATAAGGAAGTGTAGTGATGACATGAGCAATTAAATTCTAACAAGGAATGGATACTTCAATATTGAACCTTTGGTGCAAATTTTCGATCATTAAATCAACTAGATGAATAGAATACACCTGTTATCAATAAAAATCCTACAAAATTTGCACCTACAGTGCAAATTTTCTATGAGTCAAATGCAGTGCTGAAAAGAAAACATTCAAAGTGCAATAGGCAAAGGATATATCATTATATTGTCAAATGCAAACAATGGACTTGCACCTCCCGTGTAAATTTTCTATGAGTCTAGTGCAGTGCTGACATGGCTCAAATCAATGTGTAATGAAGAAGTGTAGTGATGACATGAGCATTTAAAGTCTAATAAGGAATGGATACTTCAATATTGAACCTTTGGTGCAAATTTTCGGTCATTAAATCAACTAGATGAATAGAATACACCTGTTATCAATAAAAATCCTACAAAATTTGCACCTACGGTACAAATTTTCTATGAGTCAAATGCAGTGCTGAAAAGAAAACATTCAAAGTGTAATAAGCAAAGGATAGATCATTATATTGTCAAATGCAAACAATGGACTTGCACCTCAATTGTAAATTCTCTATGAGTCTAGTGCAGTGCTGACATGCCTCAAATCAATGTGCAATGAGGAAGTGTAGTGATGACATGAGCATTTAAAGTCTAATAAAGAATGGATACTTCAATACTGAACCTTTGCTGCAAATTTTCGATCATTAAATCAAATAGATGAATATAATACACCTGTTATGAATAAAAATCCTACAAAATTTGCACCTACGGTGCAAATTTTTTATGAGCCAAATGCAGTGCTGACATGAAAACATTCAAAGTGGAATAAGCAGTGGATAGATCATTATATTGTTATATCATAGTGAAAATTATATAAAAGGTGCACTGCTGGTGGAAAATTTCTATGATTTAAGTATAGTGATTACTTGAACAATCATAGTGAAGTCACATTGTAAGCAATCATAGTGATGACTTGAGCAATGTAAAATATTAACAAGCATAAATAAGCATATAAACATACACAGATTCGATTGGAAACTTGAAAAATTACACATATATAGGAAAAAATGATTATAATCAGTAATTCAAGTTAAAAAATCAATCAAAATTTCCCCCAAGGCGCAAATTTTGATGCATTCTATAACATTAATCATTCGATTCTACTGTATTTGTGACTTCATAACCTTAATTGCTTGATGCATAAAAAACGAATCAAAATTTTCGTAAAGGCACAGATTTTGATGCATTCAATAACAGTAATGATTTGGTTCAACTATTGTTTCATATAGGTATAGCTTATATAAGCATAAACATGCATAGATTTGACGTAATCTATACCTGTAATCAATCGATTCAAAGCAGGAATCCAAAAATTGAAGGAAATTTGGCCCTTCGGCACAAATTGAAGCTGTAATCCAAAAATTGACTAAAATCTGCGCCGAAGGCGCAAATTTAATATGATTATGCAGCATAATTGAGAATCAACTTAGAATCTTCAAAATTAGAGCAAAATTTGCGTCTTTGGCCCAAATTTTCCATGAATCATGGTAGCGTTTGTTGTAAATTGTAATCGAATGCTTTGGTTACCTGATTCTGTAGAAGATACTTCGAAATCGATCGTTTTGATGATGTCGAAGAGATAATCGGTCGTAATACTCACAGTCGTCGTTGAGCAGTTCGGGAGGAAGAAAGAGAGAGCGTGCGGAGAGGGGGACCTGGAGGAGAGAGAAAGGCGCGTGGGATAGAGGGAGGAGACTTTTATTTAGGACATTTTACCAAATTGTCCCAAAACGCGGACATTTGGCAAATTAAGCCCATTTTGGTGGCTATTTTGCTAAATCGCCCTAATATAAATTATTCTCTAATTATATTACAATTATATAGATACGGCAATTGGGAGTTCCTAACATTATGTACTTGTATTAGATTTCCTTTTTATCTATTTTATTTTATTAGATTTCCTTTTTGACGGTAGAAAGTTTTGTGAGACGCACTCTCGCGCTGCCACGTAGGCAGATTCACTCACACGTCCCCACGTAGGCTTCAATCCATCGGTTTTAGTATATGTATATAGATTTGTGATAAAAAAAAAAGGAAAGCCCAATAATGAAAAAAAATTTGGAAAAAGTTGTGGAAAATCCGAAATATATGCCCCACTTTTTTTTTCTTTTGTTTTTTTTTTTATTATTATTTGTCTGGATTGTAATAATACTACCCTTAACTGTATACTTTTTTTTTCCCGTAAATAGAGAGCATCCAGTAATTGATTAAGTCAAAATCTGATTAAACTAAAACCCAATTCATCACACCGAATGAAGTTGATATTCAGTTAAATTGAAATTCGTCCGACCCGATTATCCCGAAATCCGATTAATCCAAAACTGGAATATGTCAACATCTGTTTCAATCTGAACCGGATCTTGTGTAATTCTGATTCAATCGAAACCCAACTCCACTAACCCGATTTTGTTGAAACCCAAATAAGTTGAAACCCGATTAATCCGAAACCCGATTTAACTTAAACAGTTTTTTCGATAATCTGATTTTATCCAGTCCAGTCAAAGCCCGAATTGACCCGACCCTATCCGATACAACCTGAATTTCAGCCAATCCGATATGAATTCAAGTTCGAAACAACCTGAAATCGAAACGTCCGAACGAGACCGATCTGACTTGCCCGATTGCCAGCTCTAGATAAAACCCCCACAATAGGTATAAAAACCGCTACAATAGGTATCTATTGTGGCGGTTCATTCTAAGCTATTGTAGCAGTTTTTGATCTCTAATGTAGCGGTTTTTGTTGACTAATTTTTTTTTTTAAACTGTTTTTAGTCCGGATTGTTTATACCCGAGGTAAAGAGTCCCTATTTTTATTAAAAAATATAGTAAAATGCACCCAATAAAAGAGACGTTCTACTAATTTTATAAATGATTGCAAAATCTTTTCTTTTTAAATGATACTATATATATAATTTAATAAATAATACAAAATTAAATATACAACCTATGAGCTTTTAATAATCTTCAAACCCTTCAAAATAGTACTTCAAGTACAACCATCCATCAGAGACCATTGTATTTGTTCGTGGCTAATGCCTAATATCTGGTAAAATTACAACAATATGAATCCATTTTAACAAAGCTCTAGAATCGAACAACATTAATTAGCACATGAAACTTGCCTTCTTCGGAGCCGGTTCAATGGATTAAACCGACTACAAATAATATGTCTACCAATTATATCCTAGTCAAAATTAAAGGAGATGGGTTTAATTTGAGGTATGTTCATGCGGGACCATCTTCTACCGCTCCACCTAACACACCTATCATTCTTGGAGAAGGACCAATGACTCGAGCTAGAGCTAAGAAGCTTCAGAGAGACTCATTCAACTTTGTGAGTCATGCTTTGTTCTCGAGCAAGGTTCAACTCCCCGAGCCTACATTGAAGACCTATATGTGCATAGGGATTCAAGATGAGGAGCCTCCTTAGTCATATGGGCTGCCGAATTACTTAAGTGATTGGGGCTCCAACATATTTCCGTTTTTAGTAACTTTCTTACTTAAGTTATTTTAGGAAACTTTAGGCCTATTTTATTAAATACTTTAAGTTATTAGATTTATCTTCTTTTATCTATTTTACTTAAGAAATCTGGCCCAGCAGCCTTTGTAAAGGCTATAAAAGCCGACTCCCCATCAGTTGAACAACTTGGAACATTATTGAATAGAATTGCTTTCTCAAAAACGTGTGAAACACATTGAGAGTTGTCGATTGAATAGATCAGCGCTCTTCAATTATCGAATTGGTATCTTGTCTCAGCTTGGTTTGCTTTATGTTCATCAACTTCGCAAGACATGGTGATCCTAGTATCCACAAGCCCCCTCATTGTGCCTGCAAGTTGTCTGCTTGGTTGTGTAGGGTTGTAAAGGCGGGTTATATAGTCATTGGTATTGGTTCCTACCTTCTACGGAAGCTTGGGTCTCTATCTTGTTTTATATATATCGCATCAGTCCTTATCAGGTCGTGTCCTTCCATTCTTGTTCCTTATTTTCGAGTCTTGTTTATTTCTTTAGAGTCTTGCTGCGTTCTTGATCGATTTTGCTTGTTTCTTGATCGATTCTTTATGTTTCTTTGTTGCGTCAGTTTGAGTTCTTGCATCCTTCTTTAGTTTTTTGCTTGTTGTCGAAGATCGGACCATCTCACGACTAACCCCGTATCAAATTGGTATCAGAGATTTGGTTTTCGACATCAAGATTGAGTCTTTTCTTTTCATAAACACAAAAACCCACAAAAGAGCCCTTTTGTTGTTTTGGTCTTTTACTTCTTGCATTCTTTATTGATTCTTGCACTAATCTTAAGTTTGTGATTGTTTGTGGTTGCATAGCCTAAACACAAAGCCTAGATAAGACCGTGGAGTCGACCAAAGGTGCACACAACCCCTTGTGAACACCTAAAGCTGGCAGCAGAATCTGTCCCCATAGTTGGTTGCCTTGGCCGAATCCATTCCACCACACAAACCCTAGTTTGTTGCTTTGTTCTATCTTTGGAACTTTTATTTATCTTATATCTATTCTATTTGCGTTGATCAAATCTGATTTTATTTGATAGATTATTCCATATTATCTATCATTTATCTTTATGTGGCTTAGATAGATCTTTTTACCTTATATATCCAAAGGTTGTTTATAAATATATCTTTAGGGCTACAAAATTTATCCATTCACCTTATTTTATCAGATTTCGAGTCCTTCTCTTTTGTTGTTAGTTTTCTTGCATTAGTTATAAAAAAAAAAGTCAGTTTTGAAAATTCAAAAAAAAAATTAGATTGAACTTGGACCTAGGATGATAAAATTCACTAGGGGCAAAAGTAAGTCAAAAAAAAAAGTTATTGATATCTAGTGCAAGAAAACCCCAAGGACACACTTTTTGCTGAATTCTACAGCTCTATATCGACAACCCTTTTATCAAACACATTACCTCCACAAAAAACACAAAATTCAAACCCTACCTTGCAACTACAACATCCTAACTTAAAGGTTTTCAATCAAAAGAGGTAAAATTCCATACTTTCCTTAGTTTTCTTTTATTTCTCTCTAATTTCAGCTTCTGTCGAGTTGCTGTTTGTGTTGTGTCGAGCACTTCTCCCCGAGATTGAGTGCTTATTGTTGACGTCGAGTGCTCCCTTGCTACTGCCGAGTACTCCTTAATCTATTTCGAGTTGATTCTTGCTGATTGTTGCTTGGATCGAGTTGTATTTGCTTGAGTCGAGTGATTTTGACCCCTGTTGAGTTCTCTCTTGAGTTTGTCGAGTACTACAACCCCTTGTTGAGTACTCTTGTGTGTTTGTTTCATTCATTCTCTTGATTCTATACTTTGATTATTAAGTTCTTTTGCTTGGTTGTTGATTTGCCCAAAGCGGATTGCCCTAGCTAGCGTGACATATCAATCAGAGAGAGAGTGTGAGCGAAACACAATTGTGAGCTGTGTATATTTTAACTAATCTTAACATAGTTCCTTGTTTCTTTTCTCTTTGTTACAATGTCTAATAATCAAGTTAACAATGAGAATCAACCAGACATTCTCATCCAATGCGTTATCAACCCATTTATCCTTCTCGAATCCACAGTTACCTTAAATAATCAATAAAAATGTGTAGATTCCGACTCCACCAACATAGAAAGCAAATATGCAAATTCGACTTAAATCATGCATGATATGCATCTTAACAAAGCTAAATGCAACCTATTATGCCTACCTAAATGCATGCTATCAGAGAACAACCCCAACAATGGAGGTAGCTCGAGTGCAACCGTGACACCAGAGCAATTCAATAATCTTACCAACACCTTGACATCCATATTGGATCGGTTGACAGCTTTGGAAGCTAGGCCGAGTGGCTCTACTACAGCTGGTGGTCAAGATAATCCTAGGCGTGACGAGCCGCCTCGCGATGAAAGGGAAGTCAATAATCCTAACCCTAATCTTAATCCTAATCTTAATGTCAATAATCCTATATTTGAAGAAAACAACTCTCCACGAGGTGGGAGAAATGAAAGGAATAACGAGTTTCTTCATGTGCATGGACAAGGACAATGAAGGGGAAGAGGACGTGGCTACCAAGATCAATTCTTTTACTCGGAGCAAGATGATGACTTCCAAGAAGAGGAGTATTGGGAGCGACGCCCGAGACGGAATCAAAGAGGAAATCAGAACCGACCACCTAGGTACAATGATGACGACGGCATAGGTAAGGTTAAGGTAAAGATTCCTCCTTTTGATGGTAAGACTGATCCAGATGCTTATATTGATTGGGAGATTAAAATGGAACAAATCTCGAACTGGCATAATTTCTCAGATACTAAGAAAGTACAACTAGCTTCCCTACAATTTCAAGGTTTTGCATTAATCTGGTGGGATAATCTAGTTAAGGAAAGAAGAAGAAACCTTGATGCACATATTGCTTCTTGGGAACAACTAAAGGTATTAATGAGAAATAGATTTGTACCTCAGCATTATGATAGAAAGCTTTTGCACGGATTAAAAAATCTAAAACAAGGTAGCAAAACTTTTGAGGAAACATTTAATCTTATGCAAGAAGCCATGGCTCGAGCAAATGTAGTAGAATCTCATGAGAAAATTAATATTAGATATCTTAGGATCTTGCATCCCGCTTTAGCTCATGAAATTGATTATTTTCCCTATACTACTCCTACTGAATTGTTACATCTAGCTATGAAAGTAGAAAAGGGACAACGCTACAAGAGTCAAGGTAATAAGATGTCGAGCGGCCAGCAGCAAGGGTGGCGCCAATCTCGGCCATAGCAGCCCTAAGGGCGCTCGGAAATGGGCTTTAGAGAGCGAGCTCAGCAGCCCCAAGGGAGAAGTGATAGCCGACAGCCCCAGCAGCCCCTCGACAAAGGAAAAGGTCCATGGAATGGACGTGAATCATCTGGGACATCTACTGGTCCCATAGGGAGTAATCCTAACCCTTTTACCCTTTGTTCTAGAGATATTGTATGCTTTAAATGTCAAGGTAGAGGTCATTATATGAAGGATTGCCCTAATAAGAAAACTCTCATGGTTAATCACTTAGGAGAATATGAATCTGAAAATTCTTGTGATGAACATGATGAGCATGCTAATGACAATGATCAGAATCTCAACCTTGTATGCTATGATAATGATGATGATGAGGTTGAATATGAACATGGAGAATCTTTGATAGTTATGAGAGTCTTAAGTGTTGTTCCTACACCTTGTGATGATAATCAAAGAGAAAACTTGTTTCATACTCGCTGCATAGTTAAAGGAAAGGTTGTTAATGTGATCATTGATGGATGTAGTTGTTGTAATTTAGCTAGTCAAAAAATGGTTGAGAAATTACATCTATCTACTGTCCAACACCCTAGGCCTTACAAATTGCATTGGATGAATGATTGTGGAAACTTGAAAGTAAATAGGCAAGTTAAAGTGCATATTAAACTAGGACATTATGAAGATGATGTTTTATGTGATATTGTGCCCATGCAAGCTTGTCATATTCTATTAGGTCGTCCTTGGCAATCTGATCGTAAGGTTATCCATGATGGGTTTACTAATAGATACTCCTTTACTTTTCAGGGAAATAATGTCATTCTGAAGCCCATGACGCCTACACAAGTGGCTGATGAGATTGAGAAGCGCAAGGTAAGTAAAGGTGAGTTAGATAAAAAAGCTCAGACGAGCCAAGTGGATCCCCAAACTCGGCCTAAGGGTGTGTTCTTGGCTGCCAAAAGCACATTCATAGACGAATTTGCGGATGGAGGAACCGTCCTTATGTGTCTTTGTAAGAGCTTGAACATGTTGAGTGAAGAGCTTAAAGCTTCTCTTCCATCAAACATTCTCGCTCTTCTTGAAGATTTTAAGGATGTGTTTCCCGATGACATACCAGCAGGTCTACCCCCTATTCGTGGAATTAAGCATCAAATTGATCCTATTCCGGGAGCTGAATTACCTAATAGACCCGCTTATCGTATGAATCTCACTGAGACCCAAGAGGTCCAAACCCAAGTCCAGGAACTTTTGGATAAGGGTTATATTCGAGTTAGCTTAAGTCCTAGTGCTGTACCTGTGTTATTAGTCCCTAAGAAAGATGGTTCATGGATAAGGGTTATATTCTATATTCTCTAAAATAGATCTTAGGAGTGGCTATCATCAAATTCGAATAAAAGAGGGTGATGAATGGAAAACAGCCTTTAAGACTAAGTTAGGCTTATATGAGTGGTTGGTTATGCCTTTTGGTTTAACTAATGCTCCTAGTACTTTTATGCGCTTAATGAATCATGTGCTTCGAGATTTCATTGGAAAATTTGTTGATATTTTGATTTATAGCAAGTCTTCTAATGAACATGAATCACATCTTAGAGAAGTACTTAAAACGCTGAGAATTGAACGCTTGTATGCTAATTTAAAGAAATGTGACCTATGTAATGAACAAGTGTCTTTTCTTGGATTTGTAGTGAGTTCAAGTGGACTGCGTGTCGATGAGGCTAAGATCAAGGCGATCCAAGATTGGCCAACACCCTCAAACATCAGCCATGTTCGCAGCTTCCAAGGATTGGCGAGCTTCTATAGGAGGTTCGTTCGTGACTTCAGCACTATTTCAGCCCCACTAACTGAGATTACAAAGAATAGAAGTGAGTTCAAATGGGATACAACTGAGGAGGAGGCGTTCAATATGCTTAAAGACAAGCTCACACACGCCCCATTACTAGCACTACCCGACTTCTCTCGACCATTTGAGGTAGAGTGTGATGCTGGCGGAGTTGAAATTGGTGGATTCTTATGCAGGGAGGTAGCCTATTGCTTTCTTTTCTGAAAAGTTGAAAGGAGCTTGTCTTAACTACTCTACCTATGATAAGGAATTATATGCTTTGTTTAGAGTACTTAAGACATGGTCTCACTATCTATGGCCTAGCGAGTTTATTCTTAGAACTGATCATGAATCATTGAAACACTTTAAAAGCCAAGATAAACTTGATAGGAGACATGGTAGATGGATGGAATTCATTGAAGCATTTCCTTACGTGATTAAGTATAAGAAAGGCAAATACAATGTGGTTGCTGATGCATTATCTAGAAGACATGTTCTTAACACTGATTTCAATTCTAATGCTTTAGTTCAAAGACATGCTCTTTTAAACGCTTTAGATTCTAGAGTCTTAGGTTTTGTTTACATAAAAGAATTGTATGATTCTGATTTGGATTTTAGTAATGCTTTTCGAAAATGCATGGAATCTGGTCCATTTGATGGTTTCTATATACATGATGGATTCTTTTTTCGAAAAGAACAAGTGTGCATTCCTAGATGTTCTCTGCGATTATTACTTGTTAGTGAAGCTTATAGTGGTGGATTAATGGGACATTTTGGTAGAGATAAAACATATCACACTCTGAAATCACACTTCTATTGGCCACATAGGCTTAGGGATGTAGACCATTGCCTTAAAAGATGCATAGATTGCATAAAAGCTAAAGCTAAGCTTATGCCCCATGGCCTTTATACACCACTGCCGACCCCCTCAACCCCTTGGGAAGATATATCCATGGATTTTATAGTCGGGTTGCCTAGAACTAAGAAGAGGAGGGATTCTATATTTGTGGTAGTGGATAGGTTCTCTAAAATGGCTCATTTCATTGCATGCCACAAAATTGATGATGCTACCAATGTTGCTAATCTATTCTTTAGAGAGGTAGTAAGATTACATGGTGTGCCGAAAACTATAATAAGTGATAGGGATGTGAAATTCTTAAGTCATTTTTGGCGAACTTTATGGAATAAATTGGGAACTAGATTGCTATTCTCTACTTCTAGCCACCCCCAAACTGATGGCCAAACTGAGGTGACTAATAGAACCCTTGCTACTTTCCTAAGAGCCATTATTAAGAAAAACTTAAAGCTTTGGGAAGAAACCTTACCTCATGTGGAATTTGCGTATAATAGAAACATGCATTCGACTACTAAACTCACTCCATTTGAATGTATGTATGGTGTTAATCCACTAACCCCTTTTGATCTTACTCCATATCCTATGAGAGACAAAGAATCATTTGAGGCAGGTAAGCATGTCGAGTTCATTAAGGAGTTGCATGAACGGACTCGTGAAAAGCTTAACCTGAAGGCTGAATACAATGCTAACAAGGCCAACAAGGGACGTCGCTTGGTCACATTTCAGCCTGGAGATCTTGTATGGGTGCACTTATAGAAGGAGCGGTTTCCAGAAGCACGGAAGAGCAAGCTAGCACCTCGTGGTGATGGACCATTTAGGGTGAAAAGGAGAGTGGGCGATAATGCCTACAACCTAGAGCTTCCTGGAGACATGGGCGTGAGCGCTACGTTCAACGTCGCCGATCTAATCCCTTACTTCGCTGTGGATGAAGACTTGGATTCGTGGTCGAATCATTTTCAATAAGGGGAGGTTGATGCGGGACCATCTTCTACAGCTCCACCTAACACACCTATCATTCTTAGAGAAGGACCAATGACTCGAGCTAGAGCTAAGAAGCTCTAGAGAGACTCATTCAACTTTGTGAGTCATGCTTTGTTCTCGAGCAAGGTTCAACTCCCTGAACCTACATTGAAGACCTATATGTGCATAGGGATTCAAGATGAGGAGCCTTCTTAGTCATATGGGCTGCCAAATTACTTAAGTGATTGGGGCTCCAACTTATTTCCGTTTTTAGTAACTTTCTTACTTAAGTTATTTTAGGAAACTTTAGGCCTATTTTATCAAATACTTTAAGTTATTAGATTTATCTTCTTTTATCTATGTTACTTAAGAAATCCGGCCCAGCAGCCTTTGTAAAGGCTATAAAAGCCGACTCCCCATCAGTTGAATTACTTGGAACATTATTGAATAGAATTGCTTTCTCAAAAACGTGTGAAACACATTGAGAGTTGCCGATTGAATAGAGCAGCGCTCTTCAATTGTCGAATTGGTATCTTGTCTCGGCTTGGTTTGCTTTGTGTTCATCAACTTCGCAAGACTTGGTGATCCTAGTATCTACAAGCCCCCTCCTTGTGCCTCCAAGTTGTCTGCTTGGTTGTGTAGGGTTGCAGAGGCGGGTTATATAGTCATTGGTATTGGTTCCTACCTTCAACGGAAGCCTGGGGTCTCTATCTTATTCTATATAGAACGCATCAGTCCTTATCAGGTCGTGTCTTTCCATTCTTGTTCCTTATTTTCGAGTCTTGTTTATTTCTTTAGAGTCTTGCTGCGTTCTTGATCGATTTTGCTTGTTTCTTGATCGATTCTTTATGTTTCTTTGCTGCGGCAGTTTGAGTTCTTGCATCTTTCTTTAGTTTCTTGCTTGTTGTCGAAGATCGGAACATCTCACGGCTAACCCCGTATCATATGTAACAGTGGAAATTAGAGGGTGAAACAACCAAGTTAAATGTGATACATTTACAACCTCCCATAACGGATGGAATTAAAGGCAAATAGCATCTCCGTATTATATATACATGTTGAAGCAGAAAGTGTGGGAGGCCTCCAATGTGACAAAGGGAGAACAAGTTTGGTCGGCGAAGGACAAGACTCCAACACCCATCATCTTGTAGCTGGAGGCCATAGCTCTTCACATCTTCACCAAAACAAAACAAAAAAAGGGTAGGAATATATACACAAATTAGGGAGTGATAGAGGAAAACGTTCCAAGTCAAATTTATGGTGTGGTTGTATTTGCTTTACAAGAGGAATAGACCAGTACGTCATTGCTGGATCGATGGCTTGCCGCCACAATTGATCGATCGGCGGAGTAAAGGTATAATTTCTTTCTCCTTTCCATGTCAACACCAATGCAGGTATAACCCGAGGTTTGTACGACAAGCTTGACATCTCCATCTCCCTCAAGCTTGGTGATGCACATCTCGCGCCCGTTTTCCTCCGGCCTTGATATCCACAGTCTCATTGCTCGACTACCCACAAGGCATCACAACGGTACATCTCTCGTAAGACAACAGAAGAAAAGGAGAGAAAAGAGAGCATAAAAAAAATAAAGAGTGGGCTACGAGGGACTTACCTATTGCGTACCCTTGCTATAGCAAAGAAACTCCGTCCACCACCACCTTGGAAATCAACATATATATTGCAGCAATTGGATGCCTAAAGCAAGTCCACATGGAGTTCACAAAACGGAGCTCCCTCGATGATCCCCACTAGCTGCACAAGGCATCCCCTGCTCTCCCACAACCTCAAAGGTCACCAATATGACGCCAAGAAGATCATCAAATGCAGCTCAAGGAGAGACATAATACATGGCCAGCAGGGCATCTTTCCGCAACTCTCGATCGGTCACCGATGGTCCCGACATGCCTGCGACCCAAGTTACCAAGCCTATGGTATGCCACCTACCACTGAAGGTCAACAAGTTCCTCTAAAGATTGGTCGAAGCGGCCTCGAACGCCCGACAAAAGGGAGTATGAAAATAGGCCCGAAATCATGCTTGTACGTAGGGAGAACAACTGCTCAGGAAGTCAAGTTACGGGCCATGGTACGAACAGCTAGATGTGTATCCAAGAACATGGTGAGTTGAGGACAAAGGCGGGATATGCAAGGAGGGTGCCGGAAGAAACGGAAGTGAAAACAGAGCTCAATGGTGACCTCAGCCGATGCCAGAGTTTGGCCTCTCGACCACATTTGAACAGTTCCTGCACAACATGGCATTTTTGCACGCTCCTCAAACACCTGATGATAATCCTTGCGTGCGTACGAATCAACTTTCCAATATTATGCCATGCCAACAACATCCTAAGGCCCACAAATCCCCCCGAGGCTCGATTGATGCAGCCTCGAACGCCATGCGAAGAGAGCAACAAAAGCAGGCGTGAAGTCGCAAACAAGGCAAAAAGCTGCCTAGCAACCAAATTGGAGGCATCATTATGATCGACCACATTTGAACAGTTTCTACGAATGCACTACCCAACAACCTAATTTGAGGCCTTATGACATTCAGCTCCGGGTTGATATAAACCAAATAAAACATGTGATCGATAGAGGACATTACAAGAAATATGCATGAACAAAAATCAACTAAAATGAAGCGTTGTAGAAGCAATGGCGAGGCTCCAAAGTTGGCATGTTGACACAGTTTCTGCAAGTTCTTTTGCAACGGTTTGGGTCTGCAACCTCGGTTTCACTTACATCGTGATCGAGATGATCTGAAACAAACGAAAATCATGTCAAATATGTAATGTCGCTTGATGCGTGGCTACGAGATCTTGATGGCTCGGGGTACGTTAACTATCAAGCTGATGACATTCATGACCCAACCATTACTAATGTCAACAAAAAGTTACAAGGTGCCGATACTTAAATTTGCTTACAAAAATATATGAAGGTCTCATACGACTTGTTTGTAAGCGCTCCGAGTTTCGACCATCTAAAAGATCTTCAAGTTTGGACCTTCAAGTTTGGCATTCGAAAGCAACAGGGATGGATCCTCGAGTTTGACCGACTATTTAAAAAAAGGCTACTCTTTAATGAGTATTGTTTCTCATATAGAGATTTGCCGGTTCGGTCAACCCAAACAAGGGACACAAAACTCGTCAAAATTAAGGAGTGCTTTCTGGAGATCAAATGGGTGCCAACACTAACAACAAACAAGACCGCGTCCCTCGTACAAGAGCATCCCACGATATCAAAGTCATTTTATATCGCCTATAATTGAAAGCGATTTCAAATGTTCAAATGAAATTGTTCGGAGGAACTACGAGTGATTTGATCCCTTCAAAAGGGTACGTAGGACATTCGATACAAAGTCAAAGCTCATCGAGTTCAATCGCCAAAACCAAATCAAATAAAGTTGTTCGCGTAGAACTACGTTAAGATTTGATGCTCTTTACGAGCTACGTAGGAAATCCGGTAAAAGCATGTGTATCTCGGATTCAATCACATACCCGAAAATCAAATGATGTTCCCCAAGAACTACGTCATGACTTGATGCTCTTGACGAGCTACGTAGGAAACTTGACCCGAGTCAAATTCTCATTGAGTTCAGTCGTTCTAAAAATCAAATTTCCCTCAAATCCAAAATGTCCCCTCGAACTCAATACAAAGCTTTCGCTCGTTGAATTCAATCGTCCCAAAAACCAAATTTTCATCAAATCCAAAGTATCCACTCTTACTCGATACAAAGCTTTCGCCCGTCAAGTTTGGTCATACAAAGCTTTCGCTACGTAGGAAGCTCGATAGCAAGTGATACAACAATCGAGTTCAACCCCAAATTCCAAAAGAAGAGATAAAATGAAGTTGCTTCAAATGCCAAGGCGGAACTATGAAGACTTGATTCCGTCTCAAATGGATACCTAGCAATCTCAATACAAAACCAATATTCATTGAGTTCAGTCGCAATCCAAAGTTAAGGATCATACCCAATATCCCGACCTACGAAGGCTTTATGCTCTCAAACGAGCTACGTAGGAAACTCGACCTCAAGTCATACAAATGTCGAGTCCAACCACAAGTTCCAAAGCAAATTCATACCTTTGAACTACGAATGATTTGATTTCGTCATAACAGATACGTAGGAAACCCATATCTAGGTTCAATCACAAACCTCAAATAAAACAAATCAAACCCGATACTCTATCGAGTTGAAACCCACACATAGACCTAAACACATATACCCAAACACATAACCAAACTCAAATCAGACATCAAGTCTAAACCAAATCAAATCCAAACACCTTACCATATACTAAACCAGACACAAAGTCTAACCAAACCATCCCCAAATACAGAAACCCTATATCTTCGAACTACGTTGGACTTGATCCTTCCCATGAAGGTACGTAGGCAACCCTCATCAACGGGTGCAGTCCAAACCACCAAAAACCCAAATCCTTGTCCTTTTAAAGTATCTATATAATTTGAGATTGTGAGGAAGTACAGATAAGGGTCGAACTTTATAAAGAAATTCAAATTAAAATGTGTTATGCGAGATTGTTCCTTTAACATTTTTTGTCTAACACACATGTCAGATTCCAGTAAGTTTCAACAATCCAGTAAGGAAACAACAGAGGCAATTGAATTGATTAATCATGCAGAAAAGTTGTGTTTATCAAAAACACAAGGGACCTGAACCACGTTCAGACACACCGAGGCTTACCTTCCCAGTACACCTTGCATCTTCATAAGGAATATTACGAACAAAAACTCTCCACATACCCAACTTTCTTGCCTCCATCAATATCATCATTCTTCCTCATATATTCATCAGTAACCTCATCCAAGAACATAAAGAAACAAACTGTTCTTTTGGCAGTTTCACTGATATTCTTGGGTTGTCGTAATACATCAAAATTTTCTGAAAGAAAATGCATTTCAATAAATTACGAAGACACCAAAACAAGTGCAAAGATCAAGGATGAGCTTTGAGACAAAGTAGTACCAAATATTTTCAATGCAATAACAATTCCACGCCACTGATCCATGTCATAAAGATCATAATCTTCAATGTCATATCCAGTCCCTCCGCCAACTCCAGTTCCTTTGACAAATATGAAAAATAAGAAATCAAGTTATAGAGAACATAATGACAAGGAACAATTTGGTGTAAAGCTGAGAGCTGCCACTTTCTTGAACTCAAGAGTGCATATTAGATTGCACCAAAAATAGTGTATACTACATCAGCCAAAATGTAGAGTTTTGAAGAACAGACAAGTTAGAAAGCCTAATTCATGAACCTTACCCACAAGGCAGTCATATATTGACTCTCTTATGTCATATGAATCATCTCTATGCTTCAATGAAGGGTATCCACCAAATTCAGGTCCTCCAAACTTTTTGGATGGATTTGGATATATAGGTCAAAATTTTCAGACACTAGTACAAATATAGGGGGTGGAGCACGGCAAATTGGGTACGGTTTTTTACAAGCGTGCTTGTTTTTTTATTTTAAGAACGATTTTATATTAAAAGTGTGTTCCCAACCCCAAATTCACTATAAGCAACACGCTTTTCCATAAGACCGTTCTCGTTTATTTTAAAAAAAATATTTAGACCGCTTTTCGTGTAAAGCTTGCTTAAAAAAACTCAAAACAAACACGATTTAATTTTCAAAGTGTGTTCCCAAAACCAGATTTGACTAAAACAAACACGCTTTGCTATAAAACCTTTCTCTTTTATTTATAATAAAATATTTATCCCGGTTTTCGTGTAAAGCGTGCTTAAAAAAATTACAATGAACACGGTTTAATTCTCAAAGTGTATTCCCAAAATCAAATTTAACTAAAACAAACACACTTTCATATAAAGTCGTTCTCGTTTATTTCTAAAAACTATTAAGCTCGGTTTTTGTGTGAAGCGTGCTTAAAAATAAATTAAAACGAACACAATGTCATTTTACAAGTGTTCCCAAAAGAAACTTTAACTAAAATTAACATGCTTTTCTAAAGAACCGTTCTCGTTTGTTTCTAAAGGATTAATTAGCTCGGTTTTCATGTAAAGCGTGCTTAAAAAAATTAAAACGAACACGGTTTTATAATAAAAGTGTTTTCCCAAAACCAAATTTAACTAGAGGGAACACATTTTCTTATAAAGCGTTCTCCTTTATTTTTATAAACCGTTCTCGAAATTTATATATATATATATATATATATATATATATATATATATATATATATATATATATATATATATATATTTCATAACTCAGGTGGATAAGTGTTCTCGTTTAGGAATTAGATTAAGTAAATGCACAAAGTAACAACAAAATTTCGTAGCTCAGGTGGCAGGCGTGTGATTGTGATGTGGACGAATTCAGTAGGAGGGTGCAAGAGGTCTAGGGTTCGACTCTTGGTTCGAGAGCTAAGGTATTGGATTGGATAAGTGTTGATATGGGGATATGTATATAAAAGAGTACACTTTTTTTTTATTTAAAGTGTGCTTATTATTAAGCACGGATTGAAAAAAAGTGCGCTAAAACGTTGTTTTTAGAACACTTCAATTGAAGCGTTCTTATAATTCAAGCACACTCCAATTGAAGCGTTCTTATAATTTGAGCAGAACGGATATTCCCCGATTGCAATTTTAAGAACGCTTTAACATAAAACCGTGCTTAAAATATGGGATCACGGTTAAATACTAAACGTGCTGGTTTGGGAGCGCACTCACTATAAACACAGCACGAGAAGTACGCTTCCATAAGGAAAAAAAGCGTGCTCTGGTCCCCCCTTTTGTACTAGTGAGAACAGGAGCAAATGATGGATCATTTGGCATCCGAGAGATGTCTTCTTCCACAGGTAAATAGCAAATTGGGCACGCTAAATAGGCAGATGAACAAGCAATAGATTTTCGATATTCGATACCCATAATAATCTGAAAAGAATTCGAGAAAGGACGATTAGATCATAAAACATGGTAATGTTGAAGAAGAAAAAATAAATAGTATTACAGTCAACGACAATAGATAAGATCATGTACTCGATAAATAGACAAATAGATAGTATTTCGTCATTCCATCAGCTGTAAAGAAAGAAAAAATACCATATAATAGTTTTGCATTGTTCCTCCTCTTTGGTAGAAGCATGCAGCTGCAAATGCAAGATCCTCTGAGGTTCTATAAGGAATGGGATCGCCGAATGAAGTAAACCTATGGCATAAACATCAAATAGTAAATAAGTAGAGTTGTGAATACTAACACCATGCTATTGAATAATAAAAATTGGGCATCCTCTCCTGTAATTACCATCCACTATCTCATCAAAAGATTCCACTTGCATTCATCTTGTAGAAAAAGATTCAGAGTCTATACTTAATATAAATCATAATATAGAAGAGCAAACAAATAGATTGGAAAATCAATATTGTTAAGCAAAACGTGTTTATCTAGAAATTGATAACCAAGCAATCCTCTTCTCTACTGAGGCTATGGACTCTATGTCCACGACAAACACTCTTGATCACATGCAAAGAGTCGATCAGCAAAGTAGATCTTGATATGTTAGAGTGCTCTAATCAACTTTTTCACATTCCCATAAATCCTAATTGATGAAGAGAAAACCGGTTATAAAGAAGAAAATCAACATCACAATTCAAAGTCGAAGGTGGTCATCAACATCACAGTTCAAAGTCCCACCAGTAGCAACTACCTAGCCACTTCAATTCTAAGAAATTTGGAAACTCCATTAAAAAATGTGAAACATAAAAAAGTGAACGTTCAATTAAAAAAATGTAAGAAAACACAAGAATTGGATACGGGAAAGTCCTTGCCTTGTTCAACGCTTCTACGGACCTTATTTAAATATGATTGCTTGTGAGTTTTCAACATTAATAGGGAAATTAGCATGTAAGGAGCGGCATTATCATAAAATGTAGTTGTCATACATTCAGCCCATCTATATGCGACAAAATGTGGTAGTTTCTACTAACAAAGAGAAACTCTTCGCAAAGTAGAGTTGTTTTAAGTGAAAAACACAACACTCTCTGGATAGTGATACTTGCTCAAATTTTGATTTCTATCTATAATTTTAACTAAGACATCAAGACATTACTAAACGGAAAATGTAGTCCAGCTAACTAACCACACAATTCATTAGTGAGGTATAAATATATAAATCAAGCTTCTTAGAATTACTACTATCCCAAATTCTCACAATTTAGAAATGAACCAGCCTAAAAAAAATAACCTCAGTTCAGGCCAATACTATTTCTTGATTAAAACTTTTACATGAATATCAACTCCCAAATTGAATGCTCCATACTTCTCTACTATTATTTTTATTTCAAGATCACATTTCAGTTCTTCACGAAGAAGCTTAGAGATAACAAAAGTAAATGCTTCATCTAGTATTTTTATTTCAAGATCACATTTCAGTTCTCGCACTTCTCATATAAACCACTTACAAATCCAACAACTTTGTCGGGTGTTGTGAGCTGAATCTGCCATGTTTTACAGTAACGGTTATATCATTTTTTGTATACATTTCACGCATTTGGGCTAGAATAGTACATAATCTATGTAGTTTATATTTATTCGCCAAATTATGAAATCTACACCAGTTTCTGTTTAAATTCGCAGAATTCGAGGCAATTTATAGCAATTTTGAGAAAAGGACGAAAAGCTCGGAAATCAACTACAGAAGTCCGGGGTCGAAAAGCAGCGGAACCAGGACAAATCAAGTTGGAAACTAGAATTACTCGATATCGATGAAATGTAGTCGATATCGACAAAGACGTTCGAGCAGTGGTGATCGAGTAAGGGCTGATCAAGGAAGCTGAAGACGAGGCAACCCGACTTCGAAGTTTTACTCGATATCGACAACGCCTTGATGCCATATCCGGAGTCGAGGAGCTGTGCCAAGTCGAGAAGCCGAAGACCTGGTGACACCGAGCAACAGTTACTCGATATCGACGAAAGTTGTCGATATCGACTAGATCTACACCACCTGTCCGAATCAGTATTGGGGAAGAGTACTCGACCAAGCCCAACAACGTAGAAGTCGACACAGCTTGTCGATATCGAGGACTTTTGTCGATGTCGAGGACCCCATCAAAACTTGTCCGAGCTTGATCGAGTACCAGCCACCCGACATACCCAACCAGAGAAGTCGACGACGCCAACCTTACTCGATATTGAGTAAATTACTCGATATCGAGGAAATCTTCCAGAGCCGCGTTATGCGGTGAACCTGTCCGTGTCGAGCTGTCTTTGCTTGGAGCCGAAGGAGTCCGATTCTATCCAATTCTATCCAAGTCCTATCAAGTTCTATCTATGGAGAGAAGATCTACCCACTCAAGAAGATATTTTGCTATTTTAGATATAATTTCCTTTATGGATTTAATTCCTTTATTGCATTTATTTATCTTTAAGTCTTTAGATATTTAGATATAGATATAGATATAGTTGTTCTTTCCTTCATTAGCGGGGTTTGAGCACTATAAATAAAGCCCTAGGGGCTGGATTTTAGTCATTCAATTTCAGAGACAATTAGTCACATAAAGAGAGAAGGAGAATAGGTTGTAAGTTTGAGTTTATTTAATGCAAGTTAGTTCTTTTTCATCAAAGATGTCTGCTATTGCGATGAGGAGCGAGTAGTCCACCCACTTCTAGGGTCGGGGTGAGCCCGACGGTAGCCATGTAAGGTGATGCGGTAAATGTACAATCTTTTTATGCAATTCGTCTTCTATCCCTATGAGCATGATTCTTTTGTGAGAGTTGAAGGTGATCCTTGTTTGTGTTATTGAAGCGAAAGTGATCTTAATGCAACTTGGGTTAATTATGTGAAAAGGGTTAGTCACAATTAGGGTTTATGTGAAAGCCTCTATATGCCTATTTGTTAATAACGAAAGTTATTTGATGGAAAGCATGATCTTTTATGCCTTTATGTGTTACTTTAAATGGTTATCGTTGTGGTATTGATGCCCTGGCTTTGGAAGTATTTTAGTTTATTGATTTATTTCACCAAAATCTGAGTTCTGAGTTCAAAAGTTTGCACCTTTAAAGTTAATGTCTTTGTCGATCTCGGGAGTTTTAGTCGATATCGAATAGCACTTAGTCGATATCAAGTAAGGGTTGTCGAGATCGAGTTTCTGTTGCTGAGTTTGCTTTCTGTCGTTGCTGTGCTTTGTTGATATCGAGTATATGTTGTCGATATCGAGTTAATTCTGTCTTTGCTTTTATTTTCTGCTTTACTTTGTTATTTTTGTCTTTCATTCTGTCTTTTTGTTTTTTTTTTTTTGTCTGTGAGATTTACAGCTACCTGAGATCCGCTGAAACGCTTCCTCGTGGATCGATCCTGACTTCCCACTACTGCATAGGGAGGGAGTCTTGTAATCATTTGCAAGGGACAAAATCTGGTTTGCTTTGATTTATTTATATTTTATTGCCATTCTAATCCCTGAAAATAACTATGAAATTCGCATTCCTTTCCTTATTGAAATCAACAATAATGCTTTCTTTGGTAGATTTAATGAATGCCCTTTTCAACATATTACAAACTTTACTGACATCTGTCGTACTCTTGCTGAAGGTACCACCTTGGAGTACATCTTGATGAAGGCCTTTCGTTGGTCCCTATCTGGTCCAGCATTGAAGTGGCTTGAAGGGCTGAAACCGCGATCCCTCACGACATGGGCTGAAGTAAAGCAGGAATTCCTTAACAAGTTCTTCCCTCCTGCCAAGACAGCACTCCTTCGCCAGAAGATCACAGCTTTCAAACAGAAGCTTAGGGAGCCGCTGGCAAAGGCCTGGGAACGCTATAAGGATCTGTTGCGATCATGCCCTACACAGAGGGTCCCAATCGCCACATGGGGGACCAAAGGTTCCAACAACCATAATGGAACCAAGGTGCCCCTAGGAACCCCGCACCCTACAGAGCTCTAGGACATCCGGAAAGGGACCAGAAAAGGGATGACCTGCAGACAGTCCTAGAGGAAATACGGAGAAATCATTCAGACACCAAGCAATCCTTCAACTCAGTCTACACTCAGATTCAAGGTGTCAACTCTAGGCTTGGGGAGATCGATATATGCCGGAAATCAGTTGATACACAGATTGGCGAGCTAGCAGCAGGAGTCCCCAGACAGTCAGGTTCTCTCCCTGGATCATCAAAACCAAATCCTAAGGGAAAGAACGGACACATCGCTGCTGTAAAACTCAGAAGCGACCATCAACTACAAGAGCCAGAGGTCAGAAAGCAGCAGGACGAAGGAGAACAGCAACTCGATATTGAACAGACCTTGGTCGATATCGATAAAAAGCAACTCGATATCGAGGAAGGTTTACTCAATATCGACGATAAAGTGGGCCAGCCTTCGTCTGCACAATACAACAACTCGACACCAAGGAAAGTAGTCAATATCGAGGAACAGCTGGTCGATATTGAGAAGACCCAAGCCGAGATCGAGAAAGTTGCGGCACCTCCGACATCTGTTCTGGCTCCGAATCAGAAAAAGAAGTTGCATTTCCCCACAAAATCTCCAAAGGACCCAACAGAGAAGAAGTTTCAGCGCTTCATCAAGATGCTTCAGAAGCTCAATGTCACCATACCCTTCACAGAAGCTCTTAATGAAATGCCATCCTATGTCAAGTTCCTTAAAGAGATTTTAAGCAAGAAGAGGTCAATGGATGAGATTACAGAAGAGTGCAACCATTTGGACATACTTGAGAAGAGGCCAGATCCAGGTAAGTTTGCTATAACCATTGGATTTGGTCCATATAAAATTAATGCTTTATGTGATCTTTGAGCTAGTGTGAGTATAATGTCTTTAACTATATGGTCCAAGATTAAGATAAGTGCCCTAGAGCCTGTGGATGCTAAGCTGTATATAACCAACAACATGGTGGTCATTCCAACAGGCATGGTAGACAATGTGCCAGTACAAGTAGGTAAATTTTTTATCCCTGCTGATTTCTTAGTTATTGATATGCCAGAGGACCCTGCTTGTCTAATTATTCTAGGAAGACCCTTCTTGGCGACGGTGGATGCCAACATAAGCGTGAGGAAAGGAGTGCTCACTTTCAACATCAGCGATGAGGTAATTGAGTATTCCTTTAATAAAACTGAAAGGCATACAGGTCCCATGGAAGAAGTAAAGTCTATATCAGTTGGCTACATTACTTGCGGGGAGCCTAAAGTAAGAAATATGACTCCTGGAGAGCTGGAAAAGAGGGATATGGAAGCCCATGTGGAGAAGATCATGGCCATCCTGAACGAAGAAACAGAGAATCCGCTCGACACAAACCAAGGTACGTCGATTTGGACTAATTATTTTTCTGATGCCTTGACAGGATGCAAGTATGGGGTCGAAGTCGGACAAAATTCCTCGACATCGAGTAATTTAGTCGATATCAACCAAAATCAGAAGCCTCTACCAGCACCAGCGTCGTCGAGCAGCCAAACTGAAGCCGAGCACTCCTCGATATCGAGTAAGGTACTCGATATCGACCAAAACCTGGCTGCATCGACTTCACCTTCCTCGACGCTGATTCCACAAGACGAGCAAAGGTCCTCGATATCGACAAAACTGGTCGATATCAACCAACATCTGGCTTCCCCGACTCCAGTATCCTCGAGCAGCAGCAGGCCACCAGAAGTTGAATACTCGTCGAGATCGAGTATTGTTCCTCGAGATCGACCAAATACAGTGGCTCCCGAATCCGTTTCTGCGAAGGTAAGCCAAGGTATGGATCTTTCTTCTCATATTTCCATTATAGATCTATCTATACACAGGAGAGGTTTGCCTTGGTATGTGCGCTTATGTAGGATTTCCAATGATGAGCCTAAAGAATATGAAGTCGGAGACAAGCTCTATGTGTCCAAATCAAAAGATCATTGGTTTCCTAACAAATTCAACAAGAAGAGGATAGGGCCTTTCGTGGTGAACAAGATCCATGCTGGAGGATTGCAGCTGATGGACAAGAATGGAGTCATATTTGAAGCCCAAGCTACATGGGCCCTGCAGATGCCACCTTGAGCTTAATGGAGAAAGTCGGCCTAGCGACTATAAAATCTAGAGCTTGTACATAGACATTTATTTTTGGGACTTTTGGACATTGTTGCTTTTTGTTTGTTTTTGGTTTTTGAACTTTTGGTTTTTCTATTGTGGGTATATGTCTTCCATATTTTTCAGGTCTATGGATAGAATCAAGCTATACTCGGACTTGGCCTAGGCATATTATGAAGCCCTGCACACTTGTCTAGTGAGTTTCTTTCTTTACCCTTGTTTTTATAGAGTGAGGACACTGTAATATTTAAGTATGGGGTGGGGGAAGGGCTTACTTTGTGCATATTTTCCATATTTGACATTATGTGTGCATATTTAGAGTTTAAATTCTTGAATTGCTTATACATGGCTATTTTGGAATTCATTATTGATTTATGTGCTTACATGCATGTTTTCCAAAAGTTTGAAAAAATGACCCCCATTGAAAATTTTGATTAATGTCATGGAAGCTTTATGTTGAACTCGACGATGCAAAATTAGATTCATTAGAGATATAGCATGAAATTGCCTAGTAAAGGGAAGTCACAATGAAGTGCATTATTTTCTTGAAAACCATTAAAGGAGATAAAATTTGAAGTTGCTTTTGACATGTTGCATGATAAATGGATGGAGGAATTTATATTTCCATATAATGCTCATATTATTATATCCTAGCCTTACCTATGCTTATGCATCACAAAAGCCATATATATGCCTTATTTCAGTCATTGCTCCACATGTTCTAAATATTGCTCATTCTTTACCTTATTTCCTATCCGGGGATTATGTTGAGAATGATGTTACATTATGGAGATGTTATATGGTGTTTGTGTTGTTGTTGTTATCATTATTGGAGTTTGGCGGGAAAATGTTTGAAATATATGGAAAATTTAATGAGTGAAAGAAAATCCGGTCACCTCAGGAGATAAAGGTAGATCGACCCTGCCGGCGTTGAGATAAAAGTTCCGCAGGATGGGACACATTGTGAGGAGTCCAAAGCACTAAGTATCCGGGGCCATTCATGACACCCATGTTTGCGACTAGGGAGAAGGCAGTGCTGAGGATAGAGAGGTAAAAGCATTATTATTGATAAAAGCAATATGAAAGGTGATGAATCTAATGAAGAAGGAATGTGGTAATGAAAGTTTGGAAATACTCCATTTCCCCGGATCCTTAGCACCACATTGCCAATATTTTCCAACCTTTAGCCTTTTACCTATCTACTCCTTATTGAGCTTAAATTAAAGTCCTCTTGATTAGTAATGCTTTGTCACTTATGAATGTTTTTGCATAACCCTCCTTTTGTGAGTAGATGTTGCTTTTGTATATTTGCACATGCATGGATTTGTGACATTAGTACCTTTTCGAGGATGGTAATTAATTGCAGGGACATATGACAAGGAATCTAAGATGTTGAGAGTTTTGATTTCTTCCCCTGAATGACAAATAAAAGTATTGCTTGAGGACAAGCAAGCTTAAGTATGGGGTGTTTGTTGTGAGCTGAATCTGTCATGTTTTACAGTAACTTTTATATCGTTTTCTGCATACATTTCATGCATTTGGGCTAGAATAGTACAAAATCTATGTAGTTTATGTTTATTCGCCAAATTATGGAATCTACACCAGTTTCTGTTTAAATTCGCAGAATTCGAGGCAATTTACAACAGTTCTGAGAAAAGGACGAAAAGCTCGGAAATCAACTACAGAAGTCCGAGGTCGAAAAGCAGCGGAACCAGGACGAATCATGTTGGAAACCAGAATTACTCGATATCGATGAAATGTAGTCGATATCGACAAAGACGTCCGAGCAGTGGTGATCGAGTAAGGGCTGATCGAGGATGCTGAAGACGAGGCAACCCGACTTCGAAGTTTTATTCGATATCGAGTAAGCTACTCGATATCGACAATGCCTTGATGCCATATCCGGAGTCGAGGAGCTGTGCCAAGTCGAGAAGCCGAAGACCTGGAGACACCGAGGAACAGTTACTCGATATCGACGAAAGTTGTCGATATAGAAAAGATCTACACCACCTGTCTGAGTCAGTATCGGGGAAGAGTACTCGACCAAGCCCAACAACGCAGAAGTCGACATAGCTTGTTGATATCGAGGACTTTTATCGATATCGAGGACCCCATCAGCACTTGTCCGAGCTTGATCGAGTACCAGCCACTCGACATGCCCAACCAGAGAAGTCGACGATGCCAACCTTACTCGATATCGAGGAAATCTTCCAGAGCCGTGTTACGTGGTGAAGTTGTCCGTGTCGAGCTGTCTTTGCTTGGAGCCGAAAGAGTCCGATTCTATCCAAGTCCTATCAAGTTCTATCTATGGAGAGAAGATCTACCCACTCAAGAAGATATTTTGCTATTTTAGATATAATTTCCTTTATTGCATTTATTTATCTTTAAGCCTTTAGATATTTAGATATAGATATAGATATAGTTGTTCTTTCCTTGATTAGCGGGGTTTGAGCACTATAAATAAAGCCCTAAGGGCTAGATTTTAGTCATTCAATTTCAGAGACAATTAGTCACATAAAGAGAGAAGGAGAAGAGGTTGTAAGTTTGAGTTTATTTAATGCAAGTTAGTTCTTTTTCATCAAAGATGTCTGCTATTGCGATGGGAGCGAGTAGTCCACCCACTTCTAGGGTCGGGGTGAGCCCGACGGTAGCCATGTAAGGTGATGCGGTAAATGTACAAGGGTTAGTAACAATTAGGGTTTATGCGGAAGCCTCTATATGCCTATTTGTTAATAATGAAAGTTATTTGATGGAAAGCATGATCTTTTATGCCTTTATGTGTTACTTTGCATGGTTATCGTTGTGGTGTTGATGCCCTGGCTTTGGAAGTATTTTAGTTTATTGATTTATTTCACCAAAATCTGAGTTCAGAGTTCGAAAGTTTGCACCTTTAAAGTTTCTGTCTTTGTCGATCTCGGGGAGTTTTAGTCGATATCGAATAGCACTTAGTCAATATCGAGTAAGGGTTGTCGAGATTGAGTTTCTGTTGCTGAGTTTGCTTTCTGTCGTCGCTATGCTTTGTCGATATCGAGTATCTGTTATCGATATCGAGTTAATTCTGTCTTTGCTTTTATTTTCTGCTTTACTTTGTTATTTCTGTCTTTCTTTCTGTCTTTTTGTTTTTTTTTTTTGTCTGTGAGATTTACAGCTACCTAAGATCCGCTGACACGCTTCCTCGTGGATTGATCCTGACTTCCCACTACTGCATAGGGAAGGAGTCTTGTAATCATTTGCAAGGGACGAAATCTGGTTTGCTTTGATTTATTTATATTTTATTGCAAGTCTCGAATTTTCTTCTATCAACATCGGGATCTCTACCTGCTCACTCGTAAACCTCCTTAGCTTCATCCCTTTTATCCACAATCAATAGCGCGCCCATAGCAATGCCAAGTTAATCTGATTGTTGAGAGAGAGCTCATCAGAGCATAGAACGTCGTTTGTTTCTAAAATCAAGTTTACCTAGAATGAATTAAAAATGTGTGAAGCGTGCTTAAAAATGAACACGGTTTTTGTGTGAAGCATGCTTAAAAATGAATTAAAACGAACACGGTTTCATTTTACAAGTGTGTTCTCAAAACCAACTTTAACTAAAATCAACACGTTTTTCTATAAAACTGTTCGGTTTTCATGTAAAGTGTGCTTAAAAAAATTAATACCTAGCTCGGTTTTCATGTAAAGTGTGCTTAAAAAAATTAATACGAACACGGTTTTTTACTTATAATATACAGTGTCCCTACTGTAAAAACAAAACAACGGTAAAGGAAGGAACTCAACAAATAACGCGTTGTAGGGTCGAAATAGGGTTGCAGTAGATTGCCAAAAGTCGATATCGACCAATGGTAACTCGATATCGACTGCAATTCGTCAGATTCCAAGTGTGATCAGCTGGTCGAAATCTGGGGGCTTTGGTCGAAGTCGACCAACCCACTCAATATCGAGTAAGTTTGGTCGAAATCGACCTGCTTCGTCTTCTCTACTCTTGGTCGAAATTGCCTCAAGGGTCGATATCGAGTAGTGTTGCTCGATATCGATCAGGTTGCCTCAAAATTTCCACTCGATTCCAGTATTTTTGACCTGTAAAATTTGTTAGTTTCCGCACAAAAACAAGACTTTTCACATGAAGTATTCAAGACAAAAACCAAAACCCAAATCAAAACCAAAAGTTTTAAAGTCCTAAAAATTTTAAAAGTTTTATGTACATGCTTTAGATTTTAGAGTCGCTAGGCCGAATTCTCCGCTTGCGCTTAAGAACCCTTAATGTGGGCCCCTCTTGTGCCTGGCCCTTCTCCTGGATCATCTAGGTCCTGATTGTAGTATGCAAGCTTTGCTGATAGGCGGTTATCTGTATGGAATCCTTTGCCTTCCTTCATCTTCTTTTTGGTCCTTATTGTGCGCAGGTTAGCTCGCCACGGGGCCTTGTCTCCTCTAAAAATCTTATTTTTATTAATGGACGGAGGAGAGATATCGAGCTGCTCGGGTCGGTATCGAGTGCAGGGACCTCATACTTAGGCTTTTGGCGGGTTCAGAGCTCAGCTAAAGAGGTCGATATCGAGTGTGCGTGGTCGATATCGAGTTGGGTGGTCGCTATTGAGTTGGACCTGTCGATATCGATGAGCTCTCTAGTACTTTCCTCCTTTGTTGTCTGCTTGTCCTCGTGGTTGCCTATGCTCTTCACCTCTAGCCATGGAATTTCCTCCTTTGTAGGGCCAAAAGAGAAATCTAAGACCTCATTACCTATCGTGAAGGTGAGCAATCGCTTCTTGACGCTGATATTGGCATCTACATTAGCTAGGAAAGGTGTACCAAGAATAATAGGGCAACTAGGCTCTTCCGCACAATCTATAACAAGAAAATTAGCGAGGATGTAGAACTTACTAACCTGGACAGGGACATTATCGATCATACCTGCAGGGATTACCACTGTATTGTTTGCCATGTGCAGTTTGGCATCCATAGGCTCTATTGATCCTATCTTCACCTTTTTCCAGATGGATAAGGGCATGATGCTCACGCTTGCACCTAGATCACACAATGCCTCATATCTATATTGTCCAAATCCCACAGTAATAGAAAACATACCAGGGTTAGGTCTCTTCTCAAGGAAATCCATAATTTTGCAATCGCCGGTGATTTCTGAGATTGATCGCTTGTTGCTAAGGATCTCCTTGAGGAAATTGACGTATGCAGGCATCTTCTAAAGAGCTTTTGTAAAAGGAATTGAAATATTCAGTTCCTGAAGCATCTTAACAAAGCGTTTAAACTTACCTGCAGTGGGATCTTTCAGCGCCTTGGAAGGGAAAGGAAGCGTCTTCTTTGGTTTTGGAGCAGAATCAGCTATCGAAGGCGATGTAGAAGAGCCAATATCAGTTGAAGGCTGCTCGATATCGACCACATGTTGGTTGATGTCGACCTGTTGTTGGTCGATTTCGACTGTTGTGGTCGGTTTCGGGTTTTCTAGTGCGATTGGGTCAAAATCGACATGAGGGTGGTCGATATCGACCAGTAGTTGGTTGATATCGACCTAGTCTTCAGTGCCGTTGTTTGCTTCTCCGACCTTCGATTCGTGCAGTTCGCATCCACTCCTTAGCTTTACAGTCGGGACGTGTCCGGATTGCCCCTTAGGATTGGGATCTGTGTGCCCAGGGAGCTTTCTTGCTGGTCTTGGGATCTGTTGCGCGAGTTGACCCATTTGGGTCTCCATGTTCTTCTTCCATATATTCATCTCCCCAAGTCGTGTATTGAGGCCATGGACTTGAATCTCGATGGCGCTTGACGCTTGTAGATTGCTCCTCTTGTGCCTGATTTCTCCTCATCTCATCGATGATCATTTGTAGATCATCCTTTTGCTGGTCCCTTTCTGGATGCCCTGGAGCTCTATATGGTGGGGGGTTCCTAGGGGCACCTTGGTTCCACTGTGGTTGATGGAACCGATGGTTCCCCATATAGCGATTGGGACCCCCTGCGTAAGCTACCTCCTCTTGAGTTTCTGTCATCCTGACTTGCTCTGTATGTGGGCACTCTGGAGTGGTGTGCCGTTGTGAGCCACATTCAATGCAGGGTCGGTTGACAGAAAGAAACTTGACTTGCTTGAGGAGCTTGCGATTCTGATCTTTGTAGTACTGCTCATTGACATCTGGATCAATCTCCTTAAGAGGGGCATGGATGGGGCTGGCCTTGCATAGGTGTTTTCGTCGTAATTTGTAGGAGCCTCATATGTGTTTTCGAAGTTTGTGAGCCTTTCGATAGTATCTCATGCCTCTTCTGGTGTCTGCATTAGATACTCATATTGTGTGTATTGATTGATCCTTTCCTTGGCGGTCAGATCAAGAGAATTGTATAAAATCTCTTGAATCATGTATGGTGGTTGCCCATGAGTGGGGCAGGATCGCAACAGATCCTTGTACTGATCCCATGCTCGCGCTAGCGGTTCCCTAGGATTATGTTTGAACGCTGTAATCTTTTGTCTGAGGAGCGTTTTCTTGGCGGGAGGAAAGAACTTGTTGAGGAACGCATTCCTAACCTCTGCCCATGTCGCAACAGATCCTTGTACCGATCCCATGCTGATCCTACAAGAGACCAACGAAGAGCTTTCATTCATACATATTCAAGAGTAGCACATTCAGCAAGAGTTTGACACATGTCAGCAAAAGTAGTAATATGAGCGAGAGGGCATTCATTAAATCTCCCTTCAAAAGCATTATTTTTAATTTCATTAAGGAAGGGAGTGCGAATTTCAAAATTATTAGGAGGGAATAGAATAGCCGATTCAGGCACAACAAGAGTCGGGTGCATGTAGTCCTTAGCGGTGGTGGGATATAGGGCAAGCTCAGCCTCTGCCTGCCTCCTCAGTTCTGCTTCCTGCTCAGTGCGTGCTCTCTCAGCAGTGAGAACAGCATTGTTGGCTGCTAGTTCCCTCTGAAGCCTCTCAATCAGCTCAGCTTGTGTTTCTGTTGTCGCCATGATCCTTTTCAGTCTAGAATGGATGTGTATAAGACGTTCTGGGTCATCTAAGGCGTCAAACTCGGGTGGTTGACTAGAACGGCGCATACACTACAAAAAGAAAACTCAAGGAAAACGTGAGATCTAACTATCTAAGGCGCGAATGATTGCTTCCCCGGCAACGATGCCAATTTATTGTAAGAGGAAATCGAATTTAAAATATAATAATATAAATCAAACCAGATTCGTGCCCACCCTAATATTTACAAGGCTTCCTCCCGATGTAGCAACGGGAAGTAAGGATCGATCCTCGAGAAAGCGTGTCAGCGGATCTCAGGTAGCGGATAAATCTCATGTTGGATTTCAACTCAGAGAACTCACTCGATATCGACCTAGATTAGTCCATATCGACCAAATCCAGTCGATTTCTGGTTTATGTGAGAAAGGTAGTCGATTTCGACCTCTTTGCTCCATATCGACCAGTTAGCTCAATTTCAACCTGTACCTGTAGAAACTCAAACAAGCAGCGATCTTTCTGGATCGAGAATTAGAAGTTGATATTGACGAGTGTTGGTCGAAATCGAGTAAGTGCAGAAAACGAAACAAAAGCCAAAGTTCGTAGATTTTGAAATAAACAATGTAAAAGAAGACTTCCAAGACCGGGGCTTGCAACAACGATAACCAAACATGCATAAGGCAAGAATAAGGGGAATAATCATGCAATCACATCAAAGGATCAAGCTTTCGCCTTTTCCAACAATTAGACAACTCTTTCAAGAAACCGTAATTGTATCTACCAATTTTATGTTTATAATCCAAGTTGATAACCTGAATCTCTATTCAATAGGTAATAAACATATAAAAGACAGTGGATTATCAAAACACAATAAAAGTCGAATCTTTACCTCAAACAGGCATGGCTATCGCTGGGCTCACCCCAACCCTAGAAGTAGGTGGACTACTCGCTCTTCATCATAGCAAAAGACATCAATAATAAAAGAGAAATAACTACTTGCATTAATAAACTAAAATAGAGCTTACAACCGAACGAAGCCAATTTGCTCTCGCTCCCCGACTCCTCTCGGCCTCCACTCGATCTCTCTCTCTCTCTCTCTCTCTCCCCTACTCGCTATTGTCTCTCTCTAACTTGGAAAGAATAAAAAACTAGCCCCGTGATTTAATCCATGCTAGTCAAGGTAAGAAAACTATATCTAGACCTAAAGATATAAATTCTACTTGGAAATAAATAAATCTAATTTAGGTAAACAAGATAAATCCTAAAGGGGAATTAAATGTTCCACCCTTAGGATAGATAAAAAGATAAAATATCTAAAGTCTTCATGTGCAAGGAATCTTCTCTTGGAACATCTTCTCACTCGGAATTAGATAGACTCAGAATCGACCTCGTACTCGTCACTAGGGGTTGGTCGATATCGACCATAGTTGGTCGATATCGAGCAATCTCTTCAGCTCATTTGATCTCGGCTCCTGGAAGAATATCGAGTTGCTTGTTGGTCGATGTCGACCAAAACTGGTCGATATCGAGTTGTCTTCTTGTCTGCTGGTCAATTCGAGTCGATCTGGAGATTTTCGAACAAGATTAGGTCGATATCGACCACTCTTCATTTCTCAGCATTCTGCTCTGTTCTTGAAACACACTTTCCCGAGTCCTCGTTTGTATGATTGACGCATATGAGTATGCGTTGGAAAGCTCTTTTTTAGGGCTACAACTTTCATAAAGAAATCAGAACTCTGTTCAGAATGATGAATGGCAAAAAGTGGGCTTTTCTCCAGCTGCACCATCATTAGCTTCTTCATGAGTTTCCTTTAAGCTCCAAAATGCGTCCGATTCTGCGAAATATAAAAAAAACTAGTGTAGACTCCATAATTTGGGAAATAAGCATACACTACATAGGTTATGTACTATTCTAACCCAAATACAAGAAATGTATATAGAAATCGTTATAAAAGTCAATATAAAACATGGCACAAAACATGGACATTACATATTGACCTCCAAATTCTAGTTTTTTGCACTTCCCCACTTTATTAGATGTACCAAAACTACCCAAAAAGTTTCAGTCCTTTTGGAGCACTACAGATAACACTTGCTTCATTAACCCGAAATCGCCCAAATTAAATTAGGCCGTGTTGCAAATCTCACGCGGTAAGTGAATCGTATTGACCTCCACATTCTAGTTTTTTTTTTTTTTGCACTTTCCCACATTATTAGTTGCACAAAAGGTACCCAAAAAGTTTAAATCCTTTTGGAGCACTGGAGATGACACTTCCTTCATCAACCCGAAATCTCCCAAAATACAATAGGTCGTGTTGCAAATCTCATGGGGTAAGTTGATCGTATTGACCTCCAAATTCTAGTTTTTTTTTTTCAATTTCCAACATTATTAGATTTACCAAAGCTACCCACAAAGTTTTAGCCCTTTTGGAGCACTAGAGATCACACTTCCTTCATTAACCCGAAATCTCCAAAAATACATTAGGCGGTGTTGCAAACCTCACGGGGTAAGTGGATCGTATTGATCTTCACACTCTAGTTTTTTTGCACTTTCCCACATTATTAGATTTACCAAATCTACACAAAAACTTTCAGCACTTTTGAAAGACTAGAGATGACACTTCCTTGATCATTAACCCCAAATCGCAAAAAATACATTAGACCGTGATGCAAATCTCACGCGGTAAGTGGATTGTATTGACATCCAAATTCTATTTTTTGGCACTTTCCCGCGTTATTAGATGTACCAAATCGACCCACAAAGTTTCAGCACTTTTAGAGCATTAGAGATGACACTTCCATCATTAACCCTAAATCTCCAAAAATAAATTAGGTCGTGTTTCAAATCTCATGCGGTAACCAGATCGTATTGACGTCGAAATTCTAGTTTTTTTCACTTTACCACGTTATTAGATGTATCAAAGCTACTCACAAAGTTTCAGCTATTTTGGAGCACTAGAGATGACACTTCCTTCATTAACCTTAATTCGCCAAAATTACATTAGGTCATGTTGCTAATCTCACGCAGTAAGTGGATCGTATTGACCTCTAAATTCTAGTTTTTTTAAACTTTCCCACGTTATTAGATGTACCAAAGCTACCCAAAACGTTTCAGCCCTTTTAGAGCACTAGAGAAGACAGCTCATTCATTAACCCGAAATCGCCCAAAATAAATTAGGCCATGATGCAAATCTCACGCGGTAAGTGGATTGTATTGACCTCCAAATTCAAGTTTTTTTGCACTTTCCCACGTTCTTAAATGAACCAAAGCTTCCCACAAATTTTCAACCCTTGAAGCACTAGAGATTGCACTTCCTTCATTGACCCTAAATCGCCAAAAATACATTAGGCCGTGTTACCAATCTCACGCGGTAAGTGGATCGTATTGACCTCCAAATTATAGTTTTTTGCACTTTCCAACGAAAATAGATGTACCAAAGGTACCCATAAAGTTTCAGCCCTTAGGGAGCAATAGAGATGACACTTTCTTCATTCACCCGAAATCGCCCTAATTAAATTAGGCAGTGTTGCAAATCTCACGCGGTAAGTGAATCGTATTGACCTCCAAATTCTAGTTTTTTTTTTGCACTTTCCTACGTTATTAGATGTACCAAGGCTACCAAAAAACTTTCAATCAGTTTG
This sequence comes from Persicaria tinctoria, assembly GCA_037127255.1. Taxonomy (NCBI): domain Eukaryota; kingdom Viridiplantae; phylum Streptophyta; class Magnoliopsida; order Caryophyllales; family Polygonaceae; genus Persicaria; species Persicaria tinctoria. The sequence goes on from JBANSL010000005.1 coordinate 49,726,295, forward strand.
GAGCATTAGAGATAACATTTGCTTCATTAAACCGAAATCGCCCAAAATAAATTAGGTCGTGTTGCAAATCTCACGCGGTAAGTGAATCGTATTGACCTCCAAATTCTAGTTTTTTTCACTTTCCCACGTTATTAGATGTAGCAAAGCTACCCAAAAAGTTTTAGTCATTTTCCAGCATTAGAGATAACACTTGCTTCATTAACCCGAAATCGCCCAAAATAAATTAGGTCGTGTTGCAAATCTCACGCGGTAAGTGAATCGTATTGACCTCCAAATTCTAGTTTTTTTGCACTTTTCTACGTTATTAGATGTACCAAGGCTACCCAAAAAGTTTCAATCAGTTTGGAGCACTAGAGATAACATTTGCTTCATTAAATCGAAATCGCCCAAAATAAATTAGGTCGTGTTGCAAATCTCACGCGGTAAGTGAATCGTATAGACCTCCAAATTCTAGTTTTTTTACACTTTCCCACGTTATTAGATGTAGCAAAGCTACCCAAAAAGTTTTAGTCAATTTGGAGCACTAGAGATAACACTTGCTTCATTAACCCGAAATCGCCCAAAATAAATTAGGCCGTGTTGCAAACCTCACGGGGTAAGTGGATCGTATTGACCTCCAAATTATAGTTTTTTTTCACTTTCCCACGTTAATAGATGTTCCAAAGCTACCCACAAATTTTCAGCCCTTTTGAACCACTAGAGATGACACTTCCTTCATTAACCCTAAATCTTCAAAAATACATTAGGCCGCATTGCAAATCTCACGCGGTAAGTGCATCGTATTGACCTCTAAATTATTAATTTTTTTCACTTTCCCACGTTAATAGATAGGGCTGGAAAATGGTACATAAATTACCATACCAACGACGTACCAACCACAAATCCATTAGGTTGGTAACCACACTTGTGGTAACCAACATGGTGGTAACTATCTTGGTGGTAACCACATGAAGGTGGAACGGTAATGGTAATGAAATCCGAATACCCTAGTTACCATGGTTACCAAGTATATATATTAATTTTTTTATTTAATGTTTTATTGTTATTTACTTTAATTTTTAAGTTTTTAATTTATATTTTGTGTTTTGATTTTGACCTAAATTGATCTTTACTTTTTTTTTTTACTATAAACAATAGGAACATTTTGAATTTTTGAAAACTTTGAACTTCTTTTGTTTGAACTTGCAGGAACATTTTGAATTTTTGAACAATCGAACTTGGTTTGTTTCAAGGCTTTGAACTTGGTTATTTTGAATTGGTTTGTACTTTATGTTGTGAAGTTGATTTATTTGATCTTTTAATAGGTGGTAACCATATTATTTTTTGCAACCATATTTTTTCGTTCCAAAAACTTTGATGACTACCGGAAGATAGTAAAAAAATACAAACAGAATTACAACTTGGTAACCATGGTAATGTACCGATGGTAACCACAAGTGGTGGTTACCACATATGCGGTAACCACGACTTATGGTTGGTACGTGGTATGAAAATTTGCGTACCACCAGTTTAAGGTTGGTACGTGGTAATCACCCGTTTTTATGGTTACCATAAAATTCCAACCCTATTAATATATGTACCAAAGCTATCCATAAAGTTTCAGCCCTTTTGGAGCACTAGAGATGACATTTCCTTGATTAACCCGAAATCACCCAAAATAAATTAGGCCGTGTTGCAAATCTCACGCGGTAAGTGAATCGTATAGACCTCCAAATTCTCATTTTTTGCACTTTCCCACGTTATTAGATGTACCAAAGCAACCCAAAAAGTTTCAGTCCTTTGGAGCACTAGAAATAACACTTGCTTCATTAACCCGAAATCGCCCAAAATAAATTAGGCCGTGTTGCAAATCTCACACTGTAAGTGAATCGTATTGACCTCCAAATTGTAGCTTTTTTGCACTTTCCAACGTTATTAGATGTACCAAAGTTACCCAAAAGTTTCAGTCCTTTTGGAGCACTAGAGATAACACTTGCTTCATTAACTCGAAATCGCCCAAAATAAATTAGGATGTGTTGCAAATCTCACGCGGTAAGCGAATCGTATGTACCTCCAATTTCTAGTTTTTTTTTTCAATTTCCCACGATATTAGATGTACAAAAGCTACCGAAAAAGTTTAAGTCCTTTTGGAGCACTAGAGATGACACTTTCTTCATTTACCCGAAATCGCCCTAATTAAATTAGGCCGTGTTGCAAATCTCACGTGGTAACTGAATTGTATTGACCTCTAAATTCTCGTTTTTTTCACTTTCCCTCGTTATTACATGTACCAAAGCTACCCACAAAGTTTCAACCATTTTTGAGCACTAGAGATGATACTTCCTTTTTTAACCCGAAATCTCCCAAAATACATTATGCCGTGTTGCAAATCTCATGGGGTAAGTTCATCGTATTAACCTCGAAATTATATTTTTTTTTTGCAATTTCCCGCGTTATTAGATTTACCAAAGCTACCCACATAGTTTCAGCCCTTTTGGAGCACTAGAGATGACACGTCCTTCATTAATCCGAAATCTCCCAAAATACATTAGGTCGTGTTGCAAACCTAACGCGGTAAGTGTATTGTATTGACCTCCAAATTCTAGTTTTTTTTCACTTTCCCAAGTTGTTAGATGTACCAAAGCTACCCAAAAAGATTCATCTCTTTTGAAGTACTAGAGATGACACTTCCTTCATTAACCTCAAATCCTTGAAAATACATTAGGTCGTGTTGCAAATCTCACGCGGTAAGTGGATAGTATTAACCTCCAAATTCGAGTTCTTTTGCACATTCCCACGTTATTGGATCTACCAAAGCTACCCACAAGTTTTTAGCCCTTTTGTAGCACTAGAGATGACATTTTCTTCATTAACCCGAAATCGCCTAAAATAAGTTAGGTCGTGTTGCAAATCTCACGCGGTAAATAAATCGTATTGACCTCCAATTTCTAGTTTTTTTGTACTTTCCCACGTTATTATATGTATTAAAGCTAACAAAAAGTTTAAGTCCTTTTGAAGCACTAGAAATGACACTTCCTTCATTAACCCGAAATCTCCCAAAATACAATAGGCTGTGTTGCAAATCTCACGGGGTAACTGGATTGAATTGGCCACCAAATTCTAGTTTTTTTTTTTCACTTTCCCGTGTTATTAGATTTACCAAAGCTACCCATATAGTTTAAGCCTTTTTTGGAGCAATTGAGATGACACTTCATTCATTAACTCTAAATCCATTAAAATAAATAATGTTGTGTTGCAAATCTCACGGTTTAAGTAGATCGTATTGACCTCTAAATTCTAGTTTTTTTGCACTTTCCCGCGTTATTAGATTTACCAAAGCTACCCATATAGTTTTAGTCCTTTTGGAGTAATAGAGATGACACTTCCTTCATTAACTGTAAATCGCCTAAAATAAATTATGTCGTGTTTCAAATCTCACGGTTTAAGTGGATTTTATTAACCTCTAAATTCTAGTTGTTTTGCACTTTCCCACTTTATTAAATGTACCAAAGCTACCCACAAAGTTTCATCCCTTTGAGAGCACTAGAGATGACACTTCATTCATTAACTAGAAAATCGCCCAAAATAAATTAGGTCGTGTTGCAAATCTCACGGTTTAAGTGGATCGTATTGATCGACCTCTAAATTCTAGTTTTTTTTTTACTTTCCCTCGTTATTAGATGTACCAAAGCTACCCACAAAGTTTCAACCTTTTTTGAGCATTAGAGATGATACTTCCTTTTTTAACCCGAAATCTCCCAAAATACATTATGCCGTGTTGCAAATCTCACGGGGTAAGTTGATTGTATTGAACTCCAAATTCTAGTTTTTTTTTTGTAATTTCCCATTTTATTAGATTTACCAAAGCTACCCACAAAGTTTCAGCCCTTTTAGAGCACTGGAGACAACACTTTCTTCATTAACCCGAAATCTCCCAAAATGCATTAGGTCGTGTTGCAAACCTCACGGGGTAAGTGGATCGTATTGATCTTCGAATTCTTTTTTTTTTTTTTTGCGCTTTCTCGCGTAATTAGATGTACCAAAGCTACCCAAAATGTTTCAGCTCTTTAGGAGCACTAGAGATGTCACTTCTTTCATTAACCCGAAATCGCCCAAAATAAATTAGGCCATGTTGCAAATCTCACGAGGTAAATGGATTGTACTGACCTCCAAATTCTAGTTTTTTTGCACTTTCCCAAGTTGTTAGATGTACCAAAGCTACCCACAAAGTTTCAGCCCCTTCGGAACACTAAAGATGACACTTCCTTTATTAACCCGAAATCTCCCAAAATAAATTACATCGTGTTGCAAATCGCATGCGGTAAGTGGATCGTATTGACCTCCAAATTCTAGTTTTTTAGCACTTTTCCACGTTATTAGATTTACCAAAGCTACCCAAAAAGATTCAGCTCTTTTGAAGCATTAGATATGACACTTCCTTTAATAACCCCAAATCGCTCAAAATACATTAGGCCGTGTTGCAAAACTCACACGATAAGTGGATCGTATTGACCTCCAAATTCTAGTTTTTTTTTGCACATTTCCAAGTTATTAGACGTACCAAAGCTACCCACAAACTTTCAGCCCTAATCTACTCATAAATATTTAGCCCTTTTGGAGGACTAGAAATGACACTTCTTTCATTAACCTGAAATTGGCCAAAATATACAAGCAATGTTGAAAATCTCATGCGGTAAGCTGATCGTATTGTCCTTCAAATTACCATTATTTAGCATTTCCCCACCTTATTTGTGATATCAAAGCTACCCACAAATTTTCAGCCCGTTTGGATCACTAGAGATTGCACTTCCTTCATTAACCCGAAATCTCCCAAAAAATACAAGCCGTGTGGAAAATCTCACGCGGCAAACTAATCGTATTAGCCTCCAAACTCCCATTTTTTCGAATTTGCCCACCTTATTTGTGATACCAGAGCTACTTGCAAAGTTTCAGCCCTTTTGGAGCACTAGAGATTGTACTTCTTTCAATAACCCAAAATCGTCCAAAATACAAGTCGGGGCCGAATGGTCAAAAAATGAAATGTTATGAAACTCAGGATTTTTCAGCCAAATCATACAAAAATATCATATCAAACATATACGACGAATACTAGACCATTTTGAGCCCCCGGGATCGGGTTTCAGGTCATCAGCCACGTTAGGCAGTGTTGCAAATCTCATGTGCTAAGCTGATTGTATTGGCCTTCAAATTCCCATTTTATAGCGTTTCCCCACCTCTTTGGTGATACCAAATCTACCCAAAACGTTTCAGCCCTTTTGGAGCACTAGAGATGACACTTCCTTCATTAACCCGAAATCTCCCAAAAAATACAAGCCGTGTTGCAAATCTCACGTGGTAAGCTGATCGTATTAGCCTCCAAATTCCAATTTTTTTGCATTTCTCCACCTTGTTGGTGATACCAAAGATACCTAAAAAATTTCAGCACTTTTGGAGCACTAGAGACGACACTTTCTCCATTAGCCAAAAATCGGCAAAATACAAGTCGGTGTCGAATGGAGAAAAAATGAAATATTCCGAAACTCGGATTTTCTCGGTCAAATCATACGAAAATAAATTATGAAACATATACGACGAATACTAGACCATTTGGAGTTCCCAGGGTCGGGTTTCAGGGCGTCCGGCACGTTAGGCTTTGTTGCGAATCTCACGCGGTAAGCTGATCGTATTGACCTTCAAATTCCAATTTTTAAGCATTTCCCGACCTTATTGGTGATACCAAATATACTCACAAAGTTTCAGCCCTTTTGGAGGACTAGAAATGACCCATCCTTCATTAACCCGAAATCGGCCAAAATATACAAGCAATGTTGCAAATCCCATGCGGTAAGCTGATCGTATTGGCCTTCAAATTACCATTTTTTAGCATTTCCCCGCCTTACTAGTGATATCCAAGCTACCCACAAAGTTTTTGAGCCCTTTTGGACCACTAGATATTGCACTCCCTTCATTAACCCGAAATCTCCCAAAAAATACAAGCCGTGTTGCAAATCTCACGCGATAAGTTGATCGTATTAGCCTCCAAATTACCATTTTTTAGCATTTCTCCACCTTATTGGTGATACCAAAGCTACCGACAAAGTTTCGTCCCTTTTGGAGTTGATCTTAATGGCTATCAAATTCCAATTTTTAAGCATTTCCCCACCTTATTGGCGATTCCAAATCTACTCACAAAGTTTCAACACTTTTGAAAGATTAGAAAAGACACTTCCTTCATTAACCCGAATCGCCCAAAATTTACAAGCAGTGTTGCAAATCTCATGCGGTAACCTGATCGTATTGGTAAATTACCATTTTTTAGCATTTCCCCACCCTCTTAGTGATATCAAATCTGCCTACATAGTTTTAGCCCTTTTGGAGCACTAGAGATTGCACTTCCTTCATTAACCCGAAATCTCCTAAAAAATCGACCAAAATTCAAGTCGGGGTTAGAGATGACACTAGAGATTGCACTGCCTACATAGTTTTAGCCCTTTCTCCATCTTATTGGTGATACAAAAGCTACCTACAAAGTTTCTGCCCTTTTGGAGGATTAGAGATGACACTTCATTCTTTAACCCAAAATCGACCAAAATTCAAGTCGGGGTCAAATAGACAAAAAATGAAATATTCTGAAACTCGGATTTTCTTCGCAAAATCATACTAAAATACATTATGAAACATATACGAGGAATAATAGACCATTTGGAGTTCACGGGCGTCCGCCACGTTAGGCGGTGTTGCAAGTCACACACGGTAAGTTGATTGTATTGGCCTTCAAATTCTAATTTTTAAGCATTTCCCCACCTTATTGGTGATATGAAATCTACTTACAAAGTTTTAGTCCTTTTGGAGGACTAGGAATGACACTTCTTTCATTAACCCGAAATCGCCCAAAATATACAAGAAGTGATGCAAAATCCATGAAGTAAGCTGATCGTATTGGCCTTCAAATTACCATTTTTTAGCATTTCCCCGCCTTATTAGTGATATCCAAGCTACCCAGAAAGTTTCAGCCCTTTTGGAGCATTAGAGATGGCACTTCCTTCATTAACCCGAAATCTCCCAAAAAATACAAGTAGTGTTGCCAATCTCACGCGGTAAGTTGATCGTATTAGCCTCCAAATTCCCATTTTTTAGCATTTCTCCACCTTATTGGTGATATTAAACCTACCAATAAAGTTTCAGTCCTTTTGGAGAACTAGATATTACACTTCCTTTATTAACCCAAAATCACCCAAAATACAAGTCGGGGTCGAATGGTCAGAAAAACAAATGTTCCGAACCTCGGCTTTTTTCCTCAAAATGATAATCAAACACCATATGAAACATATAAGACAAATATTAGACATGTTGGAGCCTCCGGGGTCAGGTTTCAGGGCGTCCGCCACGTTACGCCGTGTTTTAAATGTCACGCAGTAAGCTGATCGTATTGGCCTTCAAATTCCCATTTTTTTAGCATTTTCCCACCTTATTGGCTATACCACATCTACTCACAAAGTTTGAGCACTTTGGAAGATTAGAAATGACACTTCCTTCTTTAACCCGAAATCACCCAAAATATACAAGCAAGGTTGCAAATCTCATGCGGTAAGCTGATCGTATTGGCCTTTAAATTACCATTATTTAGCATTTCCCCACCTTATTAGTGATATGAAAGCTACCAACAAACTTTCAGCCCATTTGGAGCACTAGAGATTACACTTACATCATTAACACAAAATCTCCCAAAAACACAAGTCGGGGCCGAATGGACAAAAAATGAAATATTCCGAAACACGGATTTTCTCAACCAAATCATACGAAATTACATTATGAAACATATACAATGAATACTAGACCATTTGAAGTTTCCAGGGTCGGGTTTCAGGGCTTCCGCCACGTTCGGCCATGTCGCAAATCTCACGCGGTAAGTTGATCGTATTGGCCTTCAAATTCCAATTTTTAAGCATTTTACCCACCTTAGTGGTTATACCGAATCTACTCACAAAGTTTCAGCCCTTTTGGAGGATTAGAAATGACACATCCTTCATTAACCCGAAATTGCCCAAAATATACAAGCAAGTTTGCAAATCCCATGCGGTAAGCTGATCGTATTAGCCTTTAAATTACCATTTTTTAGCATTTCCCCACCTTATTACTGATATCAAAGCTTCCCACAAAGTTTCGTCCCTTTTGGAGGACTAGAGATGACAGTTTCTTCATTAACCAACAATCGGCCAAAATACAAGTCAGGGCCGAATGGACAAAAAATGAAATATTCTGAAACTCAGAATTTCTTGGCCAAATCATATTAAAATACATTACGAAACATAGACGATGAATAATAGACCATTTGGAGTTCCCAGGGTCGGGTTTTAGGGCGTCCGCCACGTTAGGCGGTATTGGAAGTCACACGCGGTAAACTGATCGTATTTGCCTTCAAATTACAATTTTTAAGCATTTTCCCTCCTTGTTGATGATACCAAATCTACTCAGCAAGTTTAAGCCGTTTTGAAGGACTAGAAATGACACTTCGTCCTTTAACCCGAAATCGCCCAAAATATACAAGAAGTGTTGCAAATTCCATGCGGTAAGCTGATCGTATTGGCCTTCAAATTACCATTTTTTAGCATTTCCCCACCTTATTACTGATATCAAATCTGCCCACAAAAGTTGTATCCCTTTTGGAGCACTAGAGAATGTACTTCCTTCATTAACCCGAAATCTCCCAAAAAATACAAGCCGTGTTGCAAATCTCACGCAGTAAGCTGATCGTATTAGCCTCCAAATTCCCACTTTTTGTCATTTCTCCACTTTATTGGAGAAATTAAACCTACCTACAAAGTTTCATCCCTTTTGGAGCACTAGAGATGACACTTCCTTTATTAACCCAGAATCACACAAAATACAAGTCGGGGCCAAATGGTCAGAAAAACAAATGTTCCTTAACTTGGCTTTTTTCAGCCAAATGATACTCAAACACCATATGAAACATATACGACAAGTATTAGACCCGTTGGAGCAACCGGGGTCGGGTTTCAGGGCGTCCGCCATGTTACGCCGTGTTGCAAATGCCACGCAGTAATCTGATCGTATTGGCCTTCAAATCCCCATTTTTTAGCATTTCCCCACCTTATTGGTGATACCAAATCTACTCACAAAGTTTTAGCCCTTTTGGAGGACTAGAAATTACACTTCTTTCATTAACCCGAAATCGGTCAAAATATACAAGCAATGTTGAAAATCCCATGCGGTAAGCTAATCGTATTGGCCTTCAAATTACCATTATTTAGTATTTCCCGACCTTATTAGTGATATGAAAGCTACCCACAGGCTTTCAGCCCATTTGGAGCACTAGAGATTGCACTTACTTAATTAACCCAAAATCTCCCAAAAAATACAAGTCAGGGGGGCGAATGAACAAAAAATGAAATATTCCGCAACTCGGATTATCTCTCCTAAATCATACGAAATTACATCATGAAACATTTACAACGAATGCTAGAAAATTTGGAGTTCCGGGGGTCGGGTTTCAGGGCGTTCGCCACGTTAAGCCTTATCGCAAATCTCACGCGATAATTTGATCGTATTGGCCTTCAAATTCCAATTTTTAAGTATTTCCCCACCTTATTGGTGATACCAAATCTACTCAGAAAGTTTCATCAATTTTAGAGGATTAAAAATGACACTTCCTTCATTAATCCGAAATCTCCCAAAATATACTAGCAAGGTTGCAAATCCATGTGGTAAGCTAATCGTATTGGCCTTCAAATTACCATTTTTTAGCATTTCCCCACCTTATTAGTGATGTAAAAGCTACCCACAATGTTTGAGCCCATTTGGAACACTAGAGATTGCACTTCGTTTATTAACCCGAAATCTTCCAAAAAATACAAGCCGTGTCGCAAATCTCACGCGTTAAGCTGATTGTATTAGCCTCCAAATACCCATTTTTTTATCATTTCTCCACCTTGGTTGTGATACCAAAGCTACCTACAAGGTTTCAGCACTTTTGGAGCAATAGAGACGACCCTTCCTTCATTAACCAAAAATCGGCGAAAATAAAAGTCGGGGCCGAATGGACAAAAAAAGAAATATTCCGAAACTCGGATTTTCTCGGCCAAATCATAAGAAAATACATTATGAAACATATACGATAAATACTAGACCATTTGGAGTTCCCTGGGTCGGGTTTCAGGGCGTCTGCCACGTTAGGCCTTGTAGCAAATCTCACGCAGTAAGCTGATCGTATTGGCCTTCAAATTCCAATTTTTAAGCATTTTACCCACCATATTGGTAATCAAATCTACTCACAAAGTTTCTGCCCTTTTGGAGGACTAGAAATGACACATCCTTCATTAACCCGAAATGGCCCAAAATATACAAGCAAGTTTGCAAATCCCATGCGGTAAGCTGATCGTATTGGCCTTCAAATTACCATTTTTTAGCATTTCCTCACCTTATTAGTGATATCAAAGCTACCCACAAAGTTTCGTCCCTTTTAAAGGACTAGAGATGACACTTTCTTCATTAACCAACAATCGACCAAAATACAAGTCAGGGCCGAATGCACAAAAAATGAAATATTCTGAAACTCGGAATTTCTTGAGAAAATCATACTAAAATACACTATGAAACATAGACGACGAATAATAGAACATTTGGAGTTCCCGGGGTCAGGTTTTAGGGCATCCGCCAAGTTAGGCGGTTTTGCAAGTCACACGCGGTAAGCTGATCGTATTTGCCTTCAACTTACAATTTTTAAGCATTTCCCCTCCTTATTGATGATACCAAATCTACTCACAAAGTTTTAGCCTTTTTGAATAACTAGAAATGACACTTCGTCCTTTAACCCGAAATCGCTCAAAATATACAAGAAGTGTTGCAAATTCCATGCGGTAAGCTAACCGTATTGGCCTTCAAATTACCATTATTTAGCATTTCCCCACCTTATTAGTGATATAAAAGCTACCCACAAACTTTCAGCCCATTTGGAGCACTAGAGATTGCACTTACTTCATTAACTAAAAATCTCCCAAAAAATACAAGTCGGGGCCGAATGAACTAAAAATGAAATATTCGGAAACTCGGATTTTCTCTGCCAAATCATAGGAAATTACATGATGAAACATATACAACGAATACTAGAAAATTTGGAGTTCTCGTGGTCGGGTTTCAGGGCGTCTGCCACGTTAGGTCTTGTCGCAAATCTCACGCGGTATGTTGATCGTATTGGCCTTCAAATTCCAATTTTTAAGCATTTCCCCACTCTATTGGTGATACCAAATCTACTCAAAAAGTTTCAGCACTTTTAGAGGACAAGATATGACACTTCCTTCATTAACCCGAAATTGCCCAAAATATACAAGCAAGGTTGCAAATCCCATGGGGTAAGCAGATCGTATTGGCCTTCAAATTACCATTTTTTAGAATTTCCTCACCTTATTAGTAATATAAAAGCTACAACTAAATTTTGAGCCCTTTTGGAGCAATACAGATTGCACTTCCTTCATTAACCCAAAATCTCCCAAAAAATACAATTGCCGTGTTGCAAATCTCACTCGCTAAGCTGATCGTATTAGCCTCCGAATTCCCATTTTTTAGCAGTTCTCCACCTTGTTGGTGATACCAAAGTTACCTACAAAGTTTCATCACTTTTGGAGCACTAGATACGACACTTCCTTCATTAACCCAAAATCGCCCAAAATAAAAGTCGGGGCCGAATGGACAAAAAATGAAATATTCCGAAACTCCGATTCTTTGGTCAAATCATACGAAAATACATTATGAAACATATACGATGAATACTAGACCATTTGGAGTTCCCGGGGTCGGGTTTTAGGGCGTTTGCCACGTTAGGCCTTGTAGCAAATCTCACGCAGTAAGCTGATCGTATTTGCCTTCAAATTCAAATTTTTAAGCATTTTCCCACCTTATTGGTGATACCAAATCTACTCACAAAGTTTCAACCCTTTTGAAGGACTAGAAATGACACATCCTTCATTAAACCGAAATCGGCCAAAATATACAAGCATTGTTGCAAATCCCATGCGGTAAGCTGATCGTATTGGTCTTCAAATTACCATTTTTTTAGCATTTCCCCACCTTATTACAGATATCAAAGTTACCCACAAAGTTTCAGCCCTTTTCCAGCATTAGAGATGGCACTTTTTTCATTAACCCGAAATCTCCCAAAAAATACAAGCAGTAGTGCAAATCTCACGCGGTAAGTTGGTCGTATTAGCCTCCATATTCCAATTTTTATCATTTCTCCACCTTATTGGTGATATTAAACCAAACAATAAACTTTCAGTCCTTTTGTAGCACCAGAGATAACAGTTCCTTTATTAACCCATAATCACCCAAACTACAAGTCGGGGCCGAATTGTTAGAAAATCAAATGTTCCGAAACTCGGCTTTTTCATCCAAATGATACTCAAACACCATATGAAACATATACGACAAATATTAGACCTGTTGGAGCCTCTAGGGCCAGGTTTCAGGGCGTCCGTCACGTTACGCCGTTTTGCAAATACCACGCAGTAAGCTGATCGTATTGGCCTTCAAATTCCCATTTTTTAGCATTTCTCCACCTTGTTGGTCATACCAAAGCTACAAAAAAGTTTCAGCACTTTTGGAGCACTAGATACGACACTTCCTTCATTAACCCAAAATCGGCCAAATTACAAGTTAGGGCCAAATGGACAAAAAATGAAATATTCCGAAACCCGGATTTTCTCGGTCAAATCGTACAAAAATACATTATGAAACTTATACGACAAATACTAGACCATTTGGAGTTCTCGGGGTCGGGTTTCAGGGCGTCCGCCACGTTAGGCCTTGTTGCAAATCTCACACGGTAAGCTAATCTTAATGGCCATCAAATTCCAATTTTTAAGCATTTCCCCGCCTTATTGGCGATACCAAATCTACTCACAAAGTTTTAGCACTTTTGGAAGATTAGAAATGACACTTCCTTCTTTAACCCGAAATCGCCCAAAATATACAAGCAAGGTTGCAAATCCCATGCGGTAAGCTGATTGTATTGGCCTTCAAATTACCATTTTTTAGCTTTTCCCCACCTTATTAGTGATATCAAAGCTACCCACAAAATTTGAGCCATTTTGGAGCACTAGAGATTGCACTTCCTTCATTAAACCGAAATGTCCCAAAAAATAGAAGCCGTGTTGCAAATATCACGCGCTAAGCTGATCGTATTAGCCTCTAAATTCCCATTTTTTAGCATTTCTCCAACTTGTTGGTGATACCAAAGCTACCTACAAAGTTTCAGCACTTTTAGAGCACTAGAGACGACACTTCCGTCATTAACCCTAAATTGGCCAAAATACAAGTCGAGGCCGAATGGACAAAAAATTAAATATTCCAAAACTCGGATTTTCTCGGCCAAATAATACGAAAATACATTATGAAACATATACGACGAATACTAGACCATTTGGAGTTTCCGGGATTGGATTTCAGGGTGTCCGCCACGTTAGGCCTTGTTGCAAATCTCACGTGGTAAACTGATCGTATTGGCCTTCAAATTCCAATTTTTAAGCATTTCCCCACATTATTGGTGATACCAAATCTACTCACAAAGTTTCAGCCCTTTTGAAGGACTAGAAATGACACATTATTCATTAACCCGAAATCGCCCAAAATATACAAGCAGTGTTGCAAATCTCATGCGGTAACCTGATCGTATTGGTCTTAAAATTACCATTTTTTAGCATTTCCCCACCCTATTAGTGATATCAAATGTTGCCACATAGTTTTAGCCCTTTTGGAGCACTAGAGATTGCACTTCCTTCATTAACCTGAAATCTCCTAAAAAATTCAAGCTGTGTTGCAACTCTCACACGGTAAGCGGATCGTATTAGCCTCCAAATTCCCACTTTTTAGCTATTCTCCACCTTATTGGTGATACAAACGCTACCTACAAAGTTTCAGCCCTTTTGGAGGATTTAAGATGACACTTCCTTCATTAACCCAAAATTGACCAAAATACAAGTCGGGGCCAAATAGACAAAAAATGAAATATTCTAAAACTCGGATTTTCTTGGCAAAATCATACTAAAATAAATTATGCAACATATGCGGCGAAAAATAGACCATTTGGAGTTCCCGGGGTTGGGTTTCAGGGCGTCCGCCACGTTAGGCAGTGTTGCAAATCACACGCGGTAAGTTGATCGTATTGGCCTTCAAATTCCAATTTTTAAGCATTTCCCCACCTTATTGGTGATATGAAATCTACTTACAAAGTTTCAGTCCTTTTGGAGAACTAGGAATGACACTTCTTTCATTTCCTCAACTTATTACTAATATCAAAGCTACCCAGAAAGTTTAAGCCCTTTTGGAGCATAAGAGATGGCAGTTCCTTCATTAACCCGAAATCTCCCAAAAAATACAAGTAGTGTTGCCAATCTCACGCGGTAAGTTGGTCGTATTAGCTTCCAAATTCCCATTTTTTAGCATTTCTCCACCTTATTGGTGATATTAAACCTACCAATAAAGTTTCAGCCCTTTTGGATCATTAGAGATTACACTTCCTTTATTAACCCAAAATACAAGTCGGGGCCGAATGGTCAGAAAAACAAATGTTCCGAACCTCGGCATTTTTCATCCAAATGATACTCAAACACCATGTGAAACATATACGACAAATATTAGACATGTTGGAGCCTCCGGGGTCGGGTTTCAGGGCGTCCGCCACGTTATGCCGTGTTGCAAATGCCACGCAGTGGGCTGATCGTATTGGCCTTCAAATTCCCATTTTTTAGCATTTACCCACCTTATTGGCTATACCAAATCTGCTCACAAATTTTGAGCACTTTTGGAAGATTAGAAATGACACTTCCTTATTTAACCCGAAATCGACCAAAATATACAAGCAAGGTTGCAAATCCCATGCGGTAAGCTGGTCGTATTGGCCTTCAATTTACCATTATTTAGATTTTCCCCACCTTATTAGTGATATCAAAGCTACCCACAAAATTTTAGCCATTTTGGAGCACTAGAGATTGCACTTCCTTCATTCAACCGAAATGTCCTAGAAAATAGAAGCCGTGTTGCACATCTCACGCGCTAAGATGATTGTATTAGCCTCTAAATTCCCATTTTTTAGCATTTCTCCAACTTTTTGGTGATACCAAAGCTACCTACAAAGTTTCAGCACTTTTAGAGCACTAGAGACGACACTTCCGTCATTAACCCTAAATCGGCCAAAATACAAGTCGGGGCCGAATGGACAAAAAATTAAATATTCCAAAACTCGGATTTTCTCGGCCAAATAATACGAAAATACATTATGAAACATATACGACGAATACATGTCGTGTTGCAAATCTCACGCGCTAAGTTGATCGTAATAGCCTCCGAATTCCCTTTTTTTAGCATTTCTCCACCTTGTTGGTGATACCAAAGCTACCTACAAAATTTCATCACTTTTGGAGCACTAGATACGACACTTCCTTCATTAATCCAAAATCGGTCAAAATACAAGTCAGGGCCGAATGAACAAAAAATGAAATATTTCGAAACTCGTATTTTCTCGGCCAAATCATACGAAAATAAATTATGAAACATATACGATGAATACTAGACCATTTGGAGTTCCCGGGGTTGGGTTTCAGGGCGTTTGTCACGTTAGGCCTTGTAGCCAATCTCACATAGTAAGCTGATCGTATTGGCCTTCAAATTTTAATTTTTAAGCATTTCCCCACCTTATTGGTGATACAAAATCTACTCACAAAGTTTCAGCCCTTTTGGAGGATTAGAAATGACACATCCTTCATTAACCCGAAATAGCCCAAAATATACAAGCAGTGTTGCAAATCCCATTCGGTAAGCTGATCGTATTGGTCGTCAAATTAACATTTTTTAGCATTTCCTCACCTTATTTCTGATATCAAAACTAACCGCAAAGTTTCAGCCCTTTTGTTGCATTAGAGATGGCACTTCTTTCATTAACCCGAAATCTCCCAAAAAATACAAGCAGTGTTGCAAATCTCACGCGGTAAGTTGATCGTATTAGCCTCCAAATTCCCATTTTTTTAGCATTTCTCCACCTTATTGGTGATATTAAACCTACCAATAAAGTTTCAGCCCTTTTGGAGCAATAGAGATGACACTTCCTTTATTAACCCAAAATCACCCAAAATACAAGTCGGGGCCGAATGGTCAGAAAAACAAATATTCCTTAACTCAGCTTTTTTCAGCCAAAAGATACTCAAACACCATATGAAACCTATACGACAAATATTAGACCTGTTGGAGCATCCGGGGTCGGGTTTCAGGGCGTCCGCCACGTTACGCCGTGTTGCAAATGCCACGCAGTAAGCTGATCGTATTGGACTTCAAATTCCCATTTTTTAGCAATTCCCCACCTTAATGGTGATACCAAATCGACTCACAATGTTTTGACCCATTTGGAGGACTAAAAATTGCAATTCTTTCATTAACCCGAAATCGGTCAAAATATACAATTAATGTTGAAAATCCCATGCGGTAAGCTAAACGTATTGGCCTTCAAATTACCATTATTTATCATTTTCCCACCTTATTAGTGATATCAATGCCACCCACAAACTTTCAGCCCATTTGGAGCACTAGAGATTGCACTTACTTCATTAACCCAAAATCTCCCAAAAAATACAAGTCGGGGCCCAATAAACAAAAAATAAAATATTCTGAAACTTGGATTTTCTTGGCCAAATCATACAAAATTACATTATGAAACATATACAACGAATACTAGACCATTTGGAGTTCCCGGGGTCGGGTTTCAGGGCGTCCGCCACGTTAGGCCTTGTCGCAAATCTCACGCGGTAAGTTGATCGTATTGGCCTTCAAATTCCAAATTTTAAGCATTTCCCCACCTTATTGGTGATACCAAATCTACTCAGAAAGTTTCAGCACTTTTAGAGGAATAGAAATGACTTTTCCTTCATTAACCCGAAATCGCCCAAAATATACAAGCAAGGTTGCAAATCCCGTGCGGTAAGCTGATCGTATTGGCCTTAAAATTACCTTTTTTTAGCATTTCCCCACCTTATTAGTTATATGAAAGCCACAACCAAAATTTGAGCCCTTTTGGAGCACAAGAGATTGCACTTCCTTCATTAACCCAAAATTTTCCAAAAAATACAAGTCGTGTTGCAAATCTCACGCGCTAAGTTGATCGTAATAGCCTCCGAATTCCCTTTTTTAGCATTTCTCCACCTTGTTGGTGATACCAAAGCTACCTACAAAATTTCATCACTTTTGGAGCACTAGATACGACACTTCCTTCATTAACCCAAAATCGGTCAAAATACAAGTCGGGGCCGAATGAACAAAAAATGAAATATTTTGAAACTCGGATTTTCTCGGCCAAATCATACGAAAATACATTATGAAACATATACGATGAATACTAGACCATTTGGAGTTCCCGGGGTTGGGTTTCAGGGCGTTTTCCACGTTAGGCCTTGTAGCAAATCTCACGTAGTAAGCTGATCGTATTGGCCTTCAAATTTTAATTTTTAAGCATTTCCCCACCTTAATTGTGAAACAAAATCTACTCACAAAGTTTCAGCCCTTTTGGAGGATTAGAACTGACACATCCTTCATTAACCCGAAATAACCCAAAATATACAAGCAGTGTTGCAAATCCCATGCGGTAACCTGATCGTATTGGTCGTCAAATTAACATTTTTTAGCATTTCCCCACCTTATTACTGATATCAAAGCTAACCACAAAGTTTAAGCCCTTTTATTGAATTAGAGATGGCACTTCTTTCATTAACCCGAAATCTCCCAAAAAATACAAGCAGTGTTGCAAATCTCACGCGGTAAGTTGATCGTATTAACCTCCAAATTCCCATTTTTTAGCATTTCTCCACCTTATTGGTGATATTAAACCTACCAGTAAAGTTTCAGCCCTTTTGGAGCACTAGAGATGACACTTCCTTTATTAACCCAGAATCACCCAAAATACAAGTCGAGGCCGAATGGTCAGAAAAACAAATATTCCTTAACTCAGCGTTTTTCAGCCAAATGATACTCGAACACCATATGAAACATATACGACAAATATTAGACCTGTTGGAGCATCCGGGGTCGGGTTTCAGGGCGTCCGCCACGTTACGCTGTGTTGTAAATGTCACGCAGTAAGCTGATCGTATTGGACTTCAAATTCCCATTTTTTAGCATTTCCCCACCTTAATGGTGATACCAAATCGACTCACAATGTTTTGACCCATTTGGAGGACTAGAAATTGCAATTCTTTCATTAACCCGAAATCGGTCAAAATATACAATTAATGTTGAAAATCCCATGCGGTAAGCTAAACGTATTGGCCTTCAAATTACCATTATTTAGCATTTTCCCACCTTATTAGTGATATCAAAGCTACCCACAAACTGTCAGCCCATTTGGAGCACTAGAGATTGCACTTACTTCATTAACCCAAAATCTCCCAAAAAATACAAGTCGGGGCCCAATGAACAAAAAATAAAATATTCTGAAACTTGGATTTTCTTGGCCAAATCATACGAAATTACATTATGAAACATATGAAACGAATACTAGACCATTTGGAGTTCCCGGGGTCGGGTTTCAGGGCGTCCGCCACGTTAGGCCTTGTCGCAAATCTCACACGGTAAGTTGATCGTATTGGCCTTCAAATTCCAAATTTTAAGCATTTCCCCACCTTATTGGTGATACCAAATCTACTCAGAAAGTTTCAGCACTTTTAGAGGACTAGAAATGACATTTCCTTCATTAACCCGAAATCGCCCAAAATATACAAGCAAGGTTGCAAATCCCATGCGGTAAGCTAATCGTATTGGCCTTAAAATTATCATTTTTTTAGCATTTCCCCACCTTATTAGTGATATAAAAGCTACAACCAAAGTTTGAGCCCGTTTGGAGCACTAGAGATTGCACTTTCTTCATTAATCCAAAATCTCCCAAAAAATACAAGTCGTGTTGCAAATCTCACGCGCTAAGCTGATCGTATTAGCCTCCGAATTCCCTTTTTTTAGAATTTCTCCACCTTGTTGGTGATATCAAAGCTACCTACAAAGTTTCATCACTTTTGGAGCAATAGATACGACACTTCCTTCATTAACCCAAAATCGGTCAAAATACAAGTCGGGGCCGAATGGACAAAAAATGAAATATTTCAAAACTTAGATTTTCTCGGCCAAATCATATGAAAATACATTATGAAACATATACGATGAATACTAGACCATTTGGAGTTCCCGGGGTCGGGTTTCAGGGCGTTTGCCACGTTAGGCCTTGTAGCAAATCTAACGTAGTAAGCTGATCGTATTAGCCTTCAGATTTTAATTTTTAAGCATTTACCCACCTTATTGGTGATACAAAATCTACTCACAAAGTTTCAGCCCTTTTGGAGGAATAGAAATGACACATCCTTCATTAACCCAAAATCGCCAAAAATATACAAGTAGTGTTGCAAATCCCATGCGGTAAGCTGATCGTATTGGTCTTCAAATTAACATTTTTTAGCATTTGCCCACCTCATTACTGATATCAAAGCTACCCACAAAGTTTTAGCCCTTTCGTAGCATTAGAGATGGCACTTCATTCATTAACCCGAAATCTCCCAAAAAATATAAGCAGTGTTGCAAATCTCATGCGGTAAGTTGATCGTATTAGCCTCCAAATTCCCATTTTTTAGCATTTCTCCACCTTATTGGTGATATTAAACCTACCAATAAAGTTTCAGCTCTTTTGCAGCACTAGAGATGACAGTTCATTTATTAACCCAGAATCACCCAAAATACAAGTCGGGGCCGAATGGTCAGAAAATCAAATGTTCTGAAACTCGGTTTTTTCGGCCAAATGATACTCAAACACGATATGAAACAAATATGACAAATATGAGACATGTTGGAGCCTCTGGAGTCGGGTTTCAGGGCGTCCGCCACGTTAAGCCGTGTAGCAAATAACACGCAGTAAGCTGATCGTATTGGCCTTCAAATACCCATTTTTTACCATTTCTCCACCTTGATGGTCATACCAAAGCTACCAAAAAGTTTCAGCACTTTTGGAGCACTAGATACGACACTTCCTTCATTAACCCAAAATCGGCCAAAATACAAGTTAGGGCTGAATGGACAAAAATTGAAATATTCCGAAACTCGAATTTTCTTTGCCAAATCATACGAAAATACATTACAAAACATATTCGACGAATACTAGACCATTTGGAGTTCTCGGGATCGGCTTTCAGGGCGTCCGCCACGTTAGGCCTTGTTGCAAATCACATATTGTAAGCTAGTCTTATTGGCCATCAAATTCCAATTTTTAAGCATTTCCCCAGCTTATTGGTGATACCAAATCTACTCACAAAGTTGATCGTATTGGCTTTAAATTAACATTTTTTAGCATTTCCCCACCTTATTAGTGATATCAAACCTACCCATAAAATTGGAGCCATTTTGGAGCACTAGAGATTGCACTTTCTTCATTAAACCGAAATCTCCCAAAAAATAGAAGTTGTGTTGCAAATCTCACGCACTAACCTGATCGTATTAGCCTCTAAATTCCCATTTTTTAGCATTTCTCCAACTTGTTGGTGATACCAAAGCTACCTACAATGTTTCAGCACTTTTGCAGCATTAGAGACGACACTTTATTCATTAACCCAAAATTGACCAAAATACAAGTCGGGGCCGAATGGACAAAAAATAAAATATTCTGAAACTCGGATTGGCCTTCAAATTTAAATTTTTAAGCATTTCTCCACCTTATTGGTGATACCAAATCTACTCACAAAGCTTCAGCCCTTTTGGAGGTAAAGAAATGACACATTCTTCATTAACCCGAAATCGCCCAAAATATACAAGCAGTGTTGCAAATCTCATGCAGTAAGCTGATCGTATTAGTCTTCAAATTACCATTTTTAAGCATTTCCCCACCCTATTAGTGATATCAAATCTGGCCACATAGTTTTAGCACTTTTGGACCACTAGAGATTGCACTTCCTTCATTAACCCAAAATCTCCTAAAAAATACAAGCCTTGTTGCAAATCTCACGCGGTAAGTTGATCGTATTAGCCTCCAAATTCCCATTTTTTAGCATTTCTCCACCTTATTGGTGATACCAAAGCTACCTACAAAGTTTCAGCCCTTTTGGAGGACTAGAGATGACACTTTCTTTATTAACCCAAAATCGGCCAAAATACAATTCGGGGCCGAATAGACAAAAAAATGAAATATTTTGAAACTCGGACTTTCTTGGCCAAATCATATTAAAATACTTTATGAAACATAGACGACGAATAATAGACCATTTGGAGTTCCCGGGGTCGGGCTTCAAGGCGTCCGCCACGTTAGGCAGTGTTACAAGTCACACACGGTAAGCTGATTATATTGGCCTTCAAATTCAAAATTTTAAGCATTTCACCACCTTATTGGTGATATGAAATCTACTTACAAAGTTTCAGCCCTTTTTCGGAGTAGAAATGACACTTCTTTCTTTAACCCGAAATCGCCCAAAATATACAAGAAGTGTTGCAAATTTCATGCAGTAAGCTGATCGTATATGGTCTTCAAATTACCATTATTTAGCATTTCCCGGCCTTATTAGTGATATTAAAGCTACCCACAAAGTTTGAGCCTTTTTGGAGTACTAGAGATTGCACTTCCTTCATTAACCCGAAATCTCCCAAAAAATATATGCCGTGTTGCAAATCTCACGCGCTAAGCTGATCGTATTAGCCTCCAAATTCCCATTTTTTAGCATTTATCCACCTTATTGGTTATACAAAAGCTACCTACAAAGTTTCAGCCCTTTTGAAGGACTAGATATGACACTTCCTTCATTAACCCAAAACCGGCCAAAATACAAGTCGGGGCCAAATGGACAAAAAATGAAATATTCTGAAACTCGGATTTTCCTGGCCAAATCATACTAAAATACATTATGAAACATATATGATGAATACAAGGAGTGTTGCAAATATCACGCGGTAAGTTGATCGTATTAGCCTCCAAATTCCCATTTTTTAGCATTTCTCCACCTTATTGGTGATATTAAACCTACCAATACAAGTCGGGGCTGAATGGTTAGAAAAACAAATGTTCCAATACTCGGCTTTTTTCATCCAAATGATAATCAAACCCCATATGAAACATATACGGCAAATACTAGACCTGTTGGAGCCCCTGGGGTCGGATTTCAGGGCGTCCGCCACGTTACGCCGTGTTGCAAATGCCATGTAGTAAGCTGATCATATTGGCCTTCAAATTCCGACTTTATAGCATTTCCCCACCTTATTGGTGATACCAAATCTACTCACAAAGTTTTAGCCCTTTTGGAGGACTAGAAATTACACTTCTTTCATTAACCCGAAATCGATCAAAATATACAAACAATGTTGAAAATCTCATGCGGTAAGCTGATCGTATTGGCCTTCAAATTACAATTATTTAGCATTTCCCCACCATATTAGTGATATCAAAGCTACCCACAAACTTTCAACCCATTTGGATCACTAGAGATTGCACTTACATCTGAATTGGTAAATAGATAGACAGGTGGCCGAAAGACCCAAGAGCTACAAAAGACATAGGACCAAACAAAGGGTCTTACCAAGAAAAACCATACTAACACCACGGATTTTCTACCCTTAAAAGTGTTATACGCCACAATGTTCTACCCACAACTTTCAACCCACAAAGGAGATGTACCCCACATGCCACATCGGCAAATATACACCCACATAACCAAACTCAGATTGCACTTACATCATTAACACAAAATCTCCCAAAAAATACAAGTCGGGGTCGAATGGACAAAAATGAAATATTCCAAAACTCGGATTTTCTCGGCCAAATCATACGAAATTACATGATGAAACATATACAACGAATACTAGACCATTTGGAGTTCCCGAGGTCGGGTTTCAGGGCATCCACCGCGTTAGGCCTTGTCGCAAATCTAACGCGGTAAGTTGCTCGTACTGGCCTTCAAATTCCAATTTTTAAGCATTTCCCCACCTTATTGGTGATACCAAATCTACTCATAAAGTTTCAGCACTTTTCAAAGACAAGAAATGACACATCCTTCATTAGCCCGAAATCGCCCAAAATATACAAGCAAGGTTGCAATCCCATGCGGTAGGCTGATCGTATTGGCCTTCAAATTACCATTTTTTCGCATTTCCCCACCTTATTAGTGATATAAAATCTGCCCACAAAGTTTGAGCCCTTTTGGAGCAATAGAGATTGCATTTCCTTCATTAACCCGAAATCTCCCAAAAAGTACAAGCCGTGTTGCAAATCTCACGCACTAAGCTGATCGTATTAGCCTCCAAATTCCCATTTTTTAGCATTTCTCCACGTTGTTCTTGATACCAAAGCTACCTAAAAAGTTTCAGCACTTTTGAAGCACTAGAGACGACACTTGTTTCATTAACCCAAAATCGGCCAAAATACAAGTTGGGGCCGAATGGACAAAAAATGAAATATTCTGAAACTCGTATTTTCTCGGCCAAATCATACGAAAATACATTATGAAACATATACGACGAATACTAGATCATTTGGAGTTCGCGGGGTCGGTTTTCAGGGCGTCTGCCACGTTAGGCGTTGTTGCAAATCTCACGCGGTAAGCTGATCGTATTGGCCTTCAAATTCCAATTTTTAATCATTTCCACACCTTATTGGTTATACAAATCTACTCACAAAGTTTCAGCATTTTTGGAGGAATAGAAATGACACATCCTTCATTAATCCGAAATCGCCCAAAATATACAAGCAAGGTTGCAAATCCCATGCAGTAAGCTGATCGTATTGGTCTTCAAATTACCATTTTTAGCATTTCCCCACCCTATTAGTGATATCAAATCTGCCCACAAAGTTTGAGCCTTTTTGGAAAAATAGAGATTGCACTTCCTTCATTAACCCGAAATCTCCCAAAAAATACATGTCTTGTTGCAAATCTCACGCTATAGGTTGATTGTATTAGCCTCCAAATTCCCATTTTTGAGCATTTCTCAAACTTATTGGTGATACCAAAGCTACCTACAAAGTTTCTGCCCTTTTGGAGGAATAGAGATGACACTTCCTTCATTAACCCAAAATCGGACAAAATACAAGTCGGGGCCGAATTGACAAAAAATGAAATATTCTGAAACTCGGATTTTCTTGGCCAAATCATACTAAAATACAATTTGAAACATAGACGACAAATAATAGACCATTTGGAGTTCCCGGGGTCGGGTTTCACGGCGTCCGCCACGTTAGGCAGTGTGCAAGTCACACGCGGTAAGCTGATTGTATTGGCCTTCAAATTTCAATTTTTAAGCATCTCCCCACCTTATTGGTGATATGAAATCTGCTTACAAAGTTTCAGCCCTTTTTTCGGAATAGAAATTAAACTTCTTTCATTAACCCGAAATCGCCCAAAATATACAAGAAGTGTTGCAAATTCCATGTTATAACCTGATCGTATATGGTCTTCAAATTACAATTTTTTAGCATTTCCCCGCCTTATTAGTGATATTAAATCTACCCATAAAGTTTGAGCTCTTTTGGAGTACTAGAGATTGCATTTCCTTCATTAACCCGAAATCTCCCAAAAAATACAAGCCGTGTTGCAAATCTCACGCGGTAAGCTGATCGTATTAGCCTCCAAAATCCCATTTTTTAGCATTTCTCAACCTTATTGGTGATATTAAACCTACCAATAAAGTTTCAGCCTTTTTGTAGCACTAGGGATGACACTTCCTTCATTAACCCAGAATCACCCAAAATACAAGTCAGGGCCGAATGGTCAGAAAATCAAATGTTCCAAAACTCGGATTTTTTTAGCCAAATGATACTCAAATACCGTATGAAACATATATGACAAATATTAGACCTATTGGAGCCTCCGACGTCGGGTTTCAGGTCGTCCGCCACGTTATGCCGTTTTGCAAATGCCACGCAGTAAGCTGATCATATTGACCTTCAAACTCCCATTTTTTAGCATTTCCCCACCTTATTCGTGTTACCAAATCTACTCACAAAGTTTTATCCCTTTTGGAGGACTAGAAATTACACTTCTTTCATTGACCCGAAATCGGCCAAAATATACAAGCAATGTTGAAAATCTCATGCGGTAAGCTGATTGTATTGGCCTTCAAATTAACATTATTTAGCATTTCCCCACCTTATTAGTGATATATAAGCTAGCCACAAAGTTTCAGCCCATTTGGAGCACTAGAGATTGCACTTCCTTCATTAACCCGAAATCTCCCAAAAAATACAAGTCGTGTTGCAAATTTCACGCGGTAAACTTATCGTATTAGCCTCCAAACTCCCATTTTTTAGAACTTCCCCACCTTAATGGTGATACCAAAGATACCTACAAAGTTTCAGCCCTTTTGGAGCACTAGAGATTGCACTTCTTCATTAACCCAAAATCGTCCAAAATACAAGTCAGGCCCGAATAGTCAAAAAATGAAATATTCCGAAACTCGGATTTTCTCGGCCAAATCATACGAAAATACATAATGAAACATATACGAGGAATACTAGACCATTTGGAGTTCCCGGGGTCGGATTTCAGATCGTCCACCACGTTAGGACTTGTTGCAAATCTCACGCGCTAAGCTGATTGTATTGGCCTTTAAATTCCAATTTTTAAGCATTTTCCCACCTTATTTGTGATACCAAATCTTCTCACAAAGTTTCAGCCCTTTTAGAGGACTAGAAATGATACTTTCTTCATTAACCCGAAATCGCCCAAAATATAACAACAGTACAAAAAAAGTGTTATATATTAGGGACCAATGTTTTAGTGACAAATTATTGTTCCTCGATAAATGTGGGTTTTAGCGACGAACATAACCACTCCTCATAAAATGGCACGAGAACATTTAGCGAGGAACACATATTCCTTACTACAAACGACAATCAACGACAAATTTTCCGATTCATCGCTAATTGTTACCATATCGTAGTCGTCTAAAGTGAAAGAATAATTGCGACAAATTTGAAGTTTTTATTGAGGAATATTTTTGTCGCTAAAAATACATTTATTTATGTATTTTGAGAGAATTAACGACAATATTTTTGTCGCTAAAAATACATTTACTTACTACAAACGACAATCAACGACAATATTTTTGTCGTTAAATATTTGGTGAGAATTATATATACCCCACCAAATTTATTAGCGATAAATATTTAAATTTATCGCTAAAAGTATGCGTTTCTTGAGAAAATAATTTGTCACTAAAAATATCAATTAGTGAGGATATTCCATTTTCGTCGCTATTTATTTATGTTAAAAATGAAAAAATACTCCGAATTTAATCAGGACGAAAGTTAAAATTCCTCACTAAAAGTTTATATTTTAGGAGTAAGATTTTCACAATCAGCAGCAACTAGGTAATCACGGTATACTCTCAAACCTTCAAACGAAATCGATCAATGCACAATCTCAAACTGGGAATTCAAACAAAACGCAACAGACATCGGACAATCACGGTAGACTCTCAAACCTACCTGCAGGAGCAATCAAACCCAGAAGGATGAAGGGAGTGTAGCAGAGAGGAGCAGCCTTTAGGAGACTCTCGAAACAGAAAATTCAGCTCAGAAATGGAGAAAGAGGGGAGGGAGAAAGACCAGAACAAACGTTAAACCAGTGAACGAATCTCAAACCAAGGACCAAACTCTAATATGAGAAGAAAGAGGAGGAAGGGATCAAAGCAATCGACACCCAAACCGAAGGGAATCGGATCTGAAACAAGCAGAAGCCGGATGAACAATGAACAAGCACAATGGGAGAGGGACAGATCAGAATAGTCGACTCTCAAAGCAGATGAACTTAGTTCAATAGAGGAAGACGAATTGATTGCTGGTGGTGCAGGAGATGAAATTGAGTGAACGGGGAAGATGAGAGACGACGAATTGAGTGCTGGCAGTGCAATGGCAGTGGTGGAATGGGTTGGGATGCGATGCAACGCTCGAGGTAGAGATCGATTGAGAGGATATCGAGACAGAGGAAGCGAGAGGCTTCGACTGACCACGGCAGCGTGAAACAATTGAGAAAGAGATCGATTGAGACAGAGGTAGAGATCGATTGAGCGCTGGCGGTGCAATAACGAATTGAGGCTTCGATTGAGAGGATATTGAGAAAGAGATAACAATTTTCCTAATAAAAAATAATTGCAGAATTGAGAAAGAGATATAAGTTTTGAAATAAAAAATAATTAGATAGAATTGAGAAAGAGATATAAGTTTCCAAATAAAAAATAATGAGATAGAAAGATAATTTTCCAAATAAAAAATAATTAGATAGAACATAGAAATAGATAGAATCGGGTCATAAATATATAATATATCTTATATTAAGTATGTATTGTTATATGTATATGAGAGGACCGAGAGGTGTTCATGAAACTCCATTAAATTATCAACCTATGTGAAGCAATTCAAAGAATTATCAACCTATGTGAAGCAATTTAAATTCTTTGGAGTTTTTCCTGAAATCTGATTTTTAGGTATGTATAGTTTCTTTGGATTTACTGTCATGTTATTATATGAATTCTAATTTGTTTGTTCTTAACTTTTACATACAACACTTTCAAATTTGTTTTAATTGTTTAATACCATATTCATATTTTTAACTTCTGAAAAACAATTGAAATTCTCTAGATTTATTTATGACTGAAATTATGTTTTTTGGTATGTTTCGTAGTATAAGTTTCTTTGGATTTGGTGTCATGTTAATATATGTATTCTCATTATTTTGGTTAAAATATTATATGAAAATTGAATATTTTTTACCTTTTGCGCGTTTTGTTAATAAATTATACTCCTTCCGTTCAAATATGTAAGATCATTTACTTTTTGGCACGCAGTTTAAGGAGCTAAATACTATATAAAATATTAATTTTTTTTAATTATTTTTTTACATTTTAATACTTATTAATAAAAAGTGTTATATTATAAAAAATTAATTTTTAAAAAATTAATATTTTATATAGTATTTAGCTCCTTAACATACGTGACAAAAAGTAAAAGATCTTACATTTCCGAACGGATGGAGTATTTTTTTTAGGGGATATATCAAGTGAGAAGTGGTTGTTTTAATGAGAAGTAAGAAGTGGGTTTTACAACCCTTGGATTAAGATCTAATGGCTTATATTGATTTTCATTAAAATACATCACGTGATCATTAAAGCTGTTTCTTTTTAATGCTACCGTACGTACTCTGCATACTATCACATTACCCAATAAATATTAATTTAAATAAAATCCATTTTACTGTATCTCTTTCTTCCTCAAGAATCAATACGGAGTAGTATTAGTGCTGGGGATTTTCATATCAAATTCCTTTTCGGACATTGGCTCAAAGTCAAGTAGGAGTATTATTTTTACAAGGTACTTGTTAGCCTTAATTTCTCAGTTTTTCTTGGACATTGGATAGATCGGTGTCAAGAATTTTGGGTAGCATTATGAAATTATGTATGCCATTGAATTCGGAGAAAATTCCGTGCTTTTTATTGTCCCTTCCCATTTTATTTGCCAAAATCTAATTCTTATACTTCTTTTTCGTAGAGCTTAGGTGCAAAAAATGATAACTTATCAGAATTTGATAGATCCGATCTCTCTCATCAGAATTAAAATTGGAGGGGCAACACTAACTTCTTTAACCATGCCAAACCTAGAAGTTGATAGATCCGATCTCTCTCATCAGAATCGAGCAAGAACTACAATTGGATTAACAAGCACAAAGATGGATTACTGTTATGTACACCAAATTCTCTACCTTTCCCTTTGCCCAACGATGGTGGATAGAGATTGAAAAAACACAGGGTCACGTGATGTATTTTAATGAAAATCAATATAAGCCATTAGATCTTAATCCAAGGGTTGTAAAGCCCACTTCTTATTTCTCATTAAAACATCCACTTCTCACTTGATATATCCCCATTTTTTTATATTAAACTTATTTTTACAAAATTGTTTTGTTAGGATGGACCGAAGTTGGATGTATTTGCAACATAGATTTCAACCTGCCTTCACCAAGGGTCTGGATACATTCTTGGAAGCTGCCAAGGAACATGTTAATGAAAGAGGTGAGACTCGATGCCCTTGTCGAGAGTGTAGAAACAGAGAACTGGGGAAATTGGATAATGTTCGTAAACATATCATGTTAAACGGGTTTCGATTGAATTATTCAGTGTGGATTGATCATGGAGAAGTGCTTAATGATGATGATGATGACTCATATGATGGCGGTGATGATGACGATAATGATGAGGATGTTGGTTACGATGAAGGTTTTGATGAAGATGTGGAGATGATGGACATGTTAGATGATATGCAGAGAGGGATGGAGATAGATGAAGATGATACAAGTGATCATGGTGACAGTACACATGCTAATAAATACGATGATATGTTTAGTGAAGCCCTAAAGGAGTTGTATCCGGATTGCAAAAAGTTCACTACATTGAGTTTTATTTTAAAACTTATGCATACAAAAGTACTGGGTCGTTGGAGCAATAAAAGTTTCAATGCTTTATTGAAAATATTGAAGGATTCTCACCCAGAAGGTGCAGCTATCCCCTCATCGGTTTATGAAGCCAAGAAAATGTTGCGGGATTTAGGTATGGGTTATGAATCTATACATGCGTGTAAGCATGACTGTGCATTGTTTTGGAATGAAACTGCGAACCTTGAAGCATGTCATGTGTGTAATGAGCCTAGATATATGTCTAAAGATGGAAAAGGCAAAAAAATCCCACAGAAGGTACTGCGTTATTTTCCATTAAAAGATAGATTGAAGAGATTATTTATGTCTAGACATACTGCTACAGATATGAAATGGCATAAACTAAAACGTAAATCCGAAGAAGGTTACCTTAGACACCCTGCAGATGCTGAAGAGTGAAAGAACTTTGATTTAAAGTATCCTGGTTTTGCTAGGGAGTGCAGAAATGTCAGGCTTGGTCTTGCTACAGATGGGTTCAATCCATTTGGGATCATGAGCACTAGTTACAGTATGTGGCCGGTGATTCTAGTACCTTATAACCTTCCTCCATGGAAGTGCATGAAAGGGATGTTTTCCATGATGTCATTGTTGATTCCTGGTCCCCGGGCACCCGGGAAAGACATTGATGTTTATCTTCGTCCTTTATTAGATGAGCTCAAAGAATTATGGGAAGTTGGTGTTGATGCTTTTGATGTTTCTACTAATCAACAATTTACTTTGAAAGCATGTGTTCTTTGGACTATAAATGATTTTCCAGCTTATGGGAATTTATCAGGTTGGAGTACCAAGGGTTATTTAGCTTGTCCAGTGTGTAATGAAGATGTAACTTCAGATCGGTTGAGAGGGAAAATTTGCTATATGGGTCATATACGTTTTTTAACCGAAAATCACTCATGGCGAAGGAGTAAGGAGTATAATGGAAAGGTTGAACATAGGCCGCCTCCAAGAATTTTTTCTGGTGAGGATAAGTTAAAGCAATTAGAGCGGGTCTATAAAGGTAGACCTGGTAAATCTCCATGTGATCCGGACTGTAAAAGAAAACAACAGTCCGATGAGTTGAACTGGAGTAGAAAAAGTATTTTTTGGGAGTTACCGTACTGGGCAAAGCTGGATTTACAGCAAAATATTAATGTGATGCATTGTGAGAAGAATGTCGTTGAAAGTCTTGTCGGAACTTTGCTGGATATCGAGGGCAAGACAAAAGATACTCACAAAGCTCGTTTGGACCTTGCAGATATGAACATAAGGAAAGAACTACATCTGAAGCAACATGGAAATCAATTGAGGAAGCCTCCTGCTAGGTACGCATTGAAAGTCGAGCATCGTCAACTTCTAGCTAACTTTTTCAAGAGTGTTAAATATCCTGATGGGTATGCTGCAAATATTTCAAAAAATGTGAGCATTATTGACGGAAATATATCTGGACTTAAGAGTCATGACTGGCATGTTCTATTCCAATGCCTTATCCCTGTGGGTATACGACCTTTCTTGGACAAAGATTTGTGCACTGCAGTCATTGAGTTGTGCATATTTTTTCAACAAATTTGTGCAAAGACCCTAAAAGTTTCAGAATTAGAAAGGATGAAGACTGATATAGCTTTGATAGTCTGCAAACTTGAAAGAATTTTACCAGCAGCATTTTTCGATGTTATGCCTCACATATCCGTACATCTACCCAGGGAGGCTATTTTAGGAGGGCCTGTTTCATATAGGTGGATGTATCCCATTGAAAGACATTTGGGGACTTACAAAAAATATGTGTCAAACAAAGCAAGGCCCGAAGGTTCAAATGCTGAAACAAATGTTGTGAACGAGGCAGTTACATTTTGCTCAATGTATTTTCGCGGAGTTGAGACGTGCTTTAATCCAGTAGAGCGTAATGATGATCTTCAAAGTGATTGCGATGATGGACTGTCGGCTTTTTCCCAAAGGGTTCGTCCATTTAGCGGAAAGAAATATGTAGTGATTGATGAAGATGAATTAAATAAAGCTCATTGGTACGTGCTCAATAGTTGTGATGAAGTTCAACCATATATTAAGTAAGTGAGTTAAGTACGAGTGATTTATGTTTAATTTTTTTATATTTTTAGAATGTAACTTTATTTTGGTTATTGTGTTTGAGCGTGAGGGGAAGAAACGCCAATAAAATAATTCAACGAGATTATAATCTGCTGAGCATTAATACAGACTCTCAGTGGTATGAGCATGAACCGTATATACTAGCAAATGAAGCACAACAAGTGTTTTATGTTGATGATCCAAAATTAAAGCATGGATGGAAAGTTGTCAAAAAAGTGGAAATGCGAAATGTGTGGGATGTTCCAAAGGTGGATGCTGAAGAAGTAGAAGGTGCAGAGGTGAACGGGGATGATTTTGAGCCAGTGGGCAGTGGTGGGGTTACTCAGGATGAGTTTAATGAAGTTCATTGGGTGGTTGCAGAAGAAGATCTGGAAAATCCCCAACTGCATCAACAAGATGTTGAGCCCGAAATAATTGATGCAGAAATTGATAGAATCAGAAGGGGTAGCACTGTCAATGATGGCCCAACTGACGATGATGAAGACAATGATAACGCTAGTTATGAGGATAGTGAAGAAGAAAGCACATCAACCGATGAATGTTATAGCAATTAAATGAGTATTTGGGTTATTTTTTATTCTTAATTTTTTTTTAGACATTTCATAGTTGTTTTTAGGGTTTTCTAATTTTATATTATTATAAAATTATACTAGTTGTTTATATATATTTTTTGGATAATTTTAAACATTCGGGTTTTTTTTTTGGCATTGCCATATTTTTTAATCTTTTCTGGATGTGTTGGCATTTGGTAGGATTTTTTTTGTTGGCAATAGCTATTTTTTTTTTGTTTTTGGCAATTCTGATGAGCCAATTGCATATTGCTTTGATCAAGCAATTTCAATTAAATATAGATTAGCCTATGCAGGATTCGAACCTGCATCTTTGTGCATGATCACGTCGCTCTACCATTTGAGCTAATAGGCTTACAAATTTGACAAAACAAACTTCGGTATTTCAACCACAAAACATTGAAACAAAGATAATTTCTCCACAAAAATTGTGTGCTCAACTTCAGATTAGTCACAAGACTCTTTTTGCTGCCTAGGGCTGCAATCAACCTCAACCTCCTACTGTCCGTGCACTTCATTCTCATATGTGAATCTATAAATCTGTAAATCAGAAATTTGTAAATCTATAATCCTATAAATCTGAAATCTGTAAATCTATAATCCTATAAATCTGAAATCTGTAACTCTGTAGTTCTATAAATATGTAAATATGAAATCTGTAAATCTATAATCCTATAAATCTGAAATCTGTAAATCTGTAATTCTATAAATATGTAATATGTAAATCTGTAATCCTATAAATAAAACCCAAACCAGAAAAATGTGCTCACTGTTGTGTCGAGTTGGCTTAAATTCAGAGATACAAGTTTTCGAGGGGTGGGGGAGTGATGCCGGTTTTGAAAATCCAGAGAGGCATATGCAGGTTCCAGACGGAACACGGCCTTTCATACGCCTTCTTAAACGCAGGAGCTGCAACAGTGGAAAGGATCTTGGAGGCAATCGTGAACAAAGCTGCTTCAGCCATTTTTGGATTCTCTCCCTTTCTCTCTCTCCTTTCTTTTGAAGAGTAAAATGAACCTTCTTAGTTCTCACCTTCACTATATGTAGATGGATCACCTCTATCAAACCAAGATGTAATATAATAAATAAATAAATACATCAGAGCATCCATCAACGTGATTCACCTACTGCAGCTGTCGGCAAGCTTTTGTTTATAGCACTAATTTGGCCAAAATTGTAGTAGGAACGGTTAGTCAATCGGTTTTCACTAAAGAAAGACTAGATGCATTGTTGTTTATAAATTGATTTGACTTTTAGCGCACATGTCCGAGTCTGTTAAACTTTGATGTTTAGCTGCACAGTCATTCTTTGCATAAGATATGGTGCAGCACCAGGCAAAGTTATTTATAAAAAAAAGTTATGTATCAAGATTTTATTTATCAAAACATAATAATAAAAACGCAAAATAAAAAAAGATGCCATCACCAATAGTGCAACAAGCGTGTAGCAAGCAGATTATCTACCCAAGTATGACAATTTGCAACTGTATTCAGGTTGCTGAATGCATGTTTCTTCAATGAAAATAACAGACCTTCCTTTGGCACACATGAAAGGACACAAAACAACAAATATCAGGAGCAACTGAACAGGACAGATTTCACTATTTCATGAGTTTACTGATACGTACTGCATTCTGTGGATCCATCAGTTTGGTTGATTTTGCCTCATTAACACCAGATTTACACTAACATGTTAACCAAATGGATATTCAAGGACTTATTGTATAAAACAATTGTACAAGTATTACAAGCTCAGGGATTGTAATCACTTACACAAACAGGTTACCCAGCCTTGAAAAGATTAAAATGATAAGCCAGTCACAGGTCCACAGTACATTCAATAGTTCTAAACCAATTGAGTCATTTGAGGGTGTTCGGTCCATTTGTCACTGATTATCATGTTTTGCTCAAAAGTCACAATAGGCTGATCTTTCTACTTTCGAGCTATTTTGAGTGCACTTAAATTGACTAGATTAGACACCATAGGAAGCCCTTTGAACACAAGGTTGCCCTCTTTTCTGTCTGCTTTACCAATTCCTTACTGCCTTATCCCACTTCAATTTCATTAACATTGGGTTTGCAGTTTTCTTTGTCTAATTTATGACAATGTGTTGTTTGGCAACAACACTTTGCAATTTCAGATCCGGCCAACAACAATCAATTAATCAGCAACACTTTGATTGGAAGATGAGGGGAAGGGTTCAAACCTGCATATAGCTCTCTGGATTTGAACTTGAGGCCGGTTGTGATAGCGAATCAAGCATGGATGCTCATGGCCGACGCCGGAGAAGGAGGAGATGCGAAGGCCGAGGTGCAGGTGCTGCTGTCGGCAGCGGAGAGAGGCGGTGATATGGGCTGGTGATTAGGGTTCAGGTGAGGGTGAAGGGGAAGAGATCTGAGAGCGAGGTAGAGGGAAGAGTGATGGAGGCGAGGGGAGTGGTTTTGCCGGTGTAGGGAGAGTCGCCGGTGGTGGTGGGATGCTGCATGCCAGAGTTTTCGGCGGTGGGACTGCCGAGTGGGTGGAAGCGGATAAACGGCCGGGAGATGGAGAATAGAAGGAAGGGAGCCTGGAATTTTTTTTTGTGGGGGGGGGGGGTAGAAAAATGTGTTTTAATTTTAATTAATTTATACATTCTTTTCTACTAATAATAATAATAATAATAATAATAATAATAAATGGCCCAAAATAATACCAACTATCATAGGTATGAGATATGAACCAAAAATAAATATGAACAAAAAAAAATCAAAATAATACAAACTATCCACCTATAAACCAAAAAAAAATAAAAACTTTAAAATCAACTAAAAATAATACAAACGATGAACTTTTAATTCAAAACAATACAAACTTTTGAAGTTGGACAACCAAACTATCCACCTGTATTATTTTTGGTTTATAGGTGGATAGTTTGTATTATTTGGAGACTTTTTTTTAGTTCGTATAATATTATTTTTGGTTCATATCTCATAGTTGGTATTATTTCGAGTCGTCTTTAAAAAAAATCTACATATATCTATATTACATACTAGCTTGGATATAATGAACTAATGTAACCAATCTTAATAACTAAAGATAAAACAATTCAATATAAATATTTACAAAATAACTTTAGGTAAAATGATAGATTTTGTAATCTCGGACCAGCTGCTACTCCCAAATGAATCTTCAACATCCATTCCAATGGTAAGTGCAGGTATGCAAATTTTTTTCCTTCCTCTTTTAATTTGCATAAATTGGAACTCAGTGCTAAAGATTCTGAATTGTGTGCTTGATGTGGCTTGGGTTCACAATGATGATCTGATTATATGCTATTCCTAATTCATCCGGGATTCATGAGGTTTTTATTACCTGATTTTAATGGGAACGTGAGTGCTGAATTTCGTCATATCGTGCCTAAATTCTGAACTTGCTTTCTGAATTCGATGGGGTTCGATGTACTTAGCTTGCTAGTTTGCTGAGTTATTGCCGTGAGAAATTGTTGCTATGGGATGTTATGTTTGATTGTGTTGTGGCTGAACGAAGTAATTGAAATTGGGGGGATGATTTACTTGCTTACATCTTGGGCCTGATTTTTTTTTTTTTTTTATTTTTTTTTAGACTTTGTAGTGATACATACTCTCTGGAGCTGATCGGTTTCTTCTTGTCCTGTCTAAAATCGGCTGAGTTGTGTTGGTGTCAGTGATTTTTATGAGTGGTTCTTGTTTACTTGCTTGTCTCATGCTTCCCTGTGTCCATATCAATTTCTTTTCATGAATTTCATTAGTTGCAAAGTATGGATGAGCATGATCTATAGGGCTGATTTTTGTTATTGTCAAGTACTATTATCAAGACAAGTATAGCTACTTTGAGATGGGGGCCATGCTTTAATTTTTATTAGCTAGGTTGTTCCCTGAAATCACATGAAATTCATGTTTTAAATTTGTCGTAAGTGATTGAGCATGAGCTATTGGGGCTGATTTTAGTTGTTTGGACTTGGGTGTTGTTCTTTTACTTGGATGATATAGTTTTCTTGGATGTTGGAATGTGGTTGGTTGTTGTGTGTTGTCTTTGTCTTTTGTTTTGGCCAGGACAAATTGCAAAGGAGACTGCCTATATTTTTTCTGCCTCCAAGACGTTTCACAATGTCATATGCATCCAAGTTGTTGCTGAAAGCTTCTGCTCAAACACCCTAGTCCTATACCTTTGAGAGGTTGCTGAATTTTTGGGTCTATTCAGAGGCTACACTACACCACCACCTTCGGATTTGAATTGAAAGCTTATTCCGAATGCCTGATTCCATTGTGAGTTTCTTCTACTTCTTTTATTTTGTTTTCTTTTACTTTGAGGACAAAGTAAGATTTTAAGCATGGGGTGGGGATCTCAAGTGTAGCTCCGTTTTTTTTATATATATGTTAGTTTTCTGTTTTTTGTTTTTTCAATTTTTGTTATGCATTTCATTGCATTTAGGTGTTATTAACGATACCCATCTTGATTTAGTTTGTCCTCTAATTTATTTTTATGATCTTAATCGCATAAATCCCATGATTTGATTGAATTGCTTGAAAATGATTTTGGAGCATGATTTGAGAATATAATTGAGCAAGTATGGTTCGTAGTTGAGGTTAAATTGTAATCTAGCAAAAACATAACCCTTGTGAGTTGATTTTGGCCTTATAGGGACTATTCGTAATTATTTCCCTTTTGCTTTTATTGTGTGATTATACTCTTCATATGCTTCTTATTTCAATACCGTATTGCACATGTTTGTTGCTTGTAAATTTCAAATGATTGAGGCATATTTTCTTTAGCCATATTATACCTTATCTACCTTACATATTATCCTCTGCTTGAAGCCCGTCTGAGCCTTAAAGCATATTCTTTTTTGATAGCTCCACAAAAATATATCATAGCCAATGATTAGCTTGACCCTATCCGGGAATTAGGAGGAGAATTGGTGAAAAATCTTTATTTTGGAGTTGCTTTGAGTGGAGATGATGTATGTATTGTTGTGCATTGCGAGAGGCATAGCCAAAATAAGGTAACCTTCTTGCATAATAGAGATGGCTTATTACTAGGGACCTAAGGAGGATAAAATTCACTTAGGAGTAAAAGTCTAGTAAGCTTGGACCTAGGGAGGATAAAATTCACCTAGGGGCAAAAGTAAGCATAAAAGAAAAAAGTCAGCATACAAATGAAAAAAATGCATAAGTGTATGTCTATTGAAATCGAAAAGTGCTTATTGATGTGCATTGGAGTTTATGTTATTGGAATGGTTTGCGAAGTATGAAAGTTTTGGTGTTGTTCTGGTTGGTTGTTGTTCCTTTTTCCCGGATTTTTAGCACCACAAGCCTAAATATTTCCCATGCCTTATGTTCCTACCAAAGCCCCATTATAACCCTATAAAAGTCCTCATGATGTCGTTTGCAAGTAATGACTTTCACGGTGTATAAAACATTTTGGATTGAGTTGAGAGTTGTACTTTAAAGCCTAAACACATGAGAGCTTGAGTGAAACACATTATCCCGGTGAGGTTGGATTAAATTTGCCTTTACTATTTGATCGCTAATATACTTGCTAGGATATTTGTTCTCTTATTCATGGCTCCTACTATGTGATGTTGCTTTTCTAAAATTAAAGCATGAAGATCTTATTTGTGGGATGATTAATTCTATATTTGTTTTTCATTGCTTGAGGACAAGCAAAAGTCTAAGCATGGGGTAGTTTGATAGAGTCTATTTTAGTCATGTTTTTAGAAAAGATTTGCATATCAATTTAGAGCATGTTTACCTATTTTATAGCTTAATTTATATTATTTGGTTTTCGGAGTCTACACTAGTATTTTTATATATTTCAGGTATTTTCGGGTTGGATCGTATGAATTCAGAGGTTGATTGGTTGATCGCAATTTGAAAGACAAGATGGGCTAGCTACGTAAATGGGTTGATGATCGTACGCGGAGGAGATGGGCTCCGAACGGCAGGACGTGGGTTCAACACGTCCAATGATTGGCTGAGTGCTGCGTAACATATATGTTTAGATAGATTAGATAGATATAATAATAATAATAATATATATCCGTAGTAGATTAGATAGATTTAGGTTAGGATAGTTTATGTTATATATATATTCATTCTATTCATACGGCAAAAAAGGAGACCGAACTAGACCACGGCCGACTACCGTTTCCAAACTCTAAACCTAATTGTCTTTTGTTTTATTTTTATGGAGACCTAAACTCTCTCGTTTCGTCTGCAATTTGAAGCTTTATTTGGATTGATTGTGAGTTTCTGAATCTCGTTCCTTAATTCCTATATTTGAATGTTTCGACTTCTTTGTGCTTGATTGTCTATTGTTTTATTCTATCTAGCCCGCGCAACTAGTTAGAATTAATTCAATTGCTAAGGTTTTGTAGATTCCTGGTTGTGAACCTTAACCTAAGTGGCAAACTTGTTCCTTTAGGGCTGGTTGAACTAATTGAATGAGTAGGAAGTTGAATGTGTTGTTAAATCCTTTTTTAGGGACTGCAAATACCTTGGTTAATCTCTGAACTTAAAGCTATCAATTGGGTGGGTTAAATCCTTTTTTAGGGACTGTTCGATTGATAAGGGTTGCTAGGACTGGTTGGACTAGTAACTATATTAGGTCGGGACAAGGGCATTCATAGGAAACCTAAAAGGACAAGAGGAAGTTACAATGATCGTTTCAACCAACTAAAGTGGATAATTGTAGATGAAACTATTTTATTAATCGTTATCTTCATTAATTTGTTTATAGTTTATTTTAGTTTATTTCTTATTTTCACCACCCAAAAACCCATATTTTGTCTTAATTGGTAAATAAACTTAACTTAGGAATAACTTGATTCTCTGTGGGATCGACTCGTGCTTACCACACTACATTAGTTAGGTAGGTTCGAATTTATTTTGATACGATTTACGCGACTAAAAACCGCTCATCAGTTGGGTATCATAGTTATTAGGATGGCGACCCGGATCGGTAGAATCTTACGATCTTAGCTTGTTCCTGATCCGGATCATGGGTAAATAGTATACTCGTCAATGCTAGGATCGTTAGGATCAGTTTGAGATTGTTAGTTAGGTTGGTGTATGATCATAAGATCTTATATAGTGATGAATTAAAGGTGTAATTTGGGCTTAACTGTGAAACCATGCCTAAGATAACCCTAAAACTCAATCTCCGTGGTTATATATGTATGATAACCGAAGAATTATATGACTTGTCTCTTTTATTTATTATTAGTCTCTAGTACCTTTTTTTTTAAATCAAAGTATTTGCTTGGTATGGTTTATTTTTATTATTTTATATATTTTATTTTATTTACAGGATCTTATGATCCTATAATATGATCCTAGGGTCCTGCCTCCATCCAATCATAAAATCTCGATCCTACCAACCGTGACGGGTTTAAATCAAGTTTCAGTTGGCATGTGTGTATATATATAGACACACACGCAATTTTAACCATATAATAAATAAATTTTCAATATAAATATAAAAGTGAACAATTATTCAATACTATTAGATAGATCTATTCATCGTCAGTTTCTCTTATTCCCGCATTATAATTTCATTTTATTATATTTATTGTCATATTTTTATAATAAATTTTACTTATAATGATATTATGTTAACATATATTTGGATAGATGGAATATCTTATAAAAGAGTAAATATTATACAAGGAAAAAACTAAATCAATATAATTAAACATAATAGTAGTAATAATAAAAATAATTAATAAAACTAATTTTCATAGTCATACTTACCAAAAATATTAATAGATAAATATGTAATATTTGATAGGTGCTATTTTATTTATATTTAGATTTTTTTTATGGAAAGAATTATTTATATCAAAATCAATCATTTAATAATTGTTACTTTATATCTATCTATGTTATTTTTTGAGGAAAAAATAAATACTTAAAATATTATATAGCCATATATGTAGCCACAATCCATCCGTACATAGATATTTTAGTAAACTAATGTAATAAATATATACTACATATTTAATAAAAAAGAATATTAAAATATTTTTAAGAATCAACTATCTAATTAAATTACATGAGATTTAATTAACCATAGATTAGAAAAAAAAAGTTTTACGTAGTACCTTATAAATGTGAATTTTATTTACATTTTGAGAGAATCTAATTAAAAAATATTTAGATTATATATAACCTGTCGAACTAATTTTATTTATATTTATATTATTTTTTGGAGGAAAAAATAATTTATAGTTAGATTAACGAATTCCTCGTACACGGAACGAGATCTACACTACTACAACATAAATTGAAATAATTCAACAAAAATACTTAATTTTGGGAAATCTCCATGTTTCAAAAAGATTTGGTGTGAAAGGGCGGTAATTATTTTTTAGTCTACCGCCTAAACACAGTCAGCACACCCCCTAGTATATGTATTCTTCCCCCAAACCCGTGCTCACAAACCCCATTCCCAAATTGCAACTGTGACACGATGATGATGGACGACTGGTAATGGATACGCCTCTCAACCATAGCCAGTGATCCAAAGCTTCTCACTTCAGAATCATTTTGTGTCGAATTCAACCGCATTCAAGTACTCTTCCTCTTTTTTTTTGGTGTAATTCATCTCCTTCTCTTCCCAAACTGATGTTTATTTCAAGAATTTTCACACCTTCAATATATTACGATCTATGTTATTGTTTACAGTTCATCCTAAATTATCCGATTCAACGGTTTATTTCAACAAATTTGAATGATTGATTTGCGAGTAGTTTAGTGTGTATAGTTGGAGATGAATGGCTGAATGAATGGGTTATGTCCCAAGAAAAGACAAATTGAAGATGAACGATTCTTTTTTCATCATTAAATAGACCTATAATCACCCTTATTCCATATTTTTTTATAGTTCACCCTAAATCTATCTGGTCAAACGTTTATTTCAACAAATTTGAAAGATTGATTTGCGAATAGTTTACTATGTATAATTGGAGATGAATGGCTGAATGAATAGGTTATGTCACAAGGAAAAACAAATTGAAGATGAACGGTTCCTTTTTCATCAATAAATAGAACTATTCACCCTGAATCCATTTTTTCTTTTTT
The DNA here is from genome assembly GCA_037127255.1 of Persicaria tinctoria. NCBI lineage: Eukaryota > Viridiplantae > Streptophyta > Magnoliopsida > Caryophyllales > Polygonaceae > Persicaria > Persicaria tinctoria. The sequence continues at coordinate 49,767,509 of JBANSL010000005.1, forward strand.
CATTCCCATGATTTGCGAATAGTTTTTTTATTATTAAATTGTTTATCTCTATAATTATTTTAACTATGAAAAATGTTCAACCTCTTTTTATAAATGGTGTGTGGGTAGATTTCTTAATATTTTCCTTTGTTTTTTAGACCAATGGAAGGAACACGACATCAAGTAAAGACCAAGTCCTCCCAGAACACCATGGCAAATAAAGCTACAATCAATGGAAACAAAAAGCGTCCACGTACTTTCGTGTCCAATACAACCAAGGCCATTGCAAGTACTACTCATTCACACACACATATACACACACGCACACTATTATTTCGCACTATGTACTAATTGATTACTAAACTTCATGGGCATACACAGGTGCTATTGTGCCAAAAAGAACGCGCATCCAAGCACCTGAACAGGTAGATCTCCCAAGATCAAATGGAATGAATGAAAGTAAGGATTCTTAATCATTCACCTATACCTTTTTTTTATCAGAGGCTTCGTACTTGGTTGCATATACAAATGACACCGTGAATTTGAATGTTCATAACACGTTTCAATCTTGCACTGAATAAGTTTGTGGCTGCTTAGACAAGAAATCTGTAATCTGTAAATCTGTAAATCTGAAATCTGTAATTCTATAAATCTGCAAGATGTAAATCTGTAATTCAATAAATCTATAATCTGTTAATTGTAAATCTGTTTGGTAAATCTGAAATCTGTAAGTTCAACAACATAAATAATTTATAGTCCAAGAAGTTCAACAACTTAGGTAAACTGAATTCTACAATTTGTAAACTAAAATCTGTAAATTTGTAGATCTAAAATCTGTAATTGCAACAACATAGATAATTTATAGTCCAAGAAGTTCAACAACTTAGGTAAACTAAATTATGTAATCTGCAAACTAAATTCTGTAAACTGAATTTATAGTTCATCAACTGTTCTAAAATAATTTTGGAATCTGTAAATAGAATTCTGTAAACTATAAACTGAATTATGTGAACTAAATTTACAATTCAACAACTTAGGTAAATCTTTAAAGTGAATTCTAAAATCTCTAAACTAGATTTTAAAATTCATAAACTAAATTCTGAAATCTGTAAATTAATTTTGAAATCTGTAAAATGAATTCTGAAATCAGTAAAATGTGCTCTATTCAATTCAGGCTATTCTATTGGATTATTACAATTAAATAAACATATTGTGTCTATTATAGATCAACCTATGAGTGTCCCAGCTGACACCCAACCTTCAAGACCCGAAGCAACACATGACCCAGATGTCGAGATGGCAAACAATGATATTTCTGCATCATTTAGTGTGGAAGAATCTGCTAGTATTGATACATCATCTGCTGCTGCTGGTATATGTTACTTTAAATTAAGATATTTTTGCACTTTAATTTGTAACTTTCAAATTTGCATATTTATCAAAGTACTTGTTTGTTTGACGATAAATGTTATTTCAACTGCAGTTGGTGTTAAGGAACATGTTGTTGCTGCTACTGGTATCTATTAATTTAAGTTGTGATATGTGTCTCTTTCAATTATAACGCTATATGTACATATATATATATATGAAAGTAAATTTTTGTGTCCAGCAGAACCAAAAAAAAAAGCACGTGGAAAGAGTCGATGAATGAAAGCAGACAAGCTCTTTGCACAACTTGGTACTAAAATACCAGTCACGCTGAAACTGGAAAATGGTAGACCAAGTGGGCAATATGCATCGATGTTTGCATCTGAGATTGGATTCATTGCTAGGAATTATATACCCCTCAATGTCGAAAAGTGGAGCAAGGTGACTCCTGAAGTTAGATCAACCTTGGAAAAAAGATTGACGGTGAGTATTATAATTTAAAACATTGTTTTTTTCAATACATCCCCTTAAAGATATTCAAATGACTTAGGAATGGTACATTTTCATGATAGTTAATTTTCTTATTTTATATCTTATAACCTTTGTTAGATAACAAATTGTATTATATACAACGTATTTATACTGAAGTCTTTTTTTTTCTACAAATTGCTACTATTTCATAATAGGTTTGACATTGACTTGTCTCTTCCTTGGGTTAAGAGATACGTGCATCCTACATTTGGAGTAGCATTTCGCAACTTTCGTACCCAACTAAAAAACAAATTTCTGAAGTTCCCGAATGTTGAGGAAGCGAAAAAAAATAGACCTTCTGAGGTGAAAACAACCGTGGAGTGGGAATATCTCTGTAGCTATTTCTCAAGTGAAGAATTCCAGGTATTTATAGAAAACTAAGTGAATCCATTTATGTAAATTTCATATTACACTTCAATTAATCTAATTTTATTATAATTTACTTGCAGAAAAAGTCCCAACAAAATAGTATTAACCGGGCAAAACTTGATTATCATCATAAATCCGGTTCCCGGTCTTTTCTCTCACATTTGGAATCCGTGGTAAGTTATCTTCTTCTAAATACTTTCTTCTAAAATCCTAAACATTAAATATTTTTGATATTTTTATTGCACATGATTTTACATATTCATCAAACGATTTCTTAGAGCTTTTTTCCTTATTATTTATTTTTTATGTTGTAGGCAATAAAAACAGGTTTGCCAGTAGATGCAATTGAGAAATTTGTGATTCATCACAAGAGTCCAGAAAATGTCTGGGATTTGGGAGCAAAAGAGAAATGGGTATGTACTTATTTTGTTTATTTTATGTTAGTGAAAAATAAATGAGATTTGTATAGTTTGATGAAATAAAATCAAAATTGATTTGCCTATTCTGTAAACTAGATTCTAAAATTCATAAACTAAATTCTAAAATCTGTAAATTAAATTTTGAAATCTGTAAAATGAATTCTGAAATCTGTAAAATGAATTCTGAAATTTGTAAAATGTGCTCTATTCAATTCAGGTTATTCTATTGGATTATTACAATTAAATAAACATATTGTACATGTTTTTTAGATTTTGATATGAATATGTATGCATTCATTGATAGGATGAAATGGTGTTGATGCGTTCGGAGGCAACTAATGAAGATGGAACTTGTTCAATGAGTGAGGAAGAGATTGTTAGAAAGGTTCTTGGGACAAAATCAGGGTATATCAAAGGTTCCGGTTTTGGACCTCAACCTACAACCACAAGAGTTTCAAAATCTACAATGCATGAGGTTTATGAGAAGAACCAAGAGCTGGAACATACCATTCAAGCTCAAAGTCAAGAGATACATGCTCTAAATGAAATGGCTGCGAAATTTGAAGAATTTATGGCCAAATTTAAGGGAAAAAAAATGCTTGATATTTAGTATATTATATTATAGAACTTCTACTTAGTAAGATTATTATCTCGGATTTATTTCTTTGATTTACCTCTCTAGGGAGCTGGAACATAATATTTAGTGTTTCTTTGATCTAATATATTATGTTTTTCCATATATATATACATATATATATATAGTATGGATCAAATGTTAACAACCCTTACGGTGTTAAATGTTAACAGATCTCAACCATTGAATGACAAGATTTAAGGGTGTAGATTAAACCACAATTTTAGAAAAATTTAATTAAACATGGTGGGACCCAGGCCAATACCCACTCCCCTCCCGTATTTGTGCGCGTGTGTGCCAAATTAATTACGGAGTAATTTTTTTTTGATAACCGCCAAATTAATCACAATAAAACTCTATTACTAGTACTACCGAATGAAACAGTAGCCCCATTTTGTTTTATTTTTTATTCGAAGGTGGGCTTTTGCCCTTAGATTAGATTTAGTTTTCAATATCAGTTACAGAAACTTCAATATTTTGCATCTATTCACTATATATTGTTCCGAAGGTGGGCTTATATTTGATATTCAAAACTGGTAAAAGTGTAAGTCAATTTTGTAACTATTCGTTAAGTTGATAGTAATTATTCGTTAAATTAATAGTAATTATTCGCCAAGTCGTGGTTGGAGTTTGATTTTAGATTTGTCGTGGTTGTTTTATGAACTAGCATGAATTATTCGTATGTAGAAATTATTCGCTGAGTTGATATTTTTATTCGTGGGTAATGGGGACTTATCGTTTAAATTTGATATTCAAAACTTGCAAAAGTGTGAGTCAATTTTAGAACTTTCACTAAGTTGATAGTAATTATTCGCTAAATTGATAGTTATTATTCGCTAAATCGATAATAATTATTCACTAAGTCATGGTTGGAGTTTCATCCTAGGTTTTTCGTGGTTGTTTTATGAACTAGTATGAATTATTCGTACGTAGAAGTTATTCGCTAATTTAATAGTAATTATTCGTGAGTAATGAGGATTTATTGTTTAGATTTGATATTCAAAACCTGCAAAAATGCGAGTCAATTTTGCAATTATTCGCTAAGTTGATAGTAATTATTCATTGGATTATTCTTTTTGGGAGTGTGTCAATATACGAATTATTTAAAACTTGTAAAAGTGTTAGTCGATTTTGCAACTATTCGATAAGTTGATAGCAATTATTCGCTAAGTTTATAGTGATTATTCGTTAAGTCAAAGACCAGCTAAGCGACTTTGCAAAAGTGTAAGTCAATTTTGCAACTATTCGATAAGTTAATAGTAATTATTCCCTAAGTTAATACTACCTCCGTTCCACAATACATGTCCTTTTACTTTTCAGCACGTTTTTTAAGGAGCGAAAAGCTCTATAAATTATTATTTTTTTAATTAATTTTTTAATATAGTTTGATACTTGTTACTAATAAGTATCAAATTATATAAAAAAATTAATTAAAAAAATAATATTTCATAGAGTTTTCCGCTCCTTAAAAAACGTGCTGAAAACTAAAAGACCATGTATTATGGAACGGAGGGAGTAGTAATTATTCGTTAAGTCGAAGACCAACGAGACGACCCCTAATCAGAATTTGGAAAAGAGATTGTAAATAGGGCAATTATTCGGTAAAATGATTGTAATTATTCACTAAGTTGGTTACATTTATTCATTTCTAAATGGGAATGTAATGTCCTTAGTAGATTGGAATGAGGGATTAAGGGTATAAATTCCCTAAGAGTTGTAATTGTAGGATATCCAAGAATGAATCCAAAGTTTCTCTCTATCTCTCTCTCTTTCTCATCTCTATCGAACAACGACGACTCAATATCGACAACGACGATCACACCATCGACAACGACGATCACACCATTACGAGACCAATCCGAGCGCTGGACTACGGGTCATTACAGGGAATTATCATTTTTTTGATAAACAAATGGGAATTATCATGTAATGTTATTCGTGTGAATTAGTACTCAATAATCAATATTCAATGCGTTTGGATTTGATCTCCGTCACTTTAAATTAAAAAAAATCAAATAATTTGGTCCACCACTAATTAATGAAGCAACCGTAATACGGAGTAAGTTATTTGAACAAATGGTGTAACACACGCACAAGCGGAGAGAGTAGAGATGAATCGGTTGAGGGATCCACGCTTTTACATTGAAAAAATTATTTATTTAAGGATAAATCTCCACCCTCCATTCAACTCAATTTAATGGACCAGATTTGTTAACACTTAACACCATAAGAGGTGTTAACATAGGACCCATCCTCTCTCTCTCTCTCTCTCTCTATATATATATATATATATTCTTTTTACATTACAATAATAAACTTCTTTTAGCGAGTAAAGTTTTTGTCGCTTGATATGGTCATTGATATTTGCATTTAACGAGAAAACTTTATATATATATAGCGATGAAAACTGTATTCTCTCGCTAATGAATGATTTTTAGTGAGGAACAATTTATTCGCCTTATCTATGTTATTTGATGACAAATATTTCACCGCTAAAAAGATTCTTATAATGACATATTCGACCTCGTCGCGATAGCAGTCTTATGGTAACAAATAATTTCCTCGCCAAATAATTCATTAGCGATGAATTTTATGTTGTCACTAATTATGTTTACCGATTATTATCGATCCCATCAACTTTTTTTCCGATGAAATTATTTTTTTAAGTGGCGAAAATATAAGTCGCGAAATAACATCGATCCAACTCGATATCGTCATTAACGAGGAAATATACTATTTGGAGAGGAATTACATTTTATCGCCAAGTGTATTCAAAGAAGATTATGAAATCCTTCGGCTTATTTGGCGACGAATATAACTACCTTTTACGATGAATTTAATAGTCGCTAAAGACCTATTGCGACAAATATTGACTTCATCGCTAAATGTTTTTTTTGCGACGATTTCATTTTTCCACATTAGACTCTTTTGTGAGGAGCTTTCAGTGACCATTTAAAAAGGAAGCATATTTCCTCGCTAAATAGATTTAGCGACGCAATTTCAATCTTCAGCGAGGAAAAATTTCCTCGCTAAACGTGACTTCTGTTGTAGTGAGTGTTGCAAATCCCATGCGGTAGGCTAATCGTATTGGCCTTCAAATTACCATTATTTAACATTTCCCCACCTTATTATTTATATCAAAGCTACCCACAATGTTTCAGCCCGTTTGGAGCACTAGAGATTGCAATTATTTCATTAACCCGAAATCTCCCAAAAAATACAAGCCGTGTTTCAAATCTCACACGGTAAACTGATCGTATTAGCCTCCAAACTTCCATTTTTTAGAATGTCCCCACCTTATTGGTGATACTAAAGCTACCTACAAAGTTTAAGCCCTTTTAGAGCACTAGTGATTGCACTTCTTTCATTAACCCAAAATCGTCCAAAATACAAGTCGGGGCCGAATGGTCAAAAAATGAAATGTTCCGAAACTCGGATTTTTTCAGCCAAATCATAGAAAAATACCATATCAAACATATACGACGAATACTAGACCATTTGGAGCCCCCGGGGTCGGGTTTCAGGTCATCTGCCATGTTAGGTCGTGTTGCAAATCTCACGCGGTAAGCTGATTTTATTGGCCTTCAAATTCCCATTTTTTAGCGTTTCCCCACCTTGTTGGTGATACCAAAGCTACCCATAAAGTTTCAGCTCTTTTGGAGCACTAGAGATGACACTTCCTTCATTATCCCGAAATCGCCCAAAACATACAAGCAGTGTTGCAAATCTCATGCGTTAAGCTGATCGTATTGGCCTTCAAATAACCATTTTTTAGCATTCCCCCTCTTTATTGGTGATACCAAAGCTACCCAAAAAGTTTCATCTCTTTTGGAGCACTAGAGATGTCATTTCCTTCATTAACCCGAAATTTCCCAAAAAATAGAAGTAGTGTTGCAAATCTCACGCGGTAAGCTGATCGTATTAGCCTCCAAATTCCCATTTTTTTAGAATTTCCCCACCTTATTGGTGATACCAAAGCTATCTACAAAGTTTCAGCACTTTTGGAGCACTAGAGACGACACTTCCTTCATTAACCCAAAATCGGCCAAATACAAGTCAGGGCCGAATGGACAAAAAATAAAATATTCCGAAACTCGGATTTTCTCGGCCAAGTCATACGAAAATACATTATGAAACATATACGATGAATATTAGACTATTTGGAGTTCCCGGGGTCGGGTTTCAGGGCGTACGCAACGTTAGGCGGTGTTGCAAGTCACACGCGGTAAACTGATCGTATTGGCCTTCAAATTCCATTTTTAAGCATTTCCCCACCTTATTGGTGATACGAAATCTACTTACAAATTTTCAGCCCTTTTGGAGGACTAGAAATGACACTTCTTTCATTAACCCGAAATCGCCAAAAATATAAAAGTATGGTTGCAAATTTCATGCGGTAAGCTGATCATATTGGCCTTCAAATTACCATTTTTTAGCATTTCCCCGCCTTATTACTGCTATCAATGCTACCCACAAAGTTTCAGCCCTTTTGGAGCATTAGAGATGAATGAGGCAAAGAAGGAAAACAAGCCTCGCAGGAAAAGAGGACGCAAATGTGGTTCCCAACGCGGAAAGACAGGAGCGCTTCGCAAATTGGCTCGTTCCCCTGCTCTGGAACAGGCCAATGCAACATTGTGGAGAGCTGCCAAGGATCTTCTCGATAGCCCAAGGAAAATCCTCTTTGGGTCTATCCCTTTCGACATGGACAATGTAGTCCAGGTTTTGGTTACCTCCTATTCTGATGAGGAGTCGGAGGCAATATCATCACATGTGAAGGCTCAAGGAGACAAGGTTCCAGAGGTTGGGGTACCAAATCCGGTCAAACCTCAAAAAGAGACATCTAAGGCTTCCCAAGCCTAGAAGAAAGGAAAGGGTCTTCCTATAGCCTAGAAATCAACTTCACTTCCAAATCAATTTGAGAAATGCGAGCGGCGGGTGACCAGGTCTATGTCTAAGACCAATTCATATGATGGAGTGACCACCCAATCATCGAACCAAGAAATGGTTCAAGAAGAAAAGCAGGGTTCCCCGCTATATGGGGATTATACTTCTCTATTTCAAGAAGAGGAGTTCCCCCTAGTTATGAGCGAAGGTGGGTCACATAATGACTCTGAAGAAGAAGTTGAAAGCATGCTAGTCTTAGTGACAGGGGCAACAAGCACTGAAGAGCAGCTCCAGGAACTGCAAAAGAAGCTAGAGGAGAGGGACGCTCAAATTAAATTGCTCATGGACCAGCTCCAACAGAAAAATTCGGAGAACAGGCAAGAGCAAAACTCGAAGAACAGGCAAGAGACTCCTACTACGGGAGAAAGCAGTGCTTCTATCTCTCATCAGGAAATAAAAGAATGGATCACACAAGGGATCCGAGAGTTCAAGATTTCTTAGAGTCCCCCAGTGATCGGTTATAGGAAACCCTATCCTGCGGAGTTCGACGCGATCCCTTTTCCTTCGAACTACCAAAGGCCAAATTTTGTTAAATTTGACGGCCTCAATGGGTCCCCGCATGAACATCTAGCTCACTTTTACTCGGCATGTGAAGAAACTGCCTTGAGTGATTAGCTACTGATAAGACAATTTGTCCAATCATTACAGGGATCCGTGTTCACATGGTATACTCAGCTTCAACCCGAGTCTATCCATACATGGGACGAGCTGCAAAGGGAGTTCCTAGCTCAGTTTGTGAGCTCGAAAGCCAAGGTGTCCATCATGGATCTGGCTAATACACAGCAAAGACCGAATGAGTCCGCAAATGACTTTATCGCAAGGTGGAGAAGTTTGAGACTTCAATGTTCAGAAAATTGAGCGAAGAGCCATGCGAGCAGATGTGTATCAACAAACTACTCTCAGAGCTTGCTATACATGTCGGTAGTGCAGAACTCCGTGCTTTTGATACATTGGTTTCAAAGGCCTGCAACGTTGAGCGTCAACTAGCTCGACGCAAGCCCGCAACAAGCCGACCTCAAATCAATGAGACGAGGAAGGATGAAAACAAAAAGTCGCCAAAAAAGAGGAGAATCCTTGGCTACGTTCATTAAGCCTCGTGGCAAATCCGTTGGAAATAATCCTAAAACACAGGAAAATGGGCAAGCTAAAGAGCCCGTTAAAAGATTGTCTCTCGAAGAGAGAAAGCAGAAGAAGTATCCCTTTGATGATGAGGATGTAAGAGGAATATTCAATGAACTGATGACAGAGAATATGTTGTCACTCCCCAAGCCAAAGAGGCCAAATGAGGCTAACAAAACGGGTGATCCAAAGTATTGCCCTTATCACCGGATTGTTAGTCATCCTCTCGAAGACTGCTATGTGTTCAAGGACATCGTGGAAAGGATGATCAACAAGGGAGAAATTGAAATCAAAGTTGCAAGCTCTAAGGGCCCAGCAGCCTTGTCAAACCCTATCTCGGTGGTAGAAGAGGCTCAAGTCTTTCCTTCATCAGGAGCTGTCAAAGAAGATGACATCCCTACGGTTTCACTGCCCCCGAAGACAGTCCCAGTGCAATTTCAGTTGCAGGACAAAGTTCACACCGTACGGGCATATCCTGACATGCCAAGGGAAGAACCAGACTTCCCGACTCTTTATGAGGTCATAATGCAGTCAAACATTGAAGAATCATTTTTACACGACGAAGACGCTGAAGATGGTTCTAAGTGGCAGGTTTGTCTAAGCCGAAAGATGTCTCATCCAAAGAGTACCCGGCTGTTGTGAGCCTAATTTGCCATGTTTTACACTTACTTTTATATCGATTTCTGCATACATTGCATGCATTTGGGTTAGAATAATACAGAATCTGTGTAGTTTACACTTATTTTCAATATATGGAGGTCTACACAAGTTTTGGTTATATTTCGCAGAAATCGGACGCACTTTGGAGCTTAAAGGAAACTCATGGAGAAGCTAAGAATGGTGCAGCTGGACAAAAGGCCATTTTTCACCATTCTTCGTTCTGAATCAAGCTTTGATGTTTTCATGAGAGTTGTAGCCCTCGGAAAGAGTTTTCCAACGCATGGTCATATGCATCAATCCGACGAACGAGAACTCGGGAAAGTGCGTTTCAAGAACAGAGCAGAAAGCTGAGAGAACTGTACTCGATCTCGAGTACACTTACTCGATCTCGACAAAGGCTGTCCGAGCACACCTGGTCGAGCAGAGCTGATCGAGGACACTGAGTCAGAGACAACCCGACTCCCGGAACCCTACTCGATCTCGAGGAGGCCTTGTCGAGATCGATCACACTTCGACGCCATGTCAGGAGTCGACGAGCTGTGCCAAGTCGAGAAGCCGAAAACGGAGAAGTCGAGCACCACCACTGCTCGATCTCGAGGAGGCTTGGTCGAGATCGAGGATCCAGGAGCCAAGATCCGAGCTTGATCGAGCAGAGCCACCCGAGAAGCCCAACTAGCCCAAGTCGATGACCACCCCTAGTCGATCTCGAGGAGCCCTAGTCGAGATCGACGAGCCGCGTCCGAAGCCGCGTTACGCGGTTTGAGCAGTCCTACGCATTGTGGGAGTCCTTGGAGCCGAAGGAATCCGAGATAGCCGAGTCTATCCTACATCTATCCATGGAAGAGAAGATCTATCAACATGAAGATATTTTACCTATTTAGATATAATTTCCCCTTTTAGATTTAATTCCTTTATTTAATTTATTTATCTTTTAAGCCTTTTAGATATAGATAGATAGATTCTATCCTTGATTAGCAAGGAATAGAAGGCTATAAATAAAGCCCTAGGGGCTGATTTTTCATTCATTCAATTACACACACAATTCCATTCAAGTAAGTAGGAGTAGAGAGAGAAAGTTTGTGGCAAGCAAGGTGGAAAGGCGAAAGCGGATTTGTCTTGTTGGTTGTAAGCTTTCTTTATTTAATTCAATGCAAGTTAGTTTCTTTTGTTATTTAATGTCTTTCTTGATGATGAAGAGCGAGTAGTCCACCCACTTCTGGGGCTGGGGTGAGCCCGGCGATGGCCATGTGAGGTGATGCGGTAAAGGTACAATCTTGTTATACGATTCGTCTTCTATCCCTATGAGCATGATTCTTTTGCGAGAGTTGAAGGTGATCCTTGTTTGTATTATTGAAGCGAAAGTAATCTTAATGCAACTTGGGTTAATTATGTGAAAAGGGTTAGTAACAATTAGGGCTTATGTGAAAGCCTCTATATGCCTATTTGTTAGTAACAAAAGTTACTTTGATGGAAAGCATGATCTTTTATGCCTTTATGTGTTACTTTGCATGGTTATCGTTGTGGTGTTGATACCCTGGCTTTGGAAGTTCTTTCATATATTGAGTTTATTTATGTCGAAATTCTGAAATCTATGTTCGAATCTGGAATTTATATTTTCTGTGTTTTAGTCGAGACAGAGGAGAGGCTTGTCGAGATCGAGTAGACCTTAGTCGATCTCGAGTTGGCTCTTGTCTACGTCGAGTTGAGTTTCTGTTTCTGTTTTCGATTCTGCAATTTCTGTTTCTGCTATTTCTTGTCGATCTCGAGTTGTGCTTTTCGAGATCGAGTTGCCCTTGTCGGGTTTTCTGTCTGCTGTGATTTCTTATTTTCTGTTGTCCAGTTTTGTTGTCGATCTCGAGTTAGCCCTGGTCGAGATCGAGTAAAGCTTCTGTCTTTACTTTATTTCTTGCTTTCGTTTGCTATTTATGTCTTTCTTTCTTTGTTCCTTTGTTTCTGTCTTCTGTTTGCTTTTCTGTGAGATTTACAGCTACCTAGGATACGCTGACACGCTTTCTCGTGGATTCGATCCTGACTTGCTCTTACTGCATTGGAGGGAGTCTTGTAATTATTTGCCGGGGCACGAATCTGGTTTGATCTATATCGTTATATTTCATACTAGATTTCCTCTTTCACAACAAATTGGCGTCGTTGCCGGGGAAGCTATCATTCGCGCCTTAGGTAGTCAGTTCTCACTTTTTCTTTGAGTTACTTTACAGCTGTATGCGCCGTTCAGGTCAACCACCTGAGTTTGACGGCTTAGACGAACCAGAGCGCCTTCTACACATCAGAGCTAAACTACAAAGAGCCATGGCAGCTTCAGAGACATAGGAACAGCTGATCGAGAGGCTCACGAGGGATCTAGCCGCCAGAGATGTTGCTCTCGCCACTGAGAGAGCAGGAAGGGAACAAGAAGTTGCACGTGCGAGGCAGCTGGCAAATGAGCTTGCCCTATACCCAACCACTGCAGAGGATTATATGCACCCGACTCTCATCGTGCCTGAATCGGCCATTCTAATCCCTGAAAACAACTATGAAATTCGCACTCAATTCCTTATTGAAATTAAAAATCATGCATTTCATGGTAGATTTAATGAATGCCCGTTGCGCCATATTACCAACTTTACTGACATGTGTCGTACTCTTTCTGAAGGTACCAACTTGGAGTACATCCTGATGAAAGCTTTCCGTTGGTCTCTGGCTGGGCCTGCATTGAAATGGTTGGAAGGGCTGAAACCACGATCTCTCACGACATGGGCTCAGGTGAAGCAGGAATTTCTGAATAAGTTCTTTCCTCCTGCCAAGACAGCACTCCTGCGCCAAAAGATCACATCTTTCAAACAGCGGCATGGGGAGACGCTAGCAAAGGCATGGGAACGCTATAAGGATCTACTGCGATCCTGCCCTACACATGGACAACAACCCTGCGTAGTTCAAGAGATCTTCTTCAACTCTTTGGACTTGGCTGCAAAGGATAGAATCAACACATATACTCACTATGAGTATCTGACAATGCCGCCTCCTGACGCATGGGCTGCTCTAGACAAGCTGACCAACTATGATAACAAGTATGGGACTCCAGTCAACTATGAGGAGAACCCCTACGCCAAGCCAGCACCATACATGCCCCTATATGAGCCCCCTAAGGAGATTGATCCAGATGTTAGGGAGCAGTACTACAGATACCAGAATAAAAAGCAACTCAAACAAGTAAAGTACCTTTATGTCAACCAGCCTGGTATTGAATGCGGATCACAGAGGCACACCACTACTGAGTGCCCACACACAGAGCAAGTCAGGTTGGCAGAATATCATGAAGAGGCAGCTTACGCAGGGGGTCCCAATCGCTACATGGGGGACCATAGGTTTCAACAACCACAATGGAACCAAGGTGCCCCTAGGAAACCCCCGCCCTACAGAGCTCCAGGACATCCAGAAAGGGACCAGAAAAAGGATGATCTACAGACTATCTTGGAGGAAATAAGGAGGAATCATACAGAAACCAGACAATCCTTCAACTCAGTCTACACTCAGATTCAGGGCGTCAACTCAAGGCTTGGGGAGATTGATATATGGAGGAAAACAGTTGATACACAGCAGGCCCGGCCCTGGGCAAGGGCAAGTGGGGCGCTTGCCCAGGACCTCCGATTTTACGGGGCCTCATTTTACTCAATTTAGTATATATAATATTTTTTTTGAGAGAAATAACAAATACATGTTGGTCTGATGGTTCTTGGAGAATGCAAACGGAGGCCTTTTGCCTATCAGTGTGAGTTCGAAACCCCAACAAGCAACAGCCACATTTTTATTTGTTGTATTTTTTTTTTAAAAAGCCTTTGCATGCAATTAATGACTTAATGATGGTTGGAAATTGGAAAATGTAACTTTTTCTTTAATAAATGGTTCCGTGATTCAATATTTGAATTATAGGGAGTACTTTTTTGAGAACATTTATAGGGAGTACTTGATTGTAGGGAAATATATTAAAGTGATTAAAATAATATTAATATAATTTTTACTTAAAAATGATTACATTTAAAAAACTTGTACTAAGTATAAAAGATCGATTTAGGGTTATTAGTAAAAAAATCAACTTTATTTTTTTAACAAACAACCTTTTATAAATTTTCTTTTATAAAACCGCTATATAATGTTTTTAGCTAAATTAAACAACCTAGATCAATATTTGATTTTTAAAAAACTTAATGTAATTTGGACCAAAACATCCTTCACCAATATATTTAATTTCAGAAAAAATTACACAAAATTACCTTTAATTTATACAGTATCATTTTGAAAAGTAGAACTAGTTTTTGTTTTTAAAATAATTAGAAAAAATATAATTTATGTAAATAAACATCCACAATCTAAAGGCCAAAAACTTAAATTAAATAAAAAAAATTACTTAAAATATGAAAATACAACGTAAATAATTTCTATAAACACTATATTTCTATAAAGTATGGAAATGCACCTCTATAAACACTATAAACACTATATTTCTAAACACTATACTTCAAATATATGGAAGTAATTTCTATAAACACTATATTTCTAAAATATGGAAATACAACGTAAATGATTTCTATAAACACTATACTTCAAATATATGGAAGTAATTTTAAAGTTTGCATCTCTATACTCTAGGCTTCTAAAATTATAATTTTATCATTAATAAACTTTTGACCCGGGCCTCAAAAATTGATTGGACGGCCCTGATACACAGATTGGTCAGCTAGCAGCAGGAATCCCCAGACAGACAGGGTCACTCCCAGGATCTTCAGAACCAAATCCCAAAGGAAAGACTGGACACATCGTTGCTGTAAAATTTAGAAGCGGCCATCAACTGCAAGAGCTAGAAGTTGGAAAGCAGCTGAACAAAGGAGACCAGCAAGTCGACCAGCAGCTAGTCGACGTCGACCAGAGCTTGGTCGATCTCGAGGAGGGCCTGCTCGATCTCGAGAAGAAAATACAGAAGCCCTCATTTGCACTACACAGCAACTCGACACCACCCAATTTGGTCGAGATCGACAAAGACGTGGTCGATATCGAGGAGTCCCGAGTCGACGTAGAGAAAACTGCAGCACCTCCGACATCTGTTCTAGCTCCGAATCAGAAAAAGAAGCTGCCTTTCCCCAAAAAATCTCCAAAGGACCCAGCAGAGAAGAAATTTCAGCGCTTCATCAAGATGCTTCAGAAGCTCAACGTCACCATCCTCTTCACAGAAGCTCTCAATGAAATGCCATCCTATGTCAAGTTCCTGAAAGAGATTCTGAGCATAAAGCGGTTAATGGCTGAAATTACAGAGGAATGCAGTCATTTGGACATGCTGGAGAAGAGGCCAGATCCAGGTAAGTTTGCTATAACCATTGGATTTGGTCCATATAAAATTAATGCTTTATGTGATCTTGGAGCTAGTGTAAGTATAATGCCTTTAACAATTTGGTCCAAGATTAAGATAGGTGCCCTAGAGCCTGTGGATGCTAGACTTTACATGGCCAACAACACGGTGGTCATTCCAACAGGCATGGTGGACAATGTGCCAGTACAAGTAGGTAAATTCTTTGTCCCTGCTGATTTCTTAGTAGTTGATATGCAAGAAGACCCTGCTTGTCAAATTATTCTAGGAAGACCCTTCTTGGCGACGGTGGATGCCAACATAAGCGTAAGGAAAAGAGTGCTCACCTTCAACATCAGCGATGAGGTAATTGAGTATTCTTTTAATAAAATTAAAAGGCATACAGGTCCAATGGAAGAGGTAAAATCTATCTCAGCTGGCTACATCACCTGCGGGGAACCCAAGGTAAGAAATATGACCCCTGAGGAACTGGAAAAGAGGGATATGTTGGGCCAGGTGGAGGAGATCATGGCAATCCTAAAGGAGGACACAGAAAATCCAATCAACACAAACCAAGGTACGTCGTTATGGACTAACTATTTTTCGGATGCCTTGACAGGAACCAAGTATGGGGTCAAGGTCGACCAAGACTCCTCGACATCGAGGACCCTAGTCGATCTCGACCAAAACCAGGAGCCTCCACCAGCACCAGCGTCCTCAAGCAACAACACTGAAGGGCCAGGCTCATCGAGATCGAGTACACTACTCGACATCGACCACCACCTCGCTGCCTCGGCTTCGCCTTCCTCGACGCTGATTCCACCGGACAGGCCAGGCTACTCGAGATCGACTACGCTAGTCGAGATCGACCAAGCTTCTTCGGCACCTGCTTCCTCGACGCTGAAGCCACCAGGAGCCGAATCCTACTCGAGATCGAGTAGCCCACTCGAGATCGACCAACCACCAGCTCTTGCATCCTCGAGCAGCCCACCTCCAGAAACTGAGACCTCGTCGAGATCGAGCAGTCCTACTCGAGATCGACCAAACACTGTGGTCCCCGATTCCGTCTCCGCGAAGGTAAGCAAAGGTATGGATCTTTCTTCTCCTATTTCCATTAAAGATTTATCTATACATGGGAGAGGTTTGCCTTGGTATGTGCGCTTATGTAGGATTTCCAATGATGAGCCCAAAGAGTATGAAGTTGGAGACAAGCTCTATGTTTCCAAATCAAAGGATCATTGGTTCCCTAACAAGTTCAACAAAAAGAGGATGGGGCCTTTCGTGGTGAACAAGATCCATTCTGGAGGATTGCAGCTGATGGACAAGAATGGAGTCCTATTCGAAGCCCAAGCTACATGGGCCCCGCAAATGCCACCTTGAGCTAAATGAAAAGTCGGCCTAGCGACTATAAAATCTAAAGCTTGTACATAGACATTTATTTTTTGACATTGTTTTGTTTGTTTTTGGTTTTGAACACTTTTAGTTTTTCTATTATGGGTATATATCTCCTACACTTTTCAGGTCCATGGATGAGCCATATTCATACTCGGCATAGGCGATCCTTTCATTCGACATTAAGAGGCCCTGCACACCTGTCTAGTGAGTTTTTTTCTTTACCCTTGTTTTTTTACAGTGAGGACACTGTAATATTTAAGTATGGGGTGGGGGAAGGGCTTACTTTATGCATATTTTCCATATTTGACATTATTTGTGCATATTTGGAATTTATTGCTTTAAATTGCTACATGGCTATTTTGGAATACATTATTGATTTATATGCTTGTATGCATGTTTTCCAAAGTTTTGAAAAATGACCCCCATTGAAATTTTTGATAAATGTCATGGAAGTTTAATATTGAACTCGACGATGCAAAATTGGATTCATTAGAGATATAGCATGAAATTCCCTAGTAAAGGGAAGTCACAATGAAGTGCATTATTTCTTGAAAACCATGAAATGAGGTAAAATTTAAAGTTGCTTTTGACATGTTGCATGATAAGATGATGGAGGACTTTATATTTCCATATAAATGCTCATTGTTTAAATTCCTAGCCATACCTATGCTTATGCATTACACAAAAGCCATATTATGCCTTGTTTCAATTATTGCTCCACATATTCTAAATATTGCCCATTCTTTACCTTATCCGGGGATTATGTTGAGAATGATGATTACATTATGGAGATTGTTATATGGTTGGTTGTGTTGCTATTATCATATTTGAAGTTTGGAAGGAAATTGTTTGAAAATTATGGAAAATTTAATGAGTGAAAGAAAATCCAATCATCTCAGGAGATAAAGGTAGATTGACCCTGCTCTCTGAGATAATAGTTTGGAGAGATGGGACACATTGTGAGGAGTTCAAAGCACTAAGTATCCGGGGCCATTCATGACACCCATGTTTGTGACTCACGAGAAGGAAGTGCTGAGGTTAGAGAGGTAAAAGCATTATTATTGAGAAAAGCAATATGAAAGGTGATGAATCTTGTGAAAAAGAATGTGGAAACTCAAGTTTGGAAATACTCTATTTCCCCAAATCAAAAGCACCACATGGCCAAAAACTGCCCACCTTTAGCTTTTTACCAATCTACTCCTTATTTGAGCTTAAATTAAAGTCCTCTTGATTATCAATGCTTTGTCACGAATGAATATTTTTGCATAACCCTCCTTTTGTGAGTAGATGTTGCTTTTGTATATTTGCACATGCATGGATCTGTGACATTAGTACCTTTTCGAGGATGGTAATTGATTGCAGGGACATATGAGAATGAATCTAATATGTTGAGAGTTTTGAATTCTTCCCCTAAATGACAATTAAAAGTATTGCTTGAGGACAAGCAAGCTTAAGTATGGGGTGTTTGTTGTGAGCCTAATTTGCCATGTTTTACACTTACTTTTATATCGATTTCTGCATACATTGCATGCATTTGGGTTAGAATAATACAGAATCTGTGTAGTTTACACTTATTTGCAATATATGGAGGTCTACACAAGTTTTAGTTATATTTCGCAGAAATCGGACGCACTTTGGAGCTTAAAGGAAACTCATGGAGAAGCTAAGAATGGTGCAGCTGGAGAAAAGGCCATTTTTCACCATTCTTTGTTCTGAATCAAGCTTTGATGTCTTCATGAGAGTTGTAGCCCTCGGAAAGAGCTTTCCAACGCATGGTCATATGCATCAATCCGACGAACGAGGACTCGGGAAAGTGCGTTTCAAGAACAGAGCAGAAAGCTGAGAGAACTGTACTCGATCTCGAGTACACTTACTCGATCTTGACAAAGGTTGTCCGAGCACACCTGGTCGAGCAGAGCTGATCGAGGACACTGAGTCAGAGACAACCCGACTCCCGGAACCCTACTTGATCTCGAGGAGGCCTTGTCGAGATCGACCACACTTCGACGCCATGTCCGGAGTCGACGAGCTATGCCAAGTCGAGAAGCCGAAAACGGAGAAGCCGAGCACCACCTCTACTCGATCTCGAGGAGGCTTGGTCGAGATCGAGGAGCCAGGAGCCAAGATCCGAGCTTGATCGAGCAGAGCCACCCGAGAAGCCCAGCTAGCCCAAGTCGATGACCACCCCTAGTCGATCTCGAGGAGCCCTAGTCGAGATCGACGAGCCGCGTCCGAAGCCGCATTACGCGGTTTGAGTTGTCCTACGCGTTGTGGGAGTCCTTGGAGCCGAAGGAATCCGAGATAGCCGAGTCTATCCTACATCTATCCATGGAAGAGAAGATCTATCAACATGAAGATATTTTACCTATTTAGATACAATTTCCCCTTTTAGATTTAATTCCTTTATTTAATTTATTTATCTTTAAAGCCTTTTAGATATAGATAGATAGATTATATATCATTGATTAGCAAGGAATAGAAGGCTATAAATAAAGCCCTAAGGGCTGGTTTTTCATTCATTCAATTACACACACAATTCCATTCAAGTAAGTAGGAGTAGAGAGAGAAAGTTTGTGGCAAGCAAGGTGGAAAGGCGAAAGCGGATTTGTCTTGTTGGTTGTAAGATTTCTTTATTTAATTCAATGCAAGTTAGTTTCTTTAGTTATTTAATGTCTTTCTTGATGATGAAGAGCGAGTAGTCCACCCACTTCTGGGGCTAGGGTGAGCCCGACGGTGGCCATATGAGGTGATGCGGTAAAGGTACAATCTTGTTATGCGATTCGTCTTCTATCCCTATGAGCATGATTCTTTTGCGAGAGTTGAAGGTGATCCTTGTTTGTATTATTGAAGCGAAAGTAATCTTAATGCAACTTGGGTTAATTATGTGAAAAGGGTTAGTAACAATTAGGGTTTATGCGAAAGCCTCTATATGCCTATTTGTTAGTAACGAAAGTTACTTTGATGGAAAGCATGATCTTTTATGCCTTTATGTGTTACTTTGCATGGTTATCGTTGTGGTGTTGATACCCTGGCTTTGGAAGTTCTTTCATATATTGAGTTTATTTCTGTCGAAATTCTGAAATCTATGTTCGAATCTGGAATTTATATTTTCTGTGTTTTAGTCGAGACAGAGGAGAGGCTTGTCGAGATCGAGTAGACCTTAGTCGATCTCGAGTTGGCTCTTGTCTACGTCGAGTTGAGTTTCTGTTTCTGTTTTCGATTATGCAATTTCTGTTTCTGCTATTTCTTGTCGATCTCGAGTTGTGCTTTTCGAGATCGAGTTGCCCTTGCCGAGTTTGCTGTCTGCTGTGATTTCTTAGTTTCTGTTGTCCAGTTTTGTTGTCGATCTCGAGTTAGCCCTAGTCGAGATCGAGTAAAGCTTCTGTTTTTACTTTATTTCTTGCTTTCGTTTGCTATTTCTGTCTTTCTTTCTTTGTTCCTTTGTTTCTGTCTTCCGTTTGCTTTTCTGTGAGATTTACAGCTACCTAGGATACGCTGACACGCTTCCTCGTGGATTCGATCCTGACTTGCTCTTACTGCATTGGAAGGAGTCTTGTAATTATTTGCTGGGGCACGAATCTGGTTTGATCTATATCGTTATATTTCATACTCGATTTCCTCTTTCACAACACCGGCATACTGGACATACGGGCTTTAGAATGATCGGTAGAAAGCCCGAGAAGAAAAATAAGAAAAAGAAAAACAAGAACAAAAATAAGAAGAACAAGAAATCAGAAGATGATTCTGATGAAGAGTATATCCAGCTAGACGTGGCCACGGGTTACGGGTCAACCCGTGACCCGCCGGGTCCGGGTTGCCGGGTAAAGGCCTGTAGCGGGTTAGGGTTAGGGTCGGGAGTTTAGTGACCCGTGACCCGCCGGGTCGCCCTATTTTTTTTAAAAAAAGCCGTTGGAGTGGGGCCCACGGGTCGGAGCTATTTTTTTTTAAAATATAGCCGTTGTAACGGCTAGTCGGCTCGGGGCTATAAATACCCGACTCCTCCTATCACAAATCTCATCCAAGCCATCAATCACCTATCATTCTATCAATTTGATTTTCATAAGCTCGTACGTTCTAATCATGTCCGGTGACAACCTCAAAGAGGCGTTGTTTAAAGATCACTACGATAAGGTGGATGTGCAAGCCGATCGATCATTCGTAGCCGTTTGTCGTCATTGTGCTAAAAGGTACAAGATGCGGAATAACCTTGGCCATGGTAATTTGAAGTCTCACATCACCAACAACCACCCCGAGAAGATTAAGAACGATGGCGCTTCGGGCTCGAGTGGAACGAGTGGTGGTAAAAACTAGTCTATTATTCCTATAATCCTATGTCCTACGTCCCAATAATAAGTAGTGAGTATTGTAGTAATGTAGTAAGTTTATGTTTTACGTTTTTATGTTATGTTATGTGAATCGGTGAATGTGAGTCGTGATTTGTAAACGTGTATTCGTCTATCGGTGTACAATAAACTTGTGTTTGAATGATTCAAAAAATATTGTTTTATAAGATAATATTTTTACTAATTACCTAACAACTTAGAAAAAATTACCTAAACATTATATATTACATTTAAAATGTTCAAAAAATAAAAATCTACATAAAATATATTGAAAACTTAAGATATAAATTTAATTCAAAGTTAAGGTAGTTAACTAGTAGCCAAACACAACCCAAGTGCAAATTTTTAAAAAAAATAAAAATTTGAAAATGACCCAACGGTCATATTTCAAACGGTCGACCCGCCGGGTCGGCCCGGGTCGACCGTTGGACCCGCCGGGTCGAACGTTGGACCCGGCGGGTCGACCGTTGCTCCAACGTTCGGAATGGAGGGAAAGGGCTCGGTTTGGCTCTATAAATAGCCCCTTTCCCTCCCAATGCCAAACCACACCTCACTCATCTCCTCTAATCTCATCTCAATCTCTCTAATCGCTCTATAATCGCTCTCTAATCGCTCGATCTTTTCTCTCGTAATCTCCTACGTCTCTTCAATTGAAAATGTCGGGTTTCATCAACCGAGTTACCAACCGAGTTACTAGGGGTCGCAAGAGTGTTAGTGGAGCCCCATCTTCATCGACCCCGAGTGTCGGAGGAGGCGGGTCGAACTCGGCGGCGGCCCCAAGCCTTCGTCGAAGTGCATCGGTCTCGGCGGCGAGCGGATCCCGACGTCGTCGAGATGATGCTCTACTCGCCGACCACGTCGACGAGATCGAGGAGGAGGAGGAGGAGGCCGAGCTCGAGGCCGAGGGGACCCCCACCCCCAAGCCGGAACTCCGACGATTCCGACCCAAGAGTCCGGGTTCCCCGCCGAAGGAACTCCGGCCGATGGCGACCCTATTACTACGGCGGAAGTTCGAGCCGCTACTTTCAAGTATTGGTTCACGAAGGGTCCTAGGGAGCCGGCTTGGGAGGAAGCGAGTTGCGCCGCCAAGTGCAACTTTTGCTCCACGGTCTACAAGCACAAGAAGGGAGGCGGATATGGGAACTACGGTCGACATATCCGCTCGAAGCATCCCGAGAAGCTCGGCCTTGCCAAAGGGCAAACTCAACTAACCGGGTACGCATCTTCTTCCTCTCAACCCCCTGGTTTATAGTCTTATGATTATCGTAGTTGTCATGATCAATATGCGGACATGATAGTGGCCGAGGGTTTAGCTTATAGTTTTTCACAACGTTTATGTTTCAATGAATTTATTACGCAAAATGTTCAACCTGCATGGCAAGGTATTAGTCGAAACACGGTTAAGAGGAAAATACTTAGACGGTATAACACCCGTAAAAATGAATTAATCGAATATTTTCAAAAAAAACATGATTTACACGTTTCGATTTGTAGTGACATTTGGACCGACCATTGGCAACATCGCTCATACATGGGTGTTACTTGCCATTGGGTTGATCAACGTTTTCAATTGCACAAACGTGTTTTAGCTTTTCGAGTTTTCGACGAAGCACACACGGCACGAAACATAGCAGGTGTCCTTTTAACGGTTTTACAAGAATATAGATTAACTAAAAGAGTTTTTAGTATCGATTTTGACAACGCTTCTAACAACACCGCATCTATCCCCGATTTAATCCAAAACTGTCAGCCCGCGATAGGCGGGAAGTTTTTCCACATCCGTTGCGCCCCTCACATTTTAAACTTATGTGTTCAAGATGGTTTATTATATTTACAAGGTGTTGTTGAACCAATTCGATTTGTTTTGCGGGCACTTTGGCGAAGCAAACAACTTCGCCAGCAATGGAGCGCTTATTGTTGTAGCCACCAAACCCGCCCAAAAACGCTCCCCAAGGACGTTTGCACTCGGTGGAACTCCACTTACACAATGATTTACGATTCAATCGCTTACAAGGAACTTCTTTCCGGTTTTGCAACACTACACATCCCGGACTCACACATATTTGCCGATGTGTGGACTCAGGCCCGGGACGTTGTGGAGGTTTTCAAAGTTTTTTACGACGCAACTCGGACGTTTTCCCACGTTTACCAGCCTACATCAAACGTTTTTGGTTTTATTGCAATGAACGTAGCACTAGCCCTTCAAGACGGAGTTAACACGCCTTCCATTTCCCCCGCAACTATGGGGATGCGGCAGAAATGGATCGCATATTACAAATTTATACCCGACATTTTCCTCGTAGTTTGTTGTTTCGACCCTAGATATAAATTAAACGGAGTTCAATTGTTTTTAGAAAACTCTTATCCGACTTTAGGAATTGTGGATGATCCTGATTGCAATGTTACAATTATTGTTGCTAGAGTTAGAGGATTATTAGAACAATTATATACTGAATATTCGACGGGCGATAGAGCGCCCTCCGGTCGTCCTCCCGTGCCTTCCAGTTCTAGCGGGTCACGAACCAGCATCACCGCTAGAACTAAGGCACTTGCCCGAGATATCTTTGGGTCAAAGAGGTCGAGAACTTCGTCGAGCCCCCACTCGGAGCTCGACGAATATTTGTCCACTAACTTTGATTTTCTCAGCGATGAAGAGGAAGATTTCGATGTCCTTGAGTGGTGGAGCCGTCCCGAAAGACAAAGATTCCCGACATTGCAGGTAATCGCCCGACAAGTACTTGGGGCACCTTGCTCCACCGTAGCCGTCGAGCAACTTTTCAGTCGCGGAGGTCAGATTCTTTCGGAGAAGAGATCAAGGTTGCTTCCCGAGAACCTCGAAGCCCAAGTTTGCCTTGCAGATTGGAAGAAGGCGGAGATGCGGATGCAGAAGAACAACTTGGGGACTGATTCCGAGGATGATGACGGAATAGAGACAGAGTCCGTTGGGAGCTCCATTGATGGCGCGGTGACAGATGGCTCAGGAGGTGGTGGAGGATCCGGGACCGACGATCAAGAAGACTAGAAGAGGAGGTAACCGGGCCGGGGTTCAGACATACAGGTAAAAGAACTACGTGGGCTTTGATTCCTCACCCCCGGGAGGATACGTAGGCAGTCGGGAAACCAAATCAAACCCTTCTTCCTCCCCCCCCCCCCCCCCAACACTCCCTAATACACAAATTGTACAACTTTTTTGTAATTTATAAAACTTATAGAGTTATAAGTTGTAGACTTTTTAGTTTTGAAAATTATAAGATGTAATATTACATATTGTATTTTGTACATAAAGACTAAAGAGTCAAGTTATGATTTGTGAACACGAAAGGATATTTGTCAAACACATAGGCGTTCAATTCCCGTTCCCTTTCTCGACAAATTCGATCCGAATTCAGAGTCCGAAGTCCAAAACAAGCGCAAACCCGTCCAACCCGGGTTCCAACTCGTCGGGTCGACCCGGCGGGTCTGACCCGCCGGGTGACCCGAACCCGCCAACCCGTTGAAATCCCGGGTTAGGGTTCGGGTCGCCTTCCCCCGACCCTTGACCCGGCGGGTCGAACCCGTCGACCCGCCGGGTCTGACCCCTGGCCACGCATATATCCAGCCTATACGCCAGATCATTACTCTGAAAGACTTTATTCCGAAAGAGCTCCTGGAAAATGATTTTTCTGAAGAGGGGTTATTTTGGGAAGAAGAAATTGTTTAATGTTGCATGGCCACATGGGCCGAAAAAGTTGAGGAAGAACAGTTAGAGGCTGATGAAGTTACTCTTCGTTCGGGAAAAAATTTGCCACCTCCTAAGCCCAAGGAAAAAGGGAAAGGGAGGGGATCACTTGTCAACGAGACTCCAAATGCTACAAATTTTGAGGAGGCGGTTGAAAAGGAGACTCCTACATTGGGTCAGAAACACCAGGAAGCTGGGGAATTCGCCCAAAAAGATGTCATGCCACGGAGGCCTGTGTTGCTTCGTAAAGCTTCTTTAAAAGAGCAAGTAAAGTACGACGTGATCGATCATTTAAAGCACAGTCCTGCACGCTGAAGTGTATATGACGCATTACAAATGTCGGCCGATTTAAGGAAGGCCTTGATTCAAGCCCTCATGGATCCAGAAGATTACAAAGACCAAGTGGATCGAGTTGAGGTTGATGAGGTGGCTTTTCCCACTCTATCTCAATGTGCTTCATGCATGGCATCCATAACGTTCTCCGACGGAGACCTCCAATTAGGAAGCATCGATCAAAATAGACCCTTATATGTCACGGGTACGATTGGAGATGCAAAAATCAACAGAATCCTGCTGGATTGTGGGTCTGCGGTGAATCTATTGCCTTTACGGGTCTTGGAAGCAATGGGATTGACCGTCGATCATCTGTCGCCCACATTGCTCACCATTCAAGGTTTCAACCAGGTGGGACAAAAAGCTTTGGGCGGCATTGCCTTGAAAGTGGTTCTGGATGATCTCTACAAGGATGCTCTTTTCCACATCATCGACGTTGGAACCTCCTATAACGCTTTGCTAGGGAGGCCATGGCTTCATGCCAGCAAGTCGATTGTTTCTACACTTCATTAGTGCTTGAAGTACACCGATGAAAACATAAATGAAATGACTATCCTTGGCGATGGCGATCCTTTTCAAGGTGAAAGCGTTAATTACGCAGACGCCAAATTCTACAAGACTGTGCACTCTAACTCCAATTCCGGTGTGGAAACGAAAGAGGGGGGTAAAAGTGACAGTCCTCAAAGGAGAGCAATGGCCCAAGAAGAGTCCTCGTCACCCAAGGTCTCTCTTGTCCGAAGAAGAGAAGAGCTAGAGACACGTTCGAAGGTGTTATTCAAGTACACACCCAAGGATAAGAGACAACCCAGTCAGAAGCCATTGAGTGCAGCAGAGAAGGCTATGCACTCTTTAATGACAAGCTACACTTGTCCTCTCCGTAAAATCGACCAATCTATTCCAAAGAAGAAGTTGGTCATTCAAAGACATTTCGGAGATAAAAGAAATGAAAATATAAGGGTGGTGTTCAAGGGTGAGTCTTCTAAGGCACCAGTCGAGCAAGCCTCTTCAAAGCATCATAAGGCCATCAAAGTTAAGGAGACAAGACTACTATTGAAAAGCAAAGCTTCGCGGAAATCCCTCAATGAGATCTCGATGGATGATCTACAAATCTCTCAAGAGGGGGAGTTATTGTCTGCTAAAGTCTTAGATCCTATGACTCTAACAAGCCAAGAGCAAAATATGTTCTCTCAAGACACAACAAATACACCTCGAGTCTCGGTCTTCGAAAGACTTGAGACAAGTGCTCCAAGAGCTTCTGTGTTCGAAAGGCTTGAAAGAGTTAACATGCCTAAGAACAAGAGGGCCAACACCAAGAAGACCAGAATGTGGAAGTTGAAGAATAAGAAACCAGAAACCTCCACTTACGAAGATGAGGATCCCATGGATGCTCAAACAAAAGAAGTAAATATGGTGTTGACCTATACAAGGAGTGAGCCAAGTGAAGATCCTCAGGATTTTCTTAATGTGGTTCAACCTACTCCGCCAGAAATAGAAGATGGAGGTCAAGCTACGATTGACAAACTACAAGAGATCAACTTGGGGACTACAGAAGACCTTAAGCCCGTATTCGTTAGTGCTTTGCTAACAGAAGAAGAAAGAGGATCATGCGAGCATCTTCTCAACGAATATAGAGATGTGTTTGCTTGGGGATATCAAGACATGCCTGGTTTGGATCCTAAGGTGGCTATGCACAAGCTATCTGTCTCCGAAGAGGAAAACCCAGTAAAGAAAGCTCAACGTCGTTTTCGGCCCGAGCTGACAGTGCAGATTAAAGCTGAAGTCAACAAGCTCATTGAGGCTGGATTCATTCGTGAGGTCCAATACCCAATCTGGTTGGCAAACATTGTTCCCGTCAAGAAGAAGAACGGCCAACTACGTATCTGTGTGGATTTTCGGGACTTAAATGAAGCATGTCCCAAAGATGAATTCCCTCTCCCGATAACCGAGTTATTGGTTGATTCCACCACGGGTTTTCAGGCCTTATCATTCATGGATGGCTTCTCGGGGTATAATCAGGTTAAGATGCATCCCGAGGACGAAGAGTTAACGGCTTTCCGGACACCTCTAAGCACATATTGCTATACAGTAATGCCTTTTGGTCTGAAAAATACGGGAGCGACCTATCAAAGAGCCATGGCGGTGATCTTTCATGATCTGCTTCACAACACCATTGAGTGCTAAGTGGATGACCTAGTGGTGAAAACAAATATAAGAGAGGGTCATTTGGATGATCTCAAAAGAATCTTCGAAAGGTTGTGGAAACATCAATTGAAAATGAATCCCTTCACGCTCCTCTCCGCACCCTGGGAGAAGCGCAACCACCCACTCTAATGGCGGGTGGGAGAAGCGTAACCACCCACTCTAATGGCGGGTGACTCTCTGCACGCACCTCTACCGGTAGGTACTTTATTCCATAGCTTATACAAACTAGTGTAGGTGTGTTGTTCCCATAAGTATGTTATGTGGTTAATAATATATGTAGAATCAGGCCTAGTGGAAACCTGAAATGATAGCGTAATGTAGGTAGTGTAACGTAGTCCGACCTGCAATGATACTGTAATATAGGTAGGGTAACATTCTTCGGTCCTATATCTAAATACATGTATGACATTCCCACAACAACCATTAGAGGAGCAGGCTGATCCGATGTCGGACGAGTGTGACGACATGGAACCTCGTAATCGGGTATACCATGATTACACAGTCACTTTCACCACTGTGCAAATGTGTTCAAATCGCGAGGACTTGTTACAATACTATCGTATCATCGCCTTATCGCTAAATATGGTTCTGACAATTAAGCGGTCTTGAGGGAGCACTCCTGCAAGGCGTGGCAGTGTGTTGCTCGCATGTCAGAAGTACGATGAATACACTTCCCGCAAGAGGACGGGAGTTGCTAGAGATGTGGCCAGCAGGAACAATCGCAAAGCCATTTCGAAGACAGAGGGGGGTCCGTTTGCCTTGTCGGGCGTGGAGTTCAAATGAGGCGAATGGGGGTTGGAGATTGTTCACGGCAGGCACAACCATGACATTCCCATTTCGTTGGACGGTCAACCATACGTCGGTCGGATGGATAGAGATGACCTAGACGCTACATTGGCCCTTACTGTGGCTAGTACCCCTACCGAAGCCGATTTTAGCGACCTTGAAGCAAACAACTGAGACATGGAAGAAGTTGATCTTCACATCGCGGCGACAAGTTTACAATGTTAGGGAAAAGTTTAAAGTTGAAGCGAGAGGAGACCGAACAGTCACGCATGAAGCACTTCACGTATTATGAGAGAGGGGTTACTTCTACTCTACAAGGAGAGCCCCTGACGATCTGAACAGGCTTCAAGATCTGTTCATCGCGCAACTAAGCGCTCGCCACCTTTTGGCAGTCTTTTCATACATCGTTCTCATCGACAGTACATACCGGACGAATGCGTATGTTTCTATCTCAAACTAATCGTTTACCCCTACCGACAAGGGTATAAATACTAAAATATGTCATGGTGCAGGTACGAGATCCCTTTGTGTGAGTTCATTGGATTCACTTGCATGAAGAAGAACTTCGTCATTGGATTCTGCTTCATGTTACATGAGAACACAGATACATATAGTTGGGTCTTGTGACAACTCATTTACCTCATGCGAAGTAATCTCCCGAAAGTTGTTGTCACAGATCGAGAGTTGGGGCTCATCGACGCTCTGCAAGAGGTTCTTCCTAGTGTCATGCATATGTTGTGCAAAGTGCATGTCCTCCGCAGAAGCGAAGAAGTTGTGTTCCAGAAGTCGAAGAATCTTGACGTTGCAGGGCGTTACAAGAACGCATATTATGGCATGTTCGAATCCAGATCCGTTAAGAAGTTCAACGCCCAAAAGAGGGGTATGCATGCAGAGTGGGGCCACATCGAAGTGTTGATGTCGTATTTAGAGACAACGTGGTTGCGAGATTACTCGGAGAATATAGTTCGTGCATGGACAGATGCTGATAGCATGCATTTAGGTAGGCATAATAGGTTGCATTTAGCTTAGTTAAGATGCATTTCATGGATGATTAAGTACAATTTGCATATTTGCTCTCTATGTTAGTGGAGTCGGAATCTACACACTTTTATTGATTATTTCAGGTAATCTTGGATCCGATGATAAGACAGGAGTTGTTAATGCATTAGATGAGAATGTCTAGTTGATCGGAGAATCTTACATGAAGATCTCAAGAGGTACTGAGAAGAAGAAGCGGACCTAAACGAAGGTTTTGTAGATTCCTGGTTGTGAACCTTAACCTAAGTAGCAAACTTGTTCCTTTAGGGATGGTTGAACTAATTGAATGAGTAGGAAGTTGAATGTGTTGTTAAATCCCTCTTTAGGGACTGCAAATACCTTGGCTAATCTCTGATCTTAAAGCTATCTGAAGGTTCGATAATTAAAACAAAGTAATATAAAGATACTCTAGAAGGGGGGTTGAATAGAGTATGCCCGTTTTTCGCAGAAAGTCTCAAGACTTTTGGAGCTTGTACCAAAACCTTTGAGATTAAACCTGAATCACAAAGTTAGACAATCGAACCAAGTGCGGAAATAAGGTAAAGCAATAAGTAAAGAACACGAGTAATTGTTTACGAGGTTCAGCACGAACTTGGCCTACGTCCCCGCCTAGGATTCTTCCACAACCCTAGGATTCAAAAGGCTTTATTGATTCACTTAGCTTAGGATCCTAATAGCTCACCGAGAAGCCTCTCTCCTATACAATTGCAATCTAGTCAACTCACGTTCCCTTGGAGTCCTGACTAATCTAGAAGAGCCCCACCTCTCTCAGCTATCTAGTACAATCCTCTTACTCTCACAAATCAATAGCCTAGTGCAACTTCCCGAGTTATAAACTCTCGAGTAACACTATAAATGAATATATCCTATAAGCTCACAGAGACTCTCAAAGGCTTTGAAATAAACAACAAACTCTTGAGCGCTTAGTAGAGAGACACTTTGGAAGACAGATCTTGCTTGAATGAATGAAAGCTCGTGTAGCACTTGTTATCTTTGTCTTCTTCTTCCTTTCCTTTATATAAGAGCATGGAGCGTGAGGGTCTTCAACACCAGATCTTCATCAACGGCTCTTTCGAATCATGGCTTGATCTTGAATCTTCTATTTATGGATACTCCGAAGCCATGATCTATTTTGAATTTGATCTCCTCAATATGTACTAAAGGAAAGATATAATCTCGAAATACTTCCTAAAAGGTTAGTCAAACATATATATATAATATAAAGGAAGTATATAATAAGATTAAATAATATTCGGACTAATAAGACAGGTTTTGTATTTCATCAACTGTTAATGCTCCAAGGCCTTTGACACAAACATCCTGTCAAAGCCTTTGAAACATTTATTCCAATTTTCATCAAGGGAGGGAGTTATCAATCTCCCCCTTGATGAAAGACAAAACATGTGCATCCCTGCAACTTAGTCAAGCATAGATAATAAATCAGAAATCGGACTAAGTACCTGCAAGGGTTAGACAAATGTTGGATCAAATTTTTAAAGCATGCAAAAACCATCCAACCGAAAACCATAAATAAAAAACCAAGGTCTTCTAAGACCTTTAAGCAGAGGTTTTCAAAGTCTAAGCAACACCACAGATCATCTCCCCCTTTTTGTCTTTTAACAAAGGGAGGAGGTAAAACTGTCACCAAAAAAGTTACCAAAAGTTTTGAAAACGTTTCCAACAAACCAGCAATGTATCAAGTTCTCAGGGGTGGGATAGGGTAGGGTAGGGTTTAGGCTTAGTCATCCGGAGCATCATCAGTGAGCCTCGTCCACAGTCCTTCCAGCATCTTGGAAATCCTGCTCATCTCCGTCATAATCTCCTTCTGCAGCTCCTTGATATCCAGGCGAACTTTCTCCAAGCCCAACTCTAGGTTGTCCATGCGTTCATCGAAAGCTGGAGCAGTGGGAAAGGCTTTTGAAGGAGTGGCAATACTCAAGGTCCCTTGGGGAGACCGAGTGATGCCAATCTTTTCAAGGCCTTTAGAGTCGAACTTACCCGTATGACGCAGTTGTTCTTCATTTTTGACATCAATTCCAGAAGCTTTGAAGAGTGGGGTCAAAAGGGTAGCAAAGGGGAGGGGAGAGCCTTTTCTGGCTTTTTTGGCATGAGCCATGGTTCCAAGGATAGTGTTAGCCAGATCAAGGTCAAGTCCATTTAAGATGCGGTAGAGCAGGACCATGGCATTATCAGTAAGGAGTGAGCCAGAGTTAAGACGGGGTAAGAGGCATCGAACAATGATGTTGAAAATAATTTTTGCCTCAAGGGTTAGGGATGAGTGGGTGAGTTGCTTTGAGGAGCTGTTGGATGCTTCAGGTAGGAGGTACTTGGCTCGGGCAAGGATGATGCAATTCTCTTTTGAAGGGTGTATTTCAGAGGGTGGAACGGGGGTAGGTAGGCCAAGGAAATCTGCAAAATCATTGGAGTTGAGAGAGATTCTAACCCCTTTGACAACAGACTCCAAAGACCAACCATTGGTGTCGTTTTTGGCTTTTAGGTTAATGTAAAACAGACGGGTAAGCTGGGGGTAGTAGACAGTTTCAAGGTTAAGAAGGATCCAGGCTGGGGAATTTTTTAGAAGCTCAATGCATGGTAACTTCAAAGCTTCGAAGAACTCAAAATCCAAAAAATCAGAACAGCTAATCTTACGAGTTCGAAACTCGTCTACCCACTTACCAGCAGTCTCAGCATCTTGAAACCAAGAGGAGAGAAAAGATTGATTTACCTGGATATAGGCCGGGGGGGTCAGCATTCTTTATGCGAGCAACTGTTGGAGCAGCTCTCTTGACAGGCGCTACAAGACTCTTGACAGTGCCCTTCCTGGTACGCTTGGGGGATGGAGGCTTGACAGCAGTAGGGGCTTTCCGCTTCTTTGGAGACGGGGGAGGAGGAGGAGAAGGAGAGGGAGATTCTTCCTCCTCTTCCTCAGACCCCGAGTCCTCACTGGACCCCGCTTCATCTACTTCAGCATCCTCGTCATCTCCAGATCCCCCTTGCTCTTCTTCTTCCTCATGCTCCTCCTCGGACGGAACCTCCTCGGCTTCGGCTTTCTTCCGAATCCGCTCAGCTTCTTCCTCGGCCAGTTTCTTAGCAATCTGGGCCTCCTCATCGGCCTTTTTCTTCCTCAAGGCCTCCTCCTCGGCTTCCTTTGCAGCATCTCTTACCAGGAGGGCGTCTAGGTCATCTTCCTCCTCTTCCTCGTCCACTTCCTCAGCCAAAATCTTCCTCTTTCCTTTCTGTTTAGCACTGATCGGCTTCTTAGCAGAGCGCTTTTGAGAGCCCTTGGGAACAATGGACGTGCTCTCAGCGATGGTGCTCTGGACGACAGTTGGGACGATAGCTTGAGGAGCGGGTTCATGTGTAGGAGAGGTAGCAGTGGCCTGACGTCCCTTGGGGTGGCGCCAAGTCTTTTGGGTGTGACAGCTTTCTTGGTTTTGGGTGCCATGGAGGAAATCGACTAGGGTTTTCTTAGAACAAATTGAGAGGTTGAAGAAGGAGAAGGTGAGGGGTTTGGATTAGTTCTGAGTGTGGGTTGTAATCGGGTACAGGATTGAGTTTAAGTAGAGGGAGTGATGGGACGGGTTTAGAGTTCCAAGGAAAGAAATCATCACATTGCCAATTTGAAAGGTTTCCAATTCAAAATTCAAATTTTTCATTAAAATCGGACTGAATAACCAAAATATCTAGTTCCAAAAATAAAATATCTTTAACGGTTAAAAAAATCACTAAAAGGGCAATTTTTGAAATCCGATTAAAACAAATATAATTGATTAAATATCTAAAAAGATATTAACCAAAAATATATGATCCGATATATGTAATCCACCATTTAGTTGACACACCTTGACATAGTTCTCAAGGGTCTTGACACTAAGTAGAATTTATCTTTCGTAAAGGGAAAGCTCCCCCTACAAAAGTGCATCCTTGTTAAGCATCCCAATCTCTCGTCTTATGAAGGTGAACCTGTCCTCTGGCAAAGGCTTAGTAAAAATGTCAGCCCATTGATAATCAGTAGAAATAAAAGATATGGACACATCACCTTTTTCAACATGATCTCTAATGAAATGATGCCTTACATCAATATGTTTGGTCCTTGAATGCTGAACAGGATTCTTAGTGATGGATATGGCACTTGTATTGTCACACTTAATTGGGATACCTTTGAGGTTGATGCCAAGATCTCGCATTTGTTGAGCTATCCAAAGGATTTGGGAGCAACAGGCTCCAGCTGCAATGTATTCGGCTTCTGCAGTGGATAGAGCAACTGAGTTTTGCTTCTTTGAGTGCCAACTGATCAAAGATGCTCCTACGAATTGGCAACATCCTGATGTGCTCTTCCTATCCACCTAATAGCCTGCAAAATCTGCATCAGAATATCCAATTAAAGTGAAATCCTTTTGCTTTGGGTACCATAGTCCAAGCTCCTTAGTGTCATTGAGATATCGAAAGATCCTCTTCATAGCCACGAGGTGAGATTCTTTTGGAATAGCTTAAAACCTAGCACCCATGCAAACACTAAACATGATGTCAGGTCTACTAGCCGTGAGATATAATAAAGATCCAATCATTCCTCGATACTCCTTTTGATTGACACTTGTTCTAGTCTTGTCTTGATCTAGAGACAATGTTGAGCTCATGAGAGTCTTGGCTGCCTTGGATTGATCCATCTTGAACTTCTTCAAGAGATCCTTAGTGTACTTTCTTTGGTTGACAAAGATCCCTTTCTTGGATTGATGAACTTGTAATCCCAAAAAGAAGTTGAGTTCACCCATCAAGCTCATCTCAAATTCACTACACATGATGTCAGAAAATTCCTTGCACAAAGATGTGTTAGTAGCACCAAATAATATATCATCAACATAGATTTGAATAACCAAAATGTCATTTCCTTTGGTTTTGATAAAAAGAGTCTTGTCGATCAACCCCCTTTTAAAATCATTTTCTAAAAGATATTTTGACAAGCGCTCATACCAAGCTCTTGGGGCTTGTTTCAAACCATAAAGCGCTTTGTCAAGTTTATAAACATGATTCGGAAATTCTGAACTTTCAAAACCTGGGGGTTGAGCCACATATACTTCTTCCTCTAAGAAACCATTAAGAAAAGCACACTTGACATCCATTTGATATAACTTTATGCTCATAAAAGATGCAAATGCTAATAAAATGCGAATAGCTTCAAGCCTGGCTACGGGAGCAAAGGTCTCCTCGTAGTCAATACCTTCCTCTTGATTGTAGCCTTGGGCAACAAGCCTTGCCTTGTTCCTCACAATCTTACCATTCTCATCTAGTTTGTTTCGAAATACCCATCGAGTGCCAATGACTGATTGATGCTTTGGCCTAGGCTTCAAGGTCCAGACTTTGTTCCTTTCAAATTCGTTAAGCTCACTTTGCATAGCAATGATCCAGTCTGGCTCCTGAAGTGCCTCATCTACCTTCTTTGGCTCAATAAGAGAAACAAACGCGTGAAAAGCACAAAGATCTTTAAGTTTAGAACGAGTTTGAACACTAGAAGTAGGGTCAGAAATGATATCCTTTAATGAGTGTGATGAGGAGTATTTGAATTTCCTTTTTCTAGTCTCAGCTCCTTGATTCGTCACACTAGTAGGATTGACTTGTAGTACATCTGACTCCGTGGTCCTGTTAGGTTCAGTTACATCAGTTTCTGACGTCTCAACACTGTTGGATTGGACACCAAGGGCTTTGGACGAATCTTCAACACCTTGGGCCAATTCTTCAGTGTTAAGAATCGGTTCCTGCATGTTCCTCTTCTCCATGTTCTTAGCAGCAGTATCATCACCTTCCTCGTTCTCTTCATGGATGTTAAGATCTATATCTGCAACACTTTCACTCAAAGCACCGTCATTGCATTCATAAAAAATAACATGTATACTTTCTTCAACTACCTAGGTCCTTTTATTGAAGATTCTATATGCTTTGCTACTCGTGGAATAGCCAAGAAATATACCTTCATCACTACGCGTATCAAATTTCCCAAGGTTATCTTTTCCATTGTTATGAACAAAACAAGTACAACCAAAGGGTTTAAAATAAGATATAAGAGGTTTGCAGCCTTTGAAAAGTTCATAGGGAGTTTTCTTTAAGATGGAACGAATAAGACAACGATTCAAAATGTAGTTAGCTGTGTTAACAGCTTCAGCCCAATAGGTTTTAGGTAATGCATTTTCTAAAAGCATAGTCCTGGCCATATCCTCTAAGGTACGGTTCTTGCGTTCCACAACCCCGTTTTGTTGAGGTGTCCTAGGAGCAGAAAAGCTATGGGAGATACCATATTTAGCACAAAACAAATCAAACTGAAGTTGATCAAACTCCCTACAATGATCACTCGGAATTGACACTATGGGCTCGTTTCTTAAAGTTTGCAACTCCTTACAAAGTTTTGAAAACTCAAATAAGGCCTCTGATTTTTCTTTCAAAAATGCAACCCAAGTATATCTAGAAAAATCATCAACAACAACTAGCGTGTACTTTTTACCATTGGGAGATTTGACTCGCATAGGACCACATAAATCCATATGTAAAAGTTCAAGGGGTCTAGAAGAACTTACAACCTTTTTGGGTTTGAACGAGCTACGTGTTTGTTAACCTCGTGTGCATGCGTTGCACATGTCAATACCTTTGAAGTCCATTTCAGGTAGCCCTCTTACAAGTCCTTTGGACACAAGCTTCTGTAGTGTATATGGACTCACATGACCGAGTCTCCTGTGCCAGAGCTTTGGATCGTCCGTCAAAGCCTTTAGACAGGTTAAGCTTCCTTGTGCCACTTGATCAGTATTTACGGCGTATATATTGTTGTAACGGTATGCAGTCAATATAACTTCACATGTATCTTCTCTGCACACTATACATCTTTTCTTGTTAAAATCTGACATTGTTACCACTATCACATAATTGAGAGACACTAAGCAGATTATACTTCAAACCATTAACAAGATAGACATTTTTAATACTATGGCTGGAATCACTTCCAACACTACCAATACCAACGATGTCGCATTTCCCTTTGTCACCAAGAGTGATTGTTCCCGTGGATTGCTCCTTTAGATCATGAAAGAGAGAACTCTTCCCACTCATATGCCTCGAGCATCCACTATCAATAATCCATTTGTGTTCTTTCACCTTGGTGATCTCCTGCAAGACAAACATCAACCTTTGTGGCTAGACCAATAAGCAAATTTGGATCCATTGTTGGGGTAAACCATATTTGGTAAAATAGTGCCTTTTGGGACCCAAACTTGTGTTATCCGTTCTTTTCTCAAATGAACAGGAAATGTATTGCGAATAATATATGGATCCTTTCTTCTATAAGGGCAGGTCTCTTTTACATGTCCCTTTCTAGCACAATGGTGACATATAGGAGAGGTTATGCTTCCTTTTGCCTTTACAAAAGTGGTAATGTGTTACTTCTTTAAAAACTTTGGATTGTAACCAATACCACTTTTGTTTAGAGAGCTTTGTTGCTCACCCAACATCCTATCGAGAGTACCTTTGGATTTGGTAAAACTTATGAGGGTTGTCTGTTGGTCTTGAATCTTATTATTCAGGGAGATCTTCTCGTTCTCTAAGTCCTGATGCTCATTTCTTAGAGAGGAGAGATCTTGCTTGAGTTCAGATTTCTCCGAGTCAAGCGTCTTGACTTTAATGTCAAGACCTGAATAAGAAGCTTCAAGACCTTTGACCCTCATAGACAGATCCTCAATAGTTCTTTCCTGGTCCACAGTTCTCTTAATAAGAATGTTAGTTTGGGCAATAAGCTTCTCTTCATTGGCAATCATATTGGAAAGGAATTCCGATAATACCTCTTTTGGACTTTCCATAAGTTCTCTTACAGTGGCTTCAAGCTTTTCATCGTGGGATTCATTTTCTGAGGCCATAAGACAAATGTTGGCCTTCTCATCGTCGGAGTCAGAGTCGAAATCACTCCAAGTTGCCACCATGGCTTTCTTCTTCCATTTGTCACCTTTCTTGGGCTGGCTCTTTGTCTTTTGAGGGCAGTCCTTCACAAGATGATCTGTTTCACCGCATTCAAAACAAGACAACGGTTTAGTCTTCTTTTCATACTTGTTGTATTGAGGCTTACCTCGAAATTTTGAAGACTCTGTTCCATCCTTGTTGTTGAATTGCTTCTTCATTTTGAGAATTCTAGCAAGGCCTCTTGTGATAAGAGCAAAAGGATCATACTCATCGTCATCCTCATCTTCGGAATCAGATCCATCCTTGGGCTCATCCTTCTTAGACTTGAGTGCCAAGTTCTTAGTGCTAGCTGGAAGTTCTCCATCGTCTTCATTAAGGATCATCTCATGCGTGATCAGCTTCCCAAGAAGGTCATCAAGGGGTAGAGTGGTGAAGTCCTGGGCTTCCTCTATAGCTGTTACTTTTGGACCTCATTTCTCCTTTGGAAGGCACCTCAGTATCTTCCTCACTTTCTCAACGTTGGTAAAGCTCTTGCCGAGAGAGTCAAGGTTGTTGGTGATTTCTGTGAATCGTGTGAACATGGCCTTGATTGACTCATCAGACTTCATCTTGAAGAGCTCATACTTTCGAAGGAATATGCTGATCTTGGTGTCTTTCACTTGGCTTGTTCCTTCATAGGTGACGACCAACTTGTCCCAAATCTCTTTAGCTGACCTACAAGATGAAATACGGTTAAACTCATCAGTGCTAAGACCACAATAAAGTAAGTTAATAGCCCTGTAGTTTTTGGAGATGGTTTCAAGATCTGCTTGGTTGTATTCAGACTCCTTCTTTGCAACTTTGGTATCATTTGGTCCTTCTTTCTCTGGAATCTCCGGACCATTCTCTATAATGTTCCAAAGCTCTAGATCTTGGTCTATGATGAACATCTTCATTAAAGATCTCTAGTGGACAAAGTTGTTTCCTACAAAGAGTGGCGGTCTGCTTGTGGACCTTCCCTGTGCAAATCCTCCGCTTGCTTCACCAGACATGATCGAAAACTCACAAGATTGTTAGATCAAAAACAGTGAGTAAAGCTCTGATACCAATTGAAGGTTCGATAATTAAAACAAAGTAATATAAAGATACTCTAGAAGGGGGGTTGAATAGAGTATGCCCGTTTTTCGCAGAAAGTCTCAAGACTTTTTGAGCTTGTACCAAAACCTTTGAGATTAAACCTGAATCACAAAGTTAGACAATCGAACCAAGTGCGGAAATAAGGTAAAGCAATAAGTAAAGAACACGAGTAATTATTTACGAGGTTCAGCACGAACTTGGCCTACGTCCCCGCCTAGGGTTCTTCCACAACCCTAGGATTCAAAAGGCTTTATTGATTCGCTTAGCTTAGGATCCTAATAGCTCACCGAGAAGCCTCTCTCCTATACAATTGCAATCTAGTCAACTCACGTTCCCTTGGAGTCCTAGACCAATCTAGAAGAGCCCCACCTCTCTCAGCTATCTAGTACAATCCTCTTACTCTCACAAATCAATAGCCTAGTGCAACTTCCCGAGTTATAAACTCTCGAGTAACACTATAAATCATATAAGCTCACAGTGACTCTCAAAGGCTTTCAAATAAACAACAAACTCTTGAGCGCTTAGTAGAGAGACACTTTGGAAGACAGATCTTGCTTGAATGAATGAAAGCTCGTGTAGCACTTGTTATCTCTGTCTTCTTCTTCCTTTCCTTTATATAAGAGCATGGAGCGTGAGGGTCTTCAACACCAGATCTTCATCAACGGCTCTTTCGAATCATGGCTTGATCTTGAATCTTCTATTTATGGATACTCCGAAGCCATGATCTATTTTGAATTTGATCTCCTCAATATGTACTAAAGGAAAGATATAATCTCGAAATACTTCCTGAAAAGGTTAGTCAAACATATATATATATAATATAAAGGAAGTATATAATAAGATTAAATAATATTCGGACTAATAAGACAGGTTTTGTATTTCATCAACTGTTAATGCTCCAAGGTCTTTGACACAAACATCCTGTCAAAGCCTTTGAAACATTTATTCCAATTTTCATCAAGGGAGGGAGTTATCACTATCAATTGGGTTAAATCCTTCTTTAGGGATTGTTCGATTGATAAGGGTTGCTAGGACTGGTTGGACTAGTAACTAT
Organism: Persicaria tinctoria; assembly: GCA_037127255.1. Classification (NCBI taxonomy): domain Eukaryota; kingdom Viridiplantae; phylum Streptophyta; class Magnoliopsida; order Caryophyllales; family Polygonaceae; genus Persicaria; species Persicaria tinctoria. Next base: position 49,806,784 of record JBANSL010000005.1, read on the forward strand.
ATTAGGTCGGGACAAGGGCATTCATAGGAAACTTAATAGGACGAGAATAAGTTACAAGGATCGCTTCAATCCAATAAAGTGGAAAATTATAGGTAGAATTGCTTCTCCTAATTGTCTAAAACAAATTCATTTACTTTGCTTTCCTTACTCCGCTTTGATAAAAGGCGGAATTTTCACACACAAAAACCCCCTCTTTGGTTACTTTAATTGACACTTGAAACATACTTGGATAATAAATTTCCCTGTGGGATCGACCTCTTGCTTATTGGTGTACTAGTTATAAGTTTGAGTTTTCTTTGGCGGATCAACGACAGGTTTTCCCTCCGTCAAATTTGGCGCCGTTGCTGGGGAAATTTATTGATTCTTGTGTGTTTTTTGTGCTGATTTTTGGTGTGGACCACTTATATGGTCCATACCCGTGCTACTAATTCTTCTCTGTAGAAAACATTGCAGAGATGGCTAACGACGCAAACCACACTCTTAAGGAGCTTTCCGCTCTTGATGTGGCACAGCAACCCCTGGCAATCCAATTCCCTGCGCTAGGGGAAGGAGTCAACTTTGAGCTGAAATCAGGGGTAGTTCATCTTATACCCAAGTTCCATGGGTTGAGTGGGGAGGACCCCTACAAGCATCTGTATGAGTTCCATACTGTGATTGTTGGAATGAAACCTGAGAACGTTACTGAGGATCAAATCAAGCTGAGAGCTTTTCCCTTCTCTTTGAAGGATGATGCGAGGGAGTGGTTCTTCTATCTACCACAAGGATCTATTACTACTTGGGCGGAGATGAAGAGAGTCTTCCTGGAGATGTACTTCCCTGCAACAAAGCTTAATGCCTTGAAAAGGTCCATTAGCAGCATTGAGCAGTACGTGACGGAGTCGATACATGAGTACTTTGAGCTCTTCAAGAAACTCTGCGCTAGCTGCCCATGCCATTGCTTCTCTCAGAAGGATTTGGTCTTATTTCTCTTCAATGGGCTTACTGATGATGAGCGTAAAACGGTGAATTCTTGTTGTGGGGGAAACATGCTGAATAAGACGCCTGCTGCAGCTTGGGAAGTGTTTAAGGAGCTCTCTGAGGGCTCTAGACAGTTCAACAAGAGCACTCGTGCTTGAGGTGTACTTGCTATTAATGCCCCAGTGGCTGCATTACAGACTGATATGGCAGAGATGAAAGAGATGATCAAGCAGCTGGTAGTTGACATATCATTTCAGCAGTTGAAAGCATGTGAATCCTACAGCGATCCATCCCATCCTATGGATATGTACTCAACTTGGCAAGAACCTAGTGTTGAGTTGAATGCAATTGGGAATTTTGCTCCACAAAGGCCTAGGCAAGGCAACTTTGGTAATCCTGGGCACTTCAACAATAATAACTACAATGGAGGCTATCAGCAGGGCTATGGTTATGGCAACTATCAAGAGCCTTTCAATCAGCAAGGAGGGCATCAGGTGAGACCACAACAACAGTATGACCTTCGTCAGGGAGGACAGCCTCAGGCAAGTGCACCTGATGGAAATGCACTACAAGCCCTCACACAATTCGTCATGAACCAGGCTGAACGCACAAAGAACTTAGAGACGTGCACCAAGACCCTCGCATAGGCAGTCTTGGACCAAGGTGAACGATATAAGAACTTGGAGAACTAGATGAGTCAAATCATTCAACTGCTAAGCGCAAAAGAGGCAAATGACTCAGGAAAGCTCCCATCGCAAACGATTCAAAATCCTAGGGAGAATGTCAGTGCAATAATGCTTAGAAGTGGCAAGGAACTGATTGTCACACCTCAAAAGGATGATGAGGGAATCATGGACGAAGATAGGGAAGTAATGAACGAAGAAGACGGAGGCAATACAGTGCGGCGCCCGCAGCAACCTTGCGGCGCCCACGGCCAATCAAACATGTTGTGCCCGCAGCATAATGCGGCGCCCGTCGCCAGTGAGCTCGCCGATCCGTCGGTGCCAGGTACGCATTTTCCGTCTTTCTCCCATTCTTCTTCTTCTCCTCTTCCTCCTCCTTCCTCTCCTCCTTCTTCTTCATTACGTATGGAGACTTCAAAGCCGGTTCCACCTTTTCCGGAAGCCCTAAAGGATATACGAAGGTATGAGAACGATAGGGAGATCTTTGAGACGTTCAACAAATGCGAGGTAAATATTCCTTTATTCAAATTAATTAAGAGCATTCCTAGATATGCTAAATTTTTTAAGGAATTGTGCACCATCAAGAAGAAGCAAAGACTGAAAAAGAAAGAAAATGTAAGCTTGAATGAAAATGTCTCTGTTATGTTGCAAAGGAAATTGCCTAAAAAATGTGGAAATCCAGGTATGTTTACAATTCCATGTGCAATTGGGAATACTAGATTCAAACAAGCCATGCTAGATCTAGGAGCCTCAATTAATGTTATTTCCTATAACATGTACATGTCTTTTGGTTTGGGTGCTCTGACTGAGACTGGGGTTACAGTGCAACTTGCTGATCGATCACAAATCAGGCCAAGAGGCGTTGTTGAAGATGTTTTGGTTATGGTGGATGATTTGTTTTTCCCTGTTGATTTCTTTGTTTTAGATATGGAGCAGGGAGCCCCTGAAACACCCATTATACTAGGAAGACCATCCCTGAAAATTGCGAAAACGAAAATTGATTGTTGTGAGGGTCTATTGACTATGGAGTTTGATGGAAGAAAGATAGAATTCTCTCTCTTTAATCATTCTAAGCTTTCTCCTGAAAATTCTTTAGATATGCCTATTGCTAACAATATTGATCGCAACAATAATTTTCGTGATTTGTTAGAGACACCTAAGGAAAATAGTTTATGGAAATTTGAGCCTCCTAACAAATTGAAACCTTTTGTGATTTCAGGACAAACCCCAAGCATAGCTCAAGGAGAGAAGCTGAGGGTCATGGATGACAGCTTGGACAGAAAGCTACACCTTTCAAGGGTGCCCGCATTTGTCAATGAGATGACAGGTGTTAGTGACCTTGGTAGAGGAACCTAGGCCAATCAAGGGCCAGTATGTCGAGCAAAAGACTTGAAACAAAGGCGCTTCTCGAGAGGCAACCCGAGGTAAGTTTTTCTTTCTTTTTCCTTTTTCTTTTCCTTCACCCTGATTATATTTGATTTACTTTTCTTGTCTTTATTGTTTCATTGAGGACAATGAAAACTTTAAGTGTGGGGGAGAGGAATTCTGTATATATAGATGCATATAGGAGATCATATTTAATTTTCTGCATCATGTTTAAGTTTCTATAATTTCTGTTTAGTTTAGTTAATTTTAAATTTTAAATTTTCGTATTTAAAAAAAATCCAAAAATAAGCATGCATTGCATACATATGTGTTATTCAAATACCCATCTAGCTTAGTTTGTCCTCTAATTTAAATTTCAAGCATGATCATATAAATCCCATGGAGTTCTGGATGTTTTGATTATTGTCTGTATTTGATTTTTGTGGAACATGAGCTAGCAAATATAACTGAGCATGTATGATTGAGCTAAAGTATGATTGAAGTCCTCAAAACATGACCCTGTGAGAATGTTTGGCCTTATTTGAATTCTTTTTCTCAATTGTGTGAATTACTCTCCTTGTGTTGCTACCTCTTGGCATTGACTGCAGTATCTATTTTAAAGACCGACTCACATGTTTGTTGCTTGTGGAGTTTATGTTTATATTTTGAGTCTATTATTTGAATTTTTGCATATTTAGTGAATAAGGTGGCAATGGTTGATGCACTTAGTAACCGGATCTACGCATGACACCCATGGGTATGATTCGCGCAAAAAGGTGTTGAAAACTATCCACTAGGAAGGAAAGCTTGATCATTGAGTAACCAGGTTCATTCATGACACCCATGTTTGCAACTTGCGTCAAAAGTTGTTCGAGTGGACTTCATATTAGTAGGTTGAGGTGTTGATAGACCGGGGTCATTCATGACACTCATGTTTGCGTCTCGCGCAAGGAAAGCACCAAGACAGGAAAAAAAAACAAAAGAAAAGAGGAAAAAAAAGTGTCACATTTTATTTAGTTCTCTTTATTGTGTCGCGCAAGTAATGACATTTCAGTAGATATTTGGTGATATGGTGGCAATGTCTATGAGCTTAGTGCATTTTGGATTAAGTTGAGAGTTGTACCTTAAAGCCTAAACACATTAGTGAAACACATATTTCTGGTGAGGTTGGACGATGTCTACTTCTAAGCTTTGATCACTGTGATAACTCCCTCCCTTGATGAAAATCGGAATAGATGTTTCAAAGGCTTTGACAGGATATTTGTGTCAAAGGCCTTGGAGCATTAACAGTTGATGAAATACAAAACCTATCTTAATTATTCGTATATTATTTTATCTTTTATATACTTCTATTATATTATATATATATATATATGTATGACTAACCATTTCAGGAAGTATATTCGAGATTACATCCTTCCTTATACATGTTGAAGAGATCAGTTCAAAATAGATCATGGCGTTCAAAGTGTCCATAAATAGAAGATTGAAGATCAAACTGATTCGAAGGAGCCGTTGGAGATCTGGTGGTGAAGATCCTCACACTCCATGCTCTTTTATAAAGGAAAGGAAGGAGAAGACAGAAGAAACACAAGTGCTACACACGAGCTTTCATTCATTCAAGCGATCTGTCTTCCAAGTGTCTCTCTGCTAAGCGCTCAAGAGTTTGTTGTTTATTTCAAAGCCTTTGAGAGTCACTGTGAGCTTATAGGATATATTTATTTCAAGTGTTACTCGAGAGTTTACAACTCAGGAAGTTGCACTAGGCTATTGATTTGCGAGAGTTAGAGGATTGTACTAGATAGCTGAGAGAGGTGGGGCTCTTCTAGATTGGTCTAGGACTCCAAGGGAACGTGAGTTGACTAGATTGCAATTTTATAGGAGAGAGGCTTCTCGGTGAGCTATTAGGATCCTAAGCTAAGCATTCAATAAAGCCTTTGAATCCTAGGGTTGTGGAAGATCCCTAGGCAAGGACGTAGGCTAAGTTGCGCTGAACCTCGTAAACAATTACTCGTGTTCTTTACTTATTGCTTTACCTTATTTCCGCACTTGGTTCGAATTGTTTAAACTTTGTGATTCAGGTTTATCTCAAAGGTTTTGGTACAAGCTCCAAAAGTCTTGAGACTTTCTACGAAAAACGGGCATACTCTATTCAACCCCCCTTCTAGAGTATTTCTTATTACATTGTTTTTATATTATCGAACCTTCACACTGGAATACATGCTATGACGTTTGTTTGCTTGGTTTATGTTTTCACCTGCTATGATGTTGCTTTTTGATGAGGTTGAAACTTGAAGGGATTTCCTGTGGGATGCGTTGATTCATGTTCATTCTATCATTGCTTGTCCTCAAGCAAAGGTTAAGCGTGGGGGATTTTGATAGCATGCATTTAGGTAGGCATAATAGGTTGCGTTTAGATTAGTTAAGATGCATTTCATGGATGATTAAGTACAATTTGCATATTTGCTCTCTATGTTAGTGGAGTCGGAATCTACACACTTTTATTGATTATTTCAGGTAATCGTGGATCCGATGATGAGACAGAAGTTGTTAACGCATTAGATGAGAATGTCTAGTTTATCGGAGAAGCTTACATGAAGATCTCAAGAGGTCCTGAGAAGAAGAAGCGGGCCTAAACGAAGAACAAGTCTGCAAAAGTTTTCGCCAGACATGCTGAAATTGTTTTGCACTTTCTGGAGGCCTCGGTTGTCCGATTGACTATTATGACCATGCGTTGGAAATCTCTTTCAGAGAACTACAACTTTCCTGTTGACAAGAAGAGAAAATTCGGAATATATTTTATGTGAAAAGCCCCTGGCTGTGGCCGCAGCATGTATGCCGCGGGCGCCGCCAATCAATTTGCAGCGGGGTACCAGAGTTTGCACATGTTGCGGCCGCAGCGTATATGCTGCGCCCGCAGCGTATATGCTGCGCCCGCAGCATTGGTCGTCAGCGCTTTTGCGCGCCGTTTTGATTATTAAAAAAACCTAGAACCTATTACTTTGTTTGGTGGCCGACTTTGGATGATTTAAAAGGCCAAGTTTTATGTTATTTTCAGAACTTCTATTCTATTCTTACGTTCATCAGACACTTTAGAGATTTGAGCGATGTCTTCCATGAGGAACTAAACTCATCTATTATGCCTGCAATTTGAAGCTTTATTTGGATTGATTGTGAGTTTCTAATTCTCTTCCTTGTTTCCTATATTTGAATGCTTCAACTTCTTTGTGCTTGATTGTTTATTGTTTTGTTCTATCTTGTCTGGCCAACTAGTTAGAATCAATTCAATTGCTAAGGTTTTGTAGATTCCTGGTTGTGAACCTTAACCTAAGTAGCAAACTTGTTCCTTTAGGGCTGGTTGAACTAATTGAATTAGTAGGAAGTTGAATGTGTTGTTAAATCCCTCTTTAGGGACTGCAAATACCTTGGCTAATCTCTGAACTTAAAGCTGTCAATTGGGTTAAATCTTTCTTTAGGGACTGTTCGATTGATAAGGGTTGCTAGGACTGGTTGGACTAATAACTATATTAGGTCGGGACAAGGGCATTCATAGGAAACTTAATAGGACGAGAAGAAGTTACAAGGATCACTTCAATCCAATAAAGTGGAAAATTATAGGTGGAATTGCTTCTCCTAATTGTCTAAAACAAGTTCATTTACTTTGCTTTCCTTACTCCGCTTTGATAAAAAGGCGGAATTTTCACACACAAAAACCCCCTCTTTGGTTACTTTAATTGACACTTGAAACATAATTGGATAATAAATTTCCCTGTGGGATCGACCTATTGCTTATTGGTGTACTAGTTATAAGTTTGAGTTTTCTTTGGCAGATCAACGACAGGTTTTCCCTCCGTCAGATACTATCCAACATTTTGGTACGTCCACGATGAACAGGTGTGCCTCGTTTTTCCTTAGCAATGTCATGCTACAAAGAATTTGCTTACAATATATGGAGATATTCACCTGCAAGTCCCACTTTTCTTGTAGGGCTGAGTCCGCTCATTCGGTGTTGAAGAAGACTTTAAACTCTACAATCTGTGATTTTACTCACGTGATAAAATCAATCGATCTTATGATAGCGGACCAAATCAGTGAAGTAAAGAATACGATGGGGCTAGCAAACAACACCTGGCCGACAGACTCTCACAACCTATGGATATTCAATCGGGTTTGACATATTGTGTTGAAGAAATGTTTCAACTTATTGTTTGATATATACACAAAGATGGAAACCGATCCGCCATCGCAGCCATGCAGAGATAGATACTGGAGGGACGTCTACGGTGTGTCCTGCACACATGAGATGCAAGCTTGTTAGAACGCGCATATACCGATCAGACCGTCCCAGATTCACATTTTTTGGAAGAAATTAGATTGGGATCGTCCATATGTTGATAGCGTCCGTGATAACACTCCGCTCACAAAAGCTGATGTTGACATGTCGCACATGATCACGTTGTTCCAGATTGGAGCTATGGACGAGGATACTCATTGGAGGATCGCCTCGGCATTGTGAGGTGGGAATGTATACTTATCACCCCACCGTTATGTATGCCGGTGGCCAATGAGATCCACCGCCACTTACTACGGTGGCCTTGTTGACCGTCATTAAAGTCACCGCCAACATATAAGGTGATTAGTGGTGGAAATAGTAAAAATTAGCGGTGAAGATATCACCACCCGTTTTTAACTCCAAAACTTGTAAAAAAAAATAAAGCATCATTTTTTTCCAACATCTATTATATATTATATATAACTAGCCTATAGCCCGTGTGCTACGCACGGGATTTTTAACATAGTAATAATGAATAAAACATGGTACTCGATTGAACCTTACCTTCGACTAATATAATCCGCCCTCCTTCAAAGTGAAGATCAATTTGTACTTGTGAGGAGCAAATCTGACGGAATCCTTGTTCTCAGAGAGAAGAAAATTATCGAACGAATATAATCCGCCCTCCTTCATAATAGGTGAAAATTTGGCAACATTCTTTTTTGTTATCATTCCCTGAATGGTATCCCCCTGTGTAGAAGATCATATATTGTATAAATGTATAATAAATATACATAAGATGAAAACAAAAAATAAATCAACTTATAACCATTTCATCCATGATAATAAGTTGAATTCCGTCGACGTCCTTAGAGTCTCGATAAGACGTTGTCCAAATAACGGTAATCCTTCCCCGAATTGTCCAAATTTTGTTTGTGGATCCATCTAAAGTGTTGATGATATCTACGGGTGGTTCCATTTGAAACCTGTAGCACGTAACCAAATAACGAAGTCAAATTAACAACACAAACATCAAAAGGTTTCCACTCGAAACACATCATGTTTGCTGAACAAACTGAGTAAACGTACATGCGCACTCTGGGATGGATGTTTGGAAATCGATTGAGCATCAACTGAAAAATATTAGTTGAATAAGTCACACAATTGAACAATGATTCCAAAAAAAAAAGAGGTAGAAGGGTACCTTCAACAAATGTAGAAATTTCTAGGAAAAATAGAAGAGCTTGTTTGTGTTTTTTGTTCCTAGGATTTGAAGCCTCGTTATTAGCTTAGTACGCGAGTAGGGGACTGGGATAACTAAGTAACTTCCATACTAGAAAAGAAAAATGAAGGTAACTTCCATGTTTTATGTGTGTATAAGAAAAAGTTGGGGAGTGGGATAACTAAGTAACTTCCATACTAATAAAAATAACTAAGATAACTTCCATGTCTATACTAAAAAAGAACGTGGGTAGAAAATTAAGATAACTTACATGCGTATAATAAAAAAGAACTTGGGTAGATATGTTTAATGAAGGTAAAAAAAGAAAACAAAAAAAAAAGAAAAAAAAACTACCAAATCCCCTACATAATAAATAACTACCAAATTAAAAAAAAAAACCTTATGAGAATAAATAACTAACCTTTCTAAAATTCAAATGCAATATTTCTAGTACTATAAATTCCAATTACTAACAAATTAAGTCTCTATATCTTTCAAATTACTTTTAAATTCCAACTTCAAATTAATTTGAAACGTGGGTAGCAATTTGATTTTTATTTCACACCTGTAGAATTTTCCACCACCCGTGATGTGTGCTATTAAAAAACACAACCATGAATATGGTACCAAGTTCACAAATACAAAGGGTACTTAATTTGCATCAAACAAAAGATGGAGAAATATTGGAATCAAGTAACACAAACATTACAAAAATAAATGGCAACACAAAATCAAGTAATATATATTACTGATCACCGGCAACAAACATTCACGTGTATTTACAACCTAAACCTAGTCTGTACAACATTTCAATTGTTCAACAACTCAAGGAGTATCCTTGATAGCCATTGGCAACTTAAACCAACATATTGGGCAAAAGTGTTGAGCCTAGAGCCAATGACGGGTGCAAATGTCATGGAAAAGGTGCCCACATGCCATTCAGGTGAGCATGGTTGTGTGATCCACCTCTTCCATACATATAGTGCACTGACCAGCTACTTCCGAAAACAATCCAACGGGGAGCGAATTGACAGCTTCCATTGACGCAGGTTGTGGTACAGCCACATATTCCATTAGCCATTCCCTACGTTATTTCATACATGGAAAATAATAAGTGAATATGGATCAAGTAAAATATCATTAATATAAAGAAACAATTAATGCATAGTCATACAAATCTGGAGGTAAATCGAATTCATCAATGTCAATATCATAGAAAGCATTGACATCAGGCAATGGGTCAATGTCAATAGGCAACACGTCAAGCGGATCGGATGACCAGAATGATCTACCGAATGCACACTAAATGTGTCAACAACAATTGTAATATTCGGCACCAAGCCGCGTTGAATATCAAACCCTGATTTAAAAATGCACTCATTTATGTAATCACTTATGTAATCGATTGCATACAGAGTTTGAAGACACTCGGGAACATTGTAGGCATTTAACATAGCTTGAATCACTTGCCTACTCACGACATTCCCATCCCAGGGAAATGAATCTGGATAGACCAATGCAAATCCATCTTGTTCGAGGAAATTGTAATGAGAAATAGAAAGAACACTAGACTCCTCAATTGGGGGGTAAGAAGCAAATGCTTCAATAAGAAAAACTCCGCAACAAAAATGATACCCATAAAAAAAAACAGACATGGGAAGCATGTTTAAAAAGACGAAAGAGATAAAGAAGGGAAAGAAAGAGACGTAAGACAGAAAGAAGTGAACGTTCGTGGGGAAAGATATAAAGAGGAAGAATAGGAAGGAGTGAACGTTTATAAGAATAGAGATAAACGGGAAGAGATGAGCTACTTACCTAGGTAGAAAGTGAAAATAAGAATTAAGAAAAATCAATGAGCAAATATATAGAGCAGTTACTGGAAGTTTTGTTTTTTGATGAAGGTATTCGTGAGTGGGTTTTTTTAATAACTGAATAAACGTGGTTGGAAATTAGTAACTACCTACTAATATTAAATTAAATGGATTAAAAAACACTGTTAAAAAAAATCTCAACTGATTTTTAGGTACAAAATCAAGCGGTTGCAATCTTTTAATTTGAAATTAATTTGAATTAATTTGAAATGATGTTGAAATTTTAAAAAACAAAATATTACAAATGAATTATCCACAAATTAGGAATTAATTTCGATCAAGGTATTCCAAATCTAAATTATAAGAATGAACTTTGCAAATATTTCATTTCAATTGTTTTCCCCCATATCACGTTAAACATATGAGAGTTGCTCTAATTTTTATTTCACACCTGTAGAATTTTCAACCATCCGTGATGTGTGCTGTTAAAAACACAACCATGAATATGGTGCCAAGTTCACAAATACATAGGGTACTTAATTTGCATCAAATTGGAGTCACCTAAATTTCTTGTTTATGCAAAGAGAGCAAAATATGAAGAAAACCCTTTAAGATGTCATAAAGAGCATAGACTACAAAAGATGGAGAAATATTGGTAAAAAAGATAACAATAACTAAGTTCAAGAAAACTTACTTTTTCCTGATCTTACACATCTAAATCCTCATCCAACAGATGTGCTTGTCTCGCAGAAGGTACTGGCTTCGAAGTTTCCCAAGTTTCCCATAGTTTTTCCATAGATTACCTACAAATCATCACTTAATCATTTACTTGTGGGATGAATGCAACTTCTGTTTGATAGAGCTTGTCCCACCCAACACTTTTAAACTGTGGGATAGGTCGGGGACAAATAAGCAATTCCTTTGGCACAAGGTCTATGCGAAAATTAATTGCTCACAACAATAATGTTGATTAAAGAGGAGTTTAGAACCCAACCTTCCCAAGTAAATAGGGCTTCCAAGGAAGACCTGTGCCATGAAAGATGCTGCTGCAGGTTGAATAGGACAGTAAAGAGCAACCAAAGAAGGCCCCAATATTTTATTGGACCATGTGAGAAGCCCGTAGTTTAGGCCAGATGCAATGATTCCCTGAGAAAATATGTAGTGAAATTACATTCCCAATTTGTACAACCAACCATTAGCAATTACAGCGATCTTAAACCAGCCACATCCTATCAAGAATTGTTCAGAGAGAAGCGTAGTTGTGTGCAGTTTATTAGAAAATTTGTTCTGTAAATATTCCATTTAAAAAATTGAAAAGTTATACAATCTAAACAATTGGGAATTTTTTGGCGGTTGGAAACATGAGCTCAGCACAAAACTGAGGTGCATTTATCAAAGATTCAAAGTTAGTAGCTGCTGTATTACTATCTTGTATCAGCGCATTATCATGCACATTCACAGTCTCAGCTATATAATACTCCCTCCGTTAATTAAAACTTGACGTTTTACTATTCACGCACGCTTTTTGAGGTGCTAAAAACTATATGAAATATTAACTTTTTTAATAGTTTTTTAAAATAATATCATACTTATTACTATTAAGTATGAATTTATAAAAACAAATTTTAAAAAAAGTTAATATTTTATATAGTTTTTATCATTCTAAAAAAGCGTGCATGAATAGTAAACGACAAGTTTTAATTAACAGAGGGAGTAAAAATTATTTTACTAATCCTTTTCAGTTTTGTGGCTTTTGTCTTCTTTCAGTCTTTTGTGGTAAGTCAAATGCCCTACAACTTGAAAAAAATGAAAGAATCCCATAACATGACAGGGAAGATATGATATCTGGCAAATTCAAGATGTACTATGTACTCACAGCATAAGATCTATCAAACAACCCACTTTCGTGCATGACTAAATGATATTTCAAACCCATAAATTTTGAGAGCTTTCATTCCTCTAATCTTTAGATGTCATCAAACACATGTAATTAGGCCGAGAGCAATAGCAAATTGAATCCCTATGCCCTTATTTTTGACAAAATTGATAGCTTCAATCATAAGAATTGCTTAATTCTAAAATCCCTAAATTGAATCCCTAGGCCCTTATTTTCGACAAAATTGATAGCTTCAATAATAAGAATTGCTTAATTTATAATTAAGAAGATGAATAATGAAACAAACAAAAAAAACCAAAACAAAAAACCAACCTCAAATGCAACCATCTAGAGAAGTCGAAGAATTGGCAAAGTGCAGCGGGTGTTCTTGATATGATACAAGAAGGGAAAGATATCACAATTGTGAATATGAGTGACACTAAAACCTTTTAACCCTAAGTTCATCCCCTGCCAAACCAAAACCACTTACAGATCGAAAAGTATACCCCAACTTCAATTTCACATTCGATTTGAAAATCTAAGAAATTTGAAATCGTCAGATGCTTACCTATCCACTGAATCCAACTCCATATCCCATTTCCAGAGATCAACAATAAATACCAGTCACTGGTCTCGTCGTCGCCTCGCCCACAGCCGACCCCTCGGCCCGTGGGATTTGGTTGTTCTTGCGCCATGCCCCAGCCTCCTTTCTCTCTCCTCCTCATCTCCAGCCCGATCATCTCCACCATCGTCGCGACCAACCCCGATTCAGTAGTCGTCTGAGACGGTGACTCATCGTGTTTTCTTCGAAAGGGATTATGGGCGGAAAAAGATAGACGATGGTGCATCGCTTGAGGGTCCGGTTCCGTCTTAGGTATGAAAGAAGGAGAGAAAGAAGTTTACATCGTGGGAGAGCAAAAAGGGAGAAAGAAAGAGGAAGAGAAGGGCAAAAACAGAAAGAAGGAAAAAAAATTGAAGAATGCTCCACGTGGATAGCTTCTCTACTCTCTAAAGGTCTCACCTTTAAGATGTAGGAGGATAAAGAAGAAGTCGGTTGAGACACATGTCGGCTTCTCTTTAAAAGTAGTCGTATGAACCAATCACATTTTAAAAATATTTTAAAAGAAATAATTAATATATATATATATATATATTGGATAAAATTTTATTCTAACTCTATTTAATTAATATATCTATATATACATAAGATAAATTTTTGACCCAATTTAATTAGATATGGATATATTTTTAGAAGATATTAACCAAATTTAAATACTATTATTTAAGATAAGATTTAATAATCGATATATGCATAATATATACATAGTCATATAAAGGTTATCAACTCATGTAATTCAATTTTTGTTAATATATTTGCCCCATTTTTTTTTTTTTGTAGATATGGATATAATTTTGGAAGAGTTTAATAATAATTTTTTATGGAAGATCTATTGCTTTTGCTCTTCTATAATGGTGCTTTGATGTATCTTGAAAAAACACTCCCAAAAAAACTCTCTCCAAAAAACCCTAAAAAACCAAACAAGCACCGCCCTCTCCCAATGTTCTCTACTTACTTAGACGTCTCCGACAACGGCTCTAGTCCTTCTCCTTCGGTTTTGGCAAAGGCCCACCTCCATCACCCGGTGTCGGCGGCGGGGTTGTTCCGCGTTGCTGCTACTGCAAAGCCGGCCGCCGCCCACGTCCTTGGGGGCTCCAGGCCCTAGCTCGCCGCCGCCTCCTAATCCCCCACCGCCATGGTGGTCTCCAGTGGTGTCGGAATGTCGAGTCTCCTCGACCTCCTGGCCGTCGGTGCCTCCGCATCCTTTGACGATCACCTCTTCAAATCCTCCTCTATTGGCTTCCTCTACGACCACCGCAAGCCTCCATCTACAAGTCTCTCTTGCCGGGCTTCCTGCTCGGTCGCCGCCGCTCCCCGCCTCCCTGGCCTCCCTCTTGGCCCTGCGTTGTGGGCAACGTGCGACCTTCGTCCTCCAAGAGCAAGCTCCTGCGATTCCGACCTAGCCATTCGCGCCTTTGCCCTCCCCGACAACCCCTTGAGCACTTCCTTCCAAAGACCACTCCTAGATCCAACCCTCCTTGACTCTGATTCATTTGGAGTTGTCAACATCCAAACCCAAATCTCTTTCACCAATTCTGATTTTATTCCTTAGATCCACATAATTAAAAACCCAAATCTGATTTTATCTCCCACCTCCCATCTCCTTCCAAAAAAAATCGAATCGAAAAACCCAAAAGTAGCCTGCTGATAGTGATCTGATCTATGACCCCGAGTCTAGATCAGAGCTCAAGATTTATGGTTGTGCAACTTCAGAGCTCAAGATTTCAAGTAAGAGGCATCACATGCAACAATATTGCTAACCAAGATTGTTCACATCCGCAATTTTCACTGCTACCATATCCGCTCTCTTAAGCCACCGGAACATAATTCAAGAATCAAGGGCTCGATTTTTAGTTGTTACTGTATTAATTATAATTTTATGAGAGGTTGTAATCTTAGTTTTAAGCTAGTTTTTTATTATTGGCGACCCTCTACGTAGGGTTATCAATCCATCTTTAATGGCTTCAAGATCGCTTTGTCGATCTACTTCTTACCTACTGTAAAAAAAAACGGTGCTTTGATGTAATTATAAATTTCTATCAAATTATGTAATTATATTTTTTTTTATGTTTGGTAACCATATCTATCTATCTATTATATACTATATATAATAAATGATAAGTTGTATGTGACATATGACATCTTCTCCTTATCTTAATGGTAATAACCAATCAAATTTTTTTTTTATCTTCACCTTAATCAATCTTAAGACAATAGATTTTACCCAATTTTGTGAGATTTTGATAATAATTATACAAAAGTCTGATAATACTTTCAATATATTAATGAGAATCAATGGTAATTTTATTTTAGTTGTGGTTATCATTCAAAGGTGTTGAAATAAATTAATTAACTCTTTGAACGGTTATTTATATCAAATTTGTTTAAATCGTAAAAAACCACACACGGTACGGAACGAAATGGACTAAAAAAAAACGCAAGAGAGAGAGAGAGACCGAATGAAGATTACAAGACGACTTGTGTTTTTCACATAGTGGGAGTGCAGGCTATAACTCAACCAGCCGGCGCGGGAGAGCCCCGATTTGTTGTTGAGCTCATCCTCTTTCTCTCTCGCTTGCTCTTCCAATTCGATTTCTCCCTGTCGAACTCTCTCTCTCCCTCTCTCTTCTTACAACCCTAATTGTATCTCTTATCTTCTCCAGCTCAAGCCATGGGTTACGATAATGATCCGTAACGCATCTCCCTTCGTTTCTTGTAAAATTAGGGTTTCGTTTTTCTTTCCAAATTTCGCGAATTTTCCCGATCTGATCGTTTTCGTTTTGATCTTATGGCTTTCCCTGCTAGGTATGTCGATGAGGACGGCGAGCCATTGATGGACATGGATCACTTCGCGGCGTCCGACGATGAGCAGCCCCAGGGTTACGATGCTGGCCGTGCTGAGATTCAGGACTTCGACGACGATGGCGATGATTGGCGTACGGAGCAATCGCCGTCTGCGGATCCGGCATCGTCGAAGCCCAGGAAACGGTTGATTAAGAAGAGTGACCGGCAGAGTTCTATCCCTTCGGAATTGAACGATTTCGAGGACGATGGCGGCTTGGCAGAGTTTGCCGACGGCGGATCTCCTCCAGCGGTGTATGAGAGGGACCGGTCGGATTACGACCTGGCTTCCTCTTCGAAGAAGAGGAAGAGTAAGGGTGGGCTGGAATTGACGAATGGGAGTGAGAAGAGGAAGAAAGATAAGATCAGGAGAGAAAAGCACGTGGGGAGTAGCAGCAGCGGTGGAAAAGGGGATGCTGGTAGGTTGACCTCAAGGAGGGGAAAGGGGAATGATGGTGATCCGGAGATGAAGGAGATGTGGGATACAGTTGCTGGAGGTGATTCTGAGGTTTGATTTCATCTATATTGCTTGTGTAGTTTGCTGTTCCACTTTTTGGTACTTCATTTATTTGGTAATGGTTGATATGCATGTTAGTTGATCAAAAGTCTGTCAGTTTTCATGAATTGTGTTCGGTTATTGGGGAAAAGTATATACTTCAAATGTTGAAGAATCAGGATCAACTATCATCAACTCCCCTGAAAGTTAGAAGAATGGGACATAATACTCAGTCACATTATAGGCCTAAGATCATTAGGCTTCAAGTGGGTTATTCTATTCCACCTCTTTGAAAGAAATTCATGAAAAGGACAAGTTTTTTGAAGGAAGCTGCCGAGGTTACTTGTTCATCAAACATATTCATGATTTTGTTTTTGTTTAGCTATTGGCAAGTTTTGTGATGTGTTTTTGATTCAGTTGCAATTTTGCTATTGAGAGTAGATGAGTTGTTACTGCTTATTGGTTGAAAATTTCACATGCCTTACGTTGAAAATTTTCTCTATTTTTGTATGGGTTTTGGGATGAAGTTACTATTTTCAACAGCTCGGCTTCTTGAATTACATGGATGAAACACATTGAAGTTGTTTCCTAGAAATGTAATGAATAAAGAACACAGAATTTAAGGGAAATAATTCAAATGATAGTTAATTGATATGAATTGATCATGATACTTGTTATGTGACAAAGCTTGACATAGTTCATCTGGTATTCAATTTGTTGATCCTTCTATTATTTGATGTGATTATTCACGTTATGGAACACCACAATTTACAAAGCATCCCTCAGTTTGGAAACTTGAAAAAAGGTGTAGATATTCTTATTTGTCAGCATAATCCTAGGTGATGTTCTGTGTCAAGGATATGATATCTTAGGCTCTCAAATAATTCTCTTTAATTATATGCTCTTCGGACTTCTGTCAATGTATCTTTTTTTTTTTGTTCAAACTTCCATCAATTTATATAATATTTATGCTTTGTGATGGTACCATTAATTATTTAAACCAAAAAGGTATTAGCTTTCATTGGTAAGTAGCAACCATCAATTTGTTAAGAATGTATGTGCTTTTGATATTCATGTTTTGCTTGGGTTCAATTTCGATAAGGACTTACCGTGTTTCTTATTTGATAGGATGATCAAGATGGTGTTAGGACAATTGATGATGATAATTTCATTGATGATGCTGGTGTGGACCCGACAGACAGATATAGGAGTGACAATGAAGCAGGTTCACCCAGTCGATTCGCGCAGGTAAGCTTTACATATGTGATAATGATGAATGTGCCTTATTTGTAACGATTTCCGTCTCCAATGCAAATAACCAAATCCTAGATCATGCCAAATAATTAGTTCTATGCTTAGGTTATTTGCGATTGTTAGCATTTATCCTAATATTTCAGGTTATTTATTTATTTTTATTATTTTGTGATGTCAGGCAGATGAGGGGGAAGAAGATGATGAGATAAAGGACCTTTTCAAGATGGGGAAAAAGAAGAAGAAGACAGAGAAAAGTGCTCAAGAGATTTCTTTCTTGGTTGAGCAACTCATTGCTGAATTTGAAGTTGCAGCTGAAGAGGATGCCGTATTAAATTCGATTGCAAAACCTGCTATTAATAAGCTGAAAAAGTTGCCTCTTCTAACTGAGGCTCTTTCAAAGTATATGTGTCTCCGTTGCTACTCATCTTCTAAAGAAAAGTTGCTTGACATATTTGGTGATCTGCTTTCAATATTCAGGTCGATTAAGATTCCTTATTTCCTTTACTGCAGGAAACAACTTCAACACGAATTTCTTGACCATGGAGTGCTCACATTGCTAAAGACTTGGCTTGAGCCTCTCCCTGATGGAAGCCTGCCCAATATCAACATACGAGAGGCCATACTAAGGATTTTAACTGATGTAATGCAGCAATGCTTTCATCTTTTATTTTTTTGTTACTAATAGTAATTCATTGCAATTCCTAAATTTTGGCCTGTGTTTTAGTTTCCTCTGGACTTGGAGCAGCATGATGCAAGAGAACAATTAAAGAGAAGTGGCCTTGGCAAGGTGACTTCTGTCTTCTTACTTCTTTTGCTAATATGTTACATTGATAAAGTTGGCATTGTAGAACTCATGTGACAAGCTGATGTGATGTGCAGGTTATTATGTTCTTATCAAGGTCAGATGAGGAAACAACATCAAACAGAAAGCTTGCGAAGGATTTGGTTGACAAATGGGTAATTTGACGGTTTGTTTAAGTGCTTGTAATTGCAATTGCTTCCTAGTCAATCTTCATCGATTACTTTGGGTTAGGAAAATCACTTGTACGCTGATTAATGGCATACCATTTTTCTATAGTACTGAAAATTTGATTTAAATGTTTATGGAAGGACAAATTTTGGGTTGACTGGTGAACATTTATACAGTACTCCTAATGAAGTAATTGAACTAGTAAAGGAAATCTGTATAAGTCATTCTAACGTTGTGAAAGGTGTCTTAAGACTTGAGAGGTATGAAAGATCGGAAGTGGTTCACTATTGGCAAAATATGTATAAAATTGTGTAGTCTTGAGGGGGTTGAGTTTTTTAAAAAAGTCAAAATATGTGAAGTGGTAGTCTGTTGGTGTATAATAGTGTTGTTATTGGATAAAAGTTGAATTATTGTCTGCTGTTCTTGTATGCTCTTGTCCTGTACCCACCCTAACAAAGGGATACAAAGAAACATTTTTTGTTAATATCCAAAAGCTTCAAATCTTAATTTTGGAACAAATATGCATATGTTCCATATGGACGTATGGTGTTGATTAATCCACCCTTGTATTCGTGCAGAGTCGTCCAATTTTCAATAAAAGCACCAGATTTGAGGATATGAGGAACGCCGATGATGAAAAGGTGCTTCATCGGAGGGCATTTGTGAAGAAGTATGAAGGCTCTATGTTAAAAACTACATTTCTCCTAATGTTGGAATATCATTGTTTCTGACTGCTTTTTCTAACCAACAGTGCTGGTTGATTCTTACAGGCCAACAAACAGAACAGCAGGTTTGGAGTCAAAAGATGATGATCTTGATTTGCATAAAACACCTTCGTAAGTTCTGGGATCTCAACTTTCAGCTTCTTTGATGGTCCATTTCTCTCATTTGATGTTTTTGTGTTAAACTTTTTATACTGTTTTGAATTGCAGAGAACGGGAATCTGGTCCGTCGTCTTCAAGGTTGCATGCCTCGAGGCCGGAGGCAATGTCAATGGACTTTATGGTACGTCCTCAGTCAAAGATTGATCCAGATGAGATCAGAGCTCGTGCCAAACAGCAAATACAAGACCAACGCCGATTGAAGGTTCGTTATATCTTAAAATTCCAACCAGTAGAACAATTGATTGGCATGGAGGCTTACATGTACCAGTACACAACGTGCTTTGGAAGAGGTCCATACACGAATGATTTCGAGTAAACTATAAACTGATTCCCTTCGTTTTCTTTGATTCAGATGAACAAAAAACTACAACATTTGAAATCGGGGAAAAAGAAACAGCTACAGGCCACAAGAGTGAGCGTCGAGGGTCGCGGCATGGTTAAGTATCTGTAATACGTCTTGTGCCCAATTGTCGAATCACTGGTATCTTTGCAATCTTTGCATTCCGATGGTATCGAGCAGGAGCTGTGGTGTTGAATATGGAACTGGCATCTAGCCTATGCACCAGCAGTGTCTTCTTATAGTTCATCGATTATGCTGTCTCTTTCTTATATTATTTCATAAGGCCAGATGCTTCCGTACTTTGACGGCCAACAGTCGGAATTGCGGCACTTTTCTGCCCATAGCGTGTGCGGTGAATCTTTTACCCTGTTTCAACTTTGGACAATAAAGCAGTTTAATTTAGCGGATTGTTCGCTATGTAACCCTGTGATTAAGCCTAATTCGCATGTTAAACAAGGATTTTTGGGAAGAGGATCCTCTCCTCATAAATCCCTCCTAATAAGTTCCTAATCAACTAATCTTAACCATTAAAAAAAATAAAGGGTCAAGATTAGATCTTCTAATTAATTACTCCAATTAATTCCAAAATCAAAAGTGAAAACCCCCTTCCTTCACGTCTACCATACGCGATTGAATTGCAGGTCATCAAGTTCTCTTTGCTGGTGAAGATCAAATTACAGTTATGTATGGCTCTCAATTTGTACGTTGTTTAGTTTATCATGTCCATAGTTTATTTATTCCAAGGAAGAGGGTTAATTGTTAATTAATTTATGGATGCTTAGTTATGCTTAGTATGTGATCGATGCTTAGTTATGAACTATACTCAATTTGGTCGATGCTTAGTTATGATCGATGCGTAGTTATGCTTATAAGTTATGATCGATGCTCAATTTAGTTATGATCGATGCTTAGTTATGATAGATGCTCAATTTGTTGCTTAGTTAATTGTTAATTAATATTAATCGATCAATTGTTAAATTCTTTGGAATAGTTGTTAATTGTTAATTAACTAGTGATGAATTGCTTATTTTATAATGGTAATCGAGTAGTTAATTCGTATGATTTCATGAATTGCTTATTTATAATGGATGGAGTGTTCTTGTTTTTATTCTTTATGTCTATTCTTATGCCTACTTAATTGTTAATTGATTTGGTAGGAGGCTCTTTGCTTTCAATATTTTAGATTCAATTAATGGAACTTAGATATTGTATTGTTATATCAACTCTGAATTAAGTACGTTGTATACTCACATATTTTTCTTTTCTTTTTTTCTAATGATGATTGAATCTAGGTTTTGAGAATGGAGCAAATGGAAGAAAAAAGTTTGAAACCTAGTATTGATATGATTTTTGATTCAGAGATTGATGCATATAATTTCTACAATGCGTACGGATGCAGTGAAGGATTCAGTATTAGAAGAGAAGCTGGTCCCAAGGATAAAGAAGGTAAACTGACTTCTAGAACTTTTGTATGTTGTAAGGAGGGTTTTCGAAAGCCTGATAAGAGGGATGATTTGACAAGAAATCCAAGAGCACAGACAAGGACGGGATGTGCAGCACATATGGGGATTAGGTTGATTAGGCATATTGGTAAATATCAGGTTTACCGTTTTACCGAAGAGCATAATCATCCTCTTATCAATGAAGAGGTCGTGCATATGATGCCATCTCAGCGAAATATGACTACTATAGATAGTGCATTTATAGACTTGACTGCAGATTCCGGATTGCCGCCAAAATGTGCATTTGAGTTAATGGGTCAACAAGCTGGTGGAAGGGAGTTGCTGGGATTTACAAAGCAAGACCATAAGAATTACCTTCGAAGTGTTCGGCAAAAAAAGTTGAAATTTGGAGAGGCTGGTTTTCTGATGGAATACTTCGCAAAGCAGACATTGGAAAACTCATCGTTTTTCTATGAGATGCAGCTAGACGTCGAGGAGCCACCAACATTTTTTGGGCAGATGCAAAGATGATAATGGATTATAGTTTGTTTGGAGATGTGGTAAGTTTTGATACTACTTACAAATTGAATGAAGCAAACCGGCCATTTGCAGTGTTTGTTGGACTAAATCACCACAAACAGACGGTTATATTTGGAGCTGCTCTGATGTATGATGAGACTGCTGCATCATTTATATGGTTGTTTGAAACCTTTTTGAAGGCAATGAGTGGCAAGCCTCCACAGACCATTTTTACTGATCAAGATGCAGCGATAGCTAAGGCTGTTTTACATGTGATGCCTGATACTTACCACCGTTTGTGTATATGGCATTTGATGCAAAATGCTCTAAAGAAAGCAGACTATTTATTTCGAGACCGCCATGAACATGAAGCTAATGTGTTCAACAGATTTATTTTTTAGATTGAAGAAGAGGAGGAGTTTATGAGCACCTGGCAGTCCATGCTTGACGAATATGATGTACGTGATGATCCTTGGTTGGATGCGACATATGCAATAAGAAAAAAATAGGGGCATGCGTATGTTAAGTGGACATGGTCGGCAGGAATGCAAACTACACAACTCAGTGAAAGCCTTAATGCTACTTTGAAGGGCTATTTGAAATCAGACTTGCAGTTGCCTGAGTTTTTTACTCACTTTGAAAGAGTGGTATATGATAAACGATATAAGGAATTGGAAGCCGAGAATGATCAAGTTTTTCGTATTGTTCACTGCAAAATGGAGGTAAGTTTGTTGATACATGCACGAGAAATTTACACCAAAGCGATATTTAAAGTATTTCAAGCTCAGTTTGAAGATTCTTTGAAGTCTTCCATTACGAATTGTGTGTCCAATGGTGGGAAATTTATCTTTACGGTTGTGAGGGATGGATTCACTAAGGAGCGAGCAGTGACAAGAGAAGGCGAGTTTACCGTATCTTGCAATTGTAGGATGTTTGAGATTGTAGGTGTCTTATGTAGACATTGTATCAAGGTCATGGCGGAAGGAAGAGAGACTACACTAGTAAAAAGGATACATGAGCAATATGTCTTGAAGAGGTGGACCAAAAATGCAAGGGTTGATAGTGTTGTGGAAGATATGCGTGGACAAGAGATTGTAGCAGATCCAAGAATGAAGCAGACTTCTCGCTATAGAAGTCTCTGTTCTAAACTGGTTCGGGTAGCATCTAGAGCATCTGAGAGTGAGAAGACATATGATCTAGCTAATGTTGAGGTTGATAAGTTATCAAGGATGGTTGAAGATTTGTTACGTTTAGAAATAAACGGGGACAAAGTCGTTGAAGATCTAGACCAAAATGCATTGGTCGATTCCTCTAATGATCCTACAAGTTTGAATGCAAAAGGATTCAAGAAGAGAGAAGCTACTCACCGTGGAAGGCGCAGACCAAAAGGAGACTTTGAAGTGAAATTAAACAAAAGCAAAAAGAAGTCTGCACAGGTAATGACTTGGAATATTATTTACTTTTGGATAGGTAAGTATTATTCACCACACAAATCCCCTAATTTTATATAATGACAGGTAAATGCAGTTTCGAAAAAAAATGTTGCAATGGACCAATCTCCTATACCTTCCTCACTTCAACCTCCGATTGCTAATGATGGATACATGTCAATGCTCTTTCATCCTTATAATGTGAGTCTGTGTTTACTATAATTGTTTATATTTTGTCATTGGTTAATATTGATTTATATTATTGGTATTTTGATAGATGGATGTACCAATGCTAAACATGTCAACCCAAATGCCTTGGATTCCTAATCAAGAATTATCTGGTCTTTCACAAGCATCAACAACATCACATATCACAAGGCCTCCTTTTGCAATGCAAGATCCAGGAGATTCAAATTGTGAAGAAAAGTAGTCTATGGGCAAATTGACAATTTTTTTTAGGGTAATCATATATTTTAGATTCCTTTATTCATGTACTGGAAGGAGTGTATGAACATATATTCTAGACTGTTTTATTCTTGTTCTGAAAGCAATGCCTTGGATGTTTTCGCAGCATATTGCAGCATAAACACCTTTTTTTTTATTCTTGTACTGGAATTGAGTCCGAATTGTGTATGCTGCCCGCTGGAGCTGAATCACATAAACACTTTTTTTTTTTTTCCCCTTTAGGCCTGAAGTATGGAAATAGCATCAGGTTGTCAGCTAAGGATATCAAGGGGAATGATCACGATTGTCAGTGCAGTGAAATGAATGGCAAAGGAAGCTTAAGGGCGCATCCTGGTTGTGCAAGACAAATTTCCCTACTTTTCTAAGAATCCTATCACGCTGAACTGAGTTTTTAGCCCTGACTATCTAAAATCTCATGATTACCCAAAGCTTGTGTATTTTAGAACAAACCACTTTAAACACTTTAAAGTGTAAATATGAATTTCAGCCTTCTCCAGAACAAACCACTTTAAACTCTATATATAAATTTCAGTTTATTTTTGTTAATCACGTGAGCATTCTCTATATGAATTTCAGCATTCATAGTGTAAATATTTTAGTTCATTTGCTACCACTTTAAACTCTTTCAAGACAATTTAGTTTCCCCAATCCATATTTTTTAGCAACAGTTCAAGTTTTGCAAGAGTGGAACATCAAATTATTGACTGATTTATCAAATATTGATAAAATTTTCCAGAACAAACCACTCAAACAAGCAAATTAAAGATTTTAGCTCAGATTCCTATTTGCTAGGCATAAACTTAAAGCAGAAAACTAAGAATCTGCAACTATGAAGCTGATGTTCGGACAAGCAATAAGTCTAGCATCAGCAACTCAATTTCTTTTTTGGAGTTTCGAATAGTTGATTAGTTTGTTCAAGAGAATATATTAGCCTATGTGGGAGTTGAACCCACATCCTTGTGCACAAACACATCGCTCTATCAATTGAGCTAATAGGCTACTTGGATAATATCCAAATTTTACAAGAGAAGGGGAAAATTTTTACAAAATAATAAGTCATAGCAAAGAGATCAGCTGCAAAAAGGTTGATGCAGCCTTGATTCCCTTGAGTTATCAATGTGCTATCGCTGCTAGACAAACACCTAATTACAAGCAAGGATTAAGTCTAACTCTCCTGAGTTCGAGATTCCTGTTTTCAGTTGATCTGCTGAGTTCCTATAAAAACCTATCTTCAGTCTGCAGTTCCTATCAAAACATCTCTTCAAGTGCAAATTACATCACAAACAACTCGATCAGCCATTCATTCCTAAGCCTATATCACAAACATAAGTACCTCTAAAATCAGCCATTCATTCCATCTAAAATAAGCCATTTAATTTGCAGCAGAATAATAACTTACATTAACAACTAATCAAGCTAATTCATTCCATCTAAAATCAGCCAATACGATACAACAACCAACTCGATCAGCCAAGTCAATCAGCCAAGTCGATGCCTTTGGTCATAACCACATAAAACACACCCAAAATTCACAAATTGATCACAATAAATTACTAATTTCAAACTCAAAAAACGATGAGGTACGAGTATATATATACATACACTTACCAGTCGGAATCGTATCTCAAACTTGAAGTGTAGCGGCAAATTTGGAGGGCGGAGGTGAAGACAGCCTTTGGCGAACAAGAACCCCATGGTCTGATGAGGAACGAGCGTGCGGAGCTCTCTCTCCCTCTCCCGTCGAAGACTCGAAGATGCCTCTTTCAATGGCTGAGAAATACCGAACCTGGAATGGAACTCGACGACGACGTTGAATCAATCGCTGAATCGTCTAACAAGCTGTCTCTTCTCCTTGGAATCAGATTCTCCCTGAATCGGCTCAACTGAGGCATTGAATCAAGCGCTGTTTGGGAGGAAGACGCTGATTGAATCACACGTACAGAGAAGGCAGAGGGAAGAGGGTTTCAATTTCAATCGTTCTTTGGAAGAGGCGGGAGAGGGATAAGGGTTTTGATTTTGGAATTAATTGGAGTAATTGATTAGAAGAACTAATCTTGACCCTCCATTTTTTTAAATGGCTAAGATTAGTTGATTAGGAACTTATTAGGAGGGATTTATGAGGAGAGGATCCTCTTCCGGATTTTTGATATTTCATCGGATAATCTTGGAGTTTTGAAAAAAAATTATCTTGCACCAAAACAACGTTTTGGCAAGTCATTTTTAAGTTGTACGTGGATAAATAATGTAATATTACAAAAATTTGTGGAGTCTTTTCGTAAATATGAACAAATCTACTTTCAGATAAAGAAGCAAAGGGATAATTGTCGAGGCAGTCTTGGCGACAACTACGGCGGCGACGGGTGAGAGGGGCAACGAGCGGTTATAGGGGCATCGGTGGTGGCTTCCAGTGGTTCGGTGGTGGCTTGCAGTGGTGCGACAACATCAGTGGGTGACGGGATGGAAGTCGTTGGTTCCCTGTCAAAGATAAGCCATACTTACTAACTAGCAAAGTCGGTAAGTCCGGAGTCGATCCACGAGGAGAATTATCTTTACATGTGTACTTTAGTTGCTAACTAGAAGTAACAAGTTCAAAACATGATTGCAGAGTAAAAATAAACAAGAACAATAAAGGTGAATTGTTTCGGAAAGGTATGTCCTAAGTAAGGGATATCATTAGGTTTGATTGTAAATTCATTGGTTGAGGACTTTGAATGGAAATTGTGAGAGTGCTAGCGGTGGAGGAGTTTGGAAGTGCAAATGAATTGTGATGTCTTGGGAAATTTCGAATAAAGAGGACATAAGAAATTTGGGGATTCTCTTTTGGGAACAGTGATCGGACGAATTATATGGGGACATAAATAGGATGGGTTGTCTCAGTAAGGCACGTGGGTGAGTATGCACTTGATGTGAGTTCTTAATGAGGATTGATACGTTGGGATTGGTCTAGTGTTACTTGAAAAATTGTGAATACAAGAGTATGAGTTTTACATGGGTAAGCTCGTGGGAAGCTAGGATCGAGAGCTAGATATCTTGAGTAAATTGGTTATGGTAGACTCGTTGACCCGAGCTTGAGGTATGCATGAGACATGTTTGGGGTAGATCTTGATCTTTAGAGTTTTGAGGAAAAGATTGGAAAGATTCTCTATGCATTTGAGTTACAAAAGAAACGAAGTGTGTTGTGCTTGAGGAATTAACCTAATTTGAATTGATGAACTTGTCTTAGGCTTGACCCTCGATTTGGGAGCTTGAGGACGATGCGATGAGTCGTATGAATGCGATCTTTTATGAATGATGATGAGTGCATGATTTCTTGATTTTATGACCCGTTGAGGATGAGATCCGTTGATAATCAAGTTTGGGATGATACCTGCATGTTAGGATAAAATTTCTGTTATGTCTAATTCCGCTTTATTCATATGATGATTTCTTCTATAATGATGTTTGATATGTAATGATAATGGATGATGACCATGATTAAACCTGTTATAAAATGATATTACATGTAGATGTGCAATGCTGAAACCGGATTGATAATGATATACTGATATCCTGATATGTTGATACATGATGTTGATTATATGGATGTGTTGATTGTGCCATATTTGATATGTCTGAGCGTTGTCCATTGGATAGAATGATGTTCTTAGCATAATGAATCCTTATGTTAATGACTTGAACTCGAAATGCTGATATGTGATTTCAATTGACATTCCCTATGCATAGATATCATGAGGATTGGTTTGATGAGACTATTTATTTGATATATGTGGTAGCGTGATTCATGGCATGATGTACCCTACAAGGTTGACTTGGTTATTTTAATATATGAGATCGTGCGTTTCGATGGTTTATGATTCACGCTATGACTTGAGATTGTTAGAATTGACTTGACTCGGGAAACTAAGAAGAGAATATGAGATTAGCCCTTAGAGGTGGAATTATCCACCTCTTGAGTCTTGAGTTCTAAAATTGCTTGACTAACGTCGGATTTGAAAGATTTTGAACGGTGTTGAAAAGGACTAACTTAGATTTGAAAGATCTTGCTTGGTTTAAAAGGTTTTAGTCTCGGGGACGAGACTTGTTTTTAGATGTGGATGATGTAAAGACCGAAATATTTTTAATATTATTTTAATTAAATATATATTGTTTTCTATCTGATTTATAAAATTGGAGAAAACTCGTTCTCGGACACAATTTTCGATCTAAAAATCATTATAAATAATTCTGTCATCATTTTAAAATTTAGATTTTGATGGATTTTAATTTCACTTTCAAGCTCCAAATTTGAGAAATTTAATTTAATTCCGATCGTTTGAAAATGATTTGAGAAATTCTATTTAAAATTTCTAGCGTCGGGATTCGAGTTAGCGAGTGGGTTTTGGGATCGAGTTTTCGGGATTTCAAATTTGCCTTTCCTTCTCTCTCTCTCTCTGATTCCGTTACTCCCTCCCTTGCATATCTCCAATTCACAGCTTGCACATTTGTCCTATTGCACCTCTTTCTTCCTATATAACCTTCCCTTCTCCTGGCAATTTCTTCATCCAACACTACAAACACAGAAACCCACAAACCTCTCTCCCCTATCCCCTTCATTCTCGGCAACTTCTCCCGGAAACACCACCAAACCACCACTTATTCCAATCCCCACCTCCTTGACGGAGGGAAAGTCGTTGATTTACCTCGCCAAAAATAAATCCCAAACAAACAAACTAGTATAGTATGCAAGTAAGGGGTCGAACCCTAGAGAATCAAGTATTTCTAAATATTGTGTATTTATCAATATAAAAAGAAAAGATTTTTATGAATGAAAATAAAAGAAAATAATATTGACAAAAACAAGTAAATGATAGAAGAAAAGCGTTTCCACCTACAAGTTCTCGACTTTGGTTGGTTTTATTGATCATCGAATCCTTTTCAAGTTATTATCTTTTCCTACGAATTCCTCTCGTCTTGGTTTAAGTAGATTAAAAGTCCTACGAGTCCAATTAATCCCTTACACCTCAATGCAACCTTAACACGGTCAAGATTTAACAAAGAGATAGCAAATAATCCCAAGAACTTGAGCATATAAATAACACCAATTAAACACGGTAAATCGATGTTTAAGATATATGTCAACTCCCTACATAATCATGCTTCAAACACGGAATCCACAATCTTATGCGTGCTACTACGGAAATAACACAAATACGAAAGTATTAAATCCTAGCATGAAATCAATATTATCAAGGTCGCGAATCAAGATAACAATAATAACATAATCAATATCACACAAAGAACTTGAAAGAATTAAAGAGGAAAAATAACTTGAATTAGAAACTCACAAACCACCAACCAAGTCTCGAAAGTGTAGGCGGAAACTACAAAATTAGCCAAACATGGCTTACCTAAACTTTATTCTATTCAATGGTGATTTCTCTACTTGGAATTCTTCCTTAAAAACTTAAGCCTAGAACATCCTATTTATAAGTCTAATGTCTTCCATAAAAAAGGTAAAAGATAGATAAACTAGATAGAAACTTCCTAAACAAACTAGATAGAAGATAGACTTTCCAAATTTAATTCAGCGTCAAATTCCTCTGGCAGCGAATGGCGTCAATCAAGCTCCTGTTGGATTTTCGCTACCACACTCGCTACCACACTCGCTGGCAGCGAATGTCCATGCCTTAGAAAATTTTCAGCTTCTTCGGTTCCGCTTCCGCGAGTCCACCCCTCCGCTGCCGCGAGAGTCTCCATTCGCTGCCGCGAGAGCTTACATCCGCTGCAGCGAATCCGGTCGTCCGCTGGCAGCGACTCCATTCGCTGGCAGCGAGTTTCCTTTCGCTGGCAGCGAGTCATGCTGCTCCTGGACATGCTTCCGCTGACTCCAGTCGCTGGCAGCGAGATGCCATTCGCTGGCAGCGACTCATGCTCAGGCCGGCCACCTTCTCGCACATGTTGTTGCTGACTTGATTCGCTGCAGCGGAAAGGCATTCGCTGTCAGCGAAAATCCAACAGAACACCATCGCGTAGATCTTCGAAAGAGCTTTCCAACGCATGCTCATATGCGTCGATCGGACATCCGAGGCCTCCGGAAAGTGCGTTACAAGTTCAGCTCGCCGAGCGGACAGCTTTCGCGACTCGCCCTCGTTTCCGCTCTTAGACCTCGATTTCGTACTCCGTTTGCTCCTTAGGTTGTTCCATTCTCTTCGGGAATTCTTCCTTAAGCTCTCCAAAGTCTCGCCTTAGCCTTACTTAGCTCCGTTCTCGTATTCTTTGCCTCGGATCTACGAATCTACATAAAACCATCGAAATAGCGTAGATTCCGAACTTTTCCACAAAATGAATGCTAATCTAATTAACACTAAAACATGATTATATAACAATGAAATGCACCTAAACTAACCTATAATGCTTATTGGAAACATGCCTTCACCAAGCCGCCACCAACACCACCTCTCCTCCCTTCCAGTTCATTTCAACCGCTAGGAACCCTCCCCCGCTAGCATCGTTGCTGAGCCGAGCAGAACGGCCATGTCCGTCCCCTGGTTTTACCAAGAGAAGAAGAAGGAAGAAACGACGTTTGTTCGAGGTTGGGCCACCAGAGCTACACCCTCACGAGCCCTCTCCATTCCTACACCCCGAAGCACATGTTCATCTTATGGCTAGCTACCCTAGGTAAGCTTTCTACTTATGATCACATGTTCTTCTTGGATATTGACCACTTTTGTAGGAGGTGCAATGAAGACACTCTAGAGACCCATGATCATCTCTTCTTTGAGTGTCCGTACTCAAAGAAGATTTGGAGCCAATTGTTAGAAGGAAGTTCAGGGTGCTAGATGTGGTCACGAGTCCCCCAAAGGCTCTTCGTTGCCTCAGAATGAATGTTAAAGGGAATGGTTGCGCTGCCAAAGCTAAAAAATTTGCCCTCTATGCCACGGTCTACTTTGTGTGGCATGCTAGGAATGCGCTAAATCATGATGGTAACACTATCCCCGAAGATGTGGTAGCCAAACTCATCATCCCTCGTGTCTTTCAGTTATTAAATGATAGTTTTCCTCTTCACCTTATTGAGAGGATCTAGAGACATGTTGTCGTTTTCTCACTTGATTGAGCTTGGTGTGTGGCATAGGGTCTGCGTGCTCGCATGTGCACACCTCTCTTTATGCTTAGTATGCGTCCGTGAGGTCTGGTGCTCTTGTGAACATACTTCCCTCTTGTTTTTTGTTTGGTATGTTGTCTAAGGACTGTGTGTCTTGGAACATACCCCTTTGTGTGTGTGCTTTTTTTTACTTCTTGTATGTGTCAAAATGGCTTGTATGCAGGTTTAAACATACTTTACTAGTTTTCTTTGGTCTTGTCCTTTGAGAGATTTTATGTGCACACTCCGGTGGGCTTGACTTGTGACTTTGGTCCTTTGGACCCTCCCTATTCTTTTATTTGAATTTATATAACCAACCCCCGTGGCGGTTGTTCCTTCAAAAAAATTGCAATGTATCAAGTAAAAATTAACGGTATATTTATCAATTAAAAAAGAAAAGAAAAGGAAGAAGCGTAACCAAACGGCCCAATCGTTTAGCGGGTCAACCCGAACAAAACAAGACCGAATTTGACACGTTCACCTCATCTCTATCCAAAAGAGATTGTGAAGTGAAGGGCTCTCCAGTATCCACTTCAGAGCTCATCAATGGCGACTCCATTCTCCCAATTTCTCTCCTTCCTCCTACCTACGAGCCCCCCGCCGCCCAAATCCTCCCAATTCCCTCCTCTCCCGAATCACGCCCCCTCCCAATCGCATTCGTCTTCTCTCTCGCTCTCCCTCGGGAGCAACCGGAAGCAGCAGGTTGCGAACAAGGACGGCTGCAGTTTAGATGGCTGTTCTTCCTCATCCGCTGAACTCACGGCCGTGATCTGCCCTTCGCTGGCGTACGCCAACACGCTGTACTTCCAGTCAGCCTACAATGTGCAGGTGGTGGTGGAGGAGAACGAGCCGGAGGAGCGGTTGCTGAATCGCTTCAGGAGGGAGGTTATGCGAGCCGGCGTTATCCAGGAGGTGAAACGCCGGCGATACTTCGAGAACAAGCAGGACGAGAAGAAGCGCAGGTCCCGTGATGCTGCCAAGCGTAACAGTCGTAGAAGGTACCAGAAGCTTGTCAATTTTTCGAGATTCGCCTCATGTTTATCAAATTAAGCTAAGCTTGTCAATTTTTCGAGATTTGCCTCATGTTTATCAAATTAAGCTTGTGATGAATTGGAGGGAAATCGAATTTTGATTATTGATCGGGATGAAGCTTTAAACCTAGATTTTAAGATTTTGGTTTTTTTGAGATGCTTGATTGGTTATTCGATGGTAACTGATGTGCAGGCGGGGGCCATTTACACCAAGAACCGGTGGTCCATCACAGTTTAGGCAAGATTCACCGACCACCACCGCGGCAAAGCCAGAAGAGGATGAAGACAACTGGGAAATGCCTGATGAGGCCTCCCCTTTCTGAATCACTCCATTGAAACTTTTTCCCACAATTGTAAGTTTTTCAATGAGATCCTGCTATCCAGTTTAATCAAAGCATCGTTTCGTCAATTGAATTCGTTTCTGCCGGTAAATTTGTATCTTTGTTGTTATCAATGACAATGTAGCTAATCTAGAGCTTGGTCTATGCATATTACAATGGGATTTTGTGGCTGAATCCTTGCTTGCTTTAAGCAGGAATCATGATCTTGATAAGCTATGACTATGAGTATTTCCCAGTAAAGCTGTATCAAGTTACTCATCTATGTGCCTTCTCTCGACGATGTATTTGTAGAAAGACAACAAAACACTAGCGCATTAAAACCAAACCAAACCTTGAATGCTACTTTAAAAGCGACATTCCCACTGCAGTCGCGTGTTGTTGTTGTTCTCTAGATCCTAGTACTAAAGAGCCAAATGAAATCCTAGTACTAAAGATCATTCCCTAAGAGGATTTAAAACTTGAATGAAGAAGAGCACAGCTCCGGTTGTGTCTTCTTGAATCAGAAATATGAATCAGCAGCAGACAACTGTCGACTGAAACAGCAGCAGCTTCAGAGCCAAATGAAATCTTGAACGTTGGTAGTCCATTTTTCTAATCGGAGAGAAAAATAAAAAATAAAAATGCACATCAACCCGTCGTCGTGTGGTAGGACTGGGAGTAATTGCTCATTGATATCCAACACCGCAAATTAAAAATAATTCAAATAACGATAATTACACAATGGATGCATTATAATTTTACTTTAATTCAAGTAAAAATTACAACTTTTTTTATTTTATTTTTTTGAATCATTCATCGGAAGGAATCTCGCAGTCGCAGCAACACACCCAGTCGAAGTATACGACAACGCCAACCAGTCGAATTATGACAGTTGTCAGTAATCAATGGTCCGAATCCGTTACTAAATTTAATTTCAACAACAACAACGCATTTGATCGAAAACGCGCGCTGTAAATTTTCATTTACCCAGTTTGAATAAGAGCTAGAACGTACACATGAAGATGAGTCCCATTAAACACGAGTGGCTGTGGCTCTTTCATTGCAACTTCATTGTAAGGCTGATATGTGCGGAGGGGGATGAGGCGGTGGATGATCTAACTTTAAATTAAGGTATTGTTTGATCTGATATTTTTACCCCCTATATACATTATACCAAGTTTTAAACATTTGATGTGTAGAAAGCTACGATCCGATCTGAGTTGAGAGATAATGAAAACGAATAATCAAGGAAGTAGAATGTATCTTGAAGAGAGTGAATCAACTGTTGTTCTTACAAGTGAAAACATAGGCATAGGCTCCTTAAAGCCTTATTGCTCTTACTGCTAAACTCAATTGAATAAAAGCTCTAACAAACCGGAACTTGACAACCTAATGCAGGCGCAGCGTTTGGAATAAGAAAAAAAGGAGACCAAAATGACAACCGACATTAACACAACACGCACCTTTTAACACTCAATCCATCAGCTCGTCTTCTCTGCAGAGACTACATTGATGCTCTTGCGCTAGACCCGGACATCTATCTCAACATCCCTCCTTCAACCTGGTGACTCTTCAAGGCCCAATTTGACACACAAGAACTCATGTTGTGCCTGAGATAGACCTTTTTATTGAATAGATCGGCCAATTGGAGTTTTGAAGGGATATAGGAAGTCGCCAAAAAACCATCATCAATCTTCTCTCTGACAAAATGAAAATCAATCTCCAAATGTTTCATTTGCTCTTGAAAACAAGGATTAGCTGCAGTTAGCTAGACAACACGATTATCACAAAACTGAGTGACAAGTCTGGGAACCGGGATCTTAACATCCTTAAGAACAAAAGATGTCCATCGTAGCTCAGTTATAGGTTTTAATCCCTCTGTATCTAGACTCAACGGAGGTTTGAGAGACAATAGCTTGCTTTTCGTCTGCCAAGCAACCAAGGAATGACTCAAGAAAACACAATACCCCCCATGCATGAGCAGTGAGTTGTCAAGCAAGAGCTCATTCAATATCCAAAAACCCGACTAATTTCAACGATGATTGGATGGGATAAATTAACAACCATTTAGAGATAGTTCCAACTAAATAATGAAGAACAAAAGAAGCAGCTTTAATGTAAGGACCTCGGAGATGAGTGAGAGTCAAGTACAACAATCGCCCAATTAAGTTCTTATATCATTCATCATCTAGCAATAGATTCCCATCCTCAGCACTAAGTTTTAACCACGTGGGAAGAGGAAATCCTAAACGCTTAGCAGTTAGCACTGATCGTATCAAAATCAGTGAGGATATCAGTCACATCTTTCGTTGGGTGAGATGAGTCCCAACATCCGTCCTGAGAATCTCAATGCTCAAGAAGTACCTAGCCAAGCCAAGATCTTTGATAGTAAAGGTTGAATGAAGAGAGGACTTAACAAAGGAAATATGAGACATATTGTTGCCTGTTAGCAGAATATCATCCACATAGATCAAGGAAACTGGAAATACTCCATCAATCTCCCAAACAAACGGAGAATAATCATGCTTGGACTATAACAATCCTAGGGAATAGAAATACATAGTGACCTCTGTGCATATAAATATGTCCTCATCTATAAACTCATGAAGAAATGCATTATTGATATCAATTTGGCACAATGAGTATTGTTGAGCAGTTGTAAAAGCAATAGTTATCCTGACTGTGACAATCTTAGCATTAGGGAAGAAGGAATGCTTGCATTCCTTCCCTAATTTCTTATGGTAACCCTTTATGACAAGCCTAGCTTTATACTTATCAATGGGGTCATCAGGTCTATAATTAGTCCGGAAAAAAAAAAAAAAAACCCCACTTGGAAGATAATGCCTTAGATTATGGAGGTAAAGCTGCAAGAGCCCATGTATCATTTTTAATCAAGGCTCCAAGCTTAGTATCCATAGCATCTTGCCAAGGCTTATGTTAAGCAGCCTCCTTGTAAGATTGAGGAACATTTGCTAAAGAGACAAGATAGGCATATGAGAATAACAAGACCACAGGATAGGGTAGAAACCTGCATCACAAAGTCTTTGTGCCAAGGAGGAGGATAAGATTCTCTTGAAGACCTTCTAGGTAATAAAAGAGGCGAGGAGCCCAAAATCTTATGAGGAGGTGTTATAGAAGAAATAGGAACAACAACACTATCCATGAAGGAAGTAGAGTCAACAGAAATCATAGGGGTAGGACTGTAGGAGAGAGTTTAGAGCCTATACTTTTTGGATAGAAGAAGAAAGATCAGAGTCACCACTGGAAGCTACAGGCTAAACCACAACATGATCATCAACCTTTGGAGAAGATGACTCCTTAGTACCCAAATCCCGACTGGAAAATAACTCCTTAGTACCCAAATCCATGAGTTTGTAGCTCTTTTGACGACTTTGTGTAACTTTCTAGAGGGCCTCATAGACCCCTCCAGCGGTTCATGAGGTAGTAATTCTTCTTCTAGGATCCTTTGTTGCCGAGGCCAGGGCATCTGCATGCAGTGAAGGTCTTCCAGTTTGATTGTGTTGTGTAGTCCACCTCTTCAAAATGAAGCTCTTCTTGTGAAAGAGGTAGTCCACAAACAGAACTCATCCCTTGGTGGAGGGTTATGTATCCACTTGAAGCTCCATAGGCAACACTTCCCCCTACAAGCGTTTTAATCTTGGACATTCACTCTCCCAAGGCTCTCACTGGGATCACCTCCTGTTGGATCAGACATTCTCGTATAGCTCTAGCCAGTGTGAAAAGTAAAGAGGAGTGACTCAGAACCCTGTAGACATATAGTTTGATAATGTGTATAATCTCATCCGAGCGTCAAGTCTTGTTTTCGGGCACTTAATCATTTCGAGCTTTCCAAATGTGGTATGTTGTGGTAGCCAAGGCTACTCTCTTTGCTTTAGATTGTAATCCCTTTCCTTTAGCCTCCTCCTTCATCCACTTTAAGGCTCCTTGAAGAGTGCTCATTCCCCTCCATAATCCCAACCAAAGTTTGACCTGCAACAAAATGTTCGCAGAGAAATCACAAGCAAAAAATACGTGTTCATGAGTTTCAGGTGTAATCATGCAGAGAACGCAGGTGCTTGATTGCGGAGAGGGCAAGTGGGATCAACTTCCCTAGACCTAATAAGGTCTTTAGTGGCCAATCTTTTCCTTGCTGCAAGCTATAATATGAATGAGTGTTTGGGGATCATGGTGCTGTCCCAGACAACCGTTGCCAAGCCATCTGAGGAACCTTTCTTCTAAAGAAGTCATGCATTCATAACCCCGAAGCTGTCTCCTGTACACCAAGTGTGTAATAGAGCCTGAGCTCCTTTTGTACCTGCACTTCCTAGAAGATCATCTCTAATTGCAAGTAATTTCATTATGAGTGGGGAGTCATTTATCTTCACTAGGAATTCGCCCGCTATAATTGCATACATGCATACATGGAATCATACGCTATAATTGCATACATTCATACATGGAATTACACTTTCCAAGGAAAAGCACAAGGGCAGGCAATGACTTTAAGATGTTCCCAAGCTCTCTAATTTATGCTCTCTATTAAAGCCAGTGCTAATACTTGTATGAATTTCTATAACCCCCAAAGCTTCTGATACTCCTCTATATTGCTGAAACGGTGAAACCTCCAAAATAGCGTAACAGTGCTTACATCATTTCATGTCTAAGACAAGGTTGCCTACTTCTTCTTCTTCTTGCCAGATTTCTTCTTCTTCAATGATATTCCTCGTACTCTTTTGAACACAGCTAAAACCTCAATGCTGCAATAAAATACCATATCAAACAAACTAACGAAGAAAAGTATGACAAGATATCAGGTATATCAATCAACACAACTCAGAATCCTCACTTTCAGCAACAAAAACATTCAAATTCTTTAGCATTTAGCTGAAGGTAGAGTATAGGCAGCCTATAAATAGGAATAGGATGTTGCTAAGGTAATCTAGAATTTTGTGTAGTGTATCTCGGCTCTTGAGATAGGATACAAGTCTTTGCCTTGTATAGGAGTTTCTCCTTGGACTTATTTTCTCTCCTTTCTAGATATTTCAAATATATAATCATTAATATGGATGCAGTCTACAAAAAATGAACATTTGAACTGGTGGAGGGATTCTCGATCAGTAATTGTGATCTTTTGTTTTAGGAGTTTGTATTTCTCATTTACTGTATCTACTCTGTTTCAGAAGTCCCAACATTTGAATTTTAGTTTTACAAAGCGCCCTAGTCAATTTGTGCTCATCAGTCCATGGGAAAAGCACACTGTTCTTTTATGTTCAATGGTTGTTCTAAGAAAGTACCCAATAGATGAATAAATAAAGCAGTTCAGCAGGTTGCATGGTTTCATTCCATATGGGTTTAAAATACTCTTCTCTAGCTTTTTTGTACCCTCTAGTGGTTGTGTAGCCTAAGCCTATATCTTTTTTATTGATAAAAAAAAAAATACTTGGCAGGTAATTGGTTATTGATCTCTCAACATGATTCCAGAATAATTTTTTCGACAATTTCCACCTGTCCACACGAGCTTGCTTCCAGCCGGTTACTCTAGTTCTTACAATAAAGTAATGAATGAATCCATGAAGTTACAACAAACTTAATAATTACCTGTCGGTGCCAGGAAAGAAGTTAAATCCGTGAGCTTTATCCAAATGCCAGGCCTTGCTGGATAACAAAGATTTACAGTCCTGCCAAATAATCCACAAACTTAATCACTGGGGCTTTATGAAATATAAATCAAGCCTGGAGTAGCACGATGATAATTTGAATGAATATGCACGATTTCTGATACCTCTTTGAAGCTACTCCATCCACAGCTTATATAAATTAGGGTATGAGGTAGAGAATGATCCTCAGAGAAAGTGGTTTTGCTTTGTACAATAACAGATGCTTCCTTTGCCCTCAAGACCCATGGTCTTTTTTCCTCTTTAGGCTTCGAGGAGGAGCTAAAACACAAAAAATCAGAGCCACTCATATAGTAAGGAGAAGAGAACCTATAATGCAGCCAGGGGGCCAAGGGAGGGGAGAAAAGGAATGATCAAGCAAATAAATAAATAAAAAGAAAAGAAAACGGAGCATACTTTTGATTCTTCATCATTCTTTTCTCTGCTGATGATATGGATCGCAAGACTGCAACTAGAGAAGGGTTCAGTCCTTTTCTGGGAGGATCAACTATAAGAACATCTGACCCCGTGAGCCACAAAAGTGGTTCCTGGACCATGTAGATAGAGATATCAAACTGTCAAACATGGAAGAGTCACTTAAGAAGGCATAAAATTACTGAACATATCCACAAGATTTTAGTTTGCTCATATCTGTCTATAATTAGAAGGACTATGCCAGATCTAAAACGAACAAGTCATTTTTCTAAAATGATTACAACTCTGTGTCCAAAAGGCAAATATTGAATCTGTTCCAAGGAATAAAAGCATATAAGGACTCTGCCCCATAGCCCACCATTGTTTGATCTAAGAACAACAACAACAACAACAACAATCCCATTTTATCCTGATCCGAGTGGGATATTCATCAATTTTGTTGGTTTTTTGTCTGTTACGGGACAGTTTTGTTACTTCACACAGAGAAGCATAATGGGCAAACATATATAGCTCAAAGATGGGATATTAACAATTGAATGGGTTGCACTCCGGTCAGGACTGTGATGACTAATATAGGTTTTTTTTTTAATGTTAAAAGGTTTGATTTTTTTTGTTACAGATTCAATCCTAATTCGTCCCTCACCACAATTTCTCTCCACACTAGAACCTGTGCTGAACCTTCAACGCAATGTTCTAGGTGAGCAACACACCAGAAATCTCATTGACTTTGCTAAAACTCAGAACATCTCCAACAATTTCCCCATTTTGGGGATTTTGGAGTTTTTGGAGAATTTAAAGGTATTTTTTGGTCCAATAGATTCCCCATCACATTCTCCAAAATAAAGTAGTACGAAGAAATAGAGAAGATTCCCTAAATCTGGAGCATTCTCCAAACTAAATGATTCTCCGAATCTCCGAAATGGAGAAGCGGTTGGAGTTAGAGCAAAAATAATTTGAAAAATGTGTATTTTGTTACCCAATTTTGAAATTTTTTTAGGGAAGCTGTTGGAGATGGTCTCAGTTGTGCACATTCAAGCACTTGGACATTTTATAGCAAATGCAGTCTTTATTGCATGTTTTTCCTCATCCCCATAGTACATTTTCAATCCTCATTAGCTTTTACATGGTAAATACTCTGTCCATGAAATTCACCTGAATCTCATCAAGCTTTACCAAATAATGTGAAATATCTTCCATGCTTTTTTTCATGGGATTTTAGTGTCACCCACGGTTATCGGCGGTGTTCGCAATAGCATCTGCCAAAACTTATGTCATGCTTACTTAACATTTGCGTCAATGCTGAAGCGGTCTTTAGTACACTTGCACCTATTAAACTGCTTATGCCTCTACTAAAGACCTACAAGATCATATGAAACACATTATTAACAAGCAAGGGCGTCTTTTTGATACCCGTGCAAGATATTATGATCTATTTTTGTAGTTCTATACTAGGAAACATATATTTGCACAATTTAGACAGGACACCAAATATAAGCAATCCTTTCATTCCCTTCTCTTTCTCTCTTCATCCTTCCTGTGCTACGGTAATATGGAAAATCTACGCAGATAAAAAAGATTTAAGAGTGCAACACTCTGAAATAGGTTAAAACATTTATCTATTATGAAAGATTAATTGTGAATGGAAATGGAAATCTTCAGGATATCATGGAAAGAGTAATTCGTATAACACAAAGTTGCATCAGTTACATGTGGGGAGAAGATTACAACAACTTACAATGGAAGCATCTGCATGATGCCAGCTGATGTTGCTGACCATATGCTCAGGTAAACGGCTGATGGTCTTCTCAAAAGAGAGCTTTGACTCTTTGTTAATCTCTATGCACTTCACAGACCTAAAAACAAACACCGAAACTCAAAGGTTGGACTTTTAGTTAAATTTGGCAAGACATTTTCCCAGTCGAATGAAAACAAAAGGAAACGCCACCCCTACCTGCATTTTCTAGTTGCTGCTAATGATAATCCAATTACACCAGCTCCCCCATATAAATCAGCAACTGAAGAACCAGGAGGAACATACTTTTGTAGCTTAGTGAGCAAAGAATCAAATGCCTGAAATGACTCATAAAACAGTGACGTGAAATTAGATTAGCCATATCAAATAATGCACCCCCCCCCCCCCCCCACCCACCCACCCACCCAAGCCTTGACAATTTTCATATTATTCTTCTAATTTCTACTTCTATATTCTACTCATCTGTCTTTCAGATCCCAGGGAGAACTGGAACTGGAGTGTTAAAAATAAAAAATAAAAAATAATAGAAGAATAATTCAGGTCTGAACCAGAACTGAATCACGTAAGGCATTCAATTTACAAGATAAATTGACAAGAGTTCTAAGTTATTCCAATTTAAATCAGAAAACAAATGGTTTGAACGGGAAGCAACTAGAACCAGTTATATAAAAGTAGCAACAGAAAACCTCAGGTCCGGTTCTGGTTTGGCAATGGTTCAAAGCATATAAAGAACATCCCTAGGTGCGTTATAGACTTGTTATAAGAAGCCAAAATACAAATACCCCGAGATCATTGAAATAAAATCTGAAAAGCCATAAACATTCGATGGATAGGAGAAAATGATTTACAATCATTAAGCATAATATTCATACCCGTGTATTTGCTTGTCCAAAGCTAGAAGGAGCCAAGGAAACATCTATACCTCCGATATGTTCCCAAAAGTCCCTTTCTCCTAAAAGGTATCTCCATCGGTTTCCAAATATCACCTGCACAAGCCAGGTGATATGTATTGAGCTTGATAAGCAACACATTTTTTATAACCCTAAAGCAAGTAACTAAACCGAATAGTGAAGTAAGTTTGAGGTCATGTTGCAACAGAAGTTTAAAGCAACATAGTGGGCTCCAAAACACAATTCTTTTTGGGTAAGCTAAAAGAAAGACAAAATCTAGATAAGTTTAAACTGATTTTAGAAGAGGACCCAAATTAGTGTATTACAAATACTGAATGAATTCATTGTAAGCTTAGGTCGTAGTTTGCATGGGACTTAAACGTTGCATGAGTGAAATTATAATATGACAGTAGGCTCAGAACACAACAAACAAATTGAGTTGTGTTGGAAATTGTCAAATAAGGAGACATATGATGCGCTTTGCTCCATAGAAGACTTAAAGTTAAAAGCCATAGGCAATAGTAGGGTGCTTGGGGATGAATACAAATATATTCACCGGTATAACAATAAATGTTAAACTACACATCTACAATATCCAAACAAAAAGTCATTTATAAAGAAAAGATAGGACTAGACATGATCCTCGTTCCTCCGTCAATACTTATTTTGTATTAGCAATTTGATTCATAACCAGATATCTTAGCCAAACTTTGAACAAACAGGATTTTAAGTTTCATTCTGAGTGTGCCAAAGAGGGAATTCTTGTAGCCCAATTTCCAGACAATCTTACTATAATATAAACACTTACATTATTGGTTGATGTCTGAAAGTTAGCCCATACAGAGTGAATCAGATGAAGACTGCATCTTGGCCCACCAGTTCTCCATAGAAACTGAAACCCTATCCATTAGCTACTGTCCAAGAAAGTAGAGAACAAAGAAATCTATGTACATAGAACTCATAACTACAAACACTCCCAATTTCCAACATGGAAGATGGTTAGCTTACCTTGGCCAATGCATCTAGTTTTTGATAACTTGGAGAGTCCTCACTCCTTGAATTCCACACCAAGGTCACCTGTACTTTACCTACAATAATATAGCCCACGGGTTAAGCAGAGGAAGATTATGAGGGCTGCAAGTTCAACAAACCAGCATCAAAGAACTTTAACAACTTCATGGAGGAGTAGCATCGCTTTTGATAATACCATGTTTATATCTTTCAGAAAGAGGGAGGGCTGTGTTGTATGTCGTCACAGCCATCTGCAAGTGCACATGAGACCCAAGAACACGTTGCAGTTGCTATAAAATAAAATAAAATAATCCGTAAGCAGTGTAATGCAACTTTCCCATAAAAACAACTGACCTGTACATATCGCAGTTCCCCAGTTCCCAAATCTTCATTATAAGGCTCCACTTTCAACAGAGTTATTCCTAAAATAAACCATATATTAAGAAATCAGATTTGGAAAATTCATGACAAAGGATAAGTTTTCCAATAAACACCTTTCCTCAGTAGCTCGATAGCTGCATTAATACTAGGATGATGAGCTGCATAATAAACCATAGAAACAGCTCACTCAGATCAATGAATAGCAATAAAAATCTTAACGACATCAAGACCATGGAAGAAATCGTGTGAAATTTCAA
Source organism: Persicaria tinctoria (assembly GCA_037127255.1). NCBI lineage: Eukaryota > Viridiplantae > Streptophyta > Magnoliopsida > Caryophyllales > Polygonaceae > Persicaria > Persicaria tinctoria. The sequence goes on from JBANSL010000005.1 coordinate 49,849,083, forward strand.
ACCTTTACAATATGGAATATCCACTACATCATGAGTCCCTTCCTGATAAAGACCGATAAGAGGATTATCCGACGAGCCTCTAACAGCAAGCTTTGCACGACATCTCCAACCCCACTAAATTGCAAGTTTCACAATTCAGGAGACAAACCAAAATTGTACCCAAATTGCCGAAGGAATTGAAAATTAACAAAAGAAAAATTACCAATCTACCGGTATGGAATGTAAAATCGGAGACGCCAAAGCTTTTAAAAAAGTCAGTCGCTTCATCAACTACAGTCGGATGGTGGAGATTGAACTCATCGGTGCAGCCTGAGCAACTAATCAGAACAACAGCAAAAATCAAAACGTTAACAATCGACGGGGAAAAAGAACAATTCCAAATGATACTAGAAGGAATTGATTGTTGTAGAATTTCGGAGCGCGTACGATTGGAAATGGGCGCACTGGAGAGCGCAGGACAAGGAAGGCGACAGAACTGTAGGGTTAGGGCTATGAGAAATGGAGACAGGTTCCGGCGGTGGATGAGGGAGCGGCGGTGACAACGTCGCCGGGGGAGGAGGATGGCTGACGCGGACGGCAGGAGCGGAGGAGCGGCAACTGATGGCGGGTAACGAGATGCGCGGAGAGATAAAGCAGATGGACATGTTTGGGGGCAGGAGCCGAACGGAGAGGAGCTCTCATTTGCTTCAATGGCGGGATAGCAGATAAATCTGCTTTAGATATCTTTGTACTCCATCACCTGTTCAAACCGGACCGGAACCGGGTTTAACCGGGGGGAAATATAAACCGAAAACCGGACCGAAATATTTTCGGGTTTCAACCGAGCCGGGTAATTCGGTTAAAACCGGAACCGGTCCGGTATAACCGCGCCTTTCTTTTCTACTTCAAAATCTTTGCCTTTTTTGTTTTGAAAAAAGCAACAATAGCCTAGAAAATGATTTTTTTTGGTTCAAAATTCACGTCCAGGCCTTATTTTTGGAAGTGGATCTCCTGATGAGAGGTTTTCTAATATTGTCCTAATAAATCAATCTTAGCCCTTAAATCAAATTAACGGTTAAGATTGATAATTAGAATTAATAAGTAATTAAATTAATTAAATCTTATTTCAAGTCAATCTTCTTCCTTGAATCAAATCTCATCGGTAGATCAAATCACTACCAATTCAAATTAATCAACCATTAATCCGTCTTCTTCTTTTTTCCTACTCATATCATATGCCGCTTAAGTTGAATCAAAACCCCAATCAATGGAGCCCTCTTCCACGCCATTAGAATCCCTCTCCTTCCCGCGTCCTCGAAGGCGCACATGCCATCTTCTTCGTGGAGCGCACCAGTAACACCGCCCACTAGTCACACCTTTTATTTCTTTGGTTTGGTATGCCTGAACACTTAATTGATCACTTTATTATTTGAATCACTAATTCGACTATTCAATTATTAATTACGTGAGAGCCCTTATGAGTTATGACAAATACTTTGATGGAGACGAGTCGAAACACTCCGAATACGAACAGTGGGATTGCTACAATTGTGGATCCTTAGTCACCGAGACATCTTCGGTGGACAGAGCACTCTAGTTTGATGGTCAGGAAGTGGAGAGATCTAAGCAGCATTAAGGGAAGCATGCAATCACTGTAGGAGGATGACGATAAATCAATAAAGTAGGAGCAGCCATCAACGGCACAAGGAAGAAGTATGTGGGATGGTGCATGGGTGGGAGATGCTAGTTGATCGGCGAGCGGAGAAGGTTTTGGAAACTTGAACGGAGGGAGAGATTTGAGTACAACGGAAAGGAAAGGAGCAGGTAGTTTTAAGGGCTATTTGCATAAGTAGATCATTTTTTAAAATGGTTTGCACAACTAGACCATGTTTTGCACAAATTAAAAAGTGGTCTATAGCGTTATTTGTGCAAATATGAAATGTGACCCAAAGGGCCGATAGCAGGTGAACCAGAAAGGAGGGAACATGTGAGAGGGAAGAGAGAGGAAGGTTTGGCGCCAAATTGAAAGAGAGAGGGTGATGTGATGTTGATGTGATTTTGTGGAACCCTTTTCCATTTTGTATGGTATAAATGGCAGATATTTAATTTTCTTCTTCTCTCACAATTTATGAAGTAGAAACTCATGGAGAGAGAGATGGGAGAGAAGGAGAATGTTCCACCATGGAAGACAAGCTCCCGACTTGTTGTTCTAGTTCCAGAGCACGTGTCGGCTTCAATTTGTGCCCCTGTCAGTGATCAAAATCTCCGTGTCAATGTGATGCCCCAGAAACCTTTGTTGGCAGATAAAATGGGTAAGTGTTTTATGCGAAGTACTCTTCATCTATGGCGTTAGATACCCATCAATCTCTCTTCTGAACTTTGGTTTTGTTTTTCAGGTGGAAACACCTTGGTATGCGTCACTCTCATCCTCCATGGTTCTTGGGTGGTCGAGAAAGGTACATGGGTGTATGTGGGTGCGAAGGCGCTGAAGAATATCATGATAAAACAGGACATCGACTTCAACCAGAAGGATAGACCATGCCTCAAATCCAACATTTATCGATGTGCATATGTAGGTGATTTCAGTGGACGAGAGTTTCCTCAAAGGTAAGTTCAGGGGTACACTTCTGTTTGCCACAACCCAAGATGCAGACCACAAAGTGTACCCGATTGCATTTACGATTGTCGATGGGGAGAATCACGGGTCATGGGGCTTCTTCTTTAGGAACATGCTACATGTTGTGGAGGACACACCGGACCTCATGTTTGTATCTAATCTCCATCTGAGCATCGTCTAAGGTATTAGGGACCACTATGTATTTACGAAGCAAGGGTTCTGTATTTGGCATCTATTTCATAATGCTAGGTGCAAGTACAAGGGTGTGACGGGGCTGCTGGATTTGTTCTTCTCAATGGTGAAGACGTACACGGGGGCGGAATTCGACAAGATGTTCTCTGATTTCTGCGCACAGTCCGACCCGACGGGACAATACGTGAAAGAGGCTGGTTTCCAGAATTGGGCCCGAGCGTTCTTCGTGGGGAGCTCGCTATAACATATTGACAACGAACAACTCCAAATGTCTTAACTCTGTCTTCAAGGAGCCACACAACCTACCAATCACTGCGCTGGTTGATGCCATTATCGAAACCACCTCCACGTGGTTTTACAAGCGACGGGAAGAAAGCAGCGTAAAGGGTTTGAAGGTCAGCAAATTTGTTGATGATGCTATGAAGAAGACCTACACGATGCCAATTTGCTTGGTTGTCACAGCGCTCAGCCCACACGAGTTCACTGTCCGCAAAAGTTTGTCCTCTTGGGTTGTCAACTTGAGTGCCCGTACCTGCACATGCAAGCGCTTCGACATCGACCAGTTTCCATGCACACATGCCATGACCGCTGCCAAGTTCCGAGGGATCAATTTCTACACTCTCGTCAATGACTTCTACAAAGTCGCAACATGGAGGACGTGTTACGCAAATGTGCTATACCCACTCCCTCCAAGATCAGAATGGAGGATTCCCCCTGGCATGTCCTGCATGGTGTGCCTTCCCCCGCCTCTGAAGCGGCGGCCGGGTCAGCCCAAGACATCCAGGTACCCATCCCTGGGAGAGTTTCCCTGCATGAAGCATCGTCGTTCGTAGCTGTGTTACTCTGCTGGTGGTCCAACGGCTTACCTCATAAGTTGGGTTTTATTCTGCATTATCAGTTTTTGGGGCCAGGGGTTGGACCATTTTGATAGGTATGTGGTTAAGAACTTCGTAATACTTTTGTGGTTAGTAGGTAGGTTGGTGTAATTAGGTTGGCGTAATTTTGGGTAACTAGGTTGGGGAATGGGGTAAGTAGGTTGGAGTCCCCTTTGGGTCCATGCACATTTCACAAACTTTAGGTATTGGGCGTTGTAGTTCGCTCAGGAAATTTTTGTGGATGCAAAGTTACTTATTCTATAAATCGTATATGGCATCAGTGTATGAATTTCACATGTCTCCTGTTATATTTCACGTGCCACCTGTTATAATTCACGTGTCATGTTTTGAATACCCGTAACTCCTGTCACATGCACATTTCACAAACTTCACGTATTGGGCATCTATATGAATTTCACAAACTTCACGTATTGGCGTTGTAGGTTGGTGTAATTTTGGGTAAGTAGGTTAGTTTAATACTTCAGGTCTTTTGTGGATGCACAGTTACTTATTCTGTAAATCCTACATGGCATCAATATCAATTTCTCATGTCCCCTGTTATTATTCTCGTGCCACCTGTCATAATTAACGTGTCAACCTTTACCCGTGTCACGTGTTTATATGCTCGTGTCACTTATAATATATTACGTGTCACAATTATTTTCACACATACAATATCAAAGCAAGTACGTGGATAGAGAAAACCCCTACTACAGAGGATGTTCATGAAAGTATTACATCTACTAAGCAATCAATGTCATAAACGAGTAAACAACTAACCAACTGATATGATAACGTCCTAAAAGCTGTAAGCAACGACATAGCAACAAAGATCAAGTAACGACCTAGTTCCACGAAAACCACGCAGTCATATAAATTTGAAACTGGTTTATAACAGTCTGTCATGGAAGATGGCCACAGCGAGCATGTGCATGTACGCCCCGATGAATGCGTCGTCCAGTCCCTCGAATGTGGGGGCGTCTTTTGTGAGGAGTTGTATGAACCTGATGGTGTACGGTCCGTAGTCTCCGCTGCAATAGGGATGCGAATGGTCATATTCAAATGGCCCGGCTAACACCGTATCGCATGGCGATATTGAATTTAGGGTTGGGCATGGAATTACCTCTGCTTGTTCTGCAGCACCCGTTTATCGCGGTGTAGGGTGAACTCCTTTGGCACCTTGTCCGCGTAGGTGGCCTTCAACTCCGGGTGGGCATTCATCAGTACGGGGATGAAGTGCGTGACACATCTTAACTGTGCTGGAAGATGGCGATCTATCACGATGTGAACATCCGGATCATAAACCCTAACCTGCCAGTCGTTCAGATCAATCGCTACGGTGACCCAATGCACATTCATGAGGTTCAATGGCAGAAGGATTAGTTCCACCCCTGCCTATGACATGCCCACAGTCGTCGGGGACCGACCATCGAATAAGCTAAGCAGCTTCTTATCCACTTCGTAGTTGTCCGCATTGCTGCTATATTTTCCCCACTCAGTCTGCAGAAGCCACCCAAATATAGGAGTCCACAACCGCAACTCGACTGCCAGCTTCACCTGCCCTCTCCGTTAGGCCTTTGCGTAGAAGATAGCATGATTGCTCCATGTGCTGCGTCAATGACAAACATCAGGACAAGTCATTTCACATTCAATAAACAAAGGACAACGTTGTGCCGGCATTTGCAACTCACTGTTTACCCAAAATGTGGGCGTTTGTAAGGATGTGAAGAACGGTTTTGTGAGCTCCGTGCCGTATCCACTCTTCCACTTCTCCCCATCCCCGCTACATGGCCACAACGACAATGTTATGTGATAGACATCGTTCCTAGCATATTTTTGATACAAAGACAGATTTGGGGTACCTTTTCGTCCACCGGCCGAACGCATCGTTGTCGGACACGGATATAAGTCCCAGCTCAATCGCGTCCGCGGTTTGGACTACTTCCTTCTCTTTTCGGCCCCGCGGTTTCTTCGCGGGGGGGGGGGGGGGACTTTGCTTCTCTAAGAGCTCCCGGATCCCTCTTAGTCTTCTTGCCTTCGACCCCCCCACTTTTGCATCCTGGTGAGATAATTGCCAAAATGGTAAAGATGTTCGAAAAGTCAATTTCGTGTCACCAAACTAACAATAGCATGTCACTTAACAACAATAAACTTGTCACATGTTAGAGAAAATACAATGTCCACTTCCATAAAAATGTACCTCGTCTGCCGATCCTTCAAGTGGCAGGTCATCCCCTTTAGATATGCCATCCATGTTCCCGACCGTGTGGCGGTCATCCCCTTTAGGTGTACCTTCCGGGGTTCCGACCTTGTGGTGGTCATCCTCGTCCTCTTTATGATCCCCCACATCCGTTTGAGGGACACCCCTCATGTGTTGATGCACACGTCCTCCATTCCCATGGCCATCTCTCAGCTCCAGCACAACACATTCCAAGACCTTCATCTGAACCACATATAACATAAAGGAGGGGTGGTTCACCAAATTGTTAACAGTCAGCGACATTAACGTGGAACATACTAATTTTAACCTGTCACTAGTGTATTTATCTTTGTCAAACCAGAAATAGGCAAATAACATACCTTGTCATCCATGCTCTGCATCCTCTCCAACATCAGTTCAAGTGTCTTCCCCACCTTGCCATCCACGGGTTCATTGTTCTCATCAGGTTTTTCAGAACTTGCTCCGGCCTTGCTGGAGCCGTTACCAAAATAACGGGGCGCCAACGCAGCCTCAATGTTATCGTACAAGAGGTCAGGCACCTCATGCGTGTAGAAGCACCCGTACATCAAGTCAAACTCACCGTCGGTTGGGACTAGTATGGGGTTGTCTTCAACCTTTATACTCTCCATCTCCTCCGGGTCCATGCGGGTTTGGATCGTCTCATAGCTTACATTGTCATCGTCGGCAGCCCGCCTCAACATGCGAGGCAACGCCGTCTTCAACACATTGTTTGCAAACTGCACCCCAATGTCCGGTACCGCTTCGTAAAGACAAATCTACAACACCCACACATGACACTGCACGTCATAAATTCCTCTGAACAAATAAAATATAACTACGGTTGAGAAGGTTACTTGGAACGCCAGTGGATAACCGGTGAGTCCATAGGCATGCCGGTCGCCATGCCGGTCGACTTTCGGCTTCATATCCCTCTTCCCATCCTTCCAAACCCTAACCCTAACCCTAACCAAATCCCCGAATTCCCTTTCCTTCTCCTCCGTCCGCCCTCTCCTCCCCAATCGCCGCCGCCCTTTCCGGCCCCAAACCAGAAATTCCACGTGTGTCCCTCTCTCCCCCTGCCTGTCTCGCCTCCCGTTGAATCCAATTTCATCGATTTCTGATTTTTTTTTCAATTCCGGGAAAGGGGTTAATTTCACTTTAAATAATTCCAATCAGGCCATGAAATTCAAACAGGTATAGCCAGTTGCCGAATCGCATCAACAAAGAAAAGAACTTCAATTCAAGGGCTTGGCATTTCGTTTCGTGGCTCTCCGCATCAGAGTTTTAATCCCACGGTGGTTCTGGAGGCGGTGACGGCGGCGTCGAGGCCCTGGTCCACTGCCGCCTCCTCCTCCTTCGCCACCGCCCTCACTGACCCCCCGCCTCAGGCGTCAATTGGTCTTTGCCTACCCTGGCGGTGCCTCCATGGAGATCCACCAGGCCCTGACCCGCTCCCAAACTATCTGCAGCGTCCTCCCCCGGCACGAGCAGGCCGGCGTCTTCGCCCGCTGAGGGGCTGACCGCCGTTGGAGAGAGGGTGACCGCCGCTGCAGTGATTGTCACCGGCGATCATGATTGTTGGAAGTGGAAATGCCAGATAATTTGATTATGGAGAGAGAGGGGGAGATAAAGGGGCAAAAACGGGGTAACATCGATTTCCCATCCACCAAACAAGTCTCCAAAACAACTGAATTTAAGCCTCACAAATCACCAAACAAGTCTCCAAAACACAGGTGTAACAAATAACGAACTTAGCCACTCATGGCTTACCTAAATCTCCTTTGAATTGATGAAAAATTAAGCAAACTTGAATGGATGAATAACCTACTGTAAAATATGATTGAAAGTCTGGGAATAAGTGTTCTCCAATGTCTAATTCCGTGCCTCTCTCAATAGAGGAGAAGAAACCCCGAAAACCTAGATACTTTCCTTAAAGATAATGCGGAAAAAATTCTAAAATAATACTGTATAAAATATCATAAAAATATTAAAACTGAAAAATAATAATAAATAAGACTGAATATCTCTTCCTTAATTAAATCATAAGGAATAAGTCCTCAAAAGATTGGATTGCATTTCCTTCCTTTGAGATAAGATATGGCTTCGAAGTTAAATTTCTCTGCGCTATTTCGCCGCCGCCGCGCCGCGACAGGTCTCTCACGACAGCGACTAGTGTTGTTCAGCATGAGCTTCTCGCAGGCAGCTTCCCACGGTGAAATGATGAATCTCGTGTGTCTCGCGGTCGTGACCCATTGTTGTTCCACATTTCCATGTAAGTTCCTTCGGGGCTTACTCAGGTTGGACGCCCATGCTTGTTATCATGTCGTATACTAGGTGTTGCATCCACCATGATCATGTAGTAGCGTGCTTAGTTTTTTCACAGCTGAATGAGCATTTGTTTACTCTATGCGATTGATAGAACGATCGTTAGTTGTGAGTCTTAAAGTCTTTTGTTAGGGTCATAGAACAACCCAACTCCATCGGGCTTGTTTCTCTTCGAGTTATTGGTCATGATACGATATTTTGAGAAATGAAACAACATGAGCATGATATATATTATATGAGCATGAACATGAGATATGACATTATATGATGAGCTAGCACAAACTCGGTCGTTGTCTGCACTAACGAGAATGAGTGCAGAGGTAAGAGAGGGATATGCCACTTGACATTCTGTGTATGATCCTAATTTACAGTTTTCCTACATCTATAAATTGCTAACATGCTTGAGTTTTTACCTTATCGCACAACATTAGAAGCATCTTTATTAGATATAACGTGTATTATGTAGTCGCAGTGAGGTCTCCAGAACCCGTATGCGTGGCTCAACTTGATCCCTTTCCCTTTCTATTTTGTTAGGTATCATGTATGCACTTTGATTATGCGTGTTGCATGTCGTTGTGGAGAGGGTACTCTTCAGGCGATTGTGAGAGGCTGACGTTATACTCGCACTCTTATCACGTTTTGGTACTTAGTATTTCACTCGCCCGTATTTTTGTTTTGACCCGACTTTGCCATGGCACCCTTGTATGGATTTTATAATGATTGCTTGCTTTTAGACTTCAATTATTTTCCCATGACTTAGACTATAGGACAGGTACATGTGTGTTGGCATTGGGTCTCCAACGAACCTTACGCTATTTTGGGTTCAAAATCCCTCTTTGCACTCTAACATTTTGTTTTGAAATATTTGACCCGTACTTGGATTGCAAGATCCGAACGAAAGTATCCAATCCTTCGGAACTTAACCCGGGTTTATTAGCTCGGGCCGTTACAAAAGGCAAATAAAGGTTTAGCTACCACGTTCATATCGACGTGGTGCTACATTCATATCGACGTGATAACTAAACCATGATTTGCGGTGTATTTAGTTTTCGCATAATCGGAAAGATTCAGTTTGCTCCATACACCACCGTAACAACTAGGGATGTGCATGATTCGGTCCAAACCGAATTTTTGGGCCGAACCAACACAAACGGAACCGAACCTAACCGAAGTTTTTCGGTTCGAGAATTTCCATTTTTCAGTTTCGGTTCGGTTTGTGTTCGGTTTCGGTTCGGTTTGTGTTAACCCAATTTTTTTGATACACTACATAAATACATTGTATATATATATATTTGTATGTTTTATATATACGCATATGCTTACTGTATTTGTATACATACTGTGTATACATACTATGTACGCAGTATATACATTGTATAAATACATTGTATATAAATACACATATATACACTAGATTTGCATGTGTATGTATAATTGTATATGTATATATACTGTATTTGTTAAAATTTTAAAATTTATATACTTTAAAGTATTTTGGAATATGTACACATATTTTAGAATACACACACATATTTTGGAATGTGTATATATACTATATTTTATATATATTTTTATACTTCAAAAAAAATATGAAAATTCGGTTCAATTATGTTAAAACCAAACCGAACACAAACCAACCCGGTAAATAACCGAACCGAACCTAATACTTTCGGTTCGGCTTTCGGTTTGAAATTTTGAGATTTCCGGTTTCGGTTCAGTTTGGTTAGGCCCGGTTCGGTTCAGTTTTAGACCGATGCACGTCCCTACTAACAACAAAGCATATGCAAGAAAGTCACTAATTGTCCAAAGTAGAGTTGTACACATAATGAAATTTTCCTTACTTGACACATCATAAGTAGTCACACTGGACTTCTAAAGTTGCATTAACTCACCAATTAGAGATTGCAAGCAGACACCAAGTAACTTCTTAGGATTTCGAGGGCCAAGCATTATCAATGTCAAGAACATGTATTCCGTCTTCATGCACATATCTGGTGGAAGATTGTATAAAGTAAGAAGAATTGGCCAACATTAATAATTTTGCCTTAAATAGTGCAAAACCAACAATGCATAGGCCCAAATACATATTTTGTGGCTCACGCAAAAAACTAGGATATCTCTCGTTTAACCTCTTCCATGCATCTCCATCTGAAAGGTGATACATTATCCCCTATTCAGGTACATGATTCGCATGATAGGTCATATGTCCAACTGTAATCTCAGACGCATATTATCTTTGCAATCGCGGGGTTAGAGGCAAGTAGAACAACTCTTTATATATACTTCTATTTTGATCATATCTATCATGACTGCAAAACTTACAAGATTTGGCATCACGATCATCCTTCTAGTATAACATACAACCATTAATTGGGACACATGTTGATTCTCTTTACTGGTAAGCCTAAATTACGACCCATCTTTTCTGTTTGGTAGTAATTGTTTGGAATGTTATGACTTGGCCGGAGGTAACACTTCGTCGTAAAGCTGGAGGAAACCATTGAAGACGCTTTGAAAGACATTTTATTCACACTTCAAACTCATAAGCCTGGCCACAAAGTACAATTGAGTGTGAGTAGTACAACCTGGCCACACTGGTTAGTCAATGGCCTTCAATACATCCAAAAAACTTTGCAATAACCTATATATATCATTTGGCATATCCCGTCAATTATGCAAATAATCATATCTCGAATGCTGTCTTGATAACCCCGTGAATTACGAATGTCAACATATCTCTACAATCTGGTAAGATATTGGTGAAAATTCTCACCTTCAAACTGCAATAACCTCGACATCCTAAAAGTTAGTAACAAGGGTGTTATGAACCGTAAGATAGGTTCACAACAAATTAGATATATACAAAAATTGATAAACACACAAAACAAAGAAATAAACTTTGATTCCCCGACAACAAAGCCAATTTGATGGACGTTTTTTAGTCACGTAAACCGTATCAAAATAAATTCGAACTTACTAACTAATGTAGTGTGGTAAGCACGAGTCGGTCCCACAGAGAATGAAGTTATTCCTAAGTTAAGTCTATTTACCAATTAATAGAAAAGAGGTTTTGGTGTGGTGAGAATAAGAAAGAAAATAAAATAAACTATAAACAAATTAACAGAGATAACAATTAAAGGACTAGTTTCATCTATAAACATCCACTTTAGTTTAACTAGTTGATCCTTGATTCTTCTTCAAGTTCTCTTTTCATCCTATTATTGTTCCTGTCCTGATCTTGTGTAAATTACTAGTCCTACGAGTCATAGTAACCCTTACTGATTAGATAACCCTAACACGGTCAAGATTTTACCTAATAGTAGCATTAAGATTAAGGATTAACCAGGATACATGCAACACCAAGCTACGAGTCAGCATTTAACATATAATTGATTCTCTACACACCAATTTAGTCCTAGGAGTCTTAAAAAGACATGATTGCTACTATGGATTAAGGTTCGCTACGAGGAATCTACAAAATCCTAGCAATAATCTCAACTAGTTGATCACCGGGTAGATCTCTATAGCCCTAAACCTTGTTAGAGGTTTAGGAGCAAGGGAGAACCTACGATTCACAGCCTACACATCATGGGAGAGCGTTAGATGGGAAGGAGACTCTCTCCACAAAGGAGAGAATTCTCCGTGGGTTTTCTTTTCCTGAGAGGAACGTCTGACGAACAAACTCTTAGGGTTAGAGATTAGGGGAGAGAAGTCTCTCCTATTTATGTCTTTTATTTATTAGATAAATAAATATATAACGGATATATATTATTTATCCTAATATGACTTAATTCTTAACGTATAAGAATTAACTCCCTAATTACGGAAATTAGGTTATTTATCTTTTGAGCGTATATTTAATTATGTCCGAATTATATCAAATAATTCTAACACCATCCATGTAATATACTTGGAAATTCGCGAATTCTACAAACTTGTCAACTCCTTGCAAAACTTCAGGTGTTAACCCTCCATTATCAGACAAGTACATATCATATATCCAAGCACAATTGTTCATTTTATCTACACATATTCACAATTCAACACATTAATTACTATAACTAGGTGTTTCAAGTACACCAATTAAACTCAATCTAGTTAGGCAACCGAGACTAAAACCTAGATTACTACATATGAAGGTAATTAAAGAGCTCAAAATTTAAATACTAAATCAAATGGCAAGAATAAAGACATTAGAAGATGATGAATAAACTTGCAATTAAAGAGATTTAAGATGTAAATGAGATGTTTGCACCAATGGAGATGAAAGCAGGAAGGAAACCCTATCCTAGATATAGTAATTTATAAAAGATTTTGAAATGGGAGATAATGAATAAAATAATTACTTACATTGGGCCAGTTTGAGATGGAAATGCAAGATATTTGAGAGATTTGTACACACAAAATTTTTTAGTAGTGAGCTTATGCTCATGGGGGTTATTTAGAAAAGGTAACCAAACTTTTTGATTCAATGATCTCGAAGAGCTTAACACCAAACTCAACTACCATTGTGGCACTACTTTCTACTTGCTCCAACATAGCTTCCTTGGAAGAAGGAGAATGAGTACACAATTATATTAAGGAAACATGAATGGAATTGAACTTGCAACCACGATAATGGATAAGTTTGGGAAATGTGGGTATGTCAGAAAGTCTAAAGAAGTTTTTGATTCAATGACAGAGAAATAAAACGTCTCATGGAATATGATGATATCTTGTTACGGAATGCATGGAGATGCACTATTTGCTATTTGGATCTTCGAAGACATGAAAAATTCTGATGTGCAACCAAATGAAGTCACCTTTCTTGCTCTCTTGACCGCTTGTAATCGTGCAGGTCTCAATGGGGAAGGGAGGTAGCTCTAACCCTAATCGTAACCCTAAATTGATGACAAGAGACGGAACCTGCATTCACAATCCCTAACCCTAACTCTAAATTCATGACGAATTTTCATCTAAAAAAGGCGAACCTAGCCAATTTTGGTATTGTGAATGCAAGTTAGGGTTATGGATTCTTTATCTTGTGAGTGCTGCATCGGATTGTGGTTGATCCTACCTTGGCGGGTGATGCGATGCTCGAACAAGACCGAAAGAAGAAGAAGAGAGAGCGAGAAGCAATATGTTCAAACTCTTCGAATTTGTAATGATGAACGAGGAAAAGAGGGCGAGAGAACGAAGAAAAGAGGGAGAATTTGGGCTTTGCCGTGGATTTGAAGAATGCAAAGAGCAAATTGAAACAAATTTCAGTTCCCTCTCTCGATAACCTTGTCTATTGCCATTTCCTGAAAAAACGACCTCCTCAAATCTCCATCATCCGCTTCCACCCCCCACGACCGACGGGGCAAATCTTCTACCCCAAAACCCCGCCCTAAATTCCCGTCCCACAAAATTATTTTACGATTAAATTAATATTAAAAAATTAAAAAAAAAATATATTTAGTTTCTACATACTTATTATAACATATTAAAAAAAAATCTTAGAAAATCGAATTACAATTTTTTTTAAAAATATATAGTAAACTCACATCTTTTAAAAACTTTAAAAAACCTTTTTATCTCTTATGAATTATTATAATTTTTGTAAGTTAATTTTTTAAGATTTTTTTTTCCAAATATGTTATAATAAGTATGTAGAAAGTAAATATATTTTAATTTTTTTTCAAATATTAATTTAATAGTATAATAATTTTGTGAGACGGAGATTTGAGACCAAATTTTTTTAATATTAATTTTATTTTTTAACTCCTTTTTTTTTTTGATACAAGGCGATGATTTGGGGATGGTTAACCGCGGTTGAACCATCGCCCAAGAGCGTCCAAACGGACGATGTCAGCAATCTCGGCAGGAACGCGCTCCACGATGAATGACGAAGAGAGACCGATATGCGCCAGTCTATCAGCAACCTGGTTCCCCTCGCGGAAGGTGTGCGAAAAGGCGACTCTCTCGAAAGCGCGACAGAAGCTGAGGGCATCCGATACCATCATCTCAATCTCCCAAGGACACCGCCAGATCCCCTTCATGATGTTGATTAGCGTCAAGCAGTCGCCCTCCACCTCGAGCCGAGAAAATCCCCTCTTCGTAGCTTCCTGGAGTCCAAACAGAAGACCGAGGCACTCTGCTTGCACCGCGGACAACCTATCGTGGCCTCGGGCACCACAAGAGAGAACTGACCCTTGACTATCACGAATAACAAATCCAGAGGCAGCAATGCCCGAACTAACCATAGCACCGTCAAAATTGAGTTTAACACAATCGTCGGCGGGCTTTTTCCATTTTACAGTTTTCGGTTTTTTTGTTCTGTTTTGGTGGGTATTGACTCTTGTAGGGGATGTGTCATCTTCTTGTTCCTCTGATTGTGCTTTTTTCCAACTTATCTTGTATTGTTTTATATTTTTTATCCATTCTTCTTGATTCCTGATGTCATTGCTATCAAATAGAATTTTGTTTCTCATTGACCAAATGCCCCAAAGGGAAAAGGCAAGGGTCGATTTCTGTTCTGTTGAGATATTTGCGAAAATGTCTGTGATTATATTCTTGTAAGGTTTGTCTGCTTTGTCCGTGTTTCGGATTATTTGCTCAATTTGTCTATCCATTCTTCCAATAAATGCTAAAGACGTTTGACATTCGGTAAAGATGTGGGTAGCATCTTCACCATTGTAGTTACAAAGAGGGCACTCGAGTGGGACATGAATTCCTTTACTTTGTAATCTAACCTTCGTCGGGGTCCCATTTAGTAGATTTTTCCAAAGAAATTTTTTAATTTTTGGCGGACAATCAATTTTCCAAATCCAACCGAGTGGATCAGGGTTGGTTCTTCTAGTTCTCGTGACATGGTCTAGAGCACTCGCGGTTGAAAACCACCCATTTCTGCTTGGTTTCCAGTATAGTCTATCATCGATTTCATTTGTAGGGATATGAACTTCCAGGATTCTTTCGACGATGTCCATAGGAAGGAAGTCTTTTAATTTGTCCTCATTCCAAGTTTTATTTGGTTTTAAAAATTGGTCAATCGTTTCTTGTTCTTCAATATGGTCTATGGCACGGGTACTGTTTTCCCGTAGGTTTATGTCATAGTTTAGCCAGTTGTCCTTCCAGAACCTTATGGTTTTCCCATTTCCCAACTGCCAGATAAGACCTGAGCAGAATTCTTCTTTAGTTTCCATCAACTTCGCCCATTGCCATGACGTATTCTTTTTCCTTGTATAGTCCCATATGCTCTCTTCCTTCAAATATTTCTCTCTAACTATTTTCACCCATTCATTTTGCGGTTCCGCAATTATTTTCCATAGGAGTTTCATTTGCAAGACTTTGTTCATGTCTTTTGTCTTCTGAATTCCCAATCCACCTTCATTCTTCGGTCTGCATACTTTATCCCACCCGATAAGTGGTTTATATTGTGGGTCTTTGTTCCAGAAAAAACTTCTGTTAAGTCTATCGAGGTCATTATGTATGCTTGTAGGGAGCATGAAGTTCTGCATGACATAACTTGGTTTGGCAGCTAGATTAGTTTTGACTAGAATCGCTCGTCCTTGTTGAGTTAGTTCGTTTGCTCTCCATTTCGTTAATTGGCTCTTTGCCTTTCCAACAACATCTTCAAACGTATTCTTGTTCACTCTTCCGTTAATAATAGGGCAACCAAGATATTTTTCTAAAGCAATTTGGCTAGTTATTTGTAAGCATGATTGAATTTGTTGTTTTTGGTTGTTTGTGATCCCTTTCGTCGCTTGGAATGTTGATTTTTGGAAATTAACTTTTTGGCCGGATATCGCACAATAATCATCGAGTATAGTTTTCACTGTTTTACATGCTTTCGGGGTCGCTTTGGAAAATATCATTATATCATCAGCGAATGATAGAAATGGAACACGAGGTCCATTTCTAGTTATCTTGAAACCTATGGTGTTCGATGATTGTTCACATTGTCG
Organism: Persicaria tinctoria; assembly: GCA_037127255.1. Lineage (NCBI taxonomy): Eukaryota > Viridiplantae > Streptophyta > Magnoliopsida > Caryophyllales > Polygonaceae > Persicaria > Persicaria tinctoria. The sequence goes on from JBANSL010000005.1 coordinate 49,865,217, forward strand.
TTGGAGCTTTCTAGCAAGAATCTCAGCACCTAAGATAAAAAGGTAGGGAGATATCGGGTCGCCTTGTCTGAGTCCCCTGTGAGGGCAGAAAGTCTCAGTTGGTTCATCATTTACCAGAACGGAGAAAGAAACAGTTTGAATGCATTCCTTTATCCAACCACAAAACTTTTGGCAGAAACCAAATTTTGACATAATCGCAAAAAGGAAGTCCCAGTTCACTCTATCATAGGCTTTTTCCATGTCAAGTTTAATTGCAATCCATCCATCACGTCCTTTCCTACTGCGAAATGAGTGAAATATTTCATGAGCAATGAGCACATTGTCTTAGAACAGTTTTCATTCTATCGGCCAGGATAGAATGAAAAGCTCCTTGTAAAAGCTCCTTGTCTGAGCACATTGTCTTGGATCGCTCTGTCCGATATAAAAGCTCCTTGTAATGGATGGATTATTTTTCCTAGAACAGTTTTCATTCTATCGGCCAGGATTTTTGCAATTGCCTTATAAATAGTCGAGCATAGGCTAATGGGTCTATAATTATTAGTTGTTCTTGGGTTGTCGCATTTCGGGATCAGCGTAATGAAGGTTTGGTTAATTTGCTTCAGCATTCTTCCAGAATGGAAAAAGCCTTTGATTGCTTTAATGATCGATGGACCAACTATGCCCCAGTAGTGTTGGTAAAATTCTGCTGTCATTCCATCAGGTCCTGGGGACTTGTCTTTTCCAATCGAAAAGAACGCCTTTCTGACTTCTTGGTTAGTAACAGGTTTGGTGAGGAAGTCATTCTCTTCATTTGTAATTTCTATGTTTATTAGTTCTAGATATTCTTCTAGCAATCGGAGATTTATTCGCTCTTCGTGAAATCTTTTTTCGAAATCTTGTTTGATTTCTTTTCGGATGTTTTCCTCTCCAACTATTGTCGTTCCCTCTTGGGTTATGATTTCTCTTATGATTTTCCTGTTTCTGCGTCCGGTTGCCACTTTGTGGTGGTACCCTGAGTTTGTGTCAGCTAATCTCAGGCGAAACTCCAAACCCTAACTATGAGCACTGCCGCCTTCAACCTAGACATCCAGATCCCGACAACCAACAACCCAGCCGACCCCGCCGCCATCAATCCAGCCACGCCGATCGGTTAGAGAGCGGGAGAGAGAACCCTGAGAAGAAAACCCCAAATCCTGGAAGCCAGAGAAAAAATCATTGTCACCATACCAAATCTCCACTAAAACCCACCAGATTTGAACTGATCGTGAGTAAATCCTCCAACTCCGATTACGAATCTCAACAAATCAGACTTCCACCTCCCCTATTCTTGATCTCTAAAGGTCCGATTGATGTATCGAGAGCCCCTCAATCCAAAATCTTACCCAAATGGTCCTGTAGAAAGAAAAGAAAAAACAAAAAACGATGCTTTGGAGTACTTATGTGGAAGTTTAAGAAGGAAATCAGAAAAAAAGAAAGAGTTCAGGAATTGAGTCCGAGATCTGGTATGGTTTTTCGGTTGGCTGTCGAGCGATGGTGCAAGGTTGCTGTGTTGGCTGTTGGCGGGGGTCTGGAGGCGGCGTTCAAGGGCTTTGGAGTGGTCCAAGTTCTTCAGGTCTCTCGTCTCCTCGGTCCTTCATGGTGGATTTTGTGCCTTTCTCGGCTGCTGCATCTTCAAAGGTGGCCTCTTTCCCCTCTTGGTTCGTGGTTTACCTTTTTTCAGATGAATTTTCTTACTTATTGCAACCCCGAAAAAATGAAACAAAATTATACTCTGAAATATTGGCCCTATGAAACCTTTATCTGTATTTGCAATATGCTCCATTCGCGGGCTAGGGATGACTTTGAAATGGAAAAAGAGTACTTTGATATTAGAAGATGCCTCTTGAAATCTCTGTGTCTCCGAACCCCGGCTAATTTGAAAAGTTATATGGTTGATGACTACACCAGGACTGAACAACCTAGACATAGACACCAGAAAATTATCACTGATATCATGTATGCTTGCTCCTATTGCGACTTTTATGGTGAAATCTCTGTTACTTCTGAATCCACATGTGCTCTTGGTGACCTCTGCTTGTATGTCTCAAATCATGATAAGAAAATGAACAAACATACTGATTCTGAACTCATGGCCAATAAGGTCAATGCTTCATGTGATGAGTATGACACTTACTCCATTAGAGAGTCAATGAACCTTGATCTGCATAACCTACAAAGAGTGTTCTTTGCTTGCCCTAGACCCACTTGGAACTTTGCTATCCTGTTTGCTTGCTTGCTTGATTGGTGTCTTTCTTACAGGGATTGCATAAAGGACCATCTCAAATAAAACAATGATAATATAGAACCTGACTGGAAACAAAGAGACTTTAAAGAGCTCACCGACCCAGTATCAAGAGTCCATTATCGGATTCAATATAGAGAAAGAAAAAAGATAGATGAAAGCAAACAGAACCCAATTGACAAACACATTAGAGATGAAAAAGGACAAAAGAAGGAACTCAAGAAGATTGACTCGATCAAGAAGTTGCTACAACTTCGAATCAAGAACTGTCCTCCCGCTCATGGTCTTCATGGTTATACCTCTTCCTCTTTCCTCTATGTTTACTCTAAATGTTTGATAATGATTAGAATACTTCCAGCAGGCTTGAACTCTACCATGAAATTAGCAGAGTTGATGGAGCTCTTAGTGAAATGGCCTTTATTTTTCTTGTTAGAATTTCCATCCATAACCCAATGTATTAATATTACTTTTGGTACTCTCATCCACACTGATCATGACTTTCTTTATCTAATTGATCTGTTGATCTTTGGCCTCCTGTCCCCATGCTTTGATGGATTGCTTCTTTCCTTTCTTTTGAGCTTCTCTATGAGTGGACTCGTCCATAGGTTGGCTGTTTTGATCCCCTTGCAGGTTTACTGCCTGGTAGATGAAAAAGACTCCAATGACCCTATCAACAACGCAGAAAGGACCCATGATTTGACAAAAAACATATTCATAAAGATTAAAAACCGAAAACATGATCAAAATGATACAAGTCCTGCTGAACAAAATTCACAAGATTTCGAAAAAAATTACCCTTTGCTAAATCACAACTTTTGTTCTATTATTTCAATAGAGGAAAAACTATATTTTGGAAATAAGCTTAAGAGTAGATACATGATAATGATTTTTAAGAATGGATGCTACTGTGACAATCTCGTTTGCTGTCGTGTTTTGTTTGCTAGGAGTGAACCAAGGGAACGCAGAAAGCTACTGGAAAAGACCAAAAGGGAACCTATAAGGTGTAAAGCAGAGAGGAAGAAGAAACAACCTGGAAACATGTGCTTTTTGCTTTGGAATGAAAAAAATCAAGGAACTCATGGACAAGATGGGACAAAGATTAGAACAAAGGCAAGGAGACAGAAAATGTATCATACAAGTGAACACACAAATTTGATCCCATGTTTTCCCGATGAACCCATGAATAAGACACTATACAAGAGCCTAATCCGCACATATCTAGGGGATTTCAAGACTAAAAGGTGGCTGCTGGGCTAAATGGCAATGAAACAAGGCAAGAACCAGGACAATCACAACGTCACGAGCCAAAAGGAGATGACAAAACTGATCAGGAAGAAACCAACCACAGAACTGAGAATACACAACCGTGAACTCAAAGACAGGTCGGGGGGTGTGACACTCTTGTTCAGGTTCTCTCATTCATGTATCCTGTGCCTCTTTTTTCATTCTAATTGCATCCAAATTCATGATCTTTTGATCGAGCAGTTCCATCTACAAATTCTTCATGAAACCTGTGACTCTAAGAATGAAATTGAGAGATTAGCAATATATATTCACTGTTGGTTGATATGCAGATTTTTTATGCTTTGGTTTAGTGAGAATTCTTCTTTTTTCTTGAACCTGTGTGATGATACTTTGAGACCCAAGCAACAAACCTGCTTTGAACAAATAATCCAACCTGACCAAATTCGAAAACCAGACAGATATGAGAAGCCCGGATTACTGTCTCACCGATCAATAGTGATTGATTTATGCATCCCTCTAGGTCTTGTCTGCATGAATTATTTGAGTTGGGGGTGGGGTGCTTTCCCTGTAATGTCTCTTGTGTTGGGAGTGTTCTATCCCAATTGGAACTGTGTGAGTATGTTGAGAGTCTTAGAGAAACAACTTGAAAATGTGAAAAATGAAAGCAGAACAACTATGAACAATGACAGCAGAACAAATGCGAACAATGACAGCGAAACACATAAAAGGGGGGGAATGAACAACTTTCAAGCACGCAGGGAACAACAGAAGTATGGAATGGGAAACTCCAGTGGACTGTGCAGCAGGAATAGACCCTCAAAAGAACAAGAGAAAATCAAAAGAAATATGGACCAAATCTTTATTTTGCCAGCCTCTAGGACACACAAGATGACATTGATTAAAACCTACAACTATCAAAATAGAAAAAGTAGATTGGACCATATAGCACAACAAGAACGCAAATCGGGGAAAATTAAAATCACTTGGGATGGCAAGATGATAAATGTAAGAACCACGAAAAAAATGAAAGAAAAAGGAACCCAGTCACAAAACCCCAATCTTAGCAGAACACATGGATGCATCAGAATGAATCTAAAAAAGAGTAAGAGTTTTCGATCTGAAAGGTTTATATCGATTGAAAAAATCTACAAAATGAAAATGGGAACAGTTAAACTGACAAGTATCAAGATAATTAGTCCAGGATGAAAATTTGTACGTGGAATTGTTGCGGAATTGGAAAAAGAAACCTATGGACTGAGGTAGAAACCTTTTGTAAAATTGAAAATATCCAGATTATGGTTCTTATGGAAACAAAAACGGAAACTCAACCCCAAGAAGCAGCTTGGAAAAAAGCCGGGTTCGACTCGATTTGCTGGACTCCGGCGCGTGGTAGATCGGGTGGTCTTTGTGTGTTATGGAAAGAATACCAGCTCGTAAATGGAAAATTGAGATTATGACAACGGACGATCGATTCACCACCCTTATAGTAGAAGATACCAATAAAGGAATCAAACTGGCATGTTGCTTTGTTTATGCTCCTGCCCAAGAAAACGAAAAGATCGATTTCTGGCCAAGACTCATTGACCATATTCAGAGGATTGACATCCCAGTCTTAGTAATGGGGGACCTTAATGAGATTCAATGCTCTGCCGAAAAACTGGGGGGCTCGCATCCAAATCCCAACAGATTTAGCAGACTACTATATTTCAAGAACCAATGTAACCTTTTGGACATTCCAACGATCGGAAACAGATTCACGTGGAGGAAAAACAAAACAGATGTTAACAATATTTACGAAAAACTCGATAGGACTCTAGTATAGGACCAAATCCTACAATGGTACCCAAACATCGCAACCAGAAATTACGCATTCTCCCTCTCGGATCACTGCGCAATTTCAATAGAACTCAACACATTACAGAAAATAAAAGCAAGGCCGTTCAAATTTGAGAAAATGTGGACACAACGAAAGGATTATCGAAACATCGTTGCATGTTGTGAGTGGAATCTGCCATGTTTTACAGTAACTTTTATATCGATTTCTGTATACATTGCATTCATTTGGGCTTAGATAGTACATAATCTATGTAGTTTATGTTTATTTGCCAAATTATGGAATCTACACCAGTTTCTGTTTAATTCGCAGAAATCGAGGCATTTTACAGCGGAACCACTCGAACCAAGCCAAGAACCCAGGCTACTCGATCTCGAGTAAGCCCTAGTCGACATAGACAAACCTGGCCCACCAGTCTTGATCGACGAAGCCTGATCGAGAAAGCCAGACACCCAGCTCCGGAAGTCTACTCGACCTCGACAAGCACTACTCGAGGTCGACGAAGCCCAGCACCACCACCCGGAGTCGACGAGGAGAAGAGCTGCCCGAGAAGCCGAGGACGAGAAGCCGAGCACAACCCTACTCGATCTCGATGAACTCTTGTCGAGATCGACGAAGACCTTGAGCCATGTCCGAGCGTGCCGAGGAGAGCCACCCGAGGAGACCTAGTCGATGACTCAACTCTACTCGAGGTCGACTAGGCTAACTCGAGGTCGACGAGAACCAGTGAGTCATAACGAGCCACATCGAGCAGAGTCAAGCCAAGCCGAGCCATCTTACTCGAGGTCGACGAGGCCAACTCGAGGTCGACTAGACCGCGTTCCAGAATCTTCTCGACGAGCCTTGTCCGAGTAGAATTGGCTCTGCTTGGGCACGAAGGCGGAAGATTCTATCCTATTACATCAAGTTCTATCCAAAGAGACGCAATCTATCAAGACATGAAGATCTACCATAATTAGTTTTATCCTTTCCTTATGGATTTATTTCCTTAAAACATTTATTTATCTTTTAAGCCTTTTAGATATAGATAGATATCTTCTTTCCTAGATTAGCTAAGGAATGAAGCCTATAAATAAAGCCCATGGGGCTCAGTTTTATTCATCATTCAAGACACAATTAGTTAGTTCCACAGAGAAGTTTAGGAGTTCTAAGGTTTTTAGGGTTTTGGCTTACAACGAAAGTTGATTGCCAAGATTGTAAAGGCTTTGAATTTAGTTTATGCAATTCAGTTTCTTTCATCATCAATGTCTGTTATTGCGATGAGGCGTGAGTAGTCCACCCACTTCTGGGGCTGGGGTGAGCCCGACGGTGGCCATGTGATGCGATGCGATAAAGGTCAGATCTTTTGTGTGATTCATCTTCTTTCCCTATAAGCATGATTCTTTTGCGAGAGTTGAAGGTGATCCTTGTTTGTGTTATTGAAGCGAAAGTGATCTTAATGCAACTTGGGTTAATTATGTTAGAAAGGGTTAGTAACAATTAGGGTTTATGCGAGAGCCTCTATATGCCTATTTGTTAATGACGAAAGTTATTTGATGGAAAGCATGATCTTTTATGCCTTTATGTGTTGCTTTGCATGGTTATCGTTGTGGTGTTGAAACCCTGGCCTTGGAGGTCTTTTAAAATATTGAGTTAATTTCTGTCAAATTTCTGAATTCTGTCGAAAATCTGCAATTTTTGTGTTTACTGTTCTTGTCGACATAGACCAGCCTTTGTCGATTTCGAGTACACCTTTGTCGAGGTCGAGGAGAGTTAGTCTAGGTCGAGTTGATTTTCTTCTGTCTTTGTCGATTTTAATTTCTGTCTTTACTTTTCTACTCGAGATCGAGTTGATCTTGTCGAGATCGAGTAGCTTGTCTTTGTCGAGTTGCTTTGTTTTCAATTTAGATTTGTTGCTGTCGACTGTCTTTGTCGATCTCGAGTAGCTGTCATCGAGATCGACCAGTCCTCTGCCTTTGCTTTTCGTTTCTGCTTTGCTTCTGTTTTGCTTTGTTCTTTACTTCCTTTGCTTTATTTTCTGTCTTTAGTTTGTTCTTTGCTTTTGTTTTTATTTTCCCTTGCCGGGTTTATTTGTCTTTTCTGCTTCTGTGTTTTTGTGCTTTTCTGCTGCTGTTGTGAGAATCTGCAGCTACCTGAGAACTGCTGACGTGCTTCCTCGTGGATTCGATCCTGACTTTTCTCTTACTACAACGGGAGGAAATCTTGTATTTATTTGCTGAGACAGGGAAGTCAGTCTGAACTGTATTTTACATTTATTTCATACTTGACCATCCTCCTGCAACAACATTGCACAAGCGTGGAGACTGTCTTGTGCAGGATCCCATATGTTCCAAGTAACAAAGAAAACTCAACTACTCAAGAGATTGACAAAAGAATGGAACAAAACTACATTTGGAAACATTTTCAGACAACTCAAGGAGATTGAGGAAAAACTTTTAGATCTACAAAGAAACAATATCAACACGCAACATAACAACAACACTAGCAAACAATTGCGATTGATAAACAAAAAGAATAAGATCTTACACTACCATAAAATGTACTGGCGCCAACGGGCGAAAACAAAACATATGAGATTAGCTGACACAAACTCAGGGTACCACCACAAAGTGGCAACCGGACGCAGAAACAGGAAAATCATAAGAGAAATCATAATCCAAGAGGGAACGACAACAGTTGGAGAGGAAAACATCCGAAAAGAAATCAAACAAGATTTCGAAAAAAGATTTCACGAAGAGCGAATAAATCTCCGATTGCTAGAAGAATATCTAGAACTAATAAACATAGAAATTACAAATGAAGAGAATGACTTCCTCACCAAACCTGTTACTAACCAAGAAGTCAGAAAGGCGTTCTTTTCGATTGGAAAAGACAAGTCCCCAGGACCTGATGGAATGACAGCAGAATTTTACCAACACTACTGGGGCATAGTTGGTCCATCGATCATTAAAGCAATCAAAGGCTTTTTCCATTCTAGAAGAATGCGGAAGCAAATTAACCAAACCTTCATTACGCTGATCCCGAAATGCGACAACCCAAGAACAACTAATAATTATAGACCCATTAGCCCATGCTCGACTATTTATAAGGCAATTGCAAAAATCCTGGCCGATAGAATGAAAACTGTTCTAGGAAAAATAATCCATCCATTACAAGGAGCTTTTATATCGGACAGAGCGATCCAAGACAATGTGCTCATTGCTCATGAAATATTTCACTCATTTCGCAGTAGGAAAGGACGTGATGGATGGATTGCAATTAAACTTGACATGGAAAAAGCCTACGATAGAGTGAACTGGGACTTCCTTTTTGCGATTATGTCAAAATTTGGTTTCTGCCAAAAGTTTTGTGGTTGGATAAAGGAATGCATTCAAACTGTTTCTTTCTCCGTTCCGGTAAATGACGAACCAACTGAGACTTTCTGCTCTCACAGGGGACTCAGACAAGGCGACCCTAACTCCTGAACCCCCAGAAAAAGACCACTACTTTTCAAAACCTCCCCCTTATTTGTGTATTTCCTTGCAAATGTAATTTTCCTCCCCACCCTCTCTCTCTCTTCCCCCACCCCCCTGTAAACACTCTCTCTGTCTCTTCATTGCCATCTCCGCTGCTTCCCTCTCCACCTCCGTTCTTCAGCTGGAAAGAGAGCTAAGACCCTCCAGAGGGAAATTCCAGAATATATATCTTTTTTAAGGAGCACCCCCCCCCCCCCCCCCCCCCCCCCCCCCCCCCCCCCCAACCCCCCACCACCACCACCACCAAAAAAAAAAGGAAAAAAAAAGAGGGAGAATGAGCAGCAACAGCGGCGCCAGCACTAGGGTTTCGATCCCGAGCACTATGAGGAAGACGATTCAGGACATTAAAGAGATCAGTGGCAACCACAGTGATGAGGATGTCTACGCAATGCTCAAGGAGTGTTCCATGGATCCCAATGAGACTGTTCAGCGCCTCCTCTTTCTCGGTATTTTTCCCCAAAAATCTTTTCTTTTTTCTTAGGTTTTTGCTTTTGGGATTGTTGGTGTATTGAATCTGACTATTGGGTTGTCGGTCTTTGATTTCTACTGCCGTAGTTAGAAGATCTGTGAATGTATTTTTGGGTACGAATTGGACTTAGCTAATTCCCCACTTTGTTTGTCCCCCCTGCCTCTCTTTTTATGGTTTATTCAAATTTTTTGTAAAAAAAAAAATTGGTACTTTCAGTTCCTTAGTGATGTTCGTATTGCTTTGTAGTTGGGTTATTCTCTCAAGTGCGATGCACCTTTTTCGGTTTGCTTATGGAGTCCGGAGCCTGGAGCTGGCATGATAGGGTTACTGACGATTACCTTTGATTAATCATGCACTCATATCTAAGATTTGTATTGGTTGTTTGGAGCGGGCCTGGAGAGTTACCATCTTGTTGTTGTTGTTGTTGTTGTTGTTGTTGTTGTTGTTGTTGTTGTTGTTGTTGTTCTCGGGTATTCACAACATGACAGTGACATAAAAAAATTTGTATAGAGTTTAATAAGTCAGGTAATGAAGGAAACCATACGCTTTCCCTATCATGGTTTTTTTTACTTCTATGCATGTAGAATCATGTAGAATTGAATTCTTTTCACTATATACAATGTTATTGGTTGCAAGAATATAGATATGGATTTTAGTTTATCTTTGCTGGCATACTTTTTGTAGGGTAATACAGTTTAGGAGGAAATGAGAACATAGTTTACATCTTAAGATGATTTAAATGAAATGTTATTATTTCTTACGAGTTTAAAATTGATTTATTGCCTTATTGAACTTTCTATGAATATTCTTTTGGGAACAATATGGTCATTGATCACACATATCTTAACTTAGCAATATCCTGAGTGTATATGTGTTGAGCGTACCTTTGTGAATTAATCACTTTTTGGACTCAGAAGAAATGATGGGCTAGGAAATGACCGGGGAAGATTTTCTCTTAAAGTAACTTTCTACCTGAAAATGACTATCCTTGTTGGGGTAGTTCTTTCCAGATATTTAGATATCATTAACTTGTTATTCCTGGACAGTGGATAGATTGATACCTATATGGCATTACACTTCTCATCTTAGTCTCTGTGTAGAAGTTTTTATTTTTCTTAATGATCTTTCATTTTCTGTTTTCTTATCGTTAAATCTTTGTATTGGGGAATACTAGGAACCGTTTGCAAAAAAATGTTTTTGACATCAATAATGAGAATATGGATCCGTTCTTTATGCAGATACCTTTCACGAGGTCAAAAGGAAACGTGACAAGAAAAAGGAGGTATGGACTTGTATCTGGGCTGAAACATTTTTATTTTATGAATCTTGTCTAAGATTCACATCTATTATTATTTTCTAAATATTCTTTCTTTTTAGTCACAGCCCGGTTGGATGAACTTGCTATTTAATGGTGCAAAATTTTCAGATTTGTTTCACTCCTATGTTAACATCATTGCATTATCAAGGGCCTTCCCTGGTCAATCTTTTGTAGATCATGGTTTGATTAGTGGAGAATGCTATTGGGTTGTATTGCTTGTCTATTAGTTGATAAACTATCAAAGTAAGGTTTAAAAAATTAAGTATATGTTAAGATTTTCATCAAATGCTTAGACTCACTAGTCCTACTTTTTCACAAAAAAAAAACTACTTTATAGATTGTTTATACTCATTAAGTTGATGGGCTTTTGCGGATATCCTGTTTAATTCAAAAATTTTGGGCAACACTTATTGTTTTAGTTATCTTGGTGGTATCTATAGATTGAGTGTGCATTTTGTAAGTTATCTCGGAAGGTTTCAGCATAAAAAAAATTAATATTTTTCGTGTTCGATCCCTAGGGGTGGTAGAGGTCTTAGTCTAATGTTTTCAGCAATTCATGGAAGAAGAAATAAGGTTTTACCTGGTACGAGCTTCATGATGGGAATTTAATTTGATACTTCTTTCATCTCACTGCATTGTGCTTAGTTTGTAAAATGCCAACTTGATATATTTTCAAGTCTACATTGTCTAAAGCTCTCGTGAGTTGCTGTTCTTACTAAGAACCATTGATATTATATATTGGCAGAATGTTAATGTCCGAATGTCAGAAAGTTCTAGACGAAAGCAAGGCAATCAAGGACGAGGGGCTAGGGGTGGCCGAGGGAGCTTTTCTTCTCAATACGCATCTCATGGTACTTCCATACATGTATTCTACTGTCTTGTTCACTGATTACCTGAACTCACAGACACAGGAACATATTTTGTTATGCACAACCTTAAGTTTTATTTGTTAAGAAGATTGTTTGTTGATATTTTGAGTGCTCCATAATCCTCTATCCTCTATAGCACTACATAGTGTAAATGCTTCTTAATTTTCATGTCCTCATATATTCCCAATTGTAGATGCTGGAGATGAGTGGGTTGCAGCTGTCAGGAAGGAAAATGGATTAGAAGACAAACGAGACCAGGGTCTTCGGTCTCCTGCTCTTCCAGTTTTGAAGGAAGTGGAAACCAACCCGACTCCGTCAATATTAAAGTAATTCCACCTATAGCTATAATTTCCTCAAGTTCTCACAAATGCAGCTCTTTCAATTGATAGTGTCTTAGAGATAGTTGCAGAGACTGGTACTGATTTTTTTATGTTAATTCTAAACATAAACTTTGTGTTGGTTTTTTTTTAATTTGTCTTGTACTTTATAGAACATCATGTGCTCCTGTGAATGGTCCCACATGCTTGCTTAGTGATGATCTGAGTAATGGACATGTTGTGCAAAATTCTGATACTGTCAATACTGCCTTCCCAAGCAATGTCAATGATGGTGGTCTAATAAAGCCAGAGGCTACACTTCCTCAGACAAAGGCGAACACTAAACATGCACCATCTGCAGATATCAACCCTGTGTCCATTCAGTCTTGTGATTCTCAAATTCCCATTGCAGTGGGTGCTGGGAGTCTTGATATTGCTGCTAACTCAAAAGATTCTGTAATTGCTGAGAGAGACTTGAGTAACTCACAGGAATTTCCTGATGAAACTCAAACAAATGGACATAGATCAAACAAGGTTGCCACAACTGAGCTTTGTTCATCCAGGAGCGAGAAGTCTGAACACATGTGCCCGCTGCTGCCTAAGATGAATGGTGAACCTTTGGGCACTGAAAAAATTTCACTTTCTCCGGTCCCTGACACTATTCATGCTGCACTTCCAGCGAAAGGTATGATCTTGAATTCATCACCCCATTAGTTAGAAATGTGTTTTTTTATTGCCATTGTTCAAATGACCGTTAAGATCATCAGGCTCCAGAATATTCCATTTATCTGTGTTATAAATGAAGTAGCTGGCTGTCACATTAATCTGTTTAGTTATTTTAGCCTTCTTTAGTGGAATGAGTATTTCTAGATCTAACTGGAGGTTATTGAATTTCACAGCCATTGAGGAGGTGTCAACAAAGCTTGATAACTTAAAATGTGCTGAGGTTCAGCATGTCATCCTTCCAAACCATATCCAAGTCCCTGATGCTGTAAAAAATGTTCTAAGTTTTGGAAGTCTTGATGCAAGGTTTGCAGTTGCAGTAACTGATATAAACTGTTCCGTGAGAAACAGTAGCTCAAACGAGGCTTCTGATTTGTTGGAAGACGAAAGTTCAGAGGAAACTGAATCATGGTTAGTGGGATCTGTGGATATTTGTTCATTTAACTTTCTCTTGGATATAGAATTTCCTCTCCTTTTCTTTTACTATTTTTGTTGACATGTTTAACTATTTTGATTATGGTGATGACGTATCTTGAAATACCTTCTATCGTGTAGGATTTTCCCCTTTTTATTCTTGAAATTGGTTATGAATGCAAGAATTTATCTTGTTTGGATTGTGATTCTACTGAAGCTTGCCTTGTGCCTTGTGTTCAGATTTATTTATAGTGTTGGGTTGCTTTCTTTTCAACTACGGAAACAGGGATGTTAATCATTATTCTTATCATCATAATATCATCCAAATTTATATTGTGGTCAAACATCATGTACAGTGACGAAGGTACTCCAACTGCTCAAGAGGAAAAATATCCCGATCCTCCACAAGCTCCACAAGACGTCTCGGAGACAATGTCATCTCCTGAGAACAACTTTTCGGCTCCTAAAGATGATCAAGTGAAGCAAGAGACAGTTCCAGCTTTAGGCCCTCTATATCCTCTTGTTCAATCTACTCCTACCTATGGATTTGGATTCATGCCTCCCATGCTTGGGAGCCCACTGGTTCCAATTGAAGGGCTTGATCATCAAGCTCGGCTTTTGAACTCTGTCGTAAGTATTCAATGCTTGTTCTCTTTGACGTCTAGTTTACTGCAGCTGTATCATTTTCTCAAGGCTCCATCTGTTCATAAACTCTGACACCTCCCTCATGTTGTAGATTGGGAACTCATTACCTATGTCAACATCAGCACCAACACCACCTCCTGAACAATCACCAGGAACCGTCCAGGGCTCTGTAGCTGCGTCAACACAGTCTATGCCTCTTCTCCGCCAGCCATACCCTCCCAGTTATATCCCTTATGCACACTACTTCCCTCCATTTTTCATGCCACCTACACTTCAGTTTCTTGGTCATGGCAGTTACCCTCCACAGTTTCCAACTGGTAATATGTATTTGCCAGCAGCAGCAGCCGCTGCTGCTACTTCAGGCATGAAAGTATCCCCTCCTTATAAACCTGGGACCAATCTTATGACCCAAGCACCTGTTGGGGTGCCATCCGGTGCTTTTGGAGTCTATGGCTCTCCTCAAGTTGGCTACAATCCGAGTGTAGTTGTGACGTCTGGAACTTCTAATGCTAATGAGGATATTATGCCTTCTGTGTTGAAAGAAAACAATGTATACTTGGGACAGCAGGTTCGTTGTTCCCTTCTTGCTACTCTTCATTTGCAATGTTTTTGCTAGCATGGAAACCTTCCTCGATGATATTTACTATATTTGTCATATAGTTCAGCTTTTAGTATCCTTTCTCGGATACAAGAACATATTAATGTGGAATGTCATGGTTCTGACTGGCACTTTATTCTTCTCGTTGAGCAGAGTGAAGGTACAACAGTCTGGCTTCCAGCCCCTGGCCGAGACTCCACTACCTTGCCCGTTAATCCCTTCTTCAACCTTTCTCCGCAGAGCCCACATATCACCATCTCTCCTCAGTCCATTCCTGGTGCCTTCACTGCAATGTATCACCCGCTACAGACGGTTACTTCACCAGCAGCTGCTCAGCCACATGTTCACCAGCCCGAGTCCATGGCAGCGCTACCAGAAGCTGCGGGCCCACTACCACCACCCAATTCCTTTCATCAACCACCTCAACACCAACAGATAAACTGGAGAGGAGGCTTCTAACGCCTCCTTTGAAAAAGCACAGAGCCGGTTAAGGTACTCCTAGTTACCATGATGATGAACAAAAGCACAAAACCCTCTATGAAGAAAAAACAAGACTACTTCGGCCTGGTCTGAGTGTAAATACAGAATGGAAGCTGATCCAAATATTTTGGATGAAAATCAAGGGTTTTGGAGGGTTTTATACATGGTTTTCAATTCTTACCTTTTGTTTAGGTATTGGAAAAGGCGATAGGTATGTGAAAGAGAGATATCATTGAACCAATCTTATGTTGTTGCTATCATCCTCCCTCGGTAGTTTGTTAAATCTGGGTTTGCCATTTTTTGCTATTGTTGGTTTATAGGAATTTGATGTGCTTTCATTTTCTGATAGGCAAGTGTGCCTTGGAACTGTATACTGAATTTTGGTAGAATTTGATTTTCTGGGAGGGTGTAATCATCAGTATTAGTTGCTTGACAATGACATTTTACTCTCAATGGAGATTTTATTTCAAGTAGTTTGTCTAAGAATATCTCCCAAAATCGCCATCTTGTAGTTTTCATTGGCAGGTCTTTGTTCATCATAACTCATAAGATGGAGTCAGCCTCTAAAGTAATCAATCAAGAATGGTCTATCCAACAGCAGTACTAAATTACACAGCAATTTTCCAGAACAAAAACTCCAAATAGTCAGCAAACAATGGCATCTGGCCATGGAAACACGCCAAATGGGTGGAATCAGTACCGTGATTTCCTCATTGCAAAATCCAGCAGATGAAGGGATTAACCTTATCCTGTTACTTGTTTTGGTTGGGCTGTATTGTATGATGGACAAGGATTCTGATGGTTTTGATGAGCAAATGGGTCTCAGCTGTCATGCTTCTGTACAATTGTCAGTCAGTGCATGCGTGCGCCTCTTCACCATCTACCTCTTGCATTGTATGATGCCATAAGGCTCAGGTACCTACTCGTGCGTGAGGTCATGCTGCGATGTTTAACATCTTACCTTATGATGCTTGTCGATCAACAGCAGCAACAATCTTAGTGTCAGCTGTTTCTAGGTCGAGTACTTCAGCATCTGACTTGGGCTTGGAAGAAAGAATCGAGTTCTGGATTGGAGGCTGCTTCCCTGCGATCTCAACAGAGTCCTTCATGCTTAGAGAGGTGAAGACGGACATCCCACCCAATGCTGTGAGGGCTCCGCAGAGGCTTATGAGCCCAGGGTCCGAACCGAAGAGCAGATAGCCTCCAAGTAGGATAATACAGGTCTTAAATTGCCCTAAGACAACATGAGCAGTGGCAGAAGTTGCCCTGCAAATAGATTAGAAATATCAGTGCGTGAAAACTAAAAATTGTATGTCACCAAACATTTCGGGAACAGAACTTTGTGAGCTCAGTCATTTTAGGTTTACTACCATTGATCAGTGCATAAAATTGAAATATGCAGAAAGGATATGTGTATTGTTTTTTGGATGGAGTTCCATCAATGGACGCCCCACAACCCCTTCTCCTGGGGAATTGTGGATGAGGTTAATCACAAGATATGTACTGTCCATGGTTTAAACCCGTATGAGTAATCGCTACTCTTGGAAATCAACAAAGAAACTCACCCAAGTGCCAAGGCTCCAGACCATTGCAAAAAGAATCCTAGAACTGCTGATAGAAGTATTGCTGACGAGTTTATCATATCCCATTTGAAGGACAGAACTCCTGGAGGATCCAACCATGGCATTAGAGCTAACAAGAAAAAGATTGTCACTGGAGTCGTCTTCCACATCAATCTGCATTTTGAAATAGGTAATGCATCGATCAAATTTTAACAGCACTCTGGTCTTCAAACTCAGAAAGGTGAAAAAAGAATTTACTCACGCAAGAGCAGTCCAATTGCTTTGTTGTTGCAAGTTAGACCAAAGGATCTTATTTACGGCGCTTGGAACGACCCAAGCAATTGCAATACAAGCACCAAAGAAATTAAACTCCAAATCCGTTACTGTGGCCACTGCTACCCCTATTGAAACGATTCCTAGGGCCAAGACCTGAAACAAAGACATTGTTGCTTACTACAAAGATTTTTATTTATTTATTTAAATATTGAAAATCTCACACAATCACCTTATGATAAGATATGGTTCTCCTAAAAAGAATGAATTCAGCAAGAACAATGGTTGGTGTCACAGCAATTTTAGCCATCTGGTAGAATCCGACACTGCCAGAGGAGAATAAAGTGATAACAAGAATCCAAACAGTACGGAGCAGAAAGAAAAATTCATGAGAATATTACCTGTTATGCTGCAGGCTGGTATTTGCAAGTCCAGTGGCAAAAGACATGACAGCTCCCAAAATGAACAAGGAAGAGTAAGGAGTAGACTTTGAAGGAGGCGACGCTGGAAGCCATGAAAATGCTTTGAATAAGGCCATCAAAACCCAGGCCACTGTATAGTGGATTAGTGTAAGGAATATTGGGTAACTGAATCCGACCCTTCCCATCACCTGTTACCATCCCCAACAAGGAAAAGGCAAGTACAGAAAGATGATAATAACATGAGGATCTTCAGAAATAAATGATTTATAGCTGAAATTGCTAAATTACGGTGGATAGCAACTCACCATTTTATTTGTGAGAATAATCCCAACAGCAACTGTGAAATTAAAGGTCATTGCCACAACAGGCCCGCAGAACCGCTGCTGCAGCCTCTTGGCTGATTCTGAAGTTCGAAGCTCACTGTAGAGAGAAGCCCTGAGCTGCTCAAGGGCTCGACCTGATAGAAGAAAAAAGAAGAGCTTCAGAATATGAAAATGAGAACCAATTGTGCAATGTGTAGAACGGTCCTTGCATGCATGGGAGGTTCACAATGAGCACAAAGCTTCAATACACCCCTTTTAATTAGGTCACATGATGGTGGAAAGAATCGAAAATCGGAATTACGCAGAAGAATGTGAAGCTACTGCAGCCTGCAGGCGATCCCCCATGCCTCCTAAACTCCAACTTTCCCTTTTTCCGTTCAAAACCCATGTGCATAAACTATCATCTTCTATTTTTCCATCGGAAACTTCTTTCCTTGGTGAAGGGTAGAATTTTGTGCCAAAAAGGCAGGGAGGAATGGAGGATACACATGAAACTGGGCCATATCCAAAGGGTGTACAAAAGATCATGCTAAACTCACCGCAGAAACATCAAAATGACATTACCGGTCCCATTCCCTCTCATCAACAATCTATGATGATGCTAAGGCACTAAATTGTTTTTCTGTTCCATATCCAAAGGGTAACTATTAAGTGTTTTCTGTATCTTTTGATAATATATCTAACTCTAGACATACATTAAAAATGGAATGAAGAACAAATGTCTTGGAAGAGGAAATCCAGCTTTTCACCCTCAGCTACGGCTTGTTGGACATCCCATCTGAATTCCGTCCTCTACCTTGCAAGATGGTTATCGAAACCCGTCATAGCTACGAGATTTGCTTACTGTCTTAGAAGCTTTAAAAAAGAAAGCAAAGGCGATAAAAAGGTCTATGGGTTTAACTGTATTTCACCTCAACAAGGGCGATCCTCTCCTCCCTTATAACCAAAGCTCTGGGGTTTGAGCTGTGAGAATGGAAATATCTCTTATTGGGCCTTCCTAGTATGCAGCAGGTCACTGTTTTTTACCAACAAACTTATTCCTGGTGACTTTCTTGTTCTGACAGATCTCAAATGGCTTGTTTCCTAACCCATATCCCTATTGTCAACATCCCCACTTCCAAGAAAGCTATTCCCTTGGAGCATTACCAAACCCACTAATTCCCTAACATTTCCAACTTAAACAAATTCCCACTGGATCTTCAGTGATAGGGTAATGTAATGTGTATCTACCAAACAAGTACTAAACACAATTGAAACTAACCTGACAATTCTTGGTAAGGGGCTTAGTATACGATAATGGGTATTCGGTATCAGATTAAAAATGACCCAACCAGCCAACCCCATACTGGTGTTTGGCTAGTCTTGGTATGGATATCAAATTCGATATCCAGGGAATGAGATTTCCAACCTTCAACTTGGGTTGGATGTTTCAAAAATTAAAAGCTCCCAAGCATCAAATAAGGGAATGTCATACCGATTCAGACTTGTCCAACCCGATACCCCTTGATAAAATCCCTAGCCATTTTACTAAGAGGAAGTAAATTTGATGAACATAAATCAAAACTGGTAAACAGAAAAGGCAAAGAATAATTATATATATATATATAAAAAAGAAACCAAATAATCACCAGTGAGAGGGATAGGGGACGATTGAAACTGAAAATCTGAGATGGGTAACCCCCTGGACGGGCAATTGAATGATACAGCAATCCGAGATGGCTTTAGAAATTTTGAACGCCATGGCCGAATTGAACGCCCAGACATTTCCCAGAGAGAGAGAGAGAGAGAGAGAGGAGGAGGAGAGGTGTGATTTGAGTCAGTTTGTGAGAAGTGAAGAGCTCAACCGCAAATTCAGCAGTGACAGCAGCAAAGAGAGAAAAGAGAGTGAAACTGTGGAGCGTCATAGCTTTTTAAAGAGCAGCGTTTTAAGGGAGGGTATGAGTGAAGTGCTGCGTTTTGATAAGGCAACATGAATCACCGCCAACTGGAACCTTTTCCCAGTTCCACCGATCCACCATTAAATCAGCAAATCATGTCGACCAAAAGATGAAGCGAAATATGATTTTGTCGTTTCCACAAGCTCAAATTTGACTAGAAAAAACATAGGAGGAGGCTGAAATTTCAAAAATTTCTCCACCGGATTAGAGCTAGATTTCACATTCATGTCGGCTACACCGCTACAAGATGTAACCCTGTGTGTTGATGGGTGGTAATTGTATTAATTAATAGAGATCTTTCTATTCATTAATTACAAGGTATGATCTAATATTATAATCATAATGACAAATAAAAAGCCCTAAAAATTGACAGTTATCACAAGAGGCGAAATCAAATTGGAAAAGATAACCAAAACCAGAAAAGGAGGAAAAGAATGATTTTTTCTAATCTCAAATCGTAAAACTGGGAATGATCACATGGAAAGTTTATGATTGATCCACAATTAATTGAAAATGGAATTAAACAGAGAAATAAGATACCTGTTTCTCCAGCATCACTATCTTTTCTCTTGATGAATTTTCTGGCATCTTTCCACAAACCCATTTCGCCTCAACTGTCATGCTAATTTTCACGAAGAGAAAGAGAGACGGTGTGTTTTCTACATCTATCCTTGTTGTTCAACTCTCACCTTCCAACAACAGATTAATAAATAAAAGTACTTTGATTGGTAGGAAAGCAAAGGTGTATTTAATCTTTGTCTTGAAGAAATTTAAAATCGAGAGACCCACCCGCCTTCAATCAAATCTCCTTCTTTACCATGCTTTTCAATCTACAACAGGATTTAAAGATGCTTAATTTCTTCCACCACATTTCCCTACTTTGGATTGAGAAAGAAGCCCTCGAATCAATGCGATTCTGAATTTGTTAGATTTCTCAGGGATTTCAGGAAACAAATGCCTAAAAACTGTTTATATACTTTTAGAGAACAATATGGAGTATAATAAAAAAGAACGGGTTTTCCAACTATGTCCTTTAGGGTATCTTTTGGAAAATATTTTCCATAAGATTTACCTTTTTTTTTGTAAGGAATATTTTTCAATTTATATTCTTATCTTATGTTATTAGGGCATAGGATAGAAAGATCGATAAATTATTTTTTTTTTTGTTAATTAACGTTTTGAATTTTTTCGTCTGTTACACAAACTTTTTTGAAAATTTTGCATGTTTAAAAAATATAAATATTTATAGTAAGGGTTTTGATTTTTCTTAAAAATTTATGAAATATCTCATAGTTATTAAACAAAAAATATCAAACATCCTAACTAGTTGATCGATTTTTCATATTATATACAACAAAGAAATCCAAACTTTATCATGTAGTAACCTTATATCTAATTGTTTGAAATATCTAATTCACTAACTAACCCCCTCCAAATAAATATTTATAAAGTCTGTCGACGAGATAAGTTCTGTCTATAGGCAAGACGAAATTTATGTAATTACACTCGACTTCTTTTTCATTTTTTACAAAATAATTACAAATTGACCCGATAAAAAAAACACTTTTAACATTAGATTTTTACATCTTCCTCCACCTTCAAATGTACGTTCATCTGCATCTTCATCTTCAATCTTCAACACAAACTTTCATCTTTAGATCTAGCGACTTTTTTTTATCGAAATCTACACCGATCTAGCACTTCAAAGGTATGTTATCCCATATATAGAATGTAAAATTTTCAATGATTTCGGTTGATTCAACTCAAAATTAAGAGTTTTGAATAGCAATCTAGGCCGACCTCTGTGTAGGTAGTTGGTGGCCTCTTGAGTTTTGAAAGTGGGAAATTTGACAATGTTTATTTGTGTTACATGGTATTTAACTATTTAAGGTATGTTTATGGTAATGAATTGAATTAATTTGGCTTGAAACTGTCATATTCGGGTGAATATATTGTGAGTGGTTTGAAACAAGTTCTTTGACTTGGTTGAGCTGAAGTAAGAAACTCGACAAATATAGTCGAGGACAAAGCTAAAAATCGATGACCCGTCTGTTTTTGTGAGGCTTTTTGTGACAGATAGGGTTGGTAGATAAAGTTTGAGAGGATTTCGTGATATATAAAGTTTGAGAGGCTTTCGTGACAATCATTGATCCTTCTGTTTTTGCAATGATATTATTATGCTCTTCGATGTTGGTCATGGTATCTTTTGCATGTTGTTTCTCTACAAATGAAATCAAGAATTCTTACTTATATATAACTCTTTCTAATCTAATATTTTTACATTCTTTCAAATTTCGTAGGTTTGAAATTATTGATTTAGCTAATTAGTTTTTATTGATCAAACTGCTTCAATCTCTCACCTCATCTTCTCTTCATATGATTCGACAAAAAATTATAGATTTTTGTTTTGTTTTGTTAAAATATGATTGAGGGCATTGTTTGTGGGATTTCTGTGTGCTACTATAAGGTTAATATTATAGAAGATGAGGCAATACAAGAAGATGCTTTAATAGGCATTAAACTAACTAAGCAAGGAACTCCAATACCCTTCCTAACGTTTGCAGATGACACCTTAATTTTCTCAAAGGCGCCTCATATGAGTTTGCATACCATCCAAAACTCTTTAAATAATTTTGCCAACATCTCTAGGCTAACGATAAACTACAATAAAAGTTCTATCCAATTCTCAAAAAATGTTAACCCGGCACTAGCTACATCCCTGGCATCTCAAATGGGAATCCCCATATCAAAAACGATTGAAAAATATCTAGGAATACCCCTTGTCAACGGAAGGGTTAAAAACTGTGTCTTCGAAGAAGCATTACAAAATCTAATATAAAAACACAACTCTCTAAGTGGAAATCCTCCTCCATATCTCAAGCGGGTAGAACCATATTAATCCAAGCCAACCTCAGCTCCAAGACAAATTACCTTATGCAGAACTTCTTACTACCGAAAGGAATACTTAACCAAATAGATCAAATTAACAAAAACTTCTTTTGGAACAAACTACAGTCTCAAAGATATACGCCTTTACTAAGTTGGGACTCTATATGTAAAAATAAAAATGAAGGAGGAATGGGAATCCGAAAAGCAGAATCCTTAAACGAAGGTTTACAGATGAAGCTACTTTGGAAAATTCATACAGATAATTATAGTATGTGGGTAAAAATAATAAAGGAAAAATATTTACAAACAGCACAAATAAATGAAAAGGATAATCAAAATACATCTTGGCAATTTGGGAGACTACTATCCTTAAGGAAAAAATTCAACATGGGCATCAAGTGGCTAATCGGCAATGGTAACCAAATAAATGTGTGGAAAGACCCATGGCTAGAAGGAATCAACCTAAGTCAATACCAAAGTTTGGAAAATCAAAATCTCAGAGTATCCCAGTTAATAAACGATTAGAAACAATGGAATCTAACAATACTGCAACAATTGTTTCCAAGACACATTGTCGATCAGATTATACAAATTCAGATTCCCAACTGGGATACCACCGATAAATTAATTTGGAAGCTTGAAAAGGATGGTATATTTTCAACTAAATTAACTCCCCGACTCAACCACAATACAAATACTAGTAGTATGGAAGATTGTAAATGGATATGGAAGCTTGATATACCACCAAGGATAAAAAAATCTATTATGGAAGATAATGGTAGATGGATTACCAACCACCCAGAGACTAAACAAACACTACAATAGGGTGCCAGCACAATGCTCACTCTGTAATTCTGTAGATGAGAATGCAAGCCACCTATTCATCAACTTCGATTTTACTCGGCAACTCATCCAAAACTACGAAAGTAGAAGCAGGAAAATCCTCCTTCTTAAAGAAGACTATGACGAAGATATTAAGTATATCCTTCAATATAAAAAGAGTTGTAATAGATCAGCAATAAAAGAGTTAGCCTTTATCTGGCAAACAATCTGGGACACCAGAAACAATTATATTTTCAAAAATAAAAAACCAAATGCAACAATCAATCTAGCATTTGAGATTATCTCAAACATAAAACTATGGAACTCGCACATAGAATCGGAAAACAAGTTGAACCCTCGAAGTACTAATAGACATAACGCAAGGTGGACCAAACCACCGAGCAGTATCTATAAAATTAATATAGATGGCTCGGTTAAACCCATGGGCGCTTGCCAAGTGGGAGACCCATGGCTAGAAGGAATCAACCTAAGTCAATACCAAAGTTTGGAAAATCAAAATCTCAGAGTATCCCAGTTAATAAACGATCAGAAATAATGGAATCTAGCAATACTGCAACAATTGTTCCCAAGACACATTGTCGATCAGATTATACAAATTCAGATTCCCAACTGGGATACCACCGATAAATTAATTTGGAAGCTTGAAAAGGATGGTATATTTTCAACCAAATCAACTCCCCGACTCAACCACAATACAAATACTAGTAGTATGGAAGATTGTAAATGGATATGGAAGCTTGATATGCCACCAAGGATAAAAAATCTACTATGGAAGATAATGGTAGATGGATTACCAACCACCCAGAGACTAAACAAACACTACAATAGGGTGCCAGCACAATGCTCACTCTGTAATTCTGTAGATGAGAATGCAAACCACCTATTCATCAACTGCGATTTTACTTGGCAACTCATCCAAAACTACGAAAGTATAAGCGGGAAAATCCTCCTTCTTAAAGAAGACTATGATGAAGATATTAAGTACATCCTTCAATATAAAAAGAGTTGTAATAGATCAGCAATAAAAGAGTTAGCCTTTATCTGGCAAACAATCTGGGACACCAGAAACAATTATATTTTCAAAAATAAAAAACCAAATGCAACAATCAATATAGCATTTGAGATTATCTCAAACATAAAACTATGGAACTCGCAAATAGAATCGGAAAACAAGCTGAACCCTCGGAGTACTAACAGACATAACGCATGGTGGACCAAACCACCGAGCAGTATCTATAAAATTAATATAGATGGCTCGGTTAAACCCACGTGCGCTTGCCAAGTGGGAGGAGTCATTCGTAACTCAGAGAGCGGTTTATTAGATGTATTCTTTCAAAATACATCTCGAGGTACGATTTTACAGACAGAGGCAGAAGCTATCATTGTAGGGATCAAGCATGCAAGAAGTAAAGGGATCCGCAGGGCTATCATAAAAAGCGACAACGAGACTATCATTAAAGCAATAAGGAAGGAGATCATTACTCCATGGGAAGTCATCCATCAAGTTGAGAAGATCAGCATTATGGCTAAAGAATTCGAGATTATACAGTTTAAACACTGTTATAGAGAAGCCAACAATGTAGCCGACTTAATAGCTAGAAAGGGTATCGTTTGTACTAGACCTACATCTCCCCTTACAAAGGAGCTGTATTCCATCATCCTAAGGGATGATCCTGGATGTTTGTTACAATTTACGTGACAAACTCCAACTGTTTGCATACTGTAAAAAAAAAATTGATAGAAGATGATCTTGATTTCCATTATAAGTCTACCCATCATAAGTATCATAAGTAGCATTGTTCACCACAGCTGCCACAAATTGAAATTCATCATCGTTTTTGCCTAGTGCTATGAGTTAGCTCGGTGAACTTTGACGAGTATGTGTGTTTTGCTCGGTTAATTTAGTCGAGTTTGTGCGTTTCGCTCAATAATCTTTGCCGAGTTTACATATTTGTCTTGCTGAACTTTGCCGAGCTAATATCAACGACTCGAAGATCTGTGCTGAGATAGTGCTCACTGTAAGATCACGAGATTGATGTAAAGTCCTCCTTGAAGGTTTTATTCATTAGGCATTGTCGCATTGATATATATAGGTTACAAGATATTGGGCCTTTGGGCCCACTATACAATATGAGATATATGTAATTTATCAAACCCCCGCAGTCGAAAGTGGAGGGTCCCATACTGTAAGAATGGACCGAAAATCGAGGAACAACTGCCGAGGTAAACCCTTGGTGAAGATATCAGCGTACTGATAGGAGGACGGGACATGAAGAACACGAACATGTCCAAGTGCAACCTTGTCCCGAACGAAGTGTAGATCGAGCTCAATGTGCTTCGTTCGCTGATGCTGGACTGGGTTGCTGGCCAGATAGACGGCGGAGATGTTGTCGGTGTAGACCAGGGTGGCCTTCTAAAGAGGGCAGCGGAGCTCAAGAAAGAGATTGCGCAGCCAAGAGCACTCGGAGACAACGTTGGCGACACCTCTATACTCCGTCTCAGCGCTAGAGCGAGACACCACAAACTGTCACTTCGCGGACCACGGTAACCAGAGGTGTCGTTGAAGAAGACACGGTAACCAGAGGTGGAGCGACGTGTGTCAGGAAAACCACCCCAATCCGCATCAGTGTAAGCGACGATGTCATGCCGAGAGGAAGGGGTGATTGTGGTGCCCAGCTCGAGTGTACCACTGATGTACTAGATTATCCGCTTCAATGCCTGAAAGTGCGGTTCCCTGGGCCCATGCATGAACAGGCATATCTACTGAACGACATAACTGATGTCTGGCCTAGTGAACGTAAGATACTGCAATGCACCGGCGAGGCTCCGGTACAACGTCGGATCATCGAACAGAAGACCAGAGTGAGCACTGGGCTTGTTGGAAGTATCCACAAGGGTGACAACTGGCTTGCAGTTACTCATCTTGGCCCGAGAAACAATCTCGGCAGCATACTTACTCTGAGAGAGAAACAACCCAGAAGTAAGACAACGGGCCCAAATCTGACATGGTGAACTCGTCACTCAACTGTGAAATGATAAACGTCCGAAGAGCATCAGAAGAGGCGGTGAGGATGATGTCGTCGACTTATAGTAACAGAAAGGCCGTATCTGAGCGGCTGCCAACAAAGCCCAAGCGTAGCAAATGAGAAGCAAAGCGCTGGAACTAATCCCGCTGAGCCTGTTTCAGACCATACAAAGAGCGCTTCAAGAGACACACGTGCTTGGGGCGATCAGTATCAGCGAACCCCGATGGCTGAAACATGTAAAGTGTCTCATTCAGATGGCCATGCAGAAAGGCATTCTTGACATCAAGCTGATGAACGGCCCAATGTCGCAACAATGCTAAGCTCAATACCACTCGGATAGTGGCAGGCTTGACCGCGGGGCTAAATGTCTCATCACAATCAATACCTGCCTGCTGAGATCGACTGTTGGCCACAAGACGAGCTTTTTAGCGCTCTAACGTCCCGTCGGAGCGGAACTTGTGGCGGAAGAGCCAAATGAAACGAACGATGTTCGCCTCAAGAGGGCGAGGAACCAGAACCCAAGTACCATTCCTTGTAAGGTCCTTGTATTCGTCAAGCATAGCCGCCTGCCAATTCGGGTCGAGGAGGGCTGTTTTGTGGGAGGTGGGGATGGGGGAAAGGGAGGTCGGGGGTGAGACAGGAGGTGGGTGAGATTCGGTGGGGACGGCAGGAGAGGGTGCGGCAGGCGCAACAAAGAGCTGCGGCCGCGGCAGATTGATGTGCTGCGGCCGCGATATGATGTTGCAGCCACGACATGATGTTGCGGCCGCGGCATCGGGTGTGACGGGGGGTGGGGGCAGCTGGGAGAACGTAGGGAATTGGTTGGCGGGGTTATGTATGGCGTTCATGGAGACGATATGACGAGGTATGAAAACACCGGAGATGCTGCGGGTGTGCGGTCTAGTGGTAAGAGGAGCGGGTGGCGGTGGGGGTGGGGTAGGGGGAGGGGCAGGAGTACCAGAAGAGCTCTAGGGAAGGAGAAAGTGAGGGAAAGAAGACTCAGACTCAGGCTGAGACACATGTGGTGTGGAAGAGGGGAGAGAAGGAGAAGAAAATAGAAAGCGAGACTCATCAAAAGTGACATGACAGGACATAATGAGCTTATGGGTCTTTACATTGAGGCAAAGGTAACCGCGATGATCAGACGGATAGCCAAGGAAGATACAAGGAGTGGAGCGCGGGTGAAGCTTGTGAGGTGCGGTGGAGGATTGGTTTGGGAAGCACAAGCACCCAAAAGTACGAAGGTGATCATACCTAGGCAAGGAGCAATAAAGTGCCTTAGTTGGCGAGCGATGGTGTAGGGTAGTAGATGGTAGAATGTTAAGGAGATAGCATGTGGTTCATAAGATGTGAGGCTAATAGGAATGGGGAATGGATGCGTGGAAGAGGAGAGAGCGCATCATGTTGGTAATGGTTCTGATGATTCGTTTAGCCTTACCATTTTGCTGGGAAGTATAAGGGCAAGACAAGCGATATGAGATTCCATTTGCGGCGAAGAAAGAGTGAAAGTCTTTGTTGTCAAATTCACGGCCATTGTCACATTGGAAACATTTGATGGATGTGTGAAGCTGTGTTTTGATGTAGGCATGGAATTTGGCAAAGACAGGAAACACTTGGGACTTGAAATGCAACGGAAAGACTCATAAGAAATGAGTGTAATCATCAAGAAACAAGAGGTAGTACTTGTGACCCTCCTTGCTAGGCACATAAGAGGTCCAAATGTCACTATGAATGATATCAAAAGGAGCAAGGGTGGAGTTCAAAGACCGTTGAAACGACAGTCGGGCATGTTTGCCTAGCTGACAGGAAGAGCATAAACTAGAGCGTAAGTCTTTAGGACAGGTGACAAGACTCTGAGAACGGAGGATATCTAGAACGGCAGCACTGGGATGGCCCAGGCGTGCATGCCACATGCTGGAGGATGATGCCGAGAGGGCGAACAGGCACGACTGACTCGACGCAGGAGGTGGTGTCGCAGGGTAGAGCTCCCTAGTGCTGTTACATCTCATGCAAGTAACCCCCATAGTAAGGTCGTTCACAGAGAAACCAAAGGGATCAAACGCAAGAGAAACGTTATTGTCAGTAGTGAAGCGACGGACATAGATAAGGTTGTTGACAATCTTTGGGGCAATGAGGGCATTGTTAAGGTGTAGTGGATGGGTGGGTTGGGGTCTGTAATTTGGCGTGGCCAATCCCCGAAGTAGCAAGACGACCACCATTACCGACGATAATAGAGTGTGCAGGGCCTTTAAAGGAAATAGATGAGAGGTTACTTGAGGAGTTCGTCATGTGGGAGGTGGCACCAGTGTCCATGTACCAAGAAGAGTTGGGAGATGTCGGCTGCATAGAGAAGAAGGCGTGATTCCCATCAGACGGAACATAGCCTTGATCAGACGATGTCAGATATGCCTGAGAACCGGCATGTCGAGGGGCAGGAGAACCGAAGTGCATCCAATGAGGGTTGAAGCCAGGCACCAGGGATCATCGAGGGGCGGCGTTCCAACGACGAGGGCCACCGGTCCACGTATGCCGCGACCGTTGCATAGAGCGGCGACCGCTGCTGCTGGCGAAGTTGCTGCCTATGCCGCGGCCGCAGCTAATGTCGGAGGAGAACATTTTTTTTTCCCAGAAATATTGGCCGCCTGACTTAATAAATAATTAACTCAGGACCAAAAGCGAGAATAGTATAAAACAAGGGAAGTTTCTGCGATTATGTAAAAAGAGATTGAAAACTCCAATTGCTTCAATGGAGGTTTGCGTACAACGACGAGGGGAGCAGGGTGAAGGGAGGACCACGGCGCGGTGACTGGCGGGTGCAAGGCAGCGATTGGGGCGGCGCTCGAGCAGTGGTTGGTGGTGGAAATCGGAGACGACACTCGGACTGGGATGGTCGTCGGCAATCGGAGGTGGCGCTAGGATTGTTGTCCAACGATGCGGCGTCGAACAAGAACGAGCGCCGCGAGAGGCTCGACCTTCTGTTCTTCGGCGAGGCTGCACTGCAGTGGTTCGGCGGCAAGGGCGGCTGAAGCGAGGGCTCGAACTCAGGCCACCGGTGGGCTTGGGCAGTGATCGGAGGCGACTGCGGTTGAATTACGAGGCGAGGAGAGAGAGAGAGAGAGATCAACGCCGAGGGGACGACGCCGGCGGCGGAAGATGAGGGGTGGGGCGGGAGGATCAAATTAGGGTTCCGTGAGGAAGAAAAGGTTGTGATACCATGTAAGATCACACGATTGATGTAAAATCCTCCTTGAGGGTTTCATTCATTATGCATTGATATATATAGGTTACAAGATATTGGGCATTTGGGCCCACTATACAATATGAGATCTATGTAATCGTGATCTTACACTCATGCCAAAAACAAAAACAAAACTTTTGAAACTCAACAACCTCAATGTAAAAAACCCATAAGAAATCTTAACTACTGTTTTTAATTAAGTTCAATGAGATTGACGAAGTTTTTGACACTTTGGTAATTCAGTTTTTTGTCGTCTCTCGGGCCAATATGTAATTATTTTGCCAAAAATGAGGACTCAAGCATAATTACATAAACTTCATCTTGCCAATAGGCGAAACCCATCTTGCCCTTAGACTCGCCCATAAATATTATGTGGGTGACAATCTTCCCCAATAACCGTTGACCAACTTTTTTGATTTTTTTATACTAATGACATTTTTTATAACAATCTTTTTTATGATGTAATTCTACTTTTTTTTATTATTGTAACGGCCCGAGTGAATAAACTCGGGTCACGTTTCAAAGGAATTGTTATCTTTTTTCGAATCTTGCAATCCAAGTACGGGTTGAATATTTCAAATCAAAATGTTAGAGTTTAAAGAGGGACTTCAAACCCAAAATCGTGCTAAGTCCATTGGGGACCCGATGTTAACACACATGTACCTGTCCTATAATCTAAGTCGCAGGAAAACCATTGAAATCTAAAAGCAACCAATCGTTATAAAACCAATACAATGGTGTCACGGCAGAGCCAGGTCAAAACAACAATACTGAAAGCAAGCAAAACCATAAGATACCAAAAGGGAGTAAGAGTATGTGTGATCAATCTCTCTACGTATGCCCATTATCAAAACCGTCGTCACATCAGCACGGATCAATCAACAATCAAAGGCATGCTTAATACCTAAAAAGAAAAACGGGGAAAAGAGTCAAGTCGAGCCACGCATGCGGGTCCTAGAGACCTCCCTGAGGCCACATAATATGCGCTATACCTAATAATGATGCTTCTAATGCAATACGGGAATCTTAAACACTAAAGCATGCTAGCAGTTTATATAAGTGCATAAAATACCGTAGAGGATACCCGCATAGAATGTCAAGTGACATGTCCCTCTCATACCTCTGCACCCATTTACGCCGGTTGAGCTCGTAGCTATATAGCAAATCTCATCATGTAATTTCATATTTCATATCTCATGGTTATTTCTCATATCACATTTCACATTTCATGTGAAGAATAGTGCAAGATCGGGCATTTAATTGTCATCATCCAAGAGTCGAACTTGAGGATAAGGAGAAGAATATGATATTGTATTCAATTGTATCTCTTGTGGTGTATCAAACAATACAATACGTAGTATATAAGAATAATATCTTTGGGCTACATGCATAAGATAAATCTATCTAAAGATAAAAACTCTATCTAAATAAAGTGTATATCTTGTACATTCACATAGTAAGTAGTGGGACGAGTGATGAGGTAAGTAGTGGGATGAGTGATTGCGTAAATAGTGAGATGAGTAATAAGTTAATTTGACACAACTAATAATGTGTACCATTTTAATTGATCCATGTGGACGATATAACACTCTTCATATGGCGTCATATAGATCGGAGCCCTCTTGTAATGTCACATAGGAATAGTATTAATAGATTAATAAATGTGAAAGGAAATTCCCTTTGCAAATTTCAAGTAATGTGAATGGCACACCACCGAGGCGTAAAAATCTAGCAACAAAGAACATCTCATCCACCAAAACAACATCAAAAACACCCACCGTTGCTTGCAAAAGATATAACAACTACCTGTATGAAATATGCATTTGCTATATACTCCGTGTATATATAGTTGTCTTAGATTACATGGACAGAAATCCAGGGCATTTGAATGTGAAAATGTGGTTTTGCATCACGAGGGCCCATGGAGTTTTCTTTCCAAGGATTCGTTCTCCCTTTTGATGGCATCAAGATCAGCCTGTAGTTTCTCCATGTCCAAACTCCTTGTGGCTATGGTTGCCAGCATGGCTGCGATATCAGCAACCTCTCTTCTTGTTCTATCCGTCTCAAGGACTTTCTCTCGGATTTCTTTGAAACTGTCGTGGATGCTTGAGAGTAACCTGTATGCTTGCCGGCTGACTATTTCTTTCTTTGCTTCCCTGCAGAATGCAAAATGATTCTCAATTAAGCCTTATCTGTGACTGAAAAATACAATGAAAATCTGAGAGGCCAAAATACTTCATCCTCTATGTTTACCTGGAAAACAAAAGAAGCTAAATTCCCTGTTTTATATCCCAATTAGAAAACAATGGAACTGCAAGATATAGAAGAAACCTTTTTACCTGAACACCATCTCATCAACTACTGCATAGCTTCGATGAAGACGTTCCTCGATTGAATTACTCTCTAATTGGAGCTCTCTAGTTTCTTTTAAGATGCACTCTATGTCTACATTTTGTTTCCTACTATTCTTTGTAATCTCTGTAATCCTCTCCACATATGATCTCCTAGATGCGACTTTTGGTTGGTTTTCAAGCTCTGCTGTAAGTTTTGCACATTCCTCCTCCCTATAAAAGGAAAGCCATCAAATTTAAAATTGAGAGACTTCAAGCAATAATACAAAACGCATAAAGGGCAAGAAACCATCAACAAGTGCAAAGTACATGCCATTCAATGCCTCCAAAGAAAACCCTTCAAAGGTAGCGTTCATGCGCACTTATATAGTAATATCAGTTATTTAGTTGTGTGTAATCAGGAATCTAATTATCATAAAAACTACCAAAGTTTTAATGAGTAATATCAGTTATTTAGTCTGCAAGTGGAATGATGAAAAATAAACAAAAAGAAAAATGTGCCCTGATTTCTCTCATTATGCATATTGCATATACATACACTGGCATAATGCTTGAGAAGTACCTGTTTCTGATTTCGGTCAAAACAGCTTCTGTCTCACGTTCAATATATTTCAGCTTTTGGAGTTTGCCCTGAGCATCAGAATTGTTTACATATAATGATAGTACTTTTTCCTCTTCAAGGGTTCTTCTGCTATTATCCCTGTACAGAAGCTGAGAAATAATCAACAAAACGAATGTATACTCGAGCTGCAAACAATCACAGATTGTCACCGAGCTCTGACATGTCTCATGTAAAAGCATGATTACTAAAACGTTCATTTACTACTAGAAGAAGAATATACCACTCGTCTTTCAACTGCTGAAGATTAAGCCTCCCAGCTTTCACTTCCTTGTTACTCTGCAGGGGAAAAAGCACATTATCAGTATCACTTCCTTGTTACTTGGCCGTCAAATTCCTTTGGATTATAAAGCACATTATCCTGATTTTGATAAATAGAGAGCGTCCATATTTGGTAATCAAACCGGGGACCATCGGATACTACCCAGACATCCTTTCCAGCTCAACCACCCCGACATGGTTTATAAAGCACATTATCAGTATCACTTCTTATACGGCTTAATTAATTGCAACTAAGGGAAAAAGGCGAAAGCCACAATAAGTTAATTTTCTAATGAAACATTTATTTTCTAGATGAAATGAGGTTTGATTCTATTTCTGGTGCAAACACTAATACTGCTGCCCAAAATAATAAAGATGCAAGCTCATTCATAAGAGGTATGACTGAAAACATTGTAATCTGGTTTGTCTTTGTACCTGAGATGAGAGCACTTGGCTAGAAGTTGATTCCTGTATAAAATTCAGAACAACTTCAAAATCTCCTTGACCCTCTTCACTTTGAACATCAATTTGCCTCAAATCTCCCAATGTTTCAGTTGGTTCTCTACTGTCATCATCCCTAAGAGACTCCTTGCTAATATGTAGCATGGCAAGAGATGGACAAAGACTAGCCATTTGGTCGATCTTTTCTGAGTTGTCAACTTTCGTATTTGATTTCCCCACTGAAACCACATCACCGTTGCCGGAGAATTCTAACTCCCCCGGGTAACCAGTTGTCTCTGTACAAACTTCTGAACTGGTTTCATGAATATCATCTGACTCCTTTGCATGAGGATGTACATCTTTTGTGACAGCAATTTCTGTAGTTTCAGATGTTCCGGACAGCCTTCCGACCAAAAATCTGACCAATTTGTACAAGTCTTCTTCAGATGGGTACAGGAACTGCCATCAGCAACACATTTATACTCTATAAATAGAAGCAGTTATAGTATCATAGAACAATAAGAAAGGTAATGACAAATTGACAATGCTTGAAAATCTAAAAACAAGTTGTCAAACAACATGGAGGTTAAAAGCCTAATTTCTTTTTCCTCACAAACATACAATGAAATCAAACATTGACTATGTCTGTCGATTAAGAGAAACTGCAACACTACTTCCATTGTTATTTTCCCAAATAATCATGGAAAAAGAGATCAAAACACCAGTGTCAATTAGAAACAGTCACATAAGGTAAACGAAGGAGCCAATTTTACAGTGACTAATGCTATAAATTCTAAAAGATGCTGGCTTCCAAGAAATGATGGACCTGCATTATGTTTCAAATTTTTCGTCTTCCAACGCATCAAGAACCCTAATTTCATATTCAATCTGCCATTTGAATGATTAAAATTCGGTCCCATTTCATACAGTATTTTTAAAATAAGGGTTGCACTGCACATTCAAGTGAACTTCGAGTTTAGAAACATCAGACTCGAATTACAACTAGAGCGAGAGAGAGGGCACCTTGTGAAAGCTGGCTTCGCCAACGAAACCAAGATTTCTGAGGGCGGAAGCAACGTCGGTGCAGATCCTAACGCGATCGGACATTGAATCCGGAAGTGAGGACGGAAACGACGGCGTTTCGTCGCCGGCAGGGAGGGGAAGGAGGCGAAGTGACTGAGTGCAGATGGAGAAGAGCGTGGTAGGGTTGATTTCAGCGACGGAAGATATTTCCGGCGGGATATCGATCCCGAAGATCTTTAGGGAGTTGAGAAGTATTTCATGAGATTCTTCCATCTCCACCCTGGCATTGAAGCAAAGCAGCGAGCAGGGTGAGACCGGCAACAATGGAAGCAAATGTACTGCACTACTGCAGGCCAATCCTCCCTGATCTATACTCCATGAATCGGTAAATAAAGAGCTGTTATTCGGGGATTTCCGGAGTTCGAACCCGGAAAAATCAAACCCTGATCTATACTACTCCCTCCGATCCAAAATATAAGTCGTTTGACTTTTCAACACGTATTTTAAGAAGCTAAAAACTATATAAAATATCAACTTTTTTTTAATTATTTTTTTACAACTTAATATTTGTTGGTAATAATATTAAATTGTAAAAAAATAATAATAAAAAAGTTAATATATTATATAGTTTTAGATTTTTTTGTTAAGTGTCCATTTTCCATAAGGCCTTTTGCAAAATGTCCACTTTTATTTCCCCTTTTGCAAAATGTCCTAATATTACATTTTTGCCCCTCCTTCCCATGCCCTTCCTTCCTTCCCATTTTTATTTTGACCATTGACCGGTCAAAGTCAATGAATTGGTGACACACAAAAAAATTTGGTGACACGTTTTTTTTTTTCGAATTTTTTTTTTTTTACGAAATTAGTGTCACCACCTTTATAAGTGGTGACACCGGTCAATGGCTTTGGTGACACATGTATGATGATAAAAAAAATTTTGGGTGACAATTTTTTTTTTTTTTACGAGATTAGTGTCACCGCCCTATCGCTGTCACCACAACCCATATCGCTGTCACCACCGCCCATATCGCTGTCACCACCTTTATTGCGGTCACCACCTCTATCGTTGTCGCCTCACTATCGCTGTCACCACTCCTATCGCTGTCACCACCACTCATATCGTTGTCACCACCACTCCTATTACTGTCACCACCACCCCTATCGCTGTCACCACTCCTATCGCTGTCACCACCACTTCTATCGCTGTCACCACCACCCCTATCACTGTCACCACCACACATGTTGCTGTCACCACCCTTATTGCTGTCGTCGCCTCTATCGCTGTCACCGCCCTATCGCTGTCACCACTCCTATCGCTGTCACCACCACCCCTATCACTGTCACCACCACACATGTTGCTGTCACCACCCTTATTGTTGTCGTCGCCTCTATCGATGTCACCGCCCTATCGCTGTCACCACTCGTATCACTGTCACCACCACTACTATCGTTGTCACCACCACCCCTATCGCTGTCACCACCACCCATATTGATGTCACCACCCTTATTGTTGTCATCACTTTTATCGTTGTCACCGCCCTATCGCTGTCACCACTCCTATCGCTGTCAATACCACTCCTAACGTTGTCACCACCACCTCTATCACTGTCACCACCACCCATATTGATGTCACCACCCTTATTGCTGTCATCACCTTTATCGTTGTCACCGCCCTATCGCTGTCACCACTCCTATCGTTGTCAACACCACTCCTAACGCTGTCACCACCACCTCTATCGTTGTCACCACTCATATCGTAGTGACACTGTCGGCGGTGACACATACAATAACAACATTTTTTTGGTGACAGATTTGTTTTTCGAGTTTTTTTTACGGAATCACTGTCACCACTGATGTCACAACCCTTATTAGAGATGAAACTCTTGGTGACATATGTAATTTCATGAAAAATTAAAAAAAAAATAGTGTAATCAACCACAATACGACAAAAATAAAAATAAAAAAAAACATATAATTTCATGAAAAATCTAGTGTAATCAAACACAATCTCTACAAAAATAGTGTAATCAAACACAATATCACCGAAAAATATACATCATGAATTTCCAAGAGTGTCACCTCTAATTTCCAATCCATCTATACAATGAAAGTGACATTGTGTCCTTTCCACTTATTGTATCTTGTATTACATATGCTCTGCCTGTTGATCTTCATCACAAGTCTATGCAGCATTATCAGCTGAGTTTATTTATTATATACTATATGTTCCTACTTCTTGTTTACAAGCTGTGCCTTCACTTCATACTGTCAAAAACAAAAAGATGTACATATAAGCTAAACCACTCAGCATATACGAAACATATCATTGAAGGAAATGCACTAAAAAACATAAATCAAATGAAGAACATTAACTTACAACAAATCGTGCAGACGGATAGAATTTTAGCATAAAAACACAACAAATCTTCCACAGACAAAACACAATCACCAATAAAAATCTCAAATTAGAACAAGGCGATTAAGATTCCCAAATTCATACAGCAATCGAGAAAAATAGATTTCCAGAAATAAACATCTAGAAACAAAAAGATTTGAAACTTGAAAAACTCATAAATTAATGAAGAAGAAGAAAAACTCACAAAAACAAACATCTAGAAACAAAAATCACACGCAAGATCCCCGTTATGTAACAACAAACTCTCAACGACCGTCAATTTCGACTTCGATGTGACTCTAATCGAAGAAAAAATGAAGGAGAGTTGGCGTTGCCTACCAGTCCACCGGCGACGCAGAAGCTAACGAGGAGGAAACGGTGGAGGACGGAGGCGCGGGCTTCCATCTTCAACGGTAGCATCAACTGAATTCCGCAATTAGGATCTCCGCAATTAGGATCTGAATTCCGAAATCAGGATCCCAAAATCGAAAGAAATCAGTTGCGGATGACAGCGCCAGGACGAAGAGGAGAAGGTGGATCTCGACCTAGCTCTCTTCGTCCCCGCCGCCATATCCGAATATATGTGAATCTGCAATTTGAACCTGCGATCTTAGAATTCAGACGAATCTCTGTGAATCTGCTATCAGAATTTCCCTTTCAACCGTGAAAATCGACAAAATCGCAGATATGAATCTCTGATTTAAATCTCCATTTCGATCCGGCCGCAACTCCGATCCAGAGGTCTCCATGCCTCGATTTCGAATGAAGGCAGCGATGATGGCCGCGACTCCGATCAAGAGGTCTCCATGGCTCCCCTTCAGCTGTGTAATCAGACTACCGTTTTCTCGCCTCCCTCTCTCAGATCTGTAGGAACTCTACGGAGAAGGTAAGGCGGCCTATGTATCTAAACAAGGTTAAGTAATAACAAGGGTAAAATGGGATTTTCAAAAAAATTTAGGACATTTTACAAAAACTGATTTTAAGTGGACATTTTACAAAAAGGGTTTGTCAAAATGGACTTTTAGCCAAATTTCTTCTATAGTTTTTAGCTCCTTAAAATACGTGTTAAAAAGTCAAACGACTTATATTTTGGATCGGAGGTAGTAGTATACTTCGCACTAATTATAAAACCAGAAGCAAGACAATCCTAGGTGCTGTACGAGAGAGCTCGGATCCCGGTGTCATAACTTGGAGCATGCCACATCATTTCTAACTTCATTTGTTTTCCACCTAACGGGTGTTGTTATATACACCACAAACCCAAGGTAAAAAATGCGGACGTGCAAGCCTTGTGACTAATTAACATTTTAAAAAAATTGTGACTAATTAACATTTAAAAAAAATTAATTAACCCCTTTTAACCATGCCACTTAACACCTACTTGGCACCACATGACACCTAATCATCTCTAATAACCACCTCTTAATTACAACTCACTAGGGCTGCTCATCGGCTCAAAACCGATCCGAACCTGGTCAAACCGAACCGAACCGAAAACCAAAATTCCCAATTTTGAAAACCGAAAACCAAACCTAAACTAATAGGTTTGGTTCGGTTTTTTAGCGGTTTGGTTTATGTTCGGTTCGGTTATAAACCTAAGTAAACCGAAATACTTCTAACCAAAATTATCTTTCATTGATAAAGCCACTAGTACAAATTTTTTGGCATCAAAATCGAATCTCCTAATTGCTTCATTCTCTTCACCCGTTGCTACATCAAAGTTCAAAACAAAGTGTATTTTTCCTTTCATCAATTTAAAATCTTATCACTGTTAGCCCAAAGACTCCAAAGTCCAAACTATGAAATAAAAATATATGCATACGCCCAAACCGAGCAAATCCGAAGATAGACGCAAGAGACTCAGTGACCTAAACTCAACCTATAACTCTGTAAGACTAAATTATAACATTAAAAAAAAAATCGGTTTTTTTCGGTTTAACCGAAACTGAGTACAAACCGAACCTAAAACCGAAAATTAAAATTATCTGAACCGAAAACCTAAACCGAAACACCTCGGTTCGGTTATTTTGGTTTGATTCGGCTCAAAAATTCGGTTCAAACCGATTATGATCAGCCCTAATCTCACTAATCCCACTAACCCCACTATCAAGCTATTTATTTAATTAATAAAAAATAAAATAAATGATATAATTAAGGAATAAAACTATATGATATACACTTTCTATAATCATTTTTCAATTTATAATATTAAAAATAAATAAATATTTTTGAAAATAAAAAATATTTAGAATTTTATTAACAAGCCTCCTATATTTAGAATTTTCTGATTAACCATCTATATTTATAATCAAGCAATGGTGTTTATTATTAACCCTTCTATATTTATTTGTTTATTTCAAATAAATGTCTTTACTTTTATTTTGAATGCATTAGCCCCTAGAGTGTACAAGCCTGTGATTTTTCTTCATTTTTATGTTCTAATTGCATGTTCATGAGCACATTATAAAAAGAGGAAATGGTAGTAAATACCACAATTTGAAAAAAGTTTGCAAAAATGCCACCGTTTTGGAAAAATCGGCAAAAATGCCATTTTCTCCCAAAATTTGCAAAATTGTGCAGGTTGTCACCCCCCCCCCCCCAAACCGGCTATCATTACCTACCTAGTAGGGGAGAGGCAAGGCGGGAAGGAGTAAAGGTAATCCAATCACCATCTCTCTTCTCCTTCCAAACCGATACAATAGCAAAGAGAGAGAGAGAGAGAGAGAGGCAGTTGCAGAGACGCCAGAAGATAGAGAGAGAGAGAGAGGGCGGTTGCGGTTTATTCCTCGACAGTTGCATACACCAAAGGAGAGAGAGCGGGCAAGTCCAGCGTCGCCGGAAAGGACACAGCAGCGACGACCCGACGACATACAGAACAGGTAGGCCCTTTTACTCTTCTTCCTTTGGTGGTAGGGTGCACGGGTGTGGGTCGGGGAAGGAGTGGGTGAAGGGGTTAGGGCAATGGCGGCCTGAATGGTGGGTCGGGGTGGTGGTTTTCTTGTTTGGATAATGGTGGGTGGTGGTGGCATGGGTGGTTTTCGGGTATGGAAAGGGGAAATCGGTGGTTAGGGTTTCCAATTGGGTGACAATGGTTTTAGGAATGGGTTAGGGCAACGGTCGGGGAACTATGGATAGGGGAAATTGGTGGTTTGAGGTTCGAATTGGGTGACAGGGGTTTGACATTGGGTGACAGGGGTTTCCAATTTGGAGAGAAGGGTTTGTAAATGTATTGTGGTAGGTGGAATACGAGAATTGACGAGCTGTGGAAATTGGGATATGTGGATGTCGTAGGTATCCTATTGAAGGAGGTTTGAAGTATTGGTTATAATAGGCTTCCGAATCATAATGGGTGACATGGGTTTCACACTGAGTGACAAGGGTAGAGTGAGATGGGTTATAAAAAGAGGAAATGGTAGTAAATACCGATTTTGAAGTATTGCCGATTTTTATGTTCTAATTGCATGTTCATGAGCACATTATAAAAAGAGGAAATGGTAGTAAATACCACAATTTGAAAAAAGTTTGCAAAAATGCCACCGTTTTGGAAAAATCGGCAAAAATGCCATTTTCTCCCAAAATTTGCAAAACTGTGCAGGTTGTCACCCCCCCCCCCCCAAACCGGCTATCATTACCTACCTAGTAGGGGAGAGGCAAGGCGGGAAGGAGTAAAGGTAATCCAATCACCATCTCTCTTCTCCTTCCAAACCGATACAATAGCAAAGAGAGAGAGAGAGAGAGAGGCAGTTGCAGAGACGCCAGAAGATAGAGAGAGAGAGAGAGGGCGGTTGCGGTTTATTCCTCGACAGTTGCATACACCAAAGGAGAGAGAGCGGGCAAGTCCAGCGTCGCCGGAAAGGACACAGCAGCGACGACCCGACGACATACAGAACAGGTAGGCCCTTTTACTCTTCTTCCTTTGGTGGTAGGGTGCACGGGTGTGGGTCGGGGAAGGAGTGGGTGAAGGGGTTAGGGCAATGGCGGCCTGAATGGTGGGTCGGGGTGGTGGTTTTCTTGTTTGGATAATGGTGGGTGGTGGTGGCATGGGTGGTTTTCGGGTATGGAAAGGGGAAATCGGTGGTTAGGGTTTCCAATTGGGTGACAATGGTTTTAGGAATGGGTTAGGGCAACGGTCGGGGAACTATGGATAGGGGAAATTGGTGGTTTGAGGTTCGAATTGGGTGACAGGGGTTTGACATTGGGTGACAGGGGTTTCCAATTTGGAGAGAAGGGTTTGTAAATGTATTGTGGTAGGTGGAATACGAGAATTGACGAGCTGTGGAAATTGGGATATGTGGATGTCGTAGGTATCCTATTGAAGGAGGTTTGAAGTATTGGTTATAATAGGCTTCCGAATCATAATGGGTGACATGGGTTTCACACTGAGTGACAAGGGTAGAGTGAGATGGGTTAGTCTGTTAGGTGACAAAGGGAGATGAATATAAATGGTAGAAGCTGACTTTGTTCGTGTGATGGAAATTGCAGGAGAGAAATGGTGAGGACGAAGAATGTGAGCGCGAAGAACAAAGAGCCTGACTACCTAGTCCCCGAAGCTAGGCACTTCCGGGCCCGGGTAAACCAGGGCTCAAGACTGTCAATGCTGAACAACATTGACGATTATGTTGACCCTAGGGACTGGCAGAAGCTGCTTGACTCCCAGCTTGGTGGGGTTGTGCAGCTGGCGCACACTGTGAAATTTTCTTCACAAATGGTGCATTATGCACTCCAGCGACAACTTGCAAGCGAAAAGGAGTGGGAGACGTGGGAACCATGTCAACATGGATGCGCACGTCACCTTGCGGTGTGGATATGACGAAGGAGTTACTCAACCGTCTGAAGAAACCCCAAGATTGGTTTGGAACTGTGGTATGAACACTTGTCACCTTTAAAATTTCCCGTGTTAGGATTTTGGATTGTAATTGCGGTTCACTTCATGTAGGAGATGGAGGAGTGCTGCTACCTTCTGCGCAAAGCGGTCGCAGACAGAACGGGTGACATGGCCAGTGGAGCCATCGTAGTCGATACGTGCTTTGCGGGAATTTATCTACCTCGGGAATGGAAGGAGTACAACGCCACCCCCGAAGCGTACGAGCCTAGTGATGCATTGATGGCGTACTTAAATAGGGGGTCGCCGAAGCCGTTGGGACGAGCGTGGTCAGGTGCAGACCTCATCCTCCTCCCCTTCAACGTCAGGAACAAACACTGGGTTGCCCTTGCCATCGATCTTAAGGAGTGGGAGGTAAGGGTGTATGACTGCGACGTCCACATGGCGACGGAACGCCAACTCCAGCCCCTGTTAATGCCTGTGACGAGCCTGATCCCTGTCGTCATGCGTGCACACCCAGATCTGAAGATCAAGTATGCCGATAAGGTCCCCATGCCGTTTGCCATTCGCCGGGACAAGAGCCTTCCACAGAACAAGCAAAGGTAATTTGGATGACATGGTTAAATTTCGTTTGATTGGATGGGGAATCGGTGTCCGCGTTCTGACCGATTGTTCCCCTTTGCAGCGGTGATTGTGGCCCGTACACCATTAGATTCATGCACCTCCTGCTGGAGACCGCCCCGAACTTCGATGGATTGGACGACACGTACATTGAGGCATACCGCCAGATGCTAGCTGTTGGGGTATTCCATGGTCGACTCGGATGCTAGACTTTGGAGTTGAACACTTGGTTCCAATCATAACACCCTCATGTAATAGTGGAAATAAAATATTTGGATATTTTGCGAAACTTGGTAGTTGTCGAGTGTGAACATTTTGTATATGTTAGTAGGTATGCGGACATGTTAAACTTGGCAGTGTAGCTACATGTATCTATCCAAATTGGTGACAATTTATTTGTCGTAAGATGACACGAGGATTAAAGGGGATGACATGGGTCATTTACACTATACGTAGGAATATGAGACAGTGAATAGTGACAAGAAAAAACCTGTCAGGTGACACGTGCATGGAAAGACGGGACCTGATACTGGGACAACAGAACAAAACGACAAAGGAAAAGGAATCTTTTAGGGTGGCAGTTGGTTGCAAAGTTCCATTGACCTACTAAAAAAAAATTTAAAATAAATGAAAATGTTGTGTTCCTCGAAATTAAAAGGTAAACAAAACAAAAGAAAAAGTAACTTGCATTCATTGCAGTTTGCGAAAAAAACCACCACCTACACAAGGGAAGGAGAGAGAGAGATAGAGACCGAATATTAATAGGAGTGAAGGGAGGCGGTTGTGAAGTGAAGGGAAAGAGGAGAGCCCGTACCGGAGAGGGAGGAAGACGCCGGAGAAGCCCGTACTGGAGAGGAAGGCGCAGGAAAACAGGTACAACTCAATTGGTTATTGAAATCTGTCCTCACCCATCTCTACTACTCTGAATCTTCACTTAATTTGCAATCTTCTCCACTTAATTTGCATTCTCCCATTGTTTCGTACCGGAGAGGGAGGTAGTCGCCGGATAAGGGACCAAGACGCCGGAGAAGGCAGTTCCGGAGAGGAAGGCGCAGGAATACAGGTACAACCGTACAACTCAATTGATTATTGAAATCTGTCCTCACCCATCTCTACTAGTCTGAATCTTCACTTAATTTGCAATCTTGCCCACTTCATTTGCATTCTTCCATTGTTTCGTTGTAAGGCACGCAATTTGGGATTGGACAAAAATCGGAAATTGGGGATTTGGAATAACGGTCATGTGGGGAATTGGGGATACGGGGAAATACAGATCTGGGGTAAAAGGGGTGCGGGGAACTGAGGAATTTAATGACAAGAGCGAGGGAGGTTGAAGAAGAGCGTGGGAGGCTTGCGGGTCCTTTAACCCAGATTGTGAGAGTGGAGAAAAACCCCTGTCACTCTGTCAGAAACGGGTACTGTAGGACAATTGGGAGAAGACAATTGACATTCATGACATGAGCTTTTCTGTTTGGTGACAAGGGTTACTTCAGTAGGTGACATGGGCCTTTTCTCGTGAAACAGTCGCAGACAGACTTATTCAGTAGGGGGGTGACTTTGTGTGGATATTGATATTGTTCATGTCCACGTAATTACAGGAAGAACATGGTTCGGTCCCAGAATTTGAGGAGGAAAGGTGTCCGGGAACCGAAGAAGGTGGAGACCCGACTCGCAGTGCCGGAGGATAAGCATTTCCGAGGCCGGGTCAACCAGTCTTCCAAAGTGTCTTTGCTCATCAACATGGGCGACTGGGTCGACTCCGTCGATTGGGAGAAGCTGCTGCGAAGCCAATTTTGGGGTATTGTGCAAATGGCAAACCGGGTTCAATTCTCGTCGCAACTACTGCATTACGTGTTACAAAGGCAGCTTGTGACAGAAAAGAAGTGGGAGACTTGGTACATGCTTCAAGGCAAGCTGCGGCGATTCTCTATCAAGGAGTTTGCGCTCGTGACTGGGCTGCTGTGTGGTCGAGTTCGTGGGGAAGACACAGAGACGGAGGATGACAAGAAGACAAAGAAGGCTCTCAAGGACTTATTCGGAACGGACAACATGAAGGTGGGTGAGCTGGAGAACGCCTTCAAGAACTCCATCTTGAAGGAGCCGAGTGCGAGAAGGCGTTTTAAGATCGCTCTCCTCCTCATCGTCGAAGGAGTTCTGCTGGGGGGAGAACCCAGGAAAGCCATACGAGGGTGGATTGTGAAGCTTGTGGAGAACGTTGATCGATTTCAGGATTACCCCTGGGGAAGGATTGTGTACGAGGCCACCCACGAGTCCCTGTTGGGCGTCATAGAACGTCGTGTCGCTGACTTGAAGCCGAAGGCGAACGACAAGGACAATCGATATGGATATGGGCTTATGGGTTTTCCGTATGCGTTCCAGGTAAGCAACTTGACCGAAGTTATGCTTGAACTATTACGCGCAATTGATGGACTCACTCGAGTGACATGTGTGGTTGTTTTAGATTTGGTTGTACGAAGCTGTCCCGGGGATTGGGGAGGCGTTTGCGAACCGGGTGTCGACCATGGTGTTGCCTCGCATGCTGAGGTGGACAGCCGATGACGACAATCTAATGTATGAGACGATCCAGTCCCGCACGGACCCTGAAAAATCGGATAGAATAAAGGTCGAAGACAACCCGATACTAGTACCGAATGCCGGCGAGTATGAATTGATGCTCGGGTGCTTCTACCAGCATGAGGAACCTGACCTCTACTTTGATGACACTGAGACTCCGTTGGCTCCGAGTTATTACGGTGAAGGCTCTGGCAAGTCCGGCCCGAGTTCGGAGCAACGAGATGGGACAAGGGAATCCTGGGAGGATAAGTTGGGGAAGACAGTAGAACTGATCTTGGAGAGGCTGGGAACCATGTCAACATGGATGCGGAGAATGGATGACAAGGTACGTTTAACGTTTCTGGCAATTGTGACAGGGGTA
Organism: Persicaria tinctoria; assembly: GCA_037127255.1. NCBI lineage: Eukaryota > Viridiplantae > Streptophyta > Magnoliopsida > Caryophyllales > Polygonaceae > Persicaria > Persicaria tinctoria. Next base: position 49,909,885 of record JBANSL010000005.1, read on the forward strand.
TAATTTATATGTGTCACGGGTAATTGTCAAAGGTGACACGGGTTACTTATCTCCCAATGCCGAATAACATTGGCTAACCACCCCTCATTGATGTACTTTGTGTATCAGATGAAGGTGTTGGAAGGTGTTGTGAATGGGATGCGAGATGGCCAGTCGAATGCAGGAGGTGAGCAGAAATCAATGGGCGATGTCCGTGGAGAGGATAACGACCAAAAGAACGGGGGGACAGAGGGACAAACTAAGGTGGAAGACCAGCCACCAGAAGGAGAAGAGGAGGTAAATTGGTTGTTACTTGACATGGTATTTTCTGAATCCACGGTGAAGGGGTAATAGAATCAACAATTTATAATATGTCAATATTTTGTACACAACTCACACGGTTTTTAAAGTGAAGCGACACATATTAATATGGAAAGTGACAAGGGAACAAATATATTATCTGAATCATAGTTGAAATAACTGTAACCAATTGCCAGATCTCAGAGGCGGTCAAAGACGAGACCGTCGGAGGAACTGGGGGAGAAGTTAGTGGAGAGAAAGTCGGGAACCATAGGGATGCTGAGGACAAAAGCGTTAAAGTCGGTTCAACGGAGGTACCACCTATAGTGAACAACCAACCAACGCCGGAAGGACAGGATGAGAAGAAGGTAAAATGCCTGTTGCTTCACATTGTCATTTTAATCTATAGTAGTACGTAAGTGACAAGTGTATCAGTGTTAGCCGACACGAGTACAGATCGGGGTGACACGGGGGTCAAAACATTTGTTCCTTCACCGTTGAAACTGTCTAACCAATTGGCAGATCCCAGATGCTGCAAGAGCGGAGCCCGTTCGAGGCAGGAAGAGTAAGAGAGGTCCAGGAGGTGAAGGAGAAGTGAAGTCCCCACCTCAGAAGAAAACGCGGGGCCGAAAAGGGAAGAACGTTGTCGAAGGCGCGGCCGCGATTAAGCTGGGTCTTGTTTCCGTGTCAGACAACGATGGGTTCATCCGCTGGATGGATAGGTGACACTCATCAGCAGACGTACCCAAGTTATTGGATAGATGACTCCAATCCCCTAACATTGTGGTTGTGGTTGTGCAGCGGGGATGAGGACACCTGGAAGACTGCATACGGCACGGCGGTGAGTAAGGAGTTCTTCACCGCACTAAAAACGCCCACAGTTTGGCTAAACTCTGAGGTACGAAACCCCCCTAAGTGAATATCTTTGTCTAGTGAATGACACGGTATGTACTGTAAAAGGTAGTGGAATAGTTTTGGATTTTGACTAGGGTTGTAATCGATGCAGCTGTTGTAGGGAGGAAATCGAGTTCAAAATATAGAAATATAATTCAAACCAGATTATGCCCACGCCAAATAAATACAAGACCTCCTCCTGATGCAGCAGCGGGAAGTCAGGATCGATCCACGAGGAAGCGTGTCAGCGGATCCTAGGCAGCGGTGTAATCTCACGGACAGAAGTCGACCACAGAAGTCCTCGAGCTCGACTAGGGTCTAATCGACAGAAGCTCGGACAGTCGAACACAGCGCAACAGACACAGGAACTGGTGGTCGATCTCAACAAAGAGCTACTCGAGGTCGAGTTGGGGCTTCGTCGATTCCTGCACACTTAAGCAACAACGACTCTAGGTCGAGAATCAGTCGTCGAGGTCGACCAGTGGTTGATCGAGATCGACAAGGGCAGGGACGAAAACGAACAGAAAGTAAAGAAAATAAAGAACAAATGCTTTTAGGGTTTCGAACTAAACTGAATGTAAAAGGACTTCCAAGATTGGGGTTTGCAACGACAATAACCAAGCATGCATAAGGTAGAACCAAACAGATTATCATGTGAATTGCATTAAAGGATTAAGCTTTCGCCTTTTCCAACAATTAGACAACTCTCTCAAGAAACCCTAATTGTCTCTACCGATTTTATGTTTATAATCCAAGTTGTTAGCATGGATCTCCATTAGATGGGCAATAAGCACATCAACAAGTAGGAAAATGCTCAAAACATGATAAAGGTCGGATCTTTACCTCAATTACGCATGGCTATCGTCGGGCTCGCCCCAACCCTAGAAGTGGGTGGACTACTCGCTCTTCATCGCAAACTCAGACATCATTGATTTGAAAGAAATAACTTGCATTAACTATATCCAACGATTTTACAATTCCGGCAATCAACTTTCGCAAACTGCCAAAACCCTAAAACCTTCGAACTCCCTAAACTTCTCCTTGGAACTACTTGTCTTGCTCTGAAATTGAATGATTAAAACTGAGCCCCTAGGGCTTTATTTATAGCCTTCATTCCCCAGCTATTCTAGGAAATAAGATATCTATCTATATCTAAAAAGCTTAAAAGATAAATAAAAGACATAATGGAATTAAATCAACTAAGAAAAGATAAAACTAAATAGGTAGGTCTTCATGATGTTGATAGATCTTGTCTCCTTGGATAGAACTTGATGTAGTTGGATAGAATCTTCCGCCTTCGCGCCCAAGGAATCCCAAGTCTAGTCGGACAAGGCTCGTCGAGAAGCTTCCGGACACTGGTCTAGTCGACCTCGAGTAAGGTTCGTCGACCTCGAGTAGAGTTCGTCGTCTCGGCTTGCTGATGCTCGATGTGGCTCGGACTTGGGCTCCTGGGCTCGTCGACCTCGAGTAACCCTAGTCGATCTCGAGTAGGATGGCTCGGTCGACCAGGCTTCCTCGGGTTGGTCTTCTCGGCAAGGCTCGGACAAGGGCTCAGGCGCTCGTCGATCTCGACCACCTCTTGTCGAGATCGAGTAGGGTGCTTCCGCGAGTTGGCTCTTCCGCTGGCAGCGAGTTGCTTCTTCTGCGGCAGCGAGTGATCCGCTGCAGCGAGTCGAGTCTTCCGCTGGCAGCGGGTGCTCCTGGTCATCCTCAGCTTCGTCCTCGGCTTCTCGGGCAGCTTCTCCTCGTCGACTCCGGGTGGTGGCGATGGGCTTCGTCGACCTCGACCAGTTCTTGTCGAGATCGAGTAGGGTCCGGACCTCGGGTGTCTGGCTCTCTCGATCAGGCTCTGTCGACAAGGTTGCTCGGACATGGCTTGTCGAGGTCGAGTAGACCTACTCGAGGTCGAGTAGCCTTGGCTCATAGACTTGTTCCGCTGCTTTGACCTTGGACTTCTGTAGTGGTTTTCTGAGCTTTTCCGACCTTTTGTAGAATTGCTGTAAAACGCCTCGATTTCTGCGAATTAAACAGAAACTGGTGTAGATTCCATAATTTGACAAATAAACATAAACTACATAGATTCTGTACTATCTTAGCCCAAATGAATGCAATGTATACAGAAATCGATATAAAAGTTACTGTAAAACATGGCAGATTCAGTTCACAACCAACACCCCATACTTAAGCTTGCTTGTCCTCAAGCAATACTTTTATTTGTCATTCAGGGGAAGAATTCAAAACTCTCAACATCTTAGATTCTTTCTCATATGTCCCCTGCAATCAATTACCATCCTCGAAAAGGTACTAGTGTCACAGATTCATGCATGTGCAAATATGTAAAAGCAACATCTACTCACAAAAGGAGGGTTATGCAAAAACAATATAAGTGACAAAGCATTGAAAATCAAGAAGACTTTAATTAAGCTCATGAAGGAGTAGATTGGTAAAATGCTAAAGGTGGGAAATATTTGGCAATGCGGTGCTTTTGATCCGGGGAAATGGAGTATTTCCAAATTGAATTTCATACCACATTCTTTCTCATAAGATTCATCACCTTTCATAATGCTTTTATCAATAATAATGCTTTTACCTCTCTGACCTCAGCACTGCCTTCTCGCGAGTCGCAAACATGGGTGTCATGAATGGCCCCGGATACTTAGTGCTTTGGACTCCTCACAATGTGTCCCATCTCTCCAAACTATTATCTTAGAGAGCAGGGTCAATCTACCTTTATCTCCTGAGGTGATCGGATTTTCTTTCACTCATATAATTTTCCATATAATTCAAACAATTTCCTTCCAAACTCCATATAAGATAATAATCACAAACTCCATATAACATCTCCATAATGTAACGTCATTCTCAACATAATCCCCGGATAAGGTAAAGAATGGCAAATATTTAGATCATGTGGAGCAATAATAAGGCATAATATGGCTTTTGTGATGCATAAGCATAGGTAAGGCTAGGATTGTAAACATATGAGCATTATATGGAAATATAAAGTCCTTCATCATCTTATCATGCAACATGTCAAAAGCAACTTCGAATTTGACCTCCTTTCATGGTTTTCAAGAAATAATGCACTTCATTGTGACTTCTCTTTACTAGGCACTTTCATGCTATATCTCTAATGAATCCAATTTTGCATCGTCGAGTTCAATATAAAGCTTCCATGACATTATTATTAAAATTTTCAATGGGGGTCATTTTTCTCAAATTTTGGAAAACATGAATATAAGCGTATAAATCAAATTTTGCATTCCAAAATATAGCCATGTAGCAATTTAAAGAAATAATGCATATATGTCAAATATGATCAAATAAATCAAATATGCACAATGTAAGCCCTTCCCTCACCCCATACTTAAATATTACAATGTCCTCACTGTATAAAAATAAATAAAAACAAGAGTATAGGAAGGAACTCACAGGATCATATCGAGGAGGACAAAACTGGTCTAGGTCGAGTAGACTGCTGGTCGATCTCGAGTACAAGGTACTCGATCTCGAGTAGCTTTGCTCTGCGTCTAGTGGTTTCAGAAGTCGAGGAGTGTCTGGTCTCGTCGATGTCGGGTTGGCCTACTCGAGATCGAGTAGTTCTGGGCTTCTCCTCTTCGTCGTCGTCGACTTGGCCTTCGTCGATTCCGACTGATTTTCAGGGACCTCTTTTTCCACTTTTCGCGATCCTTATATGCTTGCCGACCTACAAGTGTTAGATTTCATACCAAAAACAAGACTATCCATATGAAGTTCTTTAAAAAGACATGAAACCAAAAACAAAACAAAAACCAAAAACCAAATAAAAGTCCCAAAAAGTTCATAAAGTCTATATACATGCTCTAGATTTTAGAGTCACTAGGCCGACTTCTCCGTTTGCTCTCAAGGACCATTATTGTGGGGCCCGCTCATGCTTGGCCCTTCTCCTGGATCATATAGGTCCTGATGGTAGTATGCAAGCTCAGCGGACAGGGGGTTGCTTGCATCATCTCCTTTCTCTTTCTTCTTCCTTGTAGCCTTCAGTTTCTGCAAATTTTCTCGCCACGGTGTTTTAGCTCCCTTCAAATCATTAAAATTTTTATTTATGGACTGAGGGGGAGTAGAATTCATACCTGAACTTACCTGTTCGGACCCAAAACAGAAGTTTTCGGGCTTGGGGCTACTCGATGTCGAGTACAGCTGGTCGACCTCGAGTACAGGGACCCCATACTTAGACTCTGGGCAAGTCTCAGGCTCTGTGGTGGTGGTCGACATCGACGAAGACTCGTCGAGGTCGAGTAGGGCGCTTGTCGAGATCGACGAGGGCTTGTCGATCTCGAGTACGGTTTTCGCTTCCTCCTCCGCTGTTTGCTTAGTCCCGTCGATGCTGATGCTTTTCACCTCCAGCCAAGAAATCTCCTCTTTTGTAGGGCCAAAAGAGAAATCTAAAACCTCATCGCCTATGGTGAAGGTGAGTGATCGATCCTTAACACTAATCCTGGCATCTGCAGTAGCTAAGAATGGTCTACCAAGAATAATAGGGCTAGTAGGATCTTCAGCACAATCAATAATAAGGAAATCAGCCGGAACGAAGAATTTACCAACCTGGACAGGGACGTTCTCAACCATACCTGTAGGGATGACCACAGTATTGTTTGCCATGTATAATTTAGCATCCACAGGTTCTATGCATCCTATCTTAACCTTCCGCCAGATTGATAAAGGCATGATGCTCACACTTGCTCCTAAATCGCATAGAGAATTATATTTATATTGTCCAAAACCCACAGTAACAGAAAACTTACCTGGGTCAGGCCTCTTTTCAGGGAAGTGGAGTACTTTGCATTCGCCTGCGATCTCTGAGATGGATCGCTTCTTGCTCAGGATATCCTTCAGAAATTTGACATATCCAGGCATCTCTTGCAGGGCTTCTGTAAAAGGAATAGAAAAGTTTAGCTCTTGCAGCATATTAACAAATCTATTGAATCTCCCTGTAGTGGGATCTTTAAGCGTTTTAGAAGGGAAAGGAAGTGGCTTTTTCTGTTTCGAAGCCAGATCAGCTGTCGGAGATGCTGCAGAGTTTTCGACGTCGGCCAGATGCTCCTCGACTTCGACCAGAGGCTTGTCGAGATCGACCAGAGGCTTGTCGACCTCGAGTTGACTTGTCGACCTCGGGTTGCTGGTCTGCTCAGCGGAGTCCGAGCTCAGATTCTGGTCTTGGTCGAGTATGGGCTTGTCGAGATCGACCACGGGCTCCTCGAGATCGACCAGTGTCTGCTCTGTCTCGAGTTGCTGTTTTCCGACTTTTGGCTCGTGTAGTTGATGCCCACTTCTGAGTTTGATGGCTGCGACATGTCCGGTTTTCCCCTTAGGATTTGGTTCTGTTTGCCCAGGGAGTTATCCGGACGGTCGTGGGATCTGTGCAGCGATCTGTCCCATCTGAGTTTCAATGCCCTTTTTCCAGATGTCCAGTTCTACAAATTTTGTGTTGACATGCTGGAGCTGATTGTTGATGGTGTTGGTAGCCTGCAGGTTCTGGGCGTGATTTCGGCGCATCTCATCAAGGATCACCTGCAGGTCGTCCTTCTTTTGATCTCTTTCTGGATGTCCTGGAGCTCTGTAGGGTGGGGGATTCCTAGGGGGGCCTTGGTTCCATTGCGGTTGATAGGGCCTTTGATCCCCCATATAGCGATTAGGACCCCCAGCGTAAGCTGCCTCCTCATGTGTTTTTGCCATCCTGACTTGCTTTGTGTGTGGGCACTCAGTAGTGGTGTGCCTCTGTGATCCGCATTCGATGCAAGGCTGATTGATAGACAGATATTTGACTTGCTTGAGGAGCTTGCGATTCTGGTCTCTGTAGAATTGCTCCCTGACATCCGGGTCTATCTCCTTTGCTGGCTCATAGAGTGGCATAGATGGTGCTGGCCTGGCGTAGGAGTTCTCCTCATAGTTTGAAGTAGACCCATATTTGTTGTCGTAGTTAGTGAGCTTTTCCAGCACACCCCATGCGTCACTTGGCGGCATCGTCAGGTACTCATAGTGAGTATCATTGTTGATTCTGTCCTTAGTGATTTGATCAAGAGAGTTGAAGAAGATCTCCTGAATGATGTAGGGTGGCTGTCCATGAGTAGGGCAAGATCGCAGAAGTTCCTTGTAGCGCTCCCATGCCTTCGCCAGCGGTTCCCCTTTCTGCTGTTTAAAGGCGGTGATTTTCTGGCGGAGAAGTGCTGTCTTGGCAGGTGGGAAGAATTTGTTGAGAAACTCTTGCTCTACTTGGGCCCATGTGGTCAGTGATTTTGGTTTTAGCCCTTCTAGCCACTTCAGTGCAGGTCCAGCGAGCGACCAGCGGAAAGCTTTCATCTTGACATATTCCAGAGTGGTACCTTCAGCAAGAGTACGGCACATATCATGCAAGTTAGTAATATGTTCAAGAGGACACTCATTAAATCTGCCATAAAAGGCATTATTTTAAAGCTCTATAAGAAATTGAGTGCGAATTTCGAAAGAGTTATGAGGGATTAGAATCGCCGATTCAGGAACGACGAGCGTTGGATGCATATAATCCTCTGCAGTGGTTGGGTACTGGGCAAGCTCAGCTTCTGCTTGCCTTGTGCGCTCAACTGCTTGTTCCCTCGCCGTCCTTTCATTAGCAATAGCGGCATCCTTTTCAGCTAGTTCCCTGGTAAGCCTGGCAATCAGTTGCTCTTGTGTTTCAGCGGCCGTCATGGCTCTTTGTAATTTAGCTCTGATGTGAAAGAGGCGTTCCGGTTCGTCTAAGGCGTCAAACTCAGGTTGTTGACCAGAACGGCGCATACACCTGTAATGTAACTCAAGGTAGACGTGAGATTTAACTACCTAAGGCGCGAATGATAGCTTCCCCGGCAACGGCGCCAATTTGTTGTAGGGAGGAAATCGAGTTCAAAATATAGAAATATAATTCAAACCAGATTATGTCCACGCCAAATAAATACAAGACCTCCTCCTGATGCATCAGCGGGAAGTCAGGATCGATCCACGAGTAAGCGTGTCAGCGGATCCTAGGTGTTGTTGCAGGAGTGAATCGAGTATTGAAATAAATGTAAAATATAGATCAGACTGACTTCCCTGTCTCAGCAAATAAATACAAGACTTCCTCCTGTTGTAGTAAGAGAAAATCAGGATCGAATCCACGAGGAAGCACGTCAGCAATTCTCAGGTAGCTATCAGATTCTTACAGCAGCAGCAGAAAAACACGGAAACAAAAGCAGGAGCAGAAATAAAACAGAAACAAATAAACTCGGCAAGGGCAACTAAAACAAAAGCAAAGAACAAATTAAAGACAGAAAGCAAAAAATAAAGCAAAGCAAGTAAAGAACAAAGCAAAACAGAAACAAAGCAGAAAGTAACTCGAGGACACAGAAGCTGGTCGATCTCGACAAGCTGTCCTCCAGGTCGACAAGACAGTAATGAAAACAGAAAGTAAAGAACAAAAGCAATCAACTCGACAAGATCAGACAACTCGACCTCGACAAGAGGTACTCGACTTCGACAAAGAAAGGTAAAGACAGAAACTTAAAAATCGACAAAGACAGGAGCAAATCAACTCGACCTAGACGAAGCCCTACTCGACTTCGACCACGGTTCCTCGAGATCGACAAGATCTCCTCCATGTCGACTAAAACAGTAAAAGACAGAAATTTAAATTGCAGAATTTCGAAACACAGAACTTAGAGAAACGAAGTAAATTCAATATATTAAAAGACCTCCAAGGCCAGGGTTTCAACACCACAACGATAACCATGCAAAACAACACATAAAGGCATAAAAGATCATGCTTTCCATCAAATAACTTTCGTCATTAACAAATAGGCAAATAGAGGCTTTCGCATAAACCCTAATTGTTACTAACCCTTTTTCACATAATTAATCCAAGTTGCATTAAGATCACTTTCGCTTCAATAATACAAACAAGGATCACCTTCAACTCTCGCAAAAGAATCATGCTCATAGGGATAGAAGATGAATCGCACAAAAGATCTGACCTTTATCGCATCGCCTCACATGGCCACCGTCGGGCTTACCCCAGCCCCAGAAGTGGGTGGACTACTCACGCCTCATCGCAATAACAGACATTGAATGAAAAGAAATGACTTGCATAAAACTATATTCAAAAGCCTTTACAATTCCGGCAATCAACTTTCGCAGAAAGCCAAAACCCTAAAAACCTTAGAACCCCTAAACTGTATCTCTGAATGGAACTACTTGTCTCTGAGTGAAATTGAATGATTGAAAAACCAGCCCCTAGGGCCTTATTTATAGTGACTAAACCTTGCTAATCAAGGAAATAATCATCTATCTCTATCTAAATCTATATCTAAAATTATATCTAAAAGCCTTAAGGATAAATAAATGTTTAAATGGAAATAAATCATAAGGAAAGGATAAAACTAATTAGGGTAGATCTTCATGTCTTGATAGATTGCGTCTTCCATAGATAGAACTTGATGTATTTGGATAGAATCTTCCGCCTTCGGCACCAAGGAATCCCAACTCTACTCGAACAGGTCATCGACGACGCGTTTCTGGGCACTGCTCTAGTCGACCTCGATAAGGCTTGGTCGACTTCGAGTAGGATTTGTCGTCTGGTGCTTGATGTGGCTCGTCATGGCTTCCTGGGCTCGTCGACCTCGAGTTGGTCTCGTCGACTTCGACAAGGGCTAGGGCCATCGACTAAACCTTCCTCGGGTTGCTCAGACATGGCTCAGGGCGGCTCGTCCTCGGTTTGGTGTGCTCGACCGGCTCAGACAAGGACTTAGGCGCTCGTCGACTTCGACAAGCCCTAGTCGACTTCGAGTACGGTGGCTCGCCGACTAGGGTTTCTCGAGCAGCTCTCCTCGAGGGACTCCGGATCTGGTGGTGTGGCTTCGTCGACCTCGAGTAACGGTCCTCGAGATCGAGTTGGCTTCGGAGCTCGGGGAGCTTGGTTCTCGATCATGGCTTTGTCGACTAGGCTGTGCCCGGACATGCTCGTCTAGGTCGAGTAGGCTTACTCGAGATCGAGTAGCCTCGACTCTCAGACTTGTTCGCTGCTTTGACCTTGGACTTCTGTAGTGGTTTTCCGAGCATTTCCGACCTTCTGTAGAACTGCTGTAAATGCCTCGATTTCTGCTATTTAAACAGAAACTGGTGTAGATTCCATAATTTTGGCAAATAAACATAAACTACACAGATTCTGTACTATCTTAACCCAAATGCATGAAATGTATACAGAAATCGATATAAAAGTTACTGTAAAACAAAGGAGATTCCGCTCACAACAAACACCCCATACTTAAGCTTGCTTGTCCTCAAGCATACTTTTAATTGTCATTCAGGGGAAGTAATAAAAACTCTCAATATCTTAGATTCATTCTTATATGTCCCTGCAATCAATTACCATCCTCGAAAAGGTACTAGTGTCACAGATCCATGCATGTGCAAATATGTAAAAGCAACATTTACTCATAAAAGGAGGGTTATGCACAAATAATTTTTGTGTAACAAAGCATCGATAATCAAGAACACTTTAATTTAAGCTCATGAAGGAGTAGATTGGTAAAAGGCTAAAAGGTGGGCAATTTTTGGCAATGTGGTGCTTTTATGATCCGGGGAAATGGATCACTTTCAAACTTGAATTTCCACATTCCTTCTTCCTTTGATTCATCACCTTTCATAATGCTTTTATTCATAATAATGCTTTTACCTCTCTAACCTCAGCACTGCCTTCTCGCGAGTCGCAAACATGGGTGTCATGAATGGCCCTGGATACTTAGTGCGTCGGACTCCTCACAATGTGTCCCATCTCTCCAAACTATTATCTTAGAGAGCAGGGTCAATCTACCTTTATCTCCTGAGGTGATTGGATTTTCTTTCACTCATTAAATTTTCCATATATTTCAAATAATTTCCTTCCAAACTCCAAATATGATATATAACACAAACACCATATAACATCTCCATAATGTAACATCATTCTCAACATAATCCCCGGATAAGGTAAAGAATGGAAATATTTAGATCATGTGGAGCAATATTTTGAAATAAGGCATATTATGGCTTTTGTGATGCATAAGCATAGGTAAGGCTAGGAATTAACAATGAGCATTATATGGAAATATAAAGTCCTCCATCATTTTATCATGCAACATGTCAAAAGCAAATTCAAATTTTACCTCCTTTCATGGTTTTCAAGAAAATAATGCACTTCATTGTGACTTCCCTTTACTAGGCAATTTCATGCTATATCTCTAATGAATCCAATTTTGCATCGTCGAGTTCAATATAAGCTTCCATGACATTATTCAAAATTTTCAATGGGGGTCATTTTTCTCAAATTTTTGGAAAACATGCATATAAGCACATAAATAAATAATGCATTCCAAAATAGCCATGTAGCAATTTCAAAGAAATAATGCACAAATAATGTCAAATATGGCAATTATGCGTAATGTAAGCCCTTCCCCCACCCCATACTTAAACATTACAGTGTCCTCACTGTATAAAAAAAACAATGTAAAGGGTAAAGAAAGAAACTCACAAGACATGTGTGCAGAGCTGCAAAATTTCGAATGGAGCACCTCATAGTCCGAGTAAGCTTTGGTTCTATCCATTGACCTGAAAAAGTAGAAGACATATACCCATAATAGCAAAAACAAAAACAAAGTCTCAAATGTCCTAAAAAGTCTTATGTACACGCTCTAGATTTTATAGTCGCTAGGCCGACTTTCATTAATGCTCAAGGTGGCATCTGCAGGGCCCATGTAGCTTGGGCCTCAAATAAGACTCCATTCTTGTCCATCAGCTGTAATCCTCCAGAATGGATCTTGTTCACCACAAACGGTCCCATCCGCTTCTTGTTGAATTTGTTGGGAAACCAATGATCCTTTGATTTAGAGACATAGAGCTTGTCTCCAACTTCATACTCCTTAGGCTCATCATTGGAAATCCTACACAATCGCACATACCAAGGCAGACCTCTCCCATGTATAGATAAATCTTTAATGGAAATAGGAGAAGAAAGATCCATACCTTGACTTACCTTTGCGGAAACGGAATCGGGCACCACGGTGTTTGGTCGATCTCGACTAGGGCTCCTCGAGATCGACGAGGCTGCTGGCTCTGGTGATGGTCTGGTCGAAGAGGCAGAAGTCGATGAAGAAGGTGGCTCGTCGACCTCGAGTTGGCTACTCGACATCGACAAGGACTTTGCTCCTGGCAGGTGGCTCATCGAGGAAACAGGGTTTGGTGGTGCCGACTGGTGGTCGACCTCGATGAGCCTACTCGAGGTCGAGTAAGGCTTGGGTCCTAGAGTCACCATCGTCGAGGAAGAAGAAGCCGAGGCCGTCGAAGGGTGGTCGATCTCCACAAGACCCTTGTCGATCTCGACTAGAGATGGTGCGTCAGGCGGCTTCTGTGTCGAGGAAGCAGGAGTCGTGTTGGCTGGGTTCTTGTCGACCTCGAGTAGCCTACTCGAGATCGACGAGGGTGTGGCTTCCGTCTGGCTGCTCGACGAAACTGGCTCTGGTGGAGTCTCCTTGGGCTGGTCGAGATCGACTAGGGTTCTACTCGATGTCGAGGAGCCCTGGTCGATCTTGACCCCATACTTAGCTCCTGTCAAGGCATCCGAAAAATAATGAATCCACAAGGACTTACCTTGGTCTGTGTCAATGGGATTCTCTGTGTTTTCCTTGAGGATTGCCATGATCTCCTCCACCTGGGCCACCATGTTCCTTTTTTCTATCTCCTCAGGGGTCATATTTCTGACCTTGGGTTCCCCGCAGGTGATGTAGCCAGCTGAGATAGATTTGACCTCTTCCATTGGACCTGTATGCCTTTCAGTTTTATTAAAGGAATACTCAATTACCTCATCGCTGATGTTGAAGGTGAGCACTCCTTTCCTTACGCTTATGTTGGCATCCACCGTTGCCAAGAATGGTCTTCCTAGAATAATTGGACAAGCAGGATCTTCTTGCATATTAACAATTAGGAAATCAGCAGGAACGAAGAATTTACCTACTTGTACTGGTACATTTTCCACCATGCCTGTTGGAATGACCACTGTGTTGTTGGCCATGTATAGTCTAGCATCCACAGGCTCCAGGGCACCTATCTTAATCTTGGACCAAATCGTTAAAGGCATAATACTAACACTGGCTCCAAGATCACATAGGGCATTAATTTTGTATGGACCAAATCCAATAGTTATAGCAAACTTATCTGGATCCGGCCTCTTCTCCAGTATGTCCAGATGGCTGCACTCCTCTGTGATTTCTGCCATCGATCGCTTTTTGCTCAGAATCTCCTTCAGGAACTTGACGTAGGACGGCATTTCATTGAGAGCTTCTGTGAAGGGGATGGTGACGTTCAGCTTCTGAAGCATCTTGATGAAGCGCTGAAACTTTTTCTCCGCTGGGTCCTTTAGAGATTTTGTGGGGAAAGACAGCTTATTTTTTTGATTCGGAGCCAGAACAGACGTCGGAGTTGCTGCAGATTTCTCGACCAGGGGCTCCTCGACATCGACAAGAGGCTTGTCGAGATCGACTGGATTGGGTGCAGTCGAGTTGCTGTTCGGAGCAGACGAAGATTCTGGCAATTTCTCCTCGAGATCGACGAGAGTCTTGTCGAGGTCGAGTACGGCCTTGTCGAGATCGACTACGGATTTGTCGAGGTTGACTTGCTGATCTTCGTCGTTCTGCTGCTTTCCAACCTCTGGCTCTTGCAGTTGATGGCCGCTTCTGAGTTTTACAGCAGCGACGTGCCCAGTCTTTCCCTTAGGATTTGGTTCTGAAGATCCAGGGAGTGCGCCTGACTGTCTGGGGATTCCTGCTGCTAGCTGACCAATCTGTGTATCAATTGTTTTCCGCCAGATATCAATTTCCCCAAGCCTAGAGTTGACACCTTGCATCTGAGTATAGACGGAGTTGAAGGACTGCCTAGTTTCTGTGTGGTTTCTTCGTATTTCCTCCAGGACCAGCTGTATATCATCCTTTTTCTGTTCCCTTTCTGGATGTCCTGGAGCTCTGTAGGGTGGGGGATTCCTAGGAACACCTTGGTTCCACTGTGGTTGCTGAAACCTTTGGTCCCCCATGTAGCGATTTGGTCCCCCTGCGTAAGCTGCATCCTCATGGTGTTCTGCCATCCTGACTTGTTCTGTGTGTGGGCACTCAGGAGTGGTGTGCCTTTATGATCCGCATTCAATACAAGGCTGGTTGACAGAGAGATATTTGACTTGCTTGATGAGCTTCCTATTCTGATCTCTGTAGTATTGTTCCCTGACATCTGGATCAATCTCCTTTGATGGCTCATAGAGGGGCATGGATGGTGTTGGCCTGGCGTATGGGTTCTCTTCATAAGTTGTAGTAGACCCATACTTGTTGTCGTAGGTAGTGAGCTTCTCCAGCACTCCCCATGCGTCACTTGGCGGCATTGTCAGATACTCGTAGCGAGTATAATTGTTGATTCTGTCCTTAGTGACTTGATCAAGAGAGTTGAAGAAGATCTCCTGAATGATGTAGGGTGGCTGTCCACGAGTAGGGCAAGATCGCAACAGTTCCTTGTAGCGCTCCCATGCCCTTGCCAGCGGTTCCCCTTTCTGCTGTTTAAAGGCGGTGATTTTCTGGCGGAGATGTGCTGTTTTGGCAGGTGAGAAGAATTTGTTCAGAAACTCTTGCTCTACTTGGGCCCAGGTTGTGAGTGATCTTGCCTTCAGCCCTTCCAGCCATTTCAGTGCAGGTCCAGCGAGCGACCAGCGAAAAGATTTCATCTTGACATATTCTAGAGTTGTACCTTCTGCAAGAGTACGACACATATCATGAAAGTTAGTAATATGTTCAAGAGGACACTCATTAAATCTGCCGTAAAAGGCATTGTTTTTAAGCTCTATAAGAAATTGAGTGCGAATTTCAAAAGAGTTTTCAGGGATTAGAATCGCCGATTCAGGCACGACGAGAGTTGGGTGCATGTAGTCCTCTGCCGTGGTTGGATATTGGGCAAGCTCAGCTTGTGCTTGTTCCCTTGCTTCTCTCTCAGCGGCGATAGCAGCATCTTTAGCGTTGATAGCAGCATCCCTTGCGGCTAGTTCCCTGGTAAGCCTAGCGATTAGCTGTTCCTGTGTTTCAGCGGCCGACATGATCCTTTTGAGTTTGGAGTGGATGTGTAGGTAGCGCTCCGGTTCGTCTAAGCTGTCAAACTCAGGTGTTTGACCAGAACGACGCATACACCCTGCAATCTAACTCAAAGAGACAGTGAGAACTGAGTACCTAAGGCGCGATTGATTGCTTCCCCGGCAATGGCGCCAATTTGTTGTTGCAGGAGTGAATCGAGTATTGAAATAAATGTAAAATATAGATCAGACTGACTTCCCTGTCTCAGCAAATAAATACAAGACTTCCTCCCGTTGTAGTAAGAGAAAATCAGGATCGAATCCACGAGGAAGCACGTCAGCAATTCTCAGGTAGCTATCAGATTCTTACAGAAGCAGCAGAAAAACACGGAAACAAAAGCAGGAGCAGAAATAAAACAGAAACAAATAAACCCGACAAGGGCAACTAAAACAAAAGCAAAGAACAAATTAAAGACAGAAAGCAAAAAATAAAGCAAAGCAAGTAAAGAACAAAGCAAAACAGAAACAAAGTAGAAAGTAACTCGAGGACACAGAAGCTGGTCGATCTCGACAAGCTGTCCTCCGGGTCGACAAGACAGTAATGAAAACAGAAAGTAAAGAACAAAAGCAATCAACTCGACAAGATCAGACAACTCGACCTCGACAAGAGGTACTCGACTTCGACAAAGAAAGGTAAAGACAGAAACTTAAAAATCGACAAAGACAGGAGCAAATCAACTCGACCTAGACGAAGCCCTACTCGACTTCGACCACGGTTCCTCGAGATCGACAAGATCTCCTCTATGTCGACTAAAACAGTAAAAGACAGAAATTTAAATTGTAGAATTTCGAAACACAGAACTTAGAGAAACGAAGTAAATTCAATATATTAAAAGACCTCCAAGGCCAGGGTTTCAACACCACAACGATAACCATGCAAAACAACACATAAAGGCATAAAAGATCATGCTTTCCATCAAATAACTTTCGTCATTAACAAATAGG
Source organism: Persicaria tinctoria (assembly GCA_037127255.1). Taxonomy (NCBI): domain Eukaryota; kingdom Viridiplantae; phylum Streptophyta; class Magnoliopsida; order Caryophyllales; family Polygonaceae; genus Persicaria; species Persicaria tinctoria. Next base: position 49,926,161 of record JBANSL010000005.1, read on the forward strand.
CAAATAGAGGCTTTCGCATAAACCCTAATTGTTACTAACCCTTTTTCACATAATTAATCCAAGTTACATTAAGATCACTTTCGCTTCAATAATACAAACAAGGATCACCTTCAACTCTCGCAAAAGAATCATGCTCATAGGGATAGAAGATGAATCGCACAAAAGATCTGACCTTTATCGCATCGCCTCACATGGCCACCGTCGGGCTTACCCCAGCCCCAGAAGTGGGTGGACTACTCACGCCTCATCGCAATAACAGACATTGAATGAAAAGAAATGACTTGCATAAAACTATATTCAAAAGCCTTTACAATTCCGGCAATCAACTTTCGCAGAAAGCCAAAACCCTAAAAACCTTAGAACCCCTAAACTGTATCTCTGAATGGAACTACTTGTCTCTGACTGAAATTGAATGATTGAAAAACCAGCCCCTAGGGCTTTATTTATAGTGACTAAACCTTGCTAATCAAGGAAATAATCATCTATCTCTATCTAAATCTATATCTAAAAGCCTTAAAGATAAATAAATGTTTAAATGGAAATAAATCATAAGGAAAGGATAAAACTAATTAGGGTAGATCTTCATGTCTTGATAGATTGCGTCTTCCATGGATAGAACTTGATGTATTTGGATAGAATCTTCCGCCTTCGGCACCAAGGAATCCCAACTCTACTCGGACAGGTCATCGACGACGCGTTTCTGGGCACTGCTCTAGTCGACCTCGATAAGGCTTGGTCGACTTCGAGTAGGATTTGTCGTCTGGTGCTTGATGTGGCTCGTCATGGCTTCCTGGGCTCGTCGACCTCGAGTTGGTCTCGTCGACTTCGACAAGGGCTAGGGCCATCGACTAAACCTTCCTCGGGTTGCTCAGACATGGCTTAGGGCGGCTCGTCGATCTCGACAAGGGTTAGTCGAGATCGAGTAGAGGTGGCTCGGCCTCTCGTCCTCGGTTTGGTGTGCTCGACCGGCTCGGACAAGGACTCAGGCGCTCGTCGACTTCGAGTACGGTGGCTCGCCGACTAGGGTTTCTCAAGCAACTCTCCTCGAGGGAATCCGGATCTGGTGCTGTGGCTTCGTCGACCTCGAGTAACGGTGCTCGAGATCGAGTTGGCTTCGGAGCTCGGGGAGCTTGGTTCTCGATCATGGCTTTGTCGACTAGGTTGTGCCCGGACATGCTCGTCTAGGTCGAGTAGGCTTACTCGAGATCGAGTAGCCTCGACTCTCAGACTTGTTCGCTGCTTTGACCTTGGACTTCTGTAGTGGTTTTCCGAGCATTTCCGACCTTCTGTAGAATTGCTGTAAATGCCTCGATTTCTGCGATTTAAACAGAAACTGGTGTAGATTCCATAATTTTGGCAAATAAACATAAACTACACAGATTCTGTACTATCTTAACCCAAATGCATGAAATGTATACAGAAATCGATATAAAAGTTACTGTAAAACATGGCAGATTCCGCTCACAACACTAGGCAGCGGTGTAATCTCACGGACAGAAGTCGACCACAGAAGTCCTCGAGCTCGACTAGGGTCTAGTCGACAGAAGCTCGGACAGTCGAACACAGCGCAACAGACACAGGAACTGGTGGTCGATCTCGACAAAGAGCTACTCGAGGTCGAGTAAGGCTCGTCGAGGTCGAGTTGGGGCTTCGTCGATTCCTGCACACTTAAGCAACAGCGACTCTAGGTCGAGAATCAGTCGTCGAGGTCGACTAGTGGTTGATCGAGATCGACAAGGGCAGGGACGAAAACGAACAGAAAGTAAAGAAAATAAAGAACAAATGCTTTTAGGGTTTCGAACTAAACTGAATGTAAAAGGACTTCCAAGATTGGGGTTTGCAACGACAATAACCAAGCATGCATAAGGTAGAACCAAACAGATTATCATGTGAATTGCATTAAAGGATTAAGCTTTCGCCTTTTCCAACAATTAGACAACTCTCTCAAGAAACCCTAATTGTCTCTACCGATTTTATGTTTATAATCCAAGTTGTTAGCATGGATCTCCATTAGATGGGCAATAAGCACATCAACAAGTAGGAAAATGCTCAAAACATGATAAAGGTCGGATCTTTACCTCAATTACGCATGGCTATCGTCGGGCTCGCCCCAACCCTAGAAGTGGGTGGACTACTCGCTCTTCATCGCAAACTCAGACATCATTGATTTGAAAGAAATAACTTGCATTAACTATATCCAACGATTTTACAATTCCGGCAATCAACTTTCGCAAACTACCAAAACCCTAAAACCTTCGAACTCCCTAAACTTCTCCTTGGAACTACTTGTCTTGCTCTGAAATTGAATGATTAAAACTGAGCCCCTAGGGCTTTATTTATAGCCTTCATTCCCCAGCTATTCTAGGAAAGAAGATATCTATCTATATCTAAAAAGCTTAAAAGATAAATAAAAGACATAATGGAATTAAATCAACTAAGAAAAGATAAAACTAAATAGGTAGGTCTTCATGATGTTGATAGATCTTGTCTCCTTGGATAGAACTTGATGTAGTTGGATAGAATCTTCCGCCTTCGCGCCCAAGGAATCCCAAGTCTAGTCGGACAAGGCTCGTCGAGAAGCTTCCGGACACTGGTCTAGTCGACCTCGAGTAAGGTTCGTCGACCTCGAGTAGAGTTCGTCATCTCGGCTTGCCGATGCTCGATGTGGCTCGGACTTGGGCTCCTGGGCTCGTCGACCTCGAGTAACCCTACTCGATCTCGAGTAGGATGGCTCGGTCGACCAGGCTTCCTCGGGTTGGTCTTCTCGGCAAGGCTCGGACAAGGGCTCAGGCGCTCGTTGATCTCGACCACCTCTTGTCGAGATCGAGTAGGGTGCTTCCGCGAGTTGGCTCTTCCGCTGGCAGCGAGTTGCTTCTTCCGCGGCAGCGAGTGATCCGCTGCAGCGAGTCGAGTCTTCCGCTGGCAGCGGGTGCTCCTGGTCGTCCTCAGCTTCGTCCTCGGCTTCTCGGGCAGCTTCTCCTCGAGCAGTTCTTGTCGAGATCGAGTAGACCTACTCGAGGTCGACAAGGTTACTCGGACATGGCTTGTCGAGGTCGAGTAGACCTACTCGAGGTCGAGTAGCCTTGGCTCGTAGACTTGTTCCGCTGCTTTGACCTTGGACTTCTGTAGTGGTTTTCTTAGCTTTTCCGACCTTCTGTAGAATTGCTGTAAAACGCCTCGATTTCTGCGAATTAAACAGAAACTGGTGTAGATTCCATAATTTGGCAAATAAACATAAACTACATAGATTCTGTACTATCTTAGCCCAAATGAATGCAATGTATACAGAAATCGATATAAAAGTTACTGTAAAACATGGCAGATTCAGTTCACAACAGCAGCACATGGAACAAGCATGCTATCTTCTTCGGAAAGGGGTAACGGAGAGGGCCGACGACATTGGCGGTCGAGTTGTCGTTGTGGACACATGTTTCGGTCGGTATCTGCAGACCGAGTGGGGCAAATACAAGAGCGATGCGGGTAGCTACCAAGCCGACGAGAAGATGCTTGGCTACTTCGACGGGCGGTCCCCGGCGACGATAGGCCGGGCGTGGGAAGGGGTGGAACTCATCCTCCTACCTTTGAACATGGACAGTGTTCACTGGATCGCCGTAGCGATCGATCTGGTCGGGTGGCAGGTAAGGCTTTATGATTCCGACGTCTACATCGTGAGGGACCGCCATCTGCCGGCACACTTAAGCTGCATCACCCACCTTATCCCGGTACTGATGAATGCCCACCCCGCGTTGATGGCCACCTACGTCGACAAGCTGCCAAAGCCGTTTGCCCTTAGTCGCGAGAAAAGGATTCCGCAAAACAAGTAGAGGTAATTTTTGTCCAACACTTAAATATATCTTCGTCTCATAGTTGCATCCGGCTGTAATGAATATGACTCCGGCGATTCTCTATTGCAGTGGAGACTGCGGTCCTTACACGATCAAGTTCATGCAACTCCTCACGAAGGACGCCCCCACCTACGATGGTCTTGACGATGTATTCATCGGGGCGTATAGGCACATGCTCGCTGTTCGCATCTTCAATGGTACACGGTTATGATATCAGTTGTGATCACCATTGGCTAGTGTTATGAAATTTTATGTTATGGTATAAGCTTCTTATCAACATCGTTTTTATTGTGTTGGATATTTATGAACATGGTTCCTGGTTCTCACATTTAGTTGTGGACGGTAGATCACTAGGTTGGTATTTGAGTACGTTGGTATGAACTGTTTCGCATTCTTTATCTTCGGTGAGTGGTTATGTGTTGTGGACTGTTACATTATTTGTATGATAATTTGTAAGCAGTGAGTGACCATGTTGGCATGGTGCAAACATTGGTTATAATTAGTTCAGAAATATCCCGTGTCACCAAACTAGTAATCCCGTGTCACCTGACGTGATTATCCGTGTCACTGATGGTGAGTAGGGTGATTTTCTAACCTTGTTTAAGTGTTGGTAGGTTCATATACGAATTGTGACAAGGCCATATAATAGGAAACACATAATTTTACATGTTGTCATGGATGATTGAATGTAATGTGGCAATCAACTTACTCGGTTGAAAGCCATATTATAAGTTGTAAGGAAATATCCCGTGTCACCAAACTTGCACTCCCGTGTCACCTGACTTGATTATCCGTGTCACTGATGGTGAGTAGGGTGATTTTCTAACCTTGTTTAAGTGTTTCTAGGTTCATATACGAATTGTGACAAGGCCCTATCATAGGAACCACATAATTTTACATGTTGTCATGGATGATTGAATGTAATGTGGCAACCAACTTACTCGGTTGAAAGCCATATTATAAGTTGTAAGGAAATATCCCGTGTCACCAAACTTGCAATCCCGTGTCACCTGACGTGATTATCCGTGTCACTGATGGTGAGTAGGGTGATTTTCTAACCTTGTTTAAGTGTTGATAGGTTCATATACGAATTGTTACAAGGCCCTATCATAGGAACCACATAATTTTACATTTTGTCATGGATGATTGAATGTAATACACATTCATAACACCAACAAGTGGAAATGTAATAGACATGCATAATATAGGAGGGACATTGCCCTATACATACCATATATGATAATAGAGGCACCATTCATAACGGTGCAACCACACTCGGCTTTCCAAAAAACGACAACTAACCGAGCGTGGGGGAGACATTGTTTCTAACTACCCTTACATAGGCCCCTAAATGCAAAAAATGGGGGCCATCCGCCACATACGGAGTTGTGGGGGAGTCCAAAAAACCACAGCTGTCTGGGATCACATCAGTATTTTGCAACTACTACAAGAACATCACAAGTTTTGGCAAAAAACAAAGGGAACTAGCTTCGAAGCTCCTAAGCCCTGGTGACCAGACGCACCATAACTCCCATCATCAGGACGAGAATCCACCCCATCATCCTGTTCCAGCGGGTGAGTTGTCGGGTGCGGAGCTGCTCGCTAGCGTGCCCGACCCACTACCCACAGAGGAAGGAGGCCACCTCGGCCAACCGCTGCGCCAGGTGCTTGTTGCTAGCCTCGCTCCTCACCAACTTGTTGGCGAGGACCAAGTTCTCATCAATTGTGGCCTGCAGCGAGCTCTGGGTAAGCTCCAACTCAGTAGTTGTGGCCTCCAGGGTGGACTGGGTGGCCTGCAGCTGAAGAGTGGTTGTCTGGACATGCATGTGGGCGGCCTCAAGTTGAGTGCGCTGTGCGGCCATAACTCCCTCCCGGGCAGCATCCCGGTTGAGCAGCGACTGAACTCGCTGGCGAAGGTCGGTGAGCTCTTCGGCAGCCAAGTCCCATAGCGCATTGTCCTCAGCCACCTGGTCAGGGTCTCTTGTCTCTAACTGATCATCATCCTCGTCCTCATCACGACGGTCACGACGGCTCCTCCCGTAGTCGTAGTCTGAACGCAGCCAGAAGTACCTCCGGTCGTCACCACTCTGGTAGCTCCGATCGCTGTCGGAGTCTGTGTCAATGTCGCTGTCTGAGTACGGCCACATTATTCCTACTAGTACAATGGAAAATAAACGTCAGATGGCAGAAGAAAACCAAACACAAGAACATACGTACATATGAAAAATATGTAAGCATGTTTTATATTGAAGACAAGTACATATATGTGAAAAAGATGATTGGGAGATTGAGATGATATGTCACCAAACAAGTAAAGGAGAATGTCAAATATAAGGTAAAAAAAAGTCAGGACCTTAGAATGTTGAGAAGGAGAGATCTATGTGCAAGCAAAGTTGGAAATGGTAAATACAAGTGTGAATATGAAACTCATATCAATGAATTAAAGTTTTGACAAATTTATATAACAAATGGAAGAAATAACCCGTGTCACCAACTTTGAAATCCCGAGTCACCAAAAATTGAATCCCGTGTCTCCAATTATATATACTTCGCAGACATCCTACTAAGAACCTTCACAGACAAAGACAAAGGTTGCAACTTTCATAGGCTTAATCATATTTAAGCTTTAGATTCACACAGAAAGGATGTTAAATGTGCTATTTCTATTTCAAGCCTAACAGGTATATATATATATGAAGAAGATGAATGGGAGAGGGAGATGATATGTCACCAATAAACTAAAGGACAATGTAATATATAAGCTAAATTACTATAAGCACCTTATAATTTTGATAAGGAGAGAATTATGTGCAAGCAAATACCAATTACAAATAGGTGGTTAGAAATCACCCGTGTCACCAAAGTTGTAATCCCGTGTCACCAAGTATATATACTTGACTGGCTGCTTTCTCAGCCCCAATTCAGCAAATTCCACAAACTAATTGCACATATGAAGCGTAAACCAATAAACACATATACGAACTCCAAGAAACTACTCAACTTAAGTATGTACTAAGCACATGCAAGATAAGAGACAAATGGACATTTTCACTACACAAGGCACAAACCATTAAACAGTGAGCCATGGACATATTCACCCAAAATCTGCAGCATACACAGGCATAAACCGTAGCCCCTAATCAGAAAGCTTTCGATGTCGTCAATTAGTACTCTATGTCGAAAACCCTAGTAACAACACAGATTTCATTCACCACAAACTTCTAATCGACGAAAACCCTAAAATACAAACAATTTTTTTTCAACACATATGGCAATCGGGGTTGTACTTACTTGGAATTGAATGCTTTTGGATGAGGATGAGCACCACTGGTGAACCAAACACGATGGCGTCGCTTCTTCTTCCCGATTTTTTTTGTGGCTTGCAAGAGAAGAGTGGAAGTGAAATGACCGATGGAGTGGTATTTATGATGAGAGAGGGGCTCCATCGGGGGGGGGGGGTTTGGTGAGGGTCACCAAATTTCGAATCCCGTGTCAAGTAACATAATAACCCCTTCAACTAGGGGTGTTATTCGAGCCGAACGATTCGAGGCTGGTATGTTCAAGCTTGTTCGTTTTTTATATGAGCTCGAGCTCGAGCCGAGCCTAATTTTTAAACGAGCTATTTATTTTGTTCAAGCTCGGCTTGTTTAAGAAATGAACGCGCTCGACCCGAGCTTTTTTCGAGCTTTAAGTAGTTATACTTGGTTATAACATGTTAACTTAAAGGAAATTTTAGAAATTCCATATAATTCGAGCTATTCGAGCTTTATTTGAACGAGCCGAGGTTTCAACCGAGCTTAAAATTTTGTTCAAGCTCGGGTTGTTTAAATAAGTGAACGTGCTCGAGTCGAGCTTTGTCGAGCCAATCCGGAGCCGATCCCGAGCTTTTCAGTTCATGTAACAGCCCTACCTTCAACATTAAATATAGGTCAATTTTCACTAATATACATTTCAATATGGTAACAAGGTTGGTATTTTTGTACGTTGCTATGAAGTACTACCTCCGTTCCGGAAAACTTGTCAGTTGACTATTGACGCACACTTATTTTTAGAGAAAAAACTATACAAAATATCTACTTTCGTATTTATTTGTAAAAACAATTTCGTAGCTATTATTATCAAGTATGAACTTGTTACAAAATTTTTATGAACACGTATATTTTATTTAGTTTTTTTAATTATAAATAAGGGTGCTTGAATAGGGAACGACAATATTTCCCGAACGACAACTAAATGTTTCGATTTCTTTATCCATTTTTTTAATCTCTGTATGCGGTAATTTTTAACTCTCAATATTGCACTCACATATATTGATTTTATGGTTGTAAATTATATTTTGAAAAGTTATAAAATTTAATACACCATATTTTAACATTTTACAAACCCTAACTACTTTCCCATGCAATATGCATGCAAAATACATGTATGGATTTAACTTTTGTTCTTAATTTCATGCGGTAATGTTTTACTCTCTATATGCGTTATAAAATATATTTTAAAGCGTTATAAAATTTTATCAAATAATAAATTGATACAAAACCCTGAATACTTAATCCGTTAATTTTTTTAATAAAGGGTTAAATTTTACACTTTCATCCGTTATAAAATTTTATCAAATAATTAATTGATACAAAACCCTGAATACTTAATCCGTTATTTTGTTGAATAAAGGGTTGAATTTTAAACTTTAATCCGTTATTTTTTTAAAACAAGGGTTAGTAAGTGTTGTATAGGATTAATCCGTTATACATATAATATATTTGTTAAGAATATCACATATCAAGATTCTAACCGACAATAAATTGAAGAAATAGATAATTTAAGAAAAATATTAATTAATAGATTGAGATTAAAACCACGACAGTTATTTAAGATTGAAAATCTCTTCCGCTTCCTCTTTCACTTCCACATCCACATCCATTGCGTTTCCAGTATATTTCACTTGCACACGTCTCTTCCGCTGAATTACATTGCACACGTCTCGTCTATTCCTCTTCCGATGGCAGTTACGTTCTCCATTGCATTGTTATAGCCAACCCATTCTCCCTTGAATTGCATCATCCCATTCCCTTGATTTGCATCATCCTCCCTTACCAACTAGAACCGAAATTAAGATAGTTGCAATGGATCAAGGAAGGAACGTTAGGGCAAGGACAGCAGAGGCATTGACGCTTCTAACACTACCATTCGATATCCTGTTGGATATTGTCGGTCGATTAGCAATTCAATCTATAGAAGATGTCTTCAGATTACGGTTAAGGTATTGCCTCCACTTTTGATTTCGTTAATTTATGTATTCGAAAAAAATTTGATTCACTTCATTGTGATGCAATTGCAAAACTTTTGATTTGGTTGGAAAACACAATTATGTGCTTGCGAAGATGGCAATTGAGTACCAGGATGACTGGGGAATTTCGGTTGTAGTCGCATCGAGAAACGATAGTCATGCCAGAAGCTTTTTAAATCAATGCGTCAACGCGGGAAACCCGGAGGCAATCTTTCAGCAAGGAATGGTAAGTCGTTGATTCTGGATCATTGGTTCGGTGTATGCTGTATCATAGTTCCTCATAGTTTCATTTCAAAATGCAGGTTAAATTCTTCACAAATTGCGATCACAATGCAGGCATTCAAGATCTTCTAAAGGCGTCGGAGTTGGGACACGATGTGGCAAGCTATGTTTGTGGCATAGCTATGTATTGTTGCGGATCTGAAGAGCTCAAACCCAAAGGCTTTGCATTACTTAATAGTGTGAAACATAAGTTGGGCTATAAAATAATATCGTGTCGCCGGAGAGTTGCCGATCTATTTTATGATATTCTCGTAATTGCTCGAAGACCTTCCTTCAAATGGAAGCGGAACACATGTACAAATATCACCAATGGAACAACAATTCGGAGTTGTCGAAGAGCAAACCCCTGGAAAAATTTTCAGCTCCTTGCTGAAGATAAAGATGATGGTCTTTCTTGTGAGGAATGCACGTGCACAATTGAGTGTGGGTTAGTCGAGGGTATGCTTCAGGGTATTACACGAAATATGGTGGAATAAAAATTTCCACATGTGTTCGGTCTATATTTTGATACTATATCTAATGTGTTATTATAACATATAATGATATTATTGTTACTGTATCCAAATATGATCAATTGGGAGCTCATAAATAATTGATCAAATGAGATACTATATCTTTTTTGGTAGAATTGAGAAACTATATCGTTTATGGTATAATTGAGAAACTATATCTTTTTTGGTAGAATTGAACTCAAAATATAGGTCAATTTGCACAATTATACAATACAATATGGTCACAAGGTTGGTATTTTTTTACGATGCTATGAAGTACTACCTCCGTTCCGAAACATGACCTGAAACTTACATAATTCTCGTGTCACAAAGGAGAATAAGGTCACAAAATCTACACGAGTAGGACAAACACTCATAAGATTTAAACATGAGCTGAAAGTAAGTGTCACCTCCGGATTGATACACATGAAATTAAAACCAGTGACATGATAACCCCTTCAACCTGACACGATAATACAAAGAGGGTGACATGGTTTTTTTTTACAGAATCCATCCACAAAAGTACTTCGATGTTCTTTACCACTTACCACTAGAGTGTAACCCGTTTCGATAAGTAAATGTATCCAAACAACCAAAGGACAAGACTGAAACCAACGTTGTTCACAACAAAAGACAACAAATCAGTTCCATAATGAAATTAAAACCAGTGACATGAAAACCCCTTCAACCTGACACGGTAATACAAAGAGGGTGACATGAATTTTTACAGAATCCATCCACAAAAGTAATGCGATATTCTTTACCACTTACCACTACAGTGTAACCCGTTTCTAAAAGTAAATGTATCCAAACAACCAAAGAACAAGACTGAAACCAACGTTGTTCACAACAAAAGACAACAAATCACTTCCATACCTACACCCAAACGACGATCAGATTATGCGTCCACCGAGCCGACCATTGAAGATGGCAGCCGCTAGCATCTGTCTGTACGGCCCAATAAACGTGTCGTCCAGCCCATCGAAGGGGGGATCGGTCTCCATGAGGAGCTCCATGAATCTGATCGTGTAAGGGCCACAGTCACCACTGCAATGACAAAGATTTTGTCAAAACAGAGGCGGAGATATCATCAAGTTAAATGAAATACAGGGGTCGCACCAATCATACCTGAGCTTGTTTTGCGGAACGCGCTTGTCGCGGATTTTGCGAAACGGGCCTGGCAGCTTCGATGCATACTTCACCTTCAACTCAGCGTGTGCATCCATGATGATGGGGAGGAGGTGGGTAACGTGCATCAGCAGGTGTGGGAGTTCGGCGTCTCTCACGCAGTGCACATCGCAGTCATACAGCTTCAACTGCCACTCATTCAGATCCAGAGCAACGACAACCCAATGTCTTCCCCTCAGGTTGAGGGGTAGGAGGACGAGGTCCCCGCCTGCCCACGGCCAGGCCATGGGCGCCGGGGCCCGCCCGTCGAAGTATGAGAGGAGTATGGCACTCGCCTCATACCCCCCGACGTCTGAGTTGTACTCCTTCCACTCCCTCTCCATAAAGCTGGAGAAGTACGAGTCCAACACAATGACTCGACGCCCATTTTCGTAACCCCTCTCCGCGCTTTGTTTCCGTAGCAGGTAGCATGACTGCTCGAAGTGATGCGTCAAGTTAACCCCCATGACAACCCACAACATAGTCCAACAGCAACCCAATTGCGTATACAAGGGCAATCATAATAAAATGTGAGAAATACAATATACCTCTGAGTTGATACAATAGAAGGGCGTCTGGAGGGTGGTAAAAAACTCATTCGATAGGTCCTTGCCGCAAGCCGTTGACAGGTTCTCACCGTCGGCACTGGACCGTACAATGGAGTGGAATCAATGAAAGGGTAACTGTGCCGTATAATGAAGACTGAAATGAGACGATGGGTTACCTTGCGAGCCACCCCTGTAGGGCCTCATAGTCGGCCGCAGAAACTAGTCCCATGGCAACGGCTTCACCGGGAACGATGACGTCCTTCCCTTTAGAGGCCCGCGGTTTCGTAATCTTCCACGCCTTGCTCTCACATTCCTGGTCGACGAACAACCTCTGAATTCAAACAAACATTCCCCATGCCACTATTGAAAACATAACGGATGAATGGCACGGGCCACAAGGAGCGTACCTTAGCAACTTGTCGGGGCTGCTCCACAGCTTCAGTACGAGCCCCCTTTGGTACATCAACATCAACAACCTGCAAAACCGATCTACAACTTAGATGGATTCCAACATGTACAAACTCCTTTTCACTATCCCTTACTCTTTGTTCCTTGCCTCTTCCAATCAATTTTACATCCCGCATTTTATGGACCTTCTCTTCCAACACTTTTATCTGCACGCAAGAAGTTGTTACAATAAATCCACCATCTCCTCCAACAGTATTATATCCCGTGTCACTGTCACATACTGTATGTCCCATGTCATTATTCTATTTATCGTAGTCACTGAACTTAAGAACAATATGAGAGTGAATAATGCGAAAGACTGAAGTACCCTATCATCCATCTTCTCCAAGGTATCCATAATCTTCTCGAGTGTCTTCCCCACGAGATCCCTAGCGGCGTCCGTCTCCTCGACGTAGTTGGCGATGTTGGCAAGCATCGCCACACTCGACCCTTCGTTTACCCGTGCGCTGAAGCGCTGATTCTGTGGCTGTGTAAATTATGTCCGAGCCATTTGTTTCCTGTAGTTTAAGAGCAACCATAAGTTATCGAGAAAGTTTATAGTCAATGTCACTAGCTTTGTAAACCCATGTCACTCAATTTGAAAACCCATGTCACAAATGTCAGAACGTTCCTAAACCAATGACGACATACATTCCACATCAACTCCCCAAATCTGAATTTCAAAATAATGGAACCCCGAATCGTCCCCATTCCCAATCAAACCCCTAATCTACCCCATTCCCTATTTCGACCCCCACCGTAGCCATCCTCTTCGGGCTTACTAAACCCTAACCGCGGGTTTTCCAATCCCCAAAACCCGGCTCCTTGTCCTTCATTCGCAACCACCTCCACCATCAACAAAACCGCCCTCCTTAACGTTCAATCCCTTACCACCATAGTAGGTTGTTCCATCCACCCACCGCAAACCCCGGATTCGAAGATAACGGACAACAGAGATAGGGGGCGTACCTTCTGAGTTTCCTGGCGGTGTTCTTCTCTTCTCTTCGACCCGTTGTTCCTCGTCGCCGGCGACTCTTCTTCCTCCCCCTTTCGAACGGTTTTGAGTTATGAAAATTTAGAGATGGAGTCCCGATGAATACAGAAAGAGAGTGTGGGGTGATATCCGGGACGCGTGTCAACTTATTCTTTGTTGTTTTCTTTGTTGTTTTCTTTTTGTTTTGAGCTACGGGCAACATTTTCGACCAAAATGGGAATGGGTCAATTTATCCAAATTATCCCCCATTGTGCTATTTATGCAAGTTTGGGCAAAATTTGGTCTATCTTTGACCACTGGTTGACTAAGTTATTATTGTCAAAACTTTGGTTATAAGTTGTCAGGCAATCACCCGTGTCACCCAACTAACAATCCCGTGTCACCTTACATAATAACCCCTTCAACATTGTCATGAAGGTGAGTTCAATTTGTTCACAAGGGTGAATTCCTAACACCACTACCACAAACCACTCAGGACTATAAACATGTTGTCAAATAAGTGCCAATGCATTGTTGAATTCATTATCATATCTTCAACCACGCGAATACAAATAGAGTGACCTGGTTTTTGTTCTGAAACCATCCCCAAAAGTACTACGAAGTTCTTCACCACTTAACTGTAGTGTGGAAACCCTTCCTAAAAGTACAGCAGCCTACTTACAGTTTGTCATATGCACAAACACCCTAATTACACTACCAAATACGTTGCCCGTTCAAAAAATAACATAGACGGAGAATGGTCCAACCACTGACCCGATACGGCAAATGCAAAACACCTACCCAGCTGCCGAGGTCAAGCGTTGGACCACCACTGGAGGAACACATCTAAGAACGACGGCGCTTGGAACAGCTAAATTCTCCCCGAGATGGGTATCGACAAGTCTTAGGGGGGCGACCAGGGCGTCGTTTCACGCCCGGGGGAGACACACCGCGCTGGACATGGCTGAGGGGATTCGCCACTCTTCTCTTGGAGGAACCGAATATAGCACATTCTCGTAACACGCCTTCCATGTTGCGTCTTTGTAGAAGTCATTCACGAGAGAGAAGATATTGCTACCTCGATACCTTGCCGCTGCTATGGCGTGCTGGCACGGAAACTGGTCAATGTCGAACCGCTTGCATGTGCAGGTCCGGGCACACAGGTTCACAACCCAGGTGGCGGACCCTCTGCGGACAGTGTACTCGTGTGAGCTGAGGGCTCTGACATCCAAGAATGTTGCCAACGAATAGCTCGTTTGCAGCTCACCTTGAACGTAATCGCTGACCGTCGACGCCGATTTGGTGCTTTTTTCCCGTCGATCATAAAACCACTTGGATATTGTTTCGATGACATCATCAATCAGGGCTGTGATGGGTAGGTCGCGAGGCTCCTTGAACACCAAATTCAGACACTCGGAGTTGTTCGTCGTCAATATGTTGTAGCGCATCCCCAAGAAGTATGTCCGGGCCTAGTTCTGGAATCCAGCCTCTCTTAGGTATTGGCCCGCAGCGGGTGTCTGAGCGCAAAAATCAGCAAAGTGCTTCTCGAACTCTGCCCTCGTGTACGCCTTCGCCACCTTTAAGAACATTGTGTGCAGGGCCGTCACCCCTCTGTACTTAACCCTGGCATTCTGAAATAGATGTCATTGGCAGGCCCCTTTCTTAGCAAACACATAGTTGTCCCTCAAACCTTTGACGATACTAAGATGCCGATCAGAGACAAACATTAAGTCTGGTGTATCCTCGACGACATGTAGCATGTTCTTGAAGAAGAAGCCCCATGACCCGTGATTCTCACCATCGACTATCGCAAATGCGATCGGGTATATACTGTGGTCTGCATCTTGGGCTGTGGCAAATAGAAGCGTGCCCCTGAACTACTCTTTCAGGAAACTCCCATCAACTGAAATCACTTGGACATGGATATCGACACCAGTTGGTTAGGTGACATGGTTATGTATGTTAGGTGACATGCAATATTATAGTACCGACACGGGGTATTACCTTTCGAAGGTAGGTAATCGCCTTGCGCCATACCCGGAAGCTAATAAAGGCGTACTTGAATGTTTGGGATGCGTCCAGCTCTAACTTAGTATATGTCCCGGGGTTAGTCTGCTCCAACATGTGCAAGTATGGAATAATATCTCGGTAGCTGTCTTCGTCGGTCCCATGCTTCACCTCCCTCGCTGTCAGTTGTGCCCTTCGTGCCTTCCAGTAGCTACACGATACTCCATACTCGGACTTCGTCATTTTCTGGACTTGCTCGGGAACGAGGTCCTTTCGAGTCCCGGTGAACCTGCATATAATGGTGTCATGGTGTGTTATGTCATGTGACATGGGGAATAATGTTGTGTGACAGAAACAACTGTTCGCAATTAAATTAACACTCACGTGGTCACGAGGTTGCGTCCAATCATGTTCGACGTAGTATGTCGGCTATGGTTGTGCATCATGCTCAGGTCACATGTATGCTCCTGGACATACTGTCGGATGCACCACATTTTCGTGCGCCGGTAAATCGACGCCCTT
Source organism: Persicaria tinctoria (assembly GCA_037127255.1). Classification (NCBI taxonomy): domain Eukaryota; kingdom Viridiplantae; phylum Streptophyta; class Magnoliopsida; order Caryophyllales; family Polygonaceae; genus Persicaria; species Persicaria tinctoria. The sequence continues at coordinate 49,941,730 of JBANSL010000005.1, forward strand.
AACATCCACGTGCACTTGCTGTCCAAACAACCAACTAAATAGGTTTTTTTACACGACCTCTTCACTACAAACTCGAAGCACTTCTGCACTGCAATCCACTTCAGGCAAGTCTGCAATTCTACCTTCGAGCCGAACATTTGTCCCTCCAAAATTTCTGTCAGATTCCGTCGTGGTTCCTGGGTCCGAGGCGTTGCTTTGTCCAACATAGCTTCTACGTTCTCCATCGACGGTGGGGATGTGCTGGACCTAGGAACCCGATCTTCTAGTTCCCTAATCACCTCCTCCTCAACTTCGTCCTCCTCCGACGACACCCTCATACCCTGGTCTTCCTCATAATCCTCCCAGTCATAATAATATGAACAATCTTCTTCCCTCTTCACTCCGGAATCGAAGTCCTCCTCCTCGTCCTCCTCCTCACTGCTAATGGCTATGAGATCCACCCCCTTATACTTGTCACCTTCACATTTTTCTGTGTCATCTGGAGAGGAGTCCGTGTCACCCAAGTGGATAACATCTAGACCATCACACCTGTCACCCTCAAGAATATCCATGTCACCAGTTCCAGATCCTATGTCACCTTCGTGCTCTTGGCTCTTCCCTATCACCCCACCCAACTGGATCATTTCCGGACCTTTACCCTTGTCACCTACACTCTTAAGCTTTTCACCAATTCCAAACCCGCTCTCAGTAGCGTCCTCCTGTCTCTTCCCTATCACCTCATCCATGTGGTTCGACTCTGGACATTTACCCTTGTCACCTTCAAAAATACGCCTGTCACCAGTTCCAAAACCCATTTCAGTAACGTCATCCTGCCTCTTTCCTATGACCTCAGCCAAGAGGATCACCTCCGGACCCTTACCTTTGTCACCCTCACATTTATCTTTGTCACCCAATCCCAACCCCGTTTCCACATTGTTTTTCACTCTTATATCGTTGGTCATCCCTATTGACTGGGTAACCCCTCCTCCACCATATAACCCCACATCTACAACCATAGGGTTTGGTTGTGGCTTACCTTCTGCCTCCAGCTCGTCCACCTTTTGAGAGTTACGAGGCTCACTCAAGCATTCTTCCCCGACGCCGGGTTGTGGTACTTGAAGGCTCTCTTTCACCACTGGACCAATATATATCGCCATGGGCCATGGATGTTCCCCAGTCATCGAGTTGAGAAACTTATAAGCCTCAAGGTCGTCGTCATCACCTATCGTTATCGGATGACCCGCTTCTTCCCCCTTTGGCATGTAACACAACCGCCAATCTTCACATGAACAATCATGCCCGACCTTCACCCTCAACAGTTGAGTCAGAGAGGCGAAGTTGATGCCCTCTTCAATTATCACATTCTTCCGCTCTGTTTCACCATAATACACCCACCCCGCACCATCGAACAACCAACGCCCGTTGAAGTTGAGAATGACACGTACTTTGGCGTTTTGCCCTGCAATTGAAAACTCGGATCAACACTATTGGTAATGGGTATCTACTCTTCACGAAACATGAGGAGAAATAGAAGAGAAGCCTACCCATTGCAACTGAGAATTAGGGTTTCTCAGATATCTCTGTGACACGAAAGTTTACGAACACTGACACGAACGAATTAAGAGCCCGACACGTGCTCACCAACTGGACCTTAATGCGGATGGGTTCTTCTCCAATGGTGGCCTTCTTCTCCAGCTCTCTTTTCCACGGGAACACCGAAAATGATGGCCTCTCTCCTCCTCTCTTATTACACTTTAAAAATGGAGGGAAACCCTTTCCCATCACCTCACCTCCTCTCTCTCCAATTTTGGCGCCAAAATCCCCCACCCAATCCAATGTCCCATCTCTCTCTCTCTCTCTCTCTCTCTCTCTCTCTCTCTCTCTCTCTCTCTCCCCCCCCCCCTTGGACAACCTGCAACCGGCTAAACAATTTGCCCCTCCTATTTGCACTAATACCACATATGATATTTTTGTAAATTTTCTAAAAAAGTGGTATTTGTGCAAACCCGACAAAAAAAGTGTATATTTGTGAAAATAACCCTTATAAAAATCTATAATATATTGTCATTTTACATTGGATTAATATTTCTCTTTATTATTATTGAGAAATTATTTGATTAAGGAATTATAAATAAATTTTCCAACAAACCATTAGCATTATTTCATCATTTTCCATACATGATCAAATTCTTTTGTGCATTTTTTTAACATATCACTACCACTTAACTTTAAAAAAAATACTTAAAAATTTAGAATGTAACTCAAAATTTTAAACAAATACCCATGTCTAAGACACATGACTCACACTAGTACTTATTAATTCAGAAGCAACCTCTTTGTAAAAAATTGAGCCACGTATCCACTTTTCACCAAAATTAAAAATCGTTCTCTGAGACACTTTCTACCCCTCGTCATTAACTACTGGTCTTCTTCCCCCTCATGGCTCATCCACCAGATCCTCACACCATCTTTCACCAACTAGATCATCAACTCCGAAGAGATCCGCACCGTGATCTCTGTCTCCGGCCAACCCCTTCTTTCGTGGCAGCGCATGACCTAGAGTGAGTCTAGCCCCAACGAATGCATCCGACGGTGGTGACGATTGGTCACCTAACAATGGATCATTCACGCAGTCGTCGGGCCGAAGAGAGGACAAGTTTGAAGGGTAGATTCAGCCATTAGTAACATCTGCACGACATATTGCACCATTGAGGTGGCACCAATGGAATTAAAACACTAAGGCCGCGCTCGGCAGCGAATTTTATGGGGTTCTTGGGTTTTTTCTTAAAAAATAACAATCAAGGCACCTGTTTGGCAAGGGGTTGAATGGGTTTGGGAATTTAGGGGATGGGGATTAATCGGGGTTGCCAAAGGCCAATAATCCAACCTTCCTCCATAAGGATTGTCAGGGTTGTGCTCTCCAACAATCCCTTGCTTGACTGTCTTGCCCCTTGTCCATGGCGTCGGAGGGAGATCCGGGTTAGTGCTTCTTGGTCATGGGAGCTCGAAGGGTGAGATCTGGGCGAGAGACGGAGGCAGACGGACGAGATCCGGGGCTGGTGCTCCTCTTCTTCGCCATGGGACTCGAATCCGGTGCCATGGGAGCTCGGGCCTAGTCTTCTATGGCGGTTGGGAGAGTGAGGAAGAAGGCTCGGGCTTGGGGCTTGATCTTCCATGGGAGCGTGGCAGAGGGAGGGGGAACATTGGAGCGACAAGAGACGGTGAGGGCGAACGGAGGTGAAGAGCCCTTGGAGAGGAGGCGGTGGAGCGGCGTCATTGGAGCCTCTGTCGGAGCACCACAAATCTGGAATTTGGAATGGAGAGGAAGAAGAAGGGAGGGGGGTAATTTTGTAATTTTGTAACAAATAACCTTAAAATAACCCTCTACACACCAAACACCTTACCGGGATTATTTTGTCAAAAAAATCTCAACCTCTTCCATCCCCATAACCTACACAATAATCTCCACCTCGTATAATCCCTTAAAAATAATCTCCACCCCTTAAAAAATAACTCATTGCCAAACTCGCCCTAAGTATGTAATGAATTTGTTCTGTTTTTTCTTTAATTTAGGGTTTTGTTGGTTGTTATTAGAGATTTTGATTTTAATCAAGTATTTTGCAAAAATTAGGGGTTGATTTGTTGAAATTAGGGATTTCAAATTCAAGCTAAAGTATTTTGGGACATTTAGGGTTTGGTTTGTTTCCATTTGAGTTTTTCAATGACGCGAGGTTGGCGACACCAACGACATGTGTTCAACTTTTAGTTTTAAAATTCCTAAATTTGGTGTTTAGGGAGTTAGATGCAGAGATTTTGTGATTGGATTTGTTAAGGTTCATATGTATATCCGTTTTGTTTTTTTTTGTTCCAAAATATAGGGTGTTGTTGTCATGCTCTAGCATTTCATGAACTCTTGCTATATTTGGTTATGTTTTGAAGCCAACTTAGTTATTGTACATTTGGTATTGACACAACATAATACATTAATTGAACTGATTTTTTCATGTGTCAAATTCAATTTTTAGCAAGTTCATTATTTAGTATAGTATTTGAGATGAAGTTGGGAAGGTACATGTTTCTCCGAGCTAGATAGTGGATTGTACATAGTGTAACATTGTTTTGAAGTTGGGAATGAGAGCCATGTACAGAGTTTGATTTTTTTTTTCATTGTAAATTTTATTTTACTTTTTAATGTTATCAGTGCAATTGATGATTTTAGGTTAGCTTGAATTTACAGTAGTAGGTTCTTTTGTATTGGATTGAATGCCACACACTACTTTATCATTAATTACACCGAATTCTATTTACCCATTTTAATGTTTGATAGGATATCCTATTATGTGGTGTCTATGCCAACAAAGAAGGTTTTTTGCATAATATTGGGAAGACCAAGAAGGTATTTGACATGGCACTCTCATCCATAAATTGGCTTTAATCGGTATTTTACCCTTCTGTCTTTTAACTTCTTCATTTGATGATTTTTTTTTTTTTAAATAGTTTAGTTGAAGTAACCTTCATATAGATATTCTCATCCCGAAGCTATTTTTTCAATTGAAGGTACTATATTATGCGTGAAAATTTTATTTTATTTTTTTTCATTTATATATAACAACCATATCTGAGAATGTTCCTTCTTTTCGGCCCCATAGTATCTCTAACTTGTAGGCTATATATGTTTTTCCAATGCTTTAATTACTCATTCTCTTACGGCGAGGGCTTCTGCTATAAGAGGAGATTGTTTACCTATATGTTTGTATCCCAATGTAATGGGTTTCCCTCGCAGTCCAGGATTATGTTCCCCGTTGTGCTTTCATCCAAATTTGAAGATGAACCATCGAAATTTAGTTTCATGACTCCTCATCCAGATTTCTCCACTTGATTTTTGTTTTTTTTTTAAATTTTTTTGGCTTGGTTTGTCTTTTGTATTTTCTATTCATATGTCCTCTTCTTGTTTACATGCTTTTCTTCAATTATCATAAAATGTTTTTATGAAAAATTGTATTTCCCTATTTGATGGAATATGGTCATCTCGAAAGGTAATCTGATTTCTATTAAACCAAATAACCACCATTTGAATGCTAGTGCTTCTTTTTCTGTAGGCTTCAGTTTAGCTCATGATTACTTTAATGTCTCGTGTATTTTTTAGTATGTTGAGTTTGATGTGTTGGAGTGTCTGTATCTGCAGAGCCGAATAATTTACGAAACAACATTCAATAAAAAGACGTGCTTCATCTTCAAAATGGTGGTTACATAATTTGCAGGGGATTAGAACAAGAGTTGGGGTTACTTTAATGTCTCGTGTATACCTCTATGGGATAATCGAGTTGTTGTTAGGAGCCTTTTCTGAACCAGTTTCCATAGGAAATTTGTAATCTTTGGGGGAATATTTAGCTTCCAAATCTATGAGTTGGGGTCGTTTGTCATATTATCAGAGTTTGTAAGGAGTTTCATTGCACTTGTTGTTATGAACCAGCCCTCTCGATCCGGCCACTAGAAGAGTCTATCTGGGAGTGGAAAATGGATAAGAATTTCTGTTATTTCTTGTACGATTGTGTTGTCAAAATCTTGGTTTAGTCTCTCAATCCACCATATTCCGTTTATCATATATTCACCGACCGTTTGGTTAATATTGACACCTTGTGGTGGGTTTATTCTTCCTAAAAGGGGGGTCATCGACAACCAATTATCTATCCAAAAGTTAATGGATCTCCCATCTCCAACAGACCAAATGAGGCCTTTTTTGAATTTGTCAACGCGCCGGGTTAGGTATCTCCATTGCCATGATGTATCGCCCTTTGCTTTATATTTTAGAAGTTCTGTGTTTTTTCAGGTATTTATACCTTATCAATTTAACCCAATAGTTATCAGGTTCGGTAAGGATTTTCCATAGTAATGTCATTTGGAGGGCCTCGTTCATATTCTTCGATTTTTGGAGCCCGATCCCACCTTTACTTTTTGGCTTGCAGATTCTATCCCAACTTATTAGCGGTCTGTGTTGGAGATCCTTATTCCACAGAAAAGTTATGTTGAGTTGGTCTAGTTCTTGGTGTATATTGGTCAACAACTGATGTAAGCCTAATTCGCCATGTTCCACGTTTACTTTTATATCGATTTATGCATACATTTCATGCATTTGGGTTAGAATAGTACATGAACTATGTAGTTTATGCTTATTTGCCAATTATAGAGATCTACGCTAGTTCTTAATTAATTTCGCAGACATTGGACGCACTTTGGAGCTTAAAGGAAAATCATGAAGATATTGTAAAAGCTAAGGAAGAGCGCATGATGGTGCAACCGGAGAAAACGCCATTTTTCACCATTCATCATTCTGAATCAAGTTCTAATGTCTTCATGGGAGTTGTAGCCCTTGAAAATAGCATTCCAACGCATACTCATATGCGCCAATCGGACGAACGAGGACTCGGGAAAGTGCGTTTCACGAAAGGAGCAGAATGCTGAAAGCTGACAATTCTACTCGGCGTCGAGTACTTTAGTCGATGTCGAGTACATCCAAGTCGAATTCAGGAAGTCGAGCACGAGCAGAGCATCCACTCAAGAAGGCAAATTTCACTCGATGTCGAGAAGTTCTAGTCGACGTCGAGTACACATATCGAGTCCAGAGAGTGCCCGTGCTCGAGTACACGAGGAGAAGACAAGCGCCACTCGATGTCGAGTACTTTTAGTCGACGTCGAGTACTCACCTGAGTCAATCCAAGACGAGATCGAGTGTGTGCCGAGCCATGAGGATTACTTGCAAGAGAAGATATATGGAATTATATCTATCCACATGAAGATCTATCAAGACAAAAGAGCGGTTATCCACATTAGATATTTTCCTTGTTTATTTTAGAGATTTATTTACCAAGTTCTATCTTAATTCTTTAGATAGATCATTTTAGATATAGATATGATATTCTTTCCTTGGATAGAGGGGATTGAATACTATAAATAAGGCCCTAGGGGCTGAGTTGTAGGACATTCTCATTCAATTCCAATTACATAGAAAGCGAGTAGAGAGAGAGAGAGAGAGAGAGAGAGAGAGAGCTAGGCCGAGAGGAGTGAAGTTTGGCGAGAGCGGAATTTGGCTTCGATCGGTTGTAACCTTGATTTTATTTCATTAATGCAAGTTAGTTTCCTTTTATTATTGGTGAGTTTTCCTATGATGAATAGCGAGTAGTCAGCCTACTTCTAGGGCCGGGGTGAGCCCGAAGATAGCCATGCGCGCCTGAAGTAAAGATTCGATCTTTATTATGTTTTGATCATCCACTATCTTTATTAATTATGTTTATTGCATAATTAATAGAGATTAAGGTTAACAACTTGGATTATAAACATAAAATCGGTAGATTCAATTAGGGTTACTTGAACGAGTTGTCTAATTGTTGAAAAAGGCGAAAGCTTGGTCCTTTGATGAGATTGCATGATTATTTCTATCTTACCTTATGCATGTTTGGTTATTGTCATTGCAAAACCCGGTCTTGGAAGTTTTATTTCATAGTTGTTTATTTCGAATCATCAAAACCTTGGTTTATTTCTGTCCACGCTTCGATTCCATCCTCACATTCTTCGGCCATCTTTCGCTGTCACGAACACGTTTCTACAGGACTACTCGACGACGTCGACTAAACTAGTCGACATCGACTACTAACATTAAAAATCGAGTGCTTTCTCGAGGTCGATTGCTCATTTTTGTCTCTGCAGGTACTCGACCACGACCGTTCTACTCGACGTCGAGGATTACTAGTTGACGTCGACTACTCCCCTGTGTCTTCTGCTGCTCGAAATCGATTGTACTAGGCCCCTATCGAATACACCCTAGTCGAGGTCGAGTACTCTGAGTCGACTTCTGACCAGCTTCCTCGAGGATCGAACCTGACTTTCTTTTGCTACAACGGAAGGGAGTCTTGTAATTATTTGCTCGGAACAAAATCGATTTGCTTTTATTTGTTTATATTTTAATTGCAAGTCTCGATTTCCTCCTTACAACAGCAACAAAAAGCTTCGCATTATGAAGAGAGGTTTTAATGAAAAATTTAAATTAATAAGTGTTTCTCTTCCCTACTACGAGAGTGCATTGGCTCTTCACTTAGAGAGTTGCTTTTTTTACTTGCACACGGTTTCTTGATTCACTTTTCCATTAATAATGGGGCAACCCAAAAAAATTTCTAATGCTCTTGTGTGAGGAATTTGTAGACTGCATTCGAGTTCTTGAACTCTATTTCTGGGCACACCACATGTTGTTTGAAAGGAGGATTTGTGAAATTTAACCTTCTGGCCCGAGTACTTACAATATTTATCAACAATTTTCCTTATATTTTCTCTTGCACTTGAAGTGGCTTTTGCAAAAACCATGATATCGTCTGCAAACGCTAGGAAAGGAAGGGAGAGACCGTCTCTCCCAAACCTAGACCAAACGGTTCCAATTCTCGATGAAGCCTCATCTTGTAGTTTTCCGGGAAGGATTTCCGCCCCCATAATGAATAAAAATGGGGATAATGGATCACGCTAATGGAGACCCCTAGTTGGGTTGAATAAATCTATATGGTCGTTGTTAACCAAAATTGAAAATGAGATTGTTTCTACACATTCTCTTATCTATCCTATAAAGGTTGGATGGAAGCTGAATTTCGCCATGATTCGAAATCAAAAATCCCAATCAACATGGTTGTATCCTTTTTCCATGTCTAGTTTTATCGCCATCCAGTCTTCGTTTCCTTATCAGTTTTTGAAAGTGTGAAAGATCTCATGTGCTATCAGAATATAGTTGAGCAAAGGCTAATTGGTCTGTAATTGTTTGTTGTAGCTGGGTTATCACATTTTGGTAAAAGGGTAATAAATATGTGGTTTATATGTTTAAGGAGTTTACTAGAATGGAAGAATCCTTTGATTGCTTTTATCACTGATGGGCCAACAATGCCCCGATAAGTTTTTATAGAATATTTCCACCGTCATCCCGTCGGGACATGTGGCCTTATTTTTTCCCATACTAAATAGTGTGCTTTTAATTTCACTATTTGTAACTGATTTTTATTAATTCTTCATTTTCGTTATCTATAATTGAGGGAGTAATCAAGGATAAGTAATCTAAGAGATTTGATCTATTCTCCCCATCATTTTTGAATTGTCTTTCAAAATCTTATTGAATTTCTTTCTTGACGTTTTCTTCCCCGGCAATTTGGGTTACATTTATTGTTGTAATATTTCGAATAATCTTTCTATTTCTTCTCCTTGTTGCTACTCCTATGGAAATAGCCAGAGTTAGTGTCAGAAAGTTTTAGGTGTTTAACTTTTGCTCTTTGATTCGAGAATTTCTTGTGGAAAGTAAACAAAGCTTCATTTTTCTTAAGTAGTTGTGTTTGTTTATCTACCATGAATGTGTTTTGAAAACTAAATTAGTCTTTTGTATCTCGAGAAGACTACATTCGACATCCTTTAGCTATCGGAATATGTTTCTAAAGGTTTTCTTATTCTATTCCGATACTTGGCTTTCACCTTTAAATTTTTTGTCTTAAAGGATAGTTAAAACATTACCAAACCACTACAGATTGCTCTCCATATTTTTTTTAACTATATTACAGAAATCATTCCTTTGTAACCACATATTTTCTAGTTTGAAAGGTGGGGCCTTGTGCATTTCGTCATTACTTAGATCGAGAGAGATGGGACAATGGTCAAACGATATGAATGTGTGGTGTGTAATTTGTATATTTGGGTAATAAATATGTAACTGTCCTCTAGAAATCGTCTTTGTCCCTTTCATCAAGAGGACCATAGACGAAGATGATGCAGGAGAAATTTGAATTAAAATTTCTGTATTTGATCGTAATGATTGGTGCGGGATGAACGGCGTTGGCACTTTCTCCATTTGCCAGATATATAGTAATAATATCCAAAACACAAAACTAATAGATTAGGCACTCAATAGCTTGATAAACCTAATAACTACTAGTATAGCGATGAAGTCCGATGTCGAACCCACATGGAGAAGCGATTTCCTATTTAATAACTCTAACTAAAGACTCTTATAGCAAAACAATGATTCGTAACAAGTATCAAAGATGTAAAAGTATCCAGATTTATGATCGCAAAGTAAATTGATATCAAAGTAGAAAGAACATTTCACCTGCAATTATCTGACAATTGTTGGAATTCATAGTCCTCGAATTGATCTATTAATTATTCATATTCCTAGGTCTACTTGACTAAAGTTGAGAGATCTGTAGAGATTCACTCATCTTATTCAATATCACTAAAGAATAACATTAAGAACTCAGGTAATCAAGACCAATTGACACATCGACTCAACTCAATTAAGACTAATAGGCGCATATCGAACTCAGCCCTAATCGAATCTACACAACATGGATCAATTGAAATCATCCACTACAAAGACAAAGAGACATCACTATCATCAATAACTTTGTTTGGTATCGAGAAAACAACAACGAATTCATAGATAAGATGCAATTCCTAACATGTTGATCAGGCATAGAAAGGAACACAAATATAAATTAAGCACGAGATGATATCTGGGTCACGGCGGGCGCCGTGCAAAGGGCGACGGGCGCCGTGCAAAAGGCGGCGGGAGCCGTCTATGCAGTGTCCAATTGTCTTCAATAGCTTCCAATGTCGTGCTTCCTTGCTCCTCTTTAGCTTCTTCTCTAGCCTTCATATGCTCCAAAACATGCTTCTTAAGATCTTCCCAAAGTCCATCCAAGGTCGGAATATAATTCTGCAGAATAAACACTAAAAACGCGTAGATTTCGAAGTCGAATACTTCACAAGCAGTATACGGAACTAGACTCAAAACATAGCAAAACAACTACCGAATAGCAATAAGAAATACCTATAATGCCTATATGAAATATGCATTATCAATGATTCTCTCAAATTGTTTGTCCAGTGAAATATCTTCATGATTAAGGTGGTGATTTCCCTAGTACACCATTCCCACCAGAGCATCCAATGGCCGTCGACCAGATCGCATTATCGAAACCTGCACTTCTCCATGTTTTTTCCTCTGATATTCGTTCTGTTTTCGTCTTTGTTTAGGAGATTAGATGAATTTGTTCATTTTTACGGAATGAGCTAATATCAATCTAGAATGTGGGTTTTCCAATTCCCCAACAGTTCCATGCACATATTTTCAATTAATAGTTGTTGTTTGTGTGGCGATCCCAAGTATGATCCCAACACCTTGCTTTTGTCTAAAAATTTGTAGTTATTTCGGTTACCCTAATTTGCATAGGTAAAACAAGCTTTGTATGGTGATTTGGGCGATGAACTAATAATCTGGACAAAATTGTTTTCTAAATATTTATCTATGTACTTGTAGACTTGATGTATTATTTCAAAAGATCTCATCATTTTAGTAGTGTGGTTTACCATAGACTGCGGATTAGCGTTCTAATTTAAACAAAACACGAGTCACTATAGTGAGTTTCCAAACCAAGTTGTGTGCATGAATATACATTCACGATATTAGATTGAAATTTGTAATTAAGAATTTGCGCAAGCTTTGTTTCCAAATCAACTAGGTAGTCTTGGGAAGGAAAAAAGCAATTAACCTGCCCAATCAGTTGATTCAACAAAGTGGACAATTTAGCTAACAAATAGGTATGTGAGTCATCTTTATCCAAACAATGATTATATATTTTTATTCTAAACCGACGACGAGCTGGTGTTTGCCCATAAAGAAGGTTGGACTTAGTGGTTTAAGCAGGATTAGATGTGATGTGAGCCTAATTTGCCATGTTTTATAGTTACTTTTATATGGTTTTCTGCATGCATTTCATACATTTGGGCTAGAATAGTACAGAATCTATGTAGTTTACGCTTATTTGCCAAATTATGGAATCTACACCAGTTTCTGTTTAATTTCGCACGAATCAAAGCAATTTACAGCAGTTTTGAGAAAGGAAGAAAAGCTCAAAGTCAACTACAGAAGTCCAAGGTCAAGGAGCAGCGGAACCGGGACAAGTCAAGCTGAAAGCAAGGAAATCTACTCGACAACACATTAGTCGATTTCGACCAAGTTTAGTCGATTTCGAGTACAAGAAGTCGATTTCCACCAAAGCTGCCCAGAATCGAGCAGAGCTGAGAGAATTAATCGATCAAGTTGTTTTACTCGATATCGAGTAACCTGAAATCGAGTGAAGACCCCGGAATCGACGAAGGAGCTGGAGCTGGAACATGCAAGTCGATATCGAGGAACTCTACTCGATATCGAGTAAAAACCAAGTCGACGAGCATCTTGGGAGTCGAGAGCGACGAAGAAGCTGAAGACGGAGAAAACCTTGATCGATATCGAGGAAACTACTCGATATCGAGTAAACACCCAGAAGCCGAAGTCGAGAAGTCCAAATTTTTGTTAAGATTCTATCCCAAATCCGATGAAGATATTTTCGAGACCAAATTCCATCAAGATCTATCAAGTGCTATCAAGAGGAGAAGATATTTACCTAAATTAGATATAATCCTTTGAGATTTAATTATTTATTTCCATGTTTTTATCTTAATAATTTAGATAGATAGATATAGATGTAGATAGTTAGTTCTTTTCTAATTAGAGAGGGAATGAAGCCTATAGGGCTGGTTTTTATTCATTCAATCTTACAACACACCATTCGAGTAGAAGAGCAAGTAGGAGAGAGCTTAGGCCGATTGGAGAGGAGTTTGGCGAGAGCGGATTTGGCTCTGATTGGTTGTAAGTTTTATTTGGTTTATTTAATGCAATTTATTTTCCTGAAATCTTTGATGAGTTTATTCATGATGAAGAGCGAGTAGTCCACCCACTTCTAGGGCCGGGGTGAGCCCGACGGTAGCCATGTGAAGTGATGCGGTAAAGGTTTGATCTTTTTATGCAATTCGTCTTCTCTCCCTATGAGTATGATTCTTTTGCGAAAGTTGAAGGTGATCCTTGTTTGTATTATTGAAGCGAAAGTGATCCTAATACAACTTGGATTAATTATATGAAAAGGGTTAGTAACAATTAGGGCTTATGCGAAAGCCTCTATCTTCCTATTTGTTAATAACGAAAGTTATTTGATGAAAAGTATGATCTTTTATGCCTTTATGTGTTATTTTGTATGGTTATCGTTGTGGTGTTGAAACCCTGATCTTGGAAGTCTTTAGTTTATTGGTTTATTTCATCGAAAATCGTGTTCTGTCTTACGAAAAGTTGCAATCTAAGTTTCTGTTGTTACTCGATCTCGGGAAATTTGGTCGACGTCGAGGTAATTAGTCGATGTCGAGTTAATTTGGTCGAAATCGAGTTTCTTTGTTTGGTTTTGGTTTCTGTCAGTCGATTTCGTGCACTGTTGGTCGATTTGCTTAGTCGATATCGAGGAACAATAGTCGATATCGACCAGTTTTCTATGCTTTGCTTTCTTTTATGCTTTTCTCTGTTATTTCTGTCTGTCTTTTTGATTTTATGTCTGTGAGATTTGCTGCTACCTGAGACCCGCTGACACGCTTCCTCGAGGATCGATCCTGACTTCCCGCTGCTACATCAGGAGGAGGTCTTGTAATTATTTGCAAGGGATGGAATCTGGTTTGCTTTACTTAATTATTTATATTTTGAATTGCAAGTCTCAATTTCCTCCTTACAACAAGATGTATAATATGATTTCAAATCATCAACAAAACAAATATGAGATCATAAGCTTTCACAATAGTAGAGGTGTAACTAGTTAGTATTATACCCATTATATGCAACATCAACTTAGCAAAGATATGCACCGCAGAGTTCAATATCAAAAACTTAATACGCCTATCATAATTACCAACGGGTTTCAAATAACGCATATACATAACATAAGATTTAGTATACCGATAGATCATAAGAGTTACAATCATGGACTGATTTTTGAATCTAAGATATACAAAGCTGAAGCTAATAAGTTTACACCAACCACTCCAAGCGAACAAGATGTAGACGGATCATAAACAACGTCTAACTAATCACAAGGAAGTGCAAAAGAGATGAAGCGACCCACAAAAAATGAAGTGCATGCCCTTCAATTGCTTAATTTTGATCAACATTAATATGCATCTTAAAAGTTGTTATATGAATTTCTTGTTCTCAATGGGATTTTGAAGCACCCAATCTTCATGATTAGTTGAACAAACATAATAAGTATGATCCAACAGCCAAAAAATCACATCAAATGCTACAAAGGTGGTCAGACACATACCCATAACATACCTACACAAAGGATGTTTATTATAGATAACTTCGATCATAGTTAATTCATCAGAGGCAACTAGCAGTCTGTAATAAAAGAGCCATGACATGGGACGTTTACCAAGAGGCTTCTCAGTACAAACACTCTCATCAATATTGAGGGGGCCCAATTAGGGGTCAAAATTTCTTGCCTTGCATCAGACATTCGTTGATTTGCATACCCTTTCGGGATGTTGTTAGTGAGAGCACACAATTAGTGGCTCTTACATGTTGTTTACGAATCTCCTTGACAGAGATGTTCATGCCAGATAACTGCAAAAGCGATGGTTCAACAAGATTTGTAATTAAAGAAGTATTAGAGTTGAGATGAAAGAGATGAGAAATTTCCTCAGCCTGGATATTCATGAAGTTTTTACTGCCCTTTCGGGATTTAGAGTACGGGGAAGAGATAAATCTCTCCATCCAGTTGTGTTTCTCATAGTCCTCCATTGTCAAAGCCAAATCACAAAAAATCAAGCATTTTTTTAGATTCAATCCATGGAGGAAATAAGTAACAAGAATATATTCTGATTTCTAGTGGCCTAAACTCACCTCACTTGTAAGAGGTAAACAATACCCACTCTAAGAAGGGGCTTTTGCTCGATTCTCATCCAGAAGGAGAGATTTTTTTGGCCAAACCGGTTCAAATCAAAGAAGAGATTAAGAAGGATCATGGACATCGACCGACACCGAGAACGACCACACCAAGCAGAAGCCAATCGATAACCCCAAAACCAAACATATTTCTTTCGCCTTTTGAAAACTTTGCAAGGTAGAACGAAAACCATTCGCTCAGCCCTAACCTAGCTCCATCATATTTTGATTTCTTGGCTAGCATAACCAAGGAGAAACCTTCATTTTTGCATCATCAGAGAAGTAATGGTTCTCCAAGACACGATTCACCTTGAAATTGTGCCCGTCAGTGCTTACCCCCGACAGATTGAGAGGAAACAAACCCGAAACGACTTTGACATGAGACGGGAGCTTGTCGAGTTCATCATTGGGATGAAAAGTTAGGGTTTGGTTTTTTAACAAAAGAGGATGGGGGCATGTGGAGCGCGTTCTCCTCACATGGACTGCATAAAAATGAATTTGATTGTGTGAAGTGGCGGAGCCTGATGATTCAGAGTAGGCTCTAGACCTATATAAATCAAAAGACATTAGTTAATAAAGTATTTTAAATGAAATTATTCTGGAAGATTTTTGCGGAACCAAAAAATCTCTTGGTAAAAATAACTACAAAAAATATTTAAAAGATAAATAGATCTAGGAAAAAAAACATAAAATTCTTACAAGTGACAAAACTTATGGAAACAAAAGATGAATTCAACGACTTATTTGACAAACTGGGAATGAAAACATTTCACTTTTGGAAAGACGTATGAATTGAAAGTGGTAGACTCAGAGATCAACTATTACCAAACCGCATGATAGATGAAAACGAAAAAGCAATCGAGAACCATGTCGAGGTGGTCGAGCTGGAAAAAAAATCTTAGTATAGCACCGGAATGTCCCCGGTTCGATACCTGGATGACCAATATCTGTTTACCAAAATCAGAATAAAAAAAGAGCAATCAAGTACATAGGACTAAATAAGAAATGGGAAACTGAAAAACGTAGTCAAGTACTACCACTTAATTTAGTACAAATGATCCAAAATATCAAGATATCAATAACAGGCATTGAAGATCACAAGACCACCCACAAAGACCACCCATGGAGAAAACTCCTTATCCAAAAACCCAACTCAAGAAAAAGAAAAACATAAGATGGAACAAGCCGATGATGGGAAACTTTAAAATCCATTTTGATGGATCCAAAGTTCATATGGGCCTTGCCACCTCTGATTTCGTCATTCGGGATGCAGTTGGCTCGATTATCTCGTCGGTGGCCTTTAATTATTTAAAATCATCGCTCATCTCTTCAATTATTCCCATATGAATCATAATGGGATATGTAGAATCAAATATAAGAACATACAACTTGCACAAATAAATCACCGATATCTTCGAAGTTAAAGATCCAACAAATAATTACTCCATCAAAACAAGTGCCCCTTCAAAGTCTGAAGCCAAATAGGGTTTTGTTTCATTAAAGCAATTAGAACATCGAATATGGTGAGAAAGATGTCACAAAAATCAATCACCCATAAGAATCAGTGAACAAGAAAGTTGCAAAAGACCTGATAAACTAATACCAGTTGATAAGTGATGACTTGATTCGAATCGTATAGGTCAAGGGATGGCCTGAACTTGCACTTGTGCTTCGTTTATTGGGGCTTGATTTGTACCGATTAGACTCCGTATAGATTTCTATCACACATTGAACACATTGAATGGCTTGGACTGTGATAGGGGGAATTTCCACCCCTTTCGCAGTGTATAAAAGGAGATGAGGAAAGAGAGGCTACTCACTTTCTTCCTCAAGCTACGAAATCTCAGGAAAAAAAGGATGGAGAACATTGCTACCATGGAAGAGGAGTCGTCGTTCTGAAGTTCCAGTTATAAACCACTTGTCGCCTTTATTCAATGCCTTCCCACTCAACAGAATCCTCCGTGTCACTTAGGTTTCCTAGAAACCTTCTTCGAGATGCAATGGGTAAGTGTAGTTCCCGTAGTACTTCTTATCTATGGCGAAAACTAGATCCCCAAGACATAAAGATTGACGAGAGGGTTTCTCAACCAAATAAATTTATAGTCAAGACCCCGCTATAGGATAGTGGAGCCAGGTTCGTCCTCATTAGAGAAGTCAGCGGTTCTAGGTTTAGTTAGTTTCGGGGTTCGGGAATAGTGGGAAAAGGTGTAAGGTTGCTATCGACGTCGGCTAAGAGTTGGTCGATGTCGAGGGATGGAAACAGAAGTGTGGTCGATATCGAGTAGAATATGTTTAGAAATTAAAATAATAAAATAAAATAATAAAGGTACAAAGTTCCAAGGTTAGGGATCACCACAAAAATAACCAAACACGCAAAAGATAAGATAGAATAGTGATGTAATCACATCAAAGGAGCAAGTTTTCGCCTTTTCCAACAATTAGATAACCCTTTCAAGTAACCCTAATTGTATCTACCAATTTTATGTTTATAATCGAAGTTGTTAACATGAATCTCCTCTCTTTTCCAACATGAATCTCCTCTCTTTCGGAATTCGGACTCGGACTGGCTCGAAATCGGCTTCTGGGGTTCTTTCGATATCGACCAAGTTAGGTCGATATCAACCTGTCTTCTCAGCTTCACTTGATCTCGGCCTCTGAAGTGGATTTCGACATGTGCTTGACTCGATATTGACCAAAGGCGGTCGATATCGAACTCTTCTGTGCAGCTGCTCCCAGTGTTCTGGTCGATTTCTGGTATTTCTACTCGACGTGCTCCACTCGGTATCGACCAAGTTAGGTCGATATCGATCTCCTTGACATCTCTCAACATTCTTCATCCGTTTTGAAATGCACTTTTCCGTGTCTTTGTTTGTCCGATTGACGCATATGAATATGCGTCGGAAAGCTCTTTTTGAGGGCTATAATTATCATGAAGACACCAGAACTTGATTCAGAATGACGAATGGTAAAAAGTGGAGTTTTCTCCAGCTGCATCATCATGTTCTCTTCCTTAGCTTTTCCAATGTTTTCATGAATTTTCTTTAAGCTCCAAAATGCGTCCGATTTCTGCGAAATTGAACAACAACTTGTGTAGACCTCCATATATTGCAAATAAACATAAACTATACAAATCTCATGCTTTGACAGTATAAAAGTATAAAATATAGACAGAAATCGATGTAAACGTAGATGCAAAACATGGAAAATTGAGCGCACACCATCTCTCTCTCTCTCTCTCTCTCTCTCTCTCTCTCTCTCTCCTTGCGTTGGAAGACGACTTGACTTGAATTCATGAAAAACCAGCCCCTAGGGCTTTATTTATGGTGCTCCATCTAGCTAATCTAAGAAAGGAATATCTATCTATATCTCTATCTAACTAATGGATATAATTCTACTTGAAAGGAAATAAATCTAATATGGTAAACTAAATGAATCCTAAAGTGTAATTAAATATCCCACCCTTATGATAGATAAAAAGGTAAAAAGATAAACTATCTTAACTCGGAATGTTCTTCACTCGGAATCAGGATTTTGACTCAAAATCAGGATATTGACTCGGATTCAACTCGTACTCGATCTGCTGGTTCAATTGATATCGACCAGACTTGGTTGATATCGAGTTGTCTTGCTTGGATTTGGTTCTGCTCAGTCGATGTAAGCTCTAGCAAGGATTTCGAGTGGTGCTCTGGTCGATATCGACCAGGTTAGGTCGAAATCGACATGTCTTCTTTTCGTCTCCGTGTCTACACGTTGTGTCGAGTCTGACTCTATAATTTCGACTGGGCTATAGTCGATATCGACCAAGTATGGTCGAAATCGACCTCTCTTCTATTCCTCATTCTATGCTCAGCTTTGCTCGATGTCAGACGCTCTTCCGTCGATTGTTGAGCTCTTTTAGTATAGACATCAAGTGCATTTCCAGTGCTTCTTGATTTTGCTCCAAATTCTGCAATATTAAACAGAAACTTGTGTAGACCTCTATTTCTCGCAAATAAGCATAAACTACACAAATTCGCTATATTCCCAACCTAGAATATATAAAATGATAGAATAAGAAGCTGAAATAGGTATAAAAATATGGCATAAAACATGGACATCAAAGCTCATCCTTCGTTTCATTTTCAGGTATAAAATGATGGTGAGGAGTGCCACCATGGAAGAGGAGCCAAACTTTTTAAGCCCCCCTCCCCGGTCAAATATGAGAATCTGGTAATTTTTCTGTCTCCAATTCTTCTCAAATTTGAGGATTCTTTTAGAATTGGAGCCCATGGAAGAAGAGGGAAAGTGGCAAAGGGGAAGAACAAGGTTCTTCCCTAAAAATTCGTGATTGTCAAGACCAGGTCTCATCATGATGAAGGGTGCATCAAATATGGTCCTTAAAGAGTCATTAAAGGAGTTCATTTTAGGAGCATAATCTATTCCATTTTGGATCAAAAGAGCTTCAATGATACCACTTAGGCCACACCATTCAAGTGTCATGCATCATTTTAGAATAAATGATCTATTTTAGTCATATTTAGCTGGACATTTGTATTTAGGCCTTAATTTATTTTGGGCCAAACTATTAGCTTAGTTTTATTTAGTTTTTTCATCATTTAAGGAAGGTCATATAAATTGCCATTCAAATCTTATTTTTATTAGTTAGTTTTTTGGTTTTCGAAAAAATCATATTTGTGAGAAAGTGTTCTCTTAGGAGAAAAATCGAGTTCCCCTGCGCGGGATAGGTTTCGAGGTATAGTTCATAGCTTCGTTTGTCTCAAGTGTGTCAATTCTCTTCAAAGGATTAATGGTGCTATCAAGCATTCATATGCCCCCTTCTCGTGCATTCAATGTTGCGCCTTTGACTGTGTGGGATTGTAAAAGTTGGTCTTTTGATCATTCCGTTTGGTTCTCGATTTCAAAGCATTGAGGGTCTTGTCGTTGTTTCGTTGGATTATCCTTATTATTTTCTATCTATCTATCTGTTTGGTTTATTTGCATTCATTAAGTTTTCATTGTGCCATGTCTTATCACTCTATCCTCTTATTTGTTCTTGTTGAATCATTGGTGTTGAAAGATTAGACTTAAATCATTGATCCCCGTATCAAAGCGGTCAGAGCATGGTTGTCGACATCAATTTTTGAGTCTCCATTACTGATATTCAAGAAGTTTAAAATGACATAAAAAGAGTCAACCAAGGTCCATTCCTTGGTCGTTGTAAGTTCTTGTTTTCCCTCTTGATTCTTCATCTTTTGTTGTGTTTTTGTGTTGGTTGTAATACCTGACCAGAAAATAGCACCAGCCCAGCCATAAAACCATCACACCCCCACTTATTCTTCCCATTACCCATATCGACGTTTTTTGGCTAAAAAAAGAGAAGTCACCCCACTTTTTTTTTCATTGTGCATGTTCCTCTTCATTTCATATAGAAATAAAAACATGCCCTCAGATTTTATCACTTTTTCGAAAGGGTTATCTTCTCGCACACTTTCCGCGAGGGGAACCAAGTTGCTGATAGGCTGGTGCATATCGGTCTCTCTTCGCCGTTTATCGTTGAGCGAGTCGCTGCTGAGATTGTTGATGTCGTCTGTCTGAACGTTGTTAGGTGGTGGGTCAACTGCGTTTGACTATTAATACAAGGCGAGGATTTCCATTCAAAACAGCTTAAATCACTTCATTCACACGTCCTAAATTTCCCCATTCATTCTCAAATACACCCAACCTCCACGTAATAATCATTTCAAACAATCACATTCTACCGAGTGTTCATGAACATCCATTTTTTTTTCATCAAGAAGTTGGACACTCTAATAAGGTCCTACTCTCCTTTTCCTTGTATCTTCTTAATTTTTTCTACTATTATTTTTCTTTCATGTCTTTGTTTGAAATTTAATCAAATACTCTGTATGAGATAGGAGGATATAACTGATACAACGTTTCTAATTATTATGATTCAGTGGTTGACCTTGTTGTTGTACAAATCAACTTACCTTGTTCCTTGCTTCTCATGCTTTCTCTTATGTTCCATTAGTAGCAGTGCTATTATGTGGAGATTTTAATTCTTTCTCCTTGAATAGGACCAAAAAAAAATAAAAAAATGAAGCAACTCTACTTTTGAATTCTTCCTACTTTTGAATTCTTTACCTTTATTCCATTCTAACATGATGTTTTTTTGTGCATTTACATATATTATATGAAGCTATGGTACATTTTATGGCTGAAACTTTGTAGGGTAAAATATCATATAGAGAACAAAGTGTGGCCTGTGAAATAATGAATATCAATGAGTCCCTCCAACAAGAACCGTATCTTTCTGATCAAGTTGGTATATCTGTTATAGTGATCATTAACAGTTACTAGATTAGTGGTTGTATGATAGGTGCTTTTACTATTTTAAGTGCTACAATTTATATAATTAATAGAACTACTGTTTATTTGACATCTTTTGGCCGAATTGCAATATAGGCTATATAATATAGGGTCATGATGTTGTTATTTTAGTATTTAGTGTAGATTCTCCATTATCTTCTGCTTTGGTTCAAACTGTGGCTTCCTACCGGTTCATTGAATTGGGCAGGAAGCTGTTTTTTTTTTTAAAAAAAATTACAATAATTCTCGAGGGGGTTTTAAAAAAAACCCTGGCCGAGAATCGTTTCTCATGAGTTTTTATAAAACACCCAAGATATATTTCTCAGCGATACGAATAACAGGAGTTTATGAAAACCCCCAAGAAATATTAGTTTAGATATGATAGATTTGTACTAGACTAGTACAGAATAAACGTCTTTCAAGTGTAAAAACCGTTCAATAAAACCCAATTTTATTGCTAATTTGTAAAAAGGCTTCCACGTAGGATGCCTTGTCAAAAAAAATCTACACATGCTGCCTTGTCAGCATTTTTAACTCGTGAGAAAACTCGTGGTAATATATTACCACTTCCCTCAAAGGTCTAGATATTTTCATTACGTTTGAAAGTTGAGGATATATTTTTACCATATTCCCAAAGGTGGGGGTATTTTAATTAGGTTTCCCTTAAATAAACTATAACCAAACATTAAAATAAAATAGAAAAAATAGATTCGATAAAATAAATAAAAAATAATAAATAATAAAAATATTTATGAAAATGTGTAAAAATTACATGATTTTCATATTTAAATAGAATAGGTTGATTGAGTGAAAATCCTTAACCTATTCTAGATTTAATAGTTAGATAAAAATGCTTATGATTTAATAGTTAGATATAGCTAGATTGATTAAAGAAACATGTACAAATTTTATAGTTGAATTTATTTTTTCTAGATTCAATTGATTGAGAGGAATCGTAAAATTAGAGTGATTATAACATCTAAGCAAAAATATTTCTCATTTAATAGTTAGAATAGATAAATCCCAATGGTTAAAAAAATAAAAATGGTTAAAAATTTTATTATTTAAAAATTTATGTAGGTTAGGTTGATTTAGTGAAAATCCATAAATTAAGGTTATTATATATGAAAAAATATTTTTCATTACACACCCATATATATATATATATATATATATATATATATATAGAGAGAGAGAGAGAGAGGTTGCTCCAAAAAAAATTCAAAAATATGGAACTATATATTTTTTTAAGAAAAAAATTTGAATTAATCCCATTGATTAAAAAAATGTAGTACACAATGATATTGTGTAAATAATACTATTAGATAATTTAGTTACCATAATTAAATGACATTGTGCAAATAATATATTACAAAAATAAACGTTGCATGAGGAGATGACATGTGATATTTGGATTTCTTTTTAATAGTACTAGTATAGTACCCACAATTGGACAATTTTGTCTTCAAATTGTGCATTCCAACTCATGCGGACAAGTATAGCGGATGGGAGATTTTGCACCAAACAGAAGAGATCAAGATTATTGAGGCAAAATTTGAAAAGGTTCAGTATAGCCACATCTACAGGGAGGCGCACAAAGTCGCAGACTATATAGTCACTAGGGGTATCATTAGTGATAGATCTACAATCTCTTTTAATAGGGAACTTTGCACATCATCCGCAAGGATGATCCCGGAGCGAGATTACATCTTTTGTAATAACTCCGACTATTTGCCCACTGTAAAAAAAAAAACTCATGCAGACAAGTATGCAGAGTTCTTTAATAGCACAATGGTATACACTATACACAATAAATGAAGTATAATTAAAAGTATAGGAATATGGCAACTCTTTGAAGTATAATTAATGAACTCTTTTCAGTCTCCTCAATGTCTAAAGTGGGGAGATTATTCATTGTAAACTAATACCATCAAATTTCCTTTCTTTTAATCTCAACAACCATCTAGGGAGTAATCAATGATCCCTTGCCCTAGTGGTAATGGAGAAGTGGCCCTTAAAAGAGGTCAATGGTTCAAATCCCACTTCTTATGCAATTTGTGTAATTAGTGGGTGCTCAAGCCTTCATTGGCTTGGGTGAGCCTGCCTGGAAGTAATCTCAGCAGCAAAAACAACGACTACCAATATTTGCACCAATGCACAATCCATAAATCAATAATTAAACGAAGACAAAACGGAGATGAACGATCTTACTTGAGGGGGAAGCAAGTAGACATGGCCACGGGTCCGACCCGCCGGGTAGACGGGTCGGGAACCCGGGGGCATGACCCAAACCCTAACCCGGGATTCCAACGGGTCGACGGGTTCGGGTCACCCGACAGGTCAACGGGTCGGACCACCAGGTTGGTCACATGGCAAGGAACCAATCTCAGCAGAAAAAACAACGACTACCAATATTTGCACCAATGCACAATCCATAAATCAACAATTAAACGAAGACAAAACAGAGATGAGCGATCTTACTTGAGAGGGAAGAAAGTAGACATGACCACGGGCCCGACCTGTCGAGTAGACGAGTCGGGAACCCGAGGGTATGACCCGAACCCTAACCCGAGATTCCAACGGGTCGAAAGGTTCGGGTCACCCGACAAGTCGAAGGGTCAGACCACCAGGTTGGCCACATGGCAAGGAACCAATCTCAGCAGCAAAAACAACGACTACCAATATTTGCACCAATGCACAATCCATAAAACAATAATTAAACGAAGACAAAACGGAGATGAGCGATCTTACTTGAGGGGGAAGCAAGTAGACATGGCCACGGGTCCGACCCGTCGAGTAGACGGGTCGGGAACCCGGGGGCATGACCCGAACCCTAACCCGGGATTCCAATGGGTCGACAGGTTCGAGTCACCCAACAGGTCGACGGGTCGGACCACCAGGTTGGCCACATGATAAGGAACCAATCTCAGCAGCAAAAACAACGACTACCAATATTTGCACCAATGCACAATCCATAAATCAACAATTAAACTAAGACAAAACAGAGATGAGCGATCTTACTTGAGGGGGAAGCAAGTAGACATGGCCACGGGTCCGACTCGTCGGGTAGACGGGTCGACCCGAACCCTAACACGGGATTCCAATGGGTCGACGGGTTCGGGTCACCCGACAGGTCGACGGGTCGGACCACCAGGTTGGTCACATGGCAATGAACCGGGTTCATCACACTTTAAATGTGGGAAAGAAAAAGTTTAATTGTGGGAATGACAATGAGGGATATGAGAAGATATATGTAAAGAAAATAGAGGTAGATAGCACTCTTTCGATGTGGGACACAAATATGGGATATGAAAGAAATTGTGAGAAAGTGATGTTTCGATGAATCGAATTATATGATGTAAAATGTAATGTAATTAAAATCTTTGGATTATATGGTGGAATATAATGTAATTTAAGTCTTTGAATTATATGATGTAACATATAATATAATTAAAGTGTTTACCTCTTAGGATTTAATGAAGTGAATAACACTTGGTGATGAAACATCATGATGCAATATATCAAGTTAGGTTGGATTAATCTTTCTATTTAATTCAATTGATAGTTGTGTTGATCCATTGATCAATCATAAGTGTTTTATTTGCTTGCATTATGTTAATTTCTTGATCAATGATTTCAAATTTAGGCTCATCTTCATATAGATAAGTTAAACTTTCCCGTTTAAAGTTTAATTAGCCATATATTGTGTATACACATAATGATGATGTTATTGAAATTACCTACTTGTGTTGCTTGTTATGACATGAAAAGACACATTGAAAAAGTATTACATAATATTATATTTCATTCTTGTTCTTGAAAATCCGAAGTTCTACATCATTTTGAAAATAAGCGAAAACTCGACATTAAGGATATCATACAAGTGTAACAGCTTTATCAACAACAATATTTGTATTCTTTGAAATTATATTAGACATAAATACTCCTAACTTAGTATCAAATACAATGATTTCACAGTGGATCCACCAAAGAACACAAATGTTAAAAGTATTGTGTTCAACTTCACACTTTCTTGTTACCCGTTCTTTATTTTAATCTATCATAATTGATAGGTAAAATATTTTTCAAAAAAATAATATTTATATAAAGTGTAGAACTAGTGTTTGTATATGATAAAAATTTATAAGTATGAATTGACATGAAAAAACCGAATGGTAGATTGAAGACATGATTTAGTTTCTACTTGTTTTTATCCCACATCCCATCCCACGTTGAAAATTAGAGGAAAGGAGGGAGGGTGCTAAGCCTACAAAAGAAGAAAAGGTTGGGTGGGATTTCCACAACATGCAATGCATGAAAATTTATACATTATGAATAAATAAAATTCATAATAATTGTAAATATAAATTCTAGCTTTTTTTTTAAAAAAAAATTCAATTGACCCATTGAATCGACCCATCGGGCTGGACCCGCTAGGTCACTGGTTATCTTTTCCCCGATCCTAACCACAACCCTCAACCCGAGCCAACCCTTTGACCATTGACCTTGACCCGGCGGGTCACGGGTCAGCCCGCCCGACCCGTGACCTGTGGCCATGTCTAGAAGCAATCATATGCTATTTTCTCACCCAAAATCTAGTGTCTAAAATTAAAAGGCCAAAATTCGTAACATTAAGAGCAAATCAACAACAACAGGCACAAAAGGAGGGAACAATCACACTTAAGGTGAAGGATACCATGCCTTCGTCTGCACTGCCTCTAGAAGCCGGAGATGGTTGAGATGAAAAAATTGGAACCGAAATTAGATTTGAGGGAGAAACAAACATGAGAGAAAAATGTATGAGATGTAAAAATTGGAACAAAAATCAAATTTGACAAACATACTCTAAAATGGAACTTCTAAGCCTCAATTTGAAGGAATTGCAAAGAGAGTTTATATAGGATGGTTTGAACAAACCAACAAAGAAGACATGTAGTAGGTTGTCAAAGAAAAGAAATGAAAGGGGCTGGATAGGCATAATCAGGCGAAAAAAGAATACAGAGCCACAAGGGAGGGAAGAAGCGGTGAAAGGAGAGCAGAAGCAAATGGGAGAGGAGCTACCCAGCACAAAGTTATAATTAGCCGTCGATAACTCGTAGAAGCAACGGTGAGGATCAAAAGTTGCCTGCCTGTATATATATTCTAGTAGTTGGGTGAGCTCATTCGCGCGCGATGCTGTTGTAGGTACGTCTAGGGGTGCGTAACCATATATACACATGTCAAAGGTATGTACGAAGCAATGATTTTCTTGTTCATATCATGTGGTGGAAAAGACATCAGGTATACTTTTTAATGCTTCATGGATAGTCACTCTAAACTTGTGTGAACGCATCAATAGTTCTGCCGACTTTGAAATCACTTCGTCATGATCTAAAGACACAGATGTAATTGCTGAAAATAATTTACCGTCCTTGCTTTCAGAGGATGATAGATAGCTCAACCCTCTACACAATCCAAAAACAGCATGGCTTGCCTACAAGATTCAAGTATGACAACAAAGACTTAGAAATCACAAATCAAGAAATTAGATTAAAGCCTACACCACTTGAAAAGCTATGTGATTTTTTTACCGCTAAAGGCATCCACAAGATACAAATAACCTAGCTTGGATAAAATTGGCTTTATTAGATAAAACCCATTAATGCTAGCTAATCAAGCTATTATTGAGTGCATCCTTTAAAAAAAAAAAGAATAACCATCAGTTATTTCTTAAAAATCAAACTGAACAACCAACAAGTAAAGTTGCAGTTTTCTAGGCTAAATTTATTTTCCCAGACTTGCGTTGGCCAAGAAAAAAGAAGGAATATAGTTCTATCTAATCTTTTTCCAAGGATTAGCATTGTTTAAATTGAAATTAATAGTTCTATAATGCAAACTGCACTGCTCAACAAAGGTGCAAAATCCAATTCCAAAAAGTAGCTCATAACCTACATGCCTACATTTCAACCAACTTCTTCGGGAATAGCCTGCAGGCATGTCTTAAGTCCGGCTCAACATGGTATTTGAAGAAAAAGGCAGGTAAGATGTCAAACTACAGAAGGATGAGATTAAAGTCCAGTTGAGCAAGATATGTAATGCATTACTACACGTACCAAGACAAACACATTAATATCCAACATACTATTAACACAATATAAGAGCATCAAGAGCACTTTTTTTTTTTTTTGATATTTATCAAGTATGTTTAGAAGGGAGTGCCAATCATTTGTGGAAAGATTTAAGTTGTTCATTATGTATATGGATGCCAATGCTTATTGATAAGAGCACACCGTTAAAACATATCGAAAAAGCAAGAAAGTGGTGGTCAAGGCCTAAATATGAAAGTAATATGACAACTCATAAGATCAAGACATTGAACCATTTCAAGACATCGTACTTGAACTCGAATGAGAATGATACAACAACAAGAAGAACAATAATTAAGTAATAAGAAACTATCTAAAACCTTGCACAGAAGGTGATGAGTGTATGGTGTTTATAAAGGTTACCACTGACCTCGCGAAGCTCCTTGAATAGATTAACAAGTCGGCAACTTAACTCAACTGTCTTCGAGATCAATGGAGAAACTTCTGACTTCTTGTTCAGATATTGCCCTACTGCCATGAAAGCTAGAATCACGAGCCATAAATCATCCAACCCTTCTCTAATAACCTTGTGTTCAATTTCCAAGAGATAAACAAGTGCAGCAACAAGCTCTTCAACAACTAATGCCGAGATCTCCATCTGCTCCATCCCATTAGAATCACATGAAGAAAGTAAAAGTCTTGTAACTTTGGCTGAACATGATAATATCAAACCATAAATCGCCTTAAATAAATTAATGCAAGTACCTTAAGATATATCTTCTGTTCTTACATACATCTTTTCAGAAATTATACTCGATAACATCTTATTTATTGATTTGAGCATGCTCCGAGTCTGAGTAATCAGAGGTGAAGTGTCCACTCCACCATGAGACTAAAGAGTTTCATCTTGCGCAACAGTGGATCCACAATTTTCACAAGAAAATCAAAAGCTGACTTCCGCAAAGAAGAGTTAAAATTATTACTATTTTCCAAGGTTATACCACTTTGTGGAGAAGGTTCAAGTGATGTACTAATTGTTCAGATCTCATGCATTAAAAAAAACACTACTTGTACTAATTGATTGGATTTTGCAAACTAATATCAGGAGCCAAATTTAAAAGAAGCTAAAAAGTGAGGAAATCACACAGAGTGCTTACTGAACAACTTGGTTAACCACTTAAGGGGATTAGTCCCACTATGCATGTAGACAAGGTGTATCCCATGGTCTATTTTGACAGCATCGATCATCTCCTGCAAAACCAGATTAGGCATTAAAAAAGACAATCTGAAATTCGTATCTTGATCTTTACAAACTCTATCCTATCAACACCATCTATTAGATGCATTTATATGATCGATCAATTGGCTCAAGTCTCCATCTTTGCATGTGTGTACAACTCCACCCCACCATTTCTGTCAAATATACCACAACCTCCAGATTTCTCATTAACTTTGGGATGGGCTGGATTAATGGAAGATAGACATGGCCTAGCCGAAGTGGATCACTAAAGCTTGCTAAGAAATTGATCTACTTACCACTCTGAAGGCAGATTTCTAGATCATTCATGTCATTCCCTTGTAGAACAGTTGTTTTGAGACTGCAAGTCGATGGAAAATGAAGGTTTGACAGCATGTATCAGTACAGGTTTCCCAGGCAGATGTATTTCATCTAGCAACAAAAAGGTGAGAGTAAGGTGAGAATAGGATAGAATGGTTAGACATTCTGTACGAACAGTTTCATGACACAGCTTACAACAGTTGTCATTGTGCTAGAAATCATCAATCCCAATACTTGGAACCTTCTCGCCCAAGACCCGACTATTTGAAGCCACCAAAGGGAACCACCTGCACTTCAACAAATCGTTTGTTACTAAAAGTTCTTTCATAACCTCATCCCTTGGTTTCTTTAAGAGATACAAACCGTGTTACAGAAGTTAGATAGGTTTATTATTTAAAGTATTATTTATTAGTCTAGGAAGTTGGATACGCTGAATCATTTATTACTTAGTTTCTTCCCTAGGTGTAGTTATATCCTCCTCTCTCTCTCTTCTGCTGAGACTCTTGTATTATATACCTCTTATTTTCCTGAGAATGAGATGATAAGAATTCTCTTCCATCCAAAGTTACATGGTATCAGAGCCACCCTATTAGGGTTTCGATATTTCCTTTAATATCTTTCCCATACACAAATTAGGGACTGGTGTCTGATTAGGTTTCAATCAGACAACTCCACGCTTCCTCATAAGTATCCTTCGGTGTGGTCAGTTTGTGTCATTTTAGCTTTTGTGCCTTCAATGGAGGAGAAGAAAGCAACCCTTGTGTTAGAAATGGTGCATGTAATGTCCAAAATTACGGACCATAAGTTGACTGGTTCAAATTACTTGGACTGGAGTAAGACAGTCCATTTGTATCTAAGGAGTATCGACAAGGATGCTCATATGAGTGATGATCCTCCCAAGGATTATTCAAAACAAGCGTGGCTAAGGGAGGATGCTCGCTTATTCCTGCAGAGTCGGAATTCGATTGATAGTGAGGTAATTGGCTTGATCAATCATTGTGAATTCGTTAAAGAACTAATGGATTACCTAGACTTCCTGTACTCTGGAAAAGGGAACGTCTCTCGCATCTCTGAGGTTTTTCAAGATTTCTATCGCGTAGAGAAACAAGATACGTCTCTGACGAAGTACTTCATGGATTTCAAGAAGATTTATGCAGAGCTCAAAATGTTGTTACCATTCAGCGCAGATGTGAAGGTACAACAAACCCAAAGGGAGCGGATGGCTGTCATAAGTTTCCTGGCCGGTCTTCCTACTATGTTTCAGACATCAAAATCTCAAATAATATCTGGATCTGAGATTCCCTCATTACAAGATACCTTCAGTTGCCTTCTGCGCACCGAGGTTCGTCCAGAGACCATCAGTTCTACACCTGTTCAGGCAGAGAGTGCTCTTGTGAGTCGATCCAATGACAATGGACAACAATAAGAATCTGGAGGAGGGATTATATGTCACTATTGTCGCAAGCCTGGTCACATGAAGCGTGACCGTAGAAAACTGCAGAACAAAAATTTGAGAACTCAATCTTGATCTGGCCAATCTGCTCATATTGCTTGTGCTGAAACATCTGAGAAGCCTATTATCATATCTGCCAATGAGTATGCTGAATTTTGCAAGTACCAGGGATCTCTAAAGTCTTCCTCTACTCCGATTACAGCCAGCACCAAGTCAGCTAATCCAAACAAGTGTTTTTTTGCCTCCTCTTCAAAGTGGGTCATTAACTCAGGTGCAACAGACCATATGTCAGGTAATCCTAACCTATTTTCTACCTTCCAACCCATCAATCCCACTGTCCTCTGTCTTGAATTTGCCCAGCCTATCTTTTAACCTATTATCTGTAAGTAAAATCACTCGTAATCTCAATTGTAGTATCTCGTTTTTTCTTGAATATTGCGTGTTTCAGGATCGTATGACGAGGGGGGTTATTGGTAAAGGACATGAATCAGGAGGTCTCTACATTCTTGATACACAAGTTCCCAAATCAATAGCTTGTTCTGGAGTAGCTACCCCACTTGAAACACATTGTCGGTTGGGTCATCCATCTCTTCCTTTGTTAAAGAAATTATGTCCACAATTTCACAGTTTGTCTTCACTGGATTGTGAGTCTTGCCTATTTGCTAAACATCATCATTCTAGTTTGAGTCCTAGGATCAATAAACGAGCAAATGCTCCTTTTGAATTAGTTTATTCCGATGTTTGGGGTCCTTGTCCTCTTGTGTCAAAAACTGGGTTTAGGTACTTTGTCACCTTTGTTGATGACTATTCTCGTATGACTTGGTTATTTTTAATAAAAAATCGATCTGAGTTGTTCTCTCATTTTTCATCCTTTTGTGCTGAAATAAGGACTCAATTTAAAACCTCTGTACATACTTTGAGGAGTGACAACGCCAAAGAATACCTATCAGAGGTGTTCCACATTTATATGACTCGAAATGGCATTATACATCAAACATCTCGTGTTGATACACCATCACAAAACGGAGTGGCTGAACGAAAAAATCAACACTTGCTAGAAACTGCACGAGCACTTTTATTCCACATGAAAGTTTCCAAAGTGTTTTGGGCTGATGTTGTTAATGGTGAGACTCCCTATCGTGCACTCTTTCCTACAAAATCTATGTTCTCAATTGAACCCAAAATATTTGGTTGCATTTGTTTTGTCCAGGATGTTCGCCCTCAGATCACTAAATTGGATCCCAAATCCTTGAAATGCATTTTCCTGGGTTACTCTTGCGTGCAGAAGGGATATAGATGTTATTGCCCGTGTCTTA
The DNA here is from genome assembly GCA_037127255.1 of Persicaria tinctoria. NCBI lineage: Eukaryota > Viridiplantae > Streptophyta > Magnoliopsida > Caryophyllales > Polygonaceae > Persicaria > Persicaria tinctoria. The sequence goes on from JBANSL010000005.1 coordinate 49,973,270, forward strand.
ATAAGTATCTTGTGTCTATTGATGTTACTTTCCTCGAAGACACACCATTTTCTCCACCTTCTGTTCATGAAGAGGAAGAAGATGATTTGCTCATTTATACCATCACTTCTTCTGTCCCTCCTCCAGTCAAGCCTCATATCACTCAGGTTTATTCTCGGCGTCAGCACCTGCTTGATCCATGTCCAGCACCAACATTGTCTTCGTCATCAGATCACGATTTCGGTAATGATCTACCTATTGCTCTTCGCAAAGGTAAACGTCAATGTACCCATCCCATCTCTACTTGTGTGACCTATAATAACCTTTAATCCTCCACTTGTGCATTTGTTGCATCTCTTGACTCAGTTTCTATACCTAAAACTGTCCATGAAGCCTTAAACCACCCTGGTTGGTGTGAGGCTATGAAGGAGGAAATGAAGGCTTTGGATGAGAATGGTACTTGGGATTTTGTGACTTTACCGACAAGAAAAAAGAAAATTGGGTGTAAATGGGTGTTTGCAGTTAAGGTTAACCCTGATGGATCAATAGCTCGATTGAAGGCTCGACTAGTGGCTAAAGGATACGCTCAAACTTATGGGGTCGATTATTCTGACACATTTTCTCCTGTTGCCAAATTGACATTTGTCAGATTGCTTATTTCTATGGTTGGAAAATACATTTGGTCTCTACATCAATTAGACATAAAAAAAGGCATTTCTTCATGGAGACCTCCAAGAAGAGGTTTATATTGAGCAACCTTCTAGCTTTGTTGCTCAGGGGGAGAATGGGAAAGTTTGCCGTCTGCGCAAGTCTCTATATGGCCTGAAGCAAAGTCCTAGAGCTTGGTTTGGAAATTTTAGTGAAGCACTTGAAAAGTTTGGAATGCACAAAAGCAAATCTGATCACTGTCTTCTATAAACAATCTGAATTAGGCATCATTTTATTGGTGGTATATGTGGATGATATTGTCATCATTGGAAGTGATACACCAGGTATTCTATCTCTGAAAGCCTTTCTTCAAAGTCAATTTCAAAGTAAAGATTTGGGGATGTTAAAATACTTCTTGGGCATTGAGGTAACAAGAAGTAAGAAATGAATTTTCTTATCTCAAAGAAAATATGTGCTTGATTTGTTATCAGAAACGGGGAAATTAGGGGCTAAACCTTGTAGCTCTCCCATGATTCCTAATCTGCAGCTTACAAAAGAAGGTGATGTGTTCAAAGATATTGAGAGATACAGAAGACTCGTGGGAAAACTGAATTACTTAACAGTGACCAGACCAGATATTGCATATCTAGTCAGTGTACTAAGTCAATATCTGTCTTCACCAATAGTTGATCATTGGACAGCTATCGAACAGATTTTGTGTTACTTGAAAGGAGCTCCAGGACGTGGCATTCTTTATAAGAATCACGGTCACACTAACATTGATTGCTTCACAGATGCAGATTGGGCAGGGTCTAAGGATGATCAAAGATCCACATCAGGTCAGTGTGTTTTTTTTTTTTGTGGAAACCTAGTGTCATGGAAGAGTAAGAAGCAGAGTGTTGTTTCTCGTTCAAGTGCAGAGTCAGAATATAGAGCCATGGCACAAGGTGCATGTGAGGTTAAGTGGATATATCAACTATTGACTAAAATAGGTCTTGAGACAAATTTGCCTGCAAGGTTATATTGCGATAATCAAGCAACCCTTCATATTGCATCCAATCCTGTTTTTCACGAACGAACGAAACACATTGAGATAGACTGCCATTTCGTCCGTGAAAAGATACAAGAAGGCTTGATTAAAGCAATGTATGTGAAGACCGAAGAACAATTGGGAGATCTTTTCACAAAGGCTTTAAACGGAACTAGAGTTGATTATCTTTGTAACAAGTTGGGCATGATTAACATCTATGCTCCATCTTGAGGGGGAGTGTTACAGAAGTATTATTTATTAGTCTAGGAAGTTGGGTAGGCTGAATCATTTATTACTTAGTTTCTTCCCTAGGTGTAGTTATATCCTCCTCTCTCTCTTCTGCTGAGACTCTTGTATTATATACCTCTTATTTTCCTGAGAATGGGAAGATGATAAGAATTCTCTTCCATCCAAAGTTACAAAGAGATACAAACCTCTGAAGAGTCCAGTCCCTCATTAACACCAATTACTCCATATCCAAGAGCTTTAGTGACCCGCCACGAACGCTGCATATTTGTTGTATAAACATAAGTAGCCAACTCTACATATAAACATAGACACAATGTTCAAAAAAGCTAAAGGCGACACAAGGCGATAGGCATACCTGTAGCTTAAGCGGGCTTTAGAAACGAAGGCGATGACTTTTCCATAAAAACTCTAAAAACACCTTAAACTCTAATTTAAATGCTATAAAAACCATCTTGGATGAAATAAAATCATATTGAAAACATATTATTGTACTAAAATCAAGTTTTAGGTGGTAAGCAAGTAAGAAAAGGACTCAGAAGGGAAGAGAAAGGAGTCAGCAGGACCTGACAACAACAACAAGGACTCAGAAGGATGAACAACAAGGATTCAGCACGACCCAGCAACACAAAAGCAACTCCACCGAAAGGAAGAGAAAGGAGGGAGAGAAGTAGAGTAGAAAGGGAGAATAGATAGACGTGAAGTGAAGAACAGGGGAGGGCAAAGGGCTAATAGAACCAGAAAAATCTTCAACAAAAATAAAAAAGTTGCTAAAATATTCAAAATAAAATCAGATTAATAATTTTTCAACTAAAAAAAGATATGGAAAGATTGTATCAAAAAAAATATTGAAATATATCTTAAATTGATCAAAATAAGGAAAAACCCAAAAAAGCCCATAGCTTGGGGCTTTTATTCGCCTGTGGCTTAAGCATCGCTTGGGCGCTTTGGGTGAGCTTTTCCACCCTGGGTGCACCTTTGCCAAGGCAGGCGACACAAGTGCGCCTAGGGTTTAAGCGGGCTTAAGAACGCCTTGGCCTCGCCTTTTTAAACACTGCATAGACACCAACATCATGGTCTTCAATCTTGGGTTCAGTACTTCAATTTATCTTCATAACATCATACCGTTGATGTTAATTTACTACATCTGTGTAGTTCCATAAACTACAAGCCTGAATATCCATTCGATCAATCAACTAGAAAACAGTTCTTAAAACATAGTACAATATAAAGCATTCCAACCCAACACATAAAAATACTCCTGCAATTGAGTAAAAACCTCACATGAATTTTAATGACTGCTACAGTAATAAACAGGAAAGACAAATGCATTTTCTGAGATCTGGATACATAAATTAACAGCTCGAGCAAGATGTTAATGACCACGGACTAGATCAATTACACTCCTTATCCCTAAGGTTGAAATATATATCATGATGTAGAATATTGATTGATTCTGTCAAAGAAGATAATAGACAATAAGAAGAACCTGCATCAGTGTCATTTTCCAATTCAATTGCTTCCTCCTCAGTTTTGAATCTCAGAAGGGTTGCACCTGGTCCAAAAATTTCACTCCTTCAACCATTTTCGAAATTAGATGCAGAATTTGAAAAGCAAAAAGTAAAAATTAAATCTGTTATGACTAATGAGTCAGATTTGTAGAAAGAGACGGATAAAGTAAAAAAGAAATATTGATTTTTCTCCCTCCCGCTCTCCCAAAACTAATCATGAAATCAATATACTCCATATAATGAAATGCTTATATAAACAAAAGTAGTTCCTCTACGATATACGATGAAAATAATAGCCCCCGTGATAAGGCCTTGTGAACCATCTGAACAAATTTACCTGGCAGTTATATTTACTTCAAATTTTATTCGTAAGAAATAATCCTTGTCTTAGTAGTTACCAATCTACCCTCTCAGTTTTGTACTATGGCTATATCATTCCTCTCACTCTCAATAGGATAATGCTTCATGCTAAGATCATATATAATTCACGAAATGAATGTTCAGGACTCAAATTGAAATAGGGATAATGGTCAATGACTATCAATCACATTTACATTATATGTATCAATCAATCAAACCAAAGAATCAGTGAATGGATCTTAACTTTTTTAACACCTAAGGAAAATCTTAGCTGCTCTATAAAATGTAAGAATAACTCCCCTCAATAATTCCAGATCCATTAAAGTGGTGGAGGAACCCAAAGATTTGTGATGATCTTACTCCCTACCCTACATAGAATCATGTGCAACATCACTTTGCATGAGTTTTAACAAATAAGGTTCACATTACATGAAAGTCGAAGCCAAAACAAATTTTAACAAATAATATTATTTTTGACCTATGCAAACCCAATAAGTAGCTAGAGCGGCATCTTGTCTTTAAAAATATAGTAGCATAAAGTGAATTTCATTGCTTAATGCTATGAATGAAAATCATATCCACAACCCATAATACCTCATCAAACAACCCATACTATCCTTGAAAAGAAGCGGCGGAAAACAGTAATAACTTCCTTCTAGTTGCTCCATATTCTGATTATAGAACAGCCCCAAAATCTAGGATTAAAAGGCTACTAAAGTACCCACAACATCGCCAATATTCAAGCACATCTAAACCGACCAAAACAGCCCCATTTCAATCGAAATCGATACAAAAACAAAGCACAACAGCAACTTCTTTAGCAGATCAAAACAACCCCTTCTCAGTAAGCAAACAGACCATAAATGTCACCAAGGCCATCACCAAGCAGCCCCCAACGAACCATCTGACCATAGCAGCCCATTGCAAACCAATAACAACCCATGAATGCATCAGATAATCATACCCCCTAAGATGAATTCAAAATCCAGAAAAATTCAACTCAAACCTCCCTCGAGCTATCCTTAGCAGACCAATAATGGTTCACAAATGCAATAGAATCACCCTCTAAGCTGAATTCAAATTCCAGGAAAATTCAGCTCGAACCTCTCTCGAACTTCTTTAGCATGGCCCTTTGAAATCAGCCCAAAAGGAGAAGCAACCTCTAGAACACCAACGCAGCCCCAAACAAACGAAGCCAAAAATCAAAGCTACTTTTTCGAAGTAGTGTCCAAAGTTTTAAATCAAATACAATTAATGTCCTCTCTACGTAAAAATACCATGAGTGGGAGATTTAGTTCAAATTAAGATCATGTAATTCTGATGACAGTAAGTTGTTTTAGTGTAATGTAACTCATTCAAAATCCCTTAATCCACATATGTTGCCTGAATTGATTGTAGATTTTGATTATCTCCGTTGAAGTAATCAGACAAAAAAGGACAAAATATAATAACATTATATACACATATAAGAATCATAACTCGTTAAATCTTCTAATGCTTGTAGTGAATTGGGAATTGAGAAATTAAACTTGATAACATTAAGGCAATTGTGGGAGACTGTCCAAATATTAGAAACGATAGATCGTAAACTTCTAAAACGATAATAATACTACCTCTTCCAAGATCACAAAATAATCTCCGGTAAGATGAAAAAGCAATACTACGATATTAAGTAAGGACAAACTTAGTTATGACACAACGTCATCCAAAGACAAGTTCCATTCCAAAATCTATGTGAAGCATTTCTACAAACACCTTGGAGGCCTAAAAGCAAACAAACACATATCAATATCTAAACCTCAATTTATCCAATCATCAATCACAAATGAATATAACTACTATCAATCAATGAAATTCCAAATCTCAATTAAAATAAACTCATATAAAATTACCTACGATATCCCGTAAGGCAATTCATCGTCTTCGATTGGCCTGAAATTGATTTGGCGCCTTATCGCAAATCCTCACGCTTGCATAGTCAGAATACCGTGAATATCTGTGTAAAGCGGAAGAAAACAACGAAAGCGGTGGGTAGGCGGTGAAAGGGAGTAGCTAAATGCGGCAAAGAGAGCAGACTCTCAGAGCACACAATCGACCGCATTGAATGTCAACTGAAGAACATCAATCAACCGTATTGAAATTGCAACCGACACCGACGAGGCAAGATGGAACTTGCAACCGACACCAACGAGGCAAGATCTTATAGCACACAATCGACCGTATTGAAATTCAACTGAAGAACATCAAATAAATTAGACCATTTAAGATGAAGAGAAAAAGAAAAAGAAAGGGAGAGGGATGAGGAGCTCAGACTCTCAGAGCAGAGCACCGATCAGAAATCCAGAATTTAGACGAAAAGACCACAAAGGACAGTCAAAGAAAAAAAAATCTTAAATAGGACATTTTATACCTGGGGTGATGTGAGCTAGGCGTGGCCACAAGTTCGACCCGGCAGGTCGACAGGTTCGACCTGCTGGGTCAAGGGTCGGGGAGGGGCGACCCGAACCCTAACCCGGGAATTCCACAGGTTGGCGGGTTCGGGTCACCCGGCGGGTCAGAGGGTCGAAGGGTCGACCCGGTGAGTTTGGCCCGGGTTGAACGGGTTTGCACTTGTTCGGAATTGTCGAGAACGGGTATTGAACGCATATATGTTTGAAAAATATCCTTTCGTGTTCACAAATCAGAACTTTAGGTACAAATTACAATATTACATCTTATAATTTTCAAGGCTACAACTATAACTCTATAATATAAGTGATACAATTGTACAATTTGTGTAAGAGTGAGTGTGGGGAAAAAAAAGGAAGAAGGGATTGAATCGATTTCCCGATTGCCTACGTATCCTCCCGGGGTTGAGGAATCAAAGCCCACGTAGTTCTTTTACCTGTTTATGTCTGAACCCCGACAATGACGACAAAGGGTTCGAACTTTCCACCGGCTTGCTTCACCTTCTCGTAATGATCCCGGAACAACGTCGCTCGAAGGTTATCACCGGATCTAGTTGCGTCGGACATGATTATGACTTACGAGCTTATGAAATAAAATTGATAGGTGATTGATGGATTGGATGGGCATATGTGTGATTTGTGACATGAAGGAGTCGACTATTTATAGCCCCGAGCCTAATCTCCTACTCAACTAGCCATTACAACGGCTAATTTTTTTTTTTTTAAAATCATCCGACCGATGGGCCCCACGCCAACGGTCATTTTTTCAAAATAGGTCGACCCGTCGGGTTGACTCGTCGGGTCACCGGGTTACAAAACCCCGACCCTAACCCTAACCCGCTACCTGTCCCCACCCGCCTACCCGTCAACCCGGACCGGCCGGGTCACGGGTTGATCTGTAACCCGTGGCCACGCCTAATGTGAGTCATTGATCAAATACTATTACCTATATCAAACGGTGAATATAACAAATTTATATGAACAGTAATTTCCAGGATTGCTGCCTTTAGGGTAGGAGAGATGTAAACTTTGAATTTAGGTTGCCTCGGAAGGAAGAAGAAGGAAAATGGGTGGGAAGTCATTTGAAACACATTCCTCCACCCAAATCGATCACCGCACAATCGCATTTCTAAATAATTAATATCCACAAAAATTGAATACATCAACCAAAGTCCCCCTTGAAGAAATTTGTCGCCAAAAAATGGCGAAGAGGGGGAAGACGATGGAGCTTGGATCCTTTGTGGATCCCAACAACTCCTCTCAGAGTCAGGCCCGTCCATTGAAGAAGCAGATTGTTCGATCCCCGTCGTTTCGAATACCCGCCCCTGATCCATCGCCTCCTCCTCGGGCGGCGTCTCCTCCTCCCTCCTCCAGCGATCCCCAGCTAAGGCTCGCCTTCTACATAGCCATGTCCCACGCGGGTCTCGTCTTCACCATCCTCACCCTTTACGGCCTCTGCAGATTGCTAGATGAATATCTCCGCCCTCTCATGTGGGCTGTCATCTGCTCCATCCCTTTACGTGGGATTCAACACACCCTCGTCGATTTCTGGACGGAGCCTTTGCAGTTGGGGCTCACCGAGACGACCATGGCCGTCCCCGTCGCTGTCTTTAGGGTCTTTGTGGGGACAATCGTTGATTTTCGAGACATCGTGTTCAGGAGGAAACACAAGAAACCAATCACTTACCGGAAGAAGCGTAGCGGGTTCATGAGGCTGCTCCGGCTGCTCGTCTCATTCGACATTTTTGTGATTGCTTACGAGCGGTTAGGCACCGTAGGAGCTGTCGGGCTTCTTGGTTTCGGCTTCTTGTTCAGTTCTATGGGTGTGGAGTCTAGCATGGGCACAGTTTCGTCTATCCGTTGCCAGAGCTTTAGGAGAAGCAAGCTCAGCGGGTTTCTTACCCGTGGGATCCATAAAAAGTTGGACACGATTGTCGCAATTGGCCTCATTGTTGTCATGATTCTTGGCTTCTTGTCCTTCTTGCTTTTTTTCTCATATAAGATCGGAGTTGAGGGCAAGAACGCCATGTATGCATTGAAGACTCGCGTCGTCGAAGAGAATAACTACGCCGGGTTTATGAAATGGATAGATGACAATGATGTTCAGGGGTTGGTGGATAGGCAAGCCACACAGTTTTATTCAACGGTGTCGGCTCATATTGATGGCCTTGCAATGCAGTATAATATGACTGAATTCGTGACCGGTATCAAGCAATTTGTGATGAGGCCCGCTAATTCTTCGGGGTATCCGGCATCCGTCCCTCGTTCTCCGTATGCTATCAAGTTCCTCAACTTGAAAACAAACTTCAAGAAAGGGGAATGGGGAAAGATCTATCAAGGGCTTGAAGATCTCTTCGTTGAGTTGTTGTCTAAGAGAGTCGATTTGATTGACAATGCGAAAGGCTATGCGGTTCAAGGGATCGATCTCTCGCAACGCGTGTTTGCGAGCAGCAAGTCTGTCGTCGGAGGTAGTGCAAAGCTCATGTTTATGATACTCCAGTCGATTGTGTATGGTGCAGCCGGCTTTCTCAACTTCTTGTCTCAATCTATGGTGTTCTTCTGGGTGTTGTATTACCTTATAACTTCGGAATGTGGGGGTGTCACCGAGCAGGTCTTGAATATGCTTCCTCTTTCTCACTCGATAAGAGACCGATGCGTTGAAACCCTGGACAGGGCGATATCAGGTGTCATGTTAGCCACTGCCGAGATTGTGTTTGTTCAGGGATGTTTGACATGGCTCTTGTTTAGGCTGTTTTCGATTCATTTCTTGTATATGTCTACTTTGCTTGCACTTGTTAGCCCTTTGTTGCCCATCTTTCCCTCCTGGATTTCGACAATTCCAGCTATTTTGCAGCTGTTGTTGGAAGGCAGGTACATATCAACGCTCATCTTGACACTTGTTCATCTTGCATTGATGGAATATGCTGCATTTGAAATCCAGGAGGACATTCCTGGCCATAATGCTTATCTTACGGGCCTTAGTATCATCGGTGGGATGACGTTGTTTCCATCTCCAATGGAGGTACATATCTTTATTTTTGTTAGAATTAATTAAAGACTGGTCAAAATTCAAAATGATGGATTATAATTAAGGAAAGATGAAGTTTTACATAATAGATCGATCAATTAAGCTTTTGTGTTAGGTTGGTAATCAAACATTGGCATGGTATCTAGCTATCAACTTGTCATAGCATTTTCACTTTTATAATTGATACATTTATGTTTCCTGCATGTTTGGATGTGCAGGGAGCGATAATGGGACCTCTTATAACAACAGTTATGATAGCCTTGAAGAATTTGTACACAGAATTTGTGTTAAATAAAGCCAGGAACAAGATATAATGAATCTCAAGTTCACGTGTGTAATCTGTACACATGGATATTTTACAAGTATACGTCCATTGTGATTCAATTATGTCATTTCAATTAGGTTTTAGCCTTGGATTATAGTTTGTCACGTCATTTTAATATAGGGAGGCTACGGTTGTAAATAGGTGAAGCCAAGGGGTGATAGGGGAGTATGTGTCCCCTCCCTCATTCGACAAATTATCCAGATGTATTCTCCTCATTGATAGCTTCGTTTTGATATGTAATATACTATAATCCGACATCTGAGTGAAAAGTTATGAATTTTGAAAATTGTATGTCTATTAATCACTTTAATTTTATTTCAATAGACTATAATATATACTTTTATATTTTACTTAAATTGACATTCACATATTATAATTCATCTCGAGAGCTTCGAAATCATAAGTTATATTACTTATTTTGATAATTTGGTTAGAAGTTATGCATACATTATTACATCTTAAGAATACAATAAGTTAAATATTGACTCAATGTTTATTTATTGTGTTTTATATCCTTATTTTGTTAGTTTTCTTTCCTTTAGCTATTTCATCTATTACATTATATTTCTTTATTTTTTTAATAGAGAAAAAATAACAAAGTTTAATATAAATCAAAGTAATGTTATCTTAAAATAACATCATTTACAATTATCATATTACATTGAGATCATTATGGTACATTAATCTAAAACGACATCGTATATATATAATCGTGCCCCCATGCTAAATACTCCCTCCGATCCAAAATACATGTCGTTTGACTTTTTAACACGTATTTTGATGAGATAAAAACTACAGTATATAATATATTAACTTTTTAATTATTTTTTTTAATTTAATACTTATTACCAACAAATATTAAGTTGTAAAAAAATTTAAAAAAAGTTGATATTTTATACTACATCGGTTCAGAAATAAGTGACGTTTGACTTTTTGGCACGTTTTTTAAGGAGCTAAAAACTATATAAAATATAAAGTTTTTAATTTATTTATTTTTATAATTTTATGCATATTATTTATAAGTTTAAAATTATTTAAAAAAATTAATAAAAAAAATTAAATATTTTATATAGTTTTTACTTTTTAGCTCCTTAAAAAATGTGTCGAAAAGTCAAACGATACTTATTAATAAACGGAGGGAGTATAGTTTTTACCTTCTTAAAATGCGTATTGAAAAGTCAAACGACATATATTTTAAATCGGAGATAGTAATTCTTAGCTCCGTTAAATGTACATCTATTTGAGTTAGTGTGGGTTATTCATCGACTTGAATGGTCTTTCCTTATTTCTAGTAGGACGCACAATCCATTGCCTCAATCACATAGCCCATTGGCGCCTACCATTCACATTAGTGAATCCGTTACCAGACTCATAACTTACTTTTTAAGTGTCACGTCAGCTTAAGAGTCTTGTTCCAGAATTTTATTTTTTCACCCTCCATTCATGAACCCCGACCTTGGGCTCATAACTTACTTTTCTTTATATTCCCTTTTTATTACATGAAATTTTCTTAAACTCATAATATAATTCATTCTCATTAATTTTAAATATTTAAGTATTACTTTTATTATTATTATTTATTTAATTTTATTAATAATAATAAATTTTTATTATTGAATATTAAATATTATAATTAGTATAACAATCGGATAATAAATTATACTGTTGTCATACGAAATAGGGTATTGTCATGATTTTTTTTCCATGGAAACATATGCAAAGTGGATGTCTATATGTAGAGAAAATTAAATTATATTAAAAAATATACTTATATATATTTTTATAATGATAAAATGGATGAAATTGCCATTTTAACAATTTTTTTCATTGAATACCCACACATAGCATGGGTATTCGGGCCCATGAATCCCACTTTTTGGGGTCTTTTAAGATGAATCCAAAGTGGTGGATTCATACATTTTTCTTTTTTTTTATCCCCACTTTTTTTCCACTTGGCACCCGTACGAACCTCCGGGTTCACGGATGCGGGTGCTCAACACGTACAAAAGATTCCTAGTCTACTTGGGTACCATTCATACAATGAGACTAGGACACGTGTCCTAATACCCTAGTCTAGCTTCACAATTAGCTTCTATATATATGTCATTAATGTGTACATATCAGAACAAGGGAGCAAATTCAAATAAGTCATTCAATCTTATCTCTACATTCTAGCCTGATATCAAGAGCTAAATGCTAATTGATAAGGCATATTTTGACAGACATTATAGGATGGATTTAGATGCATTTTCTTGTCACATAATCATATTTTATGTTTAATTGCATATTATGCTCTTTTAGTGGTAAAGTTCAGAAACTACGTTATTTTATTGGATTTATGCATATTCGTAGTCCCAACGTGATGAGGAGCTTGGAAAGAGACCAAAATGGAAGTCCAAAGAGTAAGGAACAAGCTAAGAAAGGGTTAGAAGGTGAATTGGGAAGCTAAGGAACACAAGAACAAGAGCGGAATTGAGGAACGTGGAGAAATCCCATATTTTGGTCTTTGATCATTTCGATTCAGCTTCTGATGTATTCATAAAAGTTGTAGTTCTTGAAAAAAGTTTTTCAACGCATATTCATATGCATGAATCAAATGAACAACGACTCCGGAAAGTGCATTACAAGTTCAATTTATCGAAGCTGTCAAAGTGGCGCTCGCTGGTTTAATAGTGGTGCCCGCAGGCCTCGCTGTTTCCAGATATGCGAAACGCGACCCAATTCTATCTTTTTGGAAACTCTATCTATCAAATCTATGGTTTTGGCCGACGGCTTGAGACCTTATATTAGACCTATTTTCATTATCCATTCATCAATCTAACACTCTAGCTTTCAAGTATTCAACACCTTTTATCATTGAATTCAATTAGGTTTTAGGTTGTTTTCCATTCAAGAGAAGGAAATTAGGTAAGTCATGCTTGGCTAAATCTCCGTTGTTTTCATCTACACTTTCGAGATTTGGTTGGTTGTTTGTGAGTTTCTAATGAAGTATTATTTCTCTCTTTAATATCTTTCGACTTTCCTTGTGCTTATTGTTGATATTATTTTGATTAGCTACCATGATAGTATCTTGCTAGGTATTTGTTCTTTCGTATCTAAATGAATATCGTAGTAGCATGCTTAGGATTGTGAGAAGCGTGTTCTGATCATGACTAACAAGGGATTTCGACATATGTCTTAAACATCAGTTACCGTGTTTACTTGGTGTTATTCATATGTCTAGATTCTTAGGAATTTGTGATATCTTTATGTTAAATCTTATCCGTGCTTTGGTTACATAGAGGTGTAAGGGGTTAATTGTGCTCTCTGTGCATTAATCTATTCAAAATAAGATGGGAGGAATTCATAGAGAACAACTTTAATTAGATTCAATGACCAATAAAGACAACTAATGTTGAGAATTTGTGGGTGGAAACATCTCTTTTATCTATCAATTGCATTTGTTTAGATTAGTTTCTTTCATTTACTTTTATCCCATATTTTTTCTTTCAATCAATAATTGCACAATTCTTAGAAATATACTTGTTTCTCTATGGGATCGACCCCTTACTTGCATCCTATACTTGTTTCTCTGTGGTTGTACAAACTGATGTGGATGCTCTTGCTACTCATACAAATCCTCGTAGTTAGCAGCGACACCCCTAACCACATTGTGATAGTCATACGCTTTGGGGTCGAATGCTTGCTGATTGTCGCCATCATATGTGTTGGCGTCCTCAAATTTATCTTCATCGGACACATCTGACCCAATTACGTCGTTGGTGTGGGACGAACGACGTTAGCACTTTCTCCCTTTTCCAAATAGTAATAAAATCCAAACTCAAAGCACAAAACCAATAGATTAGCAAATCAATGAATTGATAAACCAAACAACTACTAGTATAGCAATGAAGTCCGGAGTCCAACCCACAAGGAGAAGCGATTCACTACTCAATAACTCTTACCAAAGACTCTTATGACAAAACAATTATTTATGACCAAGTAATAAGGAATAAAGTAACCAACTTTATAATTGCAAAGTGAATTGATAATAAGGTAGAGAAGATATTTCATCTGCAATTCACTAACAATGGTTGAGATTCATGGTCTTAGAATTGATTCAATAATAATTCATAAACATATGTCTACTTGACTAAAATTGAAGGATCCGCAGGAATACAATCACCTTATTTAATATCATTAAAGAATATCATTAATGATTCAAGTAATTAGACCAATTGGCATATTGATTCGATGCAATTAAGACAAATAGGCACAAACCAACATCAACCCTAATCGACACTTACCAACATAGATCAATCGAAATCATCCACTACAAAGACAAAGAAATATCACTACTTCAATACCTTAGTTTGCTATCAAGAATACAAAAACGAATTCATAGCTAAAATGCAATTCCTAACATGGTGATCAATCATAGAAAGGAACACAAATATAATCAATAGGCACAAGATGATAAATATAAATATGAATAACTAAATACAATCAAATCCTTACAATCTAAACATACATATCTTCGAATCATAAACGAAACTATCTGTTTAGCAACTCATAGGCCAAAAACATCTCTTCTCTCTAATTAAAGGTGTTCATTGTCTCTCTCTAATGTCTCCCACGGCTGGAATAATAACCTAACAACTAACAAAGAGTCATGCAAACCCTAATAATATAATAATAATATAATAGGAAATAGAATCTTCGGATCCAAATCACAAACGCTGGAAATGGTGGCACGGCGGGTGTTGCCCTTCACATTGACGGATTTCCTCGTTTCTTCGATGTTGTGCTTCTTCATCTTTAGCCTCTTCCTCGGCTTTCATATGCTATAAAACATGTCTCTTAAGCTCTTCCAAGATCCCTTTCAAGGTCAGAATGTAATTCTGCAAAATAAACAATAAAAAGGCGTAGATTCCAAACTCGAATACATCACAAGCAATATATGAAACTAGACTAAAACATATGCAAAACTCCTATATAAAAACAATAAGAAATACCTATAATCCCTATATGAAATATGCATCATCAAATCCCCCCACACTTAACTCTTACTTGTCCTCAGGCAACCATAAGACAAAAACATCATCTATGTATCCCACAGGAGATTCTTTCAAAATTTTACTCATCAAAAGCAACATCATCAATAGTGCAAATATAATCAAGGCATAAAAAACATCATAACATGTATATATGGATCAAGTTGCTTGCATGCTCCAAAATCCAACCTCACCAAGGATAATGTGTATCTCTCACTTTCATGTGTTTAGGCTTTAAGCATACACTCACCTCAATTCCATATACAAGTATCAAATCAAATATTGACATTTATATCACAAAATCTCCACCGGATACGTCAATGCAAAAATAAAAACATCAAGAGGACTTTCGCTCAATGGAAACCTTCATAGAAGATTCCATTCGACGGGGTTGTAATGGGGATTGGTAAGAAACATAAGGGCAAGGAATTGTATTTGGTCATGTGGTGCTATAAATTCCGGGAAAATAAGATTCCAACACTCCCAACATAACACAAACCAACTCAATAATACTCTAGCTCACATAAACACAACATCTCAAAATATCATCAATAAACTCATAATCATCATCTCATCATCTTATCATCTCATACTCATCACATACTCATGCAATCTAAACCACCCAAGCAATCTAACTTTTAACCAACATAGTTCCAATTCTTCCTCATTATGCAAAAATAAATAACTTGGCTCTTATTCTTTCTTTTTTTCCTTCTTTTCTTTCTTTTCTTTTCGGCTTTTTTTTATTGAGCAGTAAATTACATAGGGATAAAATGCATAAAAATGAGGGAACTAATAAGCGCATAACATTACATCTTCTCGATCAAAACCATAAACCATAAACCATAAAACTCACACTTTAACTTCTTTCCTCCTCAACTCCAAAATAGATTCCCTAACCCACTCAAAATCTCAATTTCCCCGGAATAAGGGTAAGGCTTATCATAGGCTAAGAATAATATAATTTTGTGGAGCTATAAATAAAATAGGATCAGGCTCAAATTGACTTCAAAGCAAGATATAACATAATAGAGACATGGATAAAACGTGGCTAAAAAGTTGCCTCTATCATTTGAACTTACCAAGCAATGATCATGTATATAATCGGTCTTGAAAATAGATAATCATGGCAATACTCGAAGATAAATGCATAGGAAGAGTAAATCACACAAGAAAAGCAAAATAAATCAAAATATATCCCTTATAAGGCCGAAAATATCTCACAAGGACAAATTTTTTATGAATATCAAGCATGCTCACAAACTTAGATCATACATGCTCTATTACCTATGCATAATCATATTTCACATAAAACCAATTTTAAAGGCAAGGTCAAATCATTCCAGAATTCCATGGGATTTATAAGATCATGCTCGTATAAAGGTAAATAGGGCAAACTCAAATTAGATGGGTATCTTTGATAATACAAATATGCAATGCATGAGACTAAACATATTTTTTTTCTGACAATTTTCTTTTTTTTTCATTTTTGACATTTTATAGAGCAAATAACATAAACGCGTTGCATGAAATACATGAATTTCGAAAATAAATAAAATAAAAGAACTAAAAATTGAAACATGAAACAAAATATTAAACATGAACTAATCTACTAAATAATTCACTTCACTTCACTCCCTCCCTCCTCCCCCACACTTACATGTTGCATTGTTCTCAATGCATAATCATACACAAAAAGAACAATGAAAAATAAAATAAAGGGTTTGAAGGAATCAAATAAACTAACCAATTACTTTGAAGGCGGGGTCTGGGATCCAGACCGCTAGTTGATACCCCTGAGGGTAATCAATAATGCATCCTGAAGACCAGAGAGCTTATCAACAATGCCAACGAGCTTGTCTGCAATGCTCGCCTCGAACTCAGCAAATCGACTATCAAGATCATCCAAATTAGCATAAATAGAATCAACGCCATCCACAAAAACTTCTTCTTTCTTTACTATCTCTTCTTCTTCATTCTCATCATGCTCATCCTTACTCGCCTGATCATCAACTTCAGGCCATCGGCCCTCAAAACCATTCTCAATCGGCTGCAGGGGAAATTTGGTATACTATAGCAATGAGGTAGCTCCGCATGCAGGGAAAAATGATGCTCAGAAGTCTCTGTTGCAATCCATCTAAAATACCCCGTTCTGTCAAGATGCTGGGTATACTCAGTAATGCCTCACCAATTCAGGTTGGCAATGTTGTAAACCTTTTCACCATCAAAAGAGTGCAATTCATCAAGACAAACACCTAATCGGCGAGCAATCAACGACACCAAACCTCAAAAAGCAATAATGCGATCAGGCCTCACATGAGTAGCTCTAGTCACCACCATACAACTTCCCAAAAATAGCTGAACCCAGTCAGTAATATGCACTGCCTCAGGGATCAAACAATAAATATAGCTCCAGGCTCTCATAGTAACCAAAGTAGTGTTCTCCACGGCCAAGAAAGAACTACACAATACCATATATCACAATCTCAAAGCGGGATGAGGAATCATGAAATCATAGTGGCGTCTGCTCCACTCAAAGAATTGACGTGTAGCCTCTTTCCACGTGTCATGAGGATATGGAGCAGCCATCTCATACCCATAGGCGTCGACAGATGTCTTGGTAACACCAAAAGCTTGTACAATGAGATCCTTAGTCACCCCGAACTTCTTATTCCTCAACTGAAAAACGAATATCCACATTGGAACGATAATCTAGGGTAGCCAAGAACTCTCTCACAAACACTAGATAGGTACATTTAGCCAAATCCATGAAATCTCCCAAGACTTCTTTCTCAAGAAGTCGAGAGACAACCTCAAATAATCCCAAACGTTTCAACGTCGGGGGATGAAAGAAAAATGTGGATTGATACTCTCTCTTTTCAAGCTTATCCCAACTCTCCTTCTGCTCCCATGACAAAAGACCAGGTTGCTCCATAGTACAACTCAAGAAGAAAATCGAAAAATACCACAAAAATGACAAAAAATGAACACTCTACAAATGACGGCGGGCATCGTGTATGGGGCGGCGGGTGTCGTAGACCACATTAACCAAATCCGAGCAAAGACGTTGAACAACCAACGTCCAAACTCCTCAAAACTTGACAACCAACTTGGTTTCAAAAGCCTTCTTTGGTGGTAGGTATGGGAATAGTGTAGAAAAAGATTGAATTTGATGGGTGAAATGTAGTGATGGAAAGTGTTTTGATCGGTAAGAAATCAATTGAAACACAAGGCTTTAGGTTTTTGGAATGGATTCAAGTAGGATCTCTTGGGGTTTATAGGTTTCCTTGGAGAAAAGCTTTGATTGATCTACAATAGAGAATGGGAATTTATGGTGAGTTGAAAAGGGAATTCCATCTATTAAAAAAAAAGATAAACTAAATATAGATAAAAAATAATAAAATAAAATAAAATAAATAAAAGATAAATCTACTCCTAAGATAAATGGAAACTAATCCTAAATAGAACGATCTAATCCTAAGATAGATAAAATAGATAAAAGATAGATAAAACTAACCTAAGATAGAAAATAACATCTAATCCTAAAGATAGATAAAATAAATCTATTCCTAAAAATAAAAAGATAGAAAACATCTAATCCTAAAAAGATAAAAGAAAATACTCTAACCTAAAATAACCGAAATTAACAAAATAAAAAGGATAGAAATACTCCCTTCCAATTTCACCAAAAATCCGGACACGTTTGTGAACAGTGCAAGGCGGTGGGCGGCGTGGATGGGGCGGCGGGTACCGTCATGCTCAGAACGGTATTTTGTATTCAAATCAAGCAAAATTCAACTCCACAAAGGTTCTAACTTACCACTACTCTAAGTACAGTGAAACGATTTGTCATACTTTATTGAATTGAAAAACTAAATGCAAAATTGAAATAATATTACCTAAACTACCTTGGGTACATAGCTTCCCAAGAAGCGTCTTTGTTTCACGTCTTTGGCGCGACGTGATGCATTTCTTGATCAAGTTATCCCATCAAGATCTTCCACACTTGTCCTTTTCAAGACAAGAGGGGGAACTTTAGGAATTTCTCCAACATATCCATCAATTGCACCAATCAATTCCTTATTGAAATGAGTTACTCCTGGAGGTTGCCTTGAAATTGTAAAAACCTCAACATTGTTAGGAATCGATTTCTCATAGGGATTAGCAATAGAATCATTTGAATTAGACACAGCTTCATGTGGCATAAACAAATTCTCAATTTTTCTTTCAATGTCATCTTTCCATAAATCAATTTTCTCTTTCTTAGAAGACTCAATATACAATTATTTATTCTCAATAGAAGCATCTAACAAACTATTTGATTCATTCCTGTGATCACTTTCATTAGAGTCAAGAACATCCAACGAATCATTAGTAGAAAAAACAATAGGCTCAAATATAGAAAACTCAATCTTTCTACCATCAAACTCCATGGTTAGGGAACCTTTAAAAAAAATCAGTCTTAGTCTTAGCCGTTTGCAAGAATGGTCTTCCCAAGATAATTAGGGTTTCGGCGTACCTTGTTCCATATTCAGAATAAAGAAATCACTTGGAAATATCGAATCATTTACCTTAACCAAAACATCCTCAACAACTCTTCTAGGCTTAATACTAGAATGATCAGCGAGTTGTATAGTAACACCGGTTTCAGACAATGCATTGATACCCAAAAACATGTACAAATTGTATGACATCACATTGATTGAAGCATCTAGGTCCAGCATAGTGTTGGTGAAGCTAGCATTACCTATTGCACATGGGATAGTAAACATACTTGGATCTCCGCACTTTTCAGGCAACATTTTTTGTAGTAAGTAGAAACATTTTCATTTACACTTACCTTTTCCTTCCTTCGCATCCTTTTCTTGCATTTCATCGTGCATAACTCTTTTAAAAACTTCGCATAGTGAGGCACATTTTTAATTAAATTAAAAAGTGGAATATTTACCTCACAATGAGCAAAAGTGTCGTAAAGAATTTGTTCATCTTCCCACTTACGATCAGGTCTTAAGGCATGAGAAAAGGGTGGTGCAGGTCTTGGAACCTCAGAAGACCACTCCTTGGATGATTTCCTTGGGGATTGAACAACGTCATAAATTGGCTCCGTCACTAGAGGGGGCAGCGGGCACTGTGGTGATAGGCGGTGGGCGCCGTCATCAACAGTGTGCGATTCCGACTCTTTTTTTTTCTTCCTCTCCCACATCAATCACTTCCTTAGGCCTCTCTTCAACATTCCTAGTAGACCCATTCACTAGTTTACCTCCTCTAAGGATCATGACACTTACATTCTCCTTCAAATTGACTACCACTTGTGATGGTAACTTCCCCGAATCTTTTGCTTTCAATTCTCCAATCTCCTTAGCCACTTGACTCAACAATTTCTCTTGAGCACTCATCTTGTCCAACAACAATCTCAATGTATCATCTCTATACTCTTATTGAGTGTTTCATTGACGATTCTCAAATTATCCTCTTTGATAAGGAACTTATTGTTGCCGACCCTTGAAGTTGAATCCACTTTGATAGTTTGAATTGTATCCCTGATTGTAGCCATTGTTACCAAAGTTGCGGCGAGGTCCATAATCCATAGCACTCAAATCAGCGACATCCTCTTGAACCAAATGACACTTATCATTCGGATGAGTTGGATATCCACAGACACCACAAGGTCTAGGCTGTTAAGATTGATTCAATTGCATAGCCATCTTGTTCACTATCTCAGTGAGCCTATCTAGATCATCCTTGCGACCATCTCTAGAATTATCCAACTTATGAACTCCTCTAACTCCTTGGTGTCTCCTATATTGTTGCGATGCATTAGCCAACCCTTCGAAATTTGCATTGCTTCCTGAGGTGTCTTATCCAAAATATCTCCTCCACTAGTAGCATTGATGAAACTCCTATCGGTGTGAAGCAAAGATATATCACTAAATCGTCCTCGGGTATACCATGTTGTGGACAACCACCCTTAAGCTTCTTGAACCGCTCAACATACTCATAAAGACTCTCCGTAGGTGATTGCTCAATACTAGATAGCTCCTTTTTTACTTTGTTGAGGCGAGTCTTAGGAAAGTACTTTTGCAAGAAATCATTCTTCAACTCAACCCAAGTAGTAATGCTTTTGGGGGGTAGGTAATAAAGTCAATCTCTTGCAGAATCTTTCAAAGTAAAGGGAAACACTCTCAACATCAATTGGTCATCAACAAGGCCTTGAGGTCCAAGTCTATCACACATACTCATAAAGGTAGCAAGGTGTTTGTTGGGTTCCTCCCCAGGAAATCCATGAAAGTAGGGTAAAATAGTAGACCAATTCGACTTATACTCAAATCTGGAACTCTCAGGGAGATCAGAAAGTCTAATTGCAAGTGGTTAATCACTCAAATTAGGTTCCTTTAGGTTTCTCGGGGTCCTTCTTGGGGGATTATCAACTTTGTCTCTGACGAAACTCGATTTTCAGGTTTCCACTTTCGGTGGGACCCGGGGGTGGATCCTGTGGGACCTAAGGCGCTCTCAAATGGACTTACCTTACCCGCACCGAGAAACTCGGCGCGGCCCAACCTGTGACGCGAGAAGTACGAAGCCCTTTAGAGCCTCCTCTATTGGGAAGTTTCATCAACGTCAGTTTTTTACCAGCCGAGACTAATCCCGCTTAAAAGGGGGGCTCAAAGCTAGGGAATCCAGCCCAAGCCGTTGGAGATCCCCATTTCCGACCTTTAATAATGAGCCCCCGGCCTCTTATTTATAGTACTAGCCCCCCTTCATACAAGCCTACTTGTTGCCAAGTGTCACATGTCTCATGACATGTGGGAGGGAGGCATGGATGCCAAGTGTCATGGCATATGTGTTAGAGCCGCGGGCGGTTTATCGTCCGCGGACGTCTTAAGTCTGTATCTCAATTTGTATTCGCTCATTCTTCATACTTGTAAAGTTCTATTTGTATAACGGGGAACCGTACTATATATTCTTATTTACTCGTGATATCGTAAATATTATTATTTATTTATTGGTGCTTCGCCACAGCTCCTCGGACCTTAGTTAAGATGAGACTTAGCTAGGGTTCGATTCAAACAAGGCAACATATGCATTTATACTTCGTCCTCCTTCGGAAGAGTCTTCAATATTTCAGACTTTGGGTAAAAGTTATAACTAAGTATGTTTGGTCTGGGCTGTTCCCAACTCATTAGTCGGTTGCCTACGTATCTCTTGGGAAGAGAATCAAGCCTTTTATAGTTCAATCAGAAAGCCCTCGGCGGATGAGAGCTCTGACGTTGAGGGGCTTTATTTTATTCTCATTTGGAGGCCCTCTGTGAGCATAGCTCCACCATCAAGGGATTTATCAAGTGTGCTCCAAGAGGCTCAAGCTCTGATCGGAGGCCGCGAGCGATAGCTCCATCGTCGAGGGACTTAGTTTATACTCGTTAAAAGTTCATCTCCATGAGCCTACCAGCTACGATCGGAGGCCCTCTACAAGCATACCTCCAGCGTCGAGGGCCTTAGTTTATATTCATTCAGAGTTTATCTCCGCAAGCTTACTAGCTACGATCGGAGGCCCTCTGTGAGCATAACTCCAATGTCGAGAGACTATATCATTTTTTCTCCGAGAGACTCACACTGCGATCGGAGGCCTGACGCGAAGACAAGCTCCAGCGCCTTAGAGATTTAATAAGATCATCGATCCGGGAGGCAAGCTCTACGACCGGATGCCCGACACGGAGCATAGCTCCAGCGCCCTGGGATTTAATAAAATCTCTGATCCAGGAGGCAAGCTCTACGACCGGATGCCTGACGCGGAGCCAGCTCCAGTGTCCTAGGACTTAATAAAATCTTCAATCCGGGAGGCAAGCTCTACGACCAGATGGCCGACACAGAGTCAGCTCCAACGTCCAGGGACTTAATAAAAACTCCGATCCGGGAGACAAGCTCTACTACCGGATGCCCGACGCGGAGCCAACTCCGGCGTCTTAGGACATAAGAAAAACTCCGATCCGGGAGGCAAGCTCTATGACCGGATGCCCGACGCGGAGCAAGCTCTTGCTTCCTAAGACTTAATAAAAACTCCGATCCGAGAGACAACCTCTACGACCGGATGCTGACGGAGGGGAAACCTGTCGTTGATTCCGTCAAAGAAAACTCGAACCTAAAGCAAGTATAGCAATAAGCAAGAGGTCGATCCACAGGGAAATTTATAACTCAAGTATGATTTTAATGCCGATTAAGTAACCAAAGGGGGGTTTTAGTGTGAAAGTTTTGAAGCAAAATAACGAACGCAGAGTAAGTGAATTTGTTTTAGGCAGATGAGAGAAGCAATTCCACCTACAATTTTCCACTTTATTGGATTGAAGCGATCCTTGTAACTTCTTCTCGTCCTATTATGTTTCCTATGAATGCCCTTGTCCCGACCTAATATAGTTACTAGTCCAATCAGTCCTAGAAACCCTTATCAATCGAACAGTCCCTAAAGAAGGATTTAACCCAATTGATAGCTTTAAGTTCAGAGATTAGCCAAGGTATTTGCAGTCCCTAAAGAAGGATTTAACAACACATTCAACTTCCTACTCATTCAATTAGTTCAATCAGCCCTAAAGGAACAAGTTTGCCACTTAGGTTACGGTTCACAATCAGGAATCTACAAAACCTTAGCGATTGAATTGATCTAACAAGTTGGCCAGACAAGATAGAACAATTCAATAATCAATCAAGCACAAAGAAGTTGAAGCATTCACAAATAGGAAACCAGGAGCAAGAATTAGAAACTCACAATCAATCCGAATAAAGCTTCAAATTGCAGGCAGAATAGATGAGTTTAGTTCCTCATGGAAGACATCGCTCAAAATCTCTAAAGTGTCTAATGGAAGTATGAATGAATCAAAAGTAATGAAAAATAACATAAAAGTTGCTTAATAAAACATCCCAAGTCGGCCACCCAATGGACAAACACATTCTAGGGTTTTCATTAAACTAAACGCAGCGCTCCAACGTTGACGGTCCGTGCGGCGGGCGCCGTAAGCTGCTTCTTCACATCCCGCTGCGGCGGGCTCTGCTGCGGCCGCCGCTCCTCTGCTGCGCCCGCAGCATGTTGTTTTGCCGTGGCCTGGTAGCTCCCATTGCGGGCTTCTCCTCTTGTCTTGCTTCTTTCTTCCTCGTTCCTTTTCATGTATCTTGTGTTCCTCTTCGAGATATTGCATCTCCCAAATGTGTTCCGATTCAATCTGCGAGATAAACACAAAATTGCGCAGAATCCGAACTCTTCTAAAATAACCACAAGATGCAATTTAACAACAAAGTAAGCAAGAAATGCAACCTAACTACACTAAATATGTCTACAATGCCTATCTAAAATATGCATTATCAAATTCCCCCACACTTAACCTTTGCTTGTCCTCAAGCAATGATAGAATGAACATGAATCAATGTATCCCACAGGAAATCCCTTCAAGTTTCAACATTACCAAAAAGCAACATCATAGCAGGTGAAAACATAAACCAAGCAAACAAACGTCATAGCATGTATTCCAGTGATCAAAGCTTAGAAGTAGACATCATCCAACCTCACCTGAAATATGTGTTTCACTCATGTGTTTAGGCTTTTAAGTACAACTCTCAACTCAAACCAATAATGCACTAAGCTCATAGACATTGACCACCATATCACCAATTCTCTACCGAAATGTCATTACTTTTGGGGCAAAATAAAGAAAAATAAAATGCAACACTTCTTTTTCTTTTTTTTTTCTTTGGTTTTCTTTTCTCTTTTTTTTTCTTCTTTTTCTTGTCTTTGTGCTTTCCTTACGCGAAGCGCAAACATGGGTGGCATGAATGACCCCGGTCTATCAACACCTCAAACTATTAATATGAAGTCCACTTGAACATCTTTTGACGCAAGTTGCAAACATGGGTGTCATGAATGAACCTGGTTACTCAATGATCAAGCTTTCTTTCCTAGTGGATAGTTTTCACACCTTTTTGTGCGAATCATACCCATGGGTGTCATGCGTAGACCCGGTTACTCAGTGCATCAACCATTGCCACCTTATTCACTAAATATGCACAAATTCAAACCAAAAGACTCAAAATATAAACATATATAAACTCCGCAAGCAACAGACATGTGAGTCGGTCTTTAAAAATAGATACTGCAGTCAATGCCAAGAGGTAGCAACACTAGGCGAGTAATTCACACAACTGAGCAAAAGAATTCAAATAAGGCCAAACATTCTCACAGGGTCATGTTTTTAGCACTTCAATCATACTTTTAGCTCAATCATACATGCTCAATTATATTTGCTAGCTCACGTTCCACAAAAATCAAATAAAGACAATAATCAAAACATCCAGAACTCCATGGGATTTTTATGAATCATGCTTGAAATTTAAAATAGAGGACAAACTAAGCAAGATGGGTATTTGAATAACACATATATATGCAATGCATGCTCTATTTTTGGTTTTTTCGAATTTTTTTTTTCTTTTTTTTTTTACGAAAATGACGAAAATTAAAATAAAAAAAACTAAACAACAACTTAAATAAACTTAAACATGGTGCAGAAAATTAAATATGATCTACCTATATGCACTATATATATAGAATTCCTCTCCCCCGCACTTAAAGTTTTCATTGTCCTCAATGAAACAATAAAGACAACAAAAGTAAATCAAATATAATCAGAGTGAAGGAAAAGAAAAAGGGAAAAAAGAAAGAAAAACTTACCTCGGGTTGCCTCCCGAGAAGCGCCTTTGTTTCAAGTCGTTGGCTCAACGTAATAGCCCTCGATTGGCCTATGTTCCTCCACCAGGGTCACCAACACCAGTCATCTCATTGACAAATGCGGGCAACCTTGAAAGGTGTAGCTTTCTGTCCAAGCTGTCATCCATGACCCTCAGCTTCTCTCCTTGAACTATGCCTGGGGGTTGTCCTGGAATCACAAAAGCTTTCAATTTGTTAGGAGGGTCAAATTTCCATAAATTATGTTCCTTTGGTGTCTCTAACAAATCACGAAAATTATTGGTGCGATCAATATTGTCA
The DNA here is from genome assembly GCA_037127255.1 of Persicaria tinctoria. NCBI lineage: Eukaryota > Viridiplantae > Streptophyta > Magnoliopsida > Caryophyllales > Polygonaceae > Persicaria > Persicaria tinctoria. Next base: position 49,998,900 of record JBANSL010000005.1, read on the forward strand.
GAAATAGGCATATCTAAAGAATTTTCGGGAGAAAGCTTAGCATGATTAAAGAGAGAGAATTCTATCTTTCTTCCATCAAACTCCATAGTCAATAGACCCTCACAACAATCAATTTTCGTTTTTGCAGTTTTCAGGAATGGTCTTCCTAGTATAATGGGTGTTTCAGGGGCTCCCTGCTCCATATCTAAAACAAAGAAATCAACAGGGAAAAACAAATCATCCACCATAACCAAAACATCTTCAACAACGCCTCTTGGCCTGATTTGTGATCGATCAGCAAGTTGCACTGTAACCCCAGTCTCAGTCAGAACACCCAAACCCAAAGACATGTACATGTTATAGGAAATAACATTAATTGAGGCTCCTAGATCTAGCATGGCTTGTTTGAATCTAGTATTCCCAATTGCACATGGAATTGTAAACATACCTGGATCTCCACATTTTTCAGGCAATTTCCTTTGCAACATAGCAGAGACATTTTCATTCAAGCTTACCTTTTCCCTCTTTTTCAGTCTTTGCTTCTTCTTGATGGTGCACAATTCCTTCAAAAATTTAGCATACCTAGGAATGCTCTTAATTAATTTGAGTAAAGGAATATTTACCTCGCATTTACTAAATGTCTCGAAGATTTCCTGGTCATTCTCATACCTTCGTGTATCTTTCAAGGCTTCCGGGAAAGGCGGAATGGGCTTTGGAGTCTCCATAGGTAAGGGAGAAGAGGGAGTAGAAGAAGAAGGAGAAGAAAGAGGGAGAGAAGAAGAAAGAGGTAAGGGAGAAAACATACCAGAAGAAGAATTGGCGGCGGGGTCACCTGCGGCGGGCGCAACTGAGCTGCGGCGGGCGCCGCTTCCTCCCTGGGCATCACCTGCGGCGGGCGCCGCGTGATTTCCCTCTCTGGCGGCGGGCACCGCAGGGGTGTTGCGGCGGGCGCCGCATGGTTGCCGCGGCCGCCGCACTACTGTTTGGCCGTTTTCGTCTTCAATGATTTCTATTTCCTCGTCAATTATCTCCTCATCGTCCTTTTGATTTGTGACAACTAGTTCCTTGCCACTCCTAAGTGTTATTGCACTGACATTCTCCTTAGGATTCTCAACCGTTTGCGATGGAAGCTTCCCTTAATTGTTTGCTTCCTTCGCACTTAAGACCTGAATGAGCTGACTCAGTTGATTCTCCAAATTTGCGATCCGGTCTGATTGTTGTTCCTCAACCTTCAAGACCAGCCGTGACAATTTCTGTATTGGATCCTCAATAGCCTCATTGGAGTGTGGTTGGCCTCCCTGTCGAGGTTCAAATTGTTGGTGGGGCCTTCCCTGTTGCCCCCCTTGCTGATAGAAAGGTTCTTGGTAGTTTCCATAACCATTACCCTGCTGATAGCCTCCATTGTAGTTATTGTTGAAGTACCCAGGATTACCAAAGTTGCCTTGCCTAGGCCTTTGCGGAGCAAAATTCCCAATGGCATTCAAATCAACATTAGGATCTTGTAGGAGCGGGCACATGTCCATAGGATGAGTGAATTGATTGCAAAGACCACATGCCTTCAATTGTTGAGGATTTCTATCAAGGACCAATTGTTTCATCATCTCTTTCACCTCTGCCATATCCGTCTGAAGTGCAGCCACATGAGCATCAACAGCGAGTACACCCCTAGCACGAGGACTTTTATTGAACTGTCTAGAGCCCTCAGATAGCTCCTTAAACACCTCCCAAGCTGCGGTAGGCGTCTTGTTAAGCATGTTACCTCCACAAGCAGAATTCACTGTTTTCCGCTCTATATCAGTCAACCCATTAAATAGAAAGGGAACCAGATCCTTTTGAGCGTACCCATGGCATGGGCAGCTGGCGCAGAGTTTCTTGAAGCGCTCAAAATACTCATGTATAGACTCTGTCGCGTACTGCTCAATGCTACTGATTGATCTTTTCAAAGCATTGAGCTTTGTTGCAGGGAAGTACATCTCTAGGAAGACTCTTTTCATCTCAGCCCATGTAGAAATAGAGTCAGGTGGTAGATAGAAGAACCATTCATTTGCATCATCCTTCAAAGAGAAGGGAAAAGCTCTCAGCTTGATTTGCTCATCAGTTACGTTCTCCGGTTTCATCCCAACCACCACCCTATGGAATTCAGAAAGATGCTTGTGGGGGTCCTCCCCACTCAGCCCATGGAATTTGGGTAGAACATGAACTACCCCTGATTTCAGCTCAAAGTTGACTCCTTCTGCTAGCGCAGGGAATTGGATTGCTAGGGGTTGCTGTGCCAGATCAGGAGCAGAAAGCTCCTTAAGAGTGCGGTTCGCCATCTCTGCAATGCTTTCTACAGAGAAGAATTAGTAGCAAAGGTATGGACCCTATAAGACGGTCCACACCAAAATCAACACTAAAAACACACAAGAATTTAATAAAATTCCCCGGCAACGGCGCCAAATTTGACGGAGGGGAAACCTGTCGTTGATTCCGTCAAAGAAAACTCGAACCTAAAGCAAGTATAGCAATAAGCAAGAGGTCGATCCACAGGGAAATTTATAACTCAAGTATGATTTTAATGCCGATTAAGTAACCAAAGGGGGGTTTTAGTGTGAAAGTTTTGAAGCAAAATAACGAACGCAGAGTAAGTGAATTTGTTTTAGGCAGATGAGAGAAGCAATTCCACCTACAATTTTCCACTTTATTGGATTGAAGCGATCCTTGTAACTTCTTCTCGTCCTATTATGTTTCCTATGAATGCCCTTGTCCCGACCTAATATAGTTACTAGTCCAATCAGTCCTAGAAACCCTTATCAATCGAACAGTCCCTAAAGAAGGATTTAACCCAATTGATAGCTTTAAGTTCAGAGATTAGCCAAGGTATTTGCAGTCCCTAAAGAAGGATTTAACAACACATTCAACTTCCTACTCATTCAATTAGTTCAATCAGCCCTAAAGGATCAAGTTTGCCACTTAGGTTACGGTTCACAATCAGGAATCTACAAAACCTTAGCGATTGAATTGATCTAACAAGTTGGCCAGACAAGATAGAACAATTCAATAATCAATCAAGCACAAAGAAGTTGAAGCGTTCACAAATAGGAAACCAGGAGCGAGAATTAGAAACTCACAATCAATCCGAATAAAGCTTCAAATTGCAGGCAGAATAGATGAGTTTAGTTCCTCATGGAAGACATCGCTCAAAATCTCTAAAGTGTCTAATGGAAGTATGAATGAATCAAAAGTAATGAAAAATAACATAAAAGTTGCTTAATAAAACATCCCAAGTCGGCCACCCAATGGACAAACACATTCTAGGGTTTTCATTAAACTAAACGCAGCGCTCCAACGCTGACGGTCCGTGCGGCGGGCGCCGCAAGCTGCTTCTTCACATCCCGCTGTGGCGGGCTCTGCTGCGGCCGCCGCTCCTCTGCTGCGCCCGCAGCATGTTGTTTTGCCGTGGCCTGGTAGCTCCCATTGCGGGCTTCTCCTCTTGTCTTGCTTCTTTCTTCCTCGTTCCTTTTCATGTATCTTGTGTTCCTCTTCGAGATATTGCATCTCCCAAATGTGTTCCGATTCAATCTGCGAGATAAACACAAAATTGCGCAGAATCCGAACTCTTCTAAAATAACCACAAGATGCAATTTAACAACAAAGTAAGCAAGAAATGCAACCTAACTACACTAAATATGTCTACAATGCCTATCTAAAATATGCATTATCAGATGCCCAACGCGGAGCCAGCTCCAGCGTCCTGGAACTTAATAAAATCTCCGATCCGGCAGGCAATCTCTACGACCGGATGCCCGACGCAGAGTCAGCTCCAGCGTCCTGGGACTTAATAAAATCTCCGACCCAGGAGGCAATCTATACAACCGGATGCCCGACACGGAGTCAGCTCCAGCGTCCTGTGACTTAATAAAATCTCCGACCCGGGAGGCAACCTCTACGACCGGATGCCCAACGCGGAGTCAGCTCCAACGTCCTGGGACTTAATAAAATCTCCGACCCGGGAGGCAACCTCTACGACCGGATGCCCGACGCGGAGTCAGCTCCAACGTCCTGGGACTTAATAAAATCTCGGTTGTATTCTCTGTATAAGCCCTAGATCTAGGTTGTTGCTCTCGAAACCCGGTAAACCTGATTTGATATAGTGGATTGAGCTCGAGTCTTCTCTTCTGAGGCTCCGTGGACGTAGAGAACTTTCCCTAACGACGTAAAAATCTCGCTGTGTCCTTTCTTGCTTTATTTGTTTTCATGTTCGCGTTCTTGGATCTGTTTCTTGAACTCCGATTTGTGTGTCAAGGAAGATTCGATCTACAACGTGGTATCAGAGCCATTGGTTTTCTGTTTACTGCTAGATCTGACTTTTGGTCACCTGTTCTTGACCTTCTGGTTTCTTGAGATCTGAGTGCTTAGGGTTTTCTATGTATTGTTAGCCTTGTGCTCTTTTCTCTGTTCAAGATCCATAAACGTTTTCGTTGACTACTTTCCATACTAATTTGGTTGTCTTGTTTTCTCAGGTACCAAAACGATGGAAAACGCTCTCAAAATCAAACCCTTCGATGGGGTTATTGACTTTGCCATGTGGCAAGTCAAGATGAGAGTCGTGCTGATCAAGGAGGGATGCTGGAAGGCCGTCAAGGCAACCGCATCCACAGTTGCAACTTCCACTCCACTCGCCAAGGATGGGGATCAGGACTCTATGTCCTCTACATCTACTTAGAAAGATCCTAAGGGAAAATGAGTTAAGAAGGACCCTACTCCACCCACTGAGGACGAAGTGGAGTTGGATCTAAGGGTACACTCCGAGATCATGCTACGGCTAACTGATGGCATAGCCCGTCAGGTGGTAAGGCACTCATCCGCTTCTTCTCTATGGCATGCCCTGGAGGAGCTTTTTCTATCTAAATCTCTGCCCTCCAGGATTTCTTTGCTGTGTCGCTTGTTTACTTTCAAGATGAATACCCAACTTACTTTGGATGACAGCTTGGACAAATCCTTAAAAATGTCCCAGGAACTTGAAAGATGTAATGATGAGATTAAAGACTCTCACCAAGCCATTCTCCTGCTTAATTCCTTTCCCTCTCAGTTTGACAATTTTAAAGATATTATCCAATTTAGACGAGATGAATTATCTAAAGACAAACTCATTGAAGCTATTATTGAAAAAAATGAGATAATGAAAGTCTTTAAAATAAAAGGTCTCAAAACTGATAGAAATGAAAAATCTGATAAACCTGAAGTTATGTTCACCAAAGGTAAGGAAAAGAAGGGTAACAAAAATAAGAAAAATAAAAAGGATAAAAAGAAGAATGGTAAAAGTGACAAGCATGACAAATCTGACCCTAATTCTAAGTGTAACTACTGTGGTAATTTGGGTCACTGGGTTAAGGATTGTAGAAAGAAAAATCGTGCAGAACAACTTGCCAAATCAAACCAAACTGAACTCTCTGCCTCTGTTCTTGAATGTATGAAATATTGTCCTACTGAATTGTTTATGTGTACTGAAATTGCTGATCATATGCCTGATAGTTGGATTTTAGACTCTGGGTGTACCATGCATGCTACTCCGTGTGAACATTATTTTAAGCATCTCGATAAATCTGCTTTTGGTGATGTTATGCTTGGTGATGATACTTTTTTGAAAATTATGGGAACTGGAGATGTTCCACTTCTTATGCATGATGGTTCCATTAGAGTCTTTACCAATGTTAGATGGGTCCCAAGCCTTAGGAGAAGTTTAATGTCTGAATCTGCTCTTGAAGAACTTGGTTGTGATGTGTCTTCTAAAGATGGTATTAGAACTGTCACAAAATGGTAGGATTATAATCAAAGCTGTTAGGAGAAAAAGGTTATTTCATATCCTTACTTCTAAACCTGAGATTAATGCTGCTGTGAGTTCTGAGCATATGACATTGCATGATACTCTGACATGGCATAATAGGCTTGGGAATATAGGCAATAAAGGTCTCATGCATCTGCATAAACATGATTTGTTGCCTAAAAAACCTGCTGAGATTAAATTTTGTGAAAATTGTATCTTTGGTAAAGCTGCTAAACTGAAATTTCCTAAGTCATCTTATGTTGCTAATATTCATTTAGAGTATATACATAGTGACCTTTGGGGGCCTTCACCAGTCCCCACTGCAGGTGGGCCAGGTGGCATGCGATATTTTATCAGTTTTATACACTACTACAATTCTGTTCATAGACATCACGTTATTTACATCAGTCAGAAATACACATAATGTTAATTTATTATATTACATCAGTTATTATGACTTTAAAATAATTTTTAACAACGGTTATTGTTTATGACTGATGTTAAATTGTTAGTTCCAAAAAAAATTAAAACACGCTCTCAAAATTGAAACGAGCGGGATGGAAAAACTTAGAAAAAATAGGCGGTGTTTCAAAATTTTGGGAAATTTTAACACTTAATAAAATATCTCCTTCCTCTTGACCCTAAAACCTCCCTCTTCCTCTGGTCTCCTCTCCTTTCCCTCTGGCCGGCCTCTCATTGGCGACTACAAAAGTACAGAGAAGATGGGTGACGCCGACTACACTCACCGTCTCATATCTTCTCTGTTCTCTGGCCTGTAATTACAAAGATAACTAATCTCTCTCAAAACCCTAACCGGTAAGCATTTTCATAGTTTTTCAACTCTTCTTTCAACCCCTTTGCACATCTGAGTTTTCAGATCTTGTTTTGCCTCTCTCTTCCTCGTCTCTCTTCCTCAGATCTAAGTTCAAGTGATGCTCCGCGTCTCTTTAACAGGGGATATTCCCCTTCTCTCTTCCTCGACTATGAGTTCAAGTGATTCTCGAGTGTTCTCTCTCCTCCATTGTCAGGTAACATTTTCGATCCCTTCGTCTTTCAATTCACATACTTGATTAGGTTTTGATTTTGTGAAATATGGGATCTGGAGTTGGGAGTTCGATTAGGGTTTGATTTTCTATTCACGAGCTTGATTAGGGTTTGATTCGGGATTTTTATTCGAGGATCTAGATTCACAATATTGATTCGGGAAGAGATTCCAGCACTGAAGAAATTTCTAGTTCGCAGAAATTAGTTACCCAGTCTGTGCAAGCATGCGACACCAAATTCGGTTAATAGAGTTTATCTGTTCATGTTTCAATTCATCCCTCACAAGTTTTTGCAGCTGGTAAGTACATCATCTTATGCATTCAATGAACTCCAAATGCAGTTTCAGATGTGCTTCTATATTTTGTACATGTTATTCTCCGTGCTTAGTTCTTATCAGTGATTCCCTTCTGTTCATGTATTTGTTATTAGCATTTAAATATATTAAGTTGAATCTGCTATTGGTTTTTCAATTCAGCCTCATTTTAATGTATCACCTAAATCTGTAATGAACTTCGGTATTTATAAGTTTATCTCAAGAGTCATGCCTCAATGTATTAAAGATGCATTTTACTTCTGAAATTTTGAGTTATAATGCAGAATAAGCTACTTTCTTATTTTGAATTTGTCCTCAAGCCGATGAAAGAAGTAGAAATTCATGAGAATATTGTTTTGGCTTTGGTTGTTTCACGAATCCTGCTGTCATCTCATGCCGATGCCAAGAGCCCACTAAGCGTGTGTTTGGAAACCAGGTTTCAAGAGCTTCCAAGAGGTTTTGGAGGTGAAAAAAAAAAAAAGCTCTTGACCATGGTGTTTGGCAACAGCTTTTACAAGGGTTGTGGGAGGTTTAGCTGTGTCTTTTTTGAGCTTAAATTTTCTGAAAATAAAACCTTGGGGTGAGGAGGTTTGGGAGGTTAATTTTTTGGGTGTAAATAAAAAACCTCATTTGCCCCTCAATTCAGCAGGAGGAAGAAGGGGAGGTGAAGGGGAAGAGGGGCAATTTTGACTTTTTATTCCCAATAACCATTTATAAACCTTATACCCACCAAACACCAATCAGATTTTTTACAAGGTTATTTTATAAAAAAAAAAACTCCACCTTTCACACCTCCATAATACACTAAATAAACTCCACCTTCTAAAAAATACACAACCCCTAAAAAACCCCCAATTTGCCAAACACGCGCTAACTCCTAGTAAATCATATGTATGTTTGAGATAAGTTTGAGGTGTTAGTTGATTTATAAAATTACTTTTCAAGGAGTTGGGGTTGAGAAACTAAAGTAGCATCTTACTAAAATAACATGACAATCAACTTCTATCAATTTGAAACAAGTTTGTGAAATGGCTTTGGCCTTGCCAAAGAAAGTGACATGATAACTTGTGCAATCTACTAAATAAGTTTGTAAATTAACATGCAATCTTCTGTGCAGCTTTTCGTCTTTGTTGCTACTGAGTATGAAACTGAAAAGGATACTCTGAATGAGGTGGTAGGAACCATTATGTTGTCACATATAAACTTGATCTTTCATTTATCATCTGCTAAACCAATTATTCATTGCTATTTTTTTTATCTAGATGAAAGTGTTTTGGCATTCATATGCATTATATTTTTTCGTGGTTATTATTTTACAGAAGCTAATCCTATGTTATCTAGAGCCTGCTTCTTTATATTAATTATGATTTTTTGGTGTGTTATGTCTACAATTTACTTGCTTATGCACGACTGTCCATCAGAAATTTTGCTAACAAAGACAAATACAGGCCAGCTTATTTGCTTTCAAATGGAAGATTGGAAAGAGTTGGATGAGTGAAGAAACCTCTTCAAGTACATGGAAAGGTATCACTTAATAATGGTTCAGATAGTTTGGATATATACAAGTCATATTTCTGCGCCAACAACCTCAGTGATTGGGGTTAGAAATTTTGTCTACACTGTATGTCTTTTTTTCTATCCATACTACTATTTTTTTCTCTAGTTGCTAGTAAGATTTGGTCAAAATAATACGATTTTCACTTATACTAGACTATATTTTGTCGGAATTGTGACTTTGTGAATTGTATGACTTTGATTTCGAATTTACTAAGAGTTTCAAGGGAAAATTGATGATGAGTATCGAGTCAACATGTGAGTACTTATGGCCACTGAAGAATCGACCTGTTCGATCGGTTGGTTGATGAATATATCGATGATGAACTTCATCTGGATTTTGTTAACGATGTAGCTCTTGTTAGTGGCCACCTTGAATTCGGCAGGTTTGTGATAAACTCCATCTCTCTTTTTCTCTCTTTTATGTTTGCATGCTTGTAAACAAATTCCTATGTGTAACCGTTACCCTTCTTTTTCCTAGCATAAGATCTAGATCAAAATTAACTCTCTCCCTATCCTGCCTCCCTGCCTAATTATTGATTATAAATTCCTTATAAATATATATCTTTTGCCCTAATTATTGATTCTTCGCGCTGCCCCTCGCCGCACCTTTCTACCGTCACCGCCGGACCGCCAGCAGCCACCCGCGCAATAGCAGCACTCCTCGCTTCCCCTTCTCGTCCCTTCTTAGCACCGTTGAAGGACCTTTCCACTGCTGCTGCCCTCGATGGACGGTGATTTCCCGCTCCGCTTCTCAGTCTACAATTTAGAGTCCGATTTCACCCAGGTAAGCAAAGGTATATCTGTTCCCTTAACTAGTTGCCGAGTTATTCATTGAATGTGATGTTGGATTGGTCTTTGGATGTCAGAGGAATCTGCTGAAAATAATCTGATTTCCAACTATGGTGAATTTGTCAAAATTGCTGGCTTTTAGTGGCTTTGTTTGCTGCAAAACTTGAGTTGGATTTGATTTACGTGCTTATGGTTGTAGCAATTTAGCTTATTTACCTAACTAATTTGAATCTCGATCTTAATTTCAGCTTGTTGCTATGCCTACTAAGGCATTGTGTCGAAGTCATCTTACATGGGATTGCTGATGCACTGCCTTATTGTTTTATTTGCTAATTTTTCTGGATTGGATTTGGGGTGTTGAATTGGTGTTGGTGGGATTGTGTATAATTGGGTTGAACTTGCATTCTTTAATGCCTTTCTTGGTTTTGGCAAAGTTGGGTATTATCTCGCTAGGGGTCATGCTCTTCATCCTTTCTTTCCGTAAGCACCAGCTAACAAAATTACACTTATTTCCTTTTATTTAGAAACATCCCTTAAGGACATTCCTTGTCAAAATTTAAGGAAATCACATACAGAAGTACTGAAATGTTAATTTCTTTGAGGAGTCATTGCTCCAAGATAGATTTGAGAAGATACTAGAGATGATTCCTGATGAATGTATTGCTCTTGTTTAGACTTCTTTTTTCTGTGAAGTCTTGAACTGGTTTTCTTTACCTACAAGTACATCCTATTTAATTATGCATGATCAGTTGCTACCGACGGAAACAATGTGCTTGTGTAGCTGTTACTTCCAAGTTACGTGGATGTTGGCTTGAGAGTAAGTGATCTTCAACAAATAAAGATGATGTTTGCATTTTACGCTGGGAGCAGCTTATGCATTCTCTGCAGTCTGGGAAGAATATGGTAAGGCAAAATCCTTGTGATTGAAAACTGTGCATCTTGCATCTAGAGCAGAACAATATGAGGTATTGGAGCAGTCTTTATAACTAGTATAGCTTATAAAGGATTGTTGTGCCTTTGACTTCATTCACTTTATTTTCAAGTGATATTATGTCAAGCTTAGAATTTGTCGACTATTGATGTATTTTGTTTTGTATTTAGCATGTTGTCATCTTGTATTTGACTCTATTGTCATTATTTAATGTATTGGTTATGGTCTTTTGCAATGTTTAATTTTTTGTTTGCCAAAACAATGTGACAGTATCGATTAGTAGGTGTATTTGATGAAACACATCGAACTTGAGAGCAAAAGGCGATGTCTACATTTGTAAATACATCGACCATTAAGACACATATCGATTTCTAAACCCAGCATATATGAAAATTATAACAAAAACAGATGTGTATATGTAGCACTTACATCGTTAAAACTATATAAAATGATGTTGTAAATAATCAAACATCATTTTCAAAGAAAAAAATGATTTGAAAATATATAAATAACATTGATTTTAAAAATATTCAATATGGTATATTATCTTTATAGAAAATAATATCACAAATTACAAATGAAAAAAGAGTATTCACAAATTGAATAACACATAACCGATCTGGCTAAAAGGGATAGTAAAAGAGGTTCTTCAGAGAACCCTGAAGCATGTTCTACACATGGACAGTCAGAGTGATTTATATCTATGCAAAGATCTGATGTACCACGAACGCACTAAACACATCGACGTTCGTTTCCATTTTGTAAGGAACATGGTTGCTGCAGGTGAGTTGGACGTCAAGAAGATCAAAGGAGATGTAAACCCTGCTGACTTTGGAACAAAGATTGTACCTCCTGGCAAATTTCTCTTTTGCAGGGACTATCTCCATCTTGGAGATCCACCATGACGAACAGATACTGAGCCGATGATGCTACAAGAGTTGAAGACATGAGTTTCTATCCACTGTTGTTGAATCAGGAATATAAAGTTTAGAACCTAGATTAGGAGGGCAAATTGTAATGTCATCTTAATCATGGTTCTAGGTCTTTAGGGGTTTTGTGATAGACATAGGATAGATTAAGGGCTTGATATGGATTATACTAACATATTATATACTCTCCTATATATCATATATCACACATTAGAATTGCAAGTTTGTTACAACTTGTGATCATATGTGATGTATAATATATGGTAGAAGAGTTAATAAATATGTGATATACTAGTGGGCATCCGAATTGGACTTAACAAGCCCATTTCTCGGATACGGCCCAATGATTTCCCCATCGCTTGCTGAAGCTTGCCCTAGAGCGAAACGCTCCGTTTAGCTAACTTGGAGCTCGCCTATTTAAAGGCCTTATGGCTCTAGGGTTCCTCAGTTCAGCCGACGCTTCAGGTAAACCTAAAGAAAGAGAAAGAGAGAGAAACCAGAGCGGCGATAGGGTTTCTGTGGTGCTCCAAGCTCCTTCCCCGGCGTTCAAGCTTGGATCTGAGGCGCATCCCTTCACGGGACCTCTGATCCGACCTCCGAAGATCAACACTCCACTCGCGTACTTCTTGACCGGCGTTGGTCGTCTTCTTCGACGATCTTCCTGGTGTAGATCTGGTCTTCGACACCAGATCCAGGGAGTTTCTTCGTCGCTTTACTACTTCTCCTCTCCTATTCTCTTGTTACTTGCGATTCTCGGTTGTATTCTCTGTATAAGCTCTTGATCTAGACTATCGTTCTCGAAACCCTGTAAACCTGATTTGATATAGTGGATTGAGCTCGAATCTTCTCTTCTGAGGCTCCGTGGACGTAGGGAACTTTCCCGAACCACGTAAAAATCTCGATGTGCCCTTTCTTGCTTTATTTGTTTTCGTGTTCGCGTTCTTGGATCTGTTTCTTGAACTCCAATCTGTGAGTCAAGGAAGATTCGATCTACATGATAAGTGAAGGCGAATCGATGCCCTTCATCCGCGTACAGTCGACTAAAAACAACTTTTATCAGAGCATCCAATGGCTTTGGATGGCTCAAACGATAAGTGAAAGTGATTTTAACGCTCTTCATCCGCGTACGGTTGACTAGAAGCAGCTTTTATCAGAGCATCCAATGGCTTCGGATGGCTCAAACGATAAGTGAAGGCAACTCGTCGACCTTCATCCGCGTAGGGTTGACTAGAAGCAGCTTTTATCAGGGCATCCAATGGCTTCGGATGGCTCAAACGATAAGTGAAGGAAACTCGTCGCCCTTCATCCGCGTACGGTTGACTAGAAGCAGCTTTTATCAGAGCATCCAATGGCTTCGGATGGCTCAAACGATAAGTGAAGGCAACTCGTCGCCCTTCATCCGTGTACGATCAATTTTGCTATAGAATTGATGCTGCAGTTGCCCTTTGAATAAGATATGAGATTTTGGGAAGCTATTTGCCTACATCGCAAGTTGACATGACGCGAAGAGGTATATAATCGATGAGATCTCAAGCGCTACCCCACTTTAGTTAAGAAAGGCATCGCGGTTACAGGGTCGTTCGACGCCCTGTCCATACGCGGATTGTATAGCCGGGTGACATCAAGATCACAGGCTCACTTTATAGAAATCAATGTTCCTACAAGGATGATAGATTGCATTCACCGTGACAACAATTTGCAGTTGCGGGTCAACTCCTTTACAAAGCTTATTGTTGTTGTCAGATCGAAATGTGTGGTTGTCGACTGACATTCTTATTCATATTAGTCTTGGGAGTGGAAATTGCTGCTCATGATGTTTGTTAGTAACAACAGAGAGGGTCAAGTTGATCCTGCCAATGACATAATGATTTACCAACCATGTTCATGGTGGTCGGTCAGTCAAAAGAGCAGTTGCTCGCGCAGGCAAGAAGCGGAACAAGCCTGGATTGCAAGGATGGATTCTTCGTGGCCAGGATAACTTTTGAATACCAACTGATGGCAATTCTAATTCATCGTCGTCAAGGTTGTGGACGTATCGATCAACGTTCTTAAAATAGCTTTACGAGCCTTAAAACAGGATATTTGAAAGTCCGCGAGTAGATCGCCAGCTGACCTTTGTATCACAATTGCATTTGAAACCACGCGGTTGTACAGGGCCTACCTTGCCTTTTCTCCGCGCACAACTTTTGTAGTTACACCACTGGTTGACGCCAAGAACAGCAACTTCAACCGCTCTCTAGCCCACAGGTGTATGCGTGTGCCCAACAAATTTTAATACTCATATTCTGTTGCTAGAGCCTCTCATAAAGGATTATGGTGGCCACGCATATATATGCCCACCTTTGAATGAAACCCACAAATCTTTGTATAAATTCCTATATATATTCATTTGTATGTTCACAACAGTAGCCCCATGTCTTGCACTTGGATTTAAGTTGTGAACTTGCTCAATCATTGAATTCGATTAATAAATTTAAGAATCTTGGAACCTTATCAAGGTAAACAAAGCGAACAATTTACCTTGAAAAATCACCTCTTAGCGTGAATGGTCCCCACGGACGGCGCCAGTGACGAAACTCGAGTTTTAGGTTTCCACTTTCGGTGGGACCCGGGGGTGGACCCTGTGGGACCTAAGGCGCTCTCAAACGGACTTACCTGACCCGCACCGAGAAACTCGGCGTGGCCCAACCTGTGCCGCGAGAAGTACGGAGCCCTTTAGGGGCCTCCCCTATTGGGAAGTTTCATCAACGTCGGTTTTTTACCAGCCGAGACTAATCCCGCTTAAAAGGGGGCTCAAAGCTAGAGAATCCGGCCTAAGCCGTTGGAGATCCCCATTTCCGACATTTAATAATGATCCCCCGACCTCTTATTTATAGTACTAGCCCCCCTTCATGCAAGCCTACTTATTGCCAAGTGTCACATGTCTCATGTCATGTGGGAGGGAGGCATGGAGGCCAAGTGTCATGGCATATGTGTTAGAGCCGCGGGCGGTTTATCATCCGCGAACATCTTAAGTATGTATCTCAATTTGTATTCGCCCATTCTTCATACTTGTAAGGTTCTATTTGTATAGCGGGAACAAAAACGCAAGAAAAAAAAGCAAGGCAGTCGATCTCGAGTGAAGGTACTCGACGTCGACTACTGTAGCACTCGACGTCGACCAGTGTCGTCGATCTCGAGTAGAATAGAATCGAAAACCGTAACTTTAAATTGCAATAAAACGAAAGTAAACATGAAATAGGTGGGAATAAAATCAATAAACTAATAGACTTCCAAGATTAGGGTTTCAATGCCACAACGATAACCATATAAAATAATGCATAAGGTATAAAAGATCATGCCTTTTCATCAAATAACTGTCGTCATTAACAAATAGGAATATAGAGGCTTTCGCATAAACCCTAATTGTTACTAACCATTTTCACATAATTAATCCAAGTTGTATTAAGATCACTTTCGCTTCAATTACACAAACAAGGATCACCTTCAACTTTCGCAAAAGAATCATGCTCGTAGGGTTAAAAGACGAAATCGCATCAAAAGATTGTACCTTTATCGCATTACCTTACATGGCTACCGTCGGGCTCACCCCGACCCTAGAAGTTGGGTGGCTACTCGCTCTTCATAACCAAGAAACTCGTCAATAACAAAAAGGAACTGAATTGAATTAATGAAATAAAATAGAGCTTACAACCGAACGAAGCCAAATCCCGTTATCGCTTTCTCCAACTTCACTCGGCTCCAACTCTCTCTCTCTCTCTCTCTCTCTCTCTCTCTCTCTCTCTCTCTCTCTCTCTCTCTCTCTCTCTCTCTCTCTCTCTCTCTATTCGCTATATGTAACTAATTGTGACTGAAAATTGAATGAATAAAACTCAGCCCCTAAGGCTTTATTTATAGTTTTCAACCTTAGCTAATCTAGAGAAGAACAATCTATCTATATCCAAAACTTTCTATCTAAAAGCATAAGATAAAACTTTATGATTAAAGGAAATAAATCTATAAGGAAAATATCTAATGTGGATAAATCCCTCTTGGACTTGATAGATCTTCATGTGGATGGATAGAATTCCACATATCTTCTCTTTCAAGTAGTCGATCTTCTCGGACTCCACTCGATCTCGAACTCGAACTCGAACTCGTCACTGGGGTACTCGACGTCGACTAGCCCTTTCTCCTCCTGGATTGTACTCGAGCTCGGGCAACTGGTGGACTCGACATGAGTACTCGACATCGAGTAGGTTTACTCGATGTCGAGTAGCTCTGGGCTCCTCGACTGATGCTCTGCCCGACTTCATGTAAATCCGACTTGATGTACTCGACATCGACTAGGGTTAGTCGACGTCGACTAGAACTGTGTCGAGTGCTCTTTCTCGTTTTATTCTTGATTTGTCCTTGCTTAGCTGCTCCTTGACCTTGGACTTTCTGTAGTTGACTTCGAGCTTTTCATCCTTTCTCCGAATTGCGGTCAATTGCCTTGATTTCTGCGAAACTAAACAGAAACTAGTGTAGACTCCATAATTTTGCAAATAAATGTAAACTACATAGAATCTGTACTATTCTAATCCAAATGTATGAAATTTATACAGAAATCGATATAAAAGTCAATGTAAAACATGACAATTTAGGCTCGCAACAAAGGACACAAAAGACTCAAAGAAAAAATAAAAATAAAAACAAAAAGAAAGAATCAATGAAAGAGATAAAAGAAAAGCAAACTCCTTTCTTCTCTCCGGCAATGGCGCTAAGAATTTGGTGCGGGATGAGCGTCGTTGGCACTTTCGACCTTTGCCAAATAGTAATAAAATCCAAACTCATAGCACAAAACCAATAGATTAGCAAATTAATGAACTGATAAACCAAACAACTACTAGTATAACAATGAAGTCTGGAGTCAAACCCACAGGAAGAAGCGATTCACTACTCAATAAGGTAGAGAAGATATTTTACCTGCAATTCTCTCACAATGGTTGAGATTCATAGTCCTAGAATTGATTCATTAATTATTCATAAACATATGTCTACTTGACTAAAGTTGAAGGATCTGCAGGGATACAATCATCTTATTCAATATCACTAAAGAATAGCATTAAGGATTCAAGTAATTAGACCAATTACCATATTGATTCGATGCAATTAAGACAAATAGTCGCAAACCAACATCAGCCCTAATTGTCACTTACCAACATAGATCAATCAAAATCATCCACTACAAAGACAAAGAAATATCACTACTTCAATACCTTCGTTTGCTATCAAGAACACAACAACGAATTCATAACTAAGATGCAATTCCTAGCATGACGATCAATCATAGAAAGGAATACAAATATAATCAATAGACACACGATGATACATATAAATATGAATAACTAAATAGAATCAAATCCTCACAATCTAAACAACCATGTCTTCGAATCACAAACGAAACTATGAGTTTAGCAACTCAAAGGCCAAAAACCTCTATTCTCTCTAAAGGTGTTCATTGTCTCTCTCTAATGTCTCCCATGGCTGGAATAATAACCTAACAACTAATAAAGAGTCGTGCAAACCCTAATAATATAATAATAAAACAATAGGAAATCGAATATTCGGATCCAAATCGCAATCACTGGAAACGGTGGGCGCCGCCCTTCGCAGTGACGGATTTCCTCGTTTCTTCGATGTTGTGCTTCCTTGCTCCTCTCTAGCCTTTTTCTCAGCCTTCATATGCTCCAAAACATGTCTCTTAAGCTCTTACAAGATCCCTTTCAATGTCGGAATGTAATTCTGCAGAATAAACAATGAAAATGCATAGATTCCGAACTCGAATACTTCACAAGCAATATATGAAACTAGACTAAAACATATGCAAAACTCCTATCTAAATGCAATATGAAATACCTACAATGCCTATATGAAATATGCATTATCACTCGTCCGACCGAATATCCTCAAGCCCTAAAGTCCCACTCAGGAAATGAGACGGTGTACTCTTCGATGAGGAACGTCGGACTTGGCTCAGACGATCGTGTCTTCTCTCGTATAACTGATGTACTGGCCCGAGCGAGTACAATAGTGGCGGTAGATAGAGCCTTCTCTTGTGCCTCCTCGACCCCTTCATGTTCGCCTCGACAGACCGAAGTCGTGGGTTGTCGATGCTCCAATGCCCTATGAATTTGCTATCACATCGCATAACAAATAAAGAATTTTTAGAAAGGTAACTCGTCTAAATATGATATAAAATTTCCTTTTTAATGTTACAATTTTTTATTAGTACAAACATTGAAAATTTAGTCTGTATACATCAATTATGTTTATCAATCCCAATAAGGTTATAATTGATAAACACGAATTACTTTTTTCCATTTAACAAATTTCAGTGACCTATTTTAAAGGGTATTTTGTTTACCTATTTTCATGGGTATTTCGGTTACCTATTTATAGGTTTATGGTGAAATCTTACATTTCTTTCATAAACATCGAATATAATGCTAACATAGATGGATATGATTCACAAGTCATTTTCTCAAATATAATTTCGCTTATATACTTCAAAATTAATTTTTCCTATCCATATAACTCCTAAAACCCTTAATTTCAGTTACCTATAGTCAACGTAATTTTATCTAACTCATGACATACCGAATTTTGATCGCCAATTTTCGGTTGCTTATTTCAACATAAATGATACATACAAATTTGTAAAAAAAAAAAAAACAATCTTTCACCTAACATGAAACTAATTCACTAATGAAATTAATAAACACTTGTGATTTTCCCAATGTAATTTCCCTTACATACTTCAAAAAAAATATTCATATCTATCTAACTCATTCAAAACTTACATAATTTTTTCCCTAACCATTGAATTTTCATCATCTTATCATCTTACAATTTCACATGATCAAATCGTCTTACAATAATATTTCATGGAACTTTGTCCTTTTTTTCACTAAGCATTATAAATATCCTAAAATTAATCAAAACTAAAATGAACTTACACTTCGAACTCTCTGATGTTCATCATTATCTTGCGACGATCGATCCCCTTGAAACCAACTCATTACACTACTTGCAACCTTCTTCATTTTGGATGTTATGATTCCCGATTAACTAAATGTAAATTTAATTAGAGTAAGTCATGTGTAAACCTAATGAAGATATGCACGAGGAAGAAAATGCTTCTCTCATTTGTGTTAAACCGAATGAAGCTACCATAATGCACAATGCACTTCAACCGAATGAGAAGGAACTTCATTCTCCACGAATGAGGCTGCCAATTTGAAGAAGTAACCAACCGAAGGAAGAAGGAATGTGCAAGTGTTGTGTGGCGAAGGGCAAAAGGCGTCGGGTTTTATAGGCGAGGAATTCGTATTTCTGTGATGCGCAGCTACAGAGGAGAGAATCTGGGATATGCAGTTGCATGTGCAGAGATTCTCTCGTGTGCTAGTGCATCACCCGAGATTGCCCTGTTCTTGTGAAGTCAAATTTACACTCTCGTGGTGTGCAAACGCGGATGCAGCTTTTTCGCCAAAGAGTGGTTTGTCCCCCGTCACATTAGCACACGCATACTCCAAACAAAAAAAAATAGGTAGGATGACACCCTCTCTAATTCAAGTCAATGGTCAATGTTTGGCCGTTGACCAATTCAATATGGTCAAACATTAACCATTGATGTCACTTTTTGTGATGCCATTTTTTTACCGTTGACCATTGATGCCACTTTTTTATGACATTTTTTTTCTGTGATGCCATTTTTTCAATTGACATATTGAATTGGTCAAACGTTAGACCAATTGGCATATTGATTCAATGCAATTAAAACAAATCGGAACAACCCTAATCGACATATCCACAACATAGATCAATTGAAATCATCTACTACAAAGACAAAGAAATATCACCACTTCAATACTTTGTTTGCTATCAAGAACACAATAACGAATTCATAGTTAAGATGTAATTCCTAACATGGTGATCAATCATAGAAAGAAACACAAATATAATCAATAAGCACAAGATGATAACTATGAATATGAATAACTAAATAGAATCAAATCCTCACAATCCAAACAACCATGTCTTCGAATCACATGCGAAACTATGAGTTTAGTGACTCATACGCCAAATCTCTCTATCTCTAATGGTGTTCATAGTCTAACACAATAGCCACACACAACCGAATGAACTAAATAAACCTAATATAGACTCATAAGGAGTCGACAAAACCCTAATAGAAATAATAATATAATAATAGGAAATATGGTCTTTGGATCCAAAATCGCAATCGCTGGAAACCGGCCCACGACGGGCGTCGTATAAATGGCGGCGGGCGCCGCCCTTACAATGAAGGATTTCCTCGATTGTCTTCAATTATCTTCAATGTCATGCTTCCTTGCTCCTCCCTAGCTTCTTTCTCAACCTCCATATATATGCTCTAAAACATGTCTCTTAAGCTCTTCCCAAAGTCCCTTCAAGATCGGAATGTAATTCTACAGAATAAACACTAAAAAGGCGTAGATTCAAAACTCGAATACTTCACAAGCAATATACGAAACTAGACTCAAACATATGCAAAACTCCTATCTAAATGTAATAAGAAATACCTATAATGCCTATATAAAATATGCATTATCAGTAATGCCTATATAAAATATACCTATAACAAGATCAATACTAGGGCGAGAAACGACATTAAAGGCATGACATCTTCGAGCTCTATTGATAGGGGTCGCTTCTATCTCCGGTGGGATAAGCATATGTTTTACAACTGGAATGGGCCCTTGAACATCATACAACCTTAATTTGTGGCTTAATGTAGCAAAGCTAAAGAGTGATCCAGGGGCAAGAGTTGAAAATTGAAGTTTCATAATTAATTAGGTTAGTGCCACATGTGATCGAAGAAAACAATAGACTGGATTTCCTGTGAGGCAACCAAAACCTTCTAAAGCTGCTAATAACCCCCTTTTAGTAAGTTCTAGAAACTCTTCCGAAGCTACAAATCAAGCGTAAAAGTGACCAGCCACAAATAAATATAAATTGATAATAAGGGAGCAAATACACCCTAAAAAAACATGATGTTAAGTATTCTCACAATAGACCGCTGTTTATGGATGATGAAGAGGATTCATTTCTCACCAAATTTGGATTTCATAAATTATGGATTAACTGGGTAATGAAATATTTAACCACACCAACTTTCTCGGTCTTGGTGAACAATACTTCAGGTAAACAATTCAAACCACAAAGATGTATTCGTCAGGGAAACCCCCTAGCTCCTTACATATTTGTCATTGTTTTGGAAAAAATTTCCAGACAACTTCATGAAGAAGCCAATAGGGGTAATGCTCTAATTGGAATTAAACTAACCCCAAATGGTACTCCCATCCTTTTCCTCACTTTCGCTGATGACACACTTTGCAAATGCCTCACATAAAAGTCTTCGTACGATTCAAAATTTGTTGAGTAATTTCTCTAACCAATCAGGTCTGATTATCAACTACCAAAAAAGTTTTGTTTAGGTCTTAAGGAATGTAAATGCCAACTTGGCACGCTCACTTTTCTCAAGATATGAAATACCGATTTCTACATGCATAAAAAATATCTAGGCATACCCATCATCAAAGGTAGAGTAAAAAACTGTGTTTTTGAAGAAGCTATACAAAGTCTGGAAAAAAAAAACTTTCTAAGTGGAAGGGTTCAACCTTATCTCAAGCTGGAAGGGCAGTGCTAATCCGTGCAAACCTCAGCTCCAAAGTCAATTACCTTATGCAAAACTTCCTACTCCCTAGAGGTCTGCTTCAACAAATAGATTAGATTAACAAAATTTTCTTTTGGAATAAACGTAACTCTGAACGATACAACCTACTTATTAGCTGGGAAAAGATATGCAACAATAAGAAAAACGCTGGACTTGGCCTTAAAATGGCAGAAGAGATAAACATCAGCCTACAACTAAAATTACTTGGAAAATCCTCACAATATCTGGGTCAAAGTCATAAGAGAAAAGTATCTAAAAGATGATTAAAAAAAGGTAATAAACAAAATGTATCATGACAATTTGGAAGGCTTCTCCATCTTAGATAAACTTTTGGTAAAGGTGTCTTTGAATCTTAGGGGATGGGAATACCGTAAATGTATGGTCAGGCCCCTGGATAAACAACCTCCCTCTCCAATGCTTTCAAGGAACTCATGATCCTAATATGAAGATGACTCATCTGTTTAATTCGCAAAGACAATGGAACATGTCATTACTAAGACAATTCCCCCCCCCCCCCCCCCGGGCCTCAGGCTGTGTTTGCCATAATGGATGCCCCAATTCAGACCTGAAACACACCACCAGATAAACTAATTTGGAAGCTAAATCCAAATGGTGAGTTCACTACAAAATCAACTCACAAATTAAGAAACAATAATGCGCAAAACACCACATATCACAACTGGATCTAGAAGCTCCGTGTACCCCCTAAAACCCAAAATTTTATCTGGAAGGTTATGGTTGATGATTTACCAACCAAATTACGACTTAACAAACATCTCAATAGCCCGAGCCCTGTGTGTGCTTTGTTAAAACGCCGATGTATATGCATATCATCTACTCCTAGATTTTCCCTTCTGGAAAACAATCATAACAAACTATGAATATATAACTAGAAGATACTTTATGAACTTGAGAGTAGAACAATCAATTCAGGAATATCTCAACTCCATTAACCATAATAATTCCCATTTTGCGTAACTATGCTTTATATGGCATGCCATATGGGAAATGAGAAATAAAATGAGTTTCAACAACTACAAGATAGGATCACATACATCTATGGCTCACTAAATATGCTAGAATGTCAAGGATTGGAGCTGTGTTGCTACCAATGGAACAACAATAATCAAGAAAGATAAGAGAAAGACCTCTAGGTGGGTAAAGCCACCACGTGCCATCTAAAAAATCAACGTATATGGCTCGGTTAGAGCCTCTAATGACGGACAATTTGGGGGCATTATTAGGGATAGTACGGGCCAGATGATTGATATCTTTCCGCAGAAAGAAAGATTGGGATCCATCCTTTCGGCAGAAGCTGCCGCATTCTACTTGGGATACAACGAGCCAACGAGGTGTAGAGAAAGAATTAAAGAAGATGATTATTGAAGGTGATAGCTTGAAAGCAGTGGAAACAACTAATGATAGCACCAAAGTCAACTGAGAGATTTGCCGAACAATTGAGAAGATCAATCTAATAAAAGAGAATTTTGACAAGATTGAAATACGATATTACTTCAGAAAATCAAATGCAACAGTCGATTACATTGCTAGATTTAGGAGTATTTGTAATATGTTAACTCTCCCTTACCTGAAAATTTATTGAACAAAGGCAAGACATTCTCCCCTTTGCGACTGAAAAAACAAAAATAATAATAATAGGGCGGCGTTCGTTTCCGATTCCATGCCGCCGCCTTCAAAGTTCAAGCCTGAAATCACACAACACAGCAGTCTGAGAGAGAGAGAATGGGAGGGAAAGGGAAAAAGAGGAGAGAGAAGAACTACAGAGCCGCCCATGGAGACAACACCAGGCTCCCTCCCCCTCCTGTACCTTCCTCTCTCGACGCCTTACCCTCCAAGCTTCGTCAACTTCTCGCTCTCACTTCTCCACGTCTCTCTCTCCTCCCTCCCTCCCTCCCTCCCTCCCTCTAGATTTCAGTTTCTTTCCTTCTTTTCCGTTTTCTTATTCCAAAACCCCTTCAATTTTTATTTTTGTGTTTTTTGCCTGCTTTAAATTGCTTAATTTTGTTGTTCTGCAGTGGATGACGAGCACAAAGTTAAGAGAGAGGCTAATGGTGGAAAAGTAAGCCTTTTCGTTTTGCAGCTTCTCTCTTACTGGCCTTTCTTTGTTCCATTATTCCGAATAAATTATCTTATTTTTGTGTGTATTGTGTGTTAATTGATTATCATCTGTTTATGGATAGAACTCTATTAGGGTTCAAATGCTTTATGATACTTGGTTTTTTTTGCGATCATCTGAATTATGAAATCTTGTGGAACATTCATCACCGGAGGGAACAACATATGTGAAGAAGAGGATGTGAATATGTGACGGTGTCTGCTTTGAGTTGTGCATTTTTCTATCCCCAAATATGTAAGGATGTGAATATGAAGAAGTACGTCCAGGAAGATTTCATGTTAAGTTTCAATATTTTTAGGGTGAAGTGTGGGAAATAATTTCAATTTTAGGGTTAGGATAAATGGTAGCCTGATCTTTTCAAGTTGATATAATTAGCTCATATTTTTGGTTGAGTAAAGATGGAGGGTGTGCTCCTCAGCTGTAAAATTAGTTGTGGATTGTTAAGCCCATATGACATGTCGGACGAGTATCCTCTATTCACCACATCAGATTTGCTAGAGGAGCTGCCCAACGTCACTTTTGAGTATCGTGATACTTTTTAGTTTTTACAACTCATCCCAAAGTATGTGCAGTCACTCACTGGCTCAAAAGTTGGGAGTTACTTTTCAAAATGTTGTTGGTGTTGTGGGATATGCTTATCAGGAAGATGCAGCATGCACTCAAAGCATTATGCAGTGAAGGGCTATATTTGAGGGGACTTTTTTGTTGCTAATCACATTGTTAATGAAGGGCACTATGCAGTGAAGGGCTATATTTGAGGGCTATGTTTGATTTTTAAGCACTCTGTGGAGATGGTATAAGTTTGCTTAGCTATAAGGTTTAATAGATGAACGAGTTTAACTACATGCATGGAATGCATAGCTGTACTGGTAATATTATTTAGCAGATGTGATTTGTGATCATGCAAGTAGTGTATATCTTATCTTCTTTAATGCATACCTCATTCTCAGAGACCTCGCTCTGAAGCTGATGTAAACAAAAAGAGAAACGGGATTGAGAAGGCAGATGCCAATGTTGGGCCAGTGTTTCAAAATAAAAACAGGGATGATGGAGATAAACATGATAGCGCAGATGAGAGGAACAAGAAAAGAAAGAAAACGCAGGTAAATGATCTCAGGTTTGCAGCTGAGATGGAAAAATTGGGTGTTCGTTCTAGCAAGCGAGAGCGTAAGAAAGAGTAAGTATCCTTCAACCATTTTTGCTTCTTGCACCATATTGTTTTTAGATCTATGAATTTGGTTGAGAACATAATCAGAGTTGAACTGGCTAGGTGATTTCCTTTTGGGGGGTGTCCTTATTTTTAGCTTTTAATTTTTATTTTTTCATCTGCATCCGCTTCTTTTCAGCATGCTAATTACTGGAATTTCCATTATTTCACTTACAAGTTACAATCAATGCCCCACGGCCCACTTCCTTGATACTTGTAAATGAGAGAGATTGAAGATGAAAGGCTTAAATTTTTATAATGAGAGTAAATAAATGCATCTATTAATTAATCTGGGGACTCGTCTAAAGCTGGACCGGCTAACTCTCCCCCGCTAGCTTGGCCACATATATTAACCATGCCAAGCTTGGATATGAGCCACTAAAATCTACCCTGATGAAGCCCCTTGGTGATAGGATCAGCCAACGGAAATTCAGAGAAACATGAGAAATTTAAATGATTCCTGTATCAATTTTTTCTTTCATGACATGTTGGTCAATCTCTGTGTGCTTTGTCTTGTCAGGCTTTGTCTTGTCAGGCTCAACAAGATCATGAGCTATGTTGATGGAAGACATTGTCACATAATAGCGTCCTAGGATCTTCCCACTGAACTCTTTTAAGTCATTTAAAATGATTCTCATCCATTATAATTCACAAATTCCATGTGCTAATGCACGAAATTCAGCAGCACTTGACTCTGCATCCCTCAATGACTTCTTTAAAGAAAGGAAAGTGGATTCTTCGGTTGATTCTTACTTCTCCAAGCAGCCAAATTCCCACCAAGATATACACAAACCTGTAGTGGAGGGTTTGCTTACAATATCACCTGAATAGTCAGCTTGATAAGCTTCGTAGGCCGGTGATGCTTTTGGCTATTGGACTCTAAGTAAAAGCTTGTCTCTTTTGTCGATCAAAATACCTTTCCATGTAGCATCTTTAATATATCTAATTATCCTATATGCAGTTAGGAGATGCGATTCTCTAGAATCTTGCATGAATTGACCCATCACACTTACCTAGAAAGCGATGTCGAGTCTAGTGTGTGCAAGATATATTAGTTTCCCATATATTTGTTACAGGTTTTTGTCCACTTCCGGTTCAGTTTCAGCTTTGCCAATTTCTGGGTTGTAGTAAATAGGAGTGGTAACTCGTTTGCAGTCTTCCATGTCTTCTTCTCGAAGAAGAACACTGATTTAATTCCCAAGAAGTACTTCAGCTAACCAAGCTCCTTTACCTCAAATTCTCGAGTGGGTGTGGCTTTTTGAGACAAGCTTACTCAGCACTATCATTCCCTCTCATAATAATGTCATCCACCTAAACAACGAGGATGCTTACACTGGAGTAAGAGTGCTTTACAAATAAAGTATGGTCACCATGGCTCTAAGTATATCCCGCAACAAACATCACACTCCTGAATCTGCAAACTAGCTACAAGGAGATTGCTTTAGATCATACAAGGTTTTCTTTAGCTTGCAGACATGATGAGGAGATCTGGAGGAAAGTCCCGGAGGTAAGCTCATATAGATATCCTCGTTGAGATACCCATTGAGGAAAGCATTTCACATCAAATTGGTACAACTCCGAAGGTAGTAGTATATAGAAGGAAGACATCTTGGCAAACCGAGTGAGCAAATGTTTCCTGATAATCTAAACCATTAGTTTGAGTGAAGCCATGAGCCACTAAATGGGCTTTGTACCTAGCAAGAGAGCCATTAGCATGGTACTTGATTGCATAGACCCACTTGCAACTCACAATATCGTGTTGAGGTGGACTATCCTCTAACTCCCCACGTGTGATTGGCCTCAAGAGCTGTCGTCTCTTCCGTCATAGCATGTCTCCACTCGGCTGTTTGGAAGGTTTCTTTGACATTCTTAGGAATTCGAATACGATCACGGTTAGTAAGAAATTGTTGGCGTTGATAGAAAAATCTGTCAAGAGAGGCATATTTGACGGCAGATAAAGGGGCCTTTTTGTACAAGCCCTTGAACCTTTATTGAGAGCAATTGTCAGGTGCTAATGGAGTGTAGCTAGCGCAGGACCTGGATGAGAGATTTGAACCGGTTTGCTAGAGGAAGAGTGGACCTTTCACCAAGTACTTGTCAAATCGAGGAGAAGTGATTTGCGGAATTTATAGTGGTAGTTGGGGTAAAGTCTTGATTAGGAGGGATTTCACCATGCAATGAGGGTGTATTGTCTAAAGGTAATGGGGAGGTCTCAATGAAGGTATTAGTAGCAACAGGGGAGATGTCAGGGCAGATAGAGGTTGAGGGATGATGGGGCCATAGTAGGAGCCGCATGTGGAGATGGTTGTGAGCAGTTATGAAATGGAGTCCTCACGCTCAAGATTAGTAGGGATTTGAGCATTTCAGCAAAAGTAAGGTTTGTAGTAAGGGGTTTGTTTGGGAAAAGAGTAGTAGCACCGGTAACCCTTCTTAGTGTTGGAATAACCTAAAAAGATGCATTTTTTAGCCCAGGGATTAAGTTTACCCTGACATGGAAGATGAACATGAATGTAGACATTCACAGAGAGTACAAATAGCGCCACCTCGTGTTGGGCTTTGCTATATGAACGCTTTAAGATGTTCCAAATATCCTTGACATTTGAAAGAAAAATACAGTTACATCCAATATTGGGATCCATGGAAGCTCACAACCATCACTTGATGATTGAGTCATCACGTGTCCATAGCTTGAAGGTGGGATCTGCTGTGTTAGGAGGATCAAAAGTGAGATGCTCATCCTTTTCACTCCCAGTGAGGGAGGCCTTGAGCCCTTGACAACTTTAGCCCAAATCCGACAGTTCTTCCCATTGAGTTAATAAATGGGTTGTATAGGGGGAAGGGTTGCGCAATTAAAAGGTGAGATGGTGAGATTGTTGGGATCAATAATTTGGTCGGCTTGATTCATCATGAAAAACAGAAGTTCCAAGAATCTGGGAATGGATGAATAGAGGAAGGTTAGGGTTGGCTGGCAGCAAAGGTGGCGACCAAATCACCTGCTGAAGCCTTGATCTGACAGCAAAGGTGGCGGCTAGAAGTTCAATAGCCCGATCTCTCAAGAGCCTTGATACCATAAGAGATTGAAGAATGTTTATAATTACAAAATAGGAATAGACCCTCCAACATACTTCTAGAAACTCTAAAAAAACATTAAATAGATAAAACTAATGAGAGTAAATAAATGCAGTAGTAATTAATTAATCTAGGACTTATCTAACAACTTTATTGTCCCAAAGTAAATTTTGATGTTTGAAGCATTTGTTTTTAGGTACCATGAGGTGACCGTATGAATTTAGTATCCAGTTTACCAACATAGTCAAGCCTCATAGAGCCTAGAATTAAATACTTCAAATCACATAGCATGAAAGTAATTGTAAAACAACAACCACCACAAAAAACCTTTTTCCCTTTGTCGTCTTCATTGTTGATCGTTTTCTTGTGATGTGGAGATTATGACCGTACAATTTTTTTTCTTTTCCGGTGACCTTAGAATCCTCATAGGCCTTTGAAATAAATATTCCTTATGCTTTATACAAGATTTCTTCTAATCTGAGTGAATAATCTTTTTTCTTACCTAATTCTCCATTTTTTGGTTGAAAAAGGAAGCTTATAAGAGCTTGTTGTGGTTGAACATCCAAGTGGGTTCCTTTCTTTTTATTTTTCCTGTATGGCTCTAACCATACCCTTACCAACGATGGTTTTTAGAAATAAAATAACCAGGTGATATAATCTGTCATTTTATACATTCTATGTGGCTGTATGCAATTCCTCATATCTTTCTTCGATGCAGATATTTCAAAGCTAAGAAGAACAAAAACAAGAACAAGAAAGACAGTGTGGAGGATATTTTGTATGCTCCTAAGAAAGATATAGTTAAATTTGGAGACATTGTTGAAGCACCTCCTAAGTTGGCTATAGTTCCCAAGGTACAAGTTTTTAACATTGTTGAAGCACCATGGGAAAGTTGAGAAATTATGCTAAAACCTATGGGGATCATAGCTATTATTCTTATTATAGAAACTGCCGTGAACCAAAAACCTTCATGTATCTAAAGCTTCTGTTTAACCTCCACGTCCAGGCACCCAAGAAGCCCTTTGATGCTTCACAGGAAAGAAAACGGTTGCAGGCTGTAGAGGCTTACCGAAGTCGTAAGCAATGGACGTCAAGACCTGGAGTTCATCTGCCACCGACAATAGAGGATTCATGATCAGCACTGTGGTAATAGGCCTGATTCTCCATTCCTTCCTATTTCATCGCAGGCGTTTTATCTTATTATTTGTACACATGAGATTGTTCTTGAGCAATTAAGGGGTGGCCTTTCCTGCTTGTTCTTGAACTCCATGCTTTCGCATTCAGGCCTTGCGAAGTAACTTCAAGGGAATCATCTCTGTTCAACTGATGAAAGTTTTGTTATGAGAAATCTGATTTTCAACCTGGAATCCAAAAATGATCATTGCCAGTTACCCCAGTGAGAGTGAATCTGTACTCCATGCTTACGTATTCACAAATATTATTATTATTATTATTATAATTTAAATATCGGGAAATGATAGGGCTCATTTGGCAGCACTGGTTTTTTCATTTTTTTTTATTTTTTTATACAAGGCGAGATTTTGGTTGGCGTCAACCCCCGTTTGTACCACCACCCAATCTCATCCGCAAACCCAAGCGCGTCCTTGCGGACGAGAGCATCGAGCTCTGTATGAGATCTCCAACTCGGAGAAATCGCATCCAAAACTAAATAAGCCATTCGATCCGCCACCATGTTACCTTCTCTGAATGTATGTGAACAAGTGGCCTCATCGAGCACGGTTTATTTGTTTGGACATACACACACGCGGGCCTCTTAAAGTGAAAATGGGTCTATTTTTACATGCGGGTCTGTATTCATTTTCAATTCGGGTCCCTTCGTCCACAGCACACGTGGAGCTTAGCTTCGTTGTATTCGGGTATTCTCTTCGCTTTCAATGGCCGCTCCCGTTCAGTCCTGGCTCCATCAAACAGTAAGGTTGATGATGACGGTGGTCGGTGGAGACGCGATGCTCGGCGATTGCGCAATCAATGGCGATTTCATCTCCACGCGCTAATTAGGGCTTATCTCTTGCTCAACCTTTATTTTTCGACTTGATTTAGGAATTGCTTAATTTTTAGGGATTTAGGGTTAGAGATTTGGGGATTTGGCATGTTGATGTTTGTCTAGTCGTTCATCCCCTAGCTAGCGGTGACATTTAGCCTATGATCGACGGTGACATTAGCCTCTTCGGTTGCGAACTTGAGGCAGGAATCTCCACTAGCGGTCCTGTCATGGCAGGCTTTCGAGCAAGCTTTGGATCCCAACACTCAAATGATCCACATCAGGAACATAGGGATGCGGCCGCCACTGGTTCCTCCGAACTCCGAGCCTCTCCGTGTGAGTTTGGGTTGTGCACTGCACCACTCTACATCATCTCTGTAAACTCTCTCTTGTTGTGCTCTTTCTCCCTTCCCCTCCCCACCACCTTTCTTTTTCTGAATTCCTTTGAAGTGCAATTACATTTAGGCTTCTTAGCATTTTATGATTTCCTTGTGATTTAGGTAATCTCGAATTCCTGTTTCACATATTCCACGTTTAATTTGTTTTATTTCTTCTATGTTTGCATCTAAATAGGATTGTTTATTGGAAAGTTTAGTGTGTTTGCATCTAAGTTGTTTGGCGTAGTAGTTCGTGTGTTCTCTCACTCCGCTGGCGAAGGGTTGGTTTCCCCTTCTTTGGTCTTCCTCTCTCCGGTGGTTTAGGGTTGTCCTCTCTCTCCGGTCGTTTTTCCTCACCGAAATCGAACTCATGTTAGTATCTCTCACTCTCCATGTTTAATTTTTTATGGTGAATTGAGTCTGATGAGGACAGAGAAAATGCCCGATGATATTGCCCATAGTTAATCAGTATGACCTTTATATGGATGCTCTTTATTACCACGTTGCCCTTTGTTGTGCCTGTTTCCTGGTATCATGGAATGCTTCTCTGGTTTAGGGTGTGTCTGATATGCTCAATTAGTATTGACCATTGAGCAGAGTGACCAATTTGATTGCAATTGTCTGATGGTTTTGTGTTGCTTTGTTTGCACCTCGTGTGATGATTTTTCTTGCTCCGTCTAGGTTTAAATTGATTAGTTTGAATGTTATGAGTTTCATATTATGAGCCAAACGCATGCTATTGGCTCATAATATGAAAGTATGAACCTCAACCTCTTAGGAGCCACTATATTTCTAAGGAAGGCAGTACTCTAATTGAAAGAAATCATAAAACCCCTGCATACATCCTCCCACGGGTGTACAAGACATCCTCCCACGGGTGGGATAATAAAAATGAACATTTCTCCGTTGTCACGAAGGTCTTGTGTGACAACGGAGAAATGTTCGTCGACAGTGGGTCGGGTCGGTTTAGCCAAGATCAATAGATCATCACTTGGTGTACAAGACATCCTCCCACGGGTGGCGGTAGAGCGGCTACTTCAACCTCTTCTGGTCAAAAGTGTGCCTGGAATTCATTTTCAACCATAAACAAATCAAATATGATTGTACGGAATTAGATCAGAGCTTATTTAGTTCATGAATGAGCATGAAACAAAACCATGTAATGAGATCTAGCTATAACCATTCTTAAGAGAACCTACCCGATTAGACCGATTGGTCGGGCCAGGACAAAGAGGCCGTTCAAGTAACCGATCTCAACAATCTCGTCAATCTTTGGCTTGGTGAACATCCCGCTTCCAGCAAGGAGATCCATGAAGAGGGATCCAATGGCACCGTCTACGTTGAGAACAAGGTTGTTTGCCTTTGAAAGTGTGTGGGTCTCAACTTGAACAGCGTACTCCATGTATTTGACATAAGGAAAGTGAGTTCTGGCAAATTTCTGCAAGAGCTCTACTCTCTTGTCCCTGTTGTCCCCTCTCTTGATCTTATCGAAGATTTAAAATATCGCTTCCATCGGTAGGAAAAATGTAGAATAGAGTTAAAAGTTACGAAGACACATAGTAAGGTGAATGTACTTGTGCCCGATTCCAGGGACACTAATGAACATAGTAAGGTGAATGTTCATGAATGTCACGCCAGACATTCATGGACATTTCTCCGTTGTCACGCCAGACCTTTTGACCAGAATGTTAGTAAGAACGAATAAAAGATAGAAGAAGAGTGTGGTTTCATATACAATTCGCAACAATGGTTGATTTTATTCGATCATTGACTCAATCCCCAATTATTCAATCTCAATTTATTATTCCGATTTTGGTTTATTGGGATTGACATTTCTCACGCATTTTCTGGAGACATCCTTCATCCGATTGACGCATATGAATATGCATTGGAAAACTCTTTCCAAGAACTACAGTTCTCATGAAGACCGCATAAGCTAATTCTAACTTTTCATAACCTTAAAGATGAGATTTCTCCATTTCTGCCCTTGTTCATTAGCTCTTCTTTGTCCATTTGCTCTATTCTTTCTCCACAGTTCGAGACCGGATCTTATAACCTACAAATAAACACTAAAAAACGTAGGCAAATGATGAAGAATATGAATAAGCTTATTAAACATGCAATATGAATACTTAATGCACCTAAGATTTCCCTACCTATAATGCCTAT
Source organism: Persicaria tinctoria (assembly GCA_037127255.1). NCBI lineage: Eukaryota > Viridiplantae > Streptophyta > Magnoliopsida > Caryophyllales > Polygonaceae > Persicaria > Persicaria tinctoria. Next base: position 50,030,948 of record JBANSL010000005.1, read on the forward strand.
CTAAAATATGCATTATCAAACTCCCCTACACTTAAGCTCTTGCGTGTCCTCAAGTAAAATAATAGAAAGCAACCTGATAGTGTCTATTTTAGTCCTGTTTTAAGTATAGATTTGCATATTAATTTAGAGCATTTTTACAGGTTTTATAGCTTATTTGGTATTATTTGTTCTTCGGAGTCTACATTGGTATTTTTATATATTTCATGTATTTTCGGGCTAGATCGTATAAATTTGGAGATTGATCATAAGTTATGGGATTATTTGTGCAATTTGGAAGGAACTCCAAGAGGATGACGTGGAATCCAAAGAACAAAACGATGAACATTAACCAAAGAACAAAAAGGATAAGCAATTTAAGATTCCCCAAGATATAAGTGAATGCTTGCTAAGAGAACCTTGCAATTGTTGCAATGCACGTGCATTACAAATTCCAGATCATTAATTTTGAATAAACCATTGTTTAACAACGGCTACAACAGAAAGACGTGTGCGTCATCTATCATCGAGGACCTCTTTGTGCACGTGCATACATGTCGAGCTACAATACTTGTAGTTAAACCTGTGAAAAGGCACTTTACCTAACAATGATGCCTTGCAACAAGAACAAGCCATGTCATTTGCTGATCCGGGCATGCCTTGTGATGTGGGGGCAATGGTTGTTGAACTTGACCCATGTGACATAGATGCCGTAGATGCTGCAGCTGCAGCCATTCTCCTTTCGGCTGCTGCAGCTCGCTTTTCTCTTTGTTCAGCTAGTTGCCTCCTCACTTCCTCCTGGGCATACCACAAAACTCAGTAAGCTCTTTAACAACCAACTGGGGGTTAGTTTATGAATTAACACAGAACAAGTTCATGTATGTGAAGATGCTTACCATTTTTGACACTGGTGCTACGGTAGCAGGCTGGGGTCGGGCTCCTGGGGTAGGCAAAGGAACTGTTGTATTCTTGGACTGTGCAGCAGCAGCAGCTGCAGCCTCAGCCTGATTCCGAAACTATGTTAGAACAATGTGCTTTTTACAAGCTTTGCTAGGACCTAAAGCAACTCAAGCTACAATATTATCAAATATGGTTTATAAAAAAAAAATTTTATAACCTGTCTTTTATGTCTAATAACATTTGAAGCTGCAAAATGATAATCATGACAGATAAAATACCTGTGCTTTCTTTTCCTTTGCTTTACGCAATTTTTTCAACTCCTTTGCTTTTGCCTTCTTCTTGGCATCTTTTTCTGCCTGTTTTGCAGCTTGAGTTTCTTCCATTTCTTTAGTTAATGCACTGGGCACCTTAGCAGCATTCCAGTCCCACTTATCAAGATTTGCAGCCATGAAGCGCCTGAAAGTATTCCTCACTTCTTTCTCATCCGCTAGCATGTACGGGGTCTTTCCTCTTTCATCTTTAATAGTAGGATCCAGTCCCTTCTCCAGAAGCTCTAAAACATGAATGATATCTCCAGTTTTGGCTGCTTCGTGCAAAGGAGTTGATGTACCAATGACTTCAGTCTCACTTTCACTAGAAATTGATTGTTCATTAGGAACTTTGTTGCTCGAAGAAGAGTCAGCGGATATGCTGGCTGTGACCATATCCACTTCATTCTTGCACCCTGTACTATCATTGATGATATTGGATGTCTTTAAGGCCAAATTCTCTTCTTTGGAAATTTCCTTTTCATTCACTTCATACGCAACTTGGCTTAACTGGTTATATATACGTTGAGCTTCCTTAAGTGTAGGCCTCCGTACTGTTGAGGGTATGTTCCTCACATCAGAAAGATCATTGCCAAAAAGTGCCTTCTCACTGCTAAAAAGTAACTGTCTGTTGTTTGAGGGAGCATTGATGAAAACACAAGAGGAAGCATCAAAATAAGACTTCCAAGAAGCAAGAAGTTCTTGGATATCCTTCTTCAGAGCAAGTTCGTTGTACCGACGAAGGGATGCACCAGCAGAATGGATAGACCTCCCACCACCACCATCTTTTGATGATTGCTTTTTACCAGCCTTGGCCCTCACTACATATCTGAAATAGTAAGATATTTGAGTCAATGCAAAGTAAGATCTTCAGCTCCAAGAAATTTTGAACAGACAGGCTTTCACACACCAGCCATTCAAAACAATCCCTGATTCTCTACATGTTTGGGTGATTCCATCTCCATATCTAAATTTAGTTAATCACAAGCATCACGAAAGGTTTATGGTTTTTTTTTTACCATTTGTTTGCTGAAATCACTATAGCATGTCTAGTGTTTCAGATATATAAATATATATATATATATGAAAATAAGAAAAAGATGCATTTTGTTGTTTGCATTGCATAGCTATTGCCAATTAAGCTGACACAAGAATACAAGAAAGCCTGAATAACTGATACTGTTCTCATCCCTTCCACAAACCATCAAAGATAATTCAAGTTTATGGAATCCGGGGGGGGGGGGGGGGGGGGAATTATAAAGGAACAAGGTAAATCACTGACCTGTGGAACGTTTTATGAGCAACAACTTTGCTACCATCAAAGACACATCCGGCAAAATGTCCTCCGCGTGCTAGCAAGACAACCCTCAAGGAGCTATCCTTAGGCTCACGAACTAATCGTTGTAGTTTCTGTATCACATCAGTTTCTCTCACATATGAAGCTTGCACTTCCTTGTTGGAAAGAGAAGATTGCTCATTGTCAATGTCATACAAGATAGTTTCAGAATCTTTCAATATAAAACACTTCCATAGTGAAACTCTCTCTCCCGACTTAAGCGAGAAAAACAATTTCTGTTTAAGATTTTGGGCTGATCCCCCGTTCACAAAGTTATTAGTGTGGGGTACCCTCTCATCCTCATCATCAGACCCTGATATACTTGATACATCAAAATCCCTAGGAAAAGAGTCTGAGGTAAACTCATCAAAATCATCCTCCTTTACAGTGTTTTTTCCAGCCAACGTTAGCTTCACCTGAAAATGCAAATTGATTATTATACTTTGGCGAACTATGAAGAAAACAAATAATAAACCATACAACAGCAATATATCTTTTAGGGATCAGTAGCATAATTTCCAAATTGGCATGCAAAAAAACTAAAGTTTGTTCAGTTGTTCTTTAATTGGCTACCTCTCAGGTCTCATTTGTGCTAAGTGAATTAATTTTTGTGCAATTGTTTTTTTATAAAAAAAAAATAGTACTTTGATTTTATAAAAACTTGCAATCTAAACATTAAACTAAAGGGAATTGATAAATATATCATTAATTTTTACTAGATACACCGTTAAACTCCGCAACTTTTTGCGATATGAGTTCCACAATATGTTGTTGAACCGGTTCAGTATGTAACCAAACGGAACCCAAGGGGGCAACGAGATGTCCGCACCATGTTGTGGACCCTTACTCCGTTGCGGAATTTATTTACATTTTAGAATGGTTCTCATAATCCCATGCTTTAGAAAAAAAATGAAACACTCCATGTTACGCAACAAGCTGCATAGCATTTTTTTTTAAAATAAATATGGATGGGAATTCCGCAACATATTAAACTTTTTTTTTGGTCTTAAAATTTTTTCACCTTCCCAAAAGAGCGTTTCAAAAAAGACGATGAATTCCACAACTTGTTACGGACTTAGTTCCATAACGTCTTTCTGAGTCTTTTCAGCTTCCCTTAAGGACGTGTTTGGTGCGGCTACCCATGCATTCCGCAACTCCTTGCAGAACCCACTCCACAACAAACTGCGAAGATTACTACTGTATCCTGGAAAAATTATGGGTGTATTTAGCTTTCCTCAATTAAAATGCCCAAATGCACACCCCTCCCATATTCCTATGAGTGTAACCCCAAACCCCTCCCATAATTCCCTTTTCTCTCCACCACCACCCTCGCTCCCCATTTTCTTCATCTCATCTCCGAACCCCACAAATCCCCCTCCCGTAGGGTTCGTGCAATCGTCACCGGCTTTGTGTTTTCTTCAAAATGTTCTACTTCCGCCATTGCTATGTTGAATGTTGTTATTACCGAATATCTCAGAAAGGATAATAGTTTTGATGCTATTCTAAATGAATTCTTACCTTTTTTCCCCAAAACTCAAAATCCAATGTCTACTTTTTGGTATTGAAATTAGGTATCAGATATAATATCGATATCAGGATATGGATATCAAATCTAATATCTGATATCCAATATTCTAATATTCCTATGAGGGTAACTCCAAACCCCTCCCATGATTCCCTTTTCACTCCACCACCACCCCCGCTCCCCATTTTCTTCATCTATCCTCCGATCCCCACAAATCCCCCTCCCGTAGGGTTCGTGCAATCGTCACCGGCTTTGTGTTTTTCTTCAAATTGTTCTACTTCCGCCATTGCTATGTCAAAGGCCAAGAAGAGCAAAGTCGGACATGAACCTGAGATGTCAACCAAATCCAATCTGATGTCGCTTCTTTCGATTCCTCTCTCGGCTTCCCCTCTTCTCTCCCAAGCTCCGACTTCAACAACGTCGATTTCCACCCTAAACCTAAATCAATTCCAAATCAAACCAAAAAACCCACGCAGGTTTGGGGATCTTTGCACAGAAAGGGTTACATGGGTATATCAATTTGATATTCATATACCCATGGATGAACACCAAAGTAGAGTGCATAGTCATCGCAAATCCATACCCATGGATACCAAACCGATTCATTCTACTAAAGTAGGATGAAGACCAAAGTAGAGTGCATAGTCATGCAACTGTTGGATGATGTTGGAGACATCCAAATCCCCTAGGTATTCTCAATATCAGAACATATCTAACCAATATCTTTAATTCCTACGGACGGTCTACGATTAAGGTGCCAAATTTTATTCGACTAATCATGAACTATACTCAAATGTCAAAACTGCAGTTCAAAGGGATTTGCAAATGAACTCATACCAAAATCCAAACAAAGCAAGAATCCAATTCCAAACTATGGAGAGAGAGAGAGAGAGAGAGATTTACATTAAGGCGATGGAAATCGGACTTAAAATGGGAGCGCTGATCCTGGAGCGAATCAAACTCCGCCCTGCAAGTATTGCACGACAACCTACAGGGCACTGCAAGGTCCTCCGCGTTGCTAACATCTTGAATTTCCCCGTCTCCATCGACTTCATCGTTGTCTTCGGTGATTTTAGAAACGGCCAAAGAGACTCCGAGCGAATCAATGGGGGCAGTGAAGGAACGCTTTTCGGCGCCGGCGGCGATGATATGAGAAGAATCGAAGAAATCGGAGGGCAGATCGAAGATGGAGGAGTGAAGGTTATCGGTTCTGTTGGTGCTCGCAGTCGTCATTGGTCGTCGCCTCGCCGCTTGTAATTCTGAACGGATACACACCTCTGCACTCTCAAATCTTCAGTTTAGCCGTACTGTATCCATCATCGCAACCCGATTATACTGGACTGGCCCGGGCCCAACACCTTTTTTTTTTTTTAAACAGTGGTTACCATCATCATGGTCCGATTATAACTTTTTGTTATTATTATTAGGAAAGAATTCAGTTAGGCTTGTCGATATTTTATATGTGAAAGGTTGTTGGCGTTTTATTTCGATCAGTTTGCGGCTCTGCTTTCGGTGTTTCTAGGAGATCTTCTGCTTGGTTGGGGGACGTGGAGTTTGGCTAGAGTCGTGGTGGTGCGCTCAGGGCGACTCCGTATCCAGGATAGAGTTTCCTTGGAGTTCGTCTGCACTACCCCCAGGAGTTAGAGTCCTGCTGTACTACTGGCCCGCGGTGCTACTGTTTGGTGGTGCTTGGCTGCGTTCTTCGGTGGCTTGCTCAGCTTTCGGGCGTTTGGTCTTCTTAGAACATTTGTTGTAGAGTTTATTTCTGTTTGGTTCATTACGCTTGTTATTTGTATTTCTGTTTTTAGATTGCTCTGTTAGACGGTTCGCCGTCTGCCGACTTCGGTCGGCCTCTCGATGAGTCAGGCATGTCTGACCTTCGAATTTTTACCTAATCAAAAAAAAAATCCTAAGAGGGTTGGGTTCCCCAAAACTTCTCTCCCCTTTTCTTATTCGTCCACCTCATTTTTCACTAATTTTATTCTCAACCCTCCCCAATTCTTTTCCTACCATCCACAATGGTCGGGTTGCCCAATAAATCTATTTCATCACTTTTTCCATACCAATATTTTCTCTATAATTTCAAATATTAAAATAACTTGATTTATTTAACAATTAAAAAATAGTTAATTTGATTTTATAATTATATTTCATAATTATTTTTAATAATTTAAAATCTTTTAACGAACTTGTTAATAAATTAGTCAATTAAAAATTATTAATTGAATCCTCTCTATCACAAATTTATTCGATATCTTAAAAATCTTATATGAATTCAAATTAATTTAAACTAGTATTTCTTACACTAGTGAAATTAAATATTATAAAAATTTAAAATAATGATTTATTTTATCGACACGTGGCATAATCCTATTGGTTTCGAATTTGGGAAGGTTCCCAATATATTGAGGCACCCCAAAAATCGGGAGGTTGTTCACAATAGTCGGGTTGCCCAAAAGCCTTGAAAAGTAAAGTGGGGAGGTTAGCTCCCCACCTTTGCTGATGCGCTAACGGATGAGGTCTAGAAGACCTGGATCATTGGCTAAACAACCACCCCTGACAAAGCGGCAAAGATGTGTAACCTTATCCGCCGCTCTATTACCAATACGGGGCACATGAGAGAAAAAAATCTCTCTCATATTGAGTAGAAGAATTTTAATATCGGACATAGTCAATTCGATTTCTCATGGGTATTGTGCGTTGTTTTTGAGGTGATTTATGATAATTAGTGAGTCACCCTCTATGTGGATCAAAGTAGTGTGCATGCGGACAGCCTGAACCAATCCGTATTTTTGGGACTGTCTGCCGACGACCGCATGTCCAATGTGAACAGGTTTACCCAACCAGTCACGAATAATGAAACCAATAGTGATGTCACCATTACGAGGCGTGGAGCCGTCAAAATTTAGTTTAAGAGTCCCTTGATGAGGTTTTTTCCATTTTTGTGATTTGTTTTTCCTACCCGTCGCACTTGACTTTTTAGCGGACAAAGAGTCCTGAGGAGAAGACGTCTCCTCATTGTGCTCTATTACCACTACGGGGCACATGAGAGAAAGAAACCTCTCTCATATTGAGTAGAAGAATTTTAATATCCGACATAGTCAATTCGATTTTCCATGGGCATTGTACGTTGTTTTTGAGGTAATTTATGATAATTAGTGAGTCACCCTCTATGTGGATCGAAGTAATGTGCATGCGAACAGCCTGAACCTATCCGTATTTTAAAGCAAGTGCCTCAGTCCCCCCTGTCGACGACCGCATGTCCAATGTGAACAGATTTACCCAGCCAGTCACGAATAATGAAAACAATAGTGCTGTCGCCATTAGGAGGCGTGGATCCGTCAAATTTTAGTTAAAGAGTCCCTTGATGAGGTTTTTTCCATTTTTGTGATTTGTTTTTCCTACCCGTCTCACTTGACTTTTTAGCGGACAAAGAGTCCTGAGGAGAAGATGTCTCCTCATTGTTGATCTTGCAAGCAGCCATCCAATTGTTGATGTGATTATTTATAATGTGTTTTACCCTATTAGGCTTTGGAGGTGGTTCATTTATGAAAATGAGATTATTTCGAGAATTCCATGTGGTCCACCAAATGAAAGCGATTTTTTTGTTTATCAGTCTTCGAAAGAACCCTGCCCAAAGTTGCCAAAACCGGTTGAATGTCCCTAGATGTAGATAACATATTTCGGATAAGCCGCCAGTCATGGGGCTTTAATATGGAGTTAATAGAGTTAAATGGACATTCAAGGAAAATGTGGGAGTCATCTTCGACAACCTGGTTACACATTTCGCATGTAAGAGCCATCGAGATGCCCCTACAACTAAGGCGTGCTTTCGTCGGAAGCTCATTGTGACTTAGTTTCCATAGAAAGTTTTTTACTTTAGGCGGAGCAAAGATTTCCCACACCCATGCGTTGGCATCATCATTATGATGGTGATGATTCGTGATGAGTTTATATGCACTATCAGTGGAAAACCAACCGTTTTTTGTTGGCCACTAGTAGAGCCTGTCGGGGATATTATTAATAGGTAGATGGATGTTGATAATATTGGAAACAATATCAGGCGGGAGAACAATATCAGGCGGGAGAACAAGACGGAGCTTTTCCTCCCACCACTTCCCACCAAAAATATATTCACTAACAGTTTCATCCAGATTTATGGGACAATTCGGGTTCTGCAACGTTTGTAGTAGCATACGAGTAACCCAATTATCCTTCTAGAACTTAATACTGGAACCGTTTCCCACCGACTAAACGAGACCGGTTTTGAATTCGTCGAGAAGGGCAGTAAGCTTAGACCATTGCCAAGATGTCCCACCACGCCGAACATAGGTTAGAATATGAGAGGTTTTAATGTACTTATATTGAATGATTTGAACCCATGGGTTATTTGGTTCAACGAGAATTTTCCATAGGAGTTTCATTTGGAGAGCTTTGTTCATAGGTTGAGACTGCCTGAGCCCAACCCCACCCTTATTTTTAGCACGACAGATTATGTCCCAACTAATAAGAGGACGATGTTACGAGTCTTTATTCCAAAAAAAATTGCGATTGAGTTGGTCCAAATCTTTATGAAACGAACATGGGAGCATGAAACTTTGCATAGAGAATAGCGGTTTTGATGAAAGATTCGAAGCAATCAATGTCGCATGACCCTGTTGGGAGAGTGAGTTAGCTTTCCATTTGGCTAACTCGTTCTTAGAGTTGCAAATGATATTACCAAAAGTTTCTTTATTAACCTTACCATTGATAATGGGGCAACAAATGTATTTTTCAAGTGATGTTTCACTAAGAATGCCTAACATGCTTTGGATTTCTAGAGTTCTAGTTCGGGTAATACCCACAGTTGTTTGAAAAACTGATTTGTTAAAGTTCACTTTTTGACCAGAGAGATTATAGTATTCATCAATTATTGTTTTTATAAGCCTGCAACTTTGCAAGCGAGTGTCGACCCTTTAGAGAAAATGATAATATCGTCAGCAAAGGCAAGGAATGGTATCCGGGGGCCTGTGTATCCGAACTTAAACCCGATGGGGTTACCTGAGATAGAGGCCGACATGGCTAGTTTTCGAGCCAAGAGCTCAGAACCTAAGATAAAGAGGAATGGGGATAGGGGGTCTCTCTGACGATGACCCTGCGTCGACTTGAATAGATTTGTCGGGCCGTTGTTTACAAGAACAGAAAAGGATACAGTGGAGATGCATTCGTAAATCCAGCTAACAAACACAGGGTGGAAACCAAATCTATCTAAGACAACTTTTGTGAAATCCCAATCCACACGATCATATCGAGTTTAAGCATTTCAATAAGAATTTTGGATATGATTTCATAAATAATAGAACACAAACTAATCGGCCTATAATGGGTAGTCATCGTTGGATTATCACATTTAGGCAGGAGAGAGATGAAGGTATAGTTTACCTGACGCAGGATTTTACCGGAGAGGAAAAACCCTTTGACGACCCATATGACAGAAATCCCAACAATATTCCAATTATGTTTGTAGAACTCAACCGTCATACCATCTGGGCCAGGGGATTTATTTTTGCCAAGAGAGAGCACTGTTTGTTTGATTTCACTGTTCAATGGGATTTTTATAAGCATTTCATTGTTTGAATCAGTAATCTCACGGTTAATTAGTTGGAGATATTCTTCTAGAAGCCCCCGAGAGAGGGTTTTCTTTTTGAATCTTTTTTCAAAATCATGTCTTATTTCGGTTTTGGTATTCTCATCACCTACAATTTGAGTTTCATCTGCAGTAGTTATTGATCTAATAATGTTCCTTGAATTGGTAAATAAAGAGCGGCCATTCCAGGGTTCGAACCGGGGACCTATGGGTAGGCGTGGCCACGGGTCAGACCCGGCGGGTCGAACCCGCCGGGTCAAGGGTCGGGGGAGGGCGACCCGAACCCTAACCCGGGATTTCCACGGGTTGGCGGGTTCGGGTCACCCGGCGGGTCATTGGGTCGACGGGTTGACCCGCCGGGTCAACCCGACGAGTTGGAGCCCGGGTTGGACGGGTTTGCACTTGTTTCGGACTTTGGAATTTGAATTGTCGGATCTGATTTGTCGAGAAAGGGAACGAGAATTGAACGCCTATGTGTTTGACAAATATCCTTTCGTGTTCATAAATAATAACTTGACGCTTTAGTTTTACAATATGTAATATTACATCTTCTAATTTTCAAAACTAAAAAGTCTACGACTTATAACTCATTAAGTTTAACAAATTACAAAAAAGTTGTACAATTTTTGTATTAGGGAGTGTTGGGGGGGAAGGAAGAAGAAGGGCTTGAATCGGTTTCCCAACTGCCTACGTATCCTCCCGGGGGTGAGGAATCAAAGCCCACGTAGTTCTTTTACCTGTATGTCTGAACCCCGGCCCGATTACCTCCTCTTCTAGTCTTCTTGATCGTCGGATCCTCCTCCACCTCCTGAGCCATCTGTGACCGCGCCATCAATGGAGCTCCCAACGGACTCTGTCTCTATTCCGTCATCATCCTCGAAATCAGTCCCCAAGTTGTTCTTCTGCAGCCGCATCTCCGCCTTCTTCCAATCTGCAAGGCAAACTTGGGCTTCGAGGTTCTCGGGAAGCAACCTTGATCTCTTCTCCGAAAGAATCTGACCTCCGCGACTAAAAAGCTGCTCGACGGCTACGGTGGAGCAAGGTGCCCCAAGTATTTGTCGGGCGATTACCTGCAACGTCGGGAATCTTTGTCTTTCGGGACGGCTCCACCACTCAAGGACATCGAAATCTTCCTCTTCATCGCTAAGAAAATCAAAGTTAGTGGACAAATATTCGTCGAGCTCCGAGTGGGGGCTCTACGAAGATCTCGACCTCTTTGACCCAAAGATATCTCGGGCAAGTGCCTTAGTTCTAGCGGTGATGCTGGTTCGTGACCCGCTTGAACTAGAAGGCACGGGAGGACGACGGGAGGGCGCTCTATCGCCCGTCGAATATTCAGTATATAATTGTTCTAACAATCCTCTAACTCTAGCAACAATAATTGTAACATTGCAATCAGGATCATCCACAATTCCTAAAGTCGGATAATAGTTTTCTAAAAACAATTGAACTCCGTTTAATTTATATCTAGGGTCGAAACAACACGCTACGAGGAAAATGTCGGGTATAAATTTGTAATACGCTATCCATTTCTCCCGCATCTCCCTAGTCGCTTGAGAAATGGAAGGCGTGTTAATCCCGTCTTGAAGGGCTAATGCTACGTTCATTGCAATAAAACAAAAAACGTTTGATGTAGGCATGTAAACGTGGGAAAACGTCCGAGTTGCGTCGTAAAAAACTTTGAAAACCTCTACAATGTCCCGGGCCTGAGTCCACACATCGGCGAATATGTATGAGCCCGGGATGTGTAGTGTTGCAAAACCGGAAAGAAGTTCCTTGTAAGCGATTGAATCGTAAATCATTGTGTAAGTGGAGTTCCACCGACTGCAAACGTCCTTCGGGAACGTTTTTGGGCGGGTTTGGTGAGCACGACAATAAGCGCTCCATTGCTGGCGAAGCTGTTTGCTTCGCCAAAGTGCCCGCAAAACATATCGAATTGGTTCAACAACACCTTGTAAATATGTTAAACCATCTTGAACACATAAGTTTAAAATGTGAGAGGCGCAACGGATGTGGAAAAACTTGCCGCCTATCGCGGACTGACAGTTTTGGATTAAATCGGGGATAGATACGGTGTTGGCAGAAGCGTTGTCAAAACCAATACTAAAAACTCTTTTAGTTAATCTATATTCTTGTAAAACCGTTAAAAGGACACTTGCTATGTTTCGTGCCGTGTGTGCTTCGTCGAAAACTCGAAAAGCTAAAACACGTTTGTGCAAATGAAAACGTTGATCAACCCAATGGCAAGTAACACCCATGTATGAGTGATGTTGCCAATGGTCGGTCCAAATGTCACTACAAATCGAAACGTGTAAATCATGGTTTTTTTGAAAATATTCGATTAATTCATTTTTACGGGCGTTATACCGTCTATTGATTTTCCTCTTAACCGTGTTTCGACTAATACCTTGTCATGCAGGTTGAACATTTTGCGTAATAAAATCATTGAAACATAAACGTTGTGAAAAACTATAAGCTAAACCCTCGGCAGCTATCATTTCCGCATATTGATCATGACAACTACGATAATCATAAGACCATAAGGCAGGGGGTTGAGAGGAAGAAGATGCGTACCCGGTTAGTTGAGTTTGCCCTTTGGCGAGGCCGAGCTTCTCGGGATGCTTCGAACGGATATGGCGACCGTAGTTCCCATATCCGCCTCCCTTCTTGTGCTTGTAGACCGTGGAGCAAAAGTTGCACTTGGCGGCGACACTCGTTTCCTCCCAAGCCGGCTCCCTAGGACCCTTCGTGAACCAATACTTGAAAGTAGCGGCTCGAACTTCCGCCGTAGTAATAGGGTCGCCATCGACCGGAGTTCCGTCGGCGGGGAACCCGGACTCTTGGGTCGGAATCGTCGGAATGCCGCCGAGGGGGGTGCCATCGGCCTCGAGCTCGGCCTCCTCCTCCTCCTCGATCTCGTCGACGTGGTCGGCGTGTAGAGCATCATCTCGACGACGTCGGGATCCGCTCGCCGCCGAGACCGATGCACTTCGACGAAGGCTTGGAGCCGCCGCCGGGTTCGAGCCTCCTCCTCCGACACTCGGGGTGGATGAAGATGGGGCTCCACTAACACTCTTCCGACCCCTAGTAACTCGGGCCATAACTCGGTTGATCAAACCCGACATTTTGAATTGAAGAGACTTAGGACTTAGGAGATGACGAGAGACAAGATCGAGCGATTAGAGAGCGATTATAGAGCGATTAGAGAGATTAAGATGAGAGTAGAGGAGATGAGTGAGGTGTGAGTTGGAATTGGGAGGGAAAGGGCCTATTTATAGAGCCAAACCGAGCCCTTTCCCTCCAATGGAGCCGTTGGGCAACGGTCGACCTGCCGGGTCCAACGTTCGACCCGGCGGGTCGACCGTTTGAAATCTGACCGTTGCCCCCCGATTCAATTTTTTTTTTTTAATTTGCAATTGGGTGGTGTTTGGCTACTAGTTAACTAGCTTAACTTTGAATTAAATTTATATGTTAAGTTTCCAATATATTTTATGTACATTTTTAGTTTGTGAACATTTTAAATGTAATATATATTATATAATGTTTAGGTAATTTTTCATATGTTGTTAGGTAATTAGTAAAAATATTATCTTATAAAACAATATTCTTTGAATAATCCAAACACAAGTTTATTGTAAATCGAAAGACGAATACACATACACGTTTCCAAATCACGACTCACATTCACGGATTCACCGATTCACATAACGTCATAAGTCATAACATAACATAATAAGATACAAACGTAAAACATAAACTTACTACATTACTACAATACTCACTACTTATTATTAAGACTTATGACATAAGAATAATAGACTAGTTTTTACCACCACTCATCCCACTCGAGCCCGAAGCGCCATCGTTCTTAATCTTCTCGAGGTGCTTGTTGGTGATGTGAAGCTTCAAATTACCATATCCAAGGCTATTTTTCAGCTTGTACCTTTTATCACAATGACAACAAACGGCTACGAATGATCGATCGGCTTGCACATCCACCTTCTCGTAATGATCTCGAAACAACGCCTCTTTGAGGTTGTCACCGGACATGATTACAACTTACGAGCTTATTAAAAATCAAATTGAGAGGTGATTGATGGATTGGATGGGATTTGTGATAGGAGGAGTCGGGTATTTATAGCCCCGAGTGCCTACTAGCCGTTACAACGGCTATATTTTTTTAAAAAAAATAGCTCCAACTGGTGGGCCCCACATCCAACGGCATTTTTTTAAAATTAGGCCGACCCGGCGGGTCAACCCGGCGGGTCACGGGTCACCAACCTCCCGACCCTAACCCTAACCCGCTACCCGCCCCCACCCGCCAACCCGCCAACCCGGACCCGGCGGGTCGTTGACCCGTACGACCCGGCGGGTCACGGGTTGACTCGTAACCCGTGGCCACGCCTACCTATGGGTACTACCCACAAGTCCTTTCCGGTGAGCCATTACGGAATGGTTGATCTAATAATTTTCATGTTGCGCCTACCGAGCGCAATTTTATGAAAATATCTAGAGTTTTTGTTCGCTAATTTCAAATGCCTGGATTTGGCCCGTTGGTTCCAATATACTTTTTGAAATGAAAGAAGATTGTTCTTTTTAAGGCGAACGGTTTTTTCCTTTTGAATTAGACATGGATCATTTGCGTGGAGGAAGCGGGTTTGTAATTGCATAAGTTGGTCTTTCACTTCGGTGAGTTGCCAGAAAATATTCCCAAACGTATTTTTATTCAGTGTTTTGGCTTTGTTTTTAAGCTGAAACATGGCCGAGCCAGAGCACGAGGCACGCCAAGCTTGTTTAACAACGTTTTTAAAATCATTCCTTTGAAGCCAAGCGTTTTCAAATTTGGAAGGTGGTACTTGAAACGGGACATTGTCAATTAATTCAAAAGAAATACGAAAATGGTCTGAGGTGGAGAAGGCCCCATTCTTAGAGCTGATAGAAGGAAATGTCTGTAAAATGTGATGATGAACCATCATTCTATCAAGCTTTTCGTGAATGTTGTCAAGACCAGAATGTTTCTTCCGCAAGGTGAACGGGTTGTCGTGGGAAGGAATATCAATTAGCTCACATTCATTAATGAAATTGGATAGCCACCTAAATCTGGCAAGATTAGTATCAGCCCCACCCAAGTTTTCATTGAAACCATTGATCTCATTAAGATATCCCACCACGATGCAAGGGGAAGAAGAACCAACTATAATTTCCGAGAGATTTTTCCATAATTCATCCTTCCTACAAGGATCCGGAGGGGCGTATACGCAAAGAATTAAAATAGAAAGATTGGTATGAGTGTTATAGTAATTGAGGCCCATTATCCTCGACAAATGAATCTGGACAGATAAAGATACATGCAAAAGTTGGTGTGATTTCTAGAGAACACCAACGCCACCAGATTTCTCATCCGTCGGCGACCAGATGGCATTATCAAACCCGATTGATCTCCAGATTTTAGCATCTGGAATTTGACTCATTTTTGTTTTTGCAAGCGCCAAGAATGAGCACATTCATCTCTTGGCGTTTGCAGAAACAAAAACGATTATAAACTTATTGATAATAAGTTTGTAATTATTAAAAAAAATTAATAAAAAAAGTTAATATTTTATATAGTTTTTAACTCCTACAAAAACATACTAAAAAGTAAAAGGACATGTATTTTTAGACGGATGGAGTATTAAAAAGTAAAATGACTTATATTTTAAAATGAATGTAGTATTAATAATTAATGTACGTTGTGAGGCAAATAAAGAGAAGGAATAATAGAGTGAAAACCAAATAAAATCTAGAGTAATTCATAATTCACGATCTTAACTAAATACCTATTTAGTCACCTAAATTATAGTATAATTATTTCCCCACCCAAAAAAATTGTATTGTATATAATTACAATCCAACCAAGTTTGAATTTTTTTTTTGAAGTTTTCTTAAAAAAAAAATGGTTGTTGTGTTGTACAAAAAAAAAATTGTTACTTAGTCTTCCCAAAACATCGATCTTCATTCAGATGGAACATCAATTGGCTCCTCCTCGCCTCCTCCACCGCTGCCCTCCCTAGCCGCCTCTGCCTCTTAACCCTCTCGATCTCCGCCGTGCATCAGATCTTCTAGAAGGCCCCTCAGTTCTACAATTCCTCGGACCGCCCAACCATCACACCACCACCACCACAAAAAAACGACGTTGCTTTGGCGCTCGACGAAGAGCAAGATGACGCGGCGGCGATCGACAACGATGACGCCTTCATCTACTCTGATTGGGCTTTACACGCCCAAGCGTTGGACAACACCTACATTTGCGGCTCCATGGTCGTCGTCCTCTTTGTCTTGCAGAACTTCACCTGCCCCTAAAACATCTTCTTCCACTTCATCATCTCCGTCGCCTCGAGCGCGTCTGACCTACGCGCCATCATCTCTCACTCCTTCACTTACCTGAGATTCAGCCTATATCCATCGACTTAGGCGTCGTCTCCGGCCACGAAGCTCATCTTTCACATACATTAGAAAAAGAGAAAGAGCAAGAGAGGGGAGATCGTGAGTTGTTTTAATTTTCAAAAAGAATAAAAAGAAAAAATAAAAAGAAAAAAAAATTCTAATTCTTGGCTCTTATTTAGCCACGTGACTCATAATTTACATATCTGGGACATAAACCCATCTCAGTCCAACACTAGAACCAACAAAACAGTCTCACGAAAACAATGTAAATGAAGGACTCCTAGGCAAGGTTGGTGCAAACTTAACTTTGATGGGGTCATTTCCTCTTTTGCTCCTTTTTCTTACGACTTCATTATCCGCAATGAATATGGGTCTGCTATCTTCTCCGAGGCAAGGCCATCTCTTATTCCATCTGTTCTTGGGGTTAAATGCCTCGGCCTATGGAAAAGGATCCTTAAAGCATTTGGCCTTAAAATAAACCACATTATTATTGAAAGTGGCGATCTTAACATCATTAATAGTCTTAGGACTGGATGCTCTTGTGCTGGCAAGATCGAGATGCTTATATCCGATTGTCTCCTTTTTCTCCATCTATTCTATAAGGTTGAGATTTTACATATCTACAAGGAAGGTAATGGTGTTGATGATCGTCTATCTCCTCTTTTGATCTCATACTCTGGTGCCTCTCTCCCTCCTGACGTTGCGCTTCGCAACATCATCCTTCGGGATGCACTTGGCTATTTGCCCTGGAAACAACCAAATTCTTTTCGGTTGAAAAAAAAACGAAGAGGTTGCTTTTAGTTTTATAAGTCTTATGGTTGGATATCCACCTCAATTATTCTTCCAATTCCTTGCCATGTAATAACTACTTAGAACCAATGTGGCATCTACGTGGCAATGAATAATTTAAGCCGGTTGTTATCACGTTCTCCATGTCCTTCACCCATGTTCTCTAGATGTAGCAGTTTGCACCTTATGGCATATGCAGTTATCTAGGAGAGAAGTTTTGTAATTGTCCCACTTCTCCACGTTCAATTAACAGTAATACCATTATAAATTCAATTAATCAAACCAGAGAAGATGTGGGTAGGAGATCTAATACAACGAAGAAGTATTGTAAGTAGGAGATCTGTCCGTTTCGGTGGCGAAGGTCGGTCAATTGAGGCGGAAGCGCTGCGCAAGGATAGTTCTAGATCGGTGATCTATGAGGCGGCCTGACACCGCACAAGGGTGGTGGATGTCCGAGAGTTGGCGCAGCGCGAAGGTGTTAGAGGACTACCAATCGGGGCGGCACTTGGGTGGAGGCAAACTGCCAATTTAGTCAATGAAGTGGCAGTAGCGGGCGAGCAATTTTTTTTTAATATTAAAGGCCTCTCATATGAAGCAATTTATTGGTTTGTTTGTGTCCAAATCTGTTGTCGGTACAGGAGGTAAACTAGGGTTAGGGTTTCGCAAATAAAAGGAGGTATGGGATGTCAACGGTGGTGGAGGTGGTGGTGGGGCTTCAACAAAAGGCATGTGGAGGTGATGATGTCTGAGAATGGCTGATGGTGGAGGTTGTGATGTTCGGGAATAGTCGGTGTCAATGGCGGAAAAAGAGATGGGCAATGAGCTACGGTGGATGTGGCATAGAGGAGAAGTTGGGCCCGTTGTCTAGGGGTTCGGCCCGACTCCAGTTTCGTCGTCGGTGAGGGATTCCATCTATTCAAATGCGTATTTTGCCTTCTATATGTACTATTTAGCTACCCACATTCCCGTCACCAACACACATTAGACGCTCTCCGTCAATGTAGGGTCAGGTGCACCATGGCCTCTACATCCCTTTAGGATTCTTTGTTGCCACGATCTGCAATATTTGTCCTCAAATTGAAATTTTTTGCCATTGTAGTAAGTATTGTTGGCTCAATTTTTATTCGACATCGGTTTATAAAGATTCAGGTGTTGCCTCGCCGCTCATAATCAACCACGATATTTCTCTCCTTCTCCCTAGTCACTCTCACTCTGATTCGGAATCGGTAAGCACAAGTATGAATCATTTAAATTTCTGATGTCCTTTGGAAGCCTTAATTAATTTTCTAAGAACTTGCTACAATTTGAATCATTTGTTTGCCAAAATTGCCAAATCGATCAATGTCCAGCAAAATCGACATCTTCTTCCGACTTCTTTTGTTTCCCTTCCCCAATTCTCTCTCTTAGGTGTTTAGGTCGTATCAATGGGCGCAATTCAATCGTCAATCTTAATATTGTTGTTTTGCTCTTAATAGAATATGACAAAGTTTGTGATTGCCACTTAATATAATGAATGTGCTTTCTCTTATGCATAATTCTTATGAAAGTTGTATCCGGTCATTTTCTATGGTTCTTGAAGTGGTATTGAATAGTGTTTTTATAAAATAATAATTTATCAATTATTCTTGATTGATAGCTATTTTTTTTGTTGCCTTCGAAATTGCCTATTTAATCTATGTAGGTATTTTTCCTCCAAGGTCACTTCATATTTAGACTGATGTTCTATCACTACTTTCGACCCTATTCTTGATTGTAGCTCCAATATTAGTTTTTTGCATTTTTATTGGAAGGAAGTTGATGAATTTCTATTCTCATGATTGAAGAATATCAATTGCAGTAATTTTTGTGTGTTTACTATGTTTTCTTGCTTTTATATTCCCACTTCTTCTTTGATATATCTTGTCCAACTTTTCTTGATCTTTTTATGTTCACATATTCTAATCATGTTTTTGTTATGATATTGAAGAAGTGTGGCAAGTGGATATTGAGTTTGCTTTAACAAAATCTCTGCATTAGATGGGAAGAAGTGTGGAAAGTGTGGCAAGTGGATATTGAGTTTGCTTTTTATGTTCACATATTCTAATCGTGTTTTTATTCCATATAGTCATTTAGCATAGGGTCCAATTTCTAATTGATAGACAATTTATCTCTTGAATCTTGATGTCATTTGTCAGCTTATACCGTTTGCTTATTTCAAGAGCAGTTAGATAAATTACAATCCATGCCAGTTTAACCTCACTTCTCGGCATGTACTCCTTTCACTTCTTCCTTAATGAGATTCCTTTTGTCGTCGAATGCCAAGTTTGGTGGCTTTGTGATTTAATAGACTTTGTAATTGCTTCATTTCTTTAATTTGATAGAATTTGGAATTCAAGTGCTTTTGAAGTTTTTTCTACTCCTGAAATTCATTTTATGTTGTTCTGAATTGCATTTTATTGAGGTTCAACAACTCATTGTCCAAATTTCAAGATTTACCAAGAAGAGGATCTGATATCCCAAATAAAGCCTAAAGGGGCATGCTTTTTTTTTCCCCGGAGATGTGGAGGAAAGATGTGTGATGTCAAGAAATATACAAGGAAATGTAACAAAAAAAAAGTATGGGTGCAGAAGATATCGCAAAAGGAGGGTGTTAGGAGGGAATCAAGTCTAAATAAATATAGATATAAATTCAAACCGAACTCCAATTCCACGCAAATAAATCACAAGAAACTCTCCCGTTGTAGTGGTAGGGAATCAGGATTGAATCCACGAGGAAGCATGCCAACGCTCGCCAAATTAGTTCCAAAATAAGCCTTGATGTCGACTCAGAAGTTGACTCGACGTCGACTGGAATGACTCAACGTTGACTCAAACTGTCGAATTCCTGCGAAACCTACACAAAAGAAGACGAACAAACTCGATGTCGAGTGACATGCCACTTGATGTCGAGTCAGACTCGATGTCGAGTGTTTTGTGCAGAAAAATCGTAATTTTGTAGAAATAAAAATTCGGAAACGATGTCTGGAGAAATAAGGATGGATGAGGAAAATATGTGAACAGAAACAAACACAGATTGGTTGTTTTGAATTCAATAAACTAAAAGCTTCCAAAGTCGGGGATTCATGCCACATCGATAACCATATAAGAATATGCCAAGTTATAAAAGATTATGCCTTTTCATCAAATAACTTTCGTCATTAACAAATAGGTGGATAGAGGCTCTCGCATAAACCCTAATTATTACTACCCTTTTTGATAATTAATCCAGATTCATATTAAGATCGCTTTTTCTTCAATAATGCAAATAAGGATTTACCTACTACTGTCGTAGAAAAATCATACCTTTGATGCATAAACTTACATGGCTACCGTCGGGCTCACCCCGACCCTAGAAGTAGGGTGACTACTCACGCCTCATCATAATCATAATGAAAATAACTTGAATTGAACTAAAATAGAAAGAGTACAAACCGAACAAAGCCAAGATTGCTCTCGCCTCCAACTCCACTCGTTCTCTCTCTACTCTCTAAATTGCCTAATTAGTGTTCGCTCAATTGCTTGAGAATGGAATGAATAATAACTCAACCCCTATGACTTTATTTATATTGCTCAACCCTTTCTATCCAAGGAAAGAACATATCTATCTATATCTAACTTCTATCTATCTAAATCTAAAGATAAAAGGTTCCAAATAAAATAAATAGAACAATTAAGTTTCCCTTAGGTAAATTAGGAATTCACCCA
This sequence comes from Persicaria tinctoria, assembly GCA_037127255.1. Taxonomy (NCBI): domain Eukaryota; kingdom Viridiplantae; phylum Streptophyta; class Magnoliopsida; order Caryophyllales; family Polygonaceae; genus Persicaria; species Persicaria tinctoria. The sequence goes on from JBANSL010000005.1 coordinate 50,051,554, forward strand.
ATAGGATAGATGTCCAACTCATGTAGATAGAAGATCCTTTGCTTAGTGTGGAATTAATCTTTACTCGGATTCGGAATCGGTTCAACGTCAGAACGGGTACTGTTGTCCACTCGACAACGAGTTAGACGACTCGACGTCGAGTCATGTCTTCTTCTTCTTGAGCTGGTCACTTGATCTCGGCTTTCCAGTGTAGTTGTCGATGTCTTCACTCCACGTCGAGTGGTTGACTCAACGTCGACTCATCATGTCGAGTGAAGGTCCTTACTCCTCCTTGCTTCTGCTCGATGTGCTGGCTCACTTTCACTCGACGTCGAGTAGCTTTACTCGACATCGAGTCTTCTATCAGCTTTCAGCACTATGCTCCGTCTTGAAACGCACTTTCATGAGTCATTGTTCGTCCGATTGATGCATATGAATATGCGTTGGAAAGCTATTTTTGAGGGCTACAACTCTCATGAAGACAACAAAACTTGATTCAAAATGATGAATGGTGAAAAGTTGCGTTTTCTCCGGTTGCATCATCCCGTGCTCTTCCTTAGCTTCTCCAATGTCTTCATGACTTTCCTTTAAGCTCTAAAGTGTGTCCGATTTTTGCGAAATTAAACAAGAACTTGTGTAGACCTCCATATATTGCAAATAAATATAAACTACACAATTCTCATGATTTCTTAACCCAGAAATATAAAATATGAGCAGAAATTGAAATAGATGTAAGCGAAAAACATGGTAAATTGAGCGCACATCAGAGGGTTGTGGAGGGGCTATTAATGAGAAAATAACTGATCTCTTGGAGGAAGGTGTTGTTTTTGGTGGGTCTATTTCACATCTCTCTTGCTGAGGTGGAGGAGTTGTTGTAAACGCAGCAGCTACTACACATAATATAATTGAAAGTGTAGAGCTCCCACATAATGTTTTACTAGGACAGTTGAGGTTGAAGTGTGAGACAATAGTCTTGGGTATACAAATGAGTATTACTATGACAGTTGGGGTTGAAGTGGGTTGTGCTCCTGCAGATATGAGGTGCTATGCTCCTAATGTTATTGGTGAGCCGCTGAGAGGAGTAGTAGTTGCCCACGTTGTAGTAAATACGAAAGGTGATCCTAAAGAGACAGCTACAACGCCCAAAAAAAATATTCATATGACCAGAGCAGTACTCATTCAAGGAGAAATGATGCTACATTTGGAGTAGCAAGACAAGATGATAGACAAATTTGAGAAGAAAACGATGCTCTCCTTATCCCCCTGATTTCTTCCTTGTATTGCTTGCAAACAAATGTGTCGCATTATTAGCTTTTAAATTCATTTTTTATTTGAACATTTTCCTTTATATCCCCATAGCATTTGCTATCTAAATCCTGAAAGATATTATATATTTATCCAAGATAAGTTTGTCCTCGACAGATCACAGTCAAATATACGAAGACAAACTTTAGCTTTGTCTGTAAAAACTTTTTTGTCTACACTCCCCAGATGACAGAGAGAAAAATACCTTTTGGCTAGAGATAAAAAAAAATCATAAGTGGTTCAGATATCCCATGTATAGTAATGGGGGACATGACTGAGATCGCAAGTTATGGAAGATAAACGTGGTGGGGCCGAAATTAACCTAAACCACTTCGACAGGCTGATTGACATAAAGAACAACTATGAGTTGATAGATCTACCCTTTTGTGGCAATCTGTATACTTTGAGAAAGAAACGCTTAGGCCCAGATAACATTTACGAACGAAAAAAATATATATTAATAGATAAATAATATAATTAATACATATATAAAAATATATAAATATAATAAAATATTATAACTAAATAAATAATATAAATATAAATAATATATATAATTAATACATAGATAATAACAATATAAAATAGATGAATAAATAAATGAATCATTAATAAAACATTAATAGAATTTATAAATAATTAATATAAACATATATATAGATAAATAATTAGTATAATTACTATAAATATATAAATGAATAATTAATAAAAAAAAAAGTAATAATATAATTTATAAATAATAAATACAAATATATATAAATAAATGATTAATATAATTACTATAAATATATATTTATATAAATAATTAATATATTTATAAAACATGTATAAATAAATTAAATTGATTTATCGATAAATTAAATATATTAATTTGTATTGTTTTAAAATCTTTAGTAATATTTTTTTAAATACAATTCAATCAACTATAATAAAATAAATCATTATTTTTGTAAATATTGAGTTATTTATTTTTTATTTTTTTTAAATACAATTCCTTTAAATGCAAGATTGCTACTTGGCACATGATATACCCTTCCGGCACCCTTCACTGTTGGTACCATTTCCCTCAAACCACTCACTCACTTAGGGGGCGCCCTTCACTATTAAGTTATTTATTTATTTTTCCTCCATTATAATTTTATTTGTTTTGTAAGTAAATAAATATATTTTATTTATTATTTATTGTTTAATATATTTATTTATAATTTATGAATAAATAAATTTATTTTATTTATTATTAATATTTTCATTTGTTTTATTTTTATCTTATTTAATCCATTATAATTTAATTTTATTGTTGTAAATAAATAAATAAATTTATTTAATGTTTTTTTATTTATTATTTGTTTTATTTTTATTTTTTTCCTCCATTATAATTTTATTTGTTTTGTAAATAAATAAATTTATTTTATTTATTATTTATTGTTTAATATATTTATTTTTAATTTATAAATAATTTTTTTTTCATTTGTTTTAATTTTATCTTATTTAATCCATTATATTTTTATTTTAATTTTGGAAATAAATTAATTTTATTTATTATTATTTATTGCTTTACATTTTTATTTGTTTATTTTATAAATTAATATATTTTATTTTTTTACCCCCCACGTGTTTACACACGCGTGGATACGCCAGCGGGCGTGCTACCCTCGTGCGCACCCTGGATGCGCACGCAGGTGTGCGCACTCCGCGTGCGCTTGCGGGTGTCCCTCGATTACCCGTGAATATATGACTCATATATGAGTATATAAGTAAGGTAACAAGCATAACAAGTTCTAAAAATTGGTTTTACTTGCTGATCGATTTCAATCATGACCAATACAAGTAGGTAATCCATCACCATGTGTTATTAATTTCATTAAATCCTAAGAGGTAAAGACTTTAATTATAGGGTAATTTGCACAAATATACACTTTTTTAGAAAAGTTTGCACAAATACCACTTTTTTAGAAAATTTGCAAGAATACCATATGTGGTATTAGTGCAAATAAAACTAGGGAAGGGCTAAACCGGTTGCAGGTTGTCACAAGGAGAAAGAGAGAGAAAGGAGAGAGAGAGTTTTGGTGGGGGATTTTCACAACCCTAATTTCTTCCTCCTCTTCTTCATCCTCTTCGTCCCCTTCACCTTCAGAGTCTGGAATCGTCATCGTAGTCGATGACGACAAGCTTCTCGCCGCTCCTCCTCCTCAGTATCCCGCCGATGATGGCTGCGGTGGCCGGAGTTCGACTCAGCCGCCGCCCTAGCTGCCAGATCTTTCTTCACGGCCTGCCTTTCTTCTTCCTCACGATTTGACTCATCTTCTCTCTCAGCCACTCCCTTTCCTCTGTGTATTTTGTCCTCACCATTTGTTTCCTGCAATTTCCATCAGACGAACAAAGACGAACAAAGTCGGTTTACAAATTATATTCATCTCCCTCTGTCACCTAACAGACTAACCCATGTCACTGTACCCCTGTCACTCAACGTGAAACTCATTTCGGAACCCTTCTCTACAAAATGGAAACCCATGTCACCCAATGTAAAATCACTGTCACCCCATTTCGGAACCCTTCTCTACAAAATGGAAACCCATGTCACCCAATGTAAAACCACTGTCACCCCATTTCGGAACCCTTCTCTACAAAATGGAAACACATGTCACCCAATGTAAAACCACTTTCACCCCATTTCGGAACCCTTCTCTACAAAATGGAAACCCATGTCACCCAATGTAAAACCACTGTCACCCCATTTCGGAACCCTTCTCGACAAAATGGAAACCCATGTCACCCAATGTAAAACCAATGTCACCCCATTTCAGAACCCTTCTCTACAAAATGGAAACCCATGTCACCCAATGTAAAACCACTGTCACCCCATTTCGGAACCCTTCTCTACAAAATGGAAAACCATGTCACCCAATGTAAAACCATTGTCACCCCATTTCGGAACCCTTCTCTACAAAATGGAATCCCATGTCACCCAATGTAAAACCACTGTCACCCCATTTCGGAACCCTTCTCTACAAAATGGAAACCCATGTCACCCAATGTAAAACCACTGTCACCCCATTTCGGAACCCTTCTCTACAAAATGGAAACCCATGTCACCCAATGTAAAACCACTGTCACCCCATTTCGGAACCCTTCTCTACAAAATGGAAACCCATGTCATCCAATGTAAAACCACTGTCACCCCATTTCGGAACCCTTCTCTACAAAATGGAAACCCATGTCACCCAATGTAAAACCACTGTCACCCCATTTCGGAACCCTTCTCTACAAAATGGAAACCCATGTCACCCAATGTAAAACCACTGTCACCCCATTTCGGAACCCTTCTCTACAAAATGGAAACCCATGTCACCCAATGTAAAACCAATGTCACCCCATTTCACCCAAAATGGGTTTCCATTTTGTAGAGAAGGGTTCCGAAATGGGGTGACAGTGGTTTTACATTGGGTGACATGGGTTTCCATTTTGTAGAGAAGGGTTCCGAAATGGGGTGACATTTGTTTTACATTGGGTGACATGGGTTTCCATTTTGTAGAGAAGGATCCTAAATGGGTTTCACGTTGAGTGACAGGGGTACAGTGACATGGGTTAGTCTGTTAGGTGACAGAGGGAGATGAATATAATTTGTAAACTGACTTTGTTCGTCTTTGTTCGTCTGATGGAAATTGCAGGAAACAAATGGTGAGGACAAAATACACAGAGGAAAGAGAGTGGCTGAGAGAGAAGATGAGTCAAATCGTGAGGAAGAAGAAAGGCAGGCCGTGAAGAAAGATCTGGCAGCTAGGGCGGCGGCTGAGTCAAACTCCGGCCACCGCAGCCATCATCGGCGGGATACTGAGGAGGAGGAGCGGCGAGAAGCTTGTCGTCATCGACTACGATGACGATTCCAGACTCTGAAGGTGAAGGGGACGAAGAGGATGAAGAAGAGGAGGAAGAAATTAGGGTTGTGAAAATCCCCCACCAAAACTCTCTCTCTCCTTTCTCTCTCTTTCTCCTTGTGACAACCTGCAACCGGTTTAGCCCTTCCCTAGTTTTATTTGCACTAATACCACATATGGTATTCTTGCAAATTTTCTAAAAAAGTGGTATTTGTGCAAACTTTTCTAAAAAAGTGTATATTTGTGCAAATTACCCATTTCTTTAATATCTCACATCGAAAGTGTGGCAAAGTGATTTAATGTATTGGAGATATATATCTTCCTATATCCCTACTTGTCAATCCCACAATCCAACTTTTTCTTTCCCACATCTAAAGTGTGATGAAATGATGGAGTGGAATGAAGGTAAATATATATCTATCTTTCCACATATCATGTTTTGTACACCTTAAATCTTTTCCACATCTAAAGTGTGATGAAATGATGGAGTGGAATGAAGGTATATATATCTTCCTACATAACATGTTTTGTCCACTTTAAATCTTTCTATTTTGAAAGTGGGGGGAAAGTTAAAAGTAATTTACGCGATGAGTTGAGTTTTTTGTTTTGTTTCAAAACAAAAATAAAAATAAAAATGGTTGACCCGGCGGGTCGACCCGCCAAACCCATCGGGTTTTAGGATTTTTCCCAACCCGATGGGTCAACCCGTCGACCCGCTGGTTGACCCAAACTCGTGGACCCGTTGGATTTTCGGGTTAGGGTTCGGGTCACCCCTCCTCGGCCCTTGACCCGGCAGGTCGAACCCGTTGACCCGCCGAGTCGGACCCATGGCCACACCTATTGGAAACTGAGTCAACAAGGACTCCCAACAACAACCCAACTCACCCAAAAAGGGGTTTCAGTCCCATCGACTTGCATTTTGTGTAACAATACAACTGAGGACGATGCGCACCTCTTCATAGAATGCCAGTACAATAGCATTCAGCCAACACTACCAATGGATATCCGCTAAACCATAAACAACATGATCACAATCTCAAGATAAATTAAGTCTATCCTAGCGCTTCTGGGCAACAAATTAACAAAAACATAAAAAGGAAATTTAGGCTGTGTTTGGTACTAGATGGAGATTATGGGGATTTCAGTAGATGTTAGGATATGGAGATTATTTTGGTAGATTAATGGGATTGTGGGGATTGAGATTATAGATGTCGAAAATCTCGTAAAAGGTGTTTGGTTGATATGGGATTGTGGTGTATTTTAAAGTAACAAAATGACTATACTGCCCCTAAAAAACAACCCCATACCCCCTTGTACCTCCTCCCAATTTCTTCCTGTTTCAGAACCTCACTCGAGCTCTGGACAGACACCACTGTGAAATCGACTTCACTTGCAACCCATCAAGAACAATGGAGAAGTTCATATGTGAAAATACAAAACAAGGCGAGAAATCGACTTCACTCGAGTTCGATTATCACTCATTCCATCATAAAACCATGAATTCATGGGATTTCAGAACTTGACTCTACAAAATAAGGTGAGAAATACAAAGCCCGCATCAAGAAACAGAAACGATATCCACCAAATTATTCCTCGCTAACTAACAAAGACACAAAAACAAAAAATACAGTACTTGCAAGTTCCAACCACAAATCATTCACAGATCCATTCTAATTTCAAATCAAGTAAAGAATAGCCAATACAACGGTCATTACCGCGAGCAACACGGAGCCACAACGAGCTCCACCCGAAGCTCCCGAATCTGAATGCGACCCCAGGAACCCACCGGAGCTCGGCCCCTGAGCAGGCGCAGGCGGCAGGGCAGGGTAAGACCCCAGCGAAGAAGAAGGGAAGAACAACGATATTGCAGGAGAAGACGATGACACAACAAGGGAAGTGGCGATGGAGTGCTTCCTGCTGGTAGGGGAAATTGAAGAAGGTAATTGAAACAACTGTGAGAAACATATTTGGGGCTTCAATGACTGGGATTGGACAGTCGATTGGACTCGGTGGCCGGTGTACGGGGGAATGCAGCCAGGGATGGTAGAAACCCCATCAATGGAGGCTCCACCCACTGCACAAACGAAGTGAATCGCCACCTGGTGTCGGCCGGACCACCCACTGGTGTCCGATGGCACTTGTTGTTGCCTTCTCCGGTCGAATCTGGCAACAATGGAGGCGAATTCGATATCGAGACTCCATCGGAGAGAGTGTCGGTGATTCAAGGGGAGAATGAACAGTCGAGTAAACGGCGCCATTAATCATCTGCAGAAAATCAGCCAGAGCGGGCGGGCAAGGCAGTTACAGGCACGCGCCACCAATTGAACAACCGAGCGTTTGGCGGACGAAACGAAGATCCCGATGAATTCGCCGGAAAAGAAGCTCCACAGCCAAGAACGGGAAGCGTCGGAGGGAGGTGAAGACATTGGCTGGAGATACGCCCAGGCGGCCTGCTTGACGAGGCGGTTGCGGATGGTGATCTCGAAGCCGGAGATCGACGATCCGCTGCCAGGTGCGGTGGAATTAGCGGTGGCGGGGCTTGCGGAGGAGGCGAGCTTCGGAGAAAGGAGGGAGGGACTCGGAGGGACCAGGTCTTTCAGCGACGTGTACATCGGCGAAGACTTTAAGGGGACGAGCTCCAAGCCGGTCGGGCGGTCCTCCCTTTCCCATCCCCAAATCCCACCTCGGAGGGTTGGAGAACCGCCTCCCCTGGAGGAGATCTCCGCCGCCGGCCCCGAAACCCCACCACACCTACTCGGAGGGTTGGTGGCGGTGGTGGCGAAGTCGCGATTTTTTCTCCGGCTTCTCTCCTCTCTCTCCTCGTGAGGCCGTCTCAGATCTGGAATGGGGGAAGGGCAAATGGGGATCTCACATACATAAATTCATCCACAATCTCCACAATCTTGGGGGGAGAAGATTGTAAAATAATCCCATACAATCTCCTCAATCTCCATCCCAGATTTTGTTGAATCCGCTTGCCGAACACCCTTCCCCCCTCCTCAATCTGTTTTGTATTCTGAAATAATCCCCACAATCCCCCCACAATCTTGTGCCAAACACACGCTTAGCCTTTACCTTGGACAACATGGTATGTTAGAAACCAGATTATATTTTTGCATGAACCACCCCCATCCCAAGAAGCCATCAAACAAATAACCAATATGCACATGGAAAACTGGCTAAAAACCGCCATCTATGAACAAAATATCAATACTGGTTTAAATTACGCCAAAACAACTATCCAGAGCACTAAGAAAAATACTCAATGGAAAACAATTAGATGAAAAAAAAACCCGCACTTGGCACATTCAAACTTAACTTTGATGGATTCACTCTTCCAAATAACGACAGCTCGGTTGGCTTTATTATTAGAGATTGGGAAGGCCGACCCATTCATATTGGCTACGACAAGATTGGTAACCAGACTCCCCTAAAGGCTGAAGCCATTGCATTAAGACAAGGCATTACCCAATCTTTGCAACTGGTTATAAACAAATTATATATTGAAGGAGATTCCCTGATAATCATAAGTCACCTTAAAATACAAACCAGATGCCCTTGGGAAATCAAAATGACTATGTCAGACATTAAAACCCTTTTGTTGAGAGTGAGAGATGTGCTTTTCTCTCACATAACCCTAATGGCAATAGAGTGGCCGATAAGGTTGCACACCTTTGCCACTCTGTCAGGGGTCTCGACATCAATAACAACATAGGTCTCTAGGACCTCATATGTAAATATGTTATCAGGTAGATCTTCCACCCGAACTTTGACCTAATAAAAAAAAACAAATTACAAATTCTCTTTAATTTCCAAAAGAATCTTATTTTATTCTCTCCAATTGCTTCCTCTCTCAAACTTTATTAGCTCATTATAAATTTTTAGTATACAATATTACTTCAGTTTTTTTTATATACAGTAGGCAAACAGTAGAAGCTGCTACCTAAACGGTAACCTAGCTCCTGGGTCATCTCGAATGATCATGTTACAAAGATCCCTATAGTAGGGGATGACTTGTAAATTACAGATTACACCTTTCCTAGCTATATAATCTGCTAATTTGTTCGATTCTCTGTATATGTGACGGATTTCTTCTGTAGTAAACTCCCACTTGAGATTGATGATGTCTTCAATATGTCGCATGACTTCCCATCTAGGCGGGTGGTCTCCATTAATGGACTTTACCATAATCTGATTATCACTTTCTAAGATAATGTTCCTTATTCCCTTTTGTCTTGCACGATGAAGTCCCACAAGAACAGCTGAGGCATCTGTTTGATGATAGAGCCATAATCAACTTCCTGATGAAAAATGTCAATGATATGGCCTTCGGAATCACAAATGATTCCCCCAATCTGGCAAATGTCATAGTGGGTAATAGAACCATCTACATTGATTTTGCAGATAATTCTGGGTGGTCTACTCCATTTGGCGGTGACCCTTTTGTTTCCCCATCTCTTAATTTCTGATACCTTACCTCCTCCGGTCCTCCCTGCTTCCAATCAAGCATGCTTTGTTTAATTCTCTGGATAATGAGAGATACTCCTCTCAGATTTTTGTACTTGAAAATTTGATCATTAATTTCTAATCTCCCACATGGCTTGCCATATAAAAGATAAATCTTCAAATATGTTATTAGCATTTCTAATGTGATTAATGTTTGCATGGAGTGGACCTTGCATGTTAAGTTCCTGAAAATACATACATGTGTGTTGTTTATACTGTGCAATTATTTCCCTGGTGAGCGTACATCTTGTGAACAAATGAACAACTTCTTCATTTACGTGGACACATAGAGAGCATTGGCTAGGTAACCTATTAAAGTACCTATTTAGGCGGACTACCGTTGGAAGACCATCAATGTTGATTTGCCATAGAAGATTTTTGATTCGGGGAGGGAGCTTCAACTTCCAAATCCAACTTTGTGAGTCAACCTCCTGATGAGAAGAATCTAAAATTTTCTTCACATATTTGGTGGTAAATTTTCCTTCTAGGCCAGGCTTCCAAATAAGTTTATCTGTTGCCTGCCAGTGGGGAATCTTATTTTCTAATAACTTTTTGATGATACCTTTAGGGAGCAATTGTTTTAGGAGATCCTCATTCCATAGATTCCTGCCAGTGATTAAGGTATTAACCGTCATGGCAGGATCATTGGATCCCAAGTATTCCTTAAGGCTAGTAGATGGAACCCACGGATCCTCCCAAACATTGATGGTGGAGCCATCACCAATGAGCGAGAAGTCCTTCTTCAAACTTTTTTCTTAAGGAGAGGAGCCTTCCAAACTGCCAAGAGGTTTCTTTATTATTAAAACTTCTAAAATTTTCTTATTGGAGTTATTTTTCTTGTATGATTCTCACCCAAACACTATCTTCATTGTTATAAAGTTTTCAGAAAAGTTTCATTTGAAGACAAATGTTAAACTCCTCAACCTTTCTAATTTCTAGGCCTCCTAGGGACTTGCTCTTGCAAATAGAGTCCCAACTAACGAGGGGAGTATATCTATCAGTTTGAGATTTATTCCAAAATAAATTTCTATTAATCTGATTAAGGACACCTTTAGGGAGAAGAAAGTTCTACATGAGATAATTAGTTTTAGAGCTTAGGTTGGATTGGATGAGGACCGCCCCACCAGCCTAAGATAGGTTGGACGCTTTCCATTTCGATAATTGTTTTCTCAGATTTTCTATAGCTTCTTCAAAAACACTATTTTTTTATACGCCCATTAACTAGAGGAATGCCTAGATATTTTTCAAGGGTCTTTGAAATGGGTATGCCCATGTGGTTTGTGAGATCCCTGGTAAGGTTCAGATTAACGTTTCTTGAGCACTGAAGAGAGCTCTCGCTATAGTTAATCGTTAGGCCAAATAGATTGGAGAAATTATTTATCATATTCTGAATCGTATTCAAGCTGGTGTGAGCAACTTTTGCAAAGATGATCGTGTCATCAGCAAAGGTTAGAAAGGGGATGAGAGTTCCATTTTTTTCAGTTTCATGCCTATCAAGGCATCATCTAACATAGCTTCCTTGTGTAGCTCTCTGGATAATCCTTCCATGACTAAGACAAAAAGGTAAGGAGCTAAGGGATCACCCTGCCTAATACCTCTATTAGGTTTAAATTGAGACCCATGAGTATTATTAACCAGCACAGAGAAAGAGGTAATAGAAATACATTTTATTACCCAGCTTATCCAAGTTAAATGGAATCCGAACCTTTCAAGAACCGCTTTAATGTAACTCCAATTTATCTTGTCATACGCTTTTTCCATGTCCAATTTTAAGGCCATCCAACCTTTTTTCCTTTTCTATTTATGGAAGGTGTGGAATATTTCATGAGCTACAAGAGTGTTATCCTGAATAGATCTTCCTTCCACAAAAGCGCCTTGAAAAAGATTTATAAGTTTGGGAAGGATCGGTTTTAAGCGATTTGCAATTATTTTTGAAATAACTTTATAAATAGTATTACAGAGACTTATGAGTCTGTAATGATTAATATAAGTAGGATTTTCATTTTTTGGAACGAGTGCAATTAATGTTTGATTAATTTCAGATAACATTTGACCCGAATGGAAGAAGGCTTTGACAGCTTTACAACAAGATTGGTCAATGATGTTCTAGTAGCGCTTATAGAATTCAGGGGATAGCCATCAGGTCCCGGAGATTTTTTGCCAGCCATACTAAATAACGTTCTTTTGATCTCTCGATTTGTTGGTTGAGATATAAGGTTGTTGTTTTCTTCTTGGGTTATTTGAGCCTGAATATTCCAAGCTTCATTTTGACAAACCTGCTTTTGATTATGATCTATGAATCTTTCCGACATTTCCTGCGTTATATGATCCGAGATAAGATCTTGATCTGTTAGGATAATGTCTTGCTTCGTTGTGAAAGATCTTATGGACCTTTTAAAGTTTTAAATTCTAGTTGTGATTTGGAAATACTTCATGTTTTTGTCGCCAAGCTGAAGATGCTTGATCTTAGCCCGTTGTTTCCAGAACTTGTGATTAAATTCAAAAAGACGAAATTTATTGTGTTCTAGTCTAGCTAACTTGATCTCTTCCCTAGGTGAAATGTCCTCCCAAGGCATACGATCTTGAAGAGACTTAATTTGGAGATCGACTTGGGAAAGCTCTTTTGAGATATTACTTGGGTTGGATTTGCACCATTTTTTTAAGTTTAATAGCTTCTGTTTTAAAATATTACTTGAGTTTTATTAATCTCTACAAGGCATGTACTCAATTCAATATATAATAATTATGCACTTTAAAATTAAAAATAATATTAATTTTTAATTTTTTTTTTGGTAAGGAAATAATTCGAGGTCGGACAGGCCCGTACCTCGAGAGGCCGGCAAAGTCGGCAGACGGCAAGCCGTTGAAATATAAAATATAACCTAAAAACAGAAAAAAGTGCAGTACAGGCGGAGAGAGACACGCAACAGAAGTCGAAAGAGCGAACTAAGCCCACCAGGGTGGAGACAACGTAGACAAGAGCCGACGCCAAGCACCACCAAGAAGAGGTACCGCTGGCCAACGGTACATCAGGAGTCCCGTGGGCATTGAAGACGAACCTCCAAGGAAATTTCCGTAGTGCGGAGTCGCCTCGATACACACCGCCTCGACCCCAGCTAGACCCGACATCGGTCGCCAGAGCTCCAACACAGACGAAGAACGCCACGGCCAACCAGCCACGCAACCGAGAACCGCCATAGTACGCCGCACCAAAAGATCGTTTGGGGATTAATTTGAAGCCCTCTCGGGATTTAATTATATGTAAATGTATAACACTTATGAATTGATTATTTTAACTTTAATTTTAATTTTTTAATTTCCCATTAATTTCGGGCTGCCCCGGGCCCAAGGCAAAACCTTGGGCCAAAGCAACAGCCCGAAAAGGTGATTGAATCCCTATCCCCATAACGATCAGCCAAAGGGGATGACGGGGAAGGGGCAACGCAGCAGACCGCCGGAGAAGCCCACGGTGCACACCGTAGTAGCCAACTAGTCGGACAACGACAGCCACAAAATCGACCAACGATGCAACAACACCCAGATCAACCGGTCGGATAGCAAAGACGATAGAAAATCGCAGGTCAGAGAAGGGGAGGCCGGTGGAGACGGGCACCAAAACCAAACCCCACCAGGACGACACCCTCGAACGCACCGACGAACGACAGCCCACAAAGACAACCGGCTACCTAGCAAAAGAATCGACGAAGGGGCGCCAATTAGGGGCGGAAACGCCGAGCCCAGACCGGAGTAGCAAGTGACAACCCAAATTGAGACAGATTTAAGCCTAATTAAACGCAGAAAAGGATTTTTGGAGGCTTAGCAGGAGAGATGAGGAGACCACCCAACTTGATTTTGACATCGGCTTCACCGACCGAGGAGGCCAAACGAGATAGCGGTATGCAGCCAACAGACGGCAACATGGGATGAGACATCGCCGACCCGAAGGCGAGAGGAAGGAAGAAAGAAAACCAACCAATCGGCCAACGGGAGAACGCCACCGAAGAGGGGATAAGAGCTTCCGACGAGGAGAATCTCAGTCGAGAAGAGAGACCCGACCTCGGCAGAGGAGCTGAGAGCCTCCGAACATAGATTGATTGCATCCGAAGAGGGGTTAAGGGCCTCTGAAGAGGAGTTAAGGGCCTCCGAAGAGGAGTTTTGAGCTTTCGACGGTCGGAAAACCTGCTCCGGCAAGAGCCTCCGAATGCTCCCTCTCTCTAGAAAGAAAGAGAGAGGAGAGAGCGTCTACACATTTCATAGTGACACAGGCTTATACTAGTATACTAATAATAAAAAAAAATTCAGGGTTTTATCATTAGAGATTGGTTTGGTCACCCCGTCCTTATTGGACATCAGCTCGTCGTGCACCAATCCCCGATCATGTCTAAGGCACTGTCTCTTCGTTTGAGAATTCAAAAGGTTAAAGAATTACACATTAGCAACCTTCAAATTGAAGTGACTCATTGATTATTACAGTATAAAATATTTAAGGGACAACTCTCTGTGCCCCTGAGAAATCGAACTTATTATGTCCGATATCAAAATATCTCTTAAAGAGATTGGTAAAACTTTTTTTTTTTCTCATGTGCCCCGTAATGACAATAGAGTGAATAATAAGATTGCACACCTTAACCGTTTTGTCACGGGGTCTGAGATTCCCAACGACCCTAGTCTTAGCGACCTCATCTATGCTTTTGGGCAGGGGTGTTATTCGAGCCGAACGAGCCGAGCTTGACATGTTCAAGCTTGCTCGTTTGTTAAATGACCTCGAGCTAAGCCGGACCTAATTTTTAAACGAGCTTTTTATTTTGTTCAAGCTTGGCTTGTTTAGGAAATGAACGAGCTCGAGCCGAGCTTTTTTCGAGCTTTAAGTAGTTCTACTTGGTTATAACATGTTAACTTAAAGAAAATTTTAGAAATTTCACAGAATTCGAGCTATTCGAGCTTTATTCGAACGAGTCGAGCTTTCAACCGAGCTTAAAATTTTATTCAAGCTCGGCTTGTTTAAATAAGTGAGCGAGCTCGAGTCGAGCTTTTTCGAGCCGATCCCGAGCCAAGCTCGAGATGTTCAGCTCATATAACATCCAAATTCTTACAATAATAATAAAAAGAAGGAAAAATGACTACAAATAATACGAACTATCACTCGTGAACCAAAAATAATACGAACTTTAAAAATGACCAATTCGTATACAAACTTTGGGATAATAAACCAATTTTGATACAAGCCACTTTTCCGGCTAAAATTCCGATAACCGTGCTGACATGGCACTCGGAAATCTCGTTTGGACTCAAAATGTAATTAATAATAAATTCAAGTTTAAATATGTAAAAAACAGGAAAACACAATATTCACATTTTCTTCACTGTTGCCCAGTAATGTGAGAAGTAGGAGATCTGATTGTTGAGGATGCGCGGTTCGTAGCAGTTGCAAGATCTGATTCAATGTCCAGATTCATTCACCGTCGATCTCCGTTTTCTTGTACCTCACTTCCTTTTAGTTCGATTTGGGGCAAACATCCCCAAAAAACCCTAAATTGTACGGAGTATGTTTCAATTTTTTTTTCTTTGTGAAATTGAACCCTTGAACTTGTAAATTAACGTGTCGAATAACCTTAGAGATGAACAATTTTGTGAAATTTGCGGGTTTGTGTGTGATATTTCGGTGTTTGTTGCTTGGATTGATGGAGATGCAAACAGTGCGCGATGGAGATCGAAGGTGTGAGATGCAAATATCGCCATGACCATTGTTGGTAATAGCCTAAATAGGGCGGTGGATGGTGGGCGGTGGGTGATGAGCGATGAGGGTTGAGCGTGCACTGCTTCAGGCTTCCATTGGAGGAAGACAAGTTCTCTTTACCGTGGAATGGGAACCAATTCCTTTTTTTATTTACATTTTTGAATCTAAGTTTTTGTTAATTACATTTTGATCCCAAGTCAAATTTCCGACTGCCACATCATCTATTTTGCCGGAATTTTGGCCAAATAATTGATCCATATCAAAATTGGTTTATTATCCCAAAGTGTGTATACGAATTGGTCATTTTGGAAGTTCGTATTATTTTTGGTTTACGGATGATAGTTTGTATTATTTTTGGTCAATTTCCCTAAAAAGAATTAAGAGGTGGGATCATGGATTTTCCAACCCCCGCCACTCCACTACCACTCCAATCTTCTGGAGGAAGCTTTGCAGGATTGAGCCCTAGGGTTTTTGTCTCCAACCTTTTTCCCATGTCGATTTCAATGGCGATTCAAGAAGAAAATGAAATCCTTCCCCATATCACACCCCCTAATCCCAGCCCTAACAAGTCTCAACCCGATGTCGTCTCCCAGAGTAGCTCCTCACACAACCACAACCGGCCGGTCTCCTCCCAGAAAGATCAGCCTTTCGCTTCGCCGATGCCGGTTCCTAATCCCGCAAAGAAGCTGGCTTCCCCTTCCACGGAGGCCATACGTGCCACTGCTTCCATGATTGCTTCCCAGCCCCTCCCGTGCTCTGACCCTGATGTCTGGGGTGTCCTCACCGCTATCTGTGACAATTCTCGCAAGAGAGTCCAGGTTTTTTCTTCTACAAATTTGTCACGTTTTTGTGTTTTGGGATCAGTTTTATTTGTTTGTAGAATTGTAGTGTTTCCCCTGCTTTATCATTTTGATTGCGTTGGTGCCATAACTGAACAGTGTGTAGCGATAAAAAATCTGCTTTGTTGCTTGGTGACATTTCACATTTGATTCTATGATCAATGGATGAGGGAAAGAAAAAGACTCGAATTTTCCGTATTGGTACTACCTTTTCTGTAAGATTGTAGGTACTTCGCAGCAAAAGTAACGAACCCAATGTGGTACCAAGCTTTTTGCAAATACGAAAAATTGGATGAGGGAAATGATGCTTCTTGCAAATTATCATGTTATTTTTACCAAGCTTCATTCTCGCAGGAACTATTCTTGTTCTTTGCATGTCTTTTTTCTTTATAGCTCGTTTGATCTCTATATGTTTGGCTACTTTATCACAAACAAATGCACTGGTGTAGGTGCTTAGTTACTGCTGTCTGATTTCTGTTTTTGGGCCTTTGGGAGTTTGATTTCTGTTGTGGCTAAGCAAAACTCAAATAGACCCTGAAATGTATGTTAACAGGGAATGAATATGCTATTAAGTGCTGATGGACATGGCATTGGCCGAGTAGTGGAGGATAAACGTTTCCGGATAGATTCAACTGCAGTTAGTCAACACCATTGTCAAATTTTGAGAAGGAGAGTTGCTATAGAGGATGCTGTTCAGCATTCATCTTGTATCTATGAGTTCATCTTGAAGGATACAAGGTTTAGCATAGTGAAATTTGGTTTTTACATTAATGTTATCTCATATGTGATGATATGTTTGTCTCATTTTTGGAACGGGGAAGGCCTCAAATGCAATTTTAACTTGCTATACATTCTTACTTCTCAGAATTATATAATATGGTGGTAGGTCTAATTTGTTCTAATATTTGCATGTCTTGAACATATTCAGCACAAATGGAACATTTGTCAACTGGGACAAATTTAAAAGAGGCAGCTCGAGAGCCGTAGCTAGGTTACATCATGGGGACATTATATCCTTTGTTGCACCACCCCATCTTGGTAATGCAAATAACAGAATCAAAGTTTGCAATTGTCTATCTGTCTGACTCTATGAGATCGTTACTGATACTGTAGATTACTTTTCCATGAATCCATGTCAGTCTTGTCTAGCAAATCTATTGTCCATTTCTAGATTTTGACATTCTAGCTTCTAGCTTAATAATTTTTGTACTTGTGTATGTGAAGCATATAACTTATTGCAAAACAGATTCACAAGATTATTTTGGGGATTATTTGTGGTCCCAAGAAAAATATATTCACAATATTTTTACAATTTAAAGGAAAAAAAAACTCATTTTTCAACTTCAGTTGGATTATAAAGCTCAGCCTACGTACCAAAATTGCATTCCTTTAAATGAAACTTTAAGTTTTAGTGACGGTCTGATTTGGGTGGGGTGCAGCTTAAGGGTGTTATTGTGTGTGCAAACTATTGCTTTATAAGTTGTGCCTTCAGGAATATTGTTATGATCATGGTGTTTCTAGGCAAAACTGGACTTGTTAGTTGAAGATCAGATTTACTGAATTTAAAAGACATGTTCCCCTTTATATAAGAACTTGTTCAATGATTTTATTCACTTAAAAACATCTCCTTATATAATATTTTAGTGGATACTGCGAAGCACAGCTAATTCTTGTCTTTGCTTTGTATGGTCTAGATCAAGCATTTGCCTTTGTGTTCCGGGAGGTTATGAAGTCCCTGCCCTCAACTGATGGTGGGACCTTAAAGAGGAAAGCGGGTATTCTTTATATGGGTGTTTTCATGATATGTGTACATGTCTGAAAGATTATAGTAGTTTAGATCTTAATTTGCAAACATCTATTTTTCTTATTTTTTTTATTTCAGAGGATTTTAGCCTGGAAGGGAAGAGATTGAAAGGTATTGGTATTGGTGCTCCTGAAGGTCCGTTATCCCTTGATGATTTTCGAACTCTTCAACGTTCCAACATGGTATTATCTATAAATGAGTTCCTTCCATGTATATGTTATGTACTGCTGTTTTTTATATTTTCTCTTTACGTATTAGTCTAGCTCTTGGAAATTGAAACTTTCTTTTTGACTGATCTTGAGCTTACTCATTTTAATTGTACATTTCTGGACTCTATAGGACTTGAGGAAGCAATTGGAAGAAAATGTTGTTACCATTGACTCAATGCAGAAGGAAAATCGTGCAGCTTTTGAGCGTCATGAAAATGTATTCTTATTAATACTCTTTTTACTACTTTCTGTGTGGCACTTTTAGCTTTATTGACACACTACTAGGGTACTGAAGCTGAAGAACTGATTTTAGTTTTTATATTATGAAAGATGGTTGTCAAATGTCATTGCTCGTTTTTATAGGAAGGTATATAAGGGAGACAATATTGGAAATAATTAATGTGTATATCTTTTTATCTCAAATCCTTTTATATGTGGCTGGATTTGTTTTCAAGTATTTGTGGGGATTGTTTTCCATTGGAACCCAATGGTTTCCCATGATTTACTATAAACCAGACACTTGAGTTTTACTATTTTTCTTTTGTTTCTTATCATATCCCAAATAATCCTCCTAACCATGGTAGAATGGATTATCACATGTGCTATATTTTAGCTTATATTCAATCATGATCGAGTTAATCGTTATTATTGGAAAGTGGAAGAGTTTGCAAAGTGGCTATTGACCTCTGTTAAACCTCAAATAACCAATTACTCCCCCGTTAATTAAAACTTACATTTTACTATTCACACACGCCTTTTTAGATGTTAAAAACTATATAAAATATTAGCTTTTTAAATAATTTCATACTTATTACTATTAAGTATGAATTTATAAAAACTAGTGTAAAAAAGTTGATATTTTATATATATATATATATATATATATATATATATATATATATATATATATTTTAATCATTTTAAAAAATCGTGCATGAATAGTAAACGATATGTTTTAATTAAAAAAGAGGAGTAAGTCATTGAATGAATCCCTAGTGAGCAGAATATCATGGAGTAGATGCATTACAACACTTTATGAAGGGAGAACTGGAATGCTGGAATTGACATAGAACCCTATAAAAGACTTGTGGGGAAATTTCTACTGACATCCATCCTTTTCTTTTCACAGTTTTTTCGAAGCATCCTTCCTATTCTTTTCACAGTTTTTGCGACTCCTTAGCTTTTCTGTACATCGTAATTATCTTGCTCGGAAAAGGCTATCATAGGAGTTTCTGTTTATAGGCTGTTTACTTGGTTACTGACATGGCATGAAATATGCTTGTCCCTGTATTATCACTGGGTCTACTATAACTTGTCATCCTCCTTGATGCATTTTAGTGCGACCAATCAGCTGCAGCTTCTTCCCTCTAATGGTGTGTTTGTATTATAACCTAGTTGAAGCTCATAATCTACCTTTAGCTAGTTAATGAGCTACTATACAAACAAGTTCCTTGACCTTATTAGCTGTTAGCAAATAGAGTAAACTAGACAAACTTATTTGCATAACTTATATAAGCTATGAGGTAGACAAACAAGATCTCGGAGCTATAACCAAAGTTGTTTAACAAACAAGATCCTTGAGCTACTAGACAGCTATAAGCTACTAGACTAACAAGATCCTAAAGCTTATAACCTATAAGCTACTTGGCAAACAAGATCCCAAAGCTTATAACCTATAAGCTGCGAAACAAAAAAGTCCCAAGGTTATGAGCTATAAGCAGCAGAACAGATTTTCTCTGAAGCTTCTGCACTACTAGTAAATACGGAGTAGTGTATTACTTGAATATTGAAGTTAAGGGTCTGTTTGGATTGCCACACATTATGATTTATAATACATAATATTGCCATATAATATGGGAGATCCAATATATTGATTTCTAATGCATAATATTGCATTATAATATGTTTTATGCATTATAAATCATTATGTGTCGCAATCTAAATGTACCCTAATTCTTTTGGATAAGCAATTCTTTTGACAAACACAGGATACTATCATGCTAACATTCAAGTGAGGGAAATCATGTCAGTAATCGGATTAGTCAATATCTGCCATGTACCCAAGTTATATACTTCTTCATTTTGTGTGAACTATGCTCAGTACCTGTGACCAATTAAGATTTTTTTTTATTGAGCAGGAGATGAAAGATCTCAGGGAATCAATTTCCAGGCATTATGTTGATCAGCTGAAAGAGTTCAATGAATTACTGGAACTCAGAAGGAAGGAACTAGAGGAGGCCAGCAAGATATCTGCTGAGCAGAAACATGCTATAGAAGACCTTAATGAAAGGCTTGCTTCGTCTTTGCAGTCATGTGCTGAAGCAAATGAAATAGTGAAAAGGTATTTATGTTATTGCATTAGCTGATTCTCATGGTGGTCATCATGACCCCATATTCATCCATTACAGTATATGGCTAAACTTGCTTTTATTAATTTTTCTTCTATATTTCTGTACCCTGTGTAGTTATCTTTTCCTAAAATTGTCCTATCTTATGCTTTTTAACGTTTTTGTATTTTTCCTTTCTATTTATATAAACTCTCTCCTTTCTGAAAATATGATACTTTAGTCTCTTACCAACTTGGCAAGAAAAGATGTCATTTTATGTTACGGGTGTTTCTGAAAATTATAAGTGACAGTGGGTTGTAAGGCGAATAAGGGGCAAGAATTTGTAGGGGGTTTTCGAATAAATAACGTGAGTAGTTTAATACATCTGTAAAGACTGTAATACAGTATTGCAGATAAATTAAATATTTTAATGGTGGATTATGTTTTTGAAAAATAAGGACATTATTAAAAAATAAAAACAACAACAACCATAACGTATGTGTTAGTCCATAAGCCTTATACATGGGGCGAATACTCAATCCTTGTTCTTATGGAGAGGCAAAAGTTCCCCTATACAAGTACCTTGCTTGCATTGATTATCCAGAAAAGGGACTTTGTTCGATTATTTTGTCATAATGGGCTTTCAATATGTGGATGACTGGATGTTGAAAACCTCTTTTTGGTTATTACTTTGTTTTGCTCCCTTATCATTGGTCTTGGGTAAATATCCCGTAGCTCCAATTTTGTATTGTTTTCATTTGGCATATGATGAAACATAAGCCATATAAGTTGCTTTCTAAATTTAGTCAGAAGGCATCACTAGCTGAGCTCAAAGCACAATTCGACGAAGAGCGTGATCAAAGAAGAGAAGAACGGGAGAAAGCTGCAGCTGATTTAAAGGCTGCTGTCCAGAAAGCTCAGATAGAGGGCCAAGAAGAGCTGAAACGACTATCAGATACTAGTTTAAGAAGAGAACGAGAGCAACAAGAAGTTATTAATAAGCTTCAGGTTGATTACTACGTTCTTATGAATAGTGTAGGCATCTTCTTTCTCAGTTGCACATATTTAATTAAGAATGTCATGTTTGTATTTTCAGGAATCAGAAAGAGAAAGTTCTTCACTGTTGGAGACTTTGAGATCCAAATTGGTATGATTTTTACTTGTGTATGCTACCCCCATTTAAATAGATTAAAATAAAATTGAGGAATATAAACTTTTGGTCTGGGACCATAGGGGATCAAATGATTGAAGAGATTAATAATTATTGCATTTACATGATTAATTAATCTGTGCCAGGAGGAAACCCGGCAAAAGTTGGTTATATCTGATAATAAAGTTCGTCAGCTTGAAACCAGTGTTTTGGAAGAGCAGCAGGCATCTGCTTCCAGAAAAAGAGTAAGCATTTTAAAAATTACAAGCTCTGATTTTCGTTGCTTACTGTGTTTGCCTACTTGGATTGCAACTCTTAAACATCTTGTTAACCCGAGTGTGATATTGACACCTTGAACAGAGAGTGGAAGAACTTGAGCTTGAAATTCAGAGAACAAGGATGAAGCTTGAAAGTGAGAAGGTACAAATGCAGAATTTTATTAAACAGTCATATAGTTTGTTTCCTCCTTTTGAGGGATGATGGTTTCTCTTCTTTCCAGTAGCACTTGTATTAAATGAGTATGAATTCTGTTAATCGTTTTGGCTCAATTCATCTATAAACTTTGTCTGAAAAGGTAGGTAAATAGATGGGTGGCAAAAGCCAGGAGTACAATAACGTAAGACCACTACGGGTCTTACGGGTAAAAAGTGAAACCCACAAAAGCCTAACACGTATTGCCCACCACAATTACCACATCACCACACAATGGCCACTCACGTAAATCCTACCACACTTGCTTACTTCTACCGCCACATCACCACACCAATATTTAAAATACACAAAAGTAATCACGTGCAGCACACAAAAAGTGAAATGCCACCATCTATAAACTTTGTGCTGATATTAAATCGGCCCTCATTTAGTAAGAAGAGTAATGAATGATTATGAGAGGTTGTCATTTAGGTTGCATGTGGGATGCAATTTCCTCTCTATGGGGATGAAGGAAATTTTGGTAGTGCTATTTTCTTTTCACTTGTGGAAGAACATATTTGTACAGAACAAATATTCATATTGTTAAATTGTGATAGTGCTCAACATAGACCATGAATGACAGTCTTATATAGTTACATATCTCTTTGTCTTTTATATATCTTTGACATTTAATATGAATGTTGGTGAATATTCCACATATTGAACAATATAATATATGATGTATGGTTAAATAAAATTTCTAAACCATAATTTCATGCTGGCTACCCATGTACGGGTCTTCTGAAAGATGTTTAGCAAATTATAAAAAGACCTTTTGTTTGATTTATGTGAAGGAAACCAACATATTAGGGCTTCTGTAGTATTTTTAATCAGGAACAATTTGGTTGCAAATATTATCCTATTGTGAGAAAGTGATCTAGTTCTTACCTTGGACTTTATTAAAAGTGATGGGTATTCTTTTTGGTGGTTAGCAGGCAGCACGGGAGGAAGCATGGGCCAAGGTTTCAGCGCTTGAGCTTCAGATCAATGTTGCGATGAGGGATCTTGATTCTGAGAGACGAAGATTGAAAGGTGCCAGAGAGCGGATCATGCTTCGGTAAGATTTATGACCCAAAGACACTTGAACACACTTCTTCTACCTTAATTGATTTTTACCATTACTCAAGTGTTGCAGGTACAACTGTTATTTTTATTGAATAAATTTCAAATCTGTTGAAGTTTTATTCAACTCCATTTGCATCCCTTTCCCTGTATTATAAGGGACATGAGGGCATTATAATTGCACAATGCACATTATGTGGATATTATTTAAATAAGACAATAAATGATGTAAAAAGCTTCTTTTCCCAAAGGACGTGCTTGATTTACCAGCTGAAAGAGAGAAAGATTGAGAGGTAACAAAGCTGAGGCCTTTGTTGTTTTAATGTGATAGTATGCACATCTATGCGTCTTTAGTGTTTATTTACAGTAAAACTTGCTCTGTTAGTATGAGGTCTAAAACTGGTGGCATCTTAGATATGCAAAATCATTTGATTTTCTCATTTGCTATATCACTTTGATATGCTGCTATCGAGCTTCTCAGAACCTTCCAATAGATTCTTCATGAAGTTAAATGTTCAATGTTTGCTTTTCCAGCAATATGTATTATATATTTTGTTAAATTGCCTGCAGTTCCCATATTGCTTCCATTTTTTTGACTACCTCGTTGAAGAGTGACATAAATTATGTTTTATAAATTTTTGAAGCTCGATTTACCTAATCTTTTAAAGTCAACTACCTTTAGCTTGTGAATTCTGTTGACAATTTGACATTGCTTATTTGCTAAAAGGGAGACACAACTACGGGCATTTTATTCAACAACAGAGGAGATAAGCCACTTGTTTACCAAGCAGCAGGAGCAGCTGAAAGCAATGCAGAAGACTCTGGAAGATGAAGAGAATTATCAGGATACTTCTCTTGATTTGGACCTAAATCAATCATCTGGAAATATTGACAAAAGAGCAGCTGGAGAAATTGGAAATCTGGGCAACAGGGTTAATGACATTCTGAAGCCCAGTTTGACATGTTCAGCCCAGAGAGACGCCAACAGCGAAGGGGTTGAGACTTCCAGGGATAGTGTCACAGAGAAGCATGATGATGACGTGAGATGTGAAGGTGAAGAGCAGAACACCCAAGAGGCAGAGTTCCCAAACAATGATTGCCTTGTTAAGGGTGGGTTTGGTTCTGACATTTATGGGGTTGGCACTGCACCAATGGATGTGGAAGGTGGCAGAACTGAGCAATTCCCTGAGACTGAGAGCCCAGGCAATTTTGATCTAAACAACCCTAACACCTTAGCTGGTGAAACATTGCAGCTCGAGGATGATACCCTTGTTCAAGAAACCGAACCAATTGAAATGCAATGTGAAGGTAGTCCTCACCACTCTCAGTCCAAGAATGCAAATGAAGTTCAGGAAAAGGTCTTTGAAGACACCCCTGGAGGCACCATTAGAACAACAGATCTCTTGGCATCAGAAGTAGCTGGGAGCTGGGCTTGCAGCACAGCACCTTCTGTTCACGGGGAAAATGAATCTCCAGACAACGAGGAACAGAACGCTGCGGCTTTTCAAGATTCTAATACACAGGTGGCAGATAGCCAGAACACCCTGTTGGCTGGCGCTTGTAGTGCTTCCAACCCCCCTAGCAAAGGACATGATCTCCAGCCACTGAGTGAGATGATTGGAATCCTTGCACCTGAACTCAAGGAGCAGTTCAGTGGTGTTGTCGCTAGCAAGGGCTCCGAGGGAGATGATAGAGTTGAGATTTCCGACTCAGATACTGAAGATTGCACCAGCAGCAACAAAGATGCTGGAGTTGGCATGGGGAGTGATTTGGCCTCAGATGCAGAGACACAGCAGGCAGATGTGCCTGCTGATAACGAAAAAGAAGTTGATTCAGCGATGGATGAAGTTGACGATGATACCCAGGAAGACTCTGTAGGGTAATCCTCTCAGCTTAATATTCCCTCATATTTATTTATTCTTTTAGCATGTCGAGTTCACATAGGATAATAGAATCAGGTTAATAGCTCTAATTATGCTGAGTTCTCTCTTTTAGTCAAGTTGTTTAAATTTGAATTATTGCGAACATTAGTGTCTTACCGGTGAAAATTTTATCTTAAATCATTTTTTTTTTGTATAATTTTACATTTTGGTATGTTTGTAGAAAAATCTAAAACAAAGTGCTTAATTACTTGCAAGAACACACGAACAATAGAATCTTATCCAACCTTAATGGAGCCAGCGCGGAGGGAAATAGTAAAAGTATGATACGATGATATGTTACTATGTTAGGAATAAAAGGTCACAATGAGGGAGGGAGCATGTGCTGCTCGCCAGCGTCATCCATGGTGTCGGTCAAGGCGATAGCTTCAAAGGTTGCTCTACTATTGCTGCCGAAGATCTTGTCCTAGTTGTTGGTGGACACTTCACTCTGTTTTGTGAGTTTTTGATTATGGGGCATCCTACCATATTTGTTCTAGGAGAGTGATTTTCAACATATGAGCAAGTGAATGTAGGTAGTGTTTTGATTGTGAATGATTTTGTCTTCAAAGAGATTGGATTTGGCTCGATCAAGATCAGGACCTATGATGGGAGGTTCTACACATTGGAAGCAGTTGGATGTGTTCCATCGATGACAAAGAATCTGATATCTCTAAGATTGTTGCACAACAAGGGTTTCGGGTTCAGTGGATAAGATGGAGTTCTGAGGTCTACAAGGGAATTGATGTGATTTTGAGAGGTTTCAAGCATGGTACCTTGTATCTTTTTCAAGGTTCCACGGTTACAGATTTAGCTAATGTTGCATCGTCAGAGGTTTTCCAAGAAGATATGACTAAGCTATGACATATGAGGATTGGTCATAAGGGTGAAAAAGGATTGCAAATTCTATTGAAGAATGGACTACTTTGTGGTCATAAGGTGGAGAGTTTAGAGTTCTGTGAGCATTGTATCATAAGCTTCATCACAACAATTTTCCAAATGGGATGCACAGAATCAAAGGTATGTTGGATTACAACCACTCTAATTATTGAGGTCCATCAAGAGTCGAGTCTCTGAATGAGCACATGTACTTTGTGCCTATGATTGATGATTACTCAAGAAAGATTTGGGTGATCATGTTGAAAGACAAAGAGAGGCCTTATAAAGGTGCAAGCAACTAAGACATTAATGGAGAACTAGATAGGAAAGAAGATCAAATGGTTGCGTACTAATAATGGTTTGGAATTATGCTCGTTCGAGTTTGATCAAGTTCTGTAAGTATGAAGGAATTGCTCGACATCACACAGTCAGGGATACATCACAACAGAATGATGGTGTAGCTGAGAAGATGAACCAAACACTGCTGAAGAGAGCGAGATAGAAGATTCTGGGAGCGAGGTAGAAGATGCTGAAGAGAGCGGATGAACCACTTATATGATTAACCGTGGGCCATATACAAACATTCAGTGCAAGACTCCTACGGAGATGTGGTGAGGTTGATTACTCAAATTTGAAAGTTTTTTGATGCATAATTAATTTACTATCATGTCAATGAGGATAAGTTATAGCCAATAGTTAAGAAGGGAGTATTTGTGGGATATGGAGATGGAGTTAAGGGATTTAGAATATGTCTCCATCAAACAAGACGGTGATTCTAAGAAGGAATGTAATCTTTGATGAGAAATCCATGCTTAAAGCCACATAGAAGCCTACATCTACATCAAAAAATAGTAGCATCGGTGAGACGATGAATAACTGGAGCTGCAAGCTAGTTAGGGGGACAACGATTTGCAGCCAGATGAGGTAAATCAAGAGCTACATGTAGAATCTATAGAATCGGCCACTAGACCACTAAGCATCGCTCTAGATCGACCCACGAGTGTTAGAGTTGGGCCACCTAAGATGTATGACTTTGAGGATATGATAGGTTATGCACTACAAGTTAGATACTCAGGAGCTATCTACTTTCAAAGAAGCCATTTCAGGGATCGAGTTTGAGAAATAGCTTGCTGCAATGGGAGATGAGATGGACATGAGATGGAGTCGCTTCACAAGCATCAAACATGAGATTTGGGTATACAACCTTCAATGAGAAAAATTATAACTTGCAAGTGGGTGTTCAAGCAAAAAGAAGGGAGAATCACGTGCAAAGGTTTTAATCAAAGAGAAGGGGTGGACTTTAATGAGATTTTCTCACTAGTCGTCACACCCACTTCCATTAAAGTATTGCTAGCAATAGTGACACACTGAGATTTAAAACTTATACAACTTGATGTGAAGATAGTTTTCCTCCATGGAGAGTTAGACGATGAGATATACATGACTCAACCTAATAGTTTTCAGATTCGTGAAATGGAAAACTATGTTTGCAAGTCGAAGAAGTCTTTGTATGGACTTAATCAGTCTCCTAGGTAGTGGTACAAGAGATTTGACGGTTATATGATGAAGTTGGGCTTCATCATGAGCGATTATGACTGTTGTGTCTACCACAACAAGCTACAAGATGGTTCGCTCATCTATCTTGTATTATATGTAGACGAGAATGACTCTTTCAAAGTTTGAGATGAAAGATCTAGGATGGAGATTCTTAGAGATAAAGATCATAAGAAGTTTTTCTTATCATAGAAAAGCTACACCCAAAAGGTGTTGGTTAGGTTATGTATGTCCTCTTCCAAGCCTATTGACACTTGTAGTATTGATAATGTTCATGTCTCTACTGTGTTTTCTCCTCCTCTAATGGAGGAAAAGGATTATGCATCACGAGTTTCCTATACAAGTACAGTAGGAAGTTTGATGTATGATATAGTCAGCATAGGCCGGATTTGAGAGATCAATCAATATTGTGAGCAGGTTCATGGGATAACCTAGAAGGGAGCATTACATCAAACTTCCTACGATACTTGTATAAGAAACTCGTGATGCATAATCCATTTCCTCCATTAGAGGAGGAGAAAACACCTATTGTATTATGTTTTACATAATAATATTAGATTCTTAGGTAGTGCTTGAATTATTTCTTTATTAAAGGTCATTGTTTCTCTTATTTGACTAATATACATATATGCCTCTACAACTAGAAAAGAAAGTAATTTTGATAGCTAGCTCATGGATGATATAGGGATGGAACAAAAAGAGAATTACATGATCATTGATTTATTGGTTACCTAGGTTATGTATGAATTTCATAAAATCGCGGAAAGGAAAAAGGAAATGAATGTACCTTGATACTCAAACATTTGCAGAACCTTTTGAAATATAAAGAGCTTTGAGATTGTTAATCCAAGCCCTTATATGTACCTTCAGATATTCTTCCCCTATTGTAACATTCATGTCACTGCTTCAACATGTCTGTTGATTTGTCTGCTCACTTTCGCAAGGCTAGGAGGTATTCTGGTTGCCTCAAGTTCTAACTAGTTTTCCTGAACAATTTAAACTAGCTATTTAAATGTTCATTTGATGCTGACAAGTTCTAACTAGTTTGCGTGAACAATTTGGATCTTCTTTATCTTAAGATTTTGATGCTTAAATGGGTTGTGTTCACCTTGTACTTCTCTGTATTTCTGGTAAAGATTTGGATGAGGCCAGGCCCTGCTGAACCACCACCAAAGGGCATCCTTGCGGATGAGTACGCGCAGAGCAGGATCAACGAGGAGGTCCCGCGTGGGCGTTGTGTGGATGAGATGCGCGATCCTGTTGGCGGTCGAGTTGACCTCCCGGAAGACATGGTCGAATTGCACCCTAGCAAAGTGTTGGAGTAAGAGCAGGGTGTCAGAATTTGTAGGCCTTGCAAACAATTGATGACGGTCAGGCTGTCATCTTCAATCATGATGCTCGGAAGTCGAAGCTCCTTTGCCTTGGCGATACCTCCTCTGATCGCCAGAGCCTCTGCAGCTAGTGCTGAGATGTGTCCACATTTGAAGCCGCCACACTCGATCACTGCCCCACTGTGGTCCCTAATAATGAAACCTGCAGAAGCTTCACCCGAAGATAGTTTGGATCCATCGAAATTAATTTTGAAAGATCCCTCCTCTGGTTTGCTCCATCTCAAATTTCTTCTTTTCTGTGGTTGAGTTGTCCGAGCTTTCTGGTGGTGGTAGATGGCCTCATCTTCAAAGGTCAATTTAGAGTCAGCCCAGTTCTGTATCTGTTGTTTGGTATAATTCTCCATACTATGGATGAATGTTGTATTGAGGTTTTCAAATACTTGCCGATTCCTGCTTGTCCATAGACACCACCATGTCGTCGCAAGTCTTCCTTTTTGCTCGTGGTTGAATTTAGTGAAAATTTCACATACAATGTTTTTGATTGATTTGTTTCTGGTGTCAATTTCTCGAATCACTTTTTCAATGTTTGGGTCAATTTTGTGAATTAGTTGTAGGGTGTTGTGACATTCGGTAAAGAGATGGATTGGGCTTTCATCTGTCCGGTCACATAAAGCGCAAGATAATGGAACATGGATGCCTTTGTTTGCTAGTATGGTTCTCGTAGGAATTCCATCTACTGTAAGTTTCCAAATGAAGTTTTTGACTTTCGGGAATGTGTCTAGGTTCCATATCCATGTTGTGTCACAAGTTTCTTTTGTGTTTTGCTTTGTGATGTGTGCTAGGGCACTTGTTGTGCTGAACCAACCATTTTTACTTGGTTTCCAGTATAATCTATCTTCTATTTCATGTTCTGGTATGTAGATGTCCTCGATCTTGTTGACCACATCCATTGGAAGGATGTTGGAAAGTTCATCAATATTCCATTTCTTGTTGCTGTCGATATATTTTTCCGCCTTGTCATTTTCGTTGATCGTGATGTTTGGATGTTGTCGACCTCGTAGTGGTTTTCCATCTAGCCAGATGTCTTTCCAAAAATTGATCGTCTTTCCATTTTCTATTTGCCATATTAGTCCTTTGCAGAATTCTTCTTTTAGTTCCATTAGTTTGGCCCATTGCCAAGATGAATTGCCTTTTCGCTGGCATTCAAGGACGGGGGTTTCTTTCAAATACTTTTCCTTAATCACTTGGACCCATGGGTTACATGGCTCTGCTAAGATTTTCCAAAGCAATTTCATTTGTAGTGCTTGGTTCATATCTTTTGTTTTATGTATTCCTGCGCCTCCCAATCGTTTCGGCTTGCACACCTTGTCCCAACCAATAAGGGGGGCGAAGGATTGATCTTTGTTCCAGAAGAAGCATCTGTTTATTTGGTCAAGTTCTTTATGGATTGTTGTGGGTAGCATAAAATTTTGCATAATATAATTTGGCTTAGTTGCTAGGTTTGATCTTATTAGGGTCGCCCTTCCTTCTTGTGAAAGGGAGTTGGCTTTCCATTTTGTGAGTTGTTGCCTGATTTTGGTTACTGTTTCTTCAAATGTGGTTCGATTGACTCGACCATTGATAATGTGACAGCCGAGGTATTTATCAAGTGCTATCTGGTTTGTGATATGGATCGTACTTTGGATGAGTTGTTTTGTACTGTTTAGAACTTTTGGGGTAGTTTGAAAAGCCTATTTGTGGAAATTGACCTTTTGTCCTGATATGGCACAATAGTCGCCAATAATATTCTTCACCACTTGACACGAGTCTTGGTTTGCCTTGGCGAATATCATCATATCATCCGCGAAGGATAGGAAGGGGATTTTCATGCCTGATCTAGATATTTTGAATCCGATAGATTTGTCTGACTGGTTTGAAGCGGCTTGTAGTTTCTTAGCAAGAATCTCTGCTCCTATGATGAATAAATAGGGTGAGAGTGGATCTCCTTGTCCGATCCCTCTCCCTGGTATGAATGGGTCCGTGGGGCTGTCATTAACCAATACTGAGAAGGAGACGGTTTTGACACATTGCTCTAACCATGTTCGGAATTTTTGGCAGAAGCTGAATTTTTCTAGAACTTTGAATAAGAAGTCCCATTCTACTCTATCATATGCCTTTTCCATATCTAGTTTGACGGCAATCCATCCCTCTTTTCCGCGTCTACTTTTAAACGAATGGAAGATTTCATGGGCTATTAAGACATTGTCTTGGATAGCCCTGTCAGATACAAAGGCCCCTTGGAGGGGGATGAATAATTTTCTTTAAAATCGGTTTCATCCTTTCTTCGATGATTTTGGCTATAACTTTGTAAATCGTTGAGCAAAGGCTAATTGGTCTGAAATGGTTTGTAGTTGTCGGGTTGTCACATTTTGGGATCAAGGTGATGAAGGTGTGGTTGATTTGTTTTAGGATTTGACCAGAGTGGAAAAATCCTTTAATTGCCTTTATGACTGATGGGCCTACAATATCCCAGTACTGTTGGTAAAATTCCGCTGTCATTCCATCAGGTCCTGGTGATTTATCCTTTCCAATCGAGAAGAATGCATTTTTGATTTCCTGGTTTGATATCTTTTCAGTTAGCTTTGAATTGTCATCATCAGTGATTTCTGTGTTGATGAGTGAGAGGTAATCATTGAGAAGGTTGTGGTTGATGGGTTGCATCCTAAACCTTTTTTCGAAATCATTTTTTATTTCTCTTGTAATATTTTCTTCTCCTGTGGCTAGAGTGCCATCTATAGTTTGAATTTCCTTTATGTTTTTCCTATTTCTCCGTCCCGATGCCATTCAGTGGAAATATCCTGAATTCGTGTCAGTCAATTTCAAGTGTTTTGTTTTGGCTCGTTGGATCCAATACTTTTTATGGTATGATAAGATTTTCTCTCGTTTATTTATAAGTCTGTTCTGTTTTTGGTTAGCGTTTCCATTCTGGGATATTCCGTTTCTGTTTTGTAAGTCGATGAGTGAATCATCGATTTCTTTTAGTTGACGGAATATATTTCCAAATGTTTTCTTATTCCATTCTTTAGTCAATTGTTTAAGTATTTGTGTTTTTTTCACCAGATTGTACATATGTGATCCTGCCACATTTGATCTCCAAGCTTGTTGAACCACGTGACGGTAATCTTTTCGTGTAGTCCACATTTTTTCAAAT
This sequence comes from Persicaria tinctoria, assembly GCA_037127255.1. Classification (NCBI taxonomy): domain Eukaryota; kingdom Viridiplantae; phylum Streptophyta; class Magnoliopsida; order Caryophyllales; family Polygonaceae; genus Persicaria; species Persicaria tinctoria. The sequence continues at coordinate 50,083,691 of JBANSL010000005.1, forward strand.
TTAAATGGGTGGGCTTTGTGTTGCTCTTGGTTATCTAGTTCTGTTACAATAGGGCAGTGATCTGATGATGTAAATGCATGATGTTTCGTTATAATATTGGGAAACCAAGTGAGTATTTGTTCTTGGATTAAGGTTCTATCAAGTTTTCCCATGATGTTATTGTTGTTTGATCTATTTTTCCGCCATGTAAAAGAATTTCCAATCGTGGGCACTTCCTGAAGAAGGCAATTATCTTTGAATTCTGTTAATATTCTATATCTGTTTGAGTGTGGTTCCATCCCTCCTTCTTTTTCTGAGCTATTTTGGATTTCGTTTAGATCTCCCATGATCATGAATGGGTATTTCAAGGTTTGGACGTATCGTTGTAGGTCGGCCCAAAAGTTTGATTTTTCGTTCTTATGAGGTGGTCCGTAGACGAATACGATGTTGATAATAATGTTTCTGTGTTTATTTTCGTACTTGATTACTATGAATCTTTGATCCGTATGCACCATTTCAAGTGATTCGTTCCAGAGATTATGACTTTTCCAAAGAACACATAATCCCCCAGCCCTTCCAGTTGCTGGGGCCCAAATCATATGATCAAATCCAGCTTTTTTCCAAGCTGTCTCTTCTGGTTGTCGTTCCGTTTTTGTTTCTAGTAAAGCAATTAGTTGGATTTTCTCAATTTTATAGAATGAATCTATTTCCGTCCATAGGTTTTTGCGGCCTATCCCGCATATATTCCATGAGCATAGCCTCATATTAACCTCTTTGATTTGAGAGTTTCTGTTCCATAATCTTTTCTTGGATCAAAATATTTATGGGAGAGTTGATACAAAGGTCGAGCCAGCTAGCAGCATCCAGATCAAACCAAAGATAATTGTATATCTTGGTTCCTTTCTTGTAGTACCTCGGTGATTCTCTTGGTTTTCCATTCAGGCCGTGTGCCTCAACGATCTCCAGTTCTAAATCAGCATCTTCATTGGTCAATATACCCACCCTTTTCATTGGTTTCTTAATAGTATAGCAGACCATTAAATCTTTTATTGTATTCCTCATATTCAATATAGGTACCCGATACTGCAACCATATTGAATTTTCTTCTTCCTTTACCCTATCTTCAATCCAGTACAGATAGGAGTAGGTCGGAATTTTCCGGATCAAGAAAATAAGAGCAAGCTTTGGTTCATATACATTTATATAATCGCCTTTATATAATTCAATATAATTGAGGAAATTAGGATACTTTTTACCTATGCTGTTACAGTAGGACAACTCCAGTGGCATTATGTTATCGTTCATATCTCCTGCCTCTTTCTCCTGGTCTGGTGGCGTCCATTTTTCCTGTGTCGGGTCACGGCGATCCATACTGGGAGCACAGATTCGGTTCTTGGTTCTTGCGTCCTTCTTGTATATTGAAGGACCTATTATGAATTTGTATATATTATATCGTTGTACCCATTTTGTTTATGTTCAATTGGGATGGGTACTTTAAAGTATCCATCATTTACAAAGTCTTATTTTATATCGAGCAAAGGTTATTATGTATGAAAAGGTATTGGATTATAAATGAAAAATGTCGTGCCTTAATAGCTATGAAATCGAACCATTACATAAAACGGATGCTAGTATCATTATAGACATCGTCTGAATATTCTAAATGAATGTGTAACATTTATTTTTACATCACAATTTTAATATAAATTGATATATATTATTAACAACATCTTTATAAAAACATAAAATGATGTCCATATTATATTAATACATCAGCTTTGTACATATTTCATACTCCCTCCGTCCTAAAATACATTGCCTTTTAGCATTTTGCACAAGTTTTAATAAAACACTTCACTTTTAAAAAAACATCATCATTACACTAACTTTTTCATAAATTTTATTATTTTTTAATACCCACTACACATTTTAACCAATCAAATTATTTTATAAAGTTAACATCACACAAACCAATACAAATCATTACAACTTCCTACCTAGAAAACATAAAAGGTCATCTATTGTTGGACAAAATTTTACCTCTAAAAACCCATGTATTGTTGGACGGAGGGAGTATGATATATTATTTTAAAACAATAAAAAATAACAAAGTATATATATGAAATTAATATACACAAATTCAATATAATAAAAAAGATGTCTATTTTGATATAATACATTAATTATTTTTAAAATAGTGATATAAATGTAAAATTTAGGCTTGGTGTGGACATCTTCAAAAGCTTATAAATGAAAAATAATGAGGTTTTAACAACAAGTGAACATGTCAAAAATAAATTTGAGGGGCTGATTGATATCTACATTAAAAATAAAACAGATGTTTTAACCAAGAAAAGACATCGGCTTAAAACCAATGTGGAAAAGTTGATCTTTTACTACACGCACAAAGAGGTCGGAGTTTTTTTTGAAAGACTTCTGTTCACAAAAGATGTCTAATTGTATTTTTCTAGTAGTGATTGTCAAACAATGAAGAGGATATTTAGATATCTTATGGGCACTTTTGATGTTGGTCTCATCAATGGAAGTGATGCACAATGCCTTGTTACATGCTATTTAAATTTTGATTATTCAAATTATGACTGGTTATGTGTTTGTGTTGGGTGTGTTTTCTCCTCCATTAGAGGAGGAAAATGAGTAAATATCACGGGTCAATGTTGTGAAGTGGATATTTAGATATCTCGAGGCACTTTTGATATTGGTCTTATCTATGAAAGTGATGCACATTGCCTTGTCCCATGCTATTCAAATTTGGATTATTCAAATTATGACTAAGCAAAGTATATAGCCTTAACGGAGGTTGCTAATGAGAGGATATGGTTGAAAGGGTTGGTCAGTGATCTAGGTCTACGTCATGAGCAGGCTACGATGTTTTGTGATAGTTTGAGTGCAATTTGCTTAGCCAAGGACTAAATCCATCATGGGAGAACTAATCATGTTGATGTTAGGTATCATTTCCTGAGGAACGAGAGGAGAATCGTGGTGAAGAAAGTAGGCACGGTTGACAACCCTGCAGATATGTCACCACCTTTAAGGTAAATAGGCACGGTTTACCCTCATGGAGCGGTTGAGTTACTTGGAAATGATGGCACCACCTTTAAGGTAAATGAGTACAGGGTCAATAAGTACTATGACAAAGAAGACCACGAGGAAGATATTCACGCCAACCCGGCGTTGAACTAAGGTTTATAAAGGAAAGTAGGTCGAACTAGCGACTTAAACCCTAGTGCTTCTGGGAGGCAACCCGCTTTTTTTTATTTCCTTTTTCTTAGTTTATTTTTCCTCTAATTCTCTTTTAATTCATGCAAGTTTCTTTTCTCCTTGATAGATGCAGGACACTGGAGAGGCATTCGATGTCGACTAGGTCCAATCAACGTCGACTGGACAGACATGCATGATGGCACTAGGAATCGAGTGGGTAGAGTCGATTTCCCTCATTCGATGTCGAGTGAACTCCACTCGACGTTGACTACTGAGGGGGCCACTACCCGGCTAAGGACAGGAGATGACCACTCGACTGGTTTCAGCCGATGTTGAATGAACACGCAGTGTGATGCACTTGACGTCGACTGAAACCCAGTCGATGTTGAGTCCAGCACGGCAGCACCGGTGGGTCGTTTTTATTTTTATTTTATTTTTCTATTTTAACCCCCCCGGTCTCTCTTCTCACAAGCTGTCTCAACCTCGACTCTCCTAATCCTCACATCTCTCTCCATCGCCGCCACACCACTCTCCTCTCTCCGAGAACACTCTAACAGTACCACCGCCACCGGTACTCCCACTGCACCACACTGCCCACAACTCAATTCTACAACATGCCCGTTCTTCGCATCGCAACCCCCTCCATTTGCACCCACACACCACCGCCTCCCTCATTCGCTTTCCCCCTTCTCTGGCCACCACCACCACCTGCAGTAGCCACCGGCCCAGTCACACCCCCATTCCAGATGAGTGCCACCTAGCTAATACTCTCCCTAGGCGAGCCATGAGGGCACGTTGGTACTGCCGATTGGATATGGAGCAGCTTGGAATGCATCGCAGCATCGTCGAGGCATTCGGCAGGCTTGACGTCGGACGCCTCTTGCGGACCATGCATCAGCATTACCCCAACCTCGCAATGGAGTTCCTTGCTACCCTAGAGGTACCGGGACATCCAACATCCACAGAGGTGGTCACCTTTCAGCTAGGAAACCAAGACCATCGCCTCACTCTTCAGCAGATGAGTGACGTGTTTGGTTTTCCACACACCACCGCCGACTTCAACGCGGAGGATCTCAACGTCATATGGAGGTATATGATAGGGATAGAAGCACCCACCTCCGACACTTCTTACAACCGCAACATAGCTAAACCCCTCTTCAGGACGATCCTCCGCATCCTAGGAAGCACCATCCAATTTGGATATTGTGTTTGCTCTTCCTATCTTATGTATCCAAAGTATTTTTATGAGAGTTGTGAGGGCATCACCCAACTTGCGAGATGTTCAAAGAAATAGTGTCATGGAAACTAAGGCAAGACTTGATGATGCAAGAGTGGATTCATTAGGGATATTGCACAATATTGCCTAGTAAAGGGAAGTCTCAATGAAGTACGATTTTTTTTCCTTGAAAAAACCACAAAAGTGAGGTAAATTTGATGTTGCTTTTTACATTTGCACAATAAGAGGATGTAGGACTTTATATTTTCCATATGAGCTCATTTTTTATATTCCTAGCCATACCTATGCATATTTGCATCACAAAAGCCATATATGAGCCTTACATTACATTTCATTATTTTCGCTCCACATATACTACATATTGCCCATTCTTTACCTTATTTTCTATCCTGGGATTATGTTGAGAATGGAAGTCATTTTTGGAGATGTTATATGGTTGTTTGTGTTGTACTATTATTTGGAGTTTGGCAGGATGAACTATATTATGGAAAATTTAACGAGTGAAAAAAAATCCGGTCACCTAGGAGTTATGGATGATCGACCCTGCTTGCGGCTCGCAAGAAGGCAGTGCTAAGGTTAGAGAGGTAAAAACATTATAGTGAAAAAAGCATCGAGCGATGAGAGAAATTTGAGGAATCATATGAAGAAGAAATATGGCATGAAAGTTTAGAAATTACTCCATTTCCCCGAATCATTAGCATCACATGGCCAAATATATCCCACCTTTAGCTTTTTACCTATATACTCTTCTTTGAGCTTACATAAAGTCCTCTTGATTATTGTTTCCTTATCCCATAAAAAATTTGTTCTCATAACCTCCTTTTGTGTGAGATGTTGCTTTTCATTCACAGGCATGGATTTGAAGACATTAGTACATTTTCAAGGATGACAATTGAGTATTTTGGTAATATGAGAATGAATTCACTATGTTGAGAGTTTTTGTGGTTTTCCATGTATGACCATCCAAGTTATTGCTTGGGGACAAGCAACCTCAAGTATGGGGTGATTTGATGTCCATGTTTTATGCCATATTTTTGTACTTATTTTAGCTCCTTATTCTTGTATTTTATATATTATGGGTTGGGAATATAGTGAATTTGTGTAGTTTATGCTTATTTGCAAGAAATACAGGTCTACACAAGTTTTGGTTTAATATTGCAGAATTTGGAGAAATTTCAAAGCAAAACCAAGAAGTGCATAATTCCACTCGATGTTGACTGACTGCCTCGATATCCACTGAATATCACTCGATGTCTATTGAAGGACTCGACATTGACCGGAGCACCATGACTCGGTGTCGAGGGAAGACTACACCACACTTAGCAGTTGAAGGAAGCACTCGAGATCTACTTCATTGACTCGAGATCGAGTGACTGACTCGACGTTGACTGGACCTTAGTTGACGTCAACTGAAGATCCTGTTTGGCCGAGACACGTTTGGATCAATCCGAATCCGAGGAGAAGTACGTTACTTAAGCACGAAAGAGAAGATCTTCTATCTACTTATTAGTTTCTATCATTTGGGGTTAAAGACTTTTTACCCTAAAGAGATAGTTTATTTAGCTATTTTATATTTATATCTTCCTTGATTTAGTTTTATCTTCTAGTTTAGTTAGAATTGCCCTTTTCTTGGCTAGCAAGGATTGGAGGCTATAAATAAAGCCCTTGTGGTTGGTTTTTATTCATTCAAGCTTAGAAGAATAAACACATCTAGTAGAGAGTTTAGGGTTTCGAAGCTTTTAGGTTTTTGGCGTTCTTGTGAGAGTTGGCGTGGCGGGATTGCACCTAGTCCACGTCGAGTGTTATCTAAGTCAATACAGAATGTGGATTAGCACTACTTTAATTTTGGGATTCCACTGGAACCCTTCCTCGTGGATTGAACCTGATTCCTCTACTACTACAACGGGGGAGTCTTGAATTTATTTGATAGGCTAGGATTACGATTTGATTATATACTTTGTATTTTCATATTCGATTCTCCCCTACATCATTTTGATAACTGATGCTGATTGTCTCTATGAGTTGGTTTCCCCTGTATTGCGGAGAGTGAACGTCTAAGACTCTAATTTCACCAAACTTGCATGATTTTTGGGATTTGATACTACCTGGATTTCGTTTTGACCCGGCTCTGCCGGGGCACCCTATATGGTTTTAGATTTATGTTGGTTTGCAAGATAAATGAATTTCCCGCGACTTAGAGTTAAGACAGGTACATGGGATTTACCCCGAGGACTCCAACGATCCTTACGTTTTTGGGTGCGAAATCCCACTTTAAAGCACTAATCCTTGATTTCAAACCTTTGACCTGTACTCGGAGCGTAAGGTCCAAAGGAAGGATCCTTCTTTCGAAACGTAACTCGGGATTTCCAATCTCGGGCCGTTACAAAAATAATCTTCACTCCTTACAAACACACCCATATATATGGAAGGATAGAAACTTAGCTATTATAGAAGGGCAGATTTGGGGGGTGATGTGTGAAAGGGTCATTGTTTTAGCTTGTGAGGAGATAGTTAGATGGAAGGGAAAACCTATTGGGCTGGTGGATAGGGCTTGGAAACTTAAGTTGATTGCCTAAATTTTGTATCTTATGGGGCTCGCATTATGGGTCTTTTTTAATTAATTTTTACGGGGTACTCTTTATATGGTTCTCCTTTCATGTCAATCCCTTACACTCTATGCAACCCTTCTCTCATTTGGATATAAATATAAAGCAACACAAATTCCAAAAGTCCTGGTAGTTTGGCAATACCAACCCTCATAAGCCACTAGTTTGATATTAAGACCTGTTACTTCTTTAACCCTAACAACTTAAAAACCTATATTTAGCCAAGTGCCATTACCCTACACAACCAAAAGATTCTTTCTCAGGATCAATTACTTGTGTTTGCTACTATGGTCTAACTATCCTTTCGAATCAATTAAAACCTAGCATGAATGAAAATTTTTTCGAGGTGGATAATCAAGAGAGAATATATGAAATCAATCAATATGAGCACAAAGGTAATGAAATAACTTATGGAATCAAAATAGAAATGAAAGCCTCACAATTCAACCAACCAAGTCTTGAATCGCAGGTGAAACTACGAGAATCCTAAGTACTCATAACGTGCCTTGAATCCTTAATCTTCAATCCTCTAAAGCGTTCCATGTTTCTAAATTAATGAATTATTGAATGGATAAAAACTACTGAAAACAATCCTTAAAATAGCCTCTAGTTCGGCCAAAAAACCCTACAAGAGTTGGATAAAAGTTTCCATAAAGATAAGATTGGGCCAATTTTGAATCTATTAAAAACAGGAAAACCGGTGGGCGTCGATTTAGTATTTTAGAGCTTGTCAAGAAGTTTCCAAATCATGGTCATAATATGGAATCGGACATCCGAGGCCCTGGGAAGTCGCGTTTTAAGTTCAGCTCGCCGCGCGGACAACTTTTGCAACTCGCTATCATTTCAGCTCTTGCACCTTGATTCCTTGCTCCCTTGCTTCTTGGCTTGTCTTGGCTTCCCTAGCTCTTTTTACTCCATTTGCTCCATGATTTCTCTACCTTTTCAGCTCGGATCTTATGATCTGCAAATAGGCATTAAAAATATTAGATTCCAAATTTCGAATACCAAATAATAAAAAATGCAAATGAGCTATTAAACATGCAATATGGACACTCTAATGCACCTAAGACTACCTACAAAGCCTATACATAATATGCGTTATCATATGATTCTTAAAGGAGGAAAAGAGGTAAGAACTCTAGCAAAAGAAACCAATGAAGAGCCTAAAGCAAGCAAGGAAGTAGTCGAGCAAAGCAAGCAAGACGACGATTCTGCAGAAACACCAACGCCCGTTGTTGCTCTTGCAGACAACCCAAACATCGCGTCAAAGGACTGGTCCTTTGACGATTATTGAACCTAACCACCATTCCTCGAGGCTCTAAAGGAAATAGGAAGTGGGAGAGTGAGAAGGATCTCTACGATATGTTCGCTAAATCTGAGGTAAATATTCCACTTCTCAATATTATCAAATTGATGCCTAACTATGCTAAATTTTTGAAAGAGCTATGCACGATCAAGACAAGACAACGAATGGAGACTAAAAAAAGGTAAATTTGAGTGAGCATGTGCCCAATGTGCTTCAAAAGCTCTTACTAGAAAAGTGCGGAGACCCGGGTATATTTACTATTCTTTGCATGATTGGAAACACTAGATTCAAGCAAGCTATATATTTTGGATTTAGGAGTTTCAATCAATATTATGTCTTATAATCTATTTAAGTTTTTTGGGTCTTGCCGCTATGATTGAAACTAGAGTAGTAGTGCAACCCGCAGATCGTTCACAGATTCAGCCTAGAGGTATTGTAGAGGATGCGTTTGTTATGGTTGATCAATTAATATTTCCTACAGATGTTGTCTCCATAGAAATGACCAAAATCCAGGCTCGCTGTAGAGGCGGCGGGCGCCGTGGCAGGGGCGGCGGGCGCCGTATACCCGGAACCACGACTCTGAGTGAAGACGTTGGAGAACCGACCTCCAATCCTCCAAACTTCAAACTTTCTAGAACAACTTGGTTTCAAAAGGTTCTTTTGTGATAGGTAAGGGAATGAAATGGTCAAAGAGTGAATTATGTGGATGTAGGGTAATGACAGAAAGTGTTTTGGTGGATTGAATAGATTGAAACGCAAGGCTTTTAGGTATTTGTATTGGATTCCAGTGGGCTTTTGGTATTTTTGAGATTTCTCTTGAGCAAGTTTGATTGATCCACAATAGGAGAAATAATATATGATGAGTTGGAAGGAATATCTATCAAAAAGATAAAAAGAAAAAATATTAGATCTAGAAAAGATAGAAATAGAAAAGATAGAAAATCTAATTCTAGGAAAATAAGGAAGCTAGTCCTAAAACAAATCTAGTCCTAAAATAAATAGAAAATAATAAAAGATAAAATACTAACCTAAGATAGATAGAAATTAATCTAACCTAAAACAAAAAGGAAAACAATCTAATCCTAGAAAGATAAAAATATACTAACTAAACTCAGAAAAATAACCAAAAATAAAAAAAGATAGAGACTTTCCTTCCAATTTTACCAAAATTCGGATTCGTCAGGCAGACAGATAGGCGGCGGGCGCCGTGGATGAGGCAGCGAGCGCCGCGTCCATAGTGCACAACTCCGTCTTTTAAACCAATCAAAACTCAAACCCAACACCGGTTTCACTTACCGTAACTTTCGAAATCCGTTGACATGATTGATCCTACTTTATTGAATTGAAAAAAAACTAAATGCAAAATAGAAATAATACCTAATTACCTTGGGTTGCCTCCCAAGAAGCGCATTTGTTTCACGTATTTGGCTCGACGTGATGCATTCTTGATCAAGTTATTCCACCAAGATCCCCCACACTTATCCTTTTCAGAACAAGGGGTGGAACTTTAGGAACTTCTCCGACATATCCATCCATTGCATCCATCGATTCCTTATTGAAATGAGTAACTCCAAGGGGTTGTCTTGCATTGCAAAAACCTCAACATTATTAGGAATCGAATTTTCATAGGGAAAAGCAATAAAATTATTTGAATGAGGCACATTTTCATGTGACTTAAACAAATTCTCAATTTTCTTCTCAATGTTCATCCTTCCCTACACCAATTTCATCCTTGTTAGAAAACTCAAGATTCATAGATTCATTTTCAACAAAAGCATCTAACAAAGCATTTGATTCATTCCCATGATTAGTTTCATTAGAGTCAAGAACATCTACGGAATCATTGGCAGAAGAAACAATAGGCTCAAATATAGAAAACCCAATCTTTCTATTATCAAACTCCATAGTTAGTAAACCTTCAAAACAATCAATCTTAGTCTTAGCTGTTCGCAAGAATGGCCTTCCTAAGATAATAGGGGTTTCAGGCGTACCTTATTCCATGTCTAGAATGAAGAAATCAGCTGGAAAAATCAAATCATTTACCGTAACCAAAACATCTTCAACAACTCCTCTAGGCTTAATACTAGAACGATTAGCGAGTTGTATAGTAGCACCAGTTTCAGATAATGAATTGAGTCCCAAAAACATGTACAAGATATAAGACATAACATTGATTGAAGCACATAGGTCTAACATAGCTTTGGTGAAGCTAGCATTGCCTATTGCACATGGTATAGTAAACATACCTAGATCTCCACACTTTTCAGGCAATCGTTTATGAAGCAAAGCAGAAATGTTTTCACTTAAACTTACCTTTTCTTTCTTTCTCTCTCATCCTTTGATTGTGCTTCATCGTGCATAGCTCTTTCAAGAATTTTGCATAGCGAGGCACCGTTTTAATCAAATTAAAAAGTGGAATATTTACCTCACAATGAGCAAAGATGTCGTAAAGAATTTGTTCATCTTCCCACTTACGATCGAATCTTAAGTCATGAGGAAAGGGTGGTGTAGGTCTTGAAACATCAGAAGACCACTCTTTAGAAGCTTTCTTCGGGGATTGAACAACGTCAGAAGTTGGATCCGTCAATGGAGGTGGCGGCGGGCGCCGTGGTGAGGGGCGGCAGGCGCCGTCTATGCAGTGCGTCTCCAATTCCGTCCCTTCCTCCTTATTTCCCAAATCAACTTTATCTCTAGGCCTCACCTCCACATTCCTTGTGGGTATATTCACTTGTTTACCTCCTCTAAGGGTCATGACGCTATCATTCTCATTCAGATTCACTACGTACCACCTGCGATGGAAACTTACCCGAATCTTTCGCTTTCAATTCACCAATCTCCTTACCCATTTGACTCAGCAACTTTTCTTGAACACTCATCTTGTCCAATAACAACCTCAATGTCTCATCTTTGTCATCTTGTTGAGTGTTTCTAGGATGATTCTCATATTGTCCTCTCTGAAAAGGAACTTGTTTGTTCTGGCCTCTTCCATAGAATCCGCTTTGGTAGTTTGAATTGTAGCCCTGATTGTAATTGTTACCAAAGTTGCGGCGAGGTTCATAATCCATAACATTCACTTCAGCGGTGTCCTCCTGAATCAAGAGACACTTATCATTCGGATGAGTTGGATCTCCACAAACACCACAAGGTTTAGGCTGATGAGGTTGATTCATTTGCATAACCATTGTTGTGAGCCTATTTTGCCATGTTTTACATTAACTCTTATATCGTTTTTTGCATGCATTTCATACATTTGGGCTAGAATAGTACATATTCTATGTAGTTTATGCTTATTTGCCAAATTATGGAGTCTACACAAGTTTCTGTTTAATTTTGCAGAAATTGAGGCAGTTTACAGCAATTCAGAGAGAGGATGAAAAGCTCAAAGTCAACTACCGAAAGTTCGAGGTCAAGGAGTAGCGGAACCAGGACAAATCGAGCAAAGAACAAGGAAAATCGACTCAACACGACCTGGTCGATATCGACCAACCTTGTTCAAAATCGAGTCAAGCCAGTCGATTTTCACCCAGAGCCCAGGATCGAGTGATGAAGAAGAGAACTAGTCGATATCGACCACACTTGGTCGATATCGAGTGATCAAAACTGAGCCGAGATGCAGAAATCGACCAGAAGCTAGAGCAAGAAAATCACAGGTCGATATCGAGTGAAAGTTGGTCGAAAATCCTCCTGGAGCCCGAGATTGAGTGCCAGAGACGAAATCCGAGAAGACAGGTAATATCGACCAGAATGGGTCGATATCGACCAGCATACAGGGGCCGAAATCAAGCCGAGCCCGAGTGTTGAGCTGGCTTTTTTCCACATGAAGCAAGAGATATTCTATCTACTCAAGAGGAGATTTATCAAGTTCTATCAAGATGGAAGAGATTTATCTACTTTAGATATAGTTTCCTTGTTGATTTATTTCTTTTATTTCCATAATTTCATCTTTAAGTATTAGATAGATAGATTTAGATAGAGATATAGTTGTTCTTTCCTAATTAGCTAGGGAATGAACACTATAAATAAAGCCTTAGGGGCTGAGTTTTAGGACATCTTTCATTCAATCTTAGAACACAATATCGAGTAAGTAGGAGAGAGAGAGAGCTTGTGGCGAGGGGGAGCAAGAGAGTTGAGAGACGATTTCGCTTCGATTTATTTAATGCAATTTAGTTCCTTTTTATTATTGATGTCTTTCTTGATGATGAAGAGCGAGTAGTCACCCAACTTCTAGGGTCGGGGTGAGCCCGATGGTAGCCATGTAAGGTGATGCAGTAAAGGTACAATCTTTTGATGCAATTCATCTTCTATCCCTATGAGCATGATTCTTTTGCGAAAGTTGAAGGTGATCCTTGTTTGTGTTATTGAAGCGAAAGTGATCTTAATACAACTTGGATTAATTATGTGAAAAAGGGTTAGTAACAAATAGGGTTTATGCGAAAGCCTCTATATTCCTATTTGTTAATAACGAACGTTATTTGATAAAAAGCATGATTTTTTATGCCTTTATGTGTTATTTTACATGGTTATCGTTGTGGTGTTGAAACCCTGATCTTGGAAGTCTTTAGTTTATTGATTTTATTTCATAAATTTCGAGTTCTGTGTGTGAAAAGTTGCGATTTTTAAGTTTCTGTTTGGTCGAAATTGAGGTACTGTGGGTCGATATTTTCAGTCGATATCGAGTCATTAGGTCGAAATCGACCGGTTTGCATTTTCTATTTTGTTTTGCTTTTCTCTGTGTTTTACAGTTTGTCGACAGTTTGGTCGATATCGACTAGACAAGTCGATATCGAGCGCTCTTCTGGTCGAAATCAGTGAGTTTTCTGAACTGAAAAGGCGGGCGCTGACACGCTTCCTCGTGGATCGATCCTGACTGCCTTCTACTACAGCGGGAGGAAGTCTTGTAATTAATTTGCGGAGTTCAGGGAGTCGAATTTGGAATCTATATTTCATACTTGATTTTCCTCCTAACAACCATCTTGTTCACGATCTCCATAAGCCTATCAAAATCATCCTTGTGTCTATCTCTCGAACTATCCAACTTATGAACTCCTCTAACTCCTTGGTGTTTCCCATATTGTTGCGATGCATTAGCCAATCCTTCAAAAATCTACATTGCTTCCTGAGGTGTTTTATCCAAAATATCTCCTCCGCTAGTAGCATTGATGAAACTCCTGTCAGTGTCAAGCAAGCCTTCATAAAGATATAGCACTAGATCATCCTCGGGTATACCGTGTTGCGGACAACTACCCTTAAGCTTCTTGAACCGCTCAACATACTCATAAAGACTCTCCGTAGATGATTACTCAATACTGGACATCTCCTTCTTAAGTTTGTTGAGGCGAGTCGCAGGAAAGTACTTTTGCAGGAAAGCTATCTTCAATTGCACCCAAGTAGTAATGCTTTCTGGGGGTAGGTAGTAAAGCCAATCGCTTGCAACATCTTTCAAAGTAAAGGGGAACACTCTCAGCATCAATTGGTCGTCAGACAAGCCTTGGGATCTCAGTCTATCACACACGCTCACAAAAGTAGCAAGGTGCTTGTTTGGTTCCTCCCCAGGGAATCCATGAAAGTAAGGTAAAATTGATGACCAATTCGACTTAAACTCAAACCTTGAACCCTCAGGAAGATCCGGAAGGCTAATTGCAAGTGGTTGAGCACTCAAATCAGGTTCTTTCAGGTTTCTCAGGGTTCTTCTTGGCAGATTAACAACAACGTTTGCCATTTCTTCGTCTGTCTCAAACGTGAGCCTCTTGTCCGACCGAAAAGATCTTCCAACCTCGGGATCAAAAGACAAAAGCGGTGAATTAGAAGATCCAGTTTGAACCATACAAAGACACAACAAACCCAAAGTAAAGAGTATTTGAAAAAGTTAAAGAAAAGCAAACTCCTTTCTTCTCCTCGGCAATGGCGCCAAGAATTTGACGCGGGACGAACATCGTTGGCACTTTCGCTCTCTGTCAAATAGTAATAATATCCAAACTTAAACACAAAACCAATAGGTTAGGCAATCAATCACTTGATAAACCAAATAACTACTAGTATAACGATGAAGTCCGATGTCGAACCCACAAGGAGAAGTGATTTCCGATTCAAAAACTCTTAACAAGCACTCTCAAAGCAAAGCAATAGTCTTGGGCAAATAGAAAATATGTAAAAGTAACCAGATTGCAAATCACAAAGCAAATTGATATCAAGGTAGAAAGAACATTTCACCTGTAATTCTCTGACAATGGTTGGAATTCATGGTCCTTGGATTGATTTGTTGATTATTCATATTCCTAGGTCTACTTGACTAAAGTTGAGAGATCCGCAGAGATTCACCCATCTTATTCAATATCACTAAAGAATAACATTATGACCTCAAGTAATCAAGACCAATTGGCACATTGACTCTACACAATCAAGACAGATAGGCGCATAACGAACTCAATCCTAATCGCATATCCTCAACAAAGATCAATTGAAATCATCCACCACAAAGACAAAGAAACATCACTATCATCAATACTTTTGTTTGCTATCGAGAAAACAACAACGAATTCATAGCTAGAGACGCAATTCCTAACATGTACGTTGATCAGGCATAGAAAGGAACACAAATATAAATTAAGCACAAGATGATAACTAAGAACATGAATAATCAAACAGAATCAAATCCTCACAATCCAAACAATCATGTCTTCGAATCACATGCGAAACTATGAATTTAGCAACTCATAGGCCAATTATCTCTCTCTCTCTAATGGTGTCCATCGTCTCACAATAACCACACACATGAATAATAGACTGAAAATAACCTTAAAAGGTCTCTCAAGGGTCGGCAAAACCCTAGAAGAATTAATGGGAAATAATATAAAATAATAGTATTCAGATCCAAAACCGCATTTCCGGGATCTGGGCCAACGGCGGGCGCCGTGCAAGGGGCGGCGGGCGCCGTTTCTGCAGTGCTCGACGTTCCTCAAATTCCTTCGACGAATTCCGATAGCGTGTCTCTTTGCTCCTTCTTAGCTCTTCCTTAGCCTTCACTTGCTCCAAAACATGCTTCTTAAGCTCTTCCCAAAGTCCATCCAAGGTCGGAATGTAAATCTGTAGAATAAACACAAAAAACGCATAGATTCCGAACTCGAATACTCCACAAGTAATAAACAGAACTAGACTCAAAACATAACAAAACCAATACCTAAAAGCAATAAGAAACGGGTCAATGGGGGGCACCCGCAAACGCATCCTGGATGTGCCACACCCGCAAACACATCCAGGATGCGCACGTGGTGGCATGCCCGCGGACGAAATCCGCGTGTTACCACACGTGTGAAGTGAAAATTCTAAAATAAAAATAAAAATGTAAATAATAAATAAAATAATTTAGTTATATAAAATAAAAAAATAAAATAAAAATAATTGAGTTTGATTTTAATTTATTTATAAAAAAAATATAATGGAATACAAACATACATTACACAATCCTAAAAAAAAAATTAAATGAAATATATTAATTAATTTATAAAAAAAACAAATCAAAACATTAAACAATAAATAATAAATACAATACATTGACCTTATAAAATAAATGAAATAAACATAAATAAGAAATAAAATAAAATCATTTATTTCTAAATAAATAAGTTTATAAATAAATAAATAAATAATAAATTTATTTTTATATTTATTTGTATAAAAAATAAACACATAAATAATAAATAAAAGAAAATAGTTTAGTTGTATAAAATAAATAACATTAATACATAATAAACAAATAAAATTGAGTTTGATTTTAATTTATTTATAAAAAAATTTATAAGGGAATACAAACATATATTTGTTCTCATTACAACGTCAGAGAAATCACATGTAGGTGACAGTCGTAAGTAGTTCTGTATATAGAAAATCTCAATCTAAAGGTCACACATCCTGAATGTGCAGCATGTTCTCACACATCCTAGATGCGTCCAGTCGAGGAGGGCATTTTATGTACACATAATCATTTTCAAACATAAAGAACGTGTATGTACACACTGATTTAATACATAATAAACAAATAAAATTGAGTTTGATTTTAATTTATTTATTAAAAAAATATAATGGAATACAAACATACATTACACAATCCTAAAAATAAATAAATGAAATATATTAATCAATTTATAAATAAACAAATCAAAAAAATAAACAATAAATAATAAATATAATACATTGACTTTATAAAATAAATGAAATAAACATAAATAAGAAATAAAATAAAATAATTTATTTCTAAATAAATAAGTTTATAAATAAATAAATAATAAATAAATTTATTTTTATATTTATATTTATTTATAGAAAAAATAAACACATAAATAATAAATAAAAGAAAATTATTTAGTTATATAAAATAAATAACATTAATGCATAATAAACAAACAAAATTGAGTTTGATTTTAATTTATTTATAAAAAAAGTTATAAGGGAATACAAACATACATTTGTTCTCATTACAACGTCAGAGAAATCACATGTAGGTGACATTCATAAGTAGTTCTGTATACAGAAAATCTCAATCTAAAGGTCACACATCCTGAATGTGCAGCATGTTTTCACGCATCCTAGATGCGTCCAGTCGAAGAGGGCATTTTCTGTACACATAATCATTTTCAAACATAAAGAACGTGTATGTACACACTGATTTAATACATAATAAACAAATAAAATTGAGTTTGATTTTAATTTATTTATAAAAAAAAATATAATGGAATACAAGCATACATTACACAATCCTAAAAAAAATTAAATGAAATATATTAATTAATTTATAAAAAACAAATCAAAACATGAAATAATAAATATAATACATTGACTTTATAAAATAAATGAAATAAAGATAAATAAGAAATAAAATAAAATCATTTATTTCTAAATAAATAAGTTTATTCACCTCGTGAATGGCTTTATACACGATGGCTCTTCGATCATCCGCGCTATATTCACCTCGTGAATGTCTGAAGGCGGCTTATCAACAACTTCATCGTCCACGATCCTGTCCCCGTACCACTCCACTTGCCGCCAAAATACGTGAACATCATTCAGCCGGAAAAATCGACCCTCTGCCAAAATATCTCGCACTTCATGGACACAGGGCAATCCGTAGCTTGTCCTAACCCATTGGCATGAAGGATGTTCTCCTCTTCTCCATATCTAAGTCTGTTTTCTCCTTCATAATCCTCTCAATTTCATTTTTATGTTCCCTCTCCACTATCTTCAAACCCTGAAATCTGGTAGACAAGATTTAAATCTGTTTTCTCCTTGGCATTGTCTGTGTATTCAGGATGTGTAGGGTATAGGGTTTAGGGTTAGGCTAGGGTTTAGGGAGGTTTTTAGGGTTTATGGTTTAGGGTCTAGCTTGAAATGTTTTGCATACAGAACTATTTACAAACGTCAAAATTATGTTATTTCTCTGTAAATCTAATGAGAATAAATAAACACAATGAATATGTATGAATATTGACTTAGATATGTCGTCGATCGATCAATGAATACATAATATATTTTCCGATATACTTCCCAACCACCCTGCTTCCGAGGTACGCAAACCCAATTCGATTAACTCAAACCAGCACGACTACATATTATCAGCATCGAGCATTCCGTTGATTAATAAAATAAGATTGAAGCTCGCCCTCAATCGCGCACCATTTTGTGAAATTGCTCGCAATTTTTAATTTGCTTCGGATCACGCGATCATGATGGTGGTGAGAAGATTAAGACCACTGGGGCTGATACTCGCAGTGGCAAGGAACCGGGGGTGGAAGGAGTTGTGCTACACTCACTTTTGTTGAGGTAATATGTTCATTCAATTAAATGCAATGAAATCAAATGTTATAAGTCCATTTTCAGACCTAATCAGTGTGTTTATATACATTTTAAAAGAAATTATATGTTCTTTACGTTTGGCAATAGCTCTGTATGCAGAAAAAGCCCCCTTAGAGAGTACGCATCTAGGATGTGTTTGAACAATCTACGCATTTAGGATGTGCATACTCTAGCTTGGCATGTGATTTCTTTGTAATTCTAATGATAAGAAATAAACACATGAGTAGGGATGACTATATGCTTAGATATGCCACCGACGAACCTATTCTTGTCGGCTATGCATTTGTGAATCTCACCATCGCACGAGCCGCTTTCAAGTCTTACAAGTGTCGGTAATCTAGCCCTGATGTAGCCCCCAAATTGTATCACATGCTTGTTTTGTTATATTTTCGCATGTGATATGTTTCATGTTTGCATCCCGCTCGTCCTCACCGACACTAGTCGAACTAAAATCGAAAGCACCAGTAATCGATGGGAGTGGTACTGTTTGGTCAAGAACAAGATAAATCCGTGCTGTACATTTTAGATTCCCTATGCTGAAGCCAATTTTGAATTGGATGTGTTGAGATGAGGACTATCCGAGATTAGCTAGATGGAGCAATGTGGAGATTCCGAAAGACAAAGATTTGAGGTCTGCTATAGCCTATTGCGAAAAGGTCGTATTCTGTTTACAACACTATTTACAAACGCCAGCAACATGTTATTTCTCTATAAATGTAATGGAGCAATGTGAAAAAGAATCGAGCATTCCGTTGATTAAAAAAAGAAGATTTGAAGCTCGTCCTCAATCGCGCTCCATTATGCACCATTAGTTGTGGACTAAACCCTAACTGAAAAACATAAACCTTCCCACCGAAATCAACAAAAAATTGGAGACTGGACTAGTCTATAAAGACCACATAAAACATCATTCCCTCAAGCTTTTACCCTACACGAGGATATGGAGGCAAGTTCTGGCTTCCCCTAAGCACCCGGATGTGGAATTGAAGAAGCTGCAGATCGATCTCATGACTGTGAGTAGAGTCATGGAAGATGGCGGTGAGAATGGTGCAATTGTTGTGTTTGAGCGGAAGTATGAGGCTTTAGAGTAGAAGAAGAGGAAGATTGAAAAGGAATTGGTGGATTGTGTCATCAAACTGGAGGAATTAGTTGGGACCTGGGTCGGGACAGAGGCTAAGGGGAATGTTGATTTCAAAGACTCGGGTATATAACACAATTTGTTTCTCTGCCATGTTTAAGATGTTACTTAATCTGTTTTACTTCTCAAATTAATGAGATCCAACATGTTTAACTGAAAAAGATCATAAAAAATAAAATAAAATTTTCAATTTATAAAATTAAAAAATATATAAAACAATAAATAATAAATAGAATAAATTTATTTATTTACATAAAAACAAATACAATTATAATAAAGTATAAAAAAAATATAACAAATAAGAATAAGAATAAGAATAGTAAAAATTAAATTAAATAAATTTATTTATGACTAAAAAACAAAAAACATATAAAACAATAAATAATAAATATAATAAATTAATTTATTTACAAAAAAATCAAAAAATTATAAAACAATAAAAATTCAATGTAATAAATTAATAAATTAATTAATTAATTAATTATATAATTGATTATTTATTACCAATTTCTTAATTATACATATATTTATGTATATTTTATTTATATATATATTTTTTATTAACTATTCATCTTTTTACTGTTTTCTTTATGTATTAATTATGTATATTTTTATTTACATAAATATCCAATAAAATTTAATTTAATTTTCATTATTTTTTTTATTACCTAATTTCATGATTTAATTGATTTTTTAATTTATATATGTTTATTTTTTTTTATTATATTTAATTAAGGTTTATATTAAAATAATATTACTAAAGATTTTAAATTAATATAATTTAATAATAATTAATTTATCAATGAATAAATTTAATTTATTTATCTATGTTTGTGATTATATTATTTATATATATACATATATATAGTAATTATATAAATATATTTTTATATTCAATATTTATTTATTTATTTATTTATATAAATAAATTATTTTTATTTTATGTATCTATATATAATTCTTATAATAAGTAATTATGAAATATATTATTTTTTATTAACTATTCATTTATTTTTTATTGTTTTTTATCTATGTATTGATTATATATATTTATATTTTTATTAATTTATTAAATAATTATTTGTTTATTATATATTTATATATATATATATATATTTATTTATCTATGTATTAATTATTTATTTATTATACTATTTTTTTTCATTAATTCTTGATTTATTTATGTATATAAACAAATTATTTTTATTTTGTTTATTTATTATGTATTCTTTTTATTTATTTTATATAACTAAATTATTTTATTTTATTTATTATTTACGTTTTTATTTTTTTGTTAAATTTTCAGTTCACACGTGTGGCAACACACGGATTTCATTTGTGGGCATGCTACCCCGTGCGCATCCTGGATGTGTTTGCGGGTGTGGCACATCCAGGATGTGTTTACGGGTGTCCAACTTACCCACCTATAATGCATATATGACCAATTGAGAGATGGACGGAAGTGACTGGATTGTTAGAGGGGTACAAGGGCGGTGATTCCGAATATTTGATTACACACCTCACTCTCATCTTGAGTCCAGCATTCTACGACATAGTAGACCCACGTAGAGTCAACATAGAAGCTGCACTTGGCTATCTCCACGATGTTGAAAGGAATCGGTTGAAAATCACACAAACCACTTCTCACCCTTTTCTTTTACCTCATGGGCTTGGGCGATGCGTTCTTCTCTTTTCTCCCAAAATCGTAAGAAGAATTAGATGTGGTGTAGTAATCGAAATTACCCTCATTTTTGGCTTACGTACCACCTTGACCAAAGGGTGGGATAAGTATCATTCCAAGGAGGAGTAGAGGTAGAGACTTGACCCAAGCTACTCACACGAGACCTCTTTTGTAGCTAGCTTGTAGCCGACTATGTGCCGTTGGAGTCCTCCACCGCGATCAGATTTCCCACCTCCGTCGGTTGTTGTGAGCCTAATTTGCCATGTTTTACACTTACTTTAATATCGATTTCTGCATACATTGCATGCATTTGGGTTAGAATAATACAGAATCTGTGTAGTTTACACTTATTTGCAATATATGGAGGTCTACACAAGTTTTGATTATATTTGACAGAAATCGGACGCACTTTGGAGCTTAAAGGAAACTCATGGAGAAGCTAAGAATGGTGCATCTGGAGAAAAGGCCATTTTTCACCATTCATCATTCTGAATCAAGCTTAGATGTCTTCATGAAAGTTGTAGCCCTCGGAAAGGGCTTTCCAACGCATGGTCATATCTGTCAATCCGACGAACGAGAACTCGGGAAAGTGCGTTTTAAGAACGGAGCAGAATGCTGAAAGCAACAACGTTACTCGAGATCGACCACATTGGCCGACATCGACAAGAGTTTACTCGACATTTGCTCCAGAGGACGAGATCGAGCACGAGATGAAGACAAATGTTACTCTACGTCGAGGAGATTTACTCTACGTCGAGGAAGTTACTCTACGTCGAGGAGATTTACTCTACGTCGAGGAGATTTACTCTACGTCGAGGAAGCTGGTCGACATCGAGGAGTCCTAGTCGATGTCGAGGAGACCCCAGTGGCCGACGTCGAGTAATCCGGATCTTGTTAAGGTTCTATCCCGAATCCGATGGTGATATTTTCGAGATCAAATTCCATCCGGATCTATCAAGAGCTATCAAGATCCATCATGAAGAGAGAGATCTATCCACTTGAAGACTTTAGATATATTCCCCTTATTTAGATTTAATTATGTTATTGCTTTTATTTATCTTTTAAGCTTTTTAGATATAGATAGATATATTCTATCCTTGAATAGCAAGGAATAGAAGGCTATAAATAAAGCCTTAGGGGGATGATTTTCATTGATTCAAGAAAAGTCGTCTTAGGGCGCAAGGAGGAGAGAGAGAGAGAGAGAGAGAGAGAGAGAGAGAGAGAGAGAGAGAGGAAAGAGGAGGCGAGAGAGGAGGAACGTTTGGAAGGTTTTGTAAGTTTTAATTTATTTTATGTTAAAGTTAATTTCTTTTATGATGCTTTGTTTCTAATTTCCTTCTTCTAGGGTTGGGGTGATCCCAACATAGATATGTGTGTTTGATTTATAAATCCATGAATTTATATGTCTTTATCATCATATACCTATGTGCTTAATCCTTTGCGAGAGTTGAGGAAATTCCTTATTCATGATATTGAAGCGAAAGTGATCTTATTATGAATTGGATAGTAATTAGGGTTTATTTGCGAGAGCCGACTAATCCTAATTAAGAAAAGGTAGAAACAAACTAGGTTTTTATGCGAGAGCCTCTATCACCTAAATTGTTGGAATTTGCGAAAGTCGATTCCTTGATATAGAGCATGCATATTTATGTGATTTATGATCTACACATATGTTTATTGTTGTGGTGATCCCTAACCTTGGAAGTTTGCATCTTCATTTGCTTTATTTTATTATTTTTATTCGGCACATATTCTACCCGACACCAACCACCATTCCCTCTCCATCCATCGACATCGACCCCTCTATTCTTTGTCGACAACAACCTCCCCACCTATTCCCGCTATCCCTGAACCCCAAAACACACTAAACCTAGAACCGCTGACTTCTCTCCTGAGGACGAACCTGACTCCACTATCCTATAGCGGGGTCTTGACTACAAATTTATTTGGTCGAGAAGCCCTCTCGTCAAATTGGCGCCGTTGCCGGGGAGATATCAATCGCGCCTAGTTTAATTGTGTTTAAGGTTCAGAAAAGCCCATCCCTTTTTCTTACCCTTCACATACCCTACCACCACCTACCTCACCGGTACCAACTGGGTGCCAAGCTTTTACCACTAATTTGTGTTCTTGATTGTGATTTCAAAGCTTAGGTACAAAGATGGAAGACTTTGTCGAAGGGAATCCTGCATGGGAAGAATGGTATCAAGATTTGAGACGGAGAAATAGGATCGCAGTGGAGGAGTCACGATTAAGGGAAATAGCTCGCCTGGAAGACGAAATCCGAAGGCTTGTGGCTTCCATTAAGTCTAAAGGACCATGCCCTCCTCTCGACGAGCCAATTGACCCACTCGATATCGACAACCAGGTATGTCCTTCCTCGAATTTCATTCCTACTTTGCTACCTATTGTTGATGAATCATATGAAGGATCCCACGGCGAAAAAGCACTAGAAGAGAAGAAGTTGGATATTGTTGCCCAGGGCATTCCAAGATCGCTTTTACCTTACAAAGTGAAGGCTATCCCCGATGATTTTGAGAAACCGATGTTCATATTCAAGTATGGGGTCCTAGCAAAGTGGCATGAACTTCCGCATGATGAGGTGGAAATATCTCTTCCCACTCCACCCTTTTGCTGTGGTGGAGACGCGCAAATAAATCAACCAATGGAGCGGAAGAGGTATGATGATGAGGTATGCAAATTTCCTTTATGCATGCCAGCTGGAGCCCAGGAAGATGGATGGGTGGAGCCATGGAGCGTCCACTCGGGGAGGTTCAAGCTTCTTCACATGATGACCCCGGATGACATCCCACGCTTCCCACCACAGAAGGAACCACCAGATCCACCTATACCTCCGGACAAAGATGAGCCAGGCTAATGCTTAATGAAAAAGTCGGCCTAGCGACTATAAAATCTAGAGCTTGTAAATAGGCATTTACTTTTTGGGACTTTTGGACATTGTTGCTTTTGTTTGTTTTTGGTTTTGAACATTTTTAGTTTTTCTATTGTGGGTATATGTCTTCTGCACTTTTCAGGTCCATGGATAAGCTATATTCAGACTCGGCCAAGGCGGTTCCTTTTATTCAAAATTGAGAGGCCCTGCACCCATGTCTAGTGAGTTCCTTTCTTTACCCTTGTTTTTATACAGTGAGGACACTGTAATGTTTAAGTATGGGGTGGGGGAAGGGCTTAATTCATGCATATTTACAATATTTGACATTATGTGTGCGTGTTTAAAGTTTATTTCTTATACATGGCTATTTTGGAATGCATTATGGGCTTATATGCATGTTTTCCAAAGTTTATAAAAATGACCCCCATTGAAAATTTTGATTAATGTCATGGAAGCTTATATTGAACTCGACGATGCAAAATTGGATTCATTAGAGATATAGCATGAAATTGCCTAGTAAAGGGAAGTCACAATGAAGTACATTATTTATTGAAAACCATGAAAGGAGGTAAAATTTGAAGTTGCTTTTGACATGTTGCATGATAAGATGATGGAGGACTTTATATTTTCATATAATGCTCATATTGTGTATATCCTAGCCTTACCTATGCTTATGCATCACAAAAAAAGCCATAATATGCCTTATTTGAAATATTGCTCCACGTGATCTAAATATTGCCATTCTTTACCTTATCCGGGGATTATGTTGAGAATGATGTTACATTATGGAGATTATTATATGGTTGTTGTGTTGTTTTTATCATTATCGGAGTATGGCAGGGAAATTGTTTGAAATATATGGAAAATTTAATGAGTGAAAGAAAATCCAATCACCTCAGGAGATAAAGGTAGATTGACCCTGCTCTCTAAGATAATAGTTTGGAGAGATGGGACACATTGTGAGGAGTCCAAAGCACTAAGTATCCGGGGCCATTCATGACACCCATGTTTGCGACTCGCGAGAAGGCAATGCTGAGGTTAGAGAGGTAAAAGCATTATTATTGATAAAAGCATTATGAAAGGTGATGAATCTCAAGGAGAAGGAATGTGGAAATTCAATTTGGAAATACTCCATTTTCCCGGATCATTAGCACCACATTGCCAAAAATTGCCCACCTTTAGCCTTTTACCAATCTACTCCTTATTTGAGCTTAAATTAAAGTCCTCTTGATTATTAATGTTTTGTCACTTATGGATGTTTTTGCATAAACCTTCTTTTATGAGTAGATGTTGCTTATATTTGCACATGCATGACACTAGTACCTTTTCAAGGATGGTAATTGACTGCAGGGTTATATGACAATGAATCTAATATGTTGAGAGTTTTGATTTCTTCCCCTGAATGACAAATAAAAGTATTGCTTGAGGACAAGCAAGCTTAAGTATGGGGTGTTTGTTGTGAGCCTAATTTGCCATGTTTTACACTTACTTTAATATCGATTTCTGCATACATTGCATGCATTTGGGTTAGAATAATACAGAATCTGTGTAGTTTACACTTATTTGCAATATATGGAGGTCTACACAAGTTTTGGTTATATTTGACAGAAATCGGACGCACTTTGGAGCTTAAGGGAAACTCATGGAGAAGCTAAGAATGGTGCATCTGGAGAAAAGGCCATTTTTCACCATTCATCATTCTGAATCAAGCTTAGATGTCTTCATGAAAGTTGTAGCCCTCGGAAAGGGCTTTCCAACGCATGGTCATATCTGTCAATCCGACGAACGAGAACTCGGGAAAGTGCGTTTTAAGAACGGAGCAGAATGCTGAAAGCAACAGCGTTACTCGAGATCGACCACATTGGCCGACATCGACAAGAGTTTACTCGACATTTGCTCCAGAGGACGAGATCGAGCACGAGATGAAGACAAATGTTACTCTACGTCGAGGAGATTTACTCTACGTCGAGGAAGTTACTCTACGTCGAGGAGATTTACTCTACGTCGAGGAAGCTGGTCGACATCGAGGAGTCCTAGTCGATGTCGAGGAGACCCCAGTGGCCGACGTCGAGTAATCCGGATCTTGTTAAGGTTCTATCCCGAATCCGATGGTGATATTTTCGAGATCAAATTCCATCCGGATCTATCAAGAGCTATCAAGATCCATCATGAAGAGAGAGATCTATCCACTTGAAGACTTTAGATATATTCCCCTTATTTAGATTTAATTATGTTATTGCTTTTATTTATCTTTTAAGCTTTTTAGATATAGATAGATATATTCTATCCTTGAATAGCAAGGAATAGAAGGCTATAAATAAAGCCTTAGGGGGCTGATTTTCATTGATTCAAGAAAAGTCGTCTTAGGGCGCAAGGAGGAGAGAGAGAGAGAGAGAGAGAGAGAGGAAAGAGGAGGCGAGAGAGGAGGAACGTTTGGAAGGTTTTGTAAGTTTTAATTTATTTTATGTTAAAGTTAATTTCTTTTATGGTGCTTTGTTTCTAATTTCCTTCTTCTAGGGTTGGGGTGATCCCAACATAGATGTGTGTTTGATTTATAAATCCATGAATTTATATGTCTTTATCATCATATACCTATGTGCTTAATCCTTTGCGAGAGTTGAGGAAATTCCTTATTCATGATATTGAAGCGAAAATGATCTTATTATGAATTAGATAGTAGTTAGGGTTTATTTGCGAGAGCCGACTAATCCTAATTAAGAAAAGGTAGAAACAAACTAGGTTTTTATGCGAGAGCCTCTATCACCTAAATTGTTGGAATTGGCGAAAGTCGATTCCTTGATATAGAGCATGCATATTTATGTGATTTATGATCTACACATATGTTTATTGTTGTGGTGATCCCTAAACTTGGAAGTTTGCATCTTCATTTGCTTTATTTTATTATTTTTATTCGGCACATATTCTACCCGACACCAACCACCATTCCCTCTCCATCCATCGACATCGACCCCTCTATTCTTTGTCGACAACAACCTCCCCACCTATTCCCGCTATCCCTGAACCCCAAAACACACTAAACCTAGAACCGCTGACTTCTCTCCTGAGGACGAACCTGACTCCACTATCCTATAGCGGGGTCTTGACTACAAATTTATTTGGTCGAGAAACCCTCTCGTCATCGGTGTAACGGACCAGGAATATGATTCCCGAGTTACGTTTCGAGGGATAAAACCCCTCGTTAGGATCTTGCGCTCCGAGTACAGGTTGAAGGTTTGAAACCGAAGATTTGTAGTTTAAAGCGGGATTTCGCACCCAAATACTGAAAGTTCGTTGGAGACCCGGGGGTAAACCCCTGTACCTGTCCTAAGTCTACAACGCGGAAAACATTTTATCATGCAAAGGACATAAGTGCTGAAAACAATACAACCAGTTCCGCGGCAAGGCCGGGTCAAATAGAGTATAAGTAGGAAGAAATCCCAAAAAGTGTAAATCCGGTGAAGTCATAGTTCAGCACTCACTCTCCGCCATATGAATGGACCCCGTCATAACAGCACGAAATCAAGAAGTGAAACGGGTACCTGAATCTAAAAAAAAGAGGGGGATCTGGGTCAATCATCAAGTCACTCATGCGCGTGTGTAACCACACTCTAAGAGGCATATAATAAGCATCTTATCCCTACGATGAAATGTGTAATGCAGTGCGGAAATTAATTAAATCACACACACACACACACACACACACACACACACACACACACACACACACACACACACACACACACACACACAATTTAATATAATGCAGGAAGCGATAAATGGATCCACACCGAATGCCAGGTGGCATGTCCCTCGATCTCCTACCTCCACCCCCTTCCGATAGGGCGGAAACTGGCCAGCTCGTGAATGCATTTCATAATAATCGGGCGGCACGCATGCCCAACCCGCCCCATAAGAAACAATAAAGCCTGCATGCAGCTTTCGCAATCATGCTCATAATATAAGTAAAGGAACTTCCATGACTCGATTGACTCAGGATGGGACCCGATGGGACTGGGTCGTCCTATGACCCTAGCAAAGACTCTAGTTACTTCACAGATAACGGCCGTTCTTTTGCAAGAACATATAGCAATCATATGATTTTCATTTTAGCTCCTAAGCGTGATTCTAGGTCGTATGGTGCATAGACACTAGCCTACTATATAACACCCAGTGCATAGAGTGCCCATCATGAGTAAGTTCAAAGAACTTACCTGGAGAAGCGCATAATCCAAACAATGATCAGCAATGGCAAGCAATCCAACATATCAGAGATCACCTAGTAATCCCATAAATAACATAATAAGTCTAAGTCTAATTTACACAAAGCACACAAGTCACATATGAAACATGTAAGATACACACATATGATAACTCGACCATCTTGTCATTATTAACATTATCATCTCATCTTCAATTCTCATATTGTCTCATCATATCTCATAAATTAACATCTTTCTCCATTCGATCATAACATCATCCTTATCAGCTCATGACAACCTTCATATCATATTTAACCAATTTCACATATTACTGTTTCATGCTCACACTTGGCATACAGATATATATCAACATCATAATATCTAACATTTAATCTCATATAGTAAATCACCGCAAGTCATGCTATTAGTCACACATATCATGTCGTTAGTCAAACACTCATATTATCATGCTAGTTAATCATCGAATAAGACTTATTCCCAAGTTTAGATTCAAATCTGTGTCAAATCCGCGTTAGAATCCCGACCCTTGAAAGTGTTAGCAAAATTCCCTTTTTCTATTATTTATTAAATTATTTTCCGACCTTGAAATTCTTTTCCAAATTCTCTTTTTAAATCGACGAGTCTTAATAATTTATTTCTAAATCCCAATGATTTTATGTTATATTTTAAAACACCATTTAATAAAACACCCTTATAAAGTATTTCTAAATCCTTTATGAAATAATTCCAACCCGTTTGTATTCGATAAAACCAATTCTTTATAGATCTCCTGAAATAATATTTTATCTCTTAAGACCTCAAATAATATTGTATATATATAATACTTTTAATTACTTTAATTAGTTAAATAAATAAACGGATAACTCGAACCGAACCGAACCGAACCGAACCAAACCCATTATATAATCCCAACCCGGTCAACCAAATAACAATTATATATATATACACACGGAAATTTCGTGTGGTACCCCTGAGGTAAGGGGTATTTCGCACGGTGTACCAAAGTTTAGCATAATTCGCATGGTACCCCTGAGGTTTTGATTTTTTTTGTCTCGTGCCCCTTCGTTGCCTTCCGTTAGATTTTAAACTAAATCGTTAGCTTTTAAATATAAAAAAAAGAAAATAAAATGGAAAAGAAAGCTTTCCTTTTGTTCTTATCTGCGAGAGAAGACAAAGGAGGATATACGCGAGCCTGGAAGCCTGCCATTCCCGACGCTGGTGGAGACGGGAGGGATATGCGTGAGGAGGGAGAAGGCTGGCGACTTCGAGATTTCTACGGGAGGGATATGCGTAAGTTTTTTACATACGCGTGAAGAGATGTTGAGGGAGGAGATCGACGACGCTGAAGATCTCGGCACCGGTGGAGCCACATATGCGAGGAGGGAGGAGGCCGACGCCTGTGAATCCTTTGAAGGTATGGCTTGTTTCGTTAATTTTCCACATGTTTTCGGGTATACAATTTGGGGATTTAGGTTTTTATCGAATTGGGTTTTTGGATTGCATTACAGTCTTAGGATCTTCAAATTGGGGTTTGAGGTTTAGATCCAGAGATAAATTTATGTCAATGTTGTTCTATTTGGAGGGTTATGTCACCAGCTGATGTACATACCCGAACTAGGCTTCCAATTGTTGTTCCAATTAGGGGGTTTTGTCAATGCTTTTGATAAATTGATTTTAGTGGAAACGCCTATAGGAGTACTTAGATTTGGTGTTTTTGTTTTGGAATTATGAATTCATTGAAGACAAAAACATATTGAAATTACAAAGCTTGTGTGGTTTGGGAGCAAGATAATTTACTAGATTTTTGCTACTGAAATTTTCATCCAACAATCAACCTAGGTGCTTGTGTGTTTGTTTTATACATTGCTACTGATTTTTTGTAGTCGTGATTAGTTGATAGTAGTTCATTATGTCACAAAATCTTTACATCACACTGCCTAAGATGTTGATTCTTGAAGTGACATGGCTTTGATTAGTGTTGTCTTGCTTCTTTTGTAACAGTTGTCCATGTCCTTCTTTGATTCTTTTGTTTTTGGTGGAATCTTTGATTTCGTTGTTTGTCAGTTGAAGTATTGCTTTGGTACGACAAAAAAATTGTTTTAAGCCTATTAGCTCAAATGGAAGAGCATTGTGCTCATGCACAAAGATGCAGGTTCAACTCCTGCATAGGTTCTCTATGTTTGTGGGGTTATGATGAAGTAATATAGGCAAATACTTCAATAGCCATTAAGGAGTATAAGCTATAATAGTACTTTTAGTTGAAATATAAGAAAATTCCACCAAGCTATAACTATGGTACTTTCACTTTGAAGCAGCTTTTGCTAAATAGCATAAAGAATAGAGTTTCTGATTGATAAGATTTGTGGATTTCTGATTTTATGACAGCAATTTACAATATTTTATGACATCAAACTGATAAGCTTATTCGTATGCTCATGCAACTAATTTTTTTATAGCAAATACATACACTAAGGAACTAGTCAAGCTTCTTGTGATTCTTGATTGGGCCATAGGAAATGAAACATGTTGCGAGACAAAAATCTAACGAGATATGCATGCAACTAGAACACCTACTGCTGTGATTCAGATAATGGTCTTGGATATAGATGCAACCAACTGCAACATAGGCTATCAATATATTGAGTTACTAGTTGCTATCTTTCTTGAATAATCGATCAAATACGGTTCAACACCTAAACTAACTTTCAACACTGCCACTTTTGCTAGAATTATGAATCTCCATCGTCTCAACTTCAAACAAATCCTTGAACATTTGAAGCTTATCCCCACCAACCCCATTTGCACTATCAACAACTACTTTCTCTTTACCATTGTCTATTTTACTTTTGTCATGCATCAGATCCACCACACACCTAATTCAACCATTTCAAAGAAAAAATAAGGATCTTATATAGCTCAGTTCCCATTAACATTGCCCCTAAAACCTAAAATTTACAGCATACACACCTGTAAGAGATTGAAAACTGCTCGAAGTAATCATGCTCGGTTGCCTTCATGCCCTTATTTCTCACTCGAACCATCCAGTGTAACTGCAGAGTTGTCAAAATTCTCATATCATGGACAAATGCTCCAATGATAGACTCAATTCCCTTCCAATAAAATAATCAAGAGAAGCAAGATTAGCACTCTTATCTCACAAATTCAGATCAATCAAACAAAAACCACGAAGAAGAAATAGAGTATATGCTTTGCAGCTTCAAGGAGAAATCCCCACTAGGCCTTGTATCCCTAAATTGAAAAAATATCCTAAATTCCTCTAGTCAAAAGTAAGAATGGAGACTTACCTAGAACAGTCGCCGACACCGACCGTCTCCCTCCTTGCGTATGTCCCTAATCGAGATCTTCAGGTGGCAATGTGGAATCCCTTTCGATCTCTCCATCTCTCTCTCTTGGAGAAATTGAACCCGAAACCCCCAATTACAATCATGGATTCATAATTCAACCCCGATCACAATTCAAGCGAAATCCAATTTTTCTCAAAAAGATAACTACAATTCAACCCTAAACCCCAAATTCGAAAGGAAAAAAAACCCAAAATCCCAAAATCAGTTGAGCATGGAAGAAAACTTACCTCTGCTGGTGTCACCACGGCCTCCTCCACCTTGACGACCTCCTCTCATCGGCTTCGAACTTCCAACAGCCGGAATCGAACTCCTCCAGCCTGCTCTCTCAAAGCCTCGCTTTCCTCTCATAGAAGAACTCCTCAGTTTCTCATCGTTCTTTTGTTTTAATTTGTTAACGGAAAATGCTAACGGAAGAGAGTGAGGGGCACCCGGCGGAAGAAAATAAAAGTTCAGGGGTACCTGGCGAAACATTCCAAACTTCGGTACACCACGCGAAAAAACTCTTACCTCAGGGGTACCATGCGAAATTTCCGATATATATATTAGTAGGGGGATCCACAAGGCCACTCATCTTCCTCAGCCCGAATTCAAACGAGACTCCCGCCCTGTTCGAGACTCGTCCCCGCCGGCGACGTCCTGGACTCACGCCCAGCCGCGGCGCACTGGCTCCGGCTCCATGGTCCCGCCCCGCCCTCGGTTTGGCTCCCAGAGATCTCGTGCGCACCCGCTCTTGTCCGCTCGGAGTACTGCTCCCTCGCTCACGCTCTCTCCTGGCGCTCTCGGCTCGACGTTGCTCGCTCAAGCCTCTCTCGAGCTCACCAGAGCTCTCGAGCTAACCCAATCATCCCTCACTAAGCCCTCACTCACTCCCAACTAATCTAAACATTGAATAAAGCACGAATTCGAATCTAGGAAGGAAGGAAACGGCGGAAGCTCACCGAGGTGATTTCGCGACTTCAGAGCTCTCGATCGGAGTCTCGGGCGTCGTCGGACCTGCGTCGGAGATGGGTGAGCGTGATGGTAGGGCTCGAGAGTGGTTTGGATCGTAAATGAAGGAGAACGGCTTATCGGAACGTTATACACGCTAGAATAGGGCAGGTGAGTGTCGATGGTGCTTCGGCTGCTCCCGGTGGCGGCTTCGCTGCTGCTGGTGGCTCAGAGGAGTGTTGAAGGGCTGCTGTACTTGATGCTCTGGAGAAAGGTGGTGCGTTGTGGCGTCTGGCGACGTGAACAGGGGATGGTGGTGGTGCCGGTGAAGAACACAGTGATGATGGTGGTACCGAAAATGAAGTGGGGGAATAAGGTTTGAAAATGAAATGGTTGGGATGGGGCTAGATTGAAAAAGAAAGAGTAGGAGAGGGTGATGGCGAGATCATCAGAAATAGGGATGGAGGGAGAGGATGGATTTGAAAGGGTATGGTGAGGTGAGGGAGTAGGTGACGATTGAGTGTTGAATTGGGTAACCAATACCCGGAAATAAATCCCGAATACGTGAATTTTGAATCCCGAAATTAGTTTTTTAATGTTAGTTGTCGAATTTTGAATCCCTAAAAAGTTTTCGGCATAAAAAAACCATGTTTTTTCTTGCATCCCTATGCGAAAACTCCACCCCAAGATGGTGATGGTTTGCATCCCCCAGAAAACCTCCCAAAGCTCCAAGGAGGGTGGTTTCACCCAAGAATAAACACCACTAAGACAGGTGGGGGAGAGTCCGAGAACATCCTCGATGCAGCGCCACTAAATGGTGGAGGAGGAGAAAAACCCTAGCAAAACCGCCACTAACTAGCAGAGGAGGAGAAGAAACCTAGGAGACCCCACCATTACCCACCACCCCGCACAGAGAAAAGAAACAGAAGGAAAGAGGAAGAATGACGTGAATTAAGGAAGGAAGGGAGCGATCTCATTCCTTATTTGTTTAGTTTGGCGACCCCCTAAACAATTTCTCAAAATGGGCCTAGGTCGAGCCACGCATTTTATTGAAATAAATTAATGCCCAAACCCAATAAAATATGATGCATATCATTTTTTCGATACCCACTTGGTCCATATATTTACGCGATTAGAGCCTGATGAGATAAGACGATATCCTGAAAAATCAGTTTCGTGATCACCTACGTGGACGTCACAATAGGTAACCCCAAGAAAAAAATGAACGAATGGTCGTAGAATAAATCCTCATGCAAAGAGAACAATGTACACGATCGTGATCATCATTATTACTATCCCGCAACGACTTAACCAGACTAGCTCACATACTATTCATTCGCGGTCATAAATGGCCAATCAAGAGCCACTTGACAATCTTGTTGTCAATCTCTTACTGGACAATGTTTCACGATGCCGCCCACCAAGACAGTTTCATCCCCTCACCTTGCTATCATCCCCTTAAAGGATCGTTCTTTTCATAGATTCCACCCCTGCAAGAGTGACCTCAAGCCCCATTACTTTGGCAGCTCCCCATTGGACATCGCTTCAATGTGCTCCCACAAGGTCTCACCCTATGAACACCCCACTCGACCTCATTCACAAGGAACAAATTTTAGTGAGAAAAATAAAGGCTCTTCAACCACCTTTCGGAATAAAAACCTAGGAAGTTGAGTTTCTAAGTCTCCTAAAGGTAAAGAAATGACACTCAGAGAAGATGATCGCCCATAAGTAGAATCCAAGGACCATAAATGAACAATAGACATTGAACGCAAACATAGTTAAAGCTACTTCTATTTCCACCAAAACCCCATCGCTAATATAACTACCAGATTGCAAATCGTTATCCCGTAGGTATTTATTGGCACGAGTTCGTATGAGGCGGGGTTGAAAAAGTGACTAAAATTTATAAACAGGTTAAAGTTAAAATTTTGTGTGAAATATAAACTTAATATGGGATGAAAAACAGTTTATTTGTAAAAAAAAAAATGAAGTGTATTTGATTGTTATTAGAAATATACTTGTTTTTTCAAATCAAATAAACTTCAAAAATCACACAAAAGCTTTTTTTTTTAACTCATCATTTAAACCAAAACCTTAACCCCATCCACCTTTTAAATCTTCAAGTGGTTGAAATTTTATAATTTCAACTATTTTGAGAAGCCCCATACACACTCTGTGGTCTTAAGATGAGGAAATCATAAGGTAAGGATTTTTCAGTGCAAATCCTCTGCCCCACAACCCCGTCCCACAAAATTATTTTATCATTAAATTAATATTAAAAAATATATATATTTAGCTTCTACATACTTATTATAACATATTTAAAAAAAATCTTAAAAAACCAACTTACAAACATTATAATAATTAAAAAGATATAGAAAGATTTTTTAACGTTTTAAAAAGATGTTATTTTACTATATATATTTTCAAAAAATTGTAATTCATTTTTTACAGATTTTTTCCAAATATGTTATAATAAGTATGTAGAAGCTAAATATATTTTTCAAATTTTTTTAGGAAAATTCAACATGGTGCCCACGAACTTTTACAAATTCCGCGTGGTATACAAAGTTTTGAAAATTTTCATGTAGTGCCCACAAACTTTTGTAAAAGTCCACATGGTGCCCATGAGGTTTTTCAAAAGTTTATGTGATAACAATAATGGGTTTTAATATTGAAAAATTGAGATTAAAAATTATATTATTGTACATTATAATTTGAAAAAATACTCTGCAAGATTGGGTATTGGTTTGAATCTTTTTTAAAACTAGTTTTTTTATATAAATTTTCTTAGAGATAAGGTTAACCAATTTTTTTCTTCTCAAAAATCTTACGTCTTTAATTTTTATTTGTTCTCAATATTTAGTTTTTATTTATAAGAAAATGAGGGGAAAAAAAAAAACTACAGAGTATTACCCATTCACCATTGAACCAATATTAATTGATACAAAAATTTTAAAATTACAAGAAGATATAGACATTTTTCCCCATTAAACCAACTTTCATATGAAATAATTTTTCGGTGAATTTTTTGACTTAGTAACGGGGTTGAAGAATTTAATAACGTGGTGTGACATCATAAATTCCCAAAATTCATTTTTTTTGCAAAAACTAAATTCAAACAATTTAATTTTATAAATCGTATTTTAGAGCTAATCGTTTACTTATTAAATTTTATAAAAATGAAAATTGGGCATTTAAGAACGTGGTGCCATACTATTTTCCTAATTTTAATACCCAATTAAAATGTGAAACTTTTAATTGTTTATTACAAATTATCACAAATGAAATTGGTTTAATGTGGAAAAGTGTACGTGTTTATCTTCTTATAATTTTCAAATTTTCTATTAATATTGGTTCATTGTAAATGGGTAATATTACTACATAGTTCTAATTATTTTTTTCCTCATTTTATTCTAAATAAAATCTAAATATTAAGAACAAATAAAAAATAAAATACGTAAGATTTTTGAGGAAAAAATTTGGTTAGTTTATAGGTAAGAAAATGTATATAAAAAATTTGGTTAGTTTATAATGTATAGTAATATAATTTTTAATATCAATTTTCCAATTTTAAAACACATTATGGCTATCACATTAATTTTTGAAAAAAACGAGTGGGCACCGTGTGGACTTTTAAAAAACTTCATTGGCACCACACAGAATTTTTCAAAACTTTATATATCACGCGGAATTTGTAAAAATTCGTGGACACCATGCGAAATTTCCCATTTTTTTAATATTAGTTTAAAGGTAAAATAATTTTATGGGGAGGGATTGTGACGCGGGAAGTTGGGATACAAGATTTGTTTCGAAGAATTTTTGGGGTTGTTTCAACCTTAAGACCCAAGAGGGAATGATAGTACCTAACCCACTATCCGAAATTCTTTGCACGCGTTAACCCCCTATCCGAAACATTTGCAAAACTTAACCTCTTCCCCTCAAATTCCCCGGTTACTCACAGGTTCAACCGGTAGAGAGAGGGTTTTGGTTCGTTTTGGTGGCTCTTCCCTGGTTCGGGTGTCGGAGAAGGAAGGGGATCAGAGGCGAGAGGTTGACCGGCCGGAGGACAAGGACGGAGGGAGCAGCCTTCAGTGGTGGCGGAATCAGCAAGAGAGAGAGAAATAGGAGGAGGGAGAAGGAGTCGAGATGTCTGAAAGAGCGGAAGGTGGGAGAAGAAGTCGAGAGGCCTTCAATGGAAGCGTGTCCACGTCGCCGCCACCACTGTCCAACGCCTCTCACCGGCGAACCCTTCACCTCTGACCGGCGCTCACCTTTCTACTCTTCCCTTGCACCATCTCTCGCATGCGACTGGTGAATCCACAACCCTCTGCCCCGCGAACCCGCCGTCCTCCGCTTCCGAAGCTTGCCTGTAGTAGCTCCTGTGCCCCCACTTCCTGCCTCCCACACCAAGGCCACCGGCGCTTCACCAACTGCTACTCCTGGATCCGACTCGACTTCAACGCATGTAACTTTGGTTCCCTTAACTAGCTGTAATTTGGGAAATTCATGAGAAAATTTTAGGAATTATACATCTAGTGGTAACCTGATTACAGCATCATCAATTGTTCATATCTATTTCATTGGCTTTCAATTGAATCACTGGTTTCCCACCCTTCTTGAAAACTACGTATTAGTTGAATTTCATTAGAGAAGCCAATGAAATAGATAATTTAGCTTATTGGCAGCTAGGAACTTGTTCAACCAATTTTGCTGGGAAATTGAGTTGTTTCCTTCGCTAACTTTATCACATCCTTATCCATCTTAATTAGTGATTATGTTGGCTTTAGATATGAATTGGATGAATGTGTGCTTTTGTAGTTGATTAAAGTTGGTGACTTTAATTGTTTTCTCTCTATGCTATTATTTTGCTTGTTTAAATGCTTCAAGTGGTTACACATTATTGATTAAAATCACTGCATATGAAAGTGAGTGGATTTTGTTGCTTGAAAGTATTGTTTCAGAAGAGGGTTTGCATCAGAGACTTTTTATTTGAATTTTAAATAATGGCTATAGTTGTTGCCTTACTGAGATCAATGAGTAGCAGTTAAGATTGCCTTGTGTTTCTCTTGGAAGTCTTTCTCATGGTTATCAATGAGGCAGTGACTCGTAGGATTTCATTGTTGATTGTCTACTCTACATACATCTTTTTTTCTTGTTGAAGCTTTATACATGATATGGTTGTGTCAATCATGGATGTGCTTGTTTTCTATGATTAATTCTCTATCTTTTTGTAGTTCCATTATTGTGGTTCATTTTAGTTATGATATGTGCATGAAGCTTGAGCTTGTTGTGCTAGGGGAAGGCTATGGTTCATCCAATGCCTATGTGAAGTCTTTGTGTAATGTGAAACTAGTCGAGTTCACATTTTATGGACTATGTAAGCTGTTTTAATTTCCAATATGCAATGAACTTGTGTATTCTTCAAACAAATCACTTGCATGCATTACAAGTCAGTACATATGATATAGGAAACTGAGCGAGCACAAATCGGTGTTTCCTTTCAAATATTTTGAGTGAAGTTTGATAATGTCGTGGCAATGAGAGGTTTGAGAACTGAGTTTCTATAATTGATTGAAAAATGTCAGCGATTCAGTTGCACTTTTCTGGAGTTGGGCTTGGAGAATCAAGCATGGAATTGTAGCTAACAGCCATCTTGGACATGTCTCAACATTTATATTAAATGGGACGGTGGCTATTAAAAGAACTCATTGTGATCACTGGTAATACTGTGATGCTCTTATGCAGCTTTTGCAGTCGTTCATGTCCCTTTTCACTCAACATTAAGAACTGCTTAAGGTTGATCTATGTAAAAAAACTTGTTTCTGCATATCCTTAAGTGCACAAACTTAGCTACCAAATAGGCTAATCTTTTTTTTTCCCTTGTAAAAGAGTCGTTCTTTTATCAGCGTATTAGTAAATAGCAATATATAGCATCACAATGTTAGCCTATTAGCTCAAATGGAAGAGCGATGTGCTCATGCACAAAGATGCGGGTTCAAATCCCGCATAGGCTAATCTAAAATTATGTATAAAAATTTTCTTTGTAAGCTGATTTTTAGGTGTCAAGTAAAAAGGAATATAATATGTCTGGAATTCAGGTGTCAAGTAAAAACATTCATGTGTCAAGTAAAATACATTATGTGTCATGTAAATCAGGTATGGGTGACATGTAAATTCAGTATGGGTTATCGGTTATCGGTTAGATTTCTTAACCCATAAAAGACATCGGAAAGAGATCGTATTGTCTGAAATTTTGTTTTATGTTATTAATATAAGATGAATGGCTAAAACAAGAACAATACCATGTCTTACAGCGCTTTGTTTTCTGAAAGAAAATAAAGTTCTGAAAGAAAATAACATGACACGTAATGCTATTAACATGACAGGTCATATTCTTTAACATGACATGTAATGCAAATCGATCCTCTTCTCCTTACTGAAAGAAAATAACATGACAGGTAATGATATTAACATGACAGGTTATACCCTTTAACATGTCATGTTATGAAAGAAAATAAAGTTCTGAAAGAAAATAACATGACACGTCCGCTCACTCTGACTGTCATGTTAAGTGACGTAGGTGACATGTCAAACCTATTACCTGTCATGTTAAAAACCCATCTTATGATGAATTCAACAGGAAGATGATTTTGAAATGCTTTGTAAACCTATTACTTTAAAATTTGCAGACTATGGATTTGAAATACTTGTCTACAATGCTCTGTAAAACAGCGAATCGATCCTCTTCTCCTTAATGAAATAAAATAACATGATAGGTAATGCTATTAACATGACAGTTTATACCCTTTAACATGACATGTTATTTGCTGATCTGCAATGTATAAGCTTATTCGGTAAAAGAGAGACATTGTCCGAGTTAAAGTAGACAATGACTAAAATTGAAAGCAAGTCTCATCTGAAGAGGGTTTTTAACCTGGAATTCATCTTCCCTGTGTGTTGAATTCATCGTAAGATGTGTTTTTAACATGACAAGTAATAGGCTTGACACGTCACCTACGTCACTTGACATGACAGTAATGCAATCAATTAAAGATAAAACCAATTAAAAACTAGCTTGTAAAGAAATTTTTTACCATAATTTTAGATTAGCCTATGCGGGATTTGAACCCACATCTATATGCATTAGCACATCGTTCTTCCATTTGAGCTAATAGGCTAACATTGTGATCTTATATATTGTTGTTTACTAACACTTTACCTCTTCTTTCACACAACTACTAAACACATGCATATAAAACTCAGCCAAACAAGCACAACATTGTCCCTCTAAACCTTGTAAGTACCTTTCATTATGCTTATCCCTATAACTAAAACCGAGCAAAAAAGTATAATGTAAAAATATTACAGATATCTTTTGATCACATTGTCAAAATACATACTGTCCCAATGGTCCAGATTAGAGGAACACCACTAATGAGGATATCATGGAAAATGTACCTTATACTTCCGCCTTACACTTGATGCGTAAGAACCTAGATATTGTTATCCATCATTGATGGGCAATAGATTCATAACAAGATCACATAATTCACCGTCATCGTCCAACACTTGATGCGTAAGAACCTAGATATTGTTATCCATCATTATTCATAATGTTCAAAGAGCTTGAGACTACATCAACTATCCATGATTTCAATTACGATCATCTCATTATTTTCAAGAACCCCTGAATTCTTATGGTAAAAACCCTAGAAACAAGAAATTTCAACCACAAACAGAAATCGAGCACAGAAAACTATGAATTCGCATCAATGAAGAAACACATAAAGGAAATCCAACGGAAAAGAATTATTATGAAAAGGAAAAGGAGGAAACCTGGAGGAAAAGGGGCAGAAATCTTTGAGATGGATCTCATCTTGAAATATGGGGAGCATTGAGCAACATCTAAGGAGAGGTCATTGACAGTGGCGATCGGCGCCTCCAAGCAATGGATCTCCGGCGAGAACAACCAACAACAGAAGGAACAGACACCATTGATTGCGATCGACTATAGAGATTGAGGGAGATGCCTCTGCCTGCGCTTCGCCTTGAGCAATCCACTGCCATCGACATGAGGAATGTGGGAAGGGAAGCGGGCGTACCTGTGCGATGGCGATTCTCCAACCCTCTGAATTCTCCTCCCCTTCGATTCCACCTCCTCCACTCCAAATCCGGCCTCCACTCGCCTCAAATTGACTTGGACAACTCGCTCGCCTCCAATTCGGCCTCTGATTCAGCTGTCGCCGAGACGGGATGTGATGGCTGCTGGCGGGATCTAGTTGGTGACAGAGAGGGTGGAGATCCCCACGGTGGCCGGCAGAAGGTGTGGAGAGGATATATGGTGGTGCGACGCCGATGAGAGTTAGGAGGGTAAGAGATAAAGATCGGGAAGGGGAAAGCTTTGCAACTTGCTACCGGGTGCGCCAGTCAGTTGCAAGGTGGACCTGATCCGGTTTTGTGTAAATAAAAACCGGATCGAGTTAGCCCTGCAACCTTTTCGCTTTTTTGGGTTATTTTTACAAATACCCCAAGACCCAATGAGGTAAATCACGGGATGTGCAATAATGTCAATTAATTTTGTTTTGTTAGTGTATTCCACTCTAAAGTGTATTGATGGATTTTTGGTTTGTTGCACTAGACAACTAACAAAGGGGGTGAGTCAGAAAATGATAACACAATGGAAGATGAGTAGTAATTATCAAAGTTGGCTAAGAAATTGCTGCCTTATTTTTTTTCTTGAGTCGTCTTCTTCTCCATCAACAAATTCGGGATTTTTATTTTCGGTGCATTTGATGGCTCTTTGTCATCATCAGCCCCTACTGCTATCATTGATTCATTTCCATTAAAAACCCCACCTTCTTTCCTTCTCCCTTTCAAAGTCAGAAAACAACACCAGAAAACATCTCTCCAAGCAACTTTTATAAAAAATAAAAACCCATCTTTTTACCAAGTTTTTTTTTTCACTCATCAGCTCTGACATTTGTACTGCAATTTTTAAAAAAAAAAAAAACAATGAAAAAAGTAACACGAGTCTCACGAGGATGTGTATAAGCTTAACACAATCAACACCATCAATATTATCACCCGGTGAAAAGGTGGACATGGCAGTTAAATGGTAGACTATCTGGTTTTTTAGAAACAAACTAATCTTTAGGGGGGCTGAAATGCCAACCGTCTCGGAAGTTCAGTCCTTTATCAAAAATATTAAAGATAGTTGGGAACGAGCGCAGCGAGAAGAAACGGATGAAGAAGTAATGGGTAAGAGTGGTTCAAAAAGGAAAGTGAAGACGGTTAGTAGGAAAAATGTCAGATGGAGGACACCTAGTCACGGGCGTATGAAACTCAATTTTGATGGTGCAGTGGATCGGCTTGGCGAAGCAAGTAGTGGGTTTATAATCAGGAATTCGGAGGGTAAGGTCATTAGTATGGGGTACAAGGATCTTGGTAGTCAAAGCCCGATTATGGCAGAGGCCATTGCGTTAAGAGAAGGAATATTGTGTGCAATAGGCAAGAGGTTAGTCAACTTAGAGATTGAAGGAGATTCATTACGGCTAATAAATATTTTAAAAGGAAATGGTAATTGTCCATGGGAAATTGAATTATTAATGGGTGATGTCAAATGACTTCTTCGGTCTCTTTCTAATATCTCCTTTTCTTTCGTGCCCCGTGAGGGTAACAGAACGGCTGACAAGGTTGCACACCTTGGCCGTTCTGTTAACGGGTTGGCACTGGAAAACCATCCAAATCTTCTTGATCTCATCCGGCAGGATGCGCTCGGTTAGGTATTCCAACCGAATTATTACTTAATAAAAAAAAAAAAAATATCAACACCATCAATAAGGTGCAACCTGGTTCATATTCAGTCTCTCAAGAGGTAACCTTTTCTTGTCTAGAGTTATTAGTTGAGATTATTTTAAATTATTTCCATTTAATTTTTTTTCGAGTACGTAATGACTTCTAATTATAATATCTAGTAATCCAACTTCTTTTCAAAATATATCAATCCCCAATAAACTAAAAACCACAACTTGTTCCTTCATTTAAAAAAAAGGCAACAGAAATTTAGGTTTTTAGATTTCTTATTTAATGGTTTTGTAATATTGAAAAGCATATTTTGATTAATATTTAAAAAATATATTTTTAATTTTTTGTTACAGACAAAAAAAAAAAGAATTAGTACCAAACAAATTCAAAAGCTGTTTTATTGTTTTTCCTGCAATGACACAGGAGAAGATTGTCAGAAAAAGCCAAAGAGGAAGAGAGGAGGAAGATGGTGGGGCACAAAACAAAGATGGTGTTCAAGAACTTGGAACTCTACCTTGAAAACCAAAACATTATACAACAAAACAACAAGTTAAGGGAGAAGGCTGAGCTTTTTATCGAAGAGAACAACAACCTATTTTCTCAGCTCCAGAATCTGTCAAAGCATTGCCTTCCATTACAGTGATTCTACCCGAATATATGCAAAAAGAGAGGGCATGGAAGATGAGGACTCCCTGTTTTGTGCAATAAGAAGTAAATGTATAGGCGGTACTATCAAGATATCCGCCTTTCAAGAAGAGCTTCAGTTTCTCAACTTCTTTTTTTGGGTATTTGATAGCTTGATATTTTGATTTTGGAGTGTGTATTAGATTATTATTTAGATTGACCTACAATGTAGAATATGATGATAAGGAGCATCTCAGCACACAAGTGGTGTTTTTAACAAGTGTACACAAACCTCAGTTCGCATTACAGAGACAACAAGTGACTCTCAAACTTGACAATGAAGTTACAAAAGATGAAAGATTTAAGAGACTATTAAAGAACAAGCAAAAAAAAACAAAAGAAACAGTGATACCCTGAACCCTAACTGGTTTAGGGATCTTACATATGCCTGCTTGCTCCTCTACCCATTCCCACAACAATGACCATCACAAACTATATAACACAGGAACATACGATATGCATCAAAGACTGACAAAGCTCAAACATCAGGAATAATTAACAAAGAGTTGTGCATCCATTTCTGAGTACTCAAGAAACAACAAACTAAGGAACCTCATTGACTGCAAAGTAAAAACATTCAACTCAAGATTTTGGAGGAAGGTCTAAAGAACAAAAACTCTTGCAATAAATAAACTTAAACAAGACCATGGATTAGTATCGACTCACCAAGATAAAGTCATCATCATCAAGGATCTGAACATCTGCACAACCAATAAAATGCTCACGGCCGATCTCCTTCACCAAATTTGCAAAAGCAACCCTTTTTGCCAGGGGGAGGGGTACATAAGGAAGCCGAAACACTGGCCTTGCAACTCCAAGCTGAGCAAGTGCAGTATTCAATCCGATAGGATTTGGTTCTTCAAAAAGCCAGTCTATCAAAGGCATGAGCTTTGCATTAAGATGAGGGTTATTTCCTTCAAACATGAGCTTCCGCATCAAACCTGGGACCAAGTTACTAGTAACAGAGATCACTCCAGTTGCCCCATAACCCCACCTAGCATCATGACATTCATCATCATTACCACTCCAAACCACATTTCCATTGTCAGTATACTGCTTAATTCGTTCATTTCCCATGCATTCTTTAACACCAGCTAAGTTTGGATTTTTTGTCAAACCATAGATAATAGGAGGGGGAATGTCCTGACCAGTGCGTGAAGGTACATTGTAAATGATGGTGGGACCCATTGAAAGCACGCAAGCAAAGTGAGATTTCAGGCCCTCCATGGATGTCTTCCCATAGTATGGATTGATATGAAGGGCAGCATGCATTCCTACGGCAAAACCCTGCTCGCTAGCATGAATGGCTTCCCTTGTGGAATTGCTACCCGTATTCCCTATCACCTTGACTTTCCCACCAAAGCAGTTCACAGTGTGGCCAATAAGCATGATGTGTTCATCCCAACTCATTAACTGGCCTTCACCGGTTGTCCCTCCAACAATTATGCCCTCTGCACCATTGTCAATCTGCATATTGACCAGGGCATCATATGCTTCAAGATCAAATCTTCCATCGGGCAAATATGGAGTTTTGATGGCAGTGATCAATCTCAAGGCTTTTATGTCATCCACATTGGTCCTGTCGTTTTGTCATAAAAGTAAGAAAATGTCATTTTTCTAACTAAAACACCACTAAGCCTTCTATCCACAAGGAAACAAGACCATAAACTTTTTCTTTCTTTTTTGTCCCATAAAAGCAGCAGAGTAAGGAAGCCTTAGCACGGTTTGAAAGAATGGTTAAACAGTTGTACACAAGTTTGATAGTAGAATGAAATGACCGCCAACTATCTCTTTTCTATAAAAGCAATATGCGATATACAACTTCAAGGATGGAATTATAAACAGAAAGCGTAGTAAGTGATGCAAAACAGGACCTTTAACAAGAAAGTTTTTTGGCATTCAATTCCAAAATAACAAAAGAGAAACAAAAGTATGCAGCAAAAAGGTGGAATTTTGAAGCAGCATTGTTCTATGACCAGCTTCTAG
This sequence comes from Persicaria tinctoria, assembly GCA_037127255.1. NCBI lineage: Eukaryota > Viridiplantae > Streptophyta > Magnoliopsida > Caryophyllales > Polygonaceae > Persicaria > Persicaria tinctoria. The sequence continues at coordinate 50,128,582 of JBANSL010000005.1, forward strand.
CTATGAGTTAACTGTTATAACTTCTTTATAACTGAAGATTTAATAATATGCATTCTGCAACTATCAGGATACTACTGTAATACTGTATGGTATTGGTTCATAATAAAAAACTTGTACAATTAAAGAATAATGATGACCTTTAACAAACAGAACCAGATTCCGATATTCCTGATTTAGATGAATCAGTAAGAATAAAACTTATCAATCAGTATTGTTAGCAAAAATGATCTACAGCCTACTGTCTGCATTCAGCCTTCCAAGGTGATTAGTCCTCCGTCTATACAAAGGCATACATTTTGTTGGCATCTAAAGTTATGAGATAATTCACTCTAGTATATGTCCAGTCATGCCAGTAACAAACACCCATCATAACTGATCTGACAATGGAATCTTGCCGAGCTCCCAAGCTTGCATTTGGGGAACTAAAAATGCCTCTCCTATATTTATGATGCTCAATTCCATTTGGGGAGCCCGTGCTATAAGGTTGTCGACTTATCCAGGTGGAAATAGTTGCAGGGTATCAAATTCATTTTAATGACCACTTCAAGATGAATGATGCTACCAACGGAAAGCATCCATACTTTGAGGTAAAACAAACAGCAAGAATAAAGAAAAATGGAACATGAGATACTAACTAGGATCAACCTAGAAGACCCACCAACCAATTAAATCCAGATAATATTAAACCAGCAGAAGTTTTCTACTGTTCATTACCTGTCACAAAATATCAATCACAAACCCTACAAGCATAAATGAAGAAAGCCAACTCGATTTTAACAACTATTGATCACAGAAGAGATTCCTCACGGTCAAATCCACCTTTACTTCCTGTTATTTTGCAACCTAAATGGTTTTTCCTAAGACTGTTTAGCCTCAAACCTGCCTTCACTTACAGGCTTTCATGGCCTTTTTCTGCCATTAAATGCTCCCCTTACAATGAGTCATACAGAGAAGCTGCTAAAGCATTAACCTAAGCCTCTTTCAAGAATGCAAGACAAGGTTTTTTCTAACATATACACCATACAGGAATATATCAGCTTCAAGCAAGAACTCGATAACATTCCATTCATTTATTATGGCAAACATCTGAAGATGAAGCCAGAAGGTGTTGCTTACCTGTTCTTAACTTCGAAACTCCGCATAGGGAGATGGACACTGGGAAGCGCAGCTGCTTTAGGAGCCTTCCACCTAATATTTTGCTTCCTACAAAGAGACAATGGAATTTCATGTCAAATGGATAGCCGACAAATCACAAATCCATCACCAAACGCACATCTAATGTTAGAGGTGTAAGAACTAACTACAGCATAAACCTGAAGCCAAAAATAACAGAAACGGGAAGCAATTATAAGTAGACAAACCTCTTGTAGTTGTTCGGAGGAGCAAAAAGCGATAAGCTGGTAGAAGAATCCCTGAAGCACAAACAGTAGCTCTGTACTGCAGCCATTGCAGATAGAAACCCCTCGAAACCCTAAACCACCAAACAAGAAGAAATGGACAAAAACGTGATCGATTCGGAGACAGACAGCGCCAATAATAGCAGAAATCGTGGAGAAAATCCGATTCCTTTCTTTTGTATTCTTCAGTTGATAATTGTAGAGCGGAAGGCGGAGGCGGTAGTAATAGAAGTAGTAATAATCATGAGAGTAACAAGTATGCAAATCGAAGGGAGAGAGGAAAGAGAAAGGCAAGGGTTTGAGGAGAAGTTGCTGTTGGGAGAGAAGAAGTGAGCAGCCATGGAGTTTGAAGAAGAAAAGAGGACTTGGAAACCGGGAGCTGTAAACGTGTGGGCACGCCCAGGGTTTTAATAAATCGGATACCCGATCTTCGCAGTCAAACCCGTCAATCTCTGTTTTTCCTTTTTAATGAGACCAACTCGATTCCAATCCACCATCCTCGTACCTCTCCAACAGAAATCGGTATGGGGCTTCGGCATCTCAAATCAAAATTCCCGAGTTTGCCTGGTTTTCTGGTGGATTGGGGGTTAAAAGCTGTGTGTTTGTTGCGATTTGTGTGATAGGTCTGGGCTGGTGCCTTGGGGGTTACAGATAGGGAATATGATTGTCTGAAAAGTGAGAATGGATGTAGGGAAGGGATTCTGAAAATTCGTCTCCGGTTGTCCGGTTGGGTTGTGTTTGATGTGACTGCTCTCTCTGAAATCCCGGAAAAAAAAAACCCAAGATCCAGGGAGTGCAAGGTAACATCTCTATGCCCTGCAACTCCTCATCTGGTAGGTCTTGTTGGGTTAATCAATGGCATGTATGCTGGTGTAATTTTTGGATTCAAAAAAAATTTGGTTTAATCGGTGGAGCTTTACATTGCAATTGATTTTTAGAGTGCACACCAACTTGATGTTTTTGGATCAAGACAAAAGTGAGCTGCTGGCTTTTCCAAAAGTTGGATGGGATCCTAAGATCCTCTGGATTAATACTCTGCCTCAGAATTCAACCTTGGAAAATTCCATTGTCGTATACACTGGTTTCGATTATGCACATCGGCTGCGCTGCGCTGCGCTCTGCAGCTCGTTCTCCCTAGTACTGGATTAATGAGCTGTTTGCGAATTCTGTCTTCGTCGATCGATCAGAGATTGGGAGTGCCTAAAAGAGTTAATTTCTCTCTCAGGTTCTCTAGGCAGATTGATTGGCAGTTACAGTACTCCTCTCAATTCGAAGACTCTGACTTTGATGATGAGATATATCCTTTTGGGATGCATTCTGGTTCAACAAGCATTTACCTTTCCTTTGTTGTTAACAAACTTTCTTTATATTTTGACCAAAAAAAAAAACAAACTTTCTTTATTGCGGTGGATTTCGAGTTCCATGGACTCATGTGATCCTCTGGATTAATACTCGGTCTCAGACATCAGACCTTGATACCTCCTTAGTATCCCTTGCTTGGACTTAAAGGAGTTTTTTGCGAATTCCTTGTTGGTTAATTGGGGATCGAACAAGCTTGATAAAATGTGAATATCGTAATCCAAACTTTGATGGGAGTTAGCCAATTCCTAATATTCGTTTCTTATCAGAAATCTCATAACAATCCATTCTATCGTAGTGGGAGTGAGGGCCTGATTTCGGGAGTCTTTCCTCCTTGCTCACATACAAACAATTACAAATGCTGGCCTGGACTAGCTTTAATCAAAGACATAATTCAATCTTCAAAATAAAAGGAATATACAAGTGAGATCTAACACTGGCAAAGTTGTATCATAATTCCTCCATGTCACTACACGTTCTTGCAATTGGCGTCTGTGGGAATGATTTATAATTTAAATCAAAATTCCAATATTGAATCAACCACTGTAAAAGGAATTCAGTCCATATACATAATAATAAAACATTTGATTGGACACATAGTCAAAATCATTTATACAAAAATCACGAGTTAAGGAGTTACCGGTATCTTCTTAACTCAAAAGAATTTGTTAAATGAAAGTAAGCTTTTGGAATTAGAGAGGACGGGAAAAAAACTTTTTGGAATAATATTCAGACTTGATGTCAAAATGAGCATATTTAAATTTTAGCGCTGGCTGAAACTAAAACGGATAAAATCCCCGAAGATAGTCAATGGAAGTGTGCCGGCTTCGACAATGTAGTTTGGTCGCCAGCGGTTGGTAAATCAGGTGGAATATGGGTTTTTTGGAAATCCTACCAAATGGCTCACGAAGTAGTTGCAGTTGAAATCCATCTTCCTAGAATCATTGTGATCAAATACACAAATCTAAATGATAACTTCTCGGCCTTGATCTGATTTGGTTTGTTGACGCTCCACCAAACCCGAGTGAAAAAAGAATCTTTTTGGAATCAAATTACCGTTTTGATTCAAAATTGTCGCCACCCGTGCATCATTATGGGATACCTCAACGAGATTAACTGCTATGCTGATAAACTAGGAGGTGCAACAACCAACCCTGCACGATTTAGACGACTTAATCAGTTCAAAAATGACTTCTCATTAATCGATATCCCGGCTTTTGGAAATCTTTTCACTTGGCGTACGTAAACGGATTGATGAACCTGGAAATATCAAAGAAAAGGTGGATAGGGTGCTTGTTCAACACCAAATCTTACAACATTTTCCAGCTATAAGTACAAGGAATGGCGCATTTTCGTCATCTGGTCATTGTTCTATTACAATTAATATGTGTAACCAAAAGATACTCACAAAGCGCCGCCTTTCAAATTTGAAAATATCTTAACAAAACATAAACACTTTAGGAATATTGTCAAACAAGCATGGAGAGTGTCGTGCCCCGGCTCAACAATGTTCCAACTGATGTTTAAAACTAAGGTATTAAAGAAAAAAGCCAAAGACTGGAATAGAAATACGTTTGACAATATTTTCAAGCAACTACAAGAGGTTGAAAATCAGCTGCTTCAAATTCAGTCGAGGGATTTAAGTCTAGAAATAAACAATGACAAAAAATGCTTGTAAAGAATTGAACTTACTACGAAAAAAGGAGGAGCTTCTTCTCTTTCAGAGAAATTATTGGAATCAAAGATTTAAAACAAAACCTATTAAATTCACATATACAAATACTTCCTATCACATATGAAGGCATCCAGATTATGGGTGAGGAAAATTTCAGGAAAGAAATTAGGAGAGATTATGAGAAACATTTTAAGCGCGAACAGATTACCTCCAAAACACAATTGTCATCACTAGAACTGATTAGTCCAGCTATTACTGTTGAGGAAAATCTTGATCTTATTCGGATTCCATCTCACGGTGAGATCAAGGCTGTTGTTTTCTCATTAGGAACAAATAAACCACCAGGACTCGACGGTATGTCAGCAGAATTTTACAAGTCCTATTGGGACATTGTCGGGGCCAGTGTCACACGAGTGGTAAGAGGTTGTTTTCACTCCGGAAAAATGTTGAGACAGATAAACCATACATTCATTACCCTATTACCATAATGTGAAAATCTTTCTACAACTTCACATTATAGACCAATTAGTCTTTGCACAACAATCTATAAGATCATATAAAAAATTCTGATGGAGAGACTAAAGAAAATCATTGGAAAACTCATTCACCCCTTACAGGGTGCCTTTGTACCAGATCGTTCGATCCAAGACAATGTGCTTATTGCACACGAAATCTTTCACTCCTTCAGGAGTAGAAGAGGTGCTGAAGGGTGGGTGGCAATGAAACTAGATATGGAAAAAGCATACGACGGAGTAGATTGGAACTTCATACAATTAGTATTGAACAAGTTTGGGTTTCACCAAACGTTTGTTAAGTGGATTATGGAGTGCATTACTACGGTATCTTTTTCGGTCCTAGTTAACAATGGTCCATCAAATATCTTCAAACCATCACGGGGTATCTGTCAAGGAGATCCATTATCACCATTCCTATTCATTCTTGGGGAGGAAGTACTAGCAATAAAACTTTCTCATGAAGCAAGTATAGGAAAAGAAGTTGGATTTAGATTTGGAAATGGTGGACTATGTATCCCATTCTTCTCCTTTGCGGATGATATCATTATTTTTTCTAAAGGGATCATGTTAGCTTGCCAAAATGTAAAAAATGTTATTGGTGAGTATTGCAAAGTCTCTGGCCAAAACGTTAATGTTCACAAATCAGCATTCCAAACCACTATTGGAATAACCAGGAATAGAATAACGGAAATTGAAAGATGCTTAGGCATTTCCAATGAAAACACTCTGGAAAAATACCTTGGTTGTCCAATAATTAACGAACGTGTCAACAAGGAAACGTTTGATGAAATTATCTATAAATCAAAAGGTCAGTTAACCAAATGGAGGGCTAATGCTTTGTCACAACAAAGTCGTGCGATTCTTATTGGGTCCAATTTAATTTGTCTGCTAAGCCCTTATATACAATGCAGAGTTTCATGCTTCCAACTGCGATTCTTAAAGAACTTGATCAAATAAATAGAATGTTCTTCGGGAATAAGGACCTTCAACATCGTCCCCTCATTAGTTGGGATAGAATTTGTAAGCCAAAGAAAAAGGAAGGATTGGGAATTCCCAAAGCGTGTGAGATGAATGAAGCTCTTCAGATGAAACTGCTATGGAAAATTTAGTTGAACCCTACAACACATGGGTCAAACTGATAAACCACAAATACCTAAAGGGTAAGACATACTCAACTATAAAAGGAAAGGAGGAAGCTCTTGGGAGTGGTCTAAATTATGTCAGCTGGTGAGAAAATTCAAGACTGGCCTGATTTGGTCAGTGGGCAATGGCAAGACAATCAAATTCTGGGAGGACAATTGGGCCGATACAGTTCCTTTATCGTCTCGTAGCGATTGTCCTCCCATAGGAAATAGAGAAGAAACAGTTAGTGACTACATAATAGAAGGAAATTGGTGGGTTGAGAAACTGGAGACTTTTCTTCCTAAATCAATGGTGGATGATATAATCTCAATTCCACTACCAACCAATCTTTTTGAAGATATATTATATTAGTGGCCGGATAAGAATGGTTGGTTCACAACGTCAAGTGCCTATAGTTTACTCTCACAAAACAGAATGACGGGAGAAGAAGCAACTGACTGGATTTGGAAATTAGATACTCAACCAAAGATTAAAATTTTTATGTGGAAACTCTGTCAACTCGGCCTTCCTACAAAAGGCAGACTAGCGCTCCGGGGTGTGCCGATACCAAATACCTGTGTGTTTTGTAATGATACAGTTGAAGATGATACCCACTCGTTCCTCGAATGTCAAGCACATACCCTTCAAGGGATAATCACACGGTCCGATCAACAAGAAATTGAAGAAATAATTCATCAATCTAGAGACATCACAAATAATTAAGTTTATTGGAAATAAACTAAATAATGAGAACAAAAGCCTTTTGGCGAAAAAATGGTGGACTACCTGGTTTTTCAGAAACCAGATCACTTTCTCAAACACAACAATTCCAACTAATTCGGAGTTTAATATTATGGTTAAAACAGTTGCAGAGAATTGGTTTTGAGCATGTAAATTCAACGATGACTTAGATTCCAACTTCCTAAATCATTGTCCAATAAGAGCGCATAATAGAAAACACATGCATAAAATGACAAGCTAATGGAGAAAACCACCAATAGGTACTTTCAAATTAAATTTTGATGGTTCCTCAATTTCTAATCAAGATAGTTCATGTGGCTACATCATCAGAGACTAGGAAGGATATCCAATATTTTTGGGAGGCCAGAATGTGAGAAAACAACCTCCCATCAAAGTAGAAGCTCTTGCTTTAAGGCAAGGGGTGCGAAAAATAAAAGAGTTAGGTATTTCAAATATCTAGATTGAAGGGGACTCTTTAATAATAATCAAACACATGCGTGATAATTCAAGCTTCCCGTGGGAGATCGAACTCATCATGTCATATATTAAACTGCTCCTTCAAGGAGTTGAAGAAATTTCTTTCTCTCATGTGCTCTGTGATGGCAATAAAGTGGCTGATAAGGTTGCACACCTTAGTCGCTTTGCCAAGGGGCAAGAGTTTATCAATGATCCCGGTCTTCAGGACCTCATCCGAAAGGATGCTATCGGGTAGGCTCGTTCCATCCGAAATCTTACCTAATAAAAAAAACCGAATAAGTGGGATTACCAAACTTATTATAGAAGCCGACAACCTCACAATCATAAACAGTTTAAAATGTATTTGGAAGCCCATGGGAGACTCGGAAATGATTGTCTCTGACAGTCTACTCTCCCTTGGTCTCTTCCAAGCTACTCATATTCGTCATGTTCATAGGAAAGTCAACCAGATTGTTGATCGTCTCTCGTATCTTGGATATGACTTCGCAGGTACTAAACCTCCTCATGATTCGATGCCCCTTAATTTCATCTACTTGGATGCTCTTGGCATTTGAGGTTTAGCCTTCGATGCCAAATTCTTTCCGGTTAAAAATAAAAAAGAATAAGTGGGGTGGAAATTGTCGAACAATGCAATCTCAACAAAGACTTGGACTAATCGTCATAGGAGTGAACATCCCTTCCACGTGTAAACTATGTGATATGTGCAAATAATCTCCACATGCACCAGTTATTCACCCACTGCTACATTAGTAGAGACCTCAGACAGAAAATTGACCCTGAAATAGATAAACGACTAGAAGAATTAGACAAAAATGAACAAGACATAAAGAAAATTATATCAATGATATTTGAAACAATAACTCCAGAACAAAGGAAGAAAATGAGATGAGGTTCCGTTCGGCCTAGAACTCTAACATGAGGTGGGTATTGTTTGCATTAGGTCTTGCTTGGATCGGATTGAGAGTTGGGTCAAGACTAGGTCGAGTGGCACATTTCAATAGATTTTCGGATGCATGCAAGGTTTCATGCATCAGGTTTTTGTAGCTTTATAAATGATCCTTTTTTCCAAAAGTGTTGTTAATATTAATACTATTATTGTGTGCATTTTTTTCATAACAAAATAATCTACTTGTTGGCTCTGTTTTAGTTTTAAAAAAATCAATCAAATTAATTACTATGGAGCAATGTTGTTAAAATTGGGATTTCTGATCGGACCGATAAAAAGGTGTAAGGATTGGATCGTAGAATCGAATCGTATGATCGTACGATCTCACCCCATGGATGAAATTTTTTTAAATGAAGTTAATATGTTTCATATTAGATAAATACTCCGTATTATGTTAAATCGTAAAAAAAAATACCCATAAAGATTGTAAATTTTTAAAAATAAACTAAATATAATATAGAATAACTAAATATATTGAAAATTTCTTTTAATAGACATTTTATAGGATCGTTAGAATCATTAAAAAAAAATCGAGAGTGTTTCTCCATTTTTATAGAATCGAGATTTTAACAACCTTGGTACGGAAATGAAGCACTAAATCTTGTAAGACAAATAATTCTATGACAAACGATATAAATAGAAGGCATAGAAGCCATTGAACTTGTCCATAGAAATGAAACTTTTTACATGAAAACATCAACCAAACAAAACTATGTAATGCATGAAAAGAACTAACACCCACCCCAACCCCCCCAAAAAAAAAAGGAAAAAAAAGTTACAACTGAAGAAAAATCGTAATAGTATATGTGAATATGTGATCTCTCAACGCCACTGAAACCTATGCATTCACATTCAGGTATCACCGAACTTCACTGAAATTGATCAAAACTAAGCACTGGCAAAATGAGATACGAAAAAAGATCTGCCTCAAAACAGAAAAAGATCAACAGCATCGAAACAGAACTGGACCAACTGAAGAGATAAGCATTTCACTAAGAGCCGTTTGAACCTCCTTTGACCCATGTTCACAGCTAATCAGGCCAGAGAGCAGAGGAAACAAGCCAGCCAAGTTTCTGTCAAATGATGTCTCTTCCAAAGCAGATACTGCATCAAGGGTGGCCACGATTAGTGGGGCCCGCGCATTCAGCTCCCGCCGCCTCCTGGAGCCCAGTGGGACCTGCCAATGCGGCCGATCACCACTGGGTAGGAATTGAGTCTGCCCATGTGAGGTGTCGATGTAGAGCCGTATCACCTCTCTGCAAAGATTGAGCAGGAGAGATTCCACTTCAGGCTCGTCATAACTAGGAGGCCTGTCCAATGCAAGATTCTGTAGTAAAGTAAGACACATTTGGTAAGCCTCGCTTTCAAGACGCAAAAGGGGTGGATCATGGATTTGGGTTAAGGATTTGAACTCCTCTAGCTTTGAACAAAGCTCGGTATCACTGTTAATCTTGTGAGCATTCAGTGCCATGGAATGCAGAGCCTCAAACAGGATGTGGACATGGTTTGCAGAGAGGTTGCTCCTGTACATGGTGTAGATCTCCATTAAGGCCTGCCAATGGGAGAAGTTATGAAAGGTGAGAAAACACTCAACATTGGAAGATGCAAAGACACGACAACAACAACAACAACAACAACAACAACAACCCAGTATATCCCGCGATAAGGCAGGGTCTGGGGGTCAGGATGTACGCACTCTTTCCCCGAACTAGTCGAGAGAGTGTTTCCGATAGACCCAAAATTATAGGGTATAAACCAAACATGGAAACATGCCAAATAATAGAGAGTGAGGTAAAAGGGAGCAAAGAGCAAGGCAGAAAAGAAGCATAAACAGCAGGACCCAACACCCATCCTCAAACTTCTAAAGCTTCTAAACATCAGAAGCCCGAATGCAAAGACACGAATAATGTGCAAATGACAAAAGTAAGATATCTGTACTCTTCCCAACCACCTAGAAAAGAGGAAACTACCAACTTCAGATGTTTAAAAACTGTAGGGGTAAACTTGCAACTGCAATCTTGTTCGGGTCCCTAATCATTCTTGGTTAACAACTTTAATGCATTTCTTTTGTCATTTTTACTCCTTTCATCAAGTTTTCTATTAAATACCTCTTATCTAGTACAAGTGCTGGAAAAAGTGGCAAAGTATGAAGACACACTGATCTCTCATTAGCCTTTTAACATCCACTGAATGACCAAATAGATGGCCGGACAGATTTTGAAACAAAAACAGGAGATCAAGGATGGCATGAGGAGTTTGCACAAAACTATAAGACGAGGCTAAATTCAACGAGCGAGCAGCTTAACAAACATAGTAAAATAAAACAATAGAAACATAGATTTACCTGAGCAATTAAGAGTTGTACTGCACATCGGACCCTGGCATCAGATAGAGACGAATACAGCTGTTTAGTCGTACTCTCCGGGTCAACTTCTGTCGCTCTTGACTCGGTAGACTCATTCGGAGTTCGTCTACTCACTGATTCTTCATTGCTCAGGATCAGACCATCTTCCCCAGAAATAAAGGAAAAATCAGGGAGGGTTCCAGTGGTTGCTTCTTTAAGTGATAAAACCACCTCAAGCCATTTCTCATCAGAAAACAAACTTCCAGCATTGCTAACAAGTCGAACAAACGCAGCGATGCCGATTCCTGCAAGACTCTGGTGAGGGCGTTTGATGAAACTAACCAAAAGCATCAGCACTTTCTTGAGAAGCGGGCAAACAGTGGGATAGAACTTAATAAAGAGATCTACGACTAACTCGAGAGATAAGGTGCAGGTGCCATAAAGCCACGAGTCTTCGTAAAATTCAGGTATATCAGAACTGGCAACCTGTCCAGAGAAATTTTCTCCTGCAGGATCAACAGCATGCCGAACATAATCAAAGATACGAAATAAGACGGATTCGAACACACGTTCCCACAACGGCAAGGAAAACAAATGTCCATGGTTCCTTAAGGTGTCGAACAAAACTTGCAAAGCACTTTCTCGGATTTCAGGTACAGGATCAAAGCTAAGCTCAGACAGGCCTGCAAAACAAAAAACATAGACACTTAACTTCTCCTGCCTCTGTTTGATAACACTGAGTTTTAAATGGAAAAAAATCCCTTTAGCCTTGGTTTGGTTCCTGTTGCAGGCTTCTCTGTGGGAACCCTTTTGGCCTTTTATGTACTTTAGTTTCTATTGATTTTAAAGCTATCTAAAAAAGACAGGCTTGATATTTATCTTACCGGCCAACAAAGGAAACCATAAATAAAGATGATCATCCTTCTCATGAAGCTCCCCATTTTCAAGCTTTGCATCTTTTACCGTTGGAGATGGCAGAGGAGAGATACTTCCAGAATCTTCCTTCTCCTTCCTTGCCGACGATCCAAAATCACCTTCTGCAAGCTTTTCTGCACAAAAACGAAGAAAGCCAATGGCACGAAGACTGATGTCTCTGTTAAATCGGCTATTCGTAAATGCAACGAGACAATTCACACAATCGGTGAAGGTGTTTGTCTCAGTCTCGGTGATGTACGGGAAGTAATCTCGAACAATCTTCTCCATTATCTCAAAGGCCAAGAGGACTATGTTCTTGTGATCATCATATGCTGCTGTTGTGAATACCTGGTGACATAAATTTAGTAATACGAAATTCAGCCAGAAGGAAGAACAAACTTCAGATGATAAATGAATATTCTGTTAAAATTTTAATATCAATTATTCATGTGAAAACACTCCCTTGATTAAACCCCGCATCTTGCAGAAAGTAACCTGGCATTTCAGGAATAAAAATAATCCTGATTATGGCACAGAGCTAGAGTGATACAACAAGTCGCCCATGGCAAACTTGAGTTGAAGTATATTTTCCTCACGTTCACACACAATGATCACCAAACAAACATCTGATAGTCATCTAGTCACCATTGTCATAAATGAAGTGCCGCCACTTTCACCATTAAACAACTTAAAATCCAAGATAATCCTTCCCGTTTCAGCTTCAAACCTTGAGTGCTACCTCAACCATTCCTCCTATCTCATGTAGAAGTCTAGAGCTAAACATTGTAAACCAACTCACTACAAACCAACATAACAAAAAAGGCTTGCAATCTGATTCCAAAACAATAATTCACCTTGTGTAGTGAGATACAAGAGCAAGGGATACATAAACAAAATTATCCAGAGTGATGGTGTCCAGCTATGTGCTAATCATGGCATGAGACATGAAAATGTGTACACTTTTTAATCAAGGAAAAGCAGGTGTCGGATTCACAGCGGGTGAATTAAGTGATCAAATTGATGACTTTTTCCTATTGGATAAGAGAGAGAAATCATGTATCTGGTTGAAAAAAGGAGTTAGACAGTAACTCAGTAAGTATATAAACTCCTCTTTGGTACATAATCATATATGCACAGTAGCCAGCCGGCAAACAGTGCTACCTTAAACAGTAAAGCATCGATCATATTTTGAACACATTCCCACAAATTAATTAATATAAACGCCAAATGCTACAATTGAGGATTTGAAGATCAGAAGTTATTCCTAGAATAAGGGAGAAGAAAAGAAAAATGAGGAGAATCAAATACCATGAACATGCTCTTCCACCCTGACTTCACATTGTTCACTTTGGACAACACCATTTGGGAAACACATCTTATTATTAGTTCTCTGATTTCAACAGCACTGCTCCTCCTCATCACAATAACAAAAGGCTTCATAAATTGATTTTGGAAATTGTAATTAGCCAACTCCTCACGCTCCAGAAATTTCATAGACAATTGACGTAAAGAGTCCATTGCGAAGATAGCAATTGACAAATTGTCGGAACAGCCAATGGTTATGAAGAAGTCAGAAAGCACATGCCAGATGCTTGACCATACCAGCCTGATGCGATTCATGTTATAATGCCTGTACCAATAATTATAAAAACGAGAAAACGAAAGATAAAAATCAATAATGCTTCAAGAAAACAATCAAATAACAAATAATTTTAGGAGTATCCATACGCAATCTCAACAATCTTTGTGAGGCTGAAAACACGTGGATCAGAAGTGGATCGCAGCTCCTCCATAGAGACCTTGCACAGAGCCTTGACAAAGTCAATTATTGCCTCACTATTTAACTTCTGACTTCGTGTAAATATGCGATTCATTTCACCGCTTCCAACTTGCTCAAGCATATTTAGATTTGAGACTAAACTGTGCATCTCTTCAGATGTAGCCATCCCTGACACACTCCCTCCAATACTAGCACTATCATAAGAACCCCTTCGCACAGCAGCAGCATACTGAATTTTCCCTGTCCAAGAGGTGTAAATGGTTGATTTGGCTTGCCTTGACTTCTCCGTCTCATTCTGGGGTGCAGCAAAGAAGGTAGCATCGGGAGGAGCTCCTTCACCCAAGAGGTGTAAATGCTCAAAACGAGAAACACATGTTAGTATATGCTCCCACGCTTCTTGCAAATAATTTCCATCTTCATCTGCAATCATGACTATTGCCTGTAGAACAGGAATTGTTTTAAACACGAACAAGAGACTACATTGAATCTAGGATGGACATGGAGTTGTGCTTGGAACAGAACCTGGAAACTACTCACCCTGATTGCATCAATATTTCTCTGTTTGATGTCAGCTGGTGAATGAAGTGAAGTAAATTTTGCTAGTGAAGTCACAAAAGCATCTCTGTGTGTCTTCATGGACATCACAGAAGTAATGTGTATTGCAGAACGGAACCCATCAAGACACAAAGTTATAATCACCTCATCATCACTTTGATCAAGTGGAACACTGAATGCAGCCAACATGGGAGCCCAGCAAGCCTCAACCATGAATCGAAGGATTACAACATCTGTTGCTGCATAATAAGCTGACCTACAAATTGCAAGATATTTTAAGGAATGTCAAAGGGGAAAAAAAAAACATGCAACATAATAGCAAACATACAAGCAGAAAGCAAAGTGGAAAAGGTACTGGCTAGCTGAATCAAAAGGCGTCAGAGATAGAGCAGCTGAATCAAAAGGTGGCACTAGGAGATTCTCGAAGGGGTAGGTGCAGACGGAAGAAAAGTTGGATGGAAGTCATTCATCAAGACCTTACTCTCTTGGGACTCACGGAAGATATGATCATGGATCAAGACCACAGGAAAAGGAGCATTCGGGCCATTGATTTTAGCTTTTATGTTTAGCTTTTCATCAAGAGCCTTTCTGATTTCATCTCTGTTTGTTTATGCTTTCTCTAGTTTGCCTCATTTATCTCCTTTGCCTAGTTTTCCCTTACTCTCTCTTTGGCTACCATGCACCTATACATAGGTCTCTCGGAAACACTCTCTCGTCAAATAAGACCCTCCTTCATTGTAGGATACACTGGGGTGTTGTTGTAGTATTTAGTAAATTCATGTGTTAGACATGTTCAACGAAAAAATAATTTCAAATTTTAACAACAGATCAAGAATCCTAAAGTTTCTAGTTAAGTGAGAAAAAATAATTTCAGCATCCCCTATTTAGAGGATGACAGATAAAAACCAATCTGCACACTTTGATCGGTCAATTAGGACGGGACTAGATGGTCCAACTAGAGACAAAGCCCATGGAAACATAGCCTATGCATTAGTGAACTTGCACAGCACAAAGACTGGTTTACCGCAATCGATTAATTCTGTATACCGGTTAAACATGTATAGCCCGGTAAATGATCTTTAGACTAATACATCCAACCTAATAACATTGAGAACGGAAACAAACAAAAGAAGTGAAGAGGATTCATTCACCATTTTGTGGTCGATGGGAAAAGGAAAGAAAAATAATTTTCTCGTCAAAAAAAAAATAAAAAATTTGCAACCATGTTTCTGTACAAGTTCCATTTTAATTTGTTATTTCTGTACAGTTCCAAACAGAAGTCCTTCCAAGGCCCAAGGGAAGGCAGGAACATCAATGGCCAAGAATAAACCATCAGCTAAAACAATTTCCTCTATTGTTAAATTATTTAAATTAAATGAAAAACTCTAAAATAAAATCATTTGAAAACAATAAGCTCATAACAGCCCCAACCGTTAAAAATAATATGTATGGCAGAAATTGTAAGGAAAGTAGAGAAAGGAATAAAAAGTAAAGGTGACCAATCAATCTTACTCAGACTTGCGAGCCTTTTCCTTGAACTGTTGCTGCATCCGCTTGATAAGATCATCACTCGTCTCCATGTAATCTTCTTCACGTTTCCGGATAACGATATTCAAGATACCATCCAAGCCTAGTATTTTGTTAGAGTTCACGGATAGCCTTTGTTGAGGAGCAATACCATCTTCTTTCATTTTAATTTCATGTCTTGTTATCCGCTCATATAATGATCTCATGTACTCCTCTGGCAGATCTTTACCATCATCAATACCACGGTTGTTTCTTATAAAATCTTCAGCTGACATCTGCAAAATGAGGCACCAAAGAAACAACACTAATTGAAGGTTTGACCAGAGGTTCTATCTTCTGAGTTTAAGAAGAATGAGGAATGCAGATAAGATAACTATACCTTAATCTTAACCATAGGATTATGTGCATCAGTGTTGAGCATGATAACGGAATAAGCAAGAACATAGGCTGTGTCAGCACTGGAGAAAGCCTTTGGATTGCACTTCAAGAAGCGTTCGGCAAATTTTTCCATAATACGATCAATCTTCTGCGCTTCACCAGGCAATCTAAATCCTTCTAGAAAGACCCTGATGGCTTCATCGAATTGTATACCTTGAAAGTCAAAGGAATCCACGTATGCATGCATCACTTTCAATGACAATTCTTCTCTTTCCCCTAGATAATCACCAATCATAGTCTTATTTAAACCAGAAGCATCCTTCAGAAAAGCAGCTATTTCCTCTGGTGAGTTGCCTACTTTGTTCGCATGTATAAGGAACTCAATTCCTTTCTTAGGTTTCCCATTGAACAAGGAAATACCTTCCTGCCACGAATAGTAGATTACATTACTCAAAAGAAAATCCAGTGAAACAAGATAGCATGGGACTTACCATTTAAATCACGCTTTCGCTTGTTACCTGAAGCTCGAGTTTGTAAGCCCGCCTTTGTTCAATTGTTTGAACATCAGATATATCATTTGAAGCTTCAGAAAGGCCATCAGATCCTTCTGGATGTTCATCCCCATTGCCATTAGCAATTGGAGGAGCACCAGATTCTTGACTAATATCAGCTACTTCAAACTTCTTGGTTGAATGAGGATCTGGAATGCGTAGTTGTTTGTTGGCCCAATCTCCCATTGATTTTAAGATTGCAACTAAGCATTTCATTGCTTCAAGCTTCATCACTCCTTCCTGAGGAGGCAACATTGTGGTTGTGACACCAGGAGGAACTCCCTGAGCAGTCTTAAGAAGACCATTCACCATTCTGCATAATATAATAAAAGGACACACTCTTAGCTTTGAAAGTTAAATAACTATCAAGACTTGATATGTGAAATATGAGATTTTATCAATTCAACTAGTGATCATTCATTGACATATCATAAGGAAACTGTGATGGTTTACCAACCTTTCAAATATATTAGAAGAATTGACATCACAGTCATAATTAATAAAAATGTCCACCAAAATTTGTGAGTCATCACAAAGCTTCTCTAGGAATCGCATGACTATCATCTTCTGTGGAAAATTTGGTTGTGCAACATTTTCCAGAACTCTAAGAACTATCATTGGAAAGAACACGCCGATCTCTGCCTTCAATCCAGCCCTAAATCTTGAAACCAGGCTCATAAAAATAGAGCATGAGAGCTGGAACACAATCATCAAGGTCGATGCACTGTTCTTCAGTAATGATAAGCACAAGTACTGCTTGATAGCCCCTAAAAATCTGCTTCAACAGTACAGAGAGAATAAAATATTATATTCTGTTTTGTAAACTGAACATGTTCTAAGGATAAAATAGTTCAGGGAATCGAAACAAAATATCAAGGATGTCTATGCAACATAAATTTTAAATGTAAAAATAATAGACAAATATCCATATTTTTATGAGCAACTCTTGACATGAAGCCACAAAAATGCTAACAGAAGATGATCATGATGCATTAAAACATATGAGAGTTCAAAATAAAGTAACAAGAATTATTTCTGAACTGAAAGTGCAAGTACGCTCTGGTTCCGGTATACAAATAAAATATGGGAACCAGTCAGGGATAAGATATCAGAAATCACACTGAGATTTAATGTACTTTGGCCAAAGGATCTAAAGAACTGCAAAGTGATATTATGTTTTTCAATTCCATTTTCTCTACTTTTTAAAACTTGTTTTAATCCAGTACTCCAGTAGAAAACATAATATAGATGAACCCCGTTTGTTAGATGTTCGCAAAGTCCCCTCATTGGATGCCTAGGGGATGATCTTGAAAGTAAGTGAAATGGGTTTACATGAACCACAATTCTGACCTTCTCAATTTCGAATACATTCTTTGGTAGGTAATACAATTGTAAAGATAGTATCAAAGCTTAACTCTACCTATAACTCATAAAAAGTAGCACTTATTTTCGACCACTAAATTATAAGTGCAGCCATCCTAGAGGCATATTCACTTCACCTTAAGCTCCCAGTCCAACAAGCACCACATAGCACCAATATTCCATAAGTAAAGTTTTACTGGCTAACAACTGAAAAATGAGATCCGAAGGCGAAAACTTACCTATCGCTGGTCCTAAAGACTGCCCCAGCATTCTCCAACAAAATTTTCAAAAGCTCCAGAGCTAAAATCTTCCCCTTCATCAACTGCGGATCAGATAGCGCATCCTTGGGCAGCGTCTTCATCGACAGCTTACAAAGTGCTCTAAACACCAAAAATGCATCCCTCCTCAGCTTGTTGCCAATCTGCACCTCCAAATCCTCCTCCCTCTCAGCCTCCCCGTCCGCCAACTCCCCCTTCCTATCCTCCAGAGCAGTCTTATACATACTGATCTCCCAGTACTTAGCATCCAACATATCCTTATCAGTGGAATCCAACAAATCAGCTGGATTAGTCCCTTCCACAGTGGCATCAACCCTAGTCTCGAAAGCCCCATCATGAGCCCCGACATCATCTACAGGCTTCCCAGACACGGCCGAAGGATTCAACACCACATCAATGTCCTGAATGATCTTGGTTATAAACCCCTGCACAAATTGCGTCATACCTTGATCCGACTCGGACTTCTCCACCGGCTCCATGAGCTCAGCCACCACAATCGGCTGCACCGGCACAGTGGAAGAATCGGCCTCCATCCGCCGGAACACAATCACCAGCATCTGGATCAGAGACGCCTTGGCCGTAATCTGATTTACCACATTCTTACTATCAAGATAGATATCATAGCAAGTCCTGACAATCAACAAGAGACAATCCCCATGGATTCGCAAGCTCATAGAAGTAACCGCCGACAAAAGCGTCTTGAGAACAAGCAGCTCCAAGCCTTCATCCCCGATCTCAGTACACTTGCAGACGGACTCAATCAACCTAGATAGGAGCTTAGCTTCGGGAGCAGAGCCGGTAGGGTCGGCCTCTCCGCGGAGGTAGCCATGGGCGACTAGCTTCTGGAGGCAGTCGAGAGCGGGTTCGGCGATCTTGAGGTTGGCGGAGGCGCAACCGTTGAGGAAGGGGCTGAGGAGAAGCTCGGAATGGGAGAGGGAAAGTTCGTTCAGGGGGCCGGGAATGGGGGGATCGGAATCGGGATCGGAGGGAAGGGGAGAGCCGTTCTGGAGGGAATCGAGGAGGGATTTGCACTCATGGACGAGCTTGGAGTGCTTGCGCCAGGAGCCGTTCTTGATGATCTTGTCGAGGGAGGGGAGGAGGACTAGCTTGAGGCGGGAATCGGCTTCCGAGGAAGCCATTCCCGGTTGGCGATGGTGGATTCGCTCAGATCTGGAGCGGGATTGGGGGTTTTGGGGAGTGAGGGATTCGAGTTGGAGGTGGGTTCAGATTGATTTGGGGTTGGTTGAGGAGATAAGAGAGTGGGAGTGAAGAGGTGAAGGAGGTTGAAGGAGATTCCAGATGCGGGAGGAGGGAGATGAGATGATGGAGTGCTTGGTTGAATCCCTCGAGCAACTGAGTATTGAGCAATCCCTCGAGACTAGGCGTGTGTGTAGTACGCAAGTGTACCCTTGTCCCTATACTCATTGCTCTGTACAGTAGTACTCTGTAGTGTAATCCTCGGTTGCTTTTTTTTCTTTTATTAAAGAGGCTTTATACAGGATTTTAAAATCAATGTTGTTAAGATAATTTTAGCGTGTGTTTGGTAAGAGATTTTAGCAAATTCTGCAGATTTTGCCCAAAACCAAATTAGATTTCATCATTCCAAATGGTGTTTGGCAGCGGCTGGAAGAAGATTTGGGGGTGGAGATTCTGGGGATTTCATCAGATTATTTTGAAATCTCCCCACCCCAAGATTCAGGAGATTGTGTGGAGATTTCACATTCATATCGACAATATTGCCCCTGCCAAATCATTCATCGGATCTGGAGAGAGGCAGAAGCGAAGGAGAAGCGGCGACCTTCATCACCATCGTCGATCTCGTCTCTTCTCGTCGACAGGGGGGTCGAGATTTGAGGCCGGTGGTGGAGATCAGCTCCAGGGGAGTCGGTGACGGGCTGTTCTTCCCCAAATCGGGAGCTTGGAACCCTAACATTTGGGAATCGAGAGCATCCTTTCCGGCCAATACCAGTGCCCTCCTCTGGCCACTGCGAGGCGCTAAGGGCGAGCGTCCAAAATTCCACACATTTGCCCCCAAAATTCCAGATCTCCTAACAGTGGTCTTCAACCTCTTCAATCGGCGATTTAGACAAACCGGGTGAGTTCCTCTTCTCCCTCCGATCTATCTCCACATTTCAAGCTCCCCTCAAATCTGGAGAAAATCGAGCCTCGCTGCCTCTTCTTCCCCCTCCACTCTAATCACCTCGTTTACCTTCAACGACGGCCGGCGGGCAACCATGGGGAAGCAAGGTTTCAGCCTGTTCGACTGGTACGGCACCACGGATCCACTCTGTTGAGCTCCGGCGTTGTTCTTATGCAAACTGCACCGGAACAAGCCTGGATGCGAGGTCGGCGAGCACATTGTCCAGCGGCTTGGCTGAATCTTGCAGTAGCAACCACCAATTTTGTTTTCTTGATCGAGTAAAATTGATAACAATTGAAGAATTTAGGGAGAGAGAGGGGGAATTGATTGCTCTGTAAATTGGGAAACCTGAGGAACCGACAAACTGAGGGATGCAAATGGAGATGAGGTATGGGGGTTATAAAAAGTGGGGGTATATAGGTCATTTCTCCTCTTTCAAATACAATACAATCTTGTGCCAATCAAACACCATTTCGAGATTTTCGCCCAAATAAATCTCCATCTCCTTACATCTACAAAAATTCCATTAATCTACACAATCTATTGCCATCTCTTAACATCTACGAAAATCTCATTAATCTACATAATCTCCATCTATTGCCAAACACAGCCTTAGTGTTGTGGTTATATACACCACAAATTTAAAGGCTGAAACTGCATGTCCTTAATACGTTCAAAAATTAATTAATCCTTTTTAAGGACGTGCATGATTTGTGGTGTATATAGCCAACACGTAATTTTAACTAAATTGCACACATGTCTTTTTTATTTTTTACAAACAAATTGTAAATTAGCCAAAAACTCTCTCATCTATACACTGTGATAGGTAGAGCTGGCAAAATCTGACCCGGCCCGACTCACCCAAACCCGACCAGAACCCAAAAATCTGAAGTCATCCGTAACTCAACCCGAGTCTGAACCCGACCCGACTCGAAACAGGCCCGAACACGTATAAACTCGACCCGACCCAAACCCGACCCGACTTGAAATGGTTATTTAACATCGACATTTTAATGCTTGAATGTTAAATGTTTTATTTTTTATTTTAACACAAGTTTATGATTATACTTATAAGGAAAAATGACTCAAAATAATACCAACTATCACTTGTGAACCAAAAATAATACGAAGTAAAAAATGTCTCAAAATAATACAAACTATCCACTTATGAACCAAAAATAATACAAACTTTAAAATCAACTAAAAATAATACAAACTATGAACTTTTAACTCAAAATAATACAAACTTTTGAAGTTGGACTAGGAGTATTTCCGGGTTGACTAAAACCCGGGTTTGACCGGGTTTCGGGTTATTTCGGGTCGATTTCGGGTTTGTCAATTTCTTCTTTTTTAAATTAAAAAAAATCATGATTTAATAATTTTGCAATAAATTTTAATTATATATAAAAAAATTTAATTATAAATCAACCGGGTCACCGGGTCAATCGGGTCAAAATTACCGATTCAATCAGGTCACCAGGTCAAAACCCATATTACCCGAAAAATTTTCGGTTTTTCGGGTTCGGGTCGAAAAAAATTTCCAGGTCAAAATTTCCGGGTTCGGGTCAAAAATTTTCTGAGCGTTCGGGTCGGGTCGACCGGGTCGGGTTGTGTTTTGACAGGTCTATACACAATTGGACAATCCAATAGTGGGTTTGATGTATAGACTTGTCAAAACACAACCCGACCCGATCGACCCGACCCGAACGCCCAGAAAAGTTTTGACCCGAACCCGGAAATTTTGACGTGGAAATTTTTTTTGACCTGGTGACCCGATTGACCCGGTAATTTTGACCATATTGACCCGGTTGATTTATAATTAAATATAATTAAATTTTTTTTATATATAATTAAAATTTATTGCAAAATTATTAAATCATGATCTTTTTAATTTAAAAAAGAAAAAATTGACAAACCCGAAATCGACCCGAAACCCGGTCATACCCGGGTTTTAGTCAACCCGAAAATACTCCTAGTCCAACTTCAAAAGTTTGTATTATTTTGAGTTAAAAGTTCATAGTTTGTATTATTTTTAGTTGATTTTAAAGTTTGTATTATTTTTGGTTCATAGGTGGATAGTTTGTATTATTTTGAGACTTTTTTTAGTTCGTATTATTTTTGGTTCACGGGTGATAGTTGGTATTATTTTGAGTCATTTTTCCTACTTTTAACATATAAAAACACCAATTATTTTTGTTAATTGTTATCATATATGAATAAGAACTCAAGTAAAATCAATAGATAAGAGGATAAGTCAATGAGTCAAGTAAGTCAACCGATGAGTCAATGACAATGAGTGCATTCAACCGAGTCAAACTATACCCCCTTTGATTCGAAACTCAAATGAGACCGACCCGCCTCTTGACCCGAAACCCGAACGAGCCCGACCCGCTTTGACCCGAACCAGAATGGACATGACCCGATTTAACCCAAAACCCGACCAATCTAAAATTCATTATGCCCGAACCCGACCCGACCAGTACCCGACCATAAATTTTACCCGAACTGACCCGACCTATCAGTGACTCGACCCGAGCAAGCCTGGCCCGAACCCGACCCGAATGACCGAATTGCGAGCTCTAGTGATAGGAAATCGATGGAAGAAAGAACGAATCGCTTTAAGAGCTTACAATATAAACTCCCCCTTTTCTTCCCCAAATCAACCGATCTATCTCTTGTTGTTGGTATGCTATTGAATTCAATCGAATCCTTCAATTAAAGGTTTTCGCTGGAATTGATTGAACGTTGAAATTCGTCCTCGTTTGAAGAATTCCATCAAAACTCTAATCCATTTCCGTCCCTCACCCGGAAACCCAACTAATTAAATTCGCTCGGTCAACCACAAAACAAAGTGCTGAAAGTTCATACGGTATTTCAAAAGCTTACTCCATTTATATTTGTTTCACCCAATCGAAGACGCTGATCCAATTCCAGAATTCGGTAATTAAGGAATTAGGGGAGTTATATGGCTGATGTTATTCCACCTTCTTTTTTGAATGCCTCTTCATTTACCGTCTTTACTAATGTTCCACCTTGACTATGTAATATTTTCAACACTTCTACTAATTTAATAAATAATCAAAGGCAGTAGCCTTCGTTTGGATTAAAAAAAAAAGAATTAGGGTAGTTCAATGGAATTAATATTCCTCGGACGGCAGTGGCAATAACCAACCGGCAACCGCGAAGGCAATAAAAGTCCAGTAACCAGCACCTGGTGGCAAGCTATAGCACGGTGGCGGCGATTTCGGTGGTAGGCGACACAGCAACAGGTCGACGCGCGGTGGATGTTGGCACTGGTAGAATGATTAGGGTTTTTGACCTATTTGCAATTTGTTTGAAAAAAATAAAAAGGACATGTGTGCAATTTAGTTAAAATTGTCTTGACAATAGTCGTTTCGAGGTCTTGCCTAAAGCCGCTAAGGGAAATTCGGTCTGGTGTCTCTGTGGTTTATGCTATTCCGGTTGGTGACTCAAAGTTTTTCTTTTTTTCGTTTGGTGCCCCTACACTTTTGAAAAAGTTCGCTCCTTGCCCTAAACTTAGTTGCTAGCTTCACTCCGTTAAATATAGTGATTTTAAGTAGTTGACTTCCAAATCTATATCTATCTATCTATGTCTATATCTATATCTATATCTATATATCTATATATCTAAATCTAAATCTAAATATATAAAATTTTAAAACAGAACAATTTGTGATGACGTGTCATTCTTAGCTTCAATTTAGGAATTTTAACCAATTGTGTTTTTCCTTTTTTTTTTAAAAAAATTTCTTTTTCCTTTCATTTTTTTCTTCTTTACTCTCATCTCTTATCACAGAACAACCAATTGATATATAGATCTATAATTGCACTTACTTTTTTATTCAATTAAAAAAATTAATTCCACTATGTTTTTTTTTTTCATTTGATATAATTATACTTGTTCTCTATTATAAGGTTGTGAATTGAAGCAGACATCCCATAAAAGTTTATCTTTTGTTATATATTTAATTTGAAATTTAAGTCATATATTTTGTTATCTTATTTTTTGATTTCTTGCACAACACCGCAGTCGAAGAATACGTATATGGTTAAGGAAATGGTTTCATTCATTCTGTTTCAATTTGAATTTATCTCCAATCTAAATAATTGTGGTTATTGCGTCAATTATAATGTATCTACTATAATGAATAATACATTATTGTTTCTATTTTTTTATGCAAACGCGTCATGGCACGGGAATTACACTAGTTAGCATCTTTTAAATCAAACTAAACCCAATTTAACTCTATAATGCCCATTCAAATTTTTATTTATACAAAATGATATTTAAAATGTGGTTTAGTAACTTTAATTTAATCCCAAATTTTCTTAAAATAGAACTTTTGGATTTTTTTTTAAATCTATAATTTTTTAGTAACACAAGTTTCAACCTAAAATTGTAGATTTATATACCAGATATTAGTATTCAATATACCAAAAAGCCAGAGCATTTGCAAAACTAACACCCCCTAAAATATTTGCAAAAGTAGCAAGGGGCCCAAAAAATAGCCAGTTCCTCAACCGGTTTTTGAAGGTAACTGTAATGATGAAGATTATTAATTAACCCTATCACATCAACAGCAAGGAAAAACAAAACCCCCCTCATTTTGAAATTCAATCGGTTTCACTAGGCAATGAGATAGAGGAAGCGAAAGTCGTTGATGAAGAAGACACTGAAGCACCATTCTTGCCCCAATCAACATCCAGAACAAGCATTGGATGGCCATGGACATATGCCTCGATGAATTCCATCGTGCCCTTGTACTTTCCTTTGAGGAAGCTCCCGTCCACACAGAACACCTACAACATGTACACAAACCCAGAAAATTGGCACATATTTCAATGGTTTCGGCACATATTTCCATGTGTCCGACTATAAAGACGTTTTGAGTGGCACATGATCATTGTACAAGTGATGGGGACGTACCTTACGAAGGTGGGGGACAACCCTCCTCCAGCTATGTGTTCCTGGGTTCGCCTTCTCGAGAATGGACATGTACGACGACATAATCTTGTATGAGTCCTCGTCCGTGCCGTACAAGGTGTCCCTCGCATTTGACTTAGCCCGACAGGCCTTCCAGTAACTACAACCAACTCCCAGATGAGATTTTTTTAATGACTGAATATGGGCTCGAGTTAATGCCTTTCGACACCCTATGAAGCTCAAACGAAACGGATTCAAAGTTTGGCATTCAAACTACAGTTGGTGGCAGGGTTAAATTAACAATTGACATATATATTACTTCGATTGGCCCTTATTTATACAAGATCGGAACAGAAATAATATGTTGAGACAACGGACGTGCCAAGCAGAGCGACGGAGGCCTGGCATTGGTGGTTGTGTCTAACGTTCACGTCACACATGTGCACATGCACGTACTTTCAAACTCTCCACAAACTCGTCTTCATATATTTCGATGCGCGACACATCCACATGCACTTGTGATCAATGCACACAACTGATAGCGTCTATTCTAGCATTGTCTTTGGGCACTCTTGGGTAGAGTTTAGGGCATTTTACAGAGTATTCTACCTATTTCTTAGCCCTTTGTGTCCCATTTCGAGGAATCGGTGTCTACCGCTAGTTTGTTGTGATTTCAGGTACTTTTGAGCAATTTTTGAGCCGATTCAAGAGCTAAAGGATAAGGAGGTGATTAGAGGCGCTTCCATGTGGAAATAAATCATCAAAGACGGGCTAAAGGGGTCGAGAGATGAGCAAAAATATGAGACAAGATGCAAGCATATCAAGTGAATCACTCATAGGAGCTCAGACGATGTAGCACAACTCGCGTGATGGCCTTCACAAGGGAATTTGTGCAATTTTCAGCTTCAGCATGATGTCACGACTCGTGGGAGGCCTTCACGAGTCGTGACAGATAAACTCATCTCTTTGAGGCGTCTGCAGGCTGTCACGACCCGTGACAGACTCTTCACGAGTCGTGACAGTGCCATATCAGCCCAACCTTTCACATTTCCGTGTTTGTTTGGATGAATTAAAACCTTTGTAATTTCCAGCTTTTTGGGGGGGAGTTACGTTTTGTTTTTTTGGGGAGAAAGCTCAGGCGGAAGTTGGGACATTGGTAATTGAGCTTTTGGTGAGTTTTTGGAGACTAGGATTTTGGAGAAGAAGACTTGTTCGATTAATCAAATTCCGGTAAATTCCGTTTTCATCTCTATTGTTCTATGTTTGTCTTGTTGAATTTGATTGAATCAAGCATGTACTTTTCCATGAGTGGCTAGATCTTGTTCTAGGGTCGGGATTGTCCCGACGATGCGGAAATAGGCTCGTTCTTAGTATTGTTTGATTGATTTATGATTTTGTTTGGTGATTTAATCCTATTGCGCCAGCCCTAATCGATGAGAATTGGTTAGAACTGATTTTGGGTTTGAAGTCGAAAGACTAAGACCCTAAATTGGAATTTAGATGGAACCAATGTAGTTGACAAAAGTGAACATGAAAAAGTTGTTGTGATGGAGTTTGTTTGGTGGATTGGTATGAGTTTGATTCTTTGAAAGTGTGTGTTTTTTCCGGTTGTTCTCAAATGATATTTTTTCCCGGATTTTAGCACCACATGGCCTGAAATTTTCCATACCCAAGTGTTTCCTCCTTAGCCTCATCATAACCCTATAAAGCCCTCACAGGCTCACACTACTAAAATAGTCTGATATAGGGACGATATTAGGAATAGATTCAGGGATAAATGGTTGTCCCTAATCATGTCAGGGACGAATTTAGAGATGAATCGACTATTTGTCCCTAAACATGGCAATGGTAAATAGCAACGACACGTAGCGACAAATTTAGGGATGTGTTTTAAATTAATCCCTAATTCTTTCTCTATTACCAACGGCTTCCGATATGACTTAGAATGCCCCCAATAGTAACCATAATTGTGACGCCCTATATCCGTCCTTATTTTTGTCCCTATATCCGCCCCTGTAACCATCACAAAACATATACCTATTTTGGTCTTTAAGTTCGTCGCTACATTCATCTCTACTTCTGCCCTGAAATCCCTCTAAGTAGCGCCTCTAAATTTATCCCCAAAGATGTTCCTATATTTGTCTCTATACTTGTACCCAAATTAGTTCCTATATCCGTTTCTATACTTGTCCCCTAATACATCCCTATATCTACTTCTATATTTGTCTTTAACTTTATTCCTATATTTCTCTCTATACTTGTCCACAAATTCGTTCTTATATTCGCCTCTATATGTGTGCCAAAATTCATCTCTATATTTGTCGCTAAACGTGTCCCTAAAGTCGTCTCTATATTCATCTCTATTTGATCCCAAATTCATCCATTTATTCATCTCCATATTTGTCCCAGAAATTCGTCCCTATATAGTTGTCCCTCTAATTGTCCCAAAATTCATTCTTATATTCGTCCCTATATTTGTCCTTAAATTTGTCTCTATATTTATCTATCTTAATCCTTAATGCAGTCCACTTTCTATACCTAAATCCGCTCCAAATCTTTGTCATTCATAAATAAATATTCAATTGTCAATGAAAATTGAATTTATAAACCAATCAAATAATTCTTGGTTAACCAACATAAAGTACTGAACTAGTAGAAACATCACATAAATCCTAATAAAATTGTTTAGCCAATAATTAATCTCTAATGCATATAACAAATGTTTCCAAAGAAAAGCTAAGAAGATTGTTTAGCAAAGAATTCCTTAACCGAGTTGATAATGGTCTCTTGAAGACTTTGATCTCTTAAATCATTGTTGAGACTTGTCTTACTCCGGATTGCACCAACAGAGTTATCTACATAAGTCTCGATGTTGGTTATATCTTCTCTTACTTGATCTTGGTTTCGTTGCATAGTATCTGCCAAGTTGGTCACATCTTTCCTTGTTTCTTCTTGGTTTTCCTGCACAATTGTCATTTTCTCATTCAAGCTTGCCATTTCTTGTGTAATTTGTGTCTGCAATGATGATAGTTGAGCCATCATGTCCTCTCTCATAGACTCGGATACTTCAGACGATCCACATGCACCAACGGACGTAGCACCACGCACATTGCGAGTCCTTTTCAACATGGATTCAGACTCATATCCCATGCCAATAACTCTTCATTTTCTTGAACCACCGGTTGCTTTCAACCATATTTCATTCTTATCAATCAAGGGAGGTACCTCACTGTCCGGAGCCTCTTGTGTTGCTTCTTCAAGCAATGTGTCATAATTTTCCTATGAAATAAAGAAACAATAAGATTTACCATATAAAAAAACAATGAGCAAGTATAAAACAGGGTGATTAACCATATAAAAAAACACTCTTCAAACGTAGAAAAAAACATGGTTTTTTTTATGTATGCTTATTGTTGCAATTCAAAGACAATACTAAACAAATAGGAACAACAAGACTGATTGTTGCAATTCATAGAAATTACATTTAAGTTTAATTTCAGTGAATTTAAAAATATGTTTGTTCAATTAAATATGTGTGATTTACCATCTAGATCAATTTCATAAGAAAACAAAATGCAATAATCACACATGGAAAACAACGTTGAGCAATCTAAAGAAAAGACTGATTTGTAAATAATTCCCACCAAGATATGTACTCTACCTACGGTTACTTCATAAGTATATATTGCTATCAAATCAAGTTTACTCTACCCACTGTCATTACCTAAATATATGGAAATCATGTTTAATTTGAGCACGCTTCACTTCAATTTGCATTGGAAAAAAATCCATATTATCGCATTCCAAACTAACTCATAAAAGAAAAGACAAAACTTTTACCATAATTTGTTGGCACTTCTCGCTCAAAACACCATCTTTTTTTCTCTTATATCATCTCTTAAATAACTTATTTGGTGATGGTTCTTGTCCATCTTTATCCTTCTGCAAGAAGAATCACGAAATTTGCACTTGTAAAAAAAAATACTACATATATAATTATAATATTACAAATTAAATGCAATACTAAACAACTACAAAACTAGGCATGATATAATGTACAAATGTAACAAACAAAGTGGATTTATGTTCCCATACTATTAGGAGGAAAAAATAAAACTACATGGACAATGCTTAAGATAATTAGTTTTCGCATATGCTAGTAAAATTGTAAATAATGGTTATAAATAGATGCATGTATACAACCAACAAGGTATAACAATCTGGTGCTAGATACTAGGCTCATGAACGATCAAGTACTTGAATGACTCAAATGCACATTTTTCGAAAATATAAAATGAAATGATATTTACCATTTTGTTCTTATGGGCGGTAGTAGTTATCGATCCACCTCGGTAAGGGGGGATACCCTTTTTCTTTGCGATGGCTCGATTACGCTTGTTCACCTCAGACTTATGTTGAAATTCACGTGATTTCCATTTGACCCACATCTCATCCCATATCTTTTCTTTAATCCATACCGGTCTACATTTCTTATCGCGAGCCATCTGTAATATACGACCAAGATGCCTACTACCTTCATGATTGAATGCTTTATAAACCTGTTCTTCTGAGAATCGACCCTTGTCCCATCGACATTGTTTCTATAAAAGTGAATGAGACAATAAATATAGTGTTGTGTGTGGACCTATATGGCAATTAGATTTGTAATTCACTTATTTGATGTGATTAAAAGTCTAACTTGTAATACGTACATCCTCCAATCAACAAGCCTATATCTTTAAACTACCCCCAACTAAGAATAATATTTACCTTATAAATCAAATTACCTTTATTTTAATTGAAAATATTCTAAATGTAAGATTAGTTAACCATTACAATTTAACCAGTGAATGTCTGTTTGGTAAATGATGAGAATAGTGAGTAGATTTGATATATACCTTGAACATTGTCCACCACTGTTTGTGTGTTCCATCTGCAACTTCGCCCCAAAAGGTATATGGGCCGTCAAAATGAGAATGAATGATATGAACTAATGCAGCCCTCCCAGACCCATCCAATCTAATCATTTTAATTATAAAAAATACAGAATTAGTAGTGTGTATAGCATAATAATTATAATTACATATTTGGTAGTGTAGGATTGAACTCACTTTTTTGTTACCCCTTCAATTAGCTCCCTTGTGTCCGATTGGTTGGTTTGGAGTGGAGCCCTTTCTTCATTGTTTTCAAGCACCATAGGTGTTGAAGGTTGTGATCGAGTTCCCAAATCTGTAGTAGGAGCCAAAGGAGCTGTAGTAGGAGCCAAATGAGTTGGCTGCGGATTATGTACCGATGAAAGACCTGGCTGTGATGCTACGACAGTAGGTTGGTCGTCTGGTGCATTCTCAGTAGTCAGATTTAGATCAGAAGAAGGTTCTTCTTGGGAGACTGCATTATTTGGCGGAGATGCCTCAACGTTCGTTGGGGATTGCCTAGGTAGTAAGGCCGCATATTTTATTCCTCTCCCTCTGACAAGTAACAATTAATAACAATAATAGCTTAGAAACATAACCAATTTCAAATGTCTCATAAACATACCAAATTCAAAACCTATATCAGGCTCAAGTGTCACTATAAATACAAAATAAAGTCAAATTTCTACACCACAAGTCCACAATTAGGCAACTGTGATGACAACACATTCCATTTAAGTGTACCAAAGTTGCAATTTCAGCATTTCACTAAGCAAAATTGAGAGAAATCAAACAAATCTTGTGCTGAATCAAAACACAAAACGTACTGGATTGACAAAAGCTCGACATGAATTTCTGAAATTGAACCCTAAAATCAATTGATGCGATCAATTTTTAGAAATTGCCAAAATTTCAAACTTTGTTGAATAACAAAGCATAAAACACAAACATACCTGGATGAATAAGCAATATGACGAGCCATGACAAGAGAGGAGCCAAAGATGAATCGAAATCAAGATGAGGAGGAACAGAGAGAACGAGGTAGCGGAGAGGGGTTTCGCATAGAACGAGGCAGCGGAGAGAGATCGGGATGTCTTCCGACTAACAAAGAGTCTGTTTAGGGAAGGCGGCATCGCGAGGCTCCAGAGCGTGAAGATGGCAACTAGGGCCAAAGATATGAAGTGCCGTACTGGTGGTGGGTTGATGCCAAAAATATAGGGATTTTGAGATTTATTATGATTAATTTGTAGAAAAAATTGTTTTAAATTATTTGAGTTCCCTCCTTAATCTTTTAATTCCCTCTTTTTTTTTAAGTTATTGCAATTCTATATGTGTATATATATCACGTAGTAACTACTATAGTGTAGCCATCTTTGTGGTATTTATAATATTATAAAATTCATAATTTAGGATACATTTAAATAATATTTTTGACAAAAAAATATTACTCAATCTATTTTTAAATAAGTGACTTTTTACTATTTATATATGTTCCAATTTTATCAAATGTCTTAGAAGAGACATTTGATATTATTTTTTTATATTATATATTTTATTTTGATAAACTCATACATACTTATTAATAATAAGTATAATATTATTGATATTATTTTTTATTCTTGTTTTGTTTCTGCTATGCTGATGAATTTCTTAGTTTGCATTTATTCAATTATTTTTCTGTTCTAGGTCAAGATGGCAATGTAATACACGAGGAGAATGATCCAAAACAAGGCAAAATTTGCTATAATGGATCTTAATTGTACCCAGGTTGGTGTTGCATTTTTAAAATGCAATGAACATGAGAAACTATTTCATAAGATTTGTGCAAAATGAAAATTTGATTTTGCATAGGTGATTGTAGCCTGCTATTGGTATAATGATATGGTATTGATGGTTGCTACGTCCTCAAGAAGTCTCATTTGTTTCTTGATCTTTTCAGTTCAAGCTTATGCCAATTCTTGAAGGGACAGCGATTTTGTACTCTTTCTTTACTGCCACTGACATCAGGATTGAGGCTGCATTCGGAAAGGGAAGCAGCCATCCCATTTTTCTGTACATCAAGATAGATTCATCCCATTTTAGGGATACAATGTGTTAGTCTAGTCCTGAATGCTAACTGCTAAATAGGGTCTGATTATTTGGATTTAGAATCTCTCTTTTGCTGTCATACTGATTTTCTATGCAATGAAACGAAGAAGTGCAGGGTATGACAGAAACTGTGGGAAATGCATCTATGACAGCAGTTGGTGCTACTACCTGTCTGACAGCAACTGTATCAATACTGTATCAGTAGAAACTTGTCATTAGTTTTTTCTGGTTCTGCCTAGTATTTATGGTTCTAAAAACACTAGATGAATAAATTCTTGCCATTAGTATGACGAATTGAAATTAATAGCCTATTAGCTCAAATGGTAGAGCATTTGTGTTATACACATTCATGTGGGTTCGAATCCCACATAGGCTTTATAGATACTTTAAAATTTGAGAAGTATTAATATAAAATAGCAGCTCCAATTAATGCCCAAGTCCTTAAGAGTCAAGAGTTCAAATTGAGTCACAAAGCACACAAATAACTTGCCTTAATTCAGAAATATATTTAAACTTTATAAGATGTAGATAATTAACAAACCAAATGCGAGCAATTATTTTCAGTCAATTACCAAAAGTAGACAAAACTTAAACTAACAAGAAAATGGGATCCTACATTGATGTTGTAATATGTTTTTGTGATTATTCTTCATCTTGCGAATCATCAGATTCAACATCTTCATCACCAGAGGGCTCTGTTTCATACTCTACTCCATCATTGGCATTGAACAATGCTTCCTCCTCATCACTATCATCAGGCTCCACCAACTCCTCCACAACATCATTGACTGCATTTGATGGATCACGCAAATTTGTTGGCACATTGTCTGCCATTAGTTGGACATAAAGATCAGGAGTGATGATTTCATCAGATTGATAAGCAGTAGTGGGGGTGGTAGATGTCCACCGTTCTGCTATTCTCCCTCGGGTAGTTGTCTTGCATACATACCTCCAATCTGCCTGATCGCTCCTTGCTCCTGGGTATTCCGTGTAAAATACTCGCACCGCTTGTTGTGCTAGTATGAATGGTTCATACTTTTGATACTGTCTCTTGTGATTTACTTCAACAAAACGGTACTCTCAATGAACTCTTGTACCTCTTTCAGATGGATCAAACCATTTACACTTAAATAAGACAATCTTATTTTCATTATTATGTGAACGAGGATATTCAAGCTCGATGATTTCTTCCAGAAGACCATAAAAGTTTGTTTCAACATTTTCCTGATTAGATCCCGTAATACATACTCCATTATTCATTGTTGACTTGCCGACGCTATTCCCCACCGTCTGGAACTTGTATCCATTAACTTTGTAGGTGGTCCAACTTTTAGCTTTGACACTTGGACCACATGCACAACTCCACAAAAGCTCATTTGTATGGACTCCATTGTTCTCATCTAGTGCCTGTAATGTTTATGCAAATATATCATTAAAATGTGGATAATAATTATTCATTTATATATACATATATGCCATATATAATCCAACTCTTAACTTATTTGAAAGCCAAAAACCAAGGTACACTTACATATATTTTAAACCATCCCGCAAACTCTTTCTCGACCATATCCTCATCAACCATGCCTCTTTCTGACTCAAATATACTACATACCAATTATAAATATAATTCTTAATCCAAACAAAACAAAGTATATCATTATTAATATAATACAAAATATACCTGATGTATGATTGCACTTCCGAATAGTTAAGCAATACGTATGTGTGTGCAGCATTCCACTCTTTGTCCACCGTCATCCACCTTGTTTTCACTTTGCCGCCACTTTGACCAGGATAATTGAAAATCGAAAGAGCACTTTCATCGCCTTCAAACGCATCATTTCTCGCTGATCTCCTCAATTTAGATGGAACATGAGAAGGAAAGTAATGCATAAAAAAATTAGACGACTCTTGACGAGAGTAAGCCATGCATATCGATCCCTCAACATGATTCTTTTGCAGAATTTTGTGCTTCAACTGATACAAATATCTCTCAACAGGGTACATCCATCGATATTGCACCGGTCCTCCTATTTCAGCTTGATACGGCAAGTGCACAAGTAAATGCTCCATGGAATCAAAGAATGAAGGTGGAAAGATACGTTCCAACTTACATAATATTACATGCATCGTAGACCGCAAATGTCTCATGTGATCAGTAGACAAAGTGGATGAACAAATTGACTGAAAAAAGATACTTGCTCAGTCAAAGAACTCCAAACAGATAGAGGTAACAACTCTTTGAAAGCAATCGGAATGAGTCTTTCCATAAACACATGGCAATCATGACTCTTCATCCCTACGAGACTGCAATTATCCTTCTGAACACACCTCCCCAAATTAGACGCATAACCATCAGGAAACTTCACATACTTCAACCATTGACAAACATGTTTCTTTTCATCCCTCGCCAATGTGTAAATTGCTTTTGGCTTCGCCCCCTTGTGATCATCATTTACTTGAAGCTCTGGACGACGACAAAGTAGTCGAATATCTTTCCGTGCATTCAAGTTATCCTTGGTCTTCCCAGGAACATCCATCACAGTATTAAAAATATTATCGAATACATTTTTCTCTGTGTGCATAACATCAATGTTATATCGAATTAAAAGATCTTTCCAATATGGAAGCCTCCAAAAAATACTCTGCTTTGTCCACTTGTGAGAATCTCCATAACCAGGCGGATTATTCAGTGGGTCCTCAATGGCGGTTGGAAAGTGACGTACCCGTTCCCAAATTTCATTCCCACTCAGCATCGGAGGTGGCAGTGATGTTCTCACAATATTTTTGCGAAACTGATTCCTATTTTTTCGCCAAGGATGATTAGCTTCTAAAAATCGTTTGTGACAATCGAACCAATAAGCCTTTCTACCATAATGTAATCAGAAAGCATCTGAATTTTCCATACATATTGGACAAGCTAACTCTCCAGCAGTACTCCATCCTGACAACATAGCATATGCGGGAAAGTCACTAATCGTCCAAAGGAGAGCTGCCCTCATAATAAAATTTTCCTTCCTTGAAACATCATAAGTGGTCACCCCGGACTCCCATAATTGCATTAACTCATCGATCAAAGGTTGCAGACACACATCAATTAACTTCTTAGGATTTCGAGGACCTGGCACGACCAATGTCAAAAACATATATTCTGTTTTCATACACATATTGGGTGGAAGATTGTAAGGAGTAACAATAACTGGCCAACAAGAATAGTTTTGACCCGATTTAGTAAATGGGGCAAAACCATCTGTGGACAGACCAAAATGAATATTTCGAGGCTCATAAGCAAAACTAGGATGCATTGTATTCAGCCTCTTCCATGCATCTCCATCTGAAGGATGACTCATCATCCCCTCCTCCGGTACATGATTCGCATGCCAAGTCATATGGCCAGCCGTAGCCTCAGATGCATATAATCTTTGCAGTCGTGGGGTTAGAGGCAAGTAAAATAGTTCTTTACACCGGGTGCTCTTATTCTCATTAATTGTGAACCTGGAATGCCCGCAAAATTTGCAAGATTCTTTGCTGACATCATCCTTCCAATATAACATACAACCATTGGGACACATGTCTATTCTCTCCATCGGCAAACCTAAATTACTAACCAACTTCTCTGCCTGGTAGTAATTGACTGGAATCTTATGACCTGGAGGTAAAATCTCGTCATACAATTGGACGAAACCATTGAAGACGCTTTGAGGCACATTATATTCACATTTCAAACTCATAAGCCTTGCAGTAAAAGACAATTGTGTATGTGTAGAACATCCAGGCCACACAGGTTCCTCAGCTGCTTTAAGCACATCCCAAAAATGTTGGGACATCCTATCAATGTCGGTTGGTCCTGCGTCTTCTTCCATGTCATTGACATCGCTAATTGTCTCAGAAGGTTCCGTTCCCAGATTTCCTTGGTAGTCATCTCTAGCTCCACCACTATTAGCTTCATTAAACCACGTCGGGGGAACAAAATTAGGCCCAGCCAAATCAAATACCATTCTTTGTTCTGGATTCAATTCTCGTGGGTTACTCTCACAAAGTTCTTCCTCATTTGATGCACCAATCGACTCACCCTGTGCAGTCCATCGATATTAATCACTCATAAACCCATTGTGATATAAGTCGTCCTTAACTTGACTTGCAACCTTAAATTGACAATTTCTACACCTCTTGCATGGACATTTTATCTTGTCTCCATCCATGTAATGTTCTTGAGAAGCAGCAAATTCCACAAACTCATCAATCCCTTGATAATATTCAGGTTTGATGCCATCAAGATTCGGCAAGTACATATCATACATCCAAGCACGATTATTCATTTTTTCTGCACATATATAACAAATTCAGTCTTTTTAATAAGTATGCAATTGAGTAATATTATAAAACCCTACCATGATCCATTAATTTGATCATATAATTTAAAAATTCAGATAATACATATGCGTATATCTTCTAGAGGAATAAATAGATACAAATCTTATGGTACATATACTTACTCACATTGAATTATGCAAAGAAGGATGTATGAATGTATGATTGATATAGAATACCGTCGTTTTCTCCAAAAAAACAGAATACCATCGTGGAATAATGAGGAAGACTGGAATTAAATTGGCGGATTTATGTTATATAATGACCTAATTAGAGACGGATTCAGGGATGAATTCAGAGACGGATTCAGGGATGGCTTCTAGAAGCCATCCCTGAATCCGGTTCATTGAATTGGGCAGGAAGCTGGTTTTTTTTTATAAAAGATCACAACATTTCTCAGGGGTTTTTTAAAAAAACCCCCGACATATTCTTTAAGGAGTTTTTATAAACTCCCGTAACATGTGGGAGTGGGGTGCCGGTTGGGGAAACAGACTCTCTCGGGAGTTTTTTAAAAAACCCCTGACCGAACATAATATCTCGGGAGTTTTTATAAAACCCCCGAGAAATATCTACCAGAAGAGCGAATAAAAGGAGGCCGAAAACACCCGACCGACTCGTTAAAAAACACCCGATATATGTTAAATCTGTACTAGTGTCTGGGACGAAATCGGGGACGAATACAGGGGCGGCTTATCAGGGACGAATTCGGGGATGAATTCAGGAACAGATTCAAGGTCGAATTCTAAGGCGAATGCAGGGACGGATTCGGAGACGCATTCAGATACAGACTCAGGAACGGATTCAGAGATAGATTTAGGAACAAATTCGGGGATGGAATCGGGATTGACTTTTGTAACCAACTTAAGGTCGTGACTATTCACCAACAAATATTATAATGCGTGTTTATTTTGTTAATGAGTTTGTGTCGAATGCTCATTCATCCCCATATTATTCAGTAATTAGAGAGAAATTTAGGCACATATTTAAATTTGTCTCTATATAGAGACGAAATATAAATTGGTTCCTATATTTGTTGCTATATAGAGTCAAACATAGACATGACATTTCACCATGTTCCCATTAGGTATGGATTTAGGAACCTATTATCGGATATTGCATTTAGCAAAAAAATTACTGACGATGCGCTAATTTGTTTTAAATTTAGCGTCGATTATGACATTTTGTTCCAAAACTCATCTCTAATAGGGACATAATTAGCTACAAGTGAAATCCATCTCTAATATCCGTCCCTATATCAAACTATTTTAGTAGTGTCATGATTTTGTTGTGTGCATATTTTCAAGCGGTGAAGATTTTCGAGATTGTTCAAGCTTTGTGGATGAGGAGTATTGAGGTTGAGATTTAAGCGAAGTGCATTGGAGGATGTTGGTGTTTTGATGTACTAGTCAAGCTTGATTGTTGACAATGATATGCTAGGACGGCATTCGTCGGATAATTCTATTTAGCAGACGCTATCTTGTGGTTTATTATCTAAGTTTTGCATGGGGACAAGCAAGGGTAAGTATGGGGTATTTTGATAGCGTCTATTTTAGCATTGTTTTTTGGAACTCTTGTATAGAGTTTAGGGCGTTTTTACTAGAGTATGCTACCTATTTCTTAGCCCTTTGTTTCCCATTTCGAGGAATCGGTGTCTACCGCTAGTTTGTTATGATTTCAGGTACTTTTGAGCGGTTTTGGAGCCGATTCAAGAGCTAAATTGCATGCATCTATTAAAAGGGGATTGAAAGACAAGCAAAAGAGATGGTTCAAGGAGCAAGCATATCAAGTGAAACACTCAAAGGAGCTCAAAGTGGGTAGCACGACTCGCGGGACAAGAGAGTTTGTGCAATTTTTAGCTACAGCAAGCTGTCACGACCCGTGGGAGGCCTTCACGAGTCGTGACGAGTGAACCTGTTTGTTTTGTGACTTCTGCAGGCTGTCACGGCCCGTGATAGGCTCTTCACGAGTCATGACAGTGCCAGATCCGGCCAGACCTTTCAGATTTCCGGCTGTTTCTTTGATTTGTTTTGGATTAATTAAAAGGGATGTAATTTTCAGAGTTTTGGGGGGTTAAGTTTTTGGAAAAGGGCTGGAACCACTCAGATTTTGGGGGAAAAACTTGGGAGAAACCTAGATTAGTTGAAGGATAAAGGACTGCAAATTGGATGCTTTTGAGACGATTTCCGCTATAGAAGATCAAGTATTTCTCTTACTTTTCTGAGCTATGTCATCTTATTTTTCTTTTGATTTGTTCTCTTTCATCATGTTTGGCTAATTCGATTGTTTTAGGGTTGGGGTGATTCCGCTATGTTGAGATAGACCATACTTACTATTGCTTGAATATAGTTTGATTTTTGCTTGATTTAATCCTATTGAGCGTATAGCCTGATTGATAATCAATTAGATCCAATTAGGGGTTGAGACCGATAGGAGATATCCCTAATAGGAAGATAGATGATTGCATGAGATCGAGAGGTGATTGTTGTCATTGGAGCTATAGGATTACCTGAGACATTGATGTTTGCTTATGAGTGACACAATAGCATGATTCAAGGTCTCTTGAGGATTTATAGGATGTCATAGAAATTCTAGGTTTGTTTGTTCTAATTGAGACCGAGAGGAGACATTTGAATGAAATTGCTTAGATTCTAAGAGCGTAATGGACCTAACTTTAGTTTAACTTTACACGAGAGTGATTGTTAGCCGGCTAGGTACAATTTGCTATGAGACCGAGAGGAGATTAGTAATGAACTTAGACAGCCTACCTCAATACAGAATCAAATTCATTCGAGCGAGAAAAATCTCTAAAGTCTATCGACGACACATGGTGGCTAATCCCCAATTCTAGAATGTTTTCTCCATATTTGCTCAAAACTCCCATTGGCTTGTTTTAATTTATTTTTATTAGTTATATCATAAAACCTCAATTTTGATCTCTACTATTCTGGCTTAGTCAGCTGGTTGCAAAGATTCGATTAATACTCCTATAGTCCTTGTGATTCGACACCTTGATATACTACAATCGATCCCATACACTTGTGGGAGTAGGTTTTAAGCCTATCAAGGTGTCGAATCACAAGGTTCCAATGCATTTTTTTTATTAGTTATATCATCAAACCTCAATTTCGATCTCTACTATTTTGGCTTAGTCAACTGGTTGCAAAGATTCGATTAATACTCCTATAGTCCTTGTGATTCGACACCTTGATATACTACAACCGACCCCATACACTTGTGGGAGTAGGTTTTAAGTCTATCAAGGTTTTTGCGCCGTTGCCAGGGACTTAAGCTAGTATTAGTTGATTCCTTTAAATTAGTTTTTCTAAGTCGGTTTGTTATTTTGATTTGGTTTCTTTTTGGCTTTGGTTTTAGCTATTTTGCAAGTTGAATGCGAAAAGGCCAAAAAGTCGAAGAGCTTCTACCTTTTGATTCTGAACCTGAGAGGACTTTTCACAAGAGACTTGTTGAACAACGCAAAGTCAAAGAAATGGGGGACAATGCTGCACATCTCCAAGCTGAATTGGATGCCGCTAGAGCTGAAAGTACATGAGTGATAAATGAGCTCCGTGCTCAACTACAAAATCAGTTAGCTCTTCAGGAGGTTGCTGGTCCGCTTACTCTTGCTCAACGCATGGATCCGGCGCAACACACTCCAAATCCCGGGGTAGTATTTCAGAACTTGACTCCCAATAATTTTGAGCTGAAACCATCCTTGATTAAGATGATCTGTCAAAACCAGTTTGATGGCCTTCATTCTGAGAATCCTCATCAACACATGGCCACCTACAAGGAGTTGATGGGAACATTTAAAATTCATGGAGTTGAGCCGGATAAGCTTATGATGCGAGCCTTCTCTTTTTCTTTGAGGGATAGAGCTAAGGCATGGTACAATGCTATTCCTGAAGGATCTATAACATCATGGGATGCATTGTCTTCTGAGTTTTTAAACAAGTTCTTCCCACCGAATAAAACAGCTGAAATGAGAAGGAAGAGAAAATATCTACGAAGCATGGGAGCGGTTCAAGGACCTCCTACTTGATTGTCCTCATCACGGAGAGTCAAAACTGAATCTCCTTGAAGTTTTCTACAAAGGGCTCGATGATGCTACTAAGTTTATGATTGATTCCTCATCTGGTGGGAGTTTCATGGAGAAGAATGTTGATGAGGCATGGGCATTTATTGAGAAGAATGCAAAGAACTGTGGAAGATACTCTACTGGGAGATCAGTTGTACCTAGCACCAAGAAGAGTGCTGGTATGTTTGAGGTGGGTGCTGAAACCATGAGGGATGCTAAGCTAGATGCTCTCTCTTATGAGGTGAAGCGTTTGAGCCAATTGTTATCAAAGACTCCATCTACACAAGATGCTTGTTCTACATCATCAAAGCCGATCATTCCTTGTCAGTTCTATAGTGGGACAGATCATTCCATTTCATCATGCGAGTTGTATAATTCCCACCAAGCAGAGGAACACGCTGAGGAGGTTAGATATATGAAGGACATGTACAGAAATGCTGATATGCACAAGAATCGGGATTTCGATGGGGCACCAAAGTACACCAACTATAATACTCATGCTCGAGATCATCCTGGTTTCTCCTATTCAAATAACCAAGGCGTTGAAAGACCACCTCCTGGATTTCAACCTGGCACTCCACGACCTCAATACCATGCTCCAGTTGTACACTCTGCACAATAGAGTGCTAGGACGGAGAAAATGATGGAGCAATTGCTTACTACGGTGCAAGCCTTGTATGGGAATCTCCAACATCTAATAGGTGCGATGCAAAACTTAGCCAAAAGTCACAAGTTGCTAGAGACTCAAGTGGCTCAGCAAGCAGCTGCTTCACCAATGCAATCTGGCCAACTCCCGGGACGTCCCGAGGAGACTCCTAGGGGGAACATTTCAGCAGTGACATTGAGAAATGGGAAGCAGTTGGAAGAAGTGATGGTGCCTGAGCCAAAAACAGATGAAGGGGCAGATGATCCAAATGAGAAAAGAACTCTTGAACCAGAGAAGGAATCTCCCTATGCGCCACCACCGCCTTATAAACCTCCGTTGCCATTCTCGCAAAGGAAAAACAAGGAGCTTGTGAATAAGAAATTCAAAATTTTTATGAAGATGTTGAAGAAGCTACACATAACCATTCCCTTCGTCGACGTTTTGAAGGAAATACCATCCTACTCCAAGTTCTTAAAAGAGATCCTCTCCAACAAGACTAAGCTTGATGAGGTGCACACGGTGTCCTTGACTAGGGAATGTAGTGCTTTGATCCAAAATGCATTCCCACAAAAGCTAGGTGATCCAGGTAGCTTTGCAGTTCCCATTTCAGTTGGTGATAATGAATACAAGGCCTTATGCGACTTAGGAGCAAGTGCAAGTCTTCTTCTCATCTCCATATGCAACAAGCTGAACTTAGGAGAGTTGAAACCGGTAAAGATGAAGTTGTCCATGGCAGACGGATCGACTGCTTATGCAAATGGTGTACTTGAAGATATACCCATCCGAGTGGATAAGTTTTATATACCGGTAGACTTTGTGGTGCTAGACATAGATGAGAAGTCACCAATTCCTATCATCTTGGGGAGACCGTTTTTAGCCACAACCGGAGCTTTGATTGATGTGAAGGAAGGTCATTTTACCTTCAATATTGGTGATGAAAAAGTTGAATTCAATTTCAACAAAGTTGTG
Source organism: Persicaria tinctoria (assembly GCA_037127255.1). Taxonomy (NCBI): domain Eukaryota; kingdom Viridiplantae; phylum Streptophyta; class Magnoliopsida; order Caryophyllales; family Polygonaceae; genus Persicaria; species Persicaria tinctoria. The sequence goes on from JBANSL010000005.1 coordinate 50,170,654, forward strand.
AAGACTCCCTTGCTTGATGAGGTTTGCAAGGAATTTGAGGAAGAAGAGAGCCTTAGTAGGGAACAAAGTTGTGAAGACTCCCTTGCTTGATGAGGTGTGCTTTTGATTTGTTCTCTTTTATCATGTTTAGCTAATTCAATCGTTCTAGGGTTGGGGTGATTCCGCTATGTTGAGATAGACCATACTTACTATTGCTTGAATGTAGTTTGATTTTTGTTTGATTTAATCCTATTGAGCGTATAGCCTAATTGATAATCAATTAGATCCAATTAGAGGTTGAGACCGAGAGGAGATAGCCCTAATAGGAAGATAGATGATTGCATGAGACCGAGAGATGATTGTTGTCATTGGAGCTATAGGATTACCTGAGACATTGATGTTTGCTTATGACTGACACAATAGCATGATTCAAGGTCTCTTGAGGATTTATAGGGTGTCATAGAAATTCTAGGTTTGTTTGTTCTAATTGAGACCGAGAGGAGACATTTGAATGAACTTGCTTAGATGCTAAGAGCGTAATGGACCTAACTTTAGTTTAACTTTACACGAGAGTGATTGTTAGCCGGTTAGGTACAATTTGCTATGAGACCGAGAGGAGATTAGTAATGAACTTAGACAGCCTACCTCAATACAAAATCAAATTCATTCGAGCGAGAAAAATCTCTTAAGTCTATCGACGACACATGGTGGTTAATCCTCAATTCTAGACTGTTTTCTCCATATTTGCCCAACACTTCCATTTGCTTATTTTAATTTATTTTTGTTAGTTATATCATAAAACCTCAATTTCGATCTCTACTATTTTGGCTTAGTCAACTGGTTGCAAAGATTCGATTAATACTCCTATAGTCCATGTGATTCGACACCTTGATATACTACAACCGATCCCATACACTTGTGGGAGTAGGTTTCAAGCCTATCAACAATGGTGTAAACTGATTGCGATGACCTCTTCACATGCGTGTCAAAGCACTCCTCAAGTGCAGTGATTTCCCTGTTTTATACCATGTTTGTGTTTAATTATGCTTTTTATTCTATTATTTTGGGATGAAATTATTAGGAATTTGTGTAGTTATGCTTAATATTGCCAGATATGGAGTCTACACAAGTTTGATGTGGTTTTCAGGAGTTTAGAGCTAATTTGGAGAACTTTGGACGTACTTTGGAGCTCAAAGGAAAGTCATGAAGACATTGGAGAAGCTAAGGAAGAGCACGGGATGGTGCAGCTGGAGAAAACTTCATTTTTCACCATTCATCATTCTGAATCAAGTTTTGATGTCTTCATGAGATTTGTAGCCCTCGAAAAGAGCTTTCCAACGCATACTCATATGCATCAATCAGACGAACGAGGACTTGGAAAAGTGCGTTTCAAAATGGAGCAGAATGCTGAAAGTTGAAGAGAGGTCGATTTCGACCATACCTGGTCGATTTCGACCATACCTGGTCGATATCGACTAGAGTCAGACTCGGCATGATGTGCAGACACGGAGACGAAAGGGAGACATGTTGATTTCGACCAAACTTGGTCGATATCGACCAACCCACAACTCGAAATCCCTGCCAAAGCCGACATCGACTGAGTAGAAGACGAATCCGAGCAACACAACTCGATATCGACCAACTTTGGTCGATATCGACCAATCCCTCGGATCGAGTATGAGCCGATTCTGAGTCCTATCCTGATTCCGAGTGAATATTTCCTTGCAAGAGAAGAAAGAGATATTTTATCTTTTTATTTTTCTATTTATCCTAAGGGTTGAACATTTAATTACCTTATAGGATTTATCTAGTTTTACCTAGTTTGATTTATTTCCTTTCAAATAGAATTATATCTTTAGATAGATGATAGATATTGCTTTCCTAGAATAGTTTTTATTCATTCAATTTTAGATTCAATTCTAGAGATACTTTTCCACATACACTTTTAGGATTTTAAGGCTTTTAGAGTTTTGGCATTCTGCGAAAGTTGAAGTGCCGGGATTGTAAAGGTTTTGAATTTAGTTCAATGCAAGTTATTTCTTTTCCATCAATGATGTCTGCGATTGCGATGAGCGAGTAGTCCACCTACTTCTAGGGTCAGGGTGAGCCCGACGATAGCCATGCCGGTGGATTGATTAAATGCTAAAGAAAGGTACTTTATCCCGCTCTATCTTTTGTGCTTAATCTTTAATTGTGAAATTAAGGAACTCATGTTGTGAAACTTGGGTAGTAATTAGGATTTCTATTCGGAAGTTTTTAAATTCTAATTATGAAAAGGGATAGACACATTTAAGGTTATTGATCGAAAGGTTTATATTCCTACTTGTCGGATTTGGTGAAAGCCTTTTCCTTTGTCGATAAAGTTCCTATCTTTGTGATTTATTGATTCTTTTGCATGGTCATCATTGTGGTAAGCCCCGATCTTGGAAGTTTTATTTCATATTTGCTTATTTCGAATCATCAACCCTGATTTATTTATGTCTATCCTTCGTTTCCATCATCGCATTCTTTGGCCCTCTTTCGTCGACACACAAGTTCTGCAAAAGCACTCGAAATCGACCAAACGGGTCGAAATCGAGTCTTCTGGTTGACTGGTAGTTTTCTAAGCCTGTCTATATTTGCTACTGATTTGGTCGATATCGAGCACTTCCACTCGAAATTGAACTTTGCTTGTTTTTGTCTCTGCAAGTACAGGAAGAAGTCGACAAGGATTGGTCGAAATCGACATAACAGGTCGATATCAAGTGATTTAGGTCGAAATCGAGTAACTCTACACGAAACCCAGAAATCGACTGAAATTGGTCGACATCGACTACCCACTAGTCGATATCGAGTGACTTCCCTGGAGTTGAAATCCGACGTGAATCGCGCGCTATCTAGGATCCGTTGACCCACTTCCTCGTGGATCGACCGTTATTCCCTTCCACTACAACGGGAGGAAGTCTAGCTTGAATTTATTTGGGCAGGCTAGAACTCGGTTTGAATTTATCTTTTGTATTTTCAATTCGATTTTCTCCTACATCATGCAACCTATTTTATCCGGTTTTGCACCTCCTCATTCGATTTGAAGAACAATCCCTCCTAAATATCAGTGTTGTTGCATTGAGGATCTCCTAGCTGAGGAACATCAACCATCACCTCGACACCCTCCATGGAGCAAGTAATTGGTATTCTTGAGTCGTTTGCTTCCGTTCTTGTCTTTGAGTCTTGATTGTCGAAGATCGGGCCATCCTACGGCTAACCCCGTATCAAATTGGCATAAGAGCTTCGGTTTCCGACATCAAAAGTTGTGTTTTTTGTTTCCCTAAACACAAAACCTACAAAACAGAGTCTTTTTTTTTATTTTCTTTGTTCTTGGTTTTTTACTTCTTATTCTTGAATTTGATTATTGCTAATCTCTTGTTTGTAATTGTTTGTGGTTTCTAGCCTAAACACAAGCCACTCGAGTCCCTTGCAAGCCGAGAACAAACCACTTGAGCACCACCTAGTCGAGTTCGGCCATCACACCTAGTCGACAACCCTCCATTGGTGTGGCTTCTGGTCAATTTCGGCCTAGTGCTCACAAACCCTAGTTTGTTTGCTTGCTTCTAACTTTTTTTATCCTAGATCTATCGACCTTGTTGCCTTATTTAATTTGTTGAAATTTGTGGTAAATATATCTTTTATTTTCTATCATAGATTATAAAAGGCATAGACAGATTTATTTACCATATTTAGCCAAAGTTCCATCTATATATATTACATAAGGGCTACATATTTTATTTTCTTTCACCTTAACATATAATTTTTGAGAGTCGTGAAATAATTTTCTTGCATTAGTAAAAAAAAAGAGTCCGAAATTGTTACAAAAAAAAACAATACATTCAAGCTTTGACCTAGGAGGATAAAATTCACTAGGGGCAAAAGTAGCTTAAAAAAAAAAGAAGGATTGTACCTAGTGCAAGAAAGCTTAAGGACCAAATTTGGTGAATTTGTATAGCCCTAGTCGACAACCTTCAAACACATACCTCCCAAAACACAATTTTTTTAAGCCCTACCTTGCAACTACAACGTCCTTGCTAAGGGTTTGAATCAAAAAGAGGTAAGAGTCCAAGTTTCTTTTCTTTTCTTTTGTTATTTTTGTTGTGTCGAGTGTTTCTGGTGCTGGTCGAGTGCCCTTTTTTGCAAGTATCGAGTGCTGTGTCTAGTGCCATTCCAGGTCTGGTCGAGTGGCCTTTTGCACGTGTCGAATGCTGCTCGAGTGCTTCTCGAGTGTCTATTTCTGTGAGTTCTGCATTTGGTCGATTTCGAGTCCTTTGGTCGATTTCGACCTTGTTGTCCAGCTTCTGTCGAGTTTGTCATTTGTTTTGTCCTTCCTCTTGTCTCTTGCCTTGCATTGTTCGGTTCTTGCTTGAGTGTTGATTTGCCCAAAGCGGATTGCCCCAACAAGCTTGTCATACCAATTAGAGAGAAGAGTGTGAGCGAAACACTTGTGAGATTGTTTATACTTTTACTAACTATCACATAGTTCTTTGTTTGTCTTTATTTGTCATGTCTAACCAGGGCAACAACATGATTACTAGAGCTGAGATGATCAAACAGTTGGAAGCCATGAATGAGAAATTGGTACAAATAAATGAAAGATTGACGGCAATAGAGGCACGACGTTCTTCTAGGGCATCTACTGGTCCTAAAGGGAGTAATCCTAACTCTTCTACTCTTAAACCTATGTACATTCCTTGCTTTATATGCCAAGGTAGAGGACATGTTATGAAGGATTTCCCAAATAAGAAGACTTTCATGATTAATCACCTAGGCAAAAATGGATATGAAAATTCTAGTGGTGAAAATGATGAGCATGTTAATAATGATCAAAATCTTAGTTTACTTGACTCTACAGATGATTGCATTAAATATGGGCATGATGATCCTTTGATTGTTACGAAAGTTTTAAGTGTTCAACCTATGCCTTGTGATAATAATCAAAGAGAAGATTTGTGTCATACTAAATGCTTAGAAAACGGCAATGTTTCTAATATGATCATTGATGGTGAAGATTGTTCTAATACTGCTAGCCTTGAATTAATTGGAATTCTAGCCTTGAAAAAGGATGAAAACTTGCTAGTCGTTGATGGAAACATAGAGATAAATGAACAACCTATAGTGCATATTGAGTTAGAACATCATGAAGATGATATGAAATGTGACTTATGCACTAATCAAGTTTCTATTCTTGGTTTTGTAGTAAGCTCTGATGGTCTCCAAGTTGACATAGCCAAGATAAAGGTATTCGATCCAGGAGCTCGTGTGAGTGCATTTGCGGAATCTTATGCGACCTTGGATGCGAGGTCGAATCCTTTTCAAAAAAGGGAGGATGATGCGGGACCATCCAAGACACCTCCGGACACAGCTATACTTGGGAATGGAACTATGATTCGAACTCGTGAGAATGTTGTCATCCTCAAGAGGAAGAAGAAGGCTCCACCATGGGAGAAGGTCCAAAGGTGGAAGCTTGACGTTTTATTCGACTCGTTCAACATTTGACAGCTTTTCGACGTCTCAGTAAAATGAGTCGTACGGAGTCAATATTAATCGAATTGAGGCGTGCCATACCTTGTCGGAACGAGGACGAAGAGATCTACAACTTTGTTGTTAAAGGGTTTTCCATATTAGACCTAGAGATTGGCCGAAAATCACATTCTTTGAAGCTATTACTGTTTTGACAGGAATTTGTCAAGTATTGGAACTTTCTTTTATTGCTATTTTTAGAGACCTTATTTACTTAAGTTATTTTTAGTATTTTAGGGATTTAAGTTAATTTCTATTTTATTTATTATTTTTATCTTAAATCAGCCCATAGGTTATAAGAAGGGCTGATTCCTCCATTGTAACGTAGACGTCTTCCATTATTCAGAAATACAGTGCTTTGTGTTAAACACAACCGTGAGAAAAGTCAATCGATTCGTAGCGTTTCTCATCGATTGCAAATTGGTTCTTGATCTAACTTGGTTTGCTTTGAGTTCATCAACCTCGCGAGAGCTTGGTGATCCTGGTAGTCACAAGTCCCCTCCTTGTGCCTCCAAGTTGTCCTCTTGGTTGTGTAAGGTTGTAGAGGCAGGCTTTGTAGTCGTTGATACTTGATTCCTACCCTCTTAGAAGGCCTGGGGTCTTTATCTCGTTCTACCTTAGTTCGAATCACCTATCTATCGGTCTTTGTTCTTTCATTTTCGAGTCTTTCATTGCTGCGTTTTATTTGTTCTTATCGATATCGAGCAAGTGCTTGGTATTCTTGGGTCGTTTGCTTCCGTTCTTGTCTTTGAGTCTTGATTGTCGAAGATCGGGCCATCCTACGGCTAACGCCGTATCAAATTGGCATCAGAGCTTCGGTTTTCGACATCAAAAGTTGTGTCTTTTGTTTCCCTAAACACAAAACCTACAAAAATAGAGTCTTTTTTTTTCTTTTCTTTGTTCTTGGTTTTTTACTTCTTGTTTTTGAATTTGATTATTGCTAATCTATTGTTTGTGATTGTTTGTGGTTGCTAGCCTAAACACAAGCCACCCGAGTCTCTTGCAAGCCGAGAACAAACCAGTTGAGCACCACCTAGTCGAGTTCGGCCATCACACCTAGTCGACAACCCTCCATTGATGTGGCTTCTGGTCTATTTCGGCCTAGTGCTCACAAACCCTAGTTTGTTTGCTTGCTTCTATCTTTTGTTATCCTAGATCTATCTACCTTGTTGCCTTATTTAATTTGTTGAAATTTGTGGTAGATATATCTTATATTTTCTATCATAGATTATAAAAGGCATAGATAGATTTATTTATCATATTTAGCCAAAGTTCCATCTATATATATTACATAAGGGCTACATATTTTATTTTCTTTCACCTTAGCATATAATTTTTGAGAGTCGTGAAATAATTTTCTTGCATTAGTAAAAAAAAAAGAGTCTATATGTGCGATCCAGATCGATTGGGCCACTTTGGATTGTAGCAGGATCGGTATCAGAATCGAGATCCTACAACACGAATTAATATGTTGATATTTTTTTTAAAAAAATTAGTAATTTGATTTAAAATTTTTTTTTTTGTAATTTGAATTAATATATTGATTGATATAGTTATCTTGATTTTTTAAAATAATTTATTAATTCACTCTCTATTTAGGGATATAAAAAATCTAGAAATACGACTTATTGCTCGAATTTTTTGGGTTGTTATACATACATGTGTGGCTTTTTCATATATGGATAGACAAATAATGTGGTTATTGCTATTGAGCATTGATTTAACTTAACATATAAGTGGTATACAATATTTTGTAATTACTTTATCAAAAAAATTAAACATGCAGTAGGATCTTACGATCCTACGATTCGATCCAACGATTCGATTCTACTGCACCCCCACTGATCCGATCTAGAATCTCGATCCTAACAACATTGAACACAACCCTCGGATGACACTACCTCCCAAGTTTCCACATTCATTGCGTGGAGAATGTCATGACCCTCTTCGAAAGAGCCCCTCAAGTGGAAGGACGGTTTAAGCGGTTGTTGACCATCCAGTAATAAACTATCCTTGTCATCGCTACTGACACATATGACCAATTTCCCATTGTCCTTCGCCTGCACTTTGCTTGTCACTTTTGGTTGATCTATTATTGTGGTTGTGCAGGTTTCAGGTGCTGTAATGTCCATGACAAATGTTAGAAACTCAATGCCAACTTCTCTATTTTCTATATGCCAGACATGGCTTTCTATATGACATCATCTGTACTGTCCATCTTCAAAGGATCGTTGGCGCCCAGAAACTCAGAAGGGACTGCACATTTGGATGAGTTGGTTTTTGAAGACAAGTCTATCACCACATATTGGAGGCTTACCTGGGTGCCAATTTCTTTGAATGACACACACAACGGAGAGGGCCATCCTCATTCTCCCGTGATCGAGATGAGAAACTTTAACGCATTCCAGTTGGACTCTTCCTACACTGGAAAAGATTTGCATCCCTCCTTTTTTGTGTGGAGAAGGTACGTTAACTCCAACTCGAACTGGGAGGCATCCACCCCAAACTTGTCAATGATCACCCTCCTGACATCCCCAAATTGCAAGGTCTCGTCCATCAACATTGCTCTTTTCGAACTTGGGCCTTCGAACACCCAACCACCTCCTCCCATTTGCCACCGTCCATCGGCCACAATAGTAAGAAATACGAGCTCTTTCTCCCATGCCCTCGTAAAAGCAGAATATGGTTTTAGCACTTTTGATGGGGATATGAAGATGAGTGGAAGTAGTGATGGCCATAAAAAGAAACACATAAGCTTACTTACCCATTTTTGTGAATATATATTGTATGATGTTGGCACGTGTCACTTTTCTTCTCACATGTAATAGTTAGTTGTTGTCTCGTATTCTTTATTGGCCGATATATAACTTATAATTGGGTCCACCTTCGCTTCTCGATCAGCTTCAATGGAGACCCTTTTACTTTCCCCCCTAACCTTGAGCTGAGATATAATGGTAGTGAGATCCCTAGACTTTCATGCTTTAAAAAGTTAATCACTTCTCCCTCATTTTTTTTGACGCCGAGAGGGAGTGCATTAAATGCATTTAATATCCATGACATCACCCCCTCTCTCTTCTACCTCTCAAGTTGGCTGGTTCATTTGTTTGTTTCTTCCTACCCTCTCCCATGGTGACACATGTGCTCTCCTCTGCCCTTGTGTAGTGTTTTTTTTTTTACCTACAACCGATTAGAGCTTTTTCCCAAATAATTGCAAAAATAGAAATTGTCTCCCCCTTGCAATTTTTACCCCGTCAGATTTTTGGTATATTCTTGTAATTTTGCCTTTATATACATACATTTTAAGACAAAATCAGAAATTGTAGATTTAAATTCTAGATTCATAGAAAAATCATAAGCTGTTAAGTACCAACCTATTAAACCAAGTTAAATCCTTCTAATTAGTTCTAACCTTCTAGCTTTGCAACAAAAGAAGACAAAAAGGAATCAGTTTACATAGAATTATAGGGTCTAGCCTTCTAGCTAGCTAGTACAACAAAAAGAACATATAAAACTAAGTGTTAAATTACAAGTTCAATCTTTCTAATCTTGTTGGCTTCCATCAACCCATGGTGCCGATCCCATTACATCGTCTTCAATAGGACATTGTTGTGAACCTTCAACTTGCACCTTTTTACACCTTTTAGTCTGCCTTTGTTTAACCCAAACACTTTGTTTTTTAAGCTCTTTTGGGGTTGGACCACCTTTGCAAGTCTTAGCATTATGTCCAAATGCCTTATAACACATATAATTGAAAATAGTTAGAATTTATGTCTTGGAAAAAAATTAGGAACTACAAATGTTAACATACCTTGCATTTTCCATAATGCACTGTATCAGACCTCTTTCCCTTTTGCTTTTCACCCTCTTCTCTTCTTCCATTCCTTGATGACCTTCATACTCCCTTTTTTCATAACGAGAGGTTCTATGTTTGAACAATAGAATTTCGGCCTTCCTACTCCCTTTTTCATAATGGGAGCTTGTAAAAATTGTGCAATAAGACAACATTAAACAACAAAGTGAGGCCACAAAATTTAGTAACGAAATCCAGCAACAAATTCAACCTATAAAGTTTAGTAAACTTCAAAAAAAATAGAGCTGGCAAAATCTGTAAAAATTGTGCAATAAGAAAAAATTCAACAACAAATTGAGGCCACAAAATTCAGTAACAAAATTCAACAACAAAATCAAACCCACAAAATTCATTACCTTCAAGAGGTTAAGCATAACAACCAAATAATCAGGCCACAAAAACAAAATTGTGCACTATTTTGCTACGAAAATCAGGCCACAAGAACAAAAATATGTGAAGTGTTAAGCATAAAACCCCAAAAAATTATACCCGTAAACTGTGTGACTCTTTTAAGCGAGTTTCCAATTTTTTTTGGTGATTTTTGGAGTTATCCCAGTGCTTGACCACTCTTTTGATGCATCTTGCTTCCCGACATATCTAACCATGTGCGTCCCTCAAATACCTACAATTGAAAATGACAAATGTATCTATCATATTATGAGGATATGGATCTAAAGACTCTAAAAAATATAGTAAATAATTAATAAGTCATTACCTTCAAGGAGACATAACGCCGGAATACATCTATCTAATCCTAAAGTAGAATTGAAAGACTCTGCCATGTTGCTCATGTTTTTATCTAAACAAAGTGTCGGGTCAAACTTGTGTCTTGCACGTCGCTATATATCTCCTAACTCGTGTAACCACTTGACTGCAGCCCAGCCAACTCTCTTATGTAGTTTATCTATTGCCTTCTCGTAAGCAAATGCAGAACATGAATCACAACATCCCCAAAACAGATTATGCATGATTATTCCAGGATATAACTTCTTGAAATTGGTGCACAAGTGTCTACAATAATATCGCCTAAAAACAATCGGCCAAATCTCATCTAAGACTAGTTCAATGCCCTATACAAATAAAAAAACATAATTAATAAAAAAGATGGATAACATTGGGGCACCATACAGAGAGATACTTAATTACTAAACCTAATAAATAGAGTAAAAAACAGAGATACCTTTTGTCTGCCTGATATAATAGTCAAATTGTCTCTCACATCGTCTTTCAAAGCATCTTTTAAGTGGTAGATGAATGAAGACCATGTATATTTGCTTTCATTTTCATACACACCATAGGCCAACGAGAAAATCTCATAGCTCCCATCCACAGCTGTAGCAGCAATCAAAACTCCACCAAATTTCCCTCTTAAGTGAGATATTGCTTTTTATTTACATGCATGGATTTGAAGACATTGTGGCAATTGAATGTTATTGGTAATATGAGAATGGATCCATAATGTTGAGAGTTTTCTAGGTTTCTCATGTATGACCATCCGAGTTATTGCTTGGGGATAACCAAACTTGAGTATGTGGTGATTTGATGTCCATGTTTTATATCATATTTTGGTGCTTATTTTCATTCCTGATTCTAGCTATTTTATATGTTTTGGGTTGGGAATACAGTAAATTTGTGTAGTTTATGTTTATTTGCAAGAAATAGAGGTCTATAAAAGTTTTGGTTTAATTTTGCAGAACTTGGAGCCATTCCGGAACAAAATCAAGAAGGACCGACTGCAGGAAAGCACTCAATATATAGTGGGAGAACTCGATATCGACTGAAGTTGAGCTGACATTTGGCTAATTGTTGGACAAGCAAGCTAATGTAATCGAGCCATGAAGTAGTCGATAATGCCCTTTAAGATCGACTGGTTGCTCGATATCTACTGCAGTACTCGATGTCTAGTGGAAGAAATCGATGTCCAGTGAGGATTTGCAACACTTAGAAGCTGAAGACCAAGGTGCCCGAGATCGAGTGAAATGTAGTCGATGTCGATTGATTTTATTTAACGCCGACTAAAATCTTATTGAGCCACGAACGACATTTGATGAGTCCGAGTGGGAGAAGAATTACTTAAGCACGAAGGAGAAGATCTTTAATCATGATTTGATATACTCTATCCTTATGGGTGAATGTCTATTTACCCTAGGTAATTTACTTATTTAGATATAATTTTATTAGTTCCAATTTTACTAGGATTTCGATTGCCTTTCCTTGGCTAGCAAGGATTAGTATCTATAAATAAAGCCCTTGGGACTACGTTTTATTCATTCAATTTCAGAGCAAACAATTCTCATAAAGTTTAGGGTTTTGTGTTCCGGTGAAAGTTGGAGCACTATAATTGTGAAGACTTCGAAGTTTATTTTATGCAAGTTATTATTTCCATCATGTCTTTCGTTACTATGAGCGAGTAATATCCCTTCTTCTAGGGTTGGGGTGAGCCCGGCGATAGCCATGTTGGTGGATTGGTAAATCATAAAGGAAGGTACTTTATCTCGTTCTACCTTGTGCTTCATCTTTAAATGGAAATTTAAGGAACTCATGTTGCAAAACTTGGGTAGTAATTAGGGTTTCTATTCGAAAGTTTATTAACTCTATTTATGAAAAAGATATAGCAATTAGGTTTATATTTTGTGAGATCTATTTACCTATTTGCTGGATTTGGTGAAAGCCTTTTTATTTATCGATAAAGTATTTGTCTTTTGCGATTTATTGATTTTACTTGCATGGTTATCGTTGTGGTAAACCCTGTCTTTGAAAGACTTTTCCTTTATTGCTTACATTAGTAGTTTGTCGTCTGTTGAATCCTTAAAAAACTCGACACCCTTACTATTTTCTATTCACCCTTCGTTTCCATCATTTTATTCTTCGGCCATCTTTGCCGAAACACTTTACTTTTTTTTTATTCGACATCGATTGAACCGCAGTCGACATCGAGTGCCTTAGATAGACTGGCAGTCTTCTGAATGATTAGATTTCTGCTACTGATTACTCGGCATCGACTCCTATAGTCGATATCGATTGTTGTTTTTGTCTCTGCATGTTTTCATTAGAGATCGACAACCACCAGTAGACATCGATTGCATTTCAGTCGACATTGCATGACTTCTGGCCGATTACAAAACGTGGTTTTGAGTTACTTTAGGATCCGTTGACACGCTTCCTCGTGGATCAATCCTGATTTCTCTACTACTACTACATCGGGGGAGTCTTGAATTCATAGGCTAGGAGTTGTGAGTTTGTTTATATTTCATATTTTCATATTCGATTCTCCCCAACAGTAAATTTTGGCGCCGTTGCTGAGGAAGCGACCATTCACACCCTAAGTAGTTATTCTCACATTCTACTTTAGTGCTGCTTTGGGTGTATGCGACGCGATGATCTTACACCAGAGTTTGAAGGTTTAGACGAGCCAGAGCGTTATCTTCATCTACAATCTAGGTTACAAAGAATCATGGCAAACAACGAGGCTCAGGCTCAGCAGATTGAGAGTCTCAGGAAAGAACTTGAAGATGAAAGAGCACGCAAGGATCGAGAGAAACAAGCAAGAAGGTAGTTTTAGGCGCAAGTCAACCAGTACCTTCAAACGGCAAAGCAATAAATGCATCCAACGCTAACCATGTCTGAATCGACTATTCTTATCCCTGCCTCTAATTTTGATATCAAAACTTCTTTCCTTTCTGAAATTAAAAGGCATACTTTTGAAGGAAAATCTATTGAGTGCCCTCTGCATATAACTACTTTTGTTGACTTATGCGAAACTACTGCCGATTGGGCAAAATCTTGAATATGTCAAACTAAAGGCATTTCGTTCGTCTCTTGCAGAGGAAGCATTACAATGGTTAGAGAGCCTAAACTATGATTACTCGCCACATGGACAGCGGTTAAGGACACGTTCCTTAACAAATTCTTTACCCCACCCAAGACATCGATGCTTCTGTAGAAGATCATGGCTTTTAGACAAAAGCCTGGAGAGACGCTGGCGCAACGAGGTCCGAAGACCTACTGCGATCTTGCCCTACTCATGGGCAGCAACCGTATTTGATTCAAGAGATTATCTACAATTCTCTTGACGTGTCGACTAAGAAGAGAATCAACTCCTACACCTTTTATCGACAACTTGAGCTAGCACCTACCGATGCTTGAAACACTATAGAGAGGTTGGTGGAGTTCGACGACACATATGAGACTTCCGAGGTCTTCGACGCGAGGCCAGTCCCATCTATGCCCTTATATGAGCCCTCCAAAGAAGATAGATCCGGACGTCAGGAACCAATTCTACAAAGACCAAAACAAAAAGCTCATAAAGCAAGTGAGTTTCCTCTCAGTGAACCAACTTTGCATCAAGTGCGGATCAGAACGACACACCACACTTGAGTGCCCACATGCGGAGCAAGTACAACTGGTGGAGACTCATGAGGAAGAAAGCTAAATGAGGGGTCCCACTTGCCAATAATGGGGAGACCAGCAATTCCAACAACCACAACGGAACTCGATCAACCCTAGGGACCCCTAACTCTATTGAGTTCTAGGACATTGGGAGAGAGACCAACGGAAATATGACCTTTAGCTCATCCTTGATAAGTTAAAGAGGAACCAAGCGGAAAACAAGCAATCCACCAGCGCCATCCAATCCCAACTCCAACGCCTTACCACAAGGTTTGGAGAGATGGACATATGGAAGCGGAACATGGAGACCCAAATGGGTCAACTAGTGGCACAAATTCCAAGACTGTTCGGAAAGCTCCCTGGGCATACAGAGAGAAATCCCAAGGGGAAATCCAGACACATTGTTGTTGTACAACTGAGGAGCAACCATAAAGTGTAAGAACCAAAGATCGGAGACAAGAGCAACGACACTAGAATTCCACTCGACGTCGACCGGACTCAGTCGATGTCGACCAGATTACACACAATGTTGAGTCCCTTATACTCGATGTCGATAGCACTGCACAACCCCCCCCCCCCAACCAAAAGTTGACTGATTCAGTCGATGTCGACTGCCCTCCAATCGGTGTCGACCACCCTGCTACACCACCTCTGAAGACTATTTTGGTTTCAAAACCAAAGAAGATGCTCCATTTCCCCTCCAAGGCACTGAGGGACCCTACATAAGGTAAGTTCAGGCACTTTGTGAAGATGCTTCAAGGTCTCACAAATACCAATTTGGAGGGTGAGATCAATGAGTTAAGATCTCCTGAAGTAATAGAGGTCACATATAGGAGGAAAGAGATAAGTATTCGGTGAAGTTACAAGCACATGTCTGTATACTTAGTAATTTCAAGACATAACCAATCGAGAACATGATAGCAGAATAAAAAACAATCAAAGGGAGGACAGGAAGAAGACACCTCGGAATGAAGAGGCGAAACAAAGGGCCGACAAACCGAGCAGTACCCAACTCCAAGGCCAACGACTTCGACCACCGACAACCCGGGGAGGAAGGACAATAGCGCTGGACTTGAAAAGAAGACCCATCAAACCGCTAAATCCCGAGACCCCCGTCGCCAAAACCTAAAGTCGTAACATTCGTCAGCTTTCCCCATTTGATTCGCCCTTTTCCCCCCCTCAATTTATGAGATTTAAAAGAAGTGTTTTGAGGGATCTGGGTGAGACCATTTAGATATGTGTAGCATTTTGATATGGATTTTGTTTTGGTTTTTAGATCTTGAGTTTGAATCTAGATTTCTTGGGGATTATGCCTTTGATTTTGGTTTGGCTTGAACAATGGCATGTATCTTAGAATTTTGAGGAACAAATCTAGAGATTATACTGGATTGAGGCTCGATTTGCATTTGTAGATGGGATTGAGTACCTTGGTTTTGTGGTGGTAGCGGATCTAGAGATGTAGCGTTTAGGGTTTTTTGTTTCTAGCCGACATTGCTGATTTGGGTGGCTTCTTTATGGTCGATTCAGATTATGGCAGTGGATTTAGGCCGGTTTCTGGAAACTTTCTGGAGGCTCTGCGATGGGTGGGATAGGATATCGAGGTTGCCTGGGATGGCTGGTTGCCAATCGCTCTTCACTCCCATCTTTGCAAACTTATTAGCAAAGCATTCTTAAACAGAAAGCATAAAATCTTCTTTCTATTTAAGGATGCTTTGTAAACTTATGTTTTATATAATGTATTTAAGGATGATCCTTCCTGAAACACTAAAAGTTTTAATTGTTTAATTAGAAAAATGTACCTTGAACACCCTAAACTATGAAAGCAGATTAACTTATTTAAATACTTCATTTTTAGATAAGAATAATGATTAAGGCCAATAGATGGTAATAGAGTCGCATCTTTGAGAGTGGAATTGATGTATTACTGCAAGGTGACAAGTGTATCTTTTATACTATATAAGATCGAAATTGCTATTCACACGGTGAATACATGGAAGGAAACTTGGTCGTGGAGTGCGAATGTACGGAGGCAGAAGTGATCGTAGAGTGCGAATGCGCAGATGGGATGGGCGAATCTCCAGCAGCGTTGCAGCAAAGGTGAACACGAATTCCGAGTTTGCTGATTATATATATATATATATATATATATATATATATATATATATATATATATATATATATATATATATATCGACATGGGAAAGTGTGAGATTCATAAGTCATATGCAACTTTTGTTGGGGTGAACGCAAAGTTTGCATCCGCGGATCTATAGTGGGCGCACGCAAATCTGTAGCTTTGGAATAGAATCCTCGGCGGCCTCCACTCCTACCACGACCTCGGTGCCCCCTCCTTCCCCGATGGATTCATCGACTACATTTGTCGTAGCGGTGTCTTCGTCCTCGGCATATGCTACAACATGTAGCTCTTCGTATGGAGGCTCGGCGGAGTAGTTGTTACCGGGGTGAAGCTAGAATCTGGGGATAAATATTCTTGATCAAACCTCAAGTGGGCGATCATATATCTTCTACACTTGTTTGAAGAGAGAAGCCATGGAATATATGGTCTACACTTGTCGGTGGCTTCTGCACTTGTTTTGGACCCCAAGGCAAAAAAGAGAGTCAATTTGACTAAAAAAATTAATCGCTCACTCTGAGTTAGAGTCCGCGTATGCGGATTTTAAAAATTAAAATAAAAGAATAACTATATACTACGAGTGGGCAGTTGTTGACCGTGTAAATGACGATAAATTTAGCGTGTAAATAGTAAGCCCCTAAAAAAACTCTCCACGAAGTAGTTCACCCGCATCTTCAACACTTGTGTTTTATATCGATTTGCATTCCAAACTCTTATAAAGCAATCATTTATATACATTGAGGTCATTTGTGCATTATAATCGATGAATCTTTATGCGTTAAATCAACAACTCAATATACAACAACAATTCACAAAAAAATAATATATTAGAGAAATTACACTTAAAACAGATGGATTCAACTATACACAAGAAAAAGTTTCATCAATTTAAAAATTTTAACCACAAATTAAACCTAAGTTCATCCAAATTGTAGATTATATTGTAAATGAAAATAAAAAAAAAAACAGAAACGACAAGGCGCATAACAAACTAAATACACCAATATATCGGTACATCACTTTGCCAATGAAGGGCTTCTGCTCCCGTCTGCCCGACGGTGAGATGCCGTGGAAGTTTCATTGCCGACTTCTCCGTGTTCTTGCTATTCATATTTTCATCTCGAAGTTGTCATCGACTTTTTGTGTGCTTCGCATTGTGTGGTTATGTTTCTGATGCGGGACCATCTTCTACACCTCCAGACACGCCTATCATACTAGGAGAAGGACCTATGACTCGAGCACGAGCTAAGAAGCTTTAACGAGACTCATTCCTAATCTTGAGTCATGCTTTGTTCTCGAGCACGGTTCAACGCCCGGAGCCTACATCGAAGACATATATGTGTATTAACATGGCTATGGCCGAACCCCCTTAGGGTCTAGTATTGCCGATTTTATTAAGTGTTGAACCTTATGTTTATTTCCATTTTCAGTAACTTTTATACTTAAGTTACTTTAGGGAACTTTAGGGGTTATTTTTATTAATTTATTTTAGTTGTTATTTTATCAATTTCGGCCCAACTCAGCCTATGCTAAGGCCTATATATGCTGAACACATACATTGTAGAACTCACGTTTTTATTGATTAAGAATTCCCTGTTTTGTGTGAAACACAACGAGTGCAAGTCGTTTGATTCGTAGCAAGGCTCATCGTTTGCAAATTAATTTGATCTCAGCATGGTTTTCTTTGAGTTCATCAACCTTGCGAGAGCTTGGTGATCTTGGTATTCACAAGTCCCCTCCTTGTGCCTCCAAGTTGTCCGCTTGGTTGTGTAAGGTTGTAGAGGCGGGTTTTATAGTTGTTGGTATTTGGTTCCTACCCTGTAAGAAGGCCTGAGGTCTTTATCTCATTCTATTTTAGTTCGAATCACCCAACTATCGGTCTTGTTCTTGATTTTGTTGAGTCTTTCATTATAAATTTCGAGTCTTCATTGCTTTCTTTAATCAAGTCTTTGTTTCTTGTTTTGGTCAACATCGAGTCTTGAGTTCTTGAGTCGTTCTTGGTCGATTTCGTCCAAGATCCTTGCTTTCTTGATTCGTGTCTTGCGTTTCTTTAAGTTCTTGTTGAGTCTTGTTTAGTTCTTGCTTCCGTTCTTGTATTTGAGTCTTGATTGTCGAAGATCGGGCCATCCTACGGCTAACCCCGTATCAAATTGGGATCAAAGCTTTGGTTTCCGACATCAAAGTTGTGTCTTTTTTTTTCTTAAACACAAAAACCCACAAAAAAGATTCTTTTCTTTATTTGGTCTTTTACTTATTGTTCTTGAATTGATTATTGCACTAACCTTTTCTTGTTTGTGATTGTTGTGGTTGCTTAGCCCAAACACATAGCCTAGTCGAGACCAGTGGAGTTGACCAAGCCGTGTGCACCCTTGTTCATCACCCTAGCCGACGACACATCCCTTTGTGTCCCCATAGTCGAGTGCTTGGCCGAGTCCTTCACACCACAAGAAACCCTAGTTTGTTATTTTCTATCTTTGGATCTTTTGTTCTTTCTATTTCCATTGCCTTATTAAAAATCAGATTTTTATTGGTAGAATAATTCCATGTTATATCTATCATATATCTTAAAAGGCTTAGATAGATCCACTTACCAAAGATAACAAAACCTCATCTATATATATTGCATTAGGGCTAAGTTTTTATTTCATTCACCTTGATCTATAGTTTTTTCGAGTCCTTTTATTTAATTGTTGTCTTTCTTGCATTAGGTAAAAAAAAAAAAACAGTTCGACATTATTTAAAAAAAAAAGACATACATACTTGGACCTAGGAGGATAAAATTCACTAGGGGAAAAAGTAAGTAAAAAAAAAGAAGAAGAGATTGTCGAGATCTACTGCAAGAAAGCTTCCAAAGGACAATTTTGGTGAACCTTCAAGCCCTAGTCGACATATCCAAACACTTACCTCCACAAAACACAAAACTTGAAACCTAACTTGCAACTACAACATCCTAACTTAAGGTTTGAAATCAAAAGAGGTAAATTTCCAAAATTTCTCTTATTTTCTTTATTTTTCTCTATTTCTCTTTGTGTCGAGTACTTTCTCCTTGATTTCGAGTACTCTTGTTTATTTTTGTGTTTGTCGAGTGCTTGATTCCCATTGTCGAGTGCTTTCTTGAACCCGTCGAGTACTTTTCTCTTGTTGTCGAGTGCTCTGGGCTAGTGTCGAGTGCTTGCTCTCACTGATCGAGTACTCTTTGTGCTATTGTCAAGTGCTGCGAACTCTTGTCGTCGAGTGCTCTAGTCTATATCGAGTTGTTGTGGTCTTGTCAAGTACTCCACACCTCTTTGTCGAGTGCTTCTTGCTTTGTTCCTCATTCATTCTCTCATATACATATCTTGATTGCTAGATTTTAGCTTGAGTGTTGGTTTGCCCAAGGCGGATTGAAACAACAAGCGTGACATACCAATTAGAGAGGGAGTGTGAGCGAAACAAATTGTGAGTTGTTTATATTTTATCTAACCCTTTTACATAGTTTCTTGTTCGTTTTATTTGCTATGTCTCAGCACGGAAACAACGAGAACAATGCCAATAATGGCAACAATTCTACCGGAACTTCTACACTTGCACCCAAATTGGTGGCCATGCTCAACAACATGAACCAAACGATGGCTACGTTAGGAGCAAAGGTGGCGGCATTGGAGGCCAGACCAAGTGGGTCTAACACCATGGGTGGTCAAGGTAATCAAAAGCGTGACGATACGCCTCACGATGAAAGGGAAGTCCATAATCCTAACCCTAATCCTAATCCTGATTTAAATAACCCTTTATTTGAAGAGAACAACTCTCCACGAAGGGAGAGATATGATAGGAATAATGGGTTTGTTAACGTGCAGGGACAAGGAAGAGGAAGAGGGAGAGGCCGAGGCTTCCAAGAGGAGTTCTACCAGACGGAAGACGATGGTGGCTACCAAGAAGAGGAGTATTGGGAGCAACGTCCAAGGCGAAACGATAGAGGAGGTCGATACCAATACAAAGCCCCTAGGGATCCTAATCATGACATCATAGGTAAGGTAAAGGTAAAGGTAAAGATTTCTCCATTTGAAGGTAAAACTGATCCAGATATTTATATTGATTGGGAAACTAAAATGGATCAAATCTGGAATTGTCACAACTTCTCTGACGCTAAAAAAGTGCAACTAGATTCTTTAGAATTTCAAGGCTTTGCTTTAATTTGGTGGGATTACCTAGTTAAAGAAAGAAGAAGAGCCCTTGATGCGCCTATCGCTTCATGGGATCAATTAAAACCACTAATGAGGAGAAGATTTGTTCCCCAACACTATGCTAGAGAACTTAGACAACGTCTAAAAAATCTAAAACAAGGTAGCAAAACTGTTGAGGAAACATTTAATGCAATGCAAGAAACCATGGCTAGAGCTAATGTAGTTGAACCTGATGAAGATACAAATGCTAGGTTTATTAGAATATTGCATCCCGCCTTAGCTCATGAAATTGATTATTTTCCTCACTCTACGCCTATTGAGCTTTTACATTTAGCAATAAAGGTTGAAAGAGGAGCGAGATATAGGAGCCAAGGTGGTCGAAATGCGAATGGGCAGCAACAAGGGTGGCGCCAATCTCGGCCCCAGCAGCCCCAAGGCTGGTTTGACAGTGGTTCAAGGGATAGGCCGAACCAAGGTCAAGGGAGGAGTGAAAGCCGAGCCCCTCAGCAGCCCATCGACAAGGGCAAAATGCCTATGTACGGACGAGAATCGTCTGGGGTATCTACTGGCCCCAAAGGGAGTAATCCTAACCCTTCTACCACTAGATATAGGGACATTGTAGGTTTTAAATGCCAAGGTAGAGGTCATTATATGAAGAATTTACCTAATAAGAAAACTCTCATGATTAATCACCTAGGAGAATATGAATCTGAAAATTCTTGTGATGAAAATGATGAGCATGCTAATAATAATGATGATAAAAACCTTAACCTTCTTGTTTATGATGATGATGGCATTGATTATGAACATGGTGAATCATTGATTGTTAGGAGAATCTTAAGTGTTGTACCTGCACTTTGTGAGGACAATCAACGTGAAAACTTAATTATTTCATACTAGATGCTTAGTAAAGGAAAAGGTTGTTAATGTGATCATTGATGGAGGAAGTTATTGTAACTTAGCTAGTTAGGAAATGATTGATAAATTACAACTTCCTACAATTCAGCATCCTAGGCCTTATATATTGCATTGGATGAATGACTGTGGTAATTTAAAAGTAAACAGGCAAGTTAAAGTTCATATCAAATTAGGACATTATGAAGATGATGTTTTATGTGATATTATTCCTATGCAAGCTTGTCATATTTTATTAGGTCGTCCTTGACAATTTGATCGTAAGGTCTTGCATGATGGATTTACTAACCGCTACTCCTTTACTTTTTAGGGAAACAAAGTTGTTCTCAAGCCTATGACGCCGACACAAGTGGCTGATGAGATTAAGAAGCGCAAGGTAAGTAAAGGTGAGTTAGATAGGGAAGCTCAGTCGAGCCAAGTGGCTTCCCATTCTCGGCTTAATGATGTACTGTTGGCTTCCAAGAGTGCATATTTAGATGAGTTTGTGGATGGGGAAACAACCCTCATGCTCCTATGCAAAGGGTTGAACATGTGGAGTGAGGAGCTTCGAGCTACTCTCCCTCCTCGCACCCTATCTCTTCTTGAAGGGTATAAATATGTATTTCCTGATGATATACCACCAAGTCTACCCCCTATTCGTGGAATTGAGCATCAAATTGATCTTATTCCAGGGGCTTCTTTGCCTAGTAGGCCTGCATACCGTATGAATCCCACTGAGACCCAAGAGGTCCAATCCCAAGTCCAGGAACTGTTGGATAAGGGATATATTAGAGAAAGCTTAAGTCCTTGTGTTGTGCCTGTGTTATTAGTCCCTAAGAAAGATGGATCATGGAGAATTGTTGTGAGCCTAATTTGTCATGTTTTATACTTACTTTTATATCGATCTTTGCATGCATTTCATACATTCGGGCTAGAATAGTTCAGAATCTATGTAGTTTATGATTATTTGCCAATTATGGAATCTACACCAGTTTCTGTTTAATTTCACAGAAATCGAGGCAATTTACAACAGTTCAGAGAAAGGAGGAAAAGCTCAAAGTCAACTACAGAAAGTCCGAGGTCAAAGAGTAGCGGAACTAGGACAAATCGAGTTGGAAGCTAGAAAATCGAGTCGACACCATCTGGTCGATATCGAGTACACCTAGTCGATATCGAGTTGGCCAGTCGATTTCTACCCAGAAAGCCAAGAATCGAGCAAAGCTGAAGAAGTTGGTCGATATCGAGTATAGCAACTCGATATCGAGTTGCCCATATCGAGTGAAGATCCAGAAGTCGACCCGAGAAGCTGAAGAAGAAAGGAAGAACTCGATATCGACTTGACCTAGTCGATATCGAGTTGAAGTTGGTCGATGTTCACCCCTGGAGCCGAGATCGAGTCAGGAAGTGAAGACGGAAAAGTTGCAGGTCAATATCGAGTGACCCAAGTCGATATCGAGCTGACACCCAGTGGCCGATTTTGAGCTAGTTCGAGTTCTAATCAAAGTTCTATCCAAAGTCCAATGGAGATATCCACAAGATCAAATTCTATCAAGTTCTATCAAGATGGAAGAGATATTTATCTACTTTAGATATAGTCCCTTTTAGATTTATTTCTTTATTTCCATATTTTTATTTTATGTTATTAGATAGATTTAGATATAGTTGTTCCATCCTAGAATAGCTACATGGATCACTATAAATAAGGCATTAGGGGATGGATTTTATTCATTCAATCAATCCAAGCCAAGCCACTAGAGAGCATAGAGAGAGAGAGAAGTCGAGTAGGAGAAGAGAGAGAAGTCTTGGAACCGAGTGGAGTTTGTGAAGCGATAGCGGATTTGGCTTTATTCGGTTGTAAGTCTTATTTAGTTTATTTAATGTAATTTATTTTCTTGAAATCTTTGATGAGTTTATTCATGATGAAGAGCGAGTAATCACCCAACTTCTAGGGTCGGGGTGAGCCCGACAGTAGCCATGTGAAGTGATGCGGTAAAGGTACAAGCTTTTGATGCAATTCGTCTTTTATCCCTACAAGCATGATTCTTTTGCGAAAGTTGAAGGTGATCCTTGTTTGTGTTATTAAAGCGAAAGTGATCTTAATGCAACTTGGATTAATTATGTGAAAAAGGGTTAGTAACAATTAGGGTTTATGCGAAAGCATCTATCTTCCTATTTTTTAATAACGAAAGTTATTTGATGAAAAACATGATCTTTTATGCCTTTATGTTTATTTTACATGGTTATCGTTGTGGTGTTGATGCCCTGATCTTGGAAGTCTTTTATTTTACTGATTTATTTCACAAAATTCGGATTTTAAGTTACTGTTTCCAGTCGATTTCGAGTACTTGCAGTCGATTTTATCACTCGATTTCGAGTCCTTCCAGTCGATGTCGACCAAGTTGTTGCCTTTGTGTTATTTTTCTGCTTTCTTCCGTGTTTTACTGTTTCTGTTGAGTTCTAAACTGAAAAGGCAGGCACTGACACGCTTCCTCGTGGATCGATCCTGACTGCCTTTTACTACAACGAGAGGAAGTCTTGTATTTATTTGATGAGATAGGGAGTCAGTTTGCTTTATATTTTATTTATATTTCATACTTGACACATCCTCCTGCAACAACAAGAATGTGTGTAGATTGTACGGCTATTAACAACATAATTGTAAAATATCATCGTCCTATTCTATGCTTAGATGATATGCTAGATGAATTGCATGTTGCTTCCATATTTTTGAAAATAAATCTAAAAAGTGGCTATCATCATATTAGAATGAAGGAAGGCGATGAATGGAAAACAACATTTAAGAATAAGTTTGGTTTATATGAGTGGTTGGTTATGCCTTTTGGTTTAACTAATGCTCCAAGTACTTTTATGCGTTTAATGAATCATGTCCTTAGAAATTTTATTGGGAAATTTGTTGTTGTTTATTTCGATGACATACTTATTTATAGAAAATCTCCTAAAGAACATGAAGCACATCTTAGGGAAGTACTTAATACTTTAAGATTAGAACACTTGTATGCGAATTTAAAGAAGTGTGAGCTATGTAATGAACAAGTGCCCTTTCTTGGTTTTGTAGTGAGCTCCAATGGATTGCGTATTGATGAGGCCAAGATCAAAGCTATTCAAGAATGGCCGACACCAACCAATATCGGCCATGTGAGGAGCTTTCAGGGATTGACGAGCTTCTATAGGCGATTACTTTCAGCACCATCTCAGCCCCGCTCACCGAACTCACAAAGAAGAGGAGCGAGTTCACATGGGGCGCGGCTCAAGAGGAAGTATTTTGCACATTGAAGGAGAAGCTCACGCAATCTCCATTGCTTGCTCTGCTGGACTTCAGTCGGCCCTTTGAGGTTGAATGTGATGCTAGCGGAGTTGGCATAGGCGGAGTTCTTATGTAGGAAGGTAAGCCTATTGCTTTCTTTTTTGAGAAACTTAAAGGTGCTTGTCTTAATTACTCTACATATGATAAAGAGTTGTATGCATTGTATAGAGTTCTTAAGACTTGGTCTCATTACCTATGGCCTAGAGAGTTTTTTCTTAGGACTGATCATGAATCATTGAAACATTTTAAAAGCCAAGATAAACTTGATAGGAGACATGGTAGATGGATGGAGTTCATTGAAACATTTCCTTATGTGATTAAATATAAAAAGGGAAAAGACAATGTGGTAGCTGATGCGTTATCTAAAAGACATATTCTTTTAACCACTTTGGATTCTAGAGTCTTAGGCTTTGTGTACATAAAGGAATTGTATGATAAAGATGCTGATTTTGGGGACATATTTCGAAAGTGCTTAGACAAAGGACCAACCGAAAATTTCTATATATTTGATGGGTTCTTGTTTCAAAAAGACCAAGTGTGTATTCCTAGATGTTCTCTTCGCTTATTACTTGTTAATGAAGCTCATAGTGGTGGATTAATGGGACATTTTGGAAGAGATAAAACATATCATACTTTAAAAACACAATTTTATTGGCCACATATGCTTAGGGATGTAGAACATTGCCTTAAAAGATGCATTGATTATTTAAAGGCCAAATCTAAGCTTATGCCCCGTGGATTATACACACCACTACCCACACCCTCAGCCCCTTGGGAAGATATTTCGATGGACTTTATTGTTGGGTTGCCTAGAACTAAGAAGGGGAGGGATTCTATATTTGTAGTGGTTGATAGATTTTCTAAAATGGCTCTCTTCATTGCATGTCATAAAACCGACGATGCCACTAATGTTGCTAATCTGTTCTTTAAAGAAGTAGTTAGGTTGCATGGTGTGCTGAAAACCATTGTTAGTGATAGTGATGTTAAGTTTCTTAGTCATTTTTGGCGAACCATATGGAGCAAATTGGGAAATAGATTACTATTCTCTACTTCTAGCCACCCCCAAACTGATGGCCAAATTGAGGTGACTAATAGAAACCTAACAAGCATCATAAGAGCCATGATAAGAAAGAATTTGAAACTTTGGGAAGAAGCCTTACCTCATGTGGAGTTTGCTTATAATAGGACTATGCATTCCTCAACGAAAATCACTCCATTTGAATGTGTCTATGGTGTTAATCCACTAACCCCTTTTGATCTTACTCCATATCCTATGAGAGAGAAAGAATCATTTGAAGCAGGTAAGCATATCGAGTTTGTTAAGGAGCTGCATGAACGGACACGTCAGAAGCTTGTGCAAAAGGCTGAATACACCGCCAACAAAGCAAATAAGGGGCGACATTTGGTGACATTTCAACCAGGGGATCTCGTGTGGGTGCACCTTAGGAAGGAGAGGTTTCCAGATGCTCGGAAGAACAAGCTCGCTCCACGTGGTAATGGACCATTCAAAGTGCTTAGGCGTGTGGGAGAGAATGCATATCAGCCGGAGCTTCCTGGAGACTATGGCGTGAGCGCAACCTTCAACGTCGCGGATCT
Source organism: Persicaria tinctoria (assembly GCA_037127255.1). NCBI lineage: Eukaryota > Viridiplantae > Streptophyta > Magnoliopsida > Caryophyllales > Polygonaceae > Persicaria > Persicaria tinctoria. Next base: position 50,196,531 of record JBANSL010000005.1, read on the forward strand.
ATGACTCGAGGAGGAAGGAATGAAAAGTAATGAAAAATCAACGACAGGTTTTCCAGACACGTCTTAGGGCGCAAGGAGGAAGCAGAGGAGAGAGAGAGGAGAGAGAAAAAAAGAGAGAGAGTGGAGAGAGGAGGCGAGAGAGGAGGAACGTTTGGAAGGTTTTGTAAGTTTTAGTTTATTTTATGTTAAAGTTAATTTCTTTTATGATGGTTTGTTTCTAATTTCCTTCTTCTAGGGTTGGGGTGATCCCAACATAGACATGTGTGTTTGATTTAAATCCATGAATTTATATGTCTTTATCATCGTCTACCTATGTGCTTAATCCTTTGCGAGAGTTAAGGAAATTCCTTATTCATGATATTGAAGCGAAAGTGATCTTATTACGAATTGGATAGTAATTAGGGTTTGCTTGTGAAAGTTGGTTGATCCTAATTAAGAAAAGGTAGAAACAAATTAGGTTTTTATGCGAGAGCCTCTATCACCTAAATTGTTGGAATTTGCGAAAGTCGATTCCTTGATATAAAGCATGCATATTTATGTGATTTATGATCTACACATATATGTTTATTGTTGTGGTGATCCCTAACGTTGGAAGTTTGCATCTTCATTTGTTTTATTTTATTATTTTTATTCGGCACATATTCTACCCGACACCAACCACCATTCCCTCTCCATCCATCGGCATCGACCCCTCTATTCTTTGTCGACAACAACCACCTCACCTTTTCCCGCTATCCCTGAACCCCAAAACACACTAAACCTAGAACCGCTGACTTCTCTCCTGAGGACGAACCTGACTCCTGAGGACGAACCTGACTCCACTATCCTATAGCGGGGTCTTGGCTACAAATTTATTTGGTCGAGAAACCCTCTCGTCAAATTGGCGTCGTTGCCGGGGAGATATCAATCGCGCCTAGTTTAATTGTGTTTAAGGTTCAGAAAAGCCCATCCCTTTTTTTACCCTTCACATACCCTACCACCACCTACCTCACCGGTACCAACTGGGTGCCAAGCTTTTACCACTAATTTGTGTTCTTGATTGTGATTTCAAAGCTTAGGTACAAAGATGGAAGACTTTGTCAAAGGGAATCCTGCATGGGAAGAATGGTATCAAGATTTGAGACGGAGAAATAGGATCGCAGTGGAGGATTCACGATTAAGGGAAATAGCTCCGTTGGAAGACGAAATCCGAAGGCTTGAGGCTTCCATTCAGTCTAAAGGACCATGCCCTCCTCTCGACGAGCCAATTGACCCACTCAATGTCGACAACCAGGTATGTCCTTCCTCGAATTTCATTCTTACTTTGCTACCTATTGTTGATGAATCATATGAAGGATCCCACGGCGAAATAGCACTAGAAGAGAAGAAGTTGGACATTGTTGACCAGGGCATTCAAAGATCGCTTTTACCTTACAAGGTGAAGGCTATCCCCGATGATTTTGAGCAACCGATGTTCATATTCAAGTATGGGGTCCTAGCAAAGTGGCATGAAGCTCCGCATGATGAGGTGGAAATATCTCTTCCCACTCCACCGTTTTGCTGTGGTGGAGACGCGCAACCAAGTCAACCTATGAAGCGGAAGAGGTATGATGATGAGGTATGTATATTTTCTTTATATCTTCCTGTATGCATGCCAACTGGAGCCCAGGAAGATGAATGGGTGAAGCCATGGAGCATCCACTCGGGGAGGTTCAAGCTTCTTCACACGATGCCTCCGGATGACATCCCACGCTTCCCACCACCGGAGGAACCACCAGACCCACCTATACCTCCGGACAAAGATGAGCCAGGCTAAAGCTAAATGGAGAAAGTCGGCCTAGCGACTATAAAATCTAGAGCTTGTAAATAGACATTTATTTTTTTGGACTTTTGGACATTGTTGCTTTTGTTTGTTTTTGGTTTGGAACCTTTTAGTTTTTCTATTATGGGTATATGTCTTCTACACTTTTCAGGTTCATGGATAGAAGCAAACTACATTCAGACTCGGCCCAAGATTCTTTTAATAGACATTTTGAGGCCCTGCACACCTGTCTTGTGAGTTTCTTTCTTTACCCTTGTTTTTATACAGTGAGGACACTATAATGTTTAAGTATGAGGTGGGGGAAGGGCTTACTTTATGCATTATTTTCCATATTTGACATTATTTGTGCATATTTCAAATTTATTTCTTTGAATTGCTACATGGCTATTTTGGAATGCATTATTGATTTATGTGCTTATATGCATAATTTCCAAAAATTTAAGAAAAATGACCCCCATTGAAATTTTGATTAATGTCATGGAAGCTTATATTGAACTCGACGATGCAAAATTGGATTCATTAGAGATATGGCATGAAATTTCCTAGTTAAGGGAAGTCACAATGAAGTGCATCTTTTGTGAAAACCATAAAAGGAGGTAAAATTTGAAATTGCTTTTGACATATTGCATGATAAGAGGATGGAGGACTTTATATTTCCATATAATGCTCATATGTTTTTAATCCTAGCCTTACCTATGCTTATGCATCACAAAAAGCCATAATATGCCTTATTTCATTTATTGCTCCACATGATCTAAATATTGCCATTCTTTACCTTATCCGGGGATTATGTTGAGAATGAAATTACATTATGGAGATTTTTATATGGTTGTTGTGTTGAAATTATCATTATATGGAGTTTGGAAGGAAATTGTTTGAAATATATGGAAAATTTAATGAGTGAAAGAAAATCCAATCACCTCAGGAGATAAAGGTAGATTGACCCTGCTCTCTGAGATAATAGTTTGGAGAGATGGGACACATTGTGAGGAGTCCAAAGCACTAAGTATCCGGGGCCATTCATGACACCCATGTTTGCGACTCGCGAGAAGGCAGTGCTGAGGTTAGAGAGGTAAAAGCATTATTATGAATAAAAGCATTATGAAAGGTGATGAATCAAATGGAGAAAGAATGTGAAATGAACTCAAGTTTGGAAATAATCCATTTCCCCGGATCAAAAGCACCACATTGCCAAAAATTGCCCACCTTTAGCCTTTTACCAATCTACTCCTTCATGAGCTTAAATTAAAGTCTTCTTGATTATTAATGCTTTGTCACATAAAAATTGTTTTTGCATAACCCTCCTTTTGTGAGTAGATGTTGCTTTTGTATAATTGCACATGCATGGATCTGTGACATAAGTACCTTTTCGAGGATGGTAATTGATTGCAGGGGACATATAAGAATGAATCTAAGATGTTGAGAGTTTTGATTTCTTCCCCTGAATGACAATTAAAAGTATTGCTTGAGGACAAGCAAGCTTAAGTATGGGGTGTTTGTTGTGAGCCTAATTTGCCATATTTTACATTTACTTTTATATCAATTTCTGCATACATCGCATACATTTGGGTTAGAATAATACAGAATTTGTGTAATTTATACTTATTTGGCAATATATGGAGGTCTACACAAGTTTTGGTTATATTTCGCAGAAATCGGACGCACTTTGGAGCTTAAAGGAAACTCATGGAGAAGCTAAAAATGGTGCAACTGGAGAAAAGGCCATTTTTCACCATTCTTCGTTCTGAATCAAGCTTTGATGACTTCATGAGAGTTGTAGCCCTCGGAAAGAGCTTTCCAACGCATGGTCATATGCGTCAATCCAACGAACAAGGACTCGGGAAAGTGCGTTTCAAGAACAGCGCAGAATGCTGAAAACCGACTCTACTCGAGATCGAGTAAAGCTACTCGAGATCGAGGAGCATGTCGAGGAGATCTACCCGACGCTGCCGAAGAGACCTAGTAGATGAACCACCTTACTCGACATCGACGAGGGTCTACTCGAGGTCGACGAGACCTTACTCGACATCGACGAGCACCGTGAGCCAGAGTCCAAGCCTGTCGAGCAGAGAAGCCAGCCAAGCCAAGTCGACCAGGATTCCTACTCGAGGTCGACAAGAGTCTTGTCGAGGTCGGCGAGCCCAGGAAGCCATGACGAGCCACATCGAGCACCAGACGACGAATCCTACTCGAGGTCGACCAAGCCTTGTCGAGGTCGACTAGAGCAGTGCCCAGAAACGCGTCGTCGATGACCTGTCCGAGTAGAGTTGGGATTCCATGGTGCCGAAGGCGGAAGATTCTATCCAAATACATCAAGTTCTATCTATGGAAGACGCAATCTATCAAGACATGAAGATCTACCATAATTAGTTTTATCCTTTCCTTATGGATTTATTTCCTTAAAACAATTTATTTATCTTTAAGGCTTTTAGATATAATTTTAGATATAGATTTAGATAGAGATAGATGATTATTTCCTTGATTAGCAAGGTTTGATCACTATAAATAAGGCCCTAGGGGCTCAGTTTTATTCATTCAATTACAAGCTAGAGAAGTAGTTCCACAGAGAAGTTTAAGAGTTCTAAGGTTTTTAGGGTTTTGGCTTTCTGCGAAAGTTGATTGCCAGGATTGTAAAGACTTTTGAATATAGTTTATGCAAGTTAGTTCTTTTCATACATCAATGTCTGCAATTGCGATGAGGCGTGAGTAGTCCACCCACTTCTAGGGCTGGGGTGAGCCCGACGGTGGCCATGTGAGGCGATGCGATAAAGGTCAGATCTTTTTGTGTGATTCATCTTCTATCCCTATGAGCATGATTCTTTTGCGAGAGTTGAAGGTGATCCTTGTTTGTGTTATTGAAGCGAAAATGATCTTAATGCAACTTGGATTAATAATGTGAAAAAGGATTAGTAACAATTAGGGTTTATGCGAGAGCCTCTATATGCCTATTTGTTAATAACGAAAGTTATTTGATGGAAAGCATGATCTTTTATGCCTTTATGTGTCGTTTTGCATGGTTATCGTTGTGGTGTTGATACCCTGGCTTTGGAAGTCTTTTAATATATTGAAGTTAATTTCTGTCAAAATCTGAGTTTTGGTTCGAATTCTGCAATTTAAAGTTTCTGTCTTTACTTTTCTTTGTCGAGATCGAGTACCTCTTGTCGAGGTCGAGTAGCTCTTTGCCTTTGCTTTTCGTTTTTGCTTTGCTTTGCTTTTATTTCCTGTTCTTTGCTTTTATTTTAGTTGCCCTTGCCGGGTTTATTTGTTTCTTTCTTTTCTGTGCTTCTGTCTTTCTGCTGCCTGTGAGAATTTACAGCTACCTCAGAACTGCTGACGTGCTTCCTCGTGGATTCGATCCTGATTTTCTCTCAATTTGATGAGCGGTTTTTAGTCGCATAAACCGTATCAAAATAAAACTCAAACCTACAAACTAGTATAGCAAGCAAGTAAGTGGTCGATCCCACGGAGAATCAAGTATTTCTCAGCAATGTGTATTTACCAATTAGTAGAAAGGGGGGGTTTTGGTTGATTGAGATTGAAAAGAAAACAAAATAAAATAAAAACAAATAATGCAAAACAAATTAGAGAAGATCGCTCTACCTACAACTATCCACTTTATTTGTTTGAATTGATATTGTAACTTCGTCTTGTCCTTTTAGTCTTCCTATGAATGCCCTTGTCCCGACCTAATATAGTTACTAGTCCAACCAGTCCTAGCAACCCTTATCAATCGAACAGTCCCTAAAGAAGGATTTAACCCAATTGATAGCTTTAAGTTCAGAGATTAGCCAAGGTATTTGCAGTCCCTAAAGAGGGATTTAACAACACATTCAACTTCCTACTCATTCAAATAGTTCAACCAGACCTAAAGGAACAAGTTTGCTACTTGGGTTAAGGTTCGCAACCAGGAATCTACAAAACCCTAGCAATTGAATTGATCTAACTAGTTGGCGAGACAAGATAGAACAAAACAATAAGCAATCAAGCACAAAGAAGTTGAAGCATTCAATATAGGAAATAAGGAACAAGATTCAGAAACTCACAATCAATCCAAACAAAGCTTCAAATTGCAAGTAGAACGAAGAGAGTTTAGTCGCCCATGGCGAACATCGCTCTCTCTCTAATTGTCTGATGGTTGAAAGAATAGAATGGAAGTGATAAAAAAATAACATAAAAGTCGGCCTAATAAACATCAAAGTCGGCCCTCAAAGCAAATTAGAACATCTAGGGTTTTTCCCAAAAACGCTGCGCGCTGACGGCAGCTGCGGCGGGCGCATCAAATAAGCGGCGGGCGCAGCAAATAAGCGGCGGGCGCAGCATGAATACCGCCCCTGGCGGCGGGCGCTGCATTGGTTTTTCCCGAAAATTCCGTCTCGAATTAGCTCTCGACGCCAACATGAAAGTTGTAGCTCTCTGAAAGAGATTTCCAACGCATGGTCATAATAGTCGATCGGACAACCGAGGCCTCCAGAAAGTGCAAAACAAGTTCAGCATGTCTGACGACAACTTCTGCAGACTTGTTCTTCGTTTAGGTTCGCTTCTTCTTCTCAGGACCTCTTGAGATCTTCATGTAAGCTTCTTCGATCAACTAGACATTCTCATCAAATGCGTTATCAACTCATGTCTTCTCCTCGGATCTACCATTACCTGAAATAATCAATAAAAGCGTGTAGATTCCGACTCCGACAACATAGAGAACTAATATGCAAATCATGCTTAATCCATCCATGAAATGCATCTTAACTAAGCTAAATGCAACCTATTATGCCTACCTAAATGCATGCTATCAAACTCCCCCACACTTAACCTTTGCTTGTCCTCAAGCAATGATAGAATGAACATGAATCAACGCATCCCACAGGAAATCCCTTCAAGTTTCAACCTCATAAAAAAGCAACATCATAGCAGGTGAAAACATAAACCAAGCAAACAAACGTCACAGCATGTATTTCAGTGATCAAAGCTTAGAAGTAGACATTATCCAACCTCGCCAGAAAATGTATTTCACTCATGTGTTTAGGCTTTAAGGTACAACTCTCAACTCAAACCAATCATGCAATAAGCTCATAGACATTGACCACCATATCACAAATTCTCTACCGAAATGTCATTACTTGCAGGACATAATAAAGAAAATAAAATGCGACACTTTTTTTTTTCGTTTTCTTTTGTTTTCTTTTCTCTCTTTTTTTTTCTTGTCTTGGTGCTTTCCTTACGCGAAGCGCAAACATGGGTGTCATGAATGGCCCCGGTCTATCAACACCTCAAACTACTAATATGAAGTCCACTTGAACACCTTTTGACGCAAGTTGCAAACATGGGTGTCATGAATGAACCTGGTTACTCAATGATCAAGCTTTCTTTCCTAGTGGATAGTTTTCAACACCTTTTTGCGCGAATCATACCCATGGGTGTCATGCATAGATCCGGTTACTAAGTGCATCAACCATTGCCACCTTATTCACTAATTATGCATAAAATTAACCAAAAAGACTCAAGATATAAACATAAACTCCGCAAGAAATCAAACATGTGCATCGGTCTTCAAAAATAGATATTGCAGTCAATGTCAAGAGGTAGCAACATTAGGTGAGTAATTCACACAATTGAGCAAAAGGATTCAAATAAGGCCAAACATTCTCACAGGGTCATGTTTTTAGGATTCAATCATACTTTAGCTCAATCATACATGCTCAATTATATTTGCTAGCTCATGTTCCACAAAAATCAAATATAGACATAATAATCAAAACATCCAGAACTCCATGGGATTTTTATGAATCATGCTTGAAATTTAAAATAGAGGACAAACTAAGCAAGATGGGTATTTGAATAACACATATATATGCAATGCATGCTCTATTTTTGGTTTTTTCGAATTGTTTTTTTTTAAATACGAATATTAGAAATTAAAAATTAACTAAACTAAACAGAAATTACAGAAACTTAAACATGATGCAAAAATTTAAATATGATTTCCTATATGCATCTATATATACAGAATTCCTCCCCCCCACACTTAAAGTTTTCATTGTCCTCAATGAAACAATAAAGACAAGAAAAGTAAATCAAATATAATCAGGGTGAAGGAAAAGAAAAAGGAAAAAGAAAGAAAAAAAAAAAACTTACCTCAGGTTGCCTCCCGAGAAGCGCCTTTCTTTAATGTCATTGGCTTGACTTATTCTCAATCTCAAGACCTTATCTCTCAGACATCGTCAAGGCCCTCAGTAACCTATCATATTCCTGTGCACACATCTTGCAAAGCACATCATAGCACAATAAATTGAAAGCATAAAATGTGGAACCCAAGAACCCTTTCACTCTATCAAATAGTCTAGTATGACTCTCTGCAGAAGGAATATGATACCACCAACACAGTTCCGCTGGTGGCTTCTCAAAATAGCAATCAAAAGGATCAACATAATCACCATTACCTTCAAGATTGCAAAAGTTTACCTTTATTATCTCTTGAGCCTCAGTTGATGGCTCTAGACTTGGTTCATCAATGGGCGAGCTCAGAATGGATGTTGCAGATGGAGTAGGAGACACATCACATGTAACCTCATGCGTCGACTCATGAGATTCCAAGTCACGAAGCACTAGACCCTCTCCTCCATCATCGAAGACACTATGGTTGTCTACAACCAATTCCTCATCTTCTTCTTCGAAGCTCCTTTCTTTCTCACCTTTTGCACTTAGAATTTGAATGAGTTGACTCATCTGATTCTCCAATTTTTCAAGTCGACTCATTTTTTCTTCTTCCCACTGCTGCAACACTTGTGTGAGAGTTTGGATTGATACTTCCCGCTCAACCTGTCGACTCATGTTGCCGAAAAAATCCCAAATCTCAAAGAGTCCCATATCCAATAGGCCTCCATTACTCATGGACTCAGCAAGATTTCGTGTTTCAGCATTCATCCCATCAAATATGCAAACACACATCTCCCGCACACCATATTGATAACCCCATGAACCAAGGTCATTAACATACTCATGCAATCTAGTGAAATATTGGTGAAAGTTCTCACCTTCAAACTGCAACAATCTCAACATCTTGAAAAAGTTAGTAGCAAGGGTGTTGTGAACCGTAAGATAGGTTCACAACAAAGTTAGATATATAAACAAAAATTAATAAATACACACAACAAAGAAATAAACTTGATTCCCCGGCAACGGCGCCAATTTGATGAGCGGTTTTTAGTCGCATAAACCGTATCAAAATAAAACTCAAACCTACAAACTAGTATAGCAAGCAAGTAAGAGGTCGATCCCACAGAGAATCAAGTATTTCTCAGCAATGTGTATTTACCAATTAGTAGAAAGGGGGGGTTTTGGTTGATTGAGATTGAAAAGAAAACAAAATAAAATAAAAACAAATAATGCAAAACAAATTAGAGAAGATCGCTCTACCTACAACTATCCACTTTATTTGTTTGAATTGATATTGTAACTTCCTCTTGTCCTTTTAGTCTTCCTATGAATGCCCTTGTCCCGACCTAATATAGTTACTAGTCCAACCAGTCCTAGCAACCCTTATCAATCGAACAGTCCCTAAAGAAGGATTTAACCCAATTGATAGCTTTAAGTTCAGAGATTAGCCAAGGTATTTGCAGTCCCTAAAGAGGGATTTAACAACACATTCAACTTCCTACTCATTCAAATAGTTCAACCAGCCCTAAAGGAACAAGTTTGCTACTTGGGTTAATGTTCGCAACCAGGAATCTACAAAACCCTAGCAATTGAATTGATCTAACTAGTTGGCGAGACAAGATAGAACAAAACAATAAGCAATCAAGCACAAAGAAGTTGAAGCATTCAATATAGGAAATAAGGAACAAGATTCAGAAACTCACAATCAATCCAAACAAAGCTTCAAATTGCAAGTAGAACGAATTAGAACATCTAGGGTTTTTCCCAAAAACGTTGCGCGCTGACGGCAGCTGCGGCGGGCGCAGCAAATAAGCGGCGGGCGCAGCATGAATACCGCCCCTGGTGGCGGGCGCTGCATTGGTTTTTCCCGAAAATTCCGTCTCGAATTAGCTCTCGACGTCAACATGAAAGTTGTAGCTCTCTGAAAGAGATTTCCAACGCATGGTCATAATAGTCGATCGGACAACCGAGGCCTCCAGAAAGTGCAAAACAAGTTCAGCATGTCTGACGACAACTTCTGCAGACTTGTTCTTCGTTTAGGTTCGCTTCTTCTTCTCAGGACCTCTTGAGATCTTCATGTAAGCTTCTTCGATCAACTAGACATTCTCATCAAATGCGTTATCAACTCATGTCTTCTCCTCGGATCTACCATTACCTGAAATAATCAATAAAAGCGTGTAGATTCCGACTCCGACAACATAGAGAACTAATATGCAAATCATGCTTAATCCATCCATGAAATGCATCTTAACTAAGCTAAATGCAACCTATTATGCCTACCTAAATGCATGCTATCAAAGACATATATGTGTATTGGCATGGCTATGGCCGAACCCCCTTAGGGTCTAGTATTGCCGATTTTATAAAGTGTTGAACCTTATGTTTATTTCCATTTTCAGTAACTTTTATACTTAAGTTATTTTAGGAAACTTTAGGGGTTATTTTTATTAATTTCTTTTAGTTGTTCTTTTATCAATTTCGTCCCAACTCAGCCTATGCTAAGGTCTATATATGCCGAACACATACATTGTAGAACTCACGTTTTTATTGATTAAGAATTCTCTGTTTTGTGTGAAACACAACGAGTGCAAGTTGTTCGATTCGTAGCAAGGCTCATCGTTCGTAAATTGGTTTGATCTCAGCTTGGTTTGCTTTGAGTTCATCAACCTCGTGAGAGCTTCGTGATCCTGGTATTCACAAGTCCCCTCATTGTGCCTCCAAGTTGTTCGCTTGGTTGTGTAAGGTTGTAGAGGCGGGCTTTATAGTCGTTGGTATTTGGTTCCTACCCTCTAAGGAGGCCTGGGGTCTTTATCTCATTCTATTTTAGTTTGAATCACCCAACTATCGGTCTTGTTCTTGAATTTGTTGAGTCTTTCATTCTAAATTTCTAGTCTTCATTGCTTTCTTTAATCGAGTCTTTGTTTCTTGTTTTGGTCAACATCAAGTCTTGAGTTCTTGAGTCATTCTTGGTCGATTTCGTCCAAGATCCTTGCTTTCTTGATTCGTGTCTTGCGTTTCTTTAAGTTCTTGTTGAGTCTTGTTTAGTTCTTGCTTCCATTCTTATCTTTGAGTCTTGATTGTCGAAGATCGGGCCATCCTACGGCTAACCCCGTATCAGTTTCGACTAGGGTTCGGATCCTCGCTTGTATCTTTTATGCCTTTTGTCACTTGTACGGTGGCAGATTGCCCGTCTGCTAATTCGTTCGGCCTCTCGTCTTACCTGAAACGGATGTCTGGTATTTCGAATCCTTACCTTGTAATAAAAAAAACCATAAAAAATTGAATTGAAAGATCAAAATATTACGTTAGAAGATATGAATTATAACCAGCCATGGTTAGGAGTGAAATCAGACGAATTGAAAGGTCGATAGTAGCACACACAGCCCATTGACTTAGTTGCACTTCCTAATTACCTTTTGTATTTTCATGTGTGCTGTATTCTAAAAGATACCTAGGATACTTGGGCACCATTCATACAATGAGATTAGGACACATACTTGTCCTAAGACCCTAGCCTAGCTTGCATTAACTTCTATATATGTATATGTCATTACTGTGTACATATTGGAACAAGGGAGGAAATTCAAATTAGTCTTTCTACTCTTATCTCTACGTTGTAGCATGGTATCAAGAGCCAAAGGCTAACACCATTTTTTTCCATATCCAATCTATCCCATAAACCAAACACAAAAAAAAGTCAAAGAAAGCGCCTTTTTTCCTCTTCTTCCATACTATTCACATATTCAATGGTGCTCATAAATCGAAACACTTCACTTCTGAATTTCGCATCTCTAACCACCATCAAGTTATCCTCCGGTAACTTCCCTATCTGGGCAAAACAGATTACCTCCTACCTCAAAGCCAACTCCTTATTCCCTTATATTGATGGATCTAAGCCACACCTGCCTGAAAACAGTCCCGATTACCTTGAGTGGTCCACCAAAGATAGCCTCGTTTCAGCCATTCTTACCTCGTCCCTCACCGAACCCATCATGGTCCAAGTGCTCGAGTGCCCAACCGCTCTTACAATCTGGACCCGTCTTCATGACCTTTTTCTTGCTCATTCCACAACCCAAATAGTTCAAACACGTCTTCAACTAGCCATGCTCAAGAAGGGATCCGAATCGATCTCCGACTGCTACAACAAGGCTAAAGAATTAGCCTCTCCAATCCAAGCAGCAGGCTAGATGATTCGACGACGAATTTGCCGTCTTTCTCTTTGCCGGCCTAGGCTCCAAGTATGACTCAGTCGTCACCTCGCTCTCAACTTAGTTGTCCCTCCCTCCACCAGATCAGGTCCTCTTCTATCTCATGAACCATGAGACTCGCTGGCCCGACATACCACCTCCTTGCTCGGAACTCCCCCTCTTTCTGTCAACAACACCACCACTCGATCCCCCACTCCAGAAATCAACTACACATCCATCAGGGTTCGAGGAAATAGGGGTGCATACAGAGGCCGTGGCCCCTCCCTTGGTCGGGGCGAATCCAGCGGTCGAGGCTCTTCCCAAGGTCGTGGTCATGGATACACATTCACCGGTGACCAGGACACCCGCCCTACCTGCCAGATTTGCGGGAAACAAGGCCATACTGCTCTCAGGTGCTGGAGTCGATTTGACCAGGATTTTCAGGCACCTCCTAACCATTCGTTTCAGGCTAATCACACTGTTACAAATTTGTATCCGGACACTGCTGCTTCACACCATTACACTTCGAACCTCTCGAACCTACGCCTCGACAGTCTCCCATACCCAGGCACAGATCAAGTTTCCCTTGGTGATGGATCCACTATTCCCATTCTTAATCACGGTTCTTCTTCTCTCCTTGCCTCTAATCATTCCTTTAAACTCAATAATTTGCTTCATACTCCTACAGTGACAAAAAATCTCATATCTGCCCGCCGTTTTTGTATTGATAATGGAGTCTCTTTTGAGTTTTTTCCTAACAAATTTATTTTCAAGGACTTGTAGACTCAAACACCCCTGCTCACGGGTCCCGTTGAAGGAGATGAAAGTTTGTATGTCTTGCCAGCGACCACAATAGCTTCACCCTCTATTCACCTCACCACCACCCCCACCTCATCTTCTCAACTTTGGCACCGTCGATTCGGCCACCCTTCTCATCGAATAACGAGCGTCGTCCTTCGTCAGCTACACCCCTTCAACCCTAGAATGAAAATGGACCAAGAACTTTGTCAATCTTGTAGTTGGGCCAAAGCCCATGCCCTTCCCCATCCTCCCAGTCCAACCCGGTCTACATCTATTTTACAATTGCTATTTCTTGATGTTTGGGGTCCAGCCCATGAAATTTCGTTTAATGGATACAAGTATTATATCTCTATCGTGGACGATTATTCAAAATTTGTTTGGCTTTTTCCCTTTCATTCAAAATCTGATTTTCCAATGTTGGTCAAACACTTCATCACCCTTATCACAAACTTCTTCTCCACAAATATAAAATCCGTTCAAACTGACAACGACACCGAATTCAAACCTTTAATCCCTTTTTTTTAAGAATTGGGGATCTCACATCGCCTCACTTGTCCATATTCACACCAGCAAAACGATAGTGTTGAAACTCGTCATCGACGACTTGTTGATACGGGTCTTACTCTCCTCAAACAAGCTTCTCTTCCCCTATCCTTTTGGGATTTTGCCTTTGAGGCCTCCCTTTACCTCCAAAATCATCTCCCCACACCAATTCTTGACCACAAATCACCTTTTGAGATCCTCTTTCAAATACCTCCCGATTACAAGTTTCTCAAAGTCTTTGGGTGTTTATGTTTTCCGAATCTTCGTCCCTATAATCAATATAAACTTGCTTTTCAATCCATTCCTTCGATATTTCTTGGGTATACTCCCAATCACAAGGGATACATTTGTTTTAATTGGGTAGACCGAAAATCTTATATCTCCCGAGATGTAATTTTTCATGAAAATATTTTTCCATATGCCACATCATTCAACTCCAATAATATAGCATCTTATAAACCCACTTATCTTGTCTCACTACCCATCATCACTTCCACCAACCAAATGCCTGAACTTGGCCCATTAACCCAACCAATCTCTAGCCCATCATCTCCATCAGGCCCATCCTCTACCTCAGACCCAGCATCCCACACTACACCCTCCTTGTCCCCTTCAGAGCCAGTTTCACCCTCAATTCCTTCTAACTCACCTTGTGTATTATCATCTACAGAAGAAGCGCCACCTCCTTCTGCACCCTTACATCCCATGATAACCCGGGCTCGTGACGCCGTCCCCAAACCATTAATCAGCACCGATGGCACCGTTCCTTGGCCTCCACCACATTGCTCCCACACCCAAACCATACCCAATGAGCCGTCCGGCTATTCCCAGGGTTCTCATTTTGCCGAATGGAGGGCGGTAATGGAATCGGAATTTAAAGCCCTTCTGCAAACCCAAACTTGGACGCTTGTTCCGCCCTCTGCCTCATCTAATGTTTTAGGTGTAAAGGGGGTATTCAAAACTAAAAGGAACTCAGATGGCGGATTGGAAAGACGGAAGGCACGACTTGTTGCCAAGGGCTATCATCAACTCAACGGGCTTGATTTCAATGAAACCTTCAGTCCCGTCGCTAAACCCTCCACCATTCGCCTCCTGCTATCCCTTGCTTCTATAAATCATTGGTCGGTTCGCCAACTCGACATTCAAAATTCCTTTCTCCATGGGACTCTCACAGAAGACGTTTTTGTTCAACAACCACCAGGTTTTGTTTATCCCCAATTTCCCTCTCACATTCGCAAATTACATAAATCTCTTTATGGCCTAAAACAGGCTCCCCGAGCCTGGTTTTCGAGACTAAGCGATGCCTTGAATCCCTTGATCACTATGGGTTTCACTCCATCCATAGCAGATTCATCCCTTTTCTTTCACCGCCTTGGGAAACATTGCGTATTTGTGCTTGTGTATGTCGATGACCTGCTGGTGTTCTCCTCAGACCCTGAATTGTCAACTCGATTTATCTCCTTTTTGTTAGCTCCATTTCTTGTCAAGGATCTTGGGCCATCTCACTATTTTTTGGGCATTGAGATATCACGAACCACCGAAGGATTCTTTTTCTCTCAAATCAAGCATATTACTGAGCTTGTAGAACACGTCGGCATGACAAACTCAAGGGCAATAGCAACTCTGATGCCTCCTAACTATGATGCTTCAGTTGAGTCCGAACCGGTCAATGACTCACAACTCTATCGAAGTGTTGTTGGGTCCTTGCAATACTTGGCCTTTACAAGACCTGATGTGTCCTTTGCGGTTAATAAAGTATGCCAACAAATGCATGATCCTAGATAAGTCCATTGGCATGCCGTGAAGCGCATTTTGTGCTACCTTAATGCCACTGCAACATTGAAGTTTCACATATCCTCGACACCAGCCAACCACCTATCTACATTCTCCGATGCAGACTGGGCAGGAGACAAAGCAAATCGCAGGTCTGTTAGTGCTTACTGCATTCCATGGACCCAATTTGGTTTCGTGGTCCTCAAAAAAACAAGAAACGGTATCTCGCTCTTCGACGGAGGCTAAGTATAGAGCCTTAGCACATGCCACATGCGAGACACTATGGATGCAGTCTCTACTCTCTGAGCTTGGTATTGTGTTACATCATGCTCCGGTTCTTTGGTGTGATAACCTTGGGGCAACATATTTAGCAAGTAATCCCATCCTTAATCATCGGATCAAACATTTATCACTCGATTACCATTTCGTACGTGAACGAGTTCAAGCCAAATCTCTCCAAGTCACCTTCATCTCTTCTCAAGATCAACGAGCAGATCTACTAACAAAGCCCCTCTCAACAGCTCGCTTTGTCACTATGCGATTCCATCTTTGCCTCCGACTGCTGGGATCGAGGGAGGATAGTAGTACACACAACCCATTAACTTAGTTGCACTTCCTGATTACCTTTAGTATTTTCATGTGTGTAGTATTCTAGAAGATACCTAGGATACTTGGGCACCATTCATACAATGAGATTAAGACACGTACTTGTCCTAAGACCCTAGCCTAGCTTGCATTAGCTTCTATATATTTGTCATTACTGTGTACATATTGGAACAAGGGAGGAAATTCAAAACAGTCTTTCTACTCTTATCCGTTGTAGCAGTCGATGATGGAAGGAGTAGGAGAAGCTATGGTAGATGGAGGATTTAATGAAGAGAGGGGGGATATCGACGAAGCTACCATTGTTGGCGCCAACAACAGCATATAAACGTCAGGCGATTCCTCATCGCTACTCATTCATGCTTTGTAGAGCGTAACAGAGAAAATGAGAGGTGGGGGTCAGGTGACTAATATTATTTTTGAAAGAGGATAATTAGTAAATTAGACATTCGATTTCGATCGAAAAGGTCACCTGACTCACCCCAACAATTTAATTATCTCAAAATCATTTCCTAATAATAGACCTTTAAAACAAATTAATATTAATATTAATATTGTTTAGGGGAGGAAACAAAAAACAATCCTCGTCAAGAGGCAAGATACATGCTAGTCTTCCTCACGACGTTGATGAATGATGATGAAGGCCTCCCTATCATCCCCTTCCTCACGTCCATCCTTTCCCCAATATTGAACCAAAACCCATTCGAATCTAATTAAAACCACAAAAAATTCGCCAAATAGAGAATTAATTGATTCAATCAGGCAAATAATTAATTAGAAATCGATCAATCATGCCGAGCAAGCTGAAGAAGGCGATCGCGGTGGTGAAGGATCAAACAAGCATAAGCTTGGCGATGGTGAAGACAGGGCGGATCCACCATAACTCGGCCTCAAGCCTGGAGGTGGCGATCCTTAAGGCAACCACCCACGACGACTCCCCGATCAACCCCCACCACCTCTCCGACATACTCCGCATCGTCTCCTCCAACCGCACCCACGCCTCCCTCTGCGCCCGCTCCCTCGGCCGCCGCGTCGGCCACACCCGCAACTGGACTGTCGCCCTCAAATGCCTCCTCGTCGCCCTCCGCCTCCTCCGCTCCTCCGACCCCCACTTCCCCAAGGAGGTCCTCCTCGCCGTCAAGTCCGGCCACAACCTCCTCGACCTCTCCTCCTCCACCGCCGTCTCCTCCTCTTGCCCCCGCCCCATCTCCTCCTTCGTCCGCTCCTTCGCCTCCTACCTCGACCTCCGCCTCCAATCTCTCGTCGCCAAGCGCCTCCCCGAAGTCTCCTCCCTCCTCGACCGGATCCCTCATTGGCAGCGCCTTCTCGCTAAGGTTATCTCCATGGCCATGGGCCCCTCCGTGGCTTCTGCCGCTCGCTCCAGCCGCCTCGTCCAGGCCTCGGTGCACGCTATCGTCCAGGAGAGCTTCGACCTCTACAAGGACATCTCCGATGGCCTCGCCCTCATCCTCGATGGATTCTTCCACCTCGGGTACGAGTCCTGCGTCGCCGTCTTGGACGCTTGCGTCAAGGCGTCGACCCAGTTCGAGGAGCTCATCACGTTTTACGACTTTTGTCGGTCTTCCAAGGTCGGAGTTGCCTCCGAGTATCCCAACGTTTGGAGGATCCCAGAGGAGTTGATCGATACTTTGCAGGAGTTTCTCAAGGACCAGTCATCGTTTCCCGCCACTCCCTCCGATAGGCGGCGCCTCTCGCTCTCCCTCGTCGGATTTACCTCGAGTCCTCCCAAGGCTTCCAACCATTGTATTGGTGGTGATACGATGGCTGCAGCTGCTACCACAGATCGGGGGTTGTACAACTCGTATGGTCATGACTGTCATTCGGATCCAGGGGACGGCACACAATCTCCTATGGGGGATTTGTCAGGTGCCCGTGATTTCTCCTCAGCGAGGTCAGATCCGGCAGATAGTGGGTTGGATTTCTTCGAA
This sequence comes from Persicaria tinctoria, assembly GCA_037127255.1. NCBI lineage: Eukaryota > Viridiplantae > Streptophyta > Magnoliopsida > Caryophyllales > Polygonaceae > Persicaria > Persicaria tinctoria. Next base: position 50,214,338 of record JBANSL010000005.1, read on the forward strand.
CATGGTGGAGCAACATTAATGCTACAACAAGGAATGACATCCGGAGAGAAGCAAGATGGCGACGAAAGTAGTGAATCAAGTGTTGAGGATGCTGTCGCAAGAGGATGGGAGCTAGCGCTCCTCGAGACCGCAATGCAACAACCAACTACTTGTTATAGCAACGGCAGATTTGGAGTTGATTTCTTGGAGGAAAATGCCAACTCTTCTCTACTCACTCCTCATACTCCGAACCAATACAACCCTTTCTTGCAAGATACACCGGAAGATCCTAGTCCAATTAGCGGAGTGCAACCTAACTTTTGGGTCGATTTCTCTGATCAAGGCAGCCTTGTAGGCGGTGGTGCAATTGATCTCTTTGCTGCTAGCTTCGACCATGTCAAAAGCTTTGATGCCAATGCTCCAAATTATGGGGATGCTGCAATCATTCCGAATGCAGTTGTACCAACAGGGCTAGCTCCATCGGATGAGTTTGCTAGTCTTAACCATGGATACAAGAATACTAATGTAGGATTGATGCCATTAGGAGTAGATTATGACTTGGAGGCTGTCTCCAGTTCTTTGACGGCGATTGTTCCTACAGATGAGTTAGCAGAGAAGGATATGTCCTCATCAGCTCCCACATTTAAAGCAACTCCGACATTCAAAGTAGCAAGCGATCATAATCAGCAAGATGAGCCAGAACAAAGTTGGCGTGATGATTTCTTTGGATCATTTCCATCGGTTGAGCAAGGAAATCATCAGACTGGGAGCAGATCAACTTCAGATCAACAAAATGTGATGAAACAACAAGAGATGTGGTTGCAAATACAGGACAAGATTCTGACCAAGCATTCAACATAAACAAAGGGATTTTATTTATTTATTTTAGGAGACAAATTAAAGGTTTGTACAATCTACATAGATCTCTTTTGATCAAATTTTCATTGTAGATTTCAGAGTTTTTCTTTCAATTTTTCAGTGGCCTTCCATTTATCAATGCAAAGCTATATGCAATTTATTTCAACACAATTTATGTCAAGCTTCAATCCACCTAATAGTCATGGATTTGAACCCCCCAACATTCATCACTTTTCTAGCGTTTTACTCTCCATCGGATCCCAATCACGGATTATACATTCTCAAGTCCTTACAGTGAAAAGCGATGCTAGGCCATTAACAAACTTTTGTCTAGGAAGTTAGTTCAGTCGACTTAAATATTATTCATCACTAGACCATAGAGATTTCAATTCCACAAAGTTATACACATGCTCACAAGTCATCATGCAATGCGATTCCACCCAAAATGTTCAAGCAATCATCCACCTCAAAGAAAATATGTGCAGAGCATGGTAATCTCAGGGCCTCTGGAATGGATCTTCTGGTTTTTTTAGTTTCATTTTACTTCATTAAAGGTTAGTATCTGTGTTTACATTCGTTCTGATTACTAAGATTTTGTGAAGAAAGTGAAGTTTTGTTATGTTGGCTACGGCAAAACCCCAAGAGGTTAGGAACTCATTCATCAATTTTAGAGGACTTTCACTATCAGTTTTGGTCCGTGCAGGGCATGGATACTAAAACTAGTATATATGCATATACTACGAAGTAATACACATTACACATATATGAGCGGCCGTCAATTCATTCATCAATCCACAACCAATACCAAATACCGAATCGATCTCAGTCTTCTACAACATTTTTATGCAGATCGATCATGTAATGCTAGCTAGGCTGATCTAGTTGGCACTGGCAGTCCATGGCCAACGTCGCATATTCTGATCCGTCTTCCTAGAACACGCGTAATGTGGCCCAACGCATCCTTAGCAGCTCGATTCTAGGCAATCTCTTTCTTGAGGGGATACGCGGCTGTTCCTGCAAACTGACCTTCTATGAAGACATCACACGTCGTTTTTTGTGAGGTGTAGAGAAGAATATGGTTTTGAACGTGTATCTACTATATTTCAATTCTGATATTTATAAGGATTACAAAGGCAATAACTAGAGATAATATTTTTAGTGGAGAGATTTTCTCTAACCATATTTCACCACTATCTATTTTCAACATTTAAAATAAAAGCATAACAACTAGAGAGAGAAGAATGGTTTGCCTTAATTAGAATCCGACACCCTTTAAAAAGATGAAATTTTTTGTAAAATAGACACTTTATTTGGACGTTTTTGCAAAATGGTCGCGTATTTGGACAGTTTTGCAAAAAATGACCCCTATATATACCTAATTTCGCTTTGTACGGACAATTTTTCCTGTTTCCGAGAAAATCGATTCGGTTTAGGTTAGGTTCGGTTCAAATCTAACTTTTATTAAATTAAATAAAAATATTATATGAAACTACTTTAGTTTCGGTTCAGTTTGGATCGGTTCAGTTTGGTTTTGAACCTATGAGCAACCCTACACTTAAATGCTCAGAAAGGTATTCGGCAAAGAGTGATGTACCAGAAGACAGTCAAGTCTAGCAAAATTGTTGAAAGAGTCATCTTTCCTTTTTCCCAAATGAATTGTCCACCAATAGTTGGTATGTCACTTAACTGTAATGTATTTTTGATTTAATGTAGTCATGCACACCATGAATGGTTTGGTTCGATGCCCCCAAACTTATCCGTTGGGCATATGATATCGTTGAGGCCCTTGATCCCGCAAAAAGGTCATGTACGTTGTGACCCTATCCAAGAACAAAGGCTTTAGCCGATTGTTAAATGGTGGTGCGTATACGATGATAAAAGGAGTGGTACTACCTGGCCCATCACTACGTCAAGATAGTTAAAATGAATGAATCTGCGCAGGTGGAGATTAGTTGTAGTTGTCAAACTGCTGGTGCTAACTCTTTCCAAAGTATACAGACCCCCCCTGCAAATCCACAGTGGGTCGAATGTTATGTTAGTAAATCCACATTTCTTCCGTAATTTCTCGTCTGGTGCAGAATATCTTTTAGTTTTGATTAGCACGATAGCGTTCATAGAATTGGTTTTCCAGAAGATATCCACATGGGTCCAAAAATTACGATGTCGAATACCTTGAAAATTCTATATAAATAGATTCATAAAAAAAAACCATTAATAAGTAGTTAAGATTGGTAGGAATAGTTGATAGAAAATTGGTCGTATGGGAACTGTGAATTGCTTTAGTATTGGGTAAACATATGACACCAACATCGTATGAAATGAATGTGAAGTGCCAAACAAATAGAAGTCACCCAGTGTGTGCGAAGAGCTTACTAAGCAAGGAAAAATGTCGTGTCATACTATTGTAGTAGTTTGTTAACATTAGACAGCAACTCAGGATTACCGAGACCTAAGCATTATATGTATCTATGCTTGTCAAGCACATGAGCTTATAGTATATTGTGTTAGTGTAAATGGCCAACCCCCAAGGAGTAACCAAACCACTATAAATTACACCAATCCACAAAGGGGAAGCAAGAGCAATCACACAAAAACCCATACCTACAAGCGAGACCATGAGCCTACACAAAGCAAAAATGACCAAACCAAGCTGAGCAAAACACCTAAACAGTGAGAGTAACAAGGTGAAGGTAATGCAATTAACAAATTAACAGCAGACAGCCATTGTAAGCATAAGTATCTGGAAGCATGTACAACCCTAGGGTGTGGCGCATCCCTCGACCCACAGTTCCTCTTTGTAAAAAAATATATTTTACAAAACGACGTTGTTTTGAAGTGAATTTTGTTGTTTTGCAAAACTGAAGGCTGAAGTGAAGGCAGAGCAATGCGTTTGGCTTTGGGCAAGGCGACCAAAGCGAAGGTAGAAGAACGAAGGCTCAAAGTTGCAACCTACAGTTGGTGAACCATGCGCGATGCGCGAGACTGAGTCGCTGGCTTATGACTGCCAGGTGCAAAATTGGGCGAAAATTGCGATATTGGTAATTTTCTTCGACTTTGATATTGTTTTTTTTACTAAAATCTTGAATTGAAATGATGTTATTGATTTGTTTATAATTGAAATGTTGAAATTTGAATTGATTTGCAGAATAGAAATTTTGTTAGGTTTTAGTGTTTGAGATTTAAAGTGTGAAAATTGGGAATTTTGATTATTACAGTTTGTTTATTTCATTGCGTATGCATGAATTATGAGTAGGGATTTGGAGAATTGAAATTTTGTTATTTGTTAGATTTTAGGGTTTGAGATTTGAAGTGTGAAAAATTGAGTTTTTTTTTTTTCATTTTCATTGCTTATGGATTATGATGAGGGATTCTGGTACGAATAAATATTTTGCTATAATCAACAAAGTGCCAAGTGTTGGTTCATCAACTCCTCGTAGTGTAGTTGCAAATGTTGATAATGTTAATGTGGAGGTAAATGTGGATAATTCAATTCCTACTCATTTGATTGATGATGTTGAGGTTGTTGATGGAGATAATGTTGAGCTTGATAATGGAGATGATGTTTTTAATGTAAAGTTCAAGCTACTTAGTCTTCAATATGTATTCACTTTAAATAGTAAGTGTTGAACATTTGAATTTTTACGTAGAGTCGTATCAATGAATGCTATTTTGTTAATTAATTGACGATGCAACACTTTCGTAGCGTGGAATTTCGCCACAAATTTCGGGAAGTCCTGTGGATGCCACTGTCTGGAATAAGTAAGCAACATACCACCAAAACTATAGAAAGTAGGGTACAACACAAACTGCCCAAATGAAATAGAAATCAGATACAAATAAACCCGAAGGATGGTAATGAAGGTTGAAATAGGTAATAAAGGTGTAAAATAATTACAATTGAGTACACTTGTGTAAACTAACACAATACTCGAACTCAAGATTATCGAGAACCATAAAGTTTTAGTATAGGTGCTTGGTGAGCAATTGAGTATATCTTGCAGTGACCGTGTGTTAGTCAAGAACCTTAAGGCCAATTTTCTTCTTCGCACTGTCTTAGTAGCCCACCCATGAGTGCCACGAGAGGCACCATGGAAGACCCAAGTAATAAATCCACTCATAAACCTGCACAAAGCAGAACAAACAACAGCAGCAACCAAATTATTCCAGATAAACACGATTGCATTGAGCAATGAGTAAGCATACGCTGCATGACTATGGGCTAGAAACACTAGGAACCGGTAGTAAACGTAAGACTTTCTAGGCTACCCTTGATAAAAAGGAGCATACACGAACAATTTGCACAGATATACAAGCAAATTTAAGGTAAACTTCCATATAGAAAGTAAACATAATAACCTTCCAAGGGAAAGCTTACAAATCGACTTGTAGACAAAACGGAAGTTACAGGTAGCGAATAACACGAACATAATCCTAGAAATGAAAACCAACCAAAAGGGATTCCCTATCCAAGCCAACCTATCCCTCCATGACAAGGAACCCCCAAGCTCCAAAATTGTAAGGACCTCGGGTTTTCGAATAATAATTTTAAAATAAATAAAACAAAATGGATTCGAATTCAAATATTTTGAAAATCCTCGTCTTCACCTTGAAAATCGTATTTTAAAATCCATAAAGTGGATTCCGACCGAATTTTAAACTTTTGAAGGACGATTCCGTCTTTCCGCCTCGGGATTTAAAATGAACTTTGGATGTTGATATTCACATGATTTTGAATCACTAACTGGATCGAGTAGGGATTGGATAGAGATAGCGGGATTCGGGAAAACTAACATTTGGGAACTAACGTCAAAAGTTCAAACTAGCGATGTCGGGACCACAAAGCTTGTCTCTTTCCCCCTAATGTGTCCGAGCCCTTGGTTCTCCTTTCATGGGATAATTTGAATCAAGAGGAAGCTTCCTGATACGTACCCGACTCGGGTTGAGCGAGTATAACTCCCAATCGTCCGGTATCAAGGTAAATCGATCGATCCTCACGTCGTGGAATAGGACTCGACTTCGAATCGGTTGAGATTTGACCACGTGACTTCAAAATGCCAATTGATTTAATCTTGCACTAATCAACTCCAACAAATTCAAGTGCCTTGCTAGTCGCTCCCATGGAAAGCGGCGGCCGAGACTTGCAATTTTAAAGTCTTCCGTTGGCTTCGAATTGCAATTGCCGATATCGAATTTGTGTCAAATATGATGGAAGCAGTGCCAATATTCCTAATTAATTTAGCAAATGCTAAATCAATTTATACAGTCTAAGCTTCCGATCAAAATCAACCGGAATCATACGGCAGACGAGTGGAGAGTAGAACGGTGGTGGGGCGGTGATAGACGAGAGCGGCAAACTATGAATCTCTTCCAAACCAGGACGAGATCCCGATCTTCAATCAATTCTAGCAAGAACCTTTGATTGAAGATCCAGTTGAATTCAGCAGTAATCAGTAGAAAATTGAAAGATAGGGTTTGACGTCAGGGAGGAAAGGGGAGTCTCAAACTCAACGCTATGCAATACTCTAAATTTGACGTAACGATGACAATTAACCCTAATAGAGTATTTATAGGAAAATACTAATAACCCTAATTACTAATGGACCTAAATAACTAATGGGTTGGACTTCCTATGCAAAGAAAGTCCAGTACCTTTTCCTCATCAACAAAATCAATATGTGCGGCTGGAACATTCCCACTGTCTGGTTGCAGCACAAATTCGGAAGCCTTCCCCAGGGAGTCTGGCAGTGTATAAGAGGCATCCAATTTGGATTGCAATTCAGTGACAAGTTGTCGTAGGGCCTGGATTTCACTCTGCTCTTGGGTCAACTGAGTCTCCTGGGTAATGAATTCGGGAACAAGCTTTTCTCCAGGCTCGTAAACTTTTGCAACATCAACCTCTGTCACAAGCTTAACTATTTCCGCTGCATATGATGGTGTCGGAGGTGCTACTTTCTTTCTCATAAAACAAGAATCAGGAGAAATAACATAATACTTCTTTCTCATCAAGGATTTCAAATACCTCCATTTGGTTATAGGAGCAAGACCAGCAGAAGCTCTAGAACAATCCGTTCGATTCCACCAGTACACAGCCTGCCTGCGGAAGAGGGATAATACCCACTCTACTTTCTCAATCTCTGAAAGCCCATAATAATCAAGCACATACTCTGTATTCGTCTCCCAATCCAGATATTCATCCGGATCAACAATTCCATCAAAAGTAGTCAGCTCTAACCCATATTTAGGATCATAAAAATATGATTTCATTCGCTGAAAGTATGGATCATAACGATAACGCTTCTCCATTGCATTAAAATGTCCGGAAGAGAAGAAAAAAAATTGAGATCGAAGGACTTACAAATCGGCTAGGCTCTGATGCCAGTTGATACGTACTCGACTCGGGTTGAGTGAGTACAATGCCCAATCGTCCGGTATCAAGGTAAATCGATCGATCCTCACGTCGTGGAATAGGACTCGACTTAGAATCGGTTGAGATTTGACCACGTGACTTCAAAATGCCAATTGACCACGGGGGGCTGGAACACATCACTTCCTCACATCTTCCTCATTTCCCAAATAGGAGAAACATCCCCATTTCACTTTTCTCCCTCTCTTGCTTGTACCCATCAAAAGTAGAAAAGAAGACAAGCTCCATGCCTTCCCCTTGGCTCCATCCAATTCATCCCATCTCCCAAGCCTCCCTTGCTCCATAAAAATCAGATTTTTGTCTTCCCACAACTCATCACAAGATGAAAACACAAAACTCTAGCAAACAAACTCCGAAACCATATCTTCAAGCTTCCACTTTCCTTCCTCCTTCCATGTCTTTTTCCATGAGGTCCCAGCAGCCCAAGCTCTCCCTTTTCAGCAGCTAGACACCACCCCAATAGCCCCAACAAAACCATCTCCTTCCTCCCCTCCATTGAAAACCGAGGAGCTCTCAAGCCCCACTCCTTCTTGTGTTGTGTTCGAAAGGCTAAGCTCAAGCCTTCCTCCCTTCTCCTTGACGAGTGCAGCAGCATCACTTCCTCCCTCACCTCCTACGATGACCACGACCCCAAGGAATGCAGCGAGAGAGCCCAGGGGAGCCACCAAGAAGGCCGAGCAGCCCCAACGTCTTCCTCCATCTCTGTTATTCTGTTCTAAGCTAGGTAAGGGTCGTTTTCCAATCCTTTCCCCTCCAAACCTTGTAAAGGTTCACCTTTAACATCCATACATGCTTCCTAGGCGTTTTCGCTTGAAGATCTGGACAAGAAGGAGCCCAGAAAAGCCTTTTCGAGACATTTTCGTCGAAGAGGACCTTTGGTGAGCAAATCTTCGCTTCTCTCAATCTTTCTACTTTGTTTATGTTCTAACATGTTCATTGAGGTCGGGTAAGGGTGTCGTGAGGTTTGGGAAGGGTTTGGTAGAGAAACGAGCAAGATTCCGCTCGAAAAACCAGCCCATAAACTATTTCACCGCAACAAAGTTCTGGTTCGCTGCGGCAAACGAGAAAGCTGGGGCTGGGCTGGGTGAGGAAGAAGGTCCTCGCCCCTGGTGAAACTTGGATTTCACCACGGCGAGAGCTCTCTCGCGGGGGCGACTCATGCCCTCTCGCGAGGTGCTGAAGGCTGACTTTCACCACGGCGAAGTGAGGTTTCGTCGGGGCGAAAGCCGCGTGTTGCGACAACGGGAGCTCCCTCTCGTTGGGAGTATTTCACCGCGGCATGGAAAAATGACATTTCACCACGATGAAACAATATTTCGCTGCGGTGAAACAGTATTTCACCGCGGTGAAATGCCACCAGACACGAGGTTTCCTTTTTGGGATTTCTATTCGGTTTTGGGTTTTGGCCACGATTTCAAAGGTGTTTTAAGTGGGTTTTGAGACACTTGATTTGAAGAATAAACTTGGTTTAAAAAAAAGTATTTCAGAGACGTTTTCAAGGGTCGAAAAGTCATTTTAACTACTTGAAAAGGGTTTTGAAAAATGCTTTGAACATGTCATATTTCCTCGACAAAATGCGTTATGGAATTGGCTAAACACCTAAGGTTTTCTTGGTTTTAAGATAAGATGCTTTAAAGGTTGTTTTGGAAAACGAACTTAAACTGACGTTGGAATCTTTTACTTCAACTAACTTATTGGGTGATTATGGTATGTTGTGACATGTTGTGATGTGTGATGTGAATGTATGATTTGAGCATGATGTTTGAGTAAGATGATATTGTGATAATATGTGCCTTAAGTGAACTCTTGACTTTAGGGGTGGGCATATCCGGGTACCTGACACGAATCGGATAATCGTATCGGGTACCCAAAACCGTTTAATCTAAAAAGTCCGAATCGTACACGAACCATCTTAAGCCGGGTACCCGACAAGGTTAAGCTATTCGGATCTGTGTCGGATACCCAGGTACCCGACATGAACCATATGTTTTTTTTCTTTTTTTTTCCCTTTTTGTGTGGCTATTGTCGTGTGCTTTACGTTGTGTTGTAGGAGGAAATCAAGTATGAAATGAATATAAAATATAAATTCCAAATCGACTCCCTGAACCAAGCAAATAATTACAAGACTTCCTCCCGCTGTAGTAGAAGGCAGTTAGGATCGATCAACGAGGAAGCATGTCAGCGCTCACCTTTCTCGTTCCTAAATCACCCTCGAACTCGACCAGCAGAGTACTCGATATCGAGAAGGGTTACTCGATCTCGACTAACCTCAGTCGACAGAACCTGCAAAACAGAATGAAAATGAACGAAAGATGGTCGATGTCGAGTAAGGTACTCGACATCGACTAGGTGGTACTCGACGTCGACCAGTGTCGTCGATGTCGAGTAGAACAGAATAAAAAATCGTAACTTTGCGAACAAAATGAATGTAAACACGAAATTGGTGGAAATAAAATCAATAAACTAAACGCTCCTAGAATCGGGGTATCAACACCACAACGATAACCATATAAAATAATGCATAAAGGTATAAAAGATCATCCTTTCCATCAAATAACTTTCGTTATTAACAAATAGGAAGATAGAGGCTTTCGCATAAACCCTAATTGTTACTAACCCTTTTCACATAATTAATCCAAGTTGTATTAAGATCACTTTCACTTCAATAACATAAACAAGGATCAGGTTCAGAGGATCCAGGGAGCGTACCTGAGTGCTTGGGGATTGATTGAGCTAATTCACCTATCCGGGTCTCCATTAATTTCCGCCAGATATCAATCTCCCCAAGTCTAGAGTTGATGCCATGTAGCTGAGTGTGGATGGAATTGATCGATTGCTTGCTATCTAAATGATTCCTCCGCATCTCCTCGAGAATAACCTGCATGTCATCCTTCTTACCTTCTCTGTCAGGGTGACCATGAGCTCTGTAGGGAGGGGGTGATGGAAGATTTTTAGTCGCGTAAACCGTATCAAAATAAAACTCGAACCTACAAACTAGTATAGCAAGTAAGTAAGAGGTCGATCCCACAGAGATACAAGTATTCCTTTGCAATGTTTATTTACCAATTAGTAAAAAGGGAGGTTTTTGAGTGATTGAAATAAGAAAGAAAACAAAATAAACTATAAACAAGTTGATGCAAAATAATTTAGAGAATATCGCTCTACCTACAACTATCAACTTTATTTGGTTGAATTGATATTGTTACTTCCTCTTGTCCTTTTAGTCTTTCTATGAATGCACTTGTCCCGACCTAATATAGTTACAAGTCCAATCAGTCCTAGAAACCTATATCAATTGAACAGTCCCTAAAGAAGGATTTAACCCAATTGATAGCTTTAAGTTCAGAGATTAGCCAAGGTATTTGCAGTCTCTAAAGAGGGATTTAACAACACATCCAACTTCCTACTTATCCAATTAGTTCAATCAGCCCTAAAGGGACAAGTTTGCTACTTGGGTTAAGGTTCACAATCAGGAATCTACAAAACCCTAACAATTGAATTGATTCTAACTAGTTGCGCGGGCTAGATAGAATAAAACAATCAAACATTCAAGCACAAAGAAGTTGAAACATTCAATATAGGAAATAAGGAACACGATTAAAAAACTCACAACTCAATCCAAACATAGCTTCAAATTGCAAGTAGAGCGAAGAGAGTTTAGCCGCCCATGGCGAACATCGCTCTCAATCTTCAACTAAAATCGTCTTGAATCCTAACCTACTGAATGAATGGAAACCTGGGCTAAGCCCTCTCTAATATCCTCCAATTTCATGCCCAAGTCGGCCTCCCCGAAGACAAGATAGATAAATAGGGTTTAGATAGAACCAAACTGTCGCCGAAATCAAAACGCGTCGCTTTGGGCATATGCGGCTGCCGCGGCAAATTGATGCGCCCGCTGCAATGGACTTTTCCGAAAATCTACTTTGAATTAGCTCTTGATATCAACAGGAAAGTTGTAGCTCTCTGAAAGAGATTTCCAACGCATGCTTATAATAGTCAATCGGACAACCGAGACCTCTAGAAAGTGCAAAACTAGCTTAGCATGTCTGGCGACAACTTCTGCGAACTTGTTCTTCGTTTAGGCTCACGTCTTCTTCTCATGACCTCTTTAGATCCATATGTAAGCTTCTTCGACAGACTAAACATCCTCATCAAATACGTTATCGACCCATGTCTCATCCTCGAATCCATAGTTACCTGAAATAATCAATAAAAGTGTGTAGATTCCGACCCCACCAACATAAAGAGCAAATATGCTAATTGTACTTAAACCATGCATGATATGCATCATAACTAAACTAAATGCAACCTATTATGACCATCTAAATGCATGCCATCAAACTCCCCCACACTTAAGCTTTTGCTTCTCCTCAAGCAATAAAAAATAAATATAGAATTAATCATCCCACAAATAAGATCTTCATGCTATAGTTTTAGAAAAGCAACATCAATCAATATGAGACATGAATAAGAGAACAAATATCCTAGCAAGTATATGAGCAATCCAATTGTAAAGGCAAATTTAATCCAACCTCACCGGGATAATGTATTTCACTCAAGCTCTCAAGTGTTTAGGCTTTAAAGTCCAACTCTCAACTCAATCCAAAATGCTCTGTACACCGTAAAAGTTATCACTTGCAAACAACATCATGAGGACTTTTATAGGGTTTTAATGGGGCTTTTGGTAGGAACATAAGGCATGGGAAATATTTAGGGCTTGTGGTGCTAAAAATCCGGGAAAAAGGAACAACAACCAACCTGAACAATACCAGAACTTCCATATTTCGCAAACCCTTCCAATAACATAAACTCCAATACATAGCAATAAGCACTCTTCCATTTCAATAGCCATACAACTCATGCAATTTTTCCATTTTGATGATGACTTCTTTTCTTTTCTTTTATGCTTACTTTTGCCCCTAGGTGAATTTTATCCTCCCTAGGTCCAAGCTTACTAGACTTTTACTCCTAAGTGAATTTTATCCTCTTCAGGCCCCTAGTAATAAGTCATCTCTATTATGGAAGAAGGGTTACCTTATTTCGGCTATGCCTCCCGCAATGCACAACCATACATACATCATCTCCACTCAAAACAACTCCAACATAAAGATTTTTTTACCAATTCTCCTCCTAATTTCCAGATAGGGTCAGACTAATCATTGCCTATAATATATTTTTGTGGAGCTATAAAAAAGAAATAGGCTTTACAGCTCAGATGGGCTTCAAGCAAAGGATAATGTGACGAGAGGGTTTCTCAACCAAATAAATTTATAGTCAAGACCCCGCTATAGGATAGTGGAGTCAGGTTCGTCCTCAGGAGAGAAGTCAACGGTTCTAGGTTCAGTGTGTTTTGGGGTTCGGGGATAGCAGGAAAAGGTGATGAGGGTGGCTGTCGACAAAGAATAGAGGGGTTAATGTCGATGGATGGAGAGGGAATAGTGGTTTGATATTGAGTAGAATATGTGTCGAATAAAAATAATAAAATAAAACAAATAAAGAAGCAAACTTCCAAGGTTAGGGATCACCACAACAATAAACATATGTGCAGATCATAAATCACATAAAGATGCATGCTTTATATCAAAGAATCGACTTTCGCAAATTCCAACAATTTAGGTGATAGAGGCTCTCGCATAAAAACCTAATTTGTTTCTACCTTTTCTTAATTAGGATCAACCAACTTTCGCAAGCAAACCCTAATTACTATCCAATTCATAATAAGATCACTTTCGCTTCAATATCATGAATAAGGAATTTCCTCAACTCTCGCAACGGATTAAGCACATAGGTAGATGATGATAAATACATATAAGTTCATGGATTTATAAATCAAACACACATATCTATGTTGGGATCACCCCAACCCTAGAAGAAGGAAAATTAGAAAGCAAACATGATGAAAGAAATTAACTTTAACATAAAATAAACTAAAACTTACAAAACCTTCCTAACGTTCCTCCTCTCTCTCTCTCTCCTCTCTCGCCTTCTCTCTCTCTCCTCCTCCTCTCCTTGCGCCCTAAGATGACTTGACTTGAATTAATGAAAATCAGTCCCCTAGGGCTTTATTTATAGCCTTCATTCCCTCTCTAATTAGGAAAGAAAACTATATCTAAATCTATATCTAATTATCTAAAGGCTTAAATATAAATAAATGCAATTAAAGAATTAAATCTAAAAAGGAAAATTATATCTAAAATAGGTAAATCTCTTCTTGTGTTGATAGGTCTTCTCTCCATAGATAGATGTTGATAGACACGGATAGACTTCGGCATTCTTCGGCTCCAAGCAACCCTATACCGCGTAGGACAGCAAACCGCGTAACGTGGCTCCGGGACACGGCTCCTCGAGATCGAGTAGGCCTACTCGAGATCGAGTAACGTGGTCGTCGACTATGGCTCGGCTGGGCGTCTCGGGTAGCTGGTGCTCGATCCGGCTCGGTCAGGTGCTCTGGCGTCCTCGAGATCGAGTAAGTTCTTTGAGATCGAGTAGAATGGTGCTCGACGTCTTCAGTCCTCGGCTTCTCGACTTGGCACAGCTCCTCGACTCAGGACATGACATCAGGGTTTTGGTCGATCTCGACTAGTTTACTCGAGATCGAGTAGGGCTCCGGAGTCGGGTTGCTCTGCCTTCAGTTCCTCGATCTCGCTCTGCTTGACCAGGTGTGCTCAGACATCTTTCATCGAGATCGAGTACATTAACTCGAGATCGAGTAAAGTTCTCTCAGCTTTATGCTCTGTTCTTGAAACGCACTTTCCCGAGTCCTCGTTCGTCGGATTGACGCATATGACCATGCGTTGGAAAGCTCTTTCCGATGGCTACAACTCTCATGAAGACGTCAAAGCTTGATTCAGAATGAAGAATGGTGAAAAATGGCGTTTTCTCCAGCTACATCATTTTTAGCCTCTCCATGAGTTTCCTTTAAGCTTCAAAGTGCGTCCGATTTCTGCGAAATATAACCAAAACTTGTGCAGACCTCCGTGTATTGCAAATAAGTGTAAACTACACAGATTCTGTAATATTCTAACCCAATATGCATGAAATGCATGCAAAAATCGATATAAAAGTACATGTAAAACATGGCAGAATAAGCTCACAACATAATGCAAAGGGTACATAAGATATAATACGGCTAAAGAAAACACGCCTCAATCATTTGAAACTCACAAGCAACAAACATGTGCAATAAGGTATTGAAATAAGAAGCATATGGAGAGTATAATCACACAATAAAAGAAAAGAGAATAATATGTAAAGTCCCTATAAGGCCAAAACAAACACACATGGCTCATTTTTTTTTATAGATTTCAATTTAACCTCAACTATGAACCATACTTGCTCAATTATATTCTCAAATCTTGCTCCAAAAATCATTTTCAAGCAATTCAATCACATCATGAGATTTATGCATTAAAATCATAAAAATAAATTAGAGGACAAACTAAATCAAGATGGGTATCGTTAATAACGCTTAAATGCAATGCATTATATTTTTGGATTTTTTTTTTCAAATGCAATATATGAATAAAAAATAAATATGACAACATAAATAAACATGATAACATAAGTAAACATGATATGCAAACTCTATCTATATGCAATGCAATCCCTCCCCCACACTTAAACCTTTCATTGTCCTCAATGAAACATAAAAGACAAAAAAAAAAACATAGCGGAAGAGATGAATGAAATACTCACAATGTGGTGGATGGGTATCTATAGGTCGGACCTGAGGATTTCGGTGGCCTTTCTCGAAAGCTTAGTCTATCCTAAACCAAAAACAACTATCTAATGCCTAATGGGAAACCTAATTTATTGAAAAGAAAACTAGCTAACTAGGAATTGAAATAACTAAATTAGAAAACTTACCTCGGGTTGCCTCCCGAGAAGCACATTTCCTTAATGTCATTGACCTGACTTATTTTCAATCTCAAGATCTTAGCTATCAGACATCGTCAAAGCCCTCAGTAGCCTATCATATTCCTGTGCACACATCTTACAAAGAACATCATAGCACAATAAATTGAAAGCATAAAATTTGGAACTCAAGAACCCTTTGAATCTATCAAAGAGTCTAGCATGACTCTTTGCAGAAGGAATATGATACCATCGGCACAGTTTTGTTGGTGGCTTTTCAAAATAGCAATCAAAAGGATCAACATATACACCATTACCTTTAAAATTGCAAAAGTTTACCTTTAGACCTGGTTCATCAATGGGTGAGCACATAATGAATGTGTCAGATGGAGTTGGAACCAAAACACATGAAACCTCATGCATCGACTCATGAGGTTCCAAGTCAGGAAGCATTAGACCATCTCCTTCGTCAAAGAAACTATCGTTGTTATCAAATAATTTCTCCTCCTTTTGAACATCCTTATTATGTTAAAACCACCTAGGAGGGAATGAATTCAGCACAATGACTTCGATAGGATCCCCAACCCTTTCATCATTCAATTTTTCAAGGGATGGTGGAATGGGTTTCTCAAAATCAAGAGAAGAAGACGTTGGGGGATCCTCAGTAGCATTGCGGTGGTCGTCGCGTGGCTGCGGCGGTCGCTGCTCCTCAGATCTTTCACAATCAGTTACGACTTCATCTCCTTCTTCTTCTAAGCCCATTTCTTCCTTACCTTGGGGACCAACAATTAGTTTTCCAATTTCGCTCATTAGTTCCTCTAAGGTATGGTCTCACTAAGCCATCTGATTTTCCAAATTCCTATTGCGCTCATCTAGTTGCTGCACTAATTGTGTAAGGCTCTAGAATGGATCCTCTAGGTGTTTGATAGAGTCCTCCATTGGTGGAGAAGACGTGGCGAGCAATTCTTCCTGTGCAGCATGGTAATCCATATAACAAAAAAAATCCCACAACCTTGACAATCCTCCTAACCGCTTCAGGCCTCCGTTACTCAGGTCGCGTAAACCGTATCAAAATAAAACTCAAACCTACAAACTAGTATATCAAGTAAGTAAGAGGTCGATCCCACAGAGAAACAAGTATTTCTTTGCAATGTGTATTTACCAATTAGTGAAAAGGGGGTTTTTGGGTGATTGAAATAAGAGAGAAAATAAAATAAACTATGAACAAGTTGATGCAAAACAATTTAGAGAAGATCGCTCTACCTACAACCATCCACTTTATTTGGTTGAATTAATATTGTAACTTCGTCTTGTCCTTTTAGTCTTCCTATGAATGCCCTTGTCCCGACCTAATATAGTTACTAGTCCAATCAGTCCTAGAAACCCTTATCAATTGAACAGTCCCTAAAGAAGGATTAACCCAATCGATAGCTTTAAGTTCAGAGATTAGCCAAGATATTTGCAGTTCCTAAAGAGGGATTTAACAACATATCCAACTTCTTACTTATCCAATTAGTTCAATCAGCCCTAAAGGGACAAGTTTGCTACTTGGGTTAAGGTTCGCAATCAGGAATCTACAAAACCTTAGCAATTGAATTAATTCTAACTAGTTGTGCGGGCTAGACAGAATAAAACAATCCAACATTCAAGCACAAAGAAGTTGAAACATTCAGTATAGGAAATAAGGAACAAGATTCAGAAACTCACAACTCAATCCAAACAAAGCTTCAAATTGCAAGTGGAACGAAGAGAGTTTAGCCGCCGATGGCGAACATCGCTCTCAATCTCCAATTAAAATCGACTTGAATCCTAACCTAATGAATAAATGGAAACCTAGGGCTAAGCCCTCTCTAATATCCTCCAATTTTGTGCCCAAGTCGGCCTCCCCGAAGACAATATAGATAAATAGGGTTTAGATAGAACCAAACTGTCGCCGAACTCAAAACGTGTCGCTCTAGGCATATACGGCGGCTGCGGCAAATTGCTGCGCTCGCTGCAATGGTCTTTTACAAAACATCTACTTTGAATTAGCGCTCGACGTCATCAGGAAAGTTGTATCTCTCTGAAAGAGCTTTCTAACGCATGGTCATAATAGTCAATTGGACAACCGAGACCTCCAGAAAGTGAAAAACAACCTCAGCATGTCTGGCGACAACTTCTGCGGACTTGTTCTTCGTTTAGGCTCGCTTCTTCTTCTCGTGACCTCTTTAGATCTTCATGTAAGCTTCTTCGATCGACTAAACATCCTCATCAAATGCGTTATCGACCCATGTCTCATCCTCGGATCTATAGTTACATGAAATAATCAATAAAAGTGTGTAGATTCCGATTCCACCAAATGCAACATATTATGACTAAACTAAATGCAACATATTATGACCATCTAAATGCATGCTATCAGAGGGGTCTCTTTGATGCTGGGGATGGCGATAGTGGCTCCAATTCTGTTGTTGCTGATGTTGCCCTGAGTAGTTCCCCCCCCCCCCCCCCCCCATACCTCGCCTCTTCGTGGGTTTAAGCTACTAGTATCTGATCGGCGTGTGGGCACGCAGTGATGTTGTGCCTCACAGACCCACATTCCAAACAAGGTTTATCTTTAGAAAGGAATTTGACTTGTTTGGTAAGACGACGTACCTGATCATTATTGAACTGATCCCTGACGTCTGGATCAATCTCCTTATATGGCACCTATAGAGGCATAGATGGGACAAGCCTTTCATACCTTTCGTCTCCAGAGGTCGCAGAAGTCCCATAAGTATTGTCATAGTTTACCAGCATCTCAAAGGTCTCCCAAGCACACCGTGGGGTGTACTCGAGATACCTATAAGCGGTGTAATTGTTGATCCGATCCTTAGTAGGTGCATCCAGGCAGTTGAAGATGGTCTCCTAGATGACATAGGGTGGTTGTCCGTGCGTAGGGCATGATTTCAGAAGCCTTTGTAGCGCTCCCAAACCCGTGCAAGCGGTTCTCCTGGCTTTTATCTGAAAGCCGTTATTTGTTGTCTGAGCGCAGCTGTCTTTGCAGAAGGAAAGAACTTGTTAAGGAACAAGTCCTGTAATTCATTCCAAGTGCGAATTGATCATGTTGCCAATCCTTCAAGACACTGTGATTATATTCCTGCAAGAGACCAACGATAAGCCTTTAGTATCAGGTATTCTAGATTAGCATCATCTGCAATTGCTTCACATAAATCTAGAAAAGTAGTGACGTGTTCTAAAGGACATTCATTGGGCTTTCCCCTAAATTGATTCCTCCTAATTTCAGTAATAAAAGAATGATGAATTTCATTAATTAACAGGGGGAAGAACGATCGGAGATTCTGGAACATCCAGAGTAGGATGCATATACTATACTAGAGAATGCAATACTAGTATATTATGCAAGTAAGGGGTCGAACCCAAGAGAATCAAGTATTTCTAAATATTGTGTATTTATCAATATAAAAAGAAAAGATTTTTATGAATGAAAATAAAAGAAAACAATATTGACAAAAGCAAATAAAGGATAGAAGAAAAGCGTTTCCACCTACAAGTTCTCGACTTTGGTTGATTTTATTGGTCATCGAATCCTTTTCAAGTTATTATCGTTTCCTACGAATTCCTCCCGTCTTGGTTTAAGTAGATTAAAAGTCCTACGGGTCCAATTAATCCCTTACACCTCAATGCAACCTTAACACGGTCAAGATTTAACAAAGAGATAGCAAATAGTCCCAAAAACTTGAGCTTATAAATAACACAAATTAAACACGGTAAATCAATGTTTAAGATATATGTCAACTCCCTACATAATCATGTTTCAAACACGGAATCCACAATCTTATGCGTTCTACTACGAAAATAACACAAATACGAAAGTATTAAATCCTAGCATGAAATCAATATTATCAAGGTAGCTAATCAAGATAACATCAATAACATAATCAATATCACACAAAGAAGTTGAAAGAATTATAGAGGAAAAATAACTTGAATTAGAAACTCACAAACCACCAACCAAGTCTCGAAAGTGTAGGCGAAAACTAAATACTTTAGCACTCCATAAACTTGAACCAAAACAAATAGAGTAAAATTAAACTAAAGCTGCCGTATACACGGCTTTGTTCTCTACCGATTATGGCTCCGTATGAAGGTACGTATATATAATAGGTAGGTAGGAAAACTATTACTAATCCATCTAAGTAATCTATCCTAATATAAATATACAATATTAATATATCTATCTAATTCCATATATCTAAACTTCTATCTAAGTGTATTAATGGAATATAATACAAAGCAGCACTTGTAAGCCGTGTGGCTTCTTCCGTTTCCTTCCATATCCATCAGCCCGTAGATCATGAGGTGTTGTAGTGATTTTAACTTGGTCCACTCCGGTTCTCATTTATAAAATAATCCTTTAAATTGCGACAAGCCTCCACATTTATAAGATTCAGCTCGAAAATACCTGAAATATATAAAAACACTAATGTAGATTCTGAAAAGTAAATAATACAAATTAAGCTATAAATAATGTAAAAATACTCTAAACTAATATGCAAATCTATACTTAAAACATGACTAAAATAGACACTATCAAACCACCCCATGCTTAGACTTTTGCTCGTCCTCGAGCAAATTAATCACAAAACAAAGACGGACTAAAAAGAAAGACAAGAGACTCAAAGAGATTCCTATGAATGATCACTCATCAGTACAGTTGTCATGGATTTTGGAGTATTTATTATGTTAAGCTCAATATAGTTATGACACTATGAGACCCACATCAAACCTTTCATACTCATTGCTTTAAACTTCGATTAGGTTCAGGGGATGCTTGCATTCAGAATGTGTTGAGCAATCAAATTTATTAAGCACATAAAAATCGTCATAAACACCCATAGATTATTAAGCCTTTTCTACTTCGGAATTTCATAAAAGCACTTTATTTTTCTTTCTTTCTTTGTTTCTCTAAACACTTTTTCTTCCTCCTTGCGTGAATTTTATCCTCCACAAACAGGATCGGTTACTAAACGTATTTTTTTTTCTTCTTATGATTTTCAATTCTCGAGTGAATTTTATCCTCCTCGAGCGTACCTGTTCGGGGGCAAAATTTCATGCCAAGGATATTCAACATAAATACATATCCATTCATGAAAGTGTATCGAGTCATTATATACATATCAAATAAATGTATTACAATTTGGGCATTCAGTGTGTCTTACAAAACTCGATACAAATGGAGAAAACTAATACATTGGGCGAGTGTTTATATACATATCAAGGCTCACCAATATCTAAAAAAATCTCTTGCTAAAGCTCCAAATGCAGCTCGTTTGCAAGCTTCGGTGAGCAAAGAATCCAGCTGAAAAGAAAGAGAAGAAAGCAGGTTAATATTATTTAAGTAAGGCATATACAGATCCAATTTAAATGGGCTGAAATAAAGCCACATAAATGGTGGGATAGGCCCATGCTATAGGACAGCTACATATGCATAATGAAAAAAAAAAAAAAAAAAAAGCCAGCAAGGCTCAAATGGAGTAACTGCTCAACTGTGCAGTAACTGCAACAGTTAAAAGAAACTGTACAGGAAGTGGGGTAGTGCGATGCTAAGTAACTGTTCCTACTATTCCCCTATATAACCTTACCTACTGCATTTTGGAAAAGAAAGAAAAAGCTTCTGCAAAACTGATACAAACGCCACAACAAAGAGAAAAACAAATCCCAGCAAACAAGAAATCACATCAAATTCAGAAAGAAGGTAGTTTTCTCTGCCTGGGTGTCGATTATTCATCTGATTCTTGGAGCCCCCATCTTGCAAAGCCATTGGTTTTAACAAGGGCCCGGGTTTTGGAATCATTGAATGGTCCTAAAATCAATTCTAGATTGTGCAGCAGTTTCGATCATTTGCTTGATTCCTGGAGTCCTCCTCTTGCAAAGCTATTAGTTTTAGCAAGGGCTCGGACCTCAAAATCATCTAATGATCCCAAAATCAAGGCGAAATGCTGCCGAAATTTATCCAAACCAAATTCTAACAGAGAAGTGGAATCAATCCACTCAATCAGGGGCATCTTTGGGCAACAAAACATAAAAAAAAATAAAAATTCCATGAAGTTGAGGGAAAACTTGGAGATTACAAATTGCACAAACTAACTTCCAGTGAACAAAAAATAAATAAATAAATCTTTAGTAAACTAAACAGAGCTCGTGGCATCTCTATCCTTGGCTATTTCAAAAGCACAAAGCATGGGCAATTTGCCATTCAATTTAAGAAGGAAAAAAATGATTGAACAGTTGGGAAAATTGAGTGTTCAAGCAAGAAGAGAGTTGATTGAGAATCTGAAATTAGGGGACATATTACCTCGTTTGGGAACCCTCTGGCGTTTCCTTGCTCTTCAGACTCTTCACTCCTTCAAAATTCTCAATCCTCGGTCAAAACCCTAAAATTACAATTGAACAAAAATCAGTTTAACATCACTCAATTGCAAAGGGGTTTTGTTAAGAATCTAAAATTGAGGCTCGGAGTCATCTGAATATTGGATTGAACATCACATTTGGGGTTAAAATTCGCAGAGAAAAAAAAACCCTAAAGCATACCTAGTATGAAGTACTTGGGATTAGAGGTGTCTGATTGGTGCCTCTCTGTCGAAACCGGACCCCTCGCTCCCCCTCCCTTCTATTTCAACTGTCAATTGCTCGAAGCCAGTACAACCTCGGTGCAGCAGATGCTTCGAACAACGCAGTAGCGGCGCTCATTCGTCTTGAGGAGAGAGATGAACAACAAAAAGAAAGAAGAAAAAATAAAATAAAAGAAGCAAGTGCATACCTGCTACCGTAAAAAAAAAAAAGAGAAAGAGGAATCGGGTTCATTTGTAAATGCATTGGACCCGGTTGACAATTGGGACTCTGGGCAAAACCGAATACAAGCAGCCATTTCATTTACATGTATACAATATGTATACGTTTTGAAGTTGTCCAAATATATGATTAATTACATAACCTACCCACTAAAATATACGAATTATAATTGACATAAATTAAGAATTCGAGTTTTATCAAAACATAAAATTAAACTCGTCAAATATTCTTTGCCAATTAATTTTAGTGGGTCAATCTCAAAATCGACTCTTAAATAAAAAAAAAACGGAGTCAAAACCTCAAATCAAGTTTCACAAAGTATAAACTTGCTTTTAAACGAACTACGGGTGATTTGATCCCGTTCAAACGGGTACGTAGGTAGCTCGGCATAAAGCTTAAGCTCGTCGGGTACAATCGCCAAATCCAAATTAAATCCGTTCAAAATAAAAGAACTACATAAGATTTGATCCCGTTCAAACGGGTATGTAGGAAGCTTGACATAAAGCTACGAGCTCGTCGAGTTCAATCCCGATCTTCAAACGATCACACTTTTAAAACCAAATCAAGTTTGGTTTCTAGTTTAGAACTACGTAAAGACTTGACGCCGAAAAAACGGCTACGTAGGTAACCCGATATTAAATCTCAAAAGATGTCGGGTACAGTCGCTAACCTGTAAATTCACTTTAAAAATGAAAATGAGGTTAAAACTAAAGTCAAAATTAGATACACATGATTTTCCGTGTAAGTGATAGCCGTTGAGTTGGGAAACCCTTCCGAGAAGGTGTGCTCAATTTATTCGGGTGATACACGAGAAAATCTCATGCATATGATAGTGTGATTTATGTTAGGGCTACCCTTCCGAGAAGGTGGGTCCTAATACGATCCAATGATGCATGAAAACCTTAAAGGTGATAAAATACACAAACTCAAACACTCTGGACTACGTGAGGCTTGATTCTCTTCCAAGAGATACGTAGGCAACCCGTTAAAATTCGGGTGCAGCCCAAATCACAAAAACCACTCAAATCTTGGTATCGATATGACTTCGAATCAAGAGGATAACCAAAAGGGGTCGAACTCAAATATTAAAAATTAAATAAAATGTGTTGTACGATTATTCGCGCATTTTTGTTCAACATATTTTTGGCATGCCCAGTGGGACCCTTTTTGCCTTTTCATCTCTTAGTTGTATTTATACTAATACATGGTTATATCTTTTTGAAAGGTACAAAATGGCACCAAAAGAGATTGTCAACTTCCACGAGCTTCCAGCAACCTTCATTATCAAAGGAGGCCGCTGGATCAAGAAAAGATCATTCGAAGCTCACTGTGACATCACCCGGGACTCAATATCTGCAATGATCCCGATGAGCAACACCTTTGGAACTCTTCAAGCTCCGGAGGACAGGACCATCGCCAAGTGGGTGTCGAAGTCTCCTGCAACACTTTCAAGGGATGAGGGCATAAAGCCTAAATCCCTTCCAAGCCATGGGGGCAGGAAGCTTAAGATCACCCAGATCGACGACAACAAGTTCAGCAACCAACCTATCTGCAACAAACTCAAAGTGCAGGAGGGTGGTAACAATGGCATGAAGCTCACTATTGAAGTCACTCAAAGGCATATCGCTAATGTCATAAAAAGAATGAGGGGGCAGCCACGACTTCCGCACCACTCGTCTCTATCGCTAAGAAGGCAAACAAATCCACGAAGAGAAGGGGACACAAGTATGGATCTCAACGCAGCAAGCAAAGACCTCTGCTTGGGCTAGCTCGTTCATCAACTTTAGAGGAAGCCCGTGCAACCCTTGCAAAAGATCTTCTTAGATCGCAGGGGGCAGAAGAAATTCCTCAAGTGGCTTCTCCAAGAGTGATCCTCGTCGGGTCTTTGCCTATCTTTCCGAAAGAGGTTGTACAAGTCAATATGACCTCGTATTCAGAGGAGGCATAACCCAATGCCACAAAGGTTAAGCCTTCAAGGTCCAAGAAAGGCGAGAAGGCTCAAGAAACATGCCATGTCTCCAAAGAGGATGCAAAAGATGAAGACCGGTTGAAGTTAACAAGTTCAAATACTTTAACGGTTGAATCTCAAGCAAACATCTCACAAGATGGAACATATGTGATGCCGGTATTGACTACCAGCACACAAAGTGTCAAAGAGCAGCTTCAAGAGTGGCGAAGAAAGCTTGATGAGAAAGATGCTCAAATTGCAACACTTCTCGCTCAAATCAATCTTCAAGCTCAAGGAAATAGACAAGAGCAATCAAGGCCGAATGGTGAAGGTTCAAGCAGTAGCACATTGATCTCTCCACAAGAAATCAAAGAGATGATCGCTCAAGGGATAAAAGAAGCATGTGCATCACAAAATCCGACAGTGCTTGGGTATAGAAAGCCCTATCCAACACAATATGATTCAATGCCATTTCCCCCAAGCTACCAAAGACCGAGCTTTGAGAAGTTTGATGGCCTTCACGGTTCACCCCACGAGCACCTAGCTCATTTTTATTCTGCTTGTGGTGAAACTGCCTTAAATGACGTCTTATTAATTAGGCAATTTGTCCAATCTTTGAAAGGATCGGCCTTTACTTGGTACACTCAACTTCAGCCAGGGTCGATTCAAACATGGGACGATCTACAAAGAGAGTTCCTAGCTCAATTTGTAAGCTCAAAGGCAAGAATTTCCATTATCGACCTTGCAAACACCTATCAAAGGTCTAACGAGCTCGCCAATGACTTCATCGCCAGGTGGAGAAGCTTAAGACTTCAATGCCATGAAAAATTGAGCGAACAAGCTTGTGTTCAAATGTGCACCAACAACCTAATACCGGAATTAGCGGTACATGTTGGAAGTGCTGAACCTCGTTCATTTGATGAGTTGGTGTCTAAAGCGTGCAATGTTGAAAAACAGCTAGCACGAGAATCCAAATGGCCTCAAGATAGTGAGGCTAACAAAGATGATGGCGATGAGCTACAAAACGAAAAAGAGTCTATGGCGACTTTCACCAAACATGATCGAGAGTCCTATAATGGAAATGGTTCTAAAGCTCAAATAAAAGAAAAAGCCACGGAGCCAGCCAATAGACTTACCCTTCATGAAAGAAGGCAAAAGAAATATTCCTTTGACGACGACGATGTACAAGGGATGTTTGATGAATTAATGAGTGCTAAACTTTTAACACTCCCGAAATCGAAAAGGCAGAAAGAGGCTGGCAAGACGAGTAATCCAAAATATTGCTCGTACCACCAGCTCATTAGTCATCCAATCAAGGATTGCTACGTCCTCAAAGACATCAAAGAGGAGATGATTAACAAAGGAGAAATTGAAATCGAGGGGGCAACATCCTCAACTCAAGCAGCTTCATCAAATATTATTTCAGTGGTAGACGTTGCAGAGTCCACTCCCTTACTCCAAGTGTCTTCTCAAACGGAAAAAACATTTGCTATGGCTATTGAAACTGGGGGCAGTCCCACAGTTTCATTGCCTCTTAAAGCATTGGTGAAAGATGACACTTCAAAAGAAGAGTCCTTGAATGAAAAAGACATCGCTCAATGTTGTATGGTCTCATGGACCAATGACATGGACGAAAATGAAGCAGGAGTTAAAAAGATTACTCTTCACTCCAAGAAGCAAATTCTCTCCTCAAAATCAAGAGAGTGATAGGCTAAAAACCTACCCGCAAGTATACGGGATCGATTGTAGTATCAAGTAATAAAATTATCGTTCCTCCCAAGGGACCTAAGGCTCAATATCAATCAATCTAATTAAGCTAAACTAGTAATTAAGATCCAAAAAGATAGTGATGAGAAAATTAATAAACAAAAACTAACTAATGACACAAACAAATAAAAAATAGAGATAAAAGACATCTAAGGATCCGAGTATTAGATTAATATCATGTCAAGTATCGAATTCATCCGATTGTTCATATTCATCTAAAAGCTATTAAACACTCGTTATTCACTTTAGACTATTAACTAGTAAACCGGTGTTATTCACTCTCAAACCAAAACTAGTAAATTTAATCTCAATCCAAGGCTATTGTGTTCACTTTCAATGAAAAGCTATTAAGCGTGTCAAAGCTATTCACTTAGATCAAAAGCTAATGAGTTCACCTCAAATAGAAAGCTATTAGATTCACTTTGATTCGGAACTATTAAACATAATATGTTATTCACCTTGATTTGAAGGTATTAAGCTTGTCATGCTATACACATCAAATCAGGTTATTAAACAAATCGATACTTCACTGCATATTAAACCTAACAACCCATCACCTTAGACCGGAGAATTAGCCAAGCACAATCGAATACATGATAAAAGCAATTAAATCAATCACAACAATCATGAACTAAATTAGAAGAGAAAGAGTAAGAAGACTTATCCCAATCTTGCAAATAATTCAAAAGTTGAAACTTGATTAAAGCTCAAATCTTCAATCATTCCAAACTAAATCTCCGTTGTCCTGTGAAACGATAGAAAATAGACTCGAAACTAAACCCTAATCTCACCCTAAAACTAATCAACTGGCCGAAGCCTTATTGCGGCAAAGCTTGCCGTAAAGTCTGACCTCCGAAAAAGAACTCCCCCCGATTGCAAATTATCCGAAGTTTATAAAGTAAATTTATTAAAATTACAATTTCGGCCCAGCAATTTAAAGAATTAAAAATTAGCCCAACACTCAATTCTAATTTCAGCCCATAAGATAACTTCCACTTTGAGCAATTTCCACACTTGGCCATTCAGCTTCTCGGATCCAATCCAATCATGTTCGCTCCTTCGTATCAACTCTTGAATTTCCACAATAATAGCCTCAAAATGCCTGAAATCAATGAAACCAGGTGTAGACTCCGAAAATGCAAAATAAAATAAATAAAGCATAAAATATGATAAATATGCATGAAAATGATCTAAACTAATATGCAAATGCAACCCTAAAATATGACTAAAATAGATGTTATCAAATCACCCCATGCTTGAACCTTGCTTGTCCTCAAGCAAGAACAAGTGTAAATATCCACAAGAAAGATTATGAATTTCTATCCAAGCTATGCATTTGCTCATTTCGATTTAGACATCGAGTACAAAACAAGACAAGCAAATCATACAAGAAAGATTATGAATTTCCATCCAAGCTATGCATTTGCTCATTTCGATTTAGACATCGGGTTCAAAACAAGACAAGCAAATCATACAAGAGACAAGTCAAAACATCAATTCCAAGACCTTACATAGGAAATATTTTGTGGAACGCTCTCACTCTTGTATTTAAGGTTAAATATTCCGCTCAAGCTCAAATCTTGAAGACTCATCTACCATAAGCTTGAATTAGCGTCCTAACTCTCCACCACTTTGACTATGCACATAAACCTAAATCATGAGGTCTTTTCATCGGCTGTAATGGGGCTAAGGTGAGAAACAAAAGGTATGGATTCTTTGGCCATGTGGTGCTAAATCCGGGAAATAGAACTACTTCCTAAACTTCAACCACAATTCCAACTTCTTTCCACAAGCATACCAAATTTCGCACAACAACCTCATCACATAATCAAATAAGCTCAAAACTCACAACTTTGAAAACCCATTTCCTTTTCACAAACATTTCTCCAGTGATGAAGAATTTTATTCACTTTTTTTTTCTTTTTCTTTTTTTTCATCTTTTCCATTTTCTCTTTTTTTTTTTCTTCATTTTTTTAATTTCTTCATCACAAGAAAATTACATTTTAAGCACCCTACCCCTCACTCAATACATAATCACTTAAAGCACAAATTCCTTCTTGTCCACAAAACTATAAATAAATCTATTTCATCTTAATTCCCGGATAGGTAAATGAGGATAAAATAGGCTTAAGGGATAATCTTGTGGAGCTACAAATTAATAGGCAAATAAGCTCAACGGGCTTCAAGCAAAGGATATAATTATGGGTAGGAAGAGAATAATAGGATAACAAAAATTGCCTCAATCATGTTTATGCAATGCACATGAGTCATATATGTGGCCTCAAGAGGTTCTAACGCAAGTTCTGAAGATAGACCAAACAAGATGAGCAATTCACACACAAAAGAAAAGAGGACTCATGGATGTCAGTCCTAGGCTCAGAAGCTCACGGCTTTTGTCTCAGAATTTCAATCTTAACAAGTCTCAAAATGATTAGTTTTGAAAGAATTAGAACATAAACCCAATAATCTCAATCATCACAAGCCTTTTTCAGCATGCCTTAGAGGATATCATCAACCAATTTCAATCAAGGAAGTGACATGTTCTTCAAGAAGAGCAAGGAATTTTTATAGCAAGGGTTCATCTCAAGACATCTATATGCAAATGAAATGCAATGTATGAAATGCACATGAAAAAGAAAAATGAAAAAAAATATATGCAGAAACGGAGTTACATTAGAAGTTCCCCACCCCATGCTTAAAATCTACTTTGTCCCCAAAGTAGAGAAATGAAGAATGAGAGGTAGAGGAAACTCACCGAATAAAATCAAGCATTTCAGCGAAATCTTTCAGCTCAAGAGGACGAAAGGAGGTGCAGTCCATCAGAAATTTCAACAGCTACTTGGATTCATAGTTATCCACCTCTTGGAGTTGGAAAAACATAGGCATATCCCTTTACAAATTGGTCCTGGGTTGAACACAAAACAGAGAACACACCACAAACAAACACATTCCAACATCCAAGCAAATAGATCATCCAAGAATAAGGATCAACAACAAAGTCCACAATATCTAAAAACAGCCCACAGTTCACACTCAATCACCTATGACATACTAAAAACATGGAATCCAAGTGATCTCAGAGAGAAATAAACATGCGTAAAGATTTCTAGCACGACACAACGGTAAGAATCACTAGCCAAAAAAAATAACATCAACCAAGCACAAACTTGTTTTCAATAGATAAGTGTCATCAATGACTAAGTTCCTGAGCTAAAGTGATCGATTTCAACTCATAAATTAGCCAAATTCCACCTCGAATTTCGATCCAAGAGAAAGCGCTAGCAAGGTAGCTACTAAGACAATCAAATTTCACAAAATTTAGCAAACACCAAACCCTATACATGAAAACATCTAGCACAAACAAATCAGCGCAACTGTGTCACAAGCAAACCAGCAGTTAGCAGGAAGAGTGGCAATCAATCAACAAACTAACCTGCAATGAACAAAACTAAGCAAATCGTTCCACTCAATTGACATTCAACCCATAAAAATCAGAGCAATAAGATGAAGAGGAAGGTTAACTGCAATTACCATCGGGTGGAACATTGGAGGATTCTGAGATAGGGTTTGGGGCAATGGCAGCAGCAGCAAGGGTCGAGAAGAATCGGGCGGCGAGGGCTGAGTACAGCAGCTTCGGGCGGAGGCATGGTGGTTGCTGGTGAAGGCGAGAGTTCTGGTGAAGAGTAAGGCGGCGGTTGAGAGCAGTGGTGGCACGACAGCGGACAGCAGGAGGGGACGGTGGTGGTCAGGGGACGCCGGAGTGGAGATGCAGCGCCGGAGGCCGGGAGGAAGATGGAGATGGCTGGGCTTCCGCCGGGTAGAGAGCTAGGCGGCAGAGACAACAGAGGCGGAGGGGAGGGCGACAGAGAGGAGAGAGACGGGTTTGGGAGAGGAGAACGTAGAAGCGTGTTTTTTTTTAAGAAATAAAAATAAAAAAAATAAAATCATATAAACAGGTGGTCACGACTCGCGGGAGTCATCCCACGAGTCGTGAGACTCATCAGAGGGTCGAGCTAGGATCAAAACTCATGGCCACGACTCGTGGGAGTCATCCCGCGAGTCGTGAGACTTCTCATAAAATTGAGCTGAGACTTAGGCTCGACACCACAACTCGTGGGACCCATCCCACAAGTCGTGAGACTTACTTTAGAGAATAGAAATAAAATAAAAGAAAATTTACCTCTAACTACTTACTTGGGTTGACCTTCCTTTCTTTCAAGATATCCGATCAAGGGGATCGACGTCTCTCTCTTGGGTTGGATTTGGCTCCTTGTAAAATTTCAACCGACTCCTAATTGCTTGTATTGGTCCTAATTTTTGGTCGTAGAGCTCGACTAATCTTGAATCGAGATCACGAACCACATTGTAAGGACCTGATCATCTTGTTCCTTTCGGGCCTGGATACATAGGAGACCTATGATTGAAGACCATCACTTGATCCCCTTGCTTTAAGTTCTTGATTTCCCGATGAGCTTTCTTGTTTGCGCTACCATTCTCAACCCCTTGTAATGCCACATCCTTGATATCTAATGCAATAGCAACATGTTGAGCCACTATGGCCTTGGACTCCTTCGTTGAAATTGGAGTTGAGACGGGATTGTGGAACATCTGGGACTCCTCCTTCATAGGGTCCTCGCATATGTGTGAGATAGGATCACACCTCATTAATAGTAGTTCCTCGCATTCTTCATTAGTGTTGCACTGCTCAACTGATTTGACTTTGGGTTTCTTCGTAAAATGCCTTTGGACGGATTCCACCATATAAGACAAATGACACACACGCTCCTCCAATGTAGAGTTACTATCCTTCAATTTCCTCACGTGTATGTCCAAAGTATCAATCCGTGTACCCAACGTCTTGATGGTCTTATTCAACTCTTCAATTTGCTTGTTTTGACCTTTCACAAAGGTATTCATTAAGCTCTCTAATTTCGCAAACTGAGAAGGTTCCACATCTTGGTGATTTTGTGAGGGAGAAGCATCATAAGGATAATACGGTGCTCTCGCAGTACCTGCATCATTAAAACCACCAAACAAGCCATTAGCTTCTTGACGGAGAAAATTTGCTCCATCTTGAACTAGTCGGTCATACAAATCATCATCAACCATTTTTTTTTGGATTTTTTTTATAAATATATACAAAAGAAAGTGAAATTACTAGTTTAACTAAAAGAAAAATTAATATTGATTAAACCAAGGTCCCCGGCAACGGCGCCAAAAACTTGATAGGCTAAAAACCTACCCGCAAGTATACGGGATCGATTGTAGTATCAAGTAATAAAATTATCGTTCCTCCCAAGGGACCTAAGGCTCAATATCAATCAATCTAATTAAGCTAAACTAGTAATTAAGATCCAAAAAGATAGTGATGAGAAAAATAATAAACAAAAACTAACTAACGACACAAACAAATAAAAAATAGATATAAAAGACATCTAAGGATCCGAGTATTAGATTAATATCATGTCAAGTATCGAATTCATCCGATTGTTCATATTCATCTAAAAGCTATTAAACACTCGTTATTCACTTTAGACTATTAACTAGTAAACCGGTGTTATTCACTCTCAAACCAAAACTAGTAAATTTACTCTCAATCCAAGGCTATTGTGTTCACTTTCAATGAAAAGCTATTAAGCGTGTCAAAGCTATTCACTTAGATCAAAAGCTAATGAGTTCACCTCAAATAGAAAGCTATTAGATTCACTTTGATTCGGAACTATTAAACATAATATGTTATTCACCTTGATTTGAAGGTATTAAGCTTGTCATGCTATTCACATCAAATCAGGTTATTAAACAAATCGATACTTCACTACATATTAAACCTAACAACCCATCACCTTAGACCGGAGAATTAGCGAAGCACAATCGAATACATGATAAAAGCAATTAAATCAATCACAACAATCATGAACTAAATTAGAAGAGAAAGAGTAAGAAGACTTATCCCAATCTTGCAAATAATTCAAAAGTTGAAACTTGATTATAGCTCAAATCTTCAATCATTCCAAACTAAATCTCCGTTGTCTTGTGAAACGATAGAAAATAGACTCGAAACTAAACCCTAATCTCACCCTAAAACTAATCAACTGGCCGAAGCCTTATTGCGGCAAAGCTTGCCGTAAAGTCTGACCTCCGAAAAAGAACTCCCCCCGATTGCAAATTGTCCGAAGTTTATAAAGTAAATTTATTAAAATTACAATTTCGGCCCAACAATTTAAAGAATTAAAAATTAGCCCAACACTCAATTCTAATTTCAGCCCATAAGATAACTTCCACTTTGAGCAATTTCCACACTTGGACATTCAGCTTCTCGGATCCAATCCAATCATGTTCGCTCCTTCGTATCAACTCTTGAATTTCCACAATAATAGCCTCAAAATGCCTGAAATCAATAAAACCAGGTGTAGACTCCGAAAATGCAAAATAAAATAAATAAAGCATAAAATATGATAAATATGCATGAAAATGATCTAAACTAATATGCAAATGCAACCCTAAAATATGACTAAAATAGATGTTATGAGAGAGAAATCAAAGGGAAAGAAATCAAGCTTCAGTGAAGCTTCAAAAATGCACAAGAAGCACAAGGTTCAAGTGAAAAAGCTAAAACCCTCTTTGAAGGGTAAAGCTCCACAAAAACTTGTCGAGGAGGCTTGTGTCAAAAATTTCCAAATCTCATATGAAGACGGTGTTTTAACTGCAAATGTGATAGAGCCTAGGATGTCCGCATTTGAAAGGCTCGAGACGGCTTTAGGTGGAACTCTTAAATCTTCGGTGTTTAAAAGGCTAAATCTAGCCTCTGCATATGAAGCACCGAAATCTTCAGTGTTTGAAAGACTTGAGCTGGCTTCAACAAATGAAGCGTCCAAATTTCCAGTGTTTCAGAGGCTTGATATGGCTTCGACAAGTGAAGAATCCAAACCTTCAGCGTTTCAAAGGCTTAATTTAGCCTCAACAAATGGAGAATCTAACGCTCTAGTATTCGAAAGGCTCGGAAAAGTTGATGAGTCTAAAAGCAAGAAAGTCCAAATGAAAAGGACTAAAGGCTTTGGAGGAGGCAGTCAGAAGTTCTCATCCACAAGCTCAAGCAAATCAAGAACACCTAAAGCCAAGTAAGGGTGTCAAAATGATCAAGTACCTTCCTAGGCGGAAAAACAAATAGTTCTGCCTAGAACTACGTTAAGACTTGATCCCCAACAAGGGGTACGTAGGAAATTTGGCATCAAAAGCAAATATGTGTCAAATTCAGTCGCACAAAAAAAAAAAAAGTTTTCGGGTTCGCATATGATAGTCAGGTTATTCTGGAAACCCTTCCTAGAAGTTGGGCCCGAGTGATCTGAATGATGCGGTAAAAAAAAGAAAAAAAAGAAAAAAAGAAAAAAAGAAAAAGGAAAAGAAATCCCGGTATGCAAATGATAGTCGAGTTTTTGGGAAACCCTTCCTAGAAGGTGTGCTCAAGTAACTCGAGTGATGCATATATAAAAAAAAAAAGGACTTGAAATTAGTCCGAAAATCAAACAACCCGGAAGCATATGAAAAATGGGTTCACAAAGAACTACGAGCGGCTTGATCTCTCATAAAGGGGGTACGTAGGCAGTCTAGCTAGTCAAAGTGCTAGGTGTAGCCACAAAAATAAACAAAACGTCTTCTTTTCTCAAACAAAGAAGAAAAAGAAGTCAACTCCTCTGTTTTTGTAGTCAAATGAGCATTATCTCAACTACTAGGAGAAAAGTCATGTATGGTCTAAAGACTTGCACATTTTGTGCCTATATTGAAAATGAGGCAAAGGGAAAAGCGAGAGAGAAAATTTTTGTCTTTCAAGGCAGTCTCACAAAAAGAGATAAACAAAAGGCCTATGCCTAAATTTTTCGACTTTGATTATCATGTCCAAATATGATAATCAATTCAAGTCCTATAAATCAAAATTTCCTTCCAAGGAACTCTAAAACCAAAAGTTGTTTCAAAACTTGACTAATCAAATGGTCAATGTTTTCCGCTCTCTCAAAAGCCAAAATGCCTAAGCCTCCCAAAACCCTTCAAACCCTCTCAAACAAAATTGGCCTACATCATTTGTATATGTAAGGCCATTCAAAGCCCCCAAAACTCAAAGGTAAAAGCCATCAAATGTCTTGGCTATAAATGGTATAGGTATCATATTTCAAAATCATCTCATATAGACGCAAGGCTTCATCCACAAAGGTTATCAAAGTCCAAATATACGACATCAAGTCGTCAAACCCAAATTTAGTCTAAGACCGAAAATCAAAATGAAATCGGTCAAAAGACAAAAGCTCAAACCTACGACTCTAAGTCGTCAAAGCCAAATTCTTGTCCCTCACAAGACAACTATCAAGTCCAAATTCAAGCTTAAAGTCGAAAATCTCCGACCAAAAGCCAAAAACCAAATCGGCCATAAGTCAAAGCCAAAATCGACTCAAATTAAAGATCTACCAGTTTGAAAGCTCAAAAGTCAAACTGGTTGAGAAGCCATAAATGCATAAATAAATTCAGAGAAGGAAAATATTTCTGACTCTTGTGTACCCATACAAAATTGTATCACACTGGTTAAAGCGGGTCCTAAGTAGGATTGCTATACAATTGTGATCAATTTTCACAGGAACAATAAATGTTCCAATTTTCTTTGGACTACAAATCAAACAAAAAACTTTTTTAAGCAAGGTCCATTTAAAACACAAATTGTGCATGAAAGAGCACAGTAATCGAACTTTGAACGCTTTCGATATATCAAACGTACAAAGTTCGGGGGGCAACTGTTCGGGGGCAAAATTTCATGCCAAGGATATTCAACATAAATACATATCCATTCATGAAAGTGTATCGAGTCATTATATACATATCAAATAAATGTATTACAATTTGGGCATTCAGTGTGTCTTACAAAACTCGATACAAATGGAGAAAACTAATACATTGGACGAGTGTTTATATACATATCAAGGCTCACCAATATCTAAAAAAATCTCTTGCTAAAGCTCCAAATGCAGCTCGTTTGCAAGCTTCGGTGAGCAAAGAATCCAGCTGAAAAGAAAGAGAAGAAAGCAGGTTCATATTATTTAAGTAAGGCATATACAGATCCAATTTAAATGGGCTGAAATAAAGCCACATAAATGGTGGGATAGGCCCATGCTATAGGACAGCTACATATGCATAATGAAAAAAAAAAAAAACCAGCAAGGCTCAAATGGAGTAACTGCTCAACTGTGCAGTAACTGCAACAGTTAAAAGAAACTGTACAGGAAGTGGGGTAGTGCGATGCTAAGTAACTGCTCCTACTATTCCCCTATATAACCTTACCTACTGCATTTTAGAAAAGAAAGAAAAAGCTTCTGCAAAACTGATACAAACGCCACAACAGAGAGAAAAAAAAATCCCAGCAAACAAGAAATCACATCAAATTCAGAAAGAAGGTAGTTTTCTCTACCTGGGTGTCGATTATTCATCTGATTCTTGGAGCCCCCCTCTTGCAAAGCCATTGGTTTTAACAAGGGCCCGGGTTTTGGAATCATTAAATGGTCCTAAAATCAATTCTAGATTGTGCAGCAGTTTCGATCATTTGCTTGATTCCTGGAGTCCTCCTCTTGCAAAGCTATTAGTTTTAGCAAGGGCTCGGACCTCAGAATCATCTAATGATCCCAAAATCAGGGTGAAATGCTGCCGAAATTTATCCAAACCAAATTCTAACAGAGAAGTGGAATCAGTCCACTCAATCAGGGGCATCTTTGAGCAACAAAACATAAAAAAAATAAAAATTCCATGAAGTTGGGGGAAAACTTGGAGATTACAGATTGCACAAACTAACTTCCAGTGAACAAAAAAAAAAATCTGTAGTAAACTAAACAGAGCCCGTGGCATCTCTATCCTTGGCTATTTCAAAAGCACAAAGCATGGGCTATTTGCCATTCAATTTAAGAAGGAAAAAAATGATTGACCAGTTGGGAAAATTGAGTGTTCAAGCAAGAAGAGAGTTGATTGAGAATCTGAAATTAGGGGACATATTACCTCGTTTGGGAACCCTATGGCGTTTCCTTGCTCTTCAGACTCTTCACTCCTTCAAAATTCTCAATCCTCGGTCAAAACCCTAAAATTACAATTGAACAAAAATCAGTTTAACATCACTCAATTGCAAAGGGGTTTTGTTAAGAATCTGAAATTGAGGCTCGGAGTCATCTGAAAATTGGATTGAACATCACATTTGGGGTTAAAACTCGCAGAGAAAAAAAAAACCCTAAAGCATACCTAGTATGAAGTACTTGGGATTAGAGGTGTCTGATTGGTGCCTCTCTGTCGAAACCGGACCCCTCGCTCCCCCTCCCTTCTATTTCAACTGTCAATTGCTCGAAGCCAGTACAACCTCGGTGCAGCAGATGCTTCGAACAACGCAGTAGCGGCGCTCATTCATCTTGAGGAGAGAGATGAACATCAAAAAGAAAGAAGAAAAAATAAAATAAAAGAAGCAAGTGCATACCTGCTACCGTAAAAAAAAAAAAAGAAAGAGGAATCGGGTTCATTTGTAAATGCATTGGACCCGGTTGACAATTGGGACTCTGGGCTAAACCGAATACAAGCAGCCATTTCATTTACATGTATACAATATGTATACGTTTTGAAGTTGTCCAAATATATGATTAATTACATAACCTACCCACTAAAATATACGAATTATAATTGACATAAATTAAGAATTCGAGTTTTATCAAAACATAAAATTAAACTCGTAAAATATTATTTGCCAATTAATTTTAGTGGGTCAATCTCAAAATCGACTCTTAAATAAAAAAAAAACGGAGTCCAAACCTCAAATCAAGTTTCACAAAGTATAAACTTGCTTTTAAACGAACTACGAGTGATTTGATCCCGTTCAAACGGGTACGTAGGTAGCTCGGCATAAAGCTTAAGCTCGTCGGGTACAATCGCCAAATCCAAATTAAATCCGTTCAAAATAAAAGAACTACATAAGATTTGATCCCGTTCAAACGGGTATGTAGGAAGCTTGACATAAAGCTACGAGCTCGTCGAGTTCAATCCCGATCTTCAAACGATCACACTTTTAAAACCAAATCAAGTTTGGTTTCTAGTTTAGAACTACGTAAAGACTTGACGCCGAAAAAACGGCTACGTAGGTAACCCGATATTAAATCTCAAAAGATGTCGGGTACAGTCGCTAACCTGTAAATTCACTTTAAAAATGAAAATGAGGTTAAAACTAAAGTCAAAATTACATACACATGATTTTTCGTGTAAGTGATAGCCGTTGAGTTGGGAAACCCTTCCGAGAAGGTGTGCTCAATTTATTCGGGTGATACACGAGAAAATCTCATGCATATGATAGTGTGATTTATGTTAGGGCTACCCTTCCGAGAAAGTGGGTCCTAATACGATCCAATGATGCATGAAAACCTTAAAGGTGATAAAATACACAAACTCAAACACTCTGAACTACGTGAGGCTTGATTCTCTTCCAAGAGATACGTAGGCAACCCGTTAAAATTCGGGTGCGGACTAAATCACAAAAACCACTCAAATCTTGGTATCGATATGACTTCGAATCAAGAGGATAACCAAAAGGGGTCGAACTCAAATATTAAAAATTAAATAAAATGTGTTGTACGATTATTCGTGCATTTTTGTTCAACAATACCATTATGTAAGTCTTTGCTTGGTTTATTGATGATTTTTTTCACTCGAGTGAATTTTATCCTCCCCGAGCGGTATAAGTGAATTTTATCCTCCTTACACTCATCAACCCATCACATATCAAATCACATCAACAATCATATCAAACATATAACCGAATTTACTAGTGCTTTTCATCAGGGGTTTAGACATATACAATGGAAATCATAATTTTTTCAAAGATTTCTCTAAACTGAACATCCAATCAATAATCAAGTTTCAACTAAAGCTCATAATCCAGATCATCTATGGAAATCCCACAAGTGTCTTTATTCAATTAAAATTCAAGTTTATTAACTCTTAAGCCATGAAAAACCATAGATCATCATCGAGATCATATCAACCATAGAAACATCTCTCTATCACAACTAAAAGAAAAACTTAACAAATCAAAAACAAAGACTCAATAACTTACTACGAGCATGGGATAATCATCAAACACCTAAAAATCTATAATGCAAACTATAATGCAGTGTAATTCATACAAAAATTGAAAAAAAAAAAAAAAAAAAAAACTAACACATGTATGAATACGGAGCTACACTTGAATTACCCACCCCATGCTTAAAATCTTACTTTGCCCTCAAAGTAAAGAAAAGGAATGAAAGGGGTAGAGGAAACTCACAATTAAATCAGGCATTCCGGGCAACCATTTAGTTCAAGAGGAGGTACATCCCATAAATTTCAGCAACATGTCATAGTAACCGTGCAGCCCTAGGTGTTCAGCAGAAGATGTCAGCAATTCTTGAATGCAATTGGCATTTGTGAACCTTCTTGGAGTCGAAAAAATATAGGCAGTCTCCTTTGCAATTTGTCCTGGCCAAAACAAAAGACAAAGAAAACACACCACAACCAAACACATACCAACATCCAAGAAAACTATATCATCCAAGAATGACGAACAACAAAGACCATCCAAACCAAATGAAAAAATCAGCCTTGATGGTCAGTACAGAGTTAGTTAACCAAACGAGTAGCTAAACATTATATCCAAGCACATATTCTGAGCCAAACCAACTCCATAAATCAAGAAAAACCCAACTCAACAACAAGTATTTGGCACAAGTTAAACCAATTCTAACTCTTGCAGTCATGCTCAGTCATATACATCACTAAAAATCAATTAATACAGGTGACTTCAGGGAGCATGAAACACACAAGAATTAAAAACGTTAAGCATACTAAGTTGCAGATACAAGGATTCAAATTTGAGCCCTATTCAACCATCAACTAATCAGGGTCTGCCTGATCAAATCGAACAAATACTCAACTAATTCTGCAATATCATATCGAAGCCTCAATAATCCCTTAACCCATATCAAATAATACTTAAAGCAGTAACAATCCCGCAACACAATTGAACCCTGCCACTTATCAGAATCAAAATTCACCAAGTTTAGAATATAAATTGATTACAAGTGACAAGGAAAACCTGCCCATCCCAGGCGGAGATTGAAATCGAAGCCGGAGTTCAAGGTTGATGATGAGCGGTTTTCAGTCGCTTAAACCGTATCAAAATAAAACTCAAACCTACAAACTAGTATAGCAAGCAAGTAAGAGGTCGATCCCACAGAGAATCAAGTATTCCTTTGCAATGTGTATTTACCAATTAGTGAAAGGGGGGTTTTTGGGTGATTGAAATAAGAACAAAAACAAAATAAACTATAAACAAATTAAGGCAAAGCAATTTAGAGAAGATCGCTCTACCTACAACTATCCACTTTATTTGGTTGAATTGATATTGTAACTTCCTCTTGTCCTTTTAGTCTTCCTATGAATGCCCTTGTCCCGACCTAATATAGTTACTAGTCCAACCAGTCCTAGCAACCCTTATCAATCGAACAGTCCCTAAAGAAGGATTTAACCCAATTGATAGCTTTAAGTTCAGAGATTAACCAAGGTATTTGCAGTCCCTAAAGAGGGATTTAACAACACATTCAACTTCCTACTCATTCAAATAGTTCAACCAGCCCTAAAGGAACAAGTTTGCTACTTGGGTTAAGGTTCGCAACCAGGAATCTACAAAACCCTAGCAATTGAATTGATCTAACAAGTTGGCCAGACAAGATAGAACAAATCAATAATTAATTAAGCACAAAGAAGTTGAAACATTCAATATAGGAAATAAGGAACAAGATTCAGAAACTCACAATCAATCCAAACAAAGCTTCAAATTGCAAGTAGAACGAAGAGAGTTTAGTCGCCCATGGCGAACATCGCTCTCTCTCCAATTGTCTGATAGAACGTAATAATAGAATAGAAGTTCTCCTGAAAAATAACATAAAAGGCCTAATTAAAAGCATCCAAGTCGGCCTCAAAGTGAATAAATTAGAAACTAGGGTTTTTTCCATCAAAACGGCGCGCGACAGTACGTGCGGCGGGCGCAGCGGCGGGCGCGGCGGCGGGCGCAGCGGCGGGCGCGGCAAACCATGCGGCGGGCGCAGCATGAATACCGTCCCTGGCGGCGGGCGCAGCGGCGGGCGCGGCAACCCATGCGGCGGGCGCTGCATTGGTCTTTCACGGAAATTCCGTCTTGAATCAGCTCTCGACGTCAACATGAAAGTTGTAGCCCTCTGAAAGAGCTTTCCAACGCATGGTCATAATAGTCGATCGGACAACCGAGGCCTCCAGAAAGTGCAAAACAAGTTCAGCATGTCTGGCGACAACTTCTGCAGACTTGTTCTTCGTTTAGGTTCGCTTCTTCTTCTCAGGACCTCTTGAGATCTTCATGTAAGCTTCTTCGATCCACTAGACATTCTCATCCAATGCGTTATCAACCCATGTCTCCTCCTCGGATCCACGATTACCTGAAATAATCAATAAAAACGTGTAGATTCCGATTCCACCAACATAGAGAGCAAATATGCAAATTGTAATCAAATCATGGATGAAATGCATCTTAAATAAGCTAAATGCAACCTATTATGCCTACCTAAATGCATGCTATCAAACTCCCCCACACTTAACCTTTGCTTGTCCTCAAGCAATGATAGAATGAACATGAATCAATGTATCCCACAGGAAATCCCTTCAAGTTTCAACCTCATCAAAAAGCAACATCACAGCAGGTGAAAACATAAACCAAACAAACAAATGTCATAGCATGTATTATAGTGATCAAAGCTTAGAAGTAGACATCATCCAACCTCACCAGAAATATGTGTTTCACTCATGTGTTTAGGCTTTAAGGTACAACTTTCTACTCAATCCAAAATGCACTAAGCTCATAGACATTGACCACCATATCACCAAATATCTACCGAAATGTCATTACTTGCGGGACACAATAAAGAAAACTAAATAAAATGTGACACTTTTTTTTTCTTTTTCTTTGGTTTTCTTTTCTCTTTTTTTTTCTTGTCTTGGTGCTTTCCTTACGCGAAGCGCAAACATGGGTGTCATGAATGGCCCCGGTCTATCAACACCTCAACTTACTAATATGAAGTCCACTCGAACACCTTTTGACGCAAGTTGCAAACATGGGTGTCATGAATGAACCTGGTTACTCAATGATCAAGCTTCTTTCCTAGTGGATAGTTTTCAACACCTTTTTGCGCGAATCATACCCATGGGTGTCATGCGTAGACCCGGTTACTAAGTGCATCAACCATTGCCACCTTATTCACTAAATATGCAAAAATTCAAATAATAGACTCAAAATATAAACATAAACTCCGCAAGCAACAAACATGTGAGTCGGTCTTTAGAAATAGATACTGCAGTCAACGCCAAGAGGTAGCAACACTAGGCGAGTAATTCACACAATTGAGCAAAAGAATTCAAATAAGGCCAAACATTCTCACAGGGTCATGTTTTTAGGACTTCAATCATACTTTAGCTCAATCATACATGCTCAATTATATTTGCTAGCTCATGTTCCACAAAAATCAAATACAGACAAAAATCAAAACATCCAGAACTCCATGGGATTTTTATGAATCATGCTTGAAATTTAAAGTAGAGTACAAACTAAGTCAGATGGGTATTTAATAACACTTAAATGCAATGCGTGATATTTTTGGATTTTTTTCATATGCAGTATATGAATAAAAATAAACATGACAACATAAATAAACATGATAACATAAGTAAACATGATATCATAAGTAAACATGATATGCAAATTCTATATATATGCAATGCAATCCCTCCCCCACACTTAAACCTTTCATTGTCCTCAATGAAAAATAAAAGACAACAAAAAAATAAAAACATAGAGAAAGAGATGAATGAGATACTCACAATGTGGTGGAAGGGGCGATATAGGTCGGATCTGAGCATTGCGCGCGTCGGGTTAAAGAAAACTAGCTAACTAGGAATTGAAATAACTAAAACTTACCTCGGGTTGCCTCCCGAGAAGCGCCTTTCTTTAATGTCATTGGCTTGACTTATTCTCAATCTCAAGACCTTATTTCTCAGACATTGTCAAGGCCCTCAGTAACATATCATATTCCTGTGCACACATCTTGCAAAGCACATCATAGCACAATAAATTGAAAGCATAAAATGTGGAACTCAAGAACCCTTTCAATCTATCAAATAGTCTAGTATGACTCTCTGTAGAAGGAATATGATACCACCAACACAGTTCCGCTGGTGGCTTCTCAAAATAGCAGTCAAAAGGATCAACATATACACCATTAACTTCAAAATTGCAAAAGTTTACCTTTATTACCTCTTTAGCCTCAGCTGATGGCTCTAGACCTGGTTCATCAATAGGCGAGATCAGAATGGATGGTGCAGATGGAGTAGGAGACACATCACATGTAACCTCATGCGTCGACTCATGAGATTCCAAGCCAGGAAGCACTAGACCATCTCCTCCATCATCTAAGAAACTATCGTTGTCTGCAACCAATTCCTCCTCATTCGGCATGTCATTGTCATGTTGAAACCACATAGGAGGGAATGAACTAAGTGTAATGATTTCGATAGGATCTTCCATTCTTTCATCCTTGAAAGACTCAAGGGGTGGTGGGGTGGGTTTCTCAAAATCAAGGGAAGTCGATGGGGGCTCATTCGTAGCAGTACGGTGATCGCCGCCCTCCTGCGACGGTTGCCGCTCCTCAAAAATTTCACCCTCCGTTATGACTTCAACTCCTTCTTCTAAGCCCCTTTCCTTCTCACGTTTTGCACTTAAAATTTGAATGAGTTTGTTCAACTGATTCTCCAAGTTCTTACTACTCTCAGGAGTCTCAGCATGCTCTTGCAACCTCTGTGTAAGGCTATGGAATGGATCCTCCAGGTATGTGACAGAGTTCTCCATTGGCGGAGGAGACATGGTAAGCAATTCTTCTTGTGCAACATGGTAATCCATATAACAGAAAAAATCCCACAACCCCGACAATCCTCCTAACCGCTTCAGGCCTCCGTTACTCAGGTGCTCAGCAAGCGCTCGCGTCGCAACAGTCATCCCATCAATTATGCACATAATCATATCTCGGATGCTGAATTGATAACCCCATGAACCAAGGTTGTCAACATACTCATGCAATCTAGTGAAGTATTGGTGAAAGTTCTCACCTTCAAACTGCGCTAATCTCAACATCTTAAAAAGTTAGTAGCTAGGGCGTTGTGAACCGTAAGATAGGTTCCCAACGGGTTAGATATATGCACAAAAATCAATAAATACACAAAACAAAAAAATAAACTTGATTCCCCGGCAACGGCGCCAATTTGATGAGCGGTTTTCAGTCGCTTAAACCGTATCAAAATAAAACTCAAACCTACAAACTAGTATAGCAAGCAAGTAAGAGGTCGATCCCACAGAGAATCAAGTATTCCTTTGCAATGTGTATTTACCAATTAGTGAAAGGGGGGTTTTTGGGTGATTGAAATAAGAACAAAAACAAAATAAACTATAAACAAATTAAGGCAAAGCAATTTAGAGAAGATCGCTCTACCTACAACTATCCACTTTATTTGGTTGAATTGATATTGTAACTTCCTCTTGTCCTTTTAGTCTTCCTATGAATGCCCTTGTCCCGACCTAATATAGTTACTAGTCCAACCAGTCCTAGCAACCCTTATCAATCGAACAGTCCCTAAAGAAGGATTTAACCCAATTGATAGCTTTAAGTTCAGAGATTAACCAAGGTATTTGCAGTCCCTAAAGAGGGATTTAACAACACATTCAACTTCCTACTCATTCAAATAGTTCAACCAGCCCTAAAGGAACAAGTTTGCTACTTGGGTTAAGGTTCGCAACCAGGAATCTACAAAACCCTAGCAATTGAATTGATCTAACAAGTTGGCCAGACAAGATAGAACAAATCAATAATTAATTAAACACAAAGAAGTTGAAACATTCAATATAGGAAATAAGGAACAAGATTCAGAAACTCACAATCAATCCAAACAAAGCTTCAAATTGCAAGTAGAACGAAGAGAGTTTAGTCGCCCATGGCGAACATCGCTCTCTCTCCAATTGTCTGATAGAACGTAATAATAGAATAGAAGTTCTCCTGAAAAATAACATAAAAGGCCTAATTAAAAGCATCCAAGTCGGCCTCAAAGTGAATAAATTAGAAACTAGGGTTTTTTCCATCAAAACGGCGCGCGACAGTACGTGCGGCGGGCGCAGCGGCGGGCGCGGCGGCGGGCGCAGCGGCGGGCGCAGCGGCGGGCGCAGCGGCGGGCGCGGCAAACCATGTGGCGGGCGCAGCATGAATACCGTCCCTGGCGGCGGGCGCAGCGGCGGGCGCGGCAACCCATGCGGCGAGCGCTGCATTGGTCTTTCACGGAAATTCCGTCTTGAATCAGCTCTCGACGTCAACATGAAAGTTGTAGCCCTCTGAAAGAGCTTTCCAACGCATGGTCATAATAGTCGATCGGACAACCGAGGCCTCCAGAAAGTGCAAAACAAGTTCAGCATGTCTGGCGACAACTTCTGCAGACTTGTTCTTCGTTTAGGTTCGCTTCTTCTTCTCAGGACCTCTTGAGATCTTCATGTAAGCTTCTTCGATCCACTAGACATTCTCATCCAATGCGTTATCAACCCATGTCTCCTCCTCGGATCCACGATTACCTGAAATAATCAATAAAAACGTGTAGATTCCGATTCCACCAACATAGAGAGCAAATATGCAAATTGTAATCAAATCATGGATGAAATGCATCTTAAATAAGCTAAATGCAACCTATTATGCCTACCTAAATGCATGCTATCAGTTGAATAGCAAATTATCAACAATGCAGCAGTTCAAGCACCTGTTCAGCACAATATACTTCCAAGCACATTATCAATTACCCACTCAGCAATTTCATTCACCCACCATCGACAAAT
This sequence comes from Persicaria tinctoria, assembly GCA_037127255.1. Taxonomy (NCBI): domain Eukaryota; kingdom Viridiplantae; phylum Streptophyta; class Magnoliopsida; order Caryophyllales; family Polygonaceae; genus Persicaria; species Persicaria tinctoria. The sequence continues at coordinate 50,258,987 of JBANSL010000005.1, forward strand.
CTACACAATTCATTATCCCCTTTGATCAATTAAACAACCACTCTTCACCAATTTAAACAAACAGAAGAAAGGAATTTCAAACCTATTACTCACCTCTATATGGAAGTCGGTCAGGAGAAAGGCGCTTTGAGAGGCGGATGGCTGTTACCTTTTAAGATGGTGGTGAAGAGACGAGAGGGGCGGTGGCCTACTAGCGCGGAGCCGGCTAGGGTTCAGGAGAAAGGATGGCCGACGAGGGTGGTCTACTGGTGTGGCGGTGGGAGGCAGTAGGAGGGAGAGCGGGAGGCGATGAGGGAGGTGGAAACCGGTCGTGGGCTGGAAGTCCGGTGAACAGCAACGAAGGGCGAGGGAAGGAGAGGCACGCCGAAGGGGGGATCCCGACGAGGAGGACGGAGAGGTGAAGAAAACGAGGAGGTAGTGGTGAAGACGGACGGCTCTGGTGACTAGCAGATCCGACAGGGCGGGTGGTGAAGAGCGGGCGGTGGAGAAGGGCAGCGCTCAAGGCCTCAAGCGAATTTTACCGGAAGAAGTTTTTTTTATTTAACGAAAATAAAATAATAAAAATATAAACTAATCCTAACTAAAAATAAAAAGGGAAAAAAACATACCTTAGTTGCCTCGTAATCTCTCTCGGATCGATTCAGACATTGTTAAAGCCCTCAACAACTTGTCAAACTCTTGGGCACATATAACAAGAAAGCATATATAATATAATGATAATCTGAAACTAAATAATATTGCATATAAGAATCGTTTCAACCTATCAAACAAGCGAGTATGACTCTCTGTAGAGGGTATATAATAATACCGCCAATTCAGTTCCATTGGTGACTTTTCAAAATAGAAATTAAAAGGATCAACATAATCATCATTACCTTTCAAATTGCAAGAGTTTACCTTTATTACCTCTCGAGCCTCAACATGTGACTCTAAACATGGTTCATCAACGGGGGCGCTCAGAATGAATGCATCGGATGGAGTAGGAGACAAAACACATGAAACCTCATGCGTCCACTCATGAGATTCAATGTCAGAAAGCATGGGATCCTCTTCTCCATCGGCGATTGAATCATTGGTGATTGTGTCTTGGCTTCCCTCATGTATCTCGCCCGACATCGGTTTGAAAGGTAAGGGTATGGATGCTAGCATGTAGTCTTCTTCCACCTTTGTCATGGCACCCACGCAATGAAAAAGATCCCAAACCGCAAAAGCCTTCCTTTTTCAAAGATTTGGCGAATTCTCGTATTTCGGGAAGCATGCCATCTAAAACACAAACTATTTGTTCAATCAAATCATCTTGGATACCCTGTGAAGCAGTCATCCACTAAATCTTGCACTCTTGCGAGGTAATGGTGAAAGTATTCTCCCTTGTATTGCCACAACTCCAACTCCATTGCAAACAATTAGTAACGAGATGTCGCAGACCGTAAGATAGGTCCATGACGGGGATAGATATATATACAAATAATAATAAATACACAAAACAAAGAAATCGTTATAAAAGTAAGTGTAAAACCTGGCGAATTAGGCTCACAACACGCTACTGCTCGAACTTTGAAGACCCAAATGCAAAAAGCACAAATGCGCACAAAGTCCACCACGGTTTCGACCAAAAACAACTAGAAAATCTTTCGCATCAAATCTTAATGAAGATCAAAAACAAACTTTGTGCTTCAAATCTGATTTAGAGAGGCGAGAGATGATCGATTAAGGAATGTCTGAGGAATCGTAGAATTTGGGACTAGGTGATGGGTGCTAAGAGTGGGGGCGATTTCGGTAAGGGATGAGGTTGAGGAATTTCCTAGGAAAAGTAGTATGAGGGTGCTTGGGAAATTATCGATCGGGGATATTAGGTTGTTCATATCAGGGTTGTTCGTGTGATGAGTATTTGGGGGTTGTTTAGATAGAATTGGTAATGCTTGGGGAATTTATGAGTGAAAGATCTCTAGATGCATTGTTGGAGGATTTTGGCATAGGGAATGATTCGGGATTTATGAGTGGAGGTCATTGTGGCTATTAAGGTAATTGAGGATGTGAGATGAATCTTCGAGGAAAGGCTGATAGCTATGCAATGATGTAGTTTAGATTCCTAGTACGACTGTGGGCTTAAGGTTGAGATAGAGAGATTATGCGCATGGATTTGGGGACTAGGCAAAGTAGAAGGTATTGAGGACGCTAGAGAGATTTTTGAAGGATGGTGAAGTTGCGGTGCTTAAGAAATTCGGACGAGGATGTTATAGGAATTCGGTGAAAATGATGATCGGTACATAAGGGTTTAAGTGGAAGAGGTTTCGAAGTTTAAGGAAGCGCGATCTGAGGCAATTTAGGGAAACATGCGGAGTTGAGGGAACTAGTCTAGCTAGGTACAGTATGCCGGGAAGAGGATCTAGAGTGGGTCGGCTTGATGGTCATCGTGATTCGTGGTTGGGAGTACCACTAGTTGAGTTCTACATTGGAATTGGTCGGGAGTGTCAGGTGTGAGATGGTCAGCATGAGTTGGGTCCTTAGAGGTGGATGGTTAGTGAGAGTGGTTAGTGGCGTGGGGAGTATGAATAAGTTAGCAAGGTGATTCTAGATGTCTCTTTAGGAGATGATAGTCGAGTGGAAGGTAGGACTTTAGATCGGGATGTCGAAGTGGATTGGCCCTTAGATGGCTTGATGGCATAGGAGTTGGGATACCTAGTAGTTAGTTTGGGGTATTCGGCCTTGATTGCGAATGGGTATGAGACTAAAAAGGTTGTATGTGAGCAGGATGCAATGGTGTCTAGAACTAGTAGTGGTTTGGGGTTGTAGACCTCGGTGAATTTGATCTTAATGCAAGAGTTGATGGGTAGTGGTTGTGTCTTGTCATGATTGATAGTTATAGACGGGTTCTCTTGAGGATGTGATCTAGCGTACGCTTTACTTGGGGCCAAATGTGGTGCGGATTCTATGTTATAGACGATGTTGATTCTATGATATATTGTTGCTGACAATAGTGAACTATTAGTACTAACATAGTTATCCCCTGAACTCGATGGAATGCTAGTGTACGGAAGCAGTTGTTTGCCTCTAATGCGATGGCGCTTGGTAGTTAGAATGAGTATGATGTACTTATCTGATTGATATGACGTGCTTATTTAACTGATATGGTGTGTAACTTTCGTGAGATGATGTGATGAGCCTCATTGACGTGATGATGTGGTAGATATGTTATGGTATGTGACCATCCTTGATGTGTTATGACCTGCAATAAACGTGAGATATGATTGTTATTCTATATACGATGCATGATGATAGAATTGATAGAAGCTGAATTATTGAAATTTAATTCTGACTTGGAACCTAGGAAGAAAATGTGGGATTAGCTCTTAGAGGTGGATGATAAGATGAACTGAGAAGTTGGGAATGATTTTGACTAACGTCGAACATGAAATTTTGAATGGTGTTTCAAAAGAGACTAACTTGGATTTGAAGAAACCAATGCGACCCTAGTTTTCATTATAACGCCCCATGAAGTGGATACAAGTATTTGAGTTATGATATGGCCAAAGAGTCGGAGTAAGGATGTGGTAGGGGCACATATTACATTCTTACTACGGTCTATTGGAGATATTATGATCACGACAACGATACTGTGAGGATCTCATAGAGGCACTTATGAGATACTTACGGGATCAATGACATGATCCTTGACTCACTAATTTAAAACTTCATCCCCTATTTGAAAATGATTTTAGTCTCGGGGACGAGACTTGTTTTTAGAGGTGGATGATGTAAAGGCTCAGATTTTCAAATCCTAATGTTTCGGAAAAAGGGAATTAAAAATGAATTTAAATCGAATTAAAAGCTCATTTAGCGGATTCCGACTGTAATATAAAATTTGACGAACGATTTCCATCCTTTTACCTCGAAAATTAAAATTAATTATCAGATGGCGATATCCTTGTCGATTATAAAAATCTAATTAATCGAGAGAACGAGAGTCGGAGAAACTAACATTTGATAACTAATTGCGAGATTTAAAATTCGCGTATTCATGATTTATTTTCGGGTAATTGTTTACCCATTTCCACACACAACCCCACCCACACCCATCACTCGCCATACCTTTCAATCCACCCCATACCCCGTCACTCCCTCCTTCAAATCACCTTACCCTTCGATTGGAACCATCCCTCACCCTTACTGGCATCTTCTTCACCTGCTCTCCATCACCATCATCGCCACCTCCATCCTCATTCATCTTCACCATCAGCACCACCTTCCTCATCCCTCATCACCGTTGTTCTTCAGCATCTCCACCATCTTCATCACCACCACTGTCACCACCGGCTTCAGCTCCTCCGCCATGCCTTCCATCACCCCCTGACCGTCGTCAGCAGCTCCACCAGTAGCCCCTGTACGAGCAGCAACCAAAGCCCCCACCTTCCTCCTCCTTGTTGAAGCGACCGACGCCACCACCACTCCAACGCATCCTCGCCATCACCTCCTGCTCATCTCCATCGGTGATCCATCACCTTCACTCCTTCGTCGTCGTCACCAATACAACCTCCTCCGACGTCCACAACCACCCTGACGCCGCCCAGAAGCCACCGAAGCCGTCGACGAGCCACCGAACATCCTCCTTGCTCTGTTTCAAGAAGCCTCATTCCGGTAAGCCGTTCTCCTTCTTTTCCGATAGAAATCGCCTTCGGTCTTTACCAACACACTCGTTCATATCCGGTACAGGTCCAACAAGCCATCGCGAGCCACCGACGAAGCCCAGAACTCCGATCGAGAGCTCAGAAGTCGCGAAAAATCCATCTCGGTGAGCTCCGAAATTATACTCGTTTCGATTCATAGTTTCAGCACCATGGGCCCCACCTCCTTATTTTGTTATTTGTTGAACCGGTTGGGAATTAAGCGGGTTCGGTTCGAGTTATCCGTTTATTATTTAACTAATTAGCGGTAATTAAAATATATTATAATAGTATTTGAGGATTTAAAAGATAAAGTATTAATTTTGGAGATTTATAAATGGTTGATTTTATTAAATAAAAACGGTTTGGATCTTAGGGGATTTGGAAATAACTTATAAGGGTGTTTTATTAAATGGTGTTTTATAATATTATATCTATAATAATAATTGGGATTTAACATAAATAAGTTGGACTTGCCTATTAGAAAAGAATTTGGAAAAGAATTTCAAGGTTGGAAAGTAGTCTAACAAATAAATTAAAAAGGGAATTCGGCGAGTATTTTAAGGGTCGGAATACTTAACTATTTAACTGGGATTGGAAACGGTTTTGAAACTAACTTGGGAATAAGACTAATTCGATGGCTAACTAGCATGATAATATGATCGTTTGACTAACAGTATGATATGTATGACTAATAACATGACTTGTGGTGAATTATTATATGAGATTAAATGTTGGATAATTATGGCGATCTAGTAGGATTTTATATCACATAAATTATGTCTTATGATTTTGATGAACCACTGAGGTATATGTGGAAATGACGTATATGAATAATTTATGGAGAACGATGCGGTCTTGAGGAGTGGATGATGCGATGAAATGACTTTCATAATATGTTAATTTCTTGTTCTATTGATTGAGGTGTGCTTGAGTGCTTAATAGTTGAATGTAGACTTATATATATATATATATTCCATTATGTACTAGGTGATACTCTGTGATTGTGAATACTGTGTGATGGATTGTTCTGTTGCCGGTCTGCTAGCTAGGTAAGTACCTCCGGGGCTTACTCAGTAACCAGTACCTCCTGCCTGATGTGTCATATAGTATGTAGGTGTTGCATATGCATAAGAGCATGTCATGTAGTATAATGCTTAGGAATTGCATTTACGAATGATCATCCTTATTCTGTATGCGTTTGAATACAGAACGACCGTTATTTGTGAGTCCTAGAGTCCTTGCTAGGGTCATAGGGCAGCCCAGCTTCATCGGGTGTTGTCCTCCTCGAGTCATTTATATATATCACGAGATACGAGATGGGCATGAGATATGATATGATGATGAGATATGATATGCTGATGAGATATGATATGATGATGAGATTTGATATGATTATATATAGGATCGAACTGGCCAGTCTCCACCTTGTCTGGAAGAGGGGTGGTGGTAAACGAGGGATATACCGCTTGGTATTCTTTGTTAAGGCCTTCCTCAATATTCTGCACATATGAATTAGGAGCATGATAGTGTGGTTAATATTCCAGTACTGTATAAAGGCATCCTTTATTCTAGGTATAGGCGTATTATATGTCCTCAGCGCGGTCAGAAGACCCGCGGGCGGACTCTTGGCCTGACTTGGTGGTATAGTTTCAGGTGCCCGATACACTGCTTAATTTTGTGCTGTTATGACGGGGTCTATTCATATGGCGGAGAGTGAGTGTTTGAAACCCGACTTCACCAGATTCATGCTTTTGGGATTTCTCCCTACCTATACTCCGTTTTGACCCGGCTCTGCCGTGGCACAGGTTGTATCATTTTATGATCTTATGCCCTTTTCATGATGAATGATTTTCCGAGTTGTAGACTTAGGACAGGTATAGGGGTTTACCCCGGGGTCTCCAACGGACCTTCCGGGTTTGGGTGCGAAATCCTACTTTAAACTACAAACCTTCGGTTTCAAACCTTCAACCTGTACTCGGGGCGCAAGATCCCAACGAGGGGTTTCATCCCTCGAAACGTAACTCGGGAATCATAATCCCGGGTAGTTACAAAGGTGGTATTAGAGCTGAGGTTTCGCAATCCGAGTACAATAGGTTGAAGAGGTTTTGAAAATTGCCCAATGTTTTAAAATGATTTTGGAAAATATTTTATAAAGGGCAAAATGAATTTAATTGGACTTAAAACCTATAATGAATAAAGGGGAAATAATCTTGTGGGTAGAGACCCAAGCGGTAGACATCCCTTATGGATGTAGAATTCGGGGAACAGTAGGCAAAATACTAGATTTTATTTACAGATGGGCCTAGAAGACTCTAAGGAACACCACGGAGGTTGGAGTGTTGAGTTAGGAGGCCGTGAGGTTTTGCCCCTCCGGTCAGTCGTCCCTCGAAGGACGGCATAGATCGTCTCTATGCTTACGTTTATATATGTACATATATGCAATTGAGCTCGAGGGCGATCCTCCTCGAAGAGGATCATATTAATATTGTTGATTGCTTCCGTGATGAGTGCTCTATTGTCCTTAGGATAACGAACTAATCAGTATGCCTTGACTTGAATCATGTGTTGAATAACTGTGCAAACGGGATAGTGGGAGAAAACCTTGTTCTTATGTAATCGGAATTCCTTTTTTGTCGAAACAGCCCTTTCATAATTCAAACCTCATGATGGTTCTGACTCTGTCATCCGCCCCACCAAAACATCTAGGCATGTTAGCAAGGGTCGAGAGGCATCCGCTCTCCTGTTTAGAGTCTTGTTTCGTATCCCACCATCAATGCTTCTATCGAGTCTCGTACCTGTGATTGGGGTCTTTCACGGGAAATTTGGGTCGGTCAACTAAATGCCTTCGGAAATCGTGTGAGATGTGAGGGTTACCTGAGTATGTTAGTGGGAGTGAGGATTTAAATCGTTTCGAGATAGAAGTGAGTTGTCTTATGGAGTCATCCCTTTCGATCCTCGTAATTGCCAACCATGTCTTATTATCACAAGAGTCTAAACACGAGTTCTACCCTCATCTCTCGGAAATGGCGTGAATGTCCTTGTGTCCTACCCAACAAGTCATAATAGCGTCCCACGGGGAAACGGGGTGGTGAGTCGGTGATTGTCCTTAGAGAATTCTGTCAAGTTATAATGATAGCCTCTTTGTGATTTAATGACATGCTATATTGGTATAATCCAGCATTACTTTCCCGGTACATTGCATGGTTGCACTTATGAGTTGATGTATCTGTCTTATGTATTGAATTCTCATGATTATTGTCTCCCTATGAACAAGGTTCATGATAGTGTCTTCAACTCTCGTTGCATGTTTAAAACGTGAATTGGATGACTTAGAATGCCAGATTAAACTAATTGGACCTCATTGGTTGTGTGCTTGTTTAATGAGTATTTATAGTATCATGTAAGACATATACCTCCCAGTTATAGGCCCTCGTATGATTGTGTGATGTACTAGTCTTACTATGCGAATATGGATGTATGTGATGAGATAGTTTCTATACCAACCCTGCATGAACTGACCATACCCTTAGCAGGATTTTTAGGGTACATCTTAGCATGCTTTCCGTAATATTATGACTTGCTTAATTGTGTATCTAAATGAGTGATAATTGGTGCATATGATATCCTGTGATGTTTGCTAGATCTTGCATAACTTGGGCCATATATGTCCCATGTCAGTCTGTGCATACATTTTCTTAGTCTGTCAAGCATGATTGGTGAATGAAATGATAAGTTGCTAGCTTGTTCTGCACACATATAAAGATGATTATAGGAACATGTTATGAATGCGTAAATCGATATTCCTTGAGATAGGTGCATACTAGTGTGAAATAATGTGATGATATCTCTTGATTTTTATGTGTTTGCGTGGCATAATTATAAGGGCATCGTTGTAACTCTCGGGTTGGGATCTTATCCTTGGTCTTGTCGTCTGGTCCATGCATGAGCTCTTAAGGAATTGTGTTGCCCGCCCTTGTCTCTCCCCTATCTCCGTAACTTCTAACCCTTGCGATCCTTTGATGAGCGCCGATATGCAAGAAAGGGCCGACGACCAAGTGGCACCGGAGCGGCGCAACGGAAGTGTGATGGGTCCATGACCCCTTAGGCCCCAGGAACAACATCACCAATGGCAAAAAGGACGAATATGCTTCAAAGATGACAATCGTTAACAGATTCATTCCAGCAGATACGAGGAAGAGCATTCTTAATTCAAATTGTGGATTCTTCTATACTAATCGGAATTGATATTGTGTGATAGGCCTAGAACTAACATAATTGAATGTGTGATGACGGATGTGCTGAATTGGTAGCAATGATTGTCTGACTTACTTGTTTCTATGAGGATGCGCCTTGGTGCTTGGTATACTGACTTGCGGGTGAGTAGGTTATGGGTTATATGTATGGGAGTGTTTTCTTCTTGAGCTTGAGTCATGAGATCCTTCAGTGAAACGGGTTGGAAAGTGGCAGGCAGATTAAGGTATTCGGATTGGGTCTTTGGTCGTGTGAGTTGGGGTGCAGAAAGGATGCGTTAGCTTGGGTAGAGGCGAGTGAGTTGGAATGCGTGAAAGATAGCGGTCTGTGAGTATAGATGAGCTTTCAGGTAGGTCTTAGGTGAGCAGGGAGGCTAGTATGGGGAGATTTTGAGGGAGATGTCCAAGTGAGAAGTGGTAGTCTAAGAAGGTAGTGTGTGCGGGTAGTATAAGAGAGTGGTTGACTAAGGTCTGGACTAGTTTCATTAGGGTGATATTGAGGATGGGTGTGGGTAGAGGTAGTTAGGATAGTTCTAGAGGTGGATGGGCAAGCTAGGAGTTGATCGGGGGATTCTTGAAGGGAGGTGTTGTGAGACGGATTGGTGTGCTAAGGAAGGTGTCTAGATAGTCTATGAGCGGAACGTAGGTGGTGTTAAGGATGATCGATTAAGGAATGTCTGAGGAATCGTAGAATTTGGGACTAGGTGATGGGTGCTAAGAGTGGGGGCGATTTCGGTAAGGGATGAGGTTGAGGAATTTCCTAAAAAAAGTAGTATGAGGGTTCTTGGGAAATTATCGATTGGGGATATTAGGTTGTTCATATCAGGGTTGTTCGTGTGATGAGTATTTGGGGGTTGTTTAGATAGAATTGGTAATGCTTGGGGAATTTATGAGTGAAAGATCTCTAGATGCGTTGTTGGAGGATTTTGGCATAGGGAATGATTCGGGATTTATGAGTGGAGGTCATTGTGGCTATTAAGGTAATTGAGGATGTGAGATGAATCTTCGAGGAAAGGCTGATAGCTATGCAATGATGTAGTTTAGATTCCTAGTACGACTGTGGGCTTAAGGTTGAGATAGAGAGATTATGCGCATGGATTTGGGGACTAGGCAAAGTAGAAGGTATTGAGGACGCTAGAGAGATTTTTGAAGGATGGTGAAGTTGCGGTGCTTAAGAAATTCGGACGAGGATGTTATAGGAATTCGGTGAAAATGATGATCGGTACATAAGGGTTTAAGTGGAAGAGGTTTCGAAGTTTAAGGAAGCGCGATCTGAGGCAATTTAGGGAAACATGCGGAGTTGAGGGAACTAGTCTAGCTAGGTACAGTATGCCGGGAAGAGGATCTAGAGTGGGTCGGCTTGATGGTCATCGTGATTCGTGGTTGGAAGTACCACTAGTTGAGTTCTACATTGGAATTGGTCGGGAGTGTCAGGTGTGAGATGGTCAGCATGAGTTGGGTCCTTAGAGGTGGATGGTTAGTGAGAGTGGTTAGTGGCGTGGGGAGTATGATTAAGTTAGCAAGGTGATTCTAGATGTCTCTTTAGGAGATGATAGTCGAGTGGAAGGTAGGACTTTAGATCGGGATGTCGAATTGGATTGGCCCTTAGATGGCTTGATGGCATAGGAGTTGGGATACCTAGTAGTTAGTTTGGGGTATTCGGCCTTGATTGCGAATGGGTATGAGACTAGAAAGGTGGTATGTGAGCAGGATGCAATGGTGTCTAGAACTAGTAGTGGTTTGGGGTGGTAGACCTCGGTGAATTTGATCTTAATGCAAGAGTTGATGGGTAGTGGTTGTGTCTTGTCATGATTGATAGTTATAGACATGTTCTCTTGAGGATGTGATCTAGCGTACGCTTTACTTGGGGCCAAATGTGGTGCGGATTCTATGTTATAGACGATGTTGATTCTATGATATATTGTCGCTGACAATAGTGAACTATTAGTACTAACATAGTTATCCCCTGAACTCGATGGAATGCTAGTGTACGGAAGCAGTTGTTTGCCTCTAATGCGATGGCGCTTGGTAGTTAGAATGAGTATGATGTACTTATCTGATTGATATGACGTGCTTATTTAACTGATATGGTGTGTAACTTTCGTGAGATGATGTGATGAGCCTCATTGACGTGATGATGTGGTAGATATGTTATGGTATGTGACCATCCTTGATGTGTTATGACCTGCTATAAACGTGAGATATGATTGTTATTCTATATACGATGCATGATGATAGAATTGATAGAAGCTAAATTATTGAAATTTAATTCTGACTTGGAACCTAGGAAGAAAATGTGGGATTAGCTCTTAGAGGTGGATGATAAGATGAACTGAGAAGTTGGGAATGATTTTGACTAACGTCGAACATGAAATTTTGAATGGTGTTTCAAAAGAGACTAACTTGGATTTGAAGAAACCAATGCGACCCTAGTTTTCATTATAACGCCCCATGAAGTGGATACAAGTATTTGAGTTATGATATGGCCAAAGAGTCGGAGTAAGGATGTGGTAGGGGCACATATTACATTCTTACTACGGTCTATTGGAGATATTATGATCACGACTACGGTACTGTGAGGATCTCATAGAGGCACTTATGAGATACTTATGGGATCAATGACATGATCCTTGACTCACTAATTTAAAACTTCATCCCCTATTTGAAAATGATTTTAGTCTCGGGGACGAGACTTGTTTTTAGAGGTGGATGATGTAAAGGCTCAGATTTTCAAATCCTAATGTTTCGGAAAAAGGGAATTAAAAATGAATTTAAATCGAATTAAAAGCTCGTTTAGCGGATTCCGACTGTAATATAAAATTTGACGAACGATTTCCATCCTTTTACCTAGAAATTTTAAAATAATTATCAGATGGCGATATCCTTGTCGATTATATAAATCTAATTAATCGAGAGGACGAGAGTCGGAGAAACTAACATTTGATAACTAATTGCGAGATTTAAAATTCGCGTATTCATGATTTATTTCCGGGTAATTGTTTACCCATTTCCACACACAACCCCACCCACTCCCATCACTCGCCATACCTTTCAATCCACCCCATACCCAGTCACTCCCTCCTTCAAATCACCTTACCCTTCGATTGGAACCATCCCTCACCCTTACTGGCATCTTCTTCACCTGCTCTCCATCACCATCATTGCCACCTCCATCCTCATTCATCTTCACCATCAGCGCCACCTTCCTCATCCCTCATCACCGTTGTTCTTCAGCATCTCCACCATCTTCATCACCACCACTGTCACCACCGGCTTTAGCTCCTCCGCCATGCCTTCCATCACCACCTCACCGTCGCCAGCAGCTCCACCAGTAGCCCTTGTACGAGCAGAAACCAGAGCCCCCACCTTCCTCCTCCTTGTTGAAGCGACCGACGCCACCACCACTCCAACGCATCCTCGCCATCACCTCCTGCTCATCTCCATCGGTGATCCATCACCTTCACTCCTTCGTCATCGTCACCAATACCACCTCCTCCGACGTCCACAACCACCCTGACACCGCCCAGAAGCCACCGAAGTCGTCGACGAGCCACCGAACATCCTCCTTGCTCTGTTTCAAGAAGCCTCATTCCGGTAAGCCGTTCTCCTTCGTTTCCGATCGAAATCGCCTTCGGTCTTCACCAACACACTCATTCATATCCGGTACAGGTCCGACAAACCATCGCGAGCCACCGACGAAGCCCAGAACTCCGATCGAGAGTTCCGAAGTCGCGAAAAATCCATCTCGGTGAGCTCCGAAATTATACTCGTTTCGATTCATAGTTTTAGTCTTTTTCGATGTTTAGATTAGTCGCGAGTGAGCGTGAGGTGAGTGCGGGATGATTGGGTGTGCTCGAGAGCTCCGGCGAGCTCGAGAGCGAGTCCGAGAGTGCGAAGCGAGCTCGAGAGCGGGTCCGGGAGTGCAAGGCGACCGTGAGTTCGAGCGGGGCAGGCGGGTGCGTGGGAGCGGGGAGGTGCGAGGTGCGGTCAGGGAGGTGAGTCCGAGTGAATCCAAGCTAGCCGGGAGGAGCTCAGGAGCTCGGGCACTCGACGACGATCACCATGGCGAGCCGGTGGGAGCTTCTTCATTTGAACGCGGGGAAGAAGAAGGCGTGGGGCCTCTCCAGTCAGCACCATGGGCCCCACCTCCTTATTTTGTTATTTGTTGAACCGGTTGGGAATTAAGCGGGTTCGGTTCGGTTCGGTTCGAGTTATCCGTTTATTATTTAACTAATTAGCGGTAATTAAAATATATTATAATAGTATTTGAGGATTTAAAAGATAAAGTATTAATTTTGGAGATTTATAAATAGTTGATTTTATTAAATAAAAACGGTTTGGATCTTAGGGGATTTGGAAATAACTTATAAGGGTGTTTTATTAAATGGTGTTTTATAATATTATATCTATAATAATAATTGGGATTTAACATAAATAAGTTGGACTTGCCTATTAGAAAAGAATTTGGAAAAGAATTTCAAGGTTGGAAAGTTGTCTAACAAATAAATTAAAAAGGGAATTCGGCGAGTATTTTAAGGGTCGGAATACTTAACTATTTAACTGGGATTGGAAACGGTTTTGAAACTAACCTGGGAATAAGACTAATTCGATGGCTAACTAGCATGATAATATGATCGTTTGACTAACAGTATGATATGTATGACTAATAACATGACTTGTGGTGAATTATTATATGAGATTAAATGTTGGATAATTATGGCGATCTAGTAGAATTTTATATCACATAAATTATGTCTTATGATTTTGATGAACCACTGAGGTATATGTGGAAATGACGTATATGAACATGCAGAATTGGATGAATAATTTATGGAGAACGATGCGGTCTTGAGGAGTGGATGATGCGATGAAATGACTTTCATAATATGTTAATTTCTTGTTCTATTGATTGAGGTGTGCTTGAGTGCTTAATAGTTGAATGTAGACTTATATATATATATATTCCATTATGTACTAGGTGATACTCTGTGATTGTGAATACTGTGTGATGGATTGTTCTGTTGCCGGTCTGCTAGCCAGGTAAGTACCTCCGGGGCTTACTCAGTAACCAGTACCTCCTGCCTGATGTGTCATATAGTATGTAGGTGTTGCATATGCATAAGAGCATGTCATGTAGTATCATGCTTAGGAATTGCATTTACGAATGAGCATCCTTATTCTGTATGCGTTTGAATACAGAACGACCGTTATTTGTGAGCCCTAGAGTCCTTGCTAGGGTCATAGGGCAGCCCAGCTTCATCGGGTGTTGTCCTCCTCGAGTCATTTATATATATCACGAGATACGAGATGGGTATGAGATATGATATGATGATGAGATATGATATGATGATGAGATATGATATGATGATGAGATTTGATATGATTATATATAGGATCGAACTGGCCAGTCTCCACCTTGTCTGGAAGAGGGGTGGTGGTAAACGAGGGATATACCGCTTGGTATTCTTTGTTAAGGCCTTCCTCAATATTCTGCACATATGAATTAGGAGCATGATAGTGTGGTTAATATTCCAGTACTGTATAAAGGCATCCTTTATTCTAGGTATAGGCGTATTATATGTCCTCAGTGCGGTCAGAGGACCCGCGGGCGGACTCTTGGCCTGACTTGGTGGTATAGTTTCAGGTACCCGATACACTGCTTGATTTTGTGCTGTTATGACGGGGTCTATTTATATGGCGGAGATTGAGTGTTTGAAATCCGACTTCACCAGATTCATGCTTTTGGGATTTCTCCCTACCTATACTCCGTTTTGACCCGGCTCTGCCGTGGCACTGGTTGTATCATTTTCTGATCTTATGCCCTTTTCATGATGAATGATTTTCCGAGTTGTAGACTTAGGACAGGTATAGGGGTTTACCCCGGGGTCTCCAACGGACCTTCCGGATTTGGGTACGAAATCCTACTTTAAACTACAAACCTTCGGTTTCAAACCTTCAACCTGTACTCGGGGCGCAAGATCCCAACGAGGGGTTTCATCCCTCGAAACGTAACTCGGGAATCATAATCCCGGGCCGTTACAATATATATATATATATATATATATATATATATATATATATATATATATATACATATATATATATATGTATATATATATACATATATGTATATATATATATATATGTATATATATATATATATGTATATATATATATATATGTATATATATATACATATATATATATATATGTATATATATATATATATATGTATATATATATATATATGTATATATATATATATATATGTATATATATATATATATGTATATATATATATATATATATGTATATATATATATATGTATATATATATATATGTATATATATATATATATATGTATATATATATATGTATATATATATATATGTATATATATATATATGTATATATATATATATATATGTATATATATATATATATGTATATATATATATATATATATATATATATGTATATATATATATATATTCCAATGATAGCGAAGGCAACTCCAACGAGGATTATTCACTCTATCATGGTATCTGAGCCTCTAGGGTTTCATCTAAATTAACCCTAATTTTTTTCGATCCCTCCGCTGCCAAATCTCCCACCGGTCATCCCCTTCCTCTCGATCTCCCTCTCGCCTACTTTCTGGCCATCCTCCGGCCTCTATCTCCATCCTCTCGCTACCCATCCTCCGGCCATCCCCCGGCCTCCCCACCATTGTCCTTCCCCCCGCTAACTAAACCTGCCTCCTATCCATCCTTTCGCCTCCCCATCTCCCTCGCAATAGACCCGGTCACCTCGATCCTCTTCCCTGCAGATCTGGCCTCCTGACGCCGCTCCTGATCACCGTCGTTTTCTTCCTTCACATCAGGCCGTCTCCGGCCATATTCGCCACCACTGCACCCTCGTAGTCCCTGTCCTCGCCTTCACCCTCCTCGCCGCCCCTGTTCATTTGCCCGTCACTACCACTGCACCCTCACAATCCCGCACCCGTTGCGCACCAGATCCGGATCCACCAACCACCACCCGCTGTGCACCAGATCTGGCCGACCGGCCCAGATCCGAGCCTCTCCAACACCCAGCCGCTACCCAACAGTTTCCCCCTTCCCCTCTTCTCGCCAATTCCAATTACCCCTTTGTTTTGGGAAAAAAGAAAGAAAGAAGAAGACAACAAAAAAAAAAACCTTACCATGGTCTTCTACAATCCACAACAGCCTCCCGTCGAGGTTATCACCCCTTCAAGTCATTTTCAGAGGGGGTATTCCCATATTAGAGCCCTTCCCCAGGGCTACCCGACCTATACCTTTCACTTCCCCTGCAGTAACCAATCTATCGACAGTTGCTCGTTCGACATCTCTCTGGCACGCCCGTCTTGGTCACACAGGTTCCCCGACTTTCAAGTCTCTCAGGTCAAGGCTTGTTCCCTGCAATAAAGCCCCTCCTTTCACTAGTTGTCTGTTGTGAGCTGAATTTGTCATCTTTTACACTTAAGTTTATATCGATTTCTGCACGAATTTCACTCATTTGGGTTAAGATAGTACAGAATCTATGTAGTTTATGTTTATTTGCCAAATTATGGAATCTACACCAGTTTTTGTTTAATTCGCAGAATTCGAGGCATTTTACAGTAATTCTACAGAAGGTCAGAAAAGCTCGGGAATCGGCTACAAAAGTCCAAGGTCAAAGAAGCAGCGGAACCAGTCGAATCAATCTGAGAGTCAAGGTTACTCGATCTCGAGTAGACCTTACTCGATCTCGACGAGCATGTCCGAGAACAGCCTTGTCGACAGAGCCTGATCGAGAGAGCCAAACCAACCCAGCTCCGGAGGTAACTCGATCTCGACAAGACCCTAGTCGAGATCGACAAAGACCAGAGCCACACCCGGAGTCGACAAGGAGAGAAGCTGACCGAGAAGCCGGGGACGAGGATGTCGAACAACCCTACTCGATCTCGACAAGCTCTAGTCGAGATCGACAAGCCCCACAACGCCAGTCCGAGTCCATGCCGAGGAGAAGCTGCTCGACCAGAGAAGGCCACACCCTAGTCGATCTCGAGGAGCCCTAGTCGAGATCGACGACGCCCAGAGCCCAGATCCGAGCATTTTCGAGCACACCTACCCGAGAAGACCTAGTCGATGAACATCCCTACTCGATCTCGATAAGGAGTAGTCGAGATCGACGAGCGCCGTGAACCAAGTCCGAGCCACATCGAGCAGAGCTAACAAGGAAGTCAGTCTGAACTTTATTTTATATTTATTTCATACTTGACCATCCTCCTGCAACAACATTGCCCGGCGTGCCAGCTTGGCAAACACACTAGATTGCCCTTTGCCACGTCTTATAGTCAGGTGCACGCTCCATTTGACATCATTCATGGTGATCTATGGACATCTCCTATTATCAGTCATGATGGTTTCCGCTATGCACTTGTTCTGGTTGATGCATTTTCTCATTATTTTTGGGTGTTTCCCCTAAAGAACAAATCTGAAGTTGTTACACACCTTATGGTCTTCCATAGCTTCATCGGCACCCAATTCAACCTCCCCATTAAATCCTTTCAATGTGACATGGGCGGTGAGTTTAACAACAATGCCCTTACATCCTTCTTTGCTACTCATAGCATTCAATTCCACTTTTCTTGTCCTCACACCTCCTCCCAAAATGGGAAAGAACCCCATCAGCTTCACCTCTCTCTATGGTCGCTTACACGGATGCTGATTGGGCTGGTTGTCCGGACATAAATGGTCTACGTCGAGATATTGTGTGTTCCTCAACGACTCTCTCGTCTCTTGGTCTTCTAAACGCCAACATGTGGTTTCTCGCTCTAGTGCTGAAGTGGAATATCGCGGTGTTGCCAATGTTGTCGCTGAGTGTGCCTGGCTTCGCAACCTATTGCTTGAGCTCCACTGTCCGCTCAGTCAAGCGTCGGTTGTGTATACAGACAATGTCAGCCCTACTTACCTTGCTCACAGCCCGGTTCACCGTCAGCGAACCAAGCATGTGGAGATTGACATCTACTTTGTTCGTGAGAAGGTCGCTATGGGACATGTGCATGTCTTACATGTCCCTTCCCCATACTAGTATGCAAACATATTCACCAACGGATTGCCTCTCCGTTTATTTCTTGATTTTAGATCCAGTCTCACTATTCGTTGCCCTCCTGTTTTGACTGAGGGGGTATGTTAGATAGAATATATATAAGACCAATTACCCGTTTGTAATTAGGGTTAACTATCTTGTACTCCTATATATATTCTAATGATAGCGAAGGCAACCCCAATGGGGATTATTCACTCTGACATGTTGGTGGACATCAAATCAGTGATTTCGACCCGAATTGGGGAAATGATGAGGTGATGATGGCAATAGCCAGCAGGTTAGCGAATAGAAGAAGGCGGAGCTGTTTGTCGCCGGAGCTTCTGGTGGCCGACGTCAGTGCTGGTGGGGGAAGCTACCCCGGCACCTCTTATGATTTCAATCCAATCTCACCCCTTTCTCCCATCAATCACCAACACCTCAATCTCCCCTTTTCCTCCCAACCTAACTCTAGAAACAACTCCAATTCCAATCCAGTTTCAATTTCAATTTCAAATTTTGATCTAATTTCATCCCCCAAATTACCTCAATTTAGGATCTAAAACGGCGAACCAGCGGCCGGAGGAAGATGGAGAACCAACAGCTGACGTTCCTTTGTGGGGTTGTCTTTCGCGGCGTTGACGTTCGAAGGGGGGAGGGAGGAGAGCAGGGTTGCACCGGCGCCGATCAGTAGAGGAAGAAGATAGAGGAAGAGCGTAGGGATCCCTAATCTCTCCCGGCGTGGGTGTGGGTTTGGGCGAGGACAGTTGTTCGCTTCTGATAACTCCCTCCCTTGATGAAAATCGGAATAAATGTTTCAAAGGCTTTGACAGGATGTTTGTGTCAAAGTCCTTGGAGCATTAACAGCTGATGAAATACAAAACCTGTTTTATAAAGTCCGTATATTATTTAATCTTATTATATACTTACTTTATATTATATATATATGTATGACTAATCTTTCAGGAAGTATTTCGAGATTATATCTTTCCTTGTGGCGCATATTGAGGAGATCCAATTCAAAGAAGATCATGTCTTTGAAGTGTCCTAAAATAGAAGATCCGGGCGCGCCATGATCTTTACTAGCCGTTGTTGAAGATCTAGTGTTGAAGAACCTCATGCTTCACATTACTTCTATAAAGGAAAGGAAGAAGAAGACAGAAGTACCAGTGCTACACGAGCTTTCATTCATTCTAGCAAATTCTGTCTTCCATGTGTCTCTCTGCTAAGTGCTCAAGAGTTTGTTGTTTATTTCAAAGCCTTTGAGAGTCACTGTGGGCTTATAGGATATATTCATTTATAGTGTTACTCGAGAGTTTGTAACTCGGGAAGTTGCACTAGGCTATTGATTTGTGAGAGTAAGAGGATTGTATTAGATAGCTGAGAGAGGTGGGGCTCTTCTAGATTGGTCTAGGACTCCAAGGGAACGTGTGTTGACTAGATTGCAATTGTATAGGAGAGAGGCTTCTCGGTGAGCTATTAGGATCCTAAGCTAAGTGAATCAATAAAGCCTTTTGAATCCTAGGGTTGTGGAAGAACACTAGGCGGGGGCGTAGGCCAAGTTCGTGCTGAACCTCGTAAACAATTACTTGTGTCCTTTACTTATTGCTTTACCTTATTTCCGCACTTGGTTCGATTGTCTAACTTTGTGATTCAGGTTTAATCTCAAAGGGTTTTATACGAGCTCCAAAAGTCTTGAGACTTTATGCGAAAAACGGGCATACTCTATTCAACCCCCCTTCTAGAGTATTTCTATATTACATTGTTTTATATTATCGAACCTTCAATTGGTATCAGAGCTTTACTCACTGTTTTTTATCTAACAATCTTGTGAGTTTTTGATCATGTCTTGTGAAGCAAGCAGAGGATCTGCACAGGCAAGGTCCACAAGTAGACCCCCACTCTTTGTAGGAAACAACTTTGTCCACTGGAGATCTTTGATGAAGATGTTCATCATAGACCAAGATCTAGAGCTTTGGAACATTATAGAGAATGGTCCGAAGATTCCAGAGAAAGAGGGGCCAAACGATACCAAAGTTGCAAAGAAGGAGTCTGAATACAACCAAGCAGATCTTGAAACCATCTCCAAAAACTACAGGGCTATTAACTTACTTTATTGTGGTCTTAGCACTGATGAGTTTAACCGTATTTCATCTTATAGGTCAGCTAAAGAGATTTGTGACAAATTGGTCGTCACCTATGAAGGAACGAGCCAAGTGAAAGACACCAAGATCAGCATCTTCCTTCGTAAGTATGAGCTCTTCAAGATGAAGTCTGATGAGTCAATCAAGGCCATGTTCACACGATTCACAGAAATCACCAACAACCTTGACTCTCTCGGCAAGAGCTTTACCAATGTCGAGAAAGTGAGGAAGATACTGAGGTGCCTTCCAAAGGAGAAATGGGGTCCAAAAGTAACAGCTATAGAGGAAGCCCAGAACCTCACCACTCTACCCCTTGATGACCTTCTTGGGAAGCTGATCACGCATGAGATGATCCTTAATGAAGACGATGGAGAACTTCCAGCTAGCACTAAGAAATTGGCACTCAAGTCTAAGAAGGATGAGCCCAATGATGGATCTGATTCCGAAGATGAGGATGACGATGAGGATGATCCTTTTGCTCTTATCACAAGAGGCCTTGCTAGAATTCTCAAAATGAAGAAGCAATTCAACAACAAGGATGGATCAGAGTCTTCAAAATTTTGAGGTAAGCCTCAATACAACAAGTATGAAAAGAAGACTAAACCGTTGTCTTGTTTTGAATGTGGTGAAACATATCATCTTGTGAAGGACTACCCTCAAAAGACAAAGAGCCAGCCCAAGAAAGGTGACAAATGGAAGAAGAAAGCCATGGTGGCAACTTGGAGTGATTCCGACTCTGACTCCGACGATGAGAAGGCCAACATTTGTCTTATGGCCTCAGAAGATAAATCCCACGATGAAAAGCTTGAAGCTACTGTAAGAGAACTTATGGAAAGTCCAAAAGAGGTATTATCGGAATTCCTTTCCAATGTGATTGCCAATGAAGAGAAGCTTATTGCCCAAACTAACATTCTTATTAAGAGAACTGTGGACCAGGAATGAACTATTGAGGATCTGTCTATGAGGGTCAAAGGTCTTGAAGCTTCTTATTCAGGTCTTGACATTAAAGTCAAGACGCTTGACTCGGAGAAATCTGAACTCAAGCAAGATCTCTCCTCTCTAAGAAATGAGCATCATGACTTAGAGAACGAGAAGATCTCCCTGAATAATAAGATTCAAGACCAACAGACAGCCCTCATAAGTTTTACCAAATCCAAAGGTACTCTCGATAGGATGTTGGGTGAGCAACAAAGCTCTCTAAACAAAAGTGGTATTGGTTACAATCCAAAGTTTTTAAAGAAGCAACACATTACCACTTTTATAAAGGCAAAAGGAAGCAGAACCTCTCCTATATGTCACCATTGTGCTAGAAAGGGACATGTAAAAGAGACCTGCCCCTATAGAAGAAAGGATCCATATATTATTCGCAATACATTTCCTGTTCATTTGAGAAAAGAACGGATAACACAAGTTTGGGTTCCAAAAGGCACTATTTTACCAAATATGGTTTACCCCAACAATGGATCCAAATTTGCTTATTTGTCTAGCCACAAAGGTTGATGTTTGTCTTGCAGGAGATCACCAAGGTGAAAGATCATAAATGGATTATTAATAGTGGATGCTCGAGGCATATGAGTGGGAAGAGCTCTCTCTTTCATGATCTAAAGGAGTAATTCACAGGAACAATCACTCTTGGTGACAAAGAAAAATGTGACATCGTTGGTATTGGTAGTGTTGGAAGTGATTCCAGCCATAGTATTAAAAATGTCTATCTTGTTAATGGTTTAAAGTATAATTTGCTTAGTGTCTCTCAATTATGTGATAGTGGCAACAATGTCAGATTTAACAAGAAAAGATGTATAGTGTGCAGAGATGATACAGGTGAAGTTATATTGACTGCATATTGTTACAACAACATATACGCCGTAAATGCAGATCAAGTGGCACAAGGAAGCTTAACCTGTCTAAAGGATTTGACAGACGATCCAAAGCTCTGGCACAGGAGACTCGGTCATGTGAGTCCACATACGCTACAAAAGCTTGTGTCCAAAGGTCTTGTAAGAGGGCTACCTGAAATGAACTTCAAAGGTATTGATATGTGCAATGCATGCACACGAAGTAAAAAAACACGTAGCTCTTTCAAACCGAAAAAGGTTGTAAATTCTTCTAGACCCCTTGAACTTTTACATATGGATTTATGTGGTCCTATGCGAGTCAAATCTCCCAATGTTAAAAAGTACATGCTAGTTGTTGTTGATGATTTTTCTAGATATACTTGGGTTGCATTTTTAAAAGAAAAATCAAAGGCCTTATTTGAGTTTTCAACTTTGTAAGGAGTTGCAAACTTTAAGAAACGAGCCCATAGTGTCAATTCGCAGTGATCATGGTAGGGAGTTTGAATAACTTCAATTTGATTTGTTTTGTGCTAAATATGGCTTCTCCCATAACTTTTCTGCTCCTAGGACACCTAACCAAAACGGGGTTGTGGAATGCAAGAACCGCACCTTAGAGGATATGGCCAGGACTATGCTTTTAGAAAATGCATTACCTAAAACCTATTGGGCTGAAGCTGTTAACACAGCTAACTATATTTTGAATCGTTGTCTTATTCGTTCCATCTTAAAGAAAACTCCTTATGAACTTTTCAAAGGCCGCAAACCACTTATATCGTATTTTAAACCCTTTGGTTGTACATGTTTTGTTCATAACAATGGAAAAGATAACCTTGGGAAATTTGATGCGCGTAGTGATGAAGGTATATTTCTTGGCTATTCCACGAGTAGCAAAGCTTATAGAATCTTCAATAAAAGGACCCAGGTAGTTGAAGAAAGTATACATGTTATTTTTTATGAATGCAATGACGGTGCTTTGAGTGAAAGTGTTGCAGATATAGATCTTAACATCCATGAAGAGAAAGAGGAAGGTGATGATGCTGCTACCAAGAACACAGAGAAGAGGAACATGCAGGAACTGATTCTTAACACTGAAGAATTGGCCCAAGGTGTTGAAGATTCGTCCAAAGCCCTTGGTGTCCAATGCAACAGTGTTGAGACGTCAGAAACTGCTGTAACTGAACCTAACAGGACCACGGAGTCAGATGTACTACAAGTCTATTCTACTGGTGTGACGAATCAAGGAGCTGAGACTAGCAAAAGGAAATTCAAATACTCCTCATCACACTCTTTAAAGGATATGATTTCTGACCCTACTTCTAGTGTTCAAACTTGTTCTAAACTTAAAGATCTTTGTGCTTTTCACGCGTTTGTTTCTCTTATTGAGCCAAAGAAGGTAGATGAGGCACTTCAGGAGCCAGACTGGATCATTGCTATGCAAAGTGAGCTTAACGAATTTGAAAGGAACAAAGTCCGGACCTTGAAGCCTAGGCCAAAGCATCAATCAGTCATTGGCACATGATGGGTATTTCGAAACAAGCTAGATGAGAATGGTAAGATTGCAAGGAACAAGGCAAGGCTTGTTGCTCAAGGCTACAATCAAGAGGAAGGTATTGACTACGAGAAGACCTTTGCTCCCGTAGCCAGGCTTGAAGCTATTCGCATTCTATTAGCATTTGCATCTTTTATGAGCATAAAATTATATCAAATGGATGTCAAGTGTGCTTTTCTCAATGGTTTCTTAGAGGAAGAAGTATATGTGGCTCAACCCCCAGGTTTTGAAAGTTCAGAATTTCCCAATCATGTTTATAAACTTGACAAAGCGCTTTATGGTTTGAAACAAGCCCCAAGAGCTTGGTATGAGCGCTTGTCAAAATATCTTTTAGAAAATGATTTTAATAGGGGGTTGATCGACAAGACTCTTTTTATCAAAACCAAAGGAAAGGACATTTTGGTTATTCAAATCTATGTTGATGATATATTATTTGGTGCTACTAACACATATTTGTGCAAGGAATTTTCTGACATCATGTGCAGTGAATTTGAGATGAGCTTGATGGGTGAACTCAACTTCTTTTTGGGATTACAAGTTGATCAATCCAAGAAAGGGATCTTTGTCAACCAAAGCAAGTACACTAAGGATCTCTTGAAGAAGTTCAAGATGGATCAATCCAAAGCAGCCAAGACTCCCATGAGCTCAACACTGTCTCTAGATCAAGACAAGACTGGAATAAATGTCAATCAAAAGGATTATTGAGGAATGATTGGATCTTTAATATATCTCACGGCTAGTAGACCTGACATCATGTTTAGTGTTTGCATGTGTGCTAGGTTTCAAACTGATCCTAAAGAATCTCACCTCGTGGCTGTGAAGAGGATCTTTCGATATCTCAATGGCACTAAGGAGCTTGGACTATGGTACCCAAAGCAAAAGGATTTCACTTTAATTGGATATTCTGATCCAGATTTTGTAGGCTATAAGGTGGATAGGAAGAGCACATGAGGATGTGTGAACTACTTACTGTCAAGACCCTTGAGAACTATGTCAAGGTGTGTGAACTAAATGGTGGATTACATTTATCGGATCATATATTTTTTGGTTAATATCTTTTTAGATATTTAATCAATTATATTTTTTTTATCGGATTTCAAAAATTGCCTATTTATGTTATTTTCTTAACCGTTGAGATATTTTTAAATATGGAACTAAATTTTTCAGATTTTCAGTCCGATTTTAATGGGAATATTTGAATTTGAATTAGAAACTCTTCAAATCTTGCAATGTTATCATTACCCTCCCTTGGAACTGTAAACCTGTCCCATCACTCCATCACATCTCTCTACTTATACCCACCTCTGTACCCGAATTCTTCACACTTTCAAAACTGATTCAAACCCTTTCACTTTCTTCTTCTTCAACCTCTCAACCTTTTCTAAAGAAACCCTAGCCGATTCCCTCCATGGCACCCAAAACAAAGAAAGCTGTCACACCCAAAAGACTTGGCGCCACCCCCAAGGGACGTCAGGCCACTGCTACCTCTCCCACACCTGAACCCACTCCTCAAGCCATTGTCCCAACTGTTGTCCAGAGCACCATCGCTGAGAGCACGACCACTGTTCCTAAGGGCTCTCAAAAGCGCTCTGCTAAGAAGCCGCTCAGTGCTAAACAGAAAGGGAAGAGGAAGATTTTGGCTGAGGAAATGGACGAAGAAGAGGAGGAAGATGACCTAGATGCCATCCTGGAGAGAGATGCTGCCAAGGAAGACGAGGCGGAAGCCTTGAAGAAGAAAAAGGCCGATGAGGAGGCCGAGCTCGCTAGGAAACTGGCCGAGGAGGAAGCTGAGCGGATTCAGAAGGAAGCCGAAGCCGAGGAGGTTCCATCCGAGGAGGAGCCTGAGGAAGAAGAAGAAGAGCAAGAGGGATCTGGAGATGACGAGGAAGCTGAAGGAGATGAAGCGGGGTCCGGTGAAGACTCGGGGTCTGAGGAATAGGAGGAAGAATCTCCCTCTCCTTCTCCTCCTCCCTCGTCTCCGATGAAGCGGAAAGCCCCAACTGCTGCCCAGCTTCCCTCTCCAAAGCGCACCAGGAAGGGCACCCTCGGAACTCTTGAAGCGCCTGTCAAGAGAGCTGCTCCGACATTTACTCGTAGGAAGAATGCCGACCCCCCGACCTATATCTAGGTAAATCAATCCTTGCCATCCTCTTGGTTTCAAGATGTTGAGACTGCTGGTAAGTGGATAGATGAGTTTCGAACTCGTAGGATTAGATGTTCTGATTTTTTGGATTTTGAGTTCTTCGAAGCTTTGAAGTTACCCTGCATTGATCTTCTCAAAAAATCCCCAGCCTGGACCCTTCTCAACCTTGAAACTGTCTACTACCCCCAGCTCACCCGTATGTTTTACATTAACCTAAAAGCCAAAAACAACACCAATGGTTGGTCTTTGGAGTCTGTTGTCAAAGGGGTTAGAATCTCTCTCAACTCCAATGATTTTGCAGATTTCCTTGGCTTCCTACCCCAGTTCCACCCTTTGAAATACACCCCTCAAAAGATAATTGCATCATCCTTGCCCGAGCCATGTACCTCCTACCCGAAGCATCCAACAACACCTCAAAGCAACTCACCCACTCATCCCTAACCCTTGAGGCAAAAATAATTTTCAACATCATTGTTCGATGCCTCTTACCCCGTCTTAACTCTGGCTCACTCCTTACTGACAATGCCATGGTCCTGCTCTACCGCATCTTAAATGGCCTTGATCTGGCCAACACTATCCTTGGAACCGTGGCTCATGCCAGAAAAGCTAGAAAAGGCTCTCCTCTCCCCTTTGCTACCCTTTTGACCCCTCTCTTCAAAGCTTCTGGAATTGATGTCAAAAATGAAGAACAGCTGCGTCATATGGGTAAGTTCGACTCTAAGGGCCTTGAAAAGATTGGCATCACTCGGTCTCCCCAAGGGACCTTCAGTCTTGCCACTCCTTCAAAAGCCTTTCCCACTGCTCCAGCTTTCGATGAACGCATGGACAACCTAGAGTTGGGCCTGGAGGAAGTTCGCCTGGATATGAAGGAGCTGCAAAAGGAGTTTATGATGGAGATGAGCGGGATTTCCAAGATGCTACAAGGACTGTGGACGAGGCTCACTGATGATGCCCCGGACAACGAAGCTTAAACCCTACCCTACCCTATCCCACCCACTTGATACAATGCTAGTTTTTGAAAACATTTTCAAAACTTTTGGTGCCTTTTTTGGTGACTGTTTTACCTCCTCCCTTTGTTGAAAGACAAAAAGGGGGAGATGATCTGTGGTGTTTAGACTTTGAAAACCTATCTGCTTAAATGTCTTGGAAGACCTTGGTTTTTGATTTTTGGTTTTCGGTTGGATGGCTTTTGCATGCTTTAAAAATTTTGATCCAACATTTGTCTAACCCATGCAGGTACTTAGTCTGATTTCTATTTTATTATCTATGCTTGACTAAGTTGCAGGGATGCACATGTTTTGTCTTTCATCAAGGGGGATATTGATAACTCCCTCCCTTGATGAAAATCGGAATAAATGTTTCAAAGGCTTTGACAGGATGTTTGTGTCAAAGGCCTTGGAGCATTAACAGTTGATGAAATACAAAACCTGTTTTATAAAGTCCGTATATTATTTAATCTTATTATATACTTCCTTTATATTATATATATATATATATATATATATATATATATATAACTAATCTTTCAGGAAGTATTTCGAGATTATATCTTTCCTTGTGGTGCATATTGAAGAGATCCAATTCAAAGAAGATCATGTCTTCGAAGTGTCCTAAAATAGAAGATCCGGGCGCGCCATGATCTTTACTAGCCGTTGTTGAAGATCTGGTGTTGAAGAACCTCATGCTCCACATTACTTCTATAAAGGAAAGGAAGAAGAAGACAGAAGTACCAGTGCTACACGAGCTTTCATTCATTCTAGCAAGATCTGTCTTCCAAGTGTCTCTCTGCTAAGCGCTCAAGAGTTTGTTGTTTATTTCAAAGCCTTTGAGAGTCACTGTGAGCTTATAGGATATATTCATTTATAGTGTTACTCGAGAGTTTGTAACTCGGGAAGTTGCACTAGGCTATCGATTTGTGAGAGTAAGAGGATTGTACTAGATAGCTCAGAGAGGTGGGGCTCTTCTAGATTGGTCTAGGACTCCAAGGGAACGTGAGTTGACTAGATTGCAATTGTATAGGAGAGAGGCTTCTCGGTGAGCTATTAGGATTCTAAGCTAAACGAATCAATAAAGCCTTTTGAATCCTAGGGTTGTGGAAGAACCCTAGGCGAGGACGTAGGCCAAGTTCGTGCTGAACCTCGTAAATAATTACTCGTGTCCTTTACTTATTGCTTTACCTTATTTCCGCACTTGGTTAGATTGTCTAACTTTGTGATTCAGGTTTAATCTCAAAGGGTTTTATACGTGCTCCAAAAGTCTTGAGACTTTCTGCGAAAAACGGGCATACTCTATTCAACCCCCTTTCTAGAGTATTTCTATATTACATTGTTTTATATTATCGAACCTTCAGCTTCTTTCTTTCTTTCTCCCTTTCTTTCTCTTTCTTTCTTTTCTATCCGTTCCTTCTTCCTTTTTTTTTAAATTCAAAACTAACGGAATCCGTTAAATTTAACCGAGAATAGAGCGGCGCGAAAAGATTCAAAACCTCAGGGGCACCACGCGAAATACACAAAAGAGTAGTATACGTCACGAAAATTGCAATACCCCAGGGGTACCTCGTGAAATTTCCGTATGATTTATTGATATGTGTTACTCTGTTGTGAGCCTAATTTGCCATGTTTCATACCTACTTTTATATCGATTTCTGCATGCA
This sequence comes from Persicaria tinctoria, assembly GCA_037127255.1. Lineage (NCBI taxonomy): Eukaryota > Viridiplantae > Streptophyta > Magnoliopsida > Caryophyllales > Polygonaceae > Persicaria > Persicaria tinctoria. The sequence continues at coordinate 50,287,310 of JBANSL010000005.1, forward strand.
TTTCATACATTTAGGCTAAAATAGTTCAGAATCTATGTAGTTTATGCTTATTCGCCAAATTATGGAATCTACACCAGTTTCTGTTTAATTTCGCAGAAATCAAGGCATTTTACAGCAGTTCAGAGGAAGGAGGAAAAGATCGAAGTCAAGTACAGAAAGTCCGGGGGCAAGGAGTAGCGGAACCAGGACAAATCGAGCTGGAAACAAGAAAATCGAGTTGACACCATCTAGTCGATGTCGACCACCCTTGGTCGATGTCGAGGAGTCTAGTCGATTTCCACCCGAAGAGCTAGAATTGAGTGAAGAAGAAGAGAGTTGGTTGATGTTGACCACACCAAGTCGATATCGAATTGACCAAATCTAGCCGAGACCCAGGAAACGACCAGAAGCTAGAGCAGAGGAAAATGCAGGTCGATATCGAGTCAGAGTTGGTCGATTTTCATCCCAGAGCCCAATATCGAGTATCTAAAGTGAAGCTGAGAAGACGAGCTCGATATCGAGCTATGTTGATCGATATCGACCTGAACCCAGTGTCCGATTTCGAGCATATCCCAGTTCTAATCGAATTTCTATCCAAAGTCCAATGGAGATATCCACAAGAGGAGATTCATCAAGTTCTATCAAGATGGAAGAGATATTTATCTACTTTAGATATAATTTCCTTTAGAGATTTCCTTCTTTTATTTCCATTATTTAATCTTTAGATATAGATAGATAGATTTAGATATAGTTGTTCTTTCCTAATTATCTAGGGAATGAACACTATAAATAGATCCTTAGGGGTTGAGTTTTATTCGTTCAATCTTACACACAATATCGAGTAGGAGAGAGAGAGAGAGAGAGAGAGAGAGAGAGACAGAGACAGAGAGAGACCGAGTGAAGTTTGTGAAGCGATAGCGGAGTTGGCTTTATTCGGTTGTAAGACTTGTTTGAGTTTAATTAATGCAATTTAGTTCTCTTTTATTATTAATGTCTTTCTTGATGATGAAGAGCGAGTAGTCACCCAACTTCTAGGGTTGGGGTGAGCCCGACGGTAGCCATGTAAGGTGATGCGGTAAAGGTACAATCTTTTGATGCGATTTTCGTCTTCTATCCCTATGAGCATGATTCTTTTGCGAAAGTTGAAGGTGATCCTTGTTTGTGTAATTGAAGCGAAAGTGATCTTAATGCAACTTGGATTAATTATGTGAAAAAGGTTTAGTAACAATTAGGGTTTATACGAAAGCCTCTATTTTCCTATTTGTTAATAACGAAAGTTATTTGATGAAAAGCATGCTCTTTTATACCTTTATGTGTTATTTTACATGGTTATCGTTGTGGTGTTGAAGCCTTGATCTTGGAAGTATTTTAGTTCATTGTTAAATTTCAGAAATTACGATTTTAAGTTTATGTTTTTACTCGATATTGAGTTACTGCAGTCGATTTTTGAGGTCGATATTGAGTGCATTGGTTCGATATCGACCGATTTCCTTTTCTGTTCTGTTTCTGCTTTCCTTTGTGTTTTACTGTTTCTCTGAGTTCTGAACTAAAAAGGCGGGCGTTGACACGCTTCCTCGTGAATCGATCCTGACTACCTTCTACTACAGCGGGAGGAAGTCTTGTAATTAATTTGCGGAGAATAGGGAGTCGAATTTGTGATTTATATTTCATACTTGATTTTCCTGCTAACAAATTTGGCGCCGTTGTCGGGGAAGCTATCAATCGCGCCCTTTTTAGTTCTTTTTCTCTTCTTTATATTTGCTTTTGCCTTTTAGTTTCTTTTTACTTGTTTCTTTTTGTTTTTACTTTTCAGGTGTATGCGAAGAACTGATCGCACACCCATAGACCCTATTCTCGAGCCAGAACGCTTCTTCCATCTTCAGCAAAGGCTAAGGAAGAGACTCATGGGGACTCATCCCAACGACGAGAATCTAGGCAAGCTCACACCGGCACAGGAGCTTGAGCAACTCCGCCAACAAATTGAGGCATTCACCACCAGAGAAGCAGAACACACCCAACGAGATGTGGAGTATGCACATAATCAGCAGCGGTGGGAAGCAAGGGTAGATCGCGAGATCAACGCAAGGAGGGAACTTGAGGAGCGGATTGGGCATGTCCCAGCCAACGCAAAGAAATATCTACATCATACTCTGGAAGTTCCAGAATCAGCGATCGTTCTTCCCGCTATTAATTTTGAAATTCGTCCTTCTTTTATTACTGAAATTAGAAGGGGTCAATTTAGGGGAAGAATCAATGAATGTCCTTTAGAGCATGTAACCACTTTTATAGACTTATGTGAAGGTATAGCTGATGGTGCTAATTTGGAATATTTAAAAATAAAGGCTTTTCGTTGGTCCCTTGCATGAATAGCACAACAGTGGCTGGAAGGATTGCATGCGCGATCAATTCACATTTGGAACGAACTACATGACTTGTTCCTCAACAAGTTCTTTCCTCCTGCAAAGACAGCTGCCCTCAGAAAACAAATCACGGCATTTAGACAAAAGCCAGGAAAACCATTAGCACAGGTCTTGGAGCGCTACAAAAGGCTTCTGAAATCCTGTCCTACACATGGACAGCCGCCCTACGTCATCCAGGAGATCATCTTCAACTGCCTGGATGCGCCTACTAAGGATCGGATCAAAAACTACACCAACTATGAGTACCTTTGATACACTCCACGGTGAGCATGGAAGGTATTTGAGACACTGGCCAACTACGACAACACATATGGGACTTCTGCGGCCGCTTCTGATGAAAGGTACGAAAGGCCTACCCCATTTATGCCGTTGTATGTGCCACCCAATGAGGTTGATCCAGACGTCAGGGACCAGTTCCACAACGATCAGGTACGCCGTCTTATTAAGCAGGTTAAGTCTCTGTCTAAAGATAAGCCTTGCTTGTAATGTGGGTCTGTGAGGCACAACACTACTGCGTGCCCACACGTCGATCAAGTGCAGCAAGGAGAGACCTATGAGGAGGTAAGGTATGCGGGGGGACACTACTCAGGGTCGCATCAGAATCAGAACTGAAGCTACTATCGCCAGCCCCAGCATCAGAATCCCCCTCCCTACAGAGCCCCTGGTCACCCTGACAGAGAAGGAAAGAAAGATGACCTGCAGACCATTCTTGAGGAGATGCGGAGGAATCATTCAGACACCAAGCAGTCTATCAATTCCATCTATACTCAGATGCATGGTGTCAACTCTAGGCTTGGGAAAATCGATATCTGGAGGAAATCGATTGATATACAGATTGACCAGCTGGCAATATCCGTCCCCAAACAGCCAAGTACGCTCCCTGGAACCTCTGAACCTAACCCTAAGGGTAAATCTACAGGACATATAGCTGCTATGAATCTGAGGAGTGGGCGAAAAATGCAAACGCCCGAGCGAACGACGGAGGAAAAGGGCACTGGAGACCAGTCGATATCGACTAACCCAGTCGACATCGACCAGTCCCTAGTCGATATCGACCAGTCCCTAGTCGATATCGACTCCCCACATGTCCAAATCAACCCAATTCCTCCACAAATCCCGAGGCCAGTCGATTCAGTCAATATCGACCAGACACGGGTCGATATCGACCAAGCAATAGTCGATTTCGACCCTACCCACTCGACATCAGCACCTCCGACGAAAAAAAAAGCTGCATTTTCCGATGAAATCTCCAAATAACCCTGCAGAGAAGAAGTTCCAGCGTTTCTTTAAGATACTTCTAAGGCTCAACGTCACCATACCCTTCACATAAGCTCTTAATGAGATTCCATCCTATGTCAAGTTCCTCAAGGAGATTCTGAGCAAAAAGCGGTCAATGGCTGAGTTCGCAAAGGAGTGCAGCCAGATGGACGTACTTGAGAAAAGGCCAGATCCAGGTAAGTTTGCTATAACCATTGGATTTGGTCAATATACATTTAATGCTTTATGCGACTTGGGAGCCAGTGTGAGTATAATGCCTTTATCAATCTGGTCGAGGATTAAGATAGGTGCTTTAGAGCCTGTGGATGCTAAGCTTTATATGGCGAACAACACGGTGGTCATCCCAACAGGCATGGTGGACAATGTGCCAATACAAGTAGGTAAATTCTTTGTCCCTGCTGATTTCTTAGTTATTGATATGGCGAAGGACCCTGCTTGTCCAATTATTCTAGGAAGGCCCTTCTTGGCGACGGTGGATGCCAACATAAGCTTAAAGAAGGGAGTGCTCACTTTCAACATCAGCGATGAGGTAATTGAGTATTTCTTTAATAAAACTGAAAGGCATACAAGTCCCATGAAAGAGATAAAGTCCATATCAGTCGGATATATTACTTGCGGGGAGACTATGGTAAGAAATATGACCTCCGAAGAGCTAGAAAAGAGGGATATGGAAGCCTAGATGGAGGAGATCATGGCCATCCTAAACTAAGAAGCAGAGAATCCACTCGACATAGACCAAGGTAAGTCAATATTGCCTAACTCTTTTTCGGATGCTTTGCTAGGTCTTAAGTATGGGGTCGAAATCGACCAGGAAAAGTCGATTGGCCCACAAGATAGGTTGATATCGACCACTACAGGTCGAAATCGACTAGCCCATACCGAGTCACCTCCACCAGAAGTCGAGCCAAGGAAAATCGACCAGGACCACTTGATATCGACCGAGCTCGGTCGATATCGACCAACACAAGTCAACTCGATTTCACACTCAGGGACGAAGCCAGCCGAATTCGAGCCAAGTGACTCGATATCGACCACCTCTAGTCGATAACGACCAGATCAAATCGACTTGCCTTCTTCTGCATTGACTGAAAATCCACCAGAGCGGCAGCACTCGATATCGACTGATACATGTCGATATCTACCAGATCCCCAAGAGGTCGCCAAGGTATGGATCTTTCTTCTCCTATTTCAATTAATGATCTATCTATACATGGGAGAGGTTTGCCTTGGTATGTGCGATTATGTAGGGTTTCCAATGATGAGCCTAAGGAATACGAGGTTGGAGACAAGGTCTATGTTTCCAAGTCAAATGATCATTGGTTTCCTAAAAAGTTCAAAAAGAAGAAGATGGGCCCTTTCACGGTGAACAAGATCCATTCCAGAGGACTACAACTGATGGACAAGAATGGAGTCCTGTTTGAAGCCCAAGCTACATGGGCCCTGCAAATGCCACCTTGATCCCAATGGAGAAGTCGGCCTAGCGACTATAAAGTCTAGAGCTTGCAAATAGACATTTACTTTTTGAGAATTTTGGACATTGTTTCTTTTGTTTTTGGTTTTGGACATTATTTTTAAGTTTATCTATTGTGGGTATATCTCTTCTAATTTTTTCAGGAATAAAGAAAAGAAGCAGCACTCGATTTCGAGTACAGTAGGTCGACATCGACCATGCCACTCAAAATCGACCAGGGCCTACAGCAAAGCACTCGATTTCTGACATCCTGCACACCTGTCTAGTAAGTCTCTTTTTCTACCCTTATTTTTTATACAGTGAGGACACTGTAGTGTTGAAGTATGGGATGGGGGAAGGAGAAGGGCTTACTTTGTGCATATTTGACACATTTGATATTTTGTGTGCATATTTAAAGTTTATTTCTTGAATTGTTTATACATGGGTATTTTGGAATTCAATATGGATTTATGTGCCTATATGCATGTTTTTCAAAAGTTTATAAAAATCACCCCCATTGAAAACTTTTGATTAGTGTCATGGAATCTTTAATTGAACTCGACGATGAAAAATTGGATTCATTAGAGATAAAGCATGAAACTGCCTAGTAAAGGGGATTCACAATGAAGTGCATTATTTTCTTGAAAACCATGAAAGGAGGTAAAATTTGATATTGCTTTTGACATGTTACATGATAAGATGATGGAGTGTTCAGCAAAATACAACAACAGTCTCAACGCTGCTTGGAACTAACATCAGTGTCACCACTATTTTCGTACTTAGGCAGCTGGTGTCAGCCCATAATGTTCTCTTATCTATCTTGAGCACTTAATTTGTCAGATTACATCCAAACTCCCCCACTTACACACCAACAACCTATCTAACTACTGGTTCTAAAATTTAAAACTCCAATTTTCTTTGATCAGATCTGCACACATGAGTTCTCCGAAACGAAAGATCTTTTCATTGTTGAAATTTTTAACATCTCCCCCAAATACAGAAGCTTCAATCGCTTTTAATGTAAACACACAGCATGAAGCCCTGTAGACAAAGAAAGAAACAATGTAATGTAAGGACATAAATAACAAGTATCTAAACGTAACCAAAGAACAAAACAAGATAACAAATACATACCCAGTAGAATCATGCATTAACCCAGGAACCATGTATAGCTGGAAAGGAGAGGAATCGAAGTTTTCAAATAGCCCAGCCTTAGCTAAATGAATTGGGAGCCAAATAGCAAACGGTTGCAATTGTTCTTCAAGAACACCTTCCCTAACAGCAGGAACATTGCAATCGAACACATTGATTACCCTATCCTCAATTTAATCTCCAACGTCACCCAGTGCTTGTTTATAACATTGAAAATTGTGTAAATTTTCTTTACCGATGCCCATGGCTTCCCATAATCAGCAGGGCACGTACCGACAAAATAATCCTCAGTGCTGGATTCAAGATCTATGTCTTCCCCATAACATGGAGCATAGTCGGGAAGGTAATTCAGATAAAATAGCCAATCAAGAACAAGAACATCTCGATACTTGACAAGGTCCTCATGAATGCGCTTCCTAATGTGAATCAAACCTGCTTCTAGATGCTAAACAAAGTAATAAAAAAGTGAATTCAACAATCAAACAATACAATAAAAAGTAATCCATAAATATATATATAAATATATAATGTAGAAATACAACCAGTTATTACCTGACAATCAAACCACATATTCTTCAATAAAATACGCTGGAAAAACTTTCTATCAACCCTTGAGGTTGGACCAACAACGGAAAAATTCCTGCCAAAGAAAACACAAATCAAAAAAATAATAAAAAATATATATATAGCATAAGATGATGTAACTAATACAATAACAACAACATTTCATACAAAATACTAAACATAAAATTAAACCATACCTTTGCTTTTTTACGAGTCCATAAATAAATTCATGATCTTCCGAGCTGATCAATGATTTTCTTAGGGGCATGCTTTGGCATCCTCACTTTCTTCACTTCCACAACTGGGCCATACAAGAATGTACTGTTTGATGGGATAAGATTGGAAGCCTTTAGTTGGTCAACTTCGATTTGGATTGCAGGATCCTTGGCGAACGAATCCCAATCAACGCCTGCACCCTTGTCATCATCATTGTCAGACAGACAAATGTACTTTTCCAGGGTAGGGTCAACCGTAACTGCAGCAACTTTACCACCAGCGCCTTCGCCTTCACACTTTGTAGATTGAGGCACTTCAGCTGAAGTTGCTGGAATCCCAACCTCATCTCCAAAAACCTTAAAATCAGTGTCAGCAACAACAGGTGGAGACTCCTTACCCACTCCTGGAACCTCAGTACTTAATGAAGGCAAAGACAGGGGCACAACTTCACCAGAAGCGGGAGATGATTTCAACATTAACTCCTCGTCAGGGAAAGACTGCTGAAGATCAGACACAACATCATTCAAAATTTTGTTCACATCTTCAACAACAGCCTTCATAGGTGTGGCCTGGGGTTCACCGCCACTGACACGTTCATCATCGCCTCTCACAAGAGTGTCGTCGGGCTTGCCAAGAACGTGCTTATCATCAGCCTTCACGGGTGTGTCCTAGGGCTTACCAGACCTGACATGATCACCATCAACTATCGTAGGAGAGCTCGCAGACTTACCAGCAATGTGCTTATCATCAGCCTTCGTAGGTGTGCCCTGGCACTTACCACCACTGGTGCTTTCATCATGAAATACCGCAGGAGAGCTCGCAGTCTTACCAGCAATGTGCTTATCACAAGCCTTCACAGGTGTGTCCTGACACTTAGCACCACTAACACTTTCGTCATCAACGTTTGCAAAAGTGTCCTTAACATCAGGCTTGACAGGGTTTGGCTGCAACCTCTCAAACAAAGCTTCATAATTAGCAACCCTAACCTCAAGCTCATCGTAGCTCTTCGCCATCTCACCAAACACTTGAAGGCTTCCATTCAACTCAACAATCTTTGTTTCAATTGCATCTACCCTTGCAGACAACAGATGCATAATTTTAGGGATCTCTTCAAGCTTCGCAATCCTCCTATAAATCTCCTTCACCCAGTAAGGGTGAGATGGGAGAGAATAAGCAAAAGCATCACCATGCGATTTGGGAGGCACCTCACAAGTTGGATCATTGTTAGCATCCATTTGAGGAGAAACATCTTCAATATCTTCCACTTTCTCTGATGACACTGCTATTTTGTCAGCTTCATCACTTGAAATGCGAACATATTCATTTTCACAAGCAACAGATGTTTGCCCCAGCACAGACTGCCCACCAACAAAATCATGTGCTTCAACACTCCCCAGAGGTGACCTCTAAATAGAAGGGGTCGACACATCACCCTCTCTATCACTGTCAGCAGAAGGTGTCTCAACTCCTTCAACAGTGTCACCGCAATCAATGCCATCTGCATGGTCGGCCAAAACATATAGCCTCGCAGTTTGACAAGCATCCAATTTATCGGATTTAGGGGAATGGGTGTCAGAGTGCAAAACATCAACCTTGTCATCACAAACAGGAACTTCACCACAAGATTTGGAAATATGGGTGTCAGCAGTAAAATCTTCACCCTTGTCATCACCAACACTGATTTCACACCCAGATGTAGAGACTGCAACATGAATATCTACAGGCTTCACTACATGTGCACCCTCGGTATCAACATCAAGAACTGAACGAATAATAAAAGACTTGTCAACATTACTATCATATAATGGCCTACAACTACTTACACCACCGTTCTTCTTCATCTTATACCTCCGCTAAAAGACAATATTCAGCGGGACATCATCTTCTAAAAGGTCACATGAATCAGTACCCAACCGACATCACTTGGAAGGTGAAGCAACCACATCAACCTCCTTGTGCAAATCTGTGTCAGCAGTAACTCTCTTAACCTCCTTAGAAGGAATAACTCTAGCACTTGTCCTCACTGCTGAAGCCTTCTGTCGAGGCGTCTTTACATCACTCTTGACATATGTTTTACGGTCTAGAGCAATGTATGGATTGAATAGAACACGACTTGCAGATCGACCCCTCCTCAAGGGAACCCGTTCCTCCGAGCTATCGCTGGACTCCACCTTCTGTTTCTTTTTACCACCCATCACTCCAGTAGAAGATTTCCTCTTCTTTGAGGTCCCTACATCTTCTTTATCCCCCCTCTGGGAAAACATCAAAAGCAGTTTCAAAGGACTTATCATCTTGTTTCTTTTTTGCAGCCTTGTCTCTCTTCGCAGGTGTCTTCTTCTTTGAGGTCTCGCCTTCATCATGTTTCTACAACACATTAGCTTCTTCCTCCTCAACCTGGGGGGCCCTATTTGAAAACTTAGCTTTATATGCCCTTCTACGAACACGACGACTCTCATACAAAGTCGCATCAACAGGTCCAGAAACTATTTCTTCAACTGATGCAACAACTACTGCATCAACTACAGCATCGGCTTTTTCACCAGCAAAACCCATTCTTTCGGTGGGTGAAAACTCCCCATAAATAGGGAACAACAGAGTCTGGACAAAACGCATGTATCAGAATAAAAACCCAAATATGCATCAAATAAAAATGTTATTTCAGAGAGAAAATATAAAAATATTACCAAATCACCATGAAAGAACTTCTCAGCTTCAGCGTATACTTGGCTATAATCACATTGCCAGTGCAATGAGTATGGATCTAGTTCAGGCATCTTAAAATTACAGTCAAAATTAACGGATATAGCTGGGAAAGCTTCTAATATCCAAGGATGTTACAAAAGAAAACTCGTTATGAAACTACAAAATAATATTTAAATAATGCTCACATAAGCATTAAAGTTGTGCTGACACAGACAAAAAAATTATGACATAAGACAAGCAATAACTAAAGCACAAAATACCTGGATTGCAAGGCAATACCCATACATTTGATAAGAACCCCTAACCCCATTCCGATCTGCAACAGAAGAACTCTTCAATGACTTCAACAAACGGGTATATGACTCTCTACCCCAAGGATATAGTTCAAACTCCTTCTCATTGCACGCAAGAGATAAGAATTGTGCACTTACAACTTCTGACCTCCTATAAACAATTAACCTCTCAATCAGCAACAACTTTGCCATAATGAACTTCTTCTTAGACATCTTTTTCTCAGATATGAAACGATCAAGTAACTCATCATGAGTCATCTTCTTCTGTCCAAAAAATTCAAATATTGACACTTTCTTTGGGATATTACAAACACGGTCTTCATAAGGAAGGCATGTAATAACATGAAACTCAGCAATTGAAAAACGTGCAAGATGTCCACCAACTCTAAACCACAACTCATGCTCTTTTTGTGTTTGTATTTGACGGAGCACCATTTGATGCATAAGCTGAAAATTCATAACCATTTTGGTGCCTTGCGTCAGCACCCATCCAACGCAACTTTTTTGCAGAGTATTGTAGTGAGAAGGACACAAATGCTCCTTGATCATATCACAGACAGAAGGATGTGAATATATGTTGGATCTACAACGAAATCGCTCAGAAATAGGAATGCAATATTCCAAACCCTGATCAATAACAGACAATTAAGCAAAAATCAATTCAGATTAAGAAAAAACTACAACTTGCTCATCAAAATAAATAATAACTTACATCAAAACCAGGATAAGAGGTGGATGAATCAGAAGATTGAGTTCCTGCAAGCAACAAAATACAGAAAAATGTAAATAAACAATAACAGAATTTGTTATGACACAAACAACAACAAACAATAACAATATAATGTTACACAGACATAGTAAAATAACATGAACATCACAAAACACACACACACAATACCAAATCCAAACACATACATTGTTGGAACTACAACAAACTAACACAAAAACAGACAGTGTCAGCGCCATACACTTGAACATAGCAGCAGATAAGTACAGTATCATCGACACAAACAATCAAAAGCATGGAAAACAGGTCCACATACACGAAGAACACTAAAAAGGCACTTACAAAGTGCCACACCGTAAATTTGACGAATAGAAACAGTTCAAAACCCCGAATTTACATATGCAACTTCCAAAAACGACGAAAAGTACTAAAAACCGCACATAAGAATGCATATAAAGCATCGATTTACCATAGATTGTCAATAGTATAATGAACAAACAATAAAATCAACATAAACGAACATATTCCAAAACCCTAGCACGACAAATTTCGCAAAAATCCGCCAAATTTATACTTGAGCTACTGGATGACGACATTGAAGTAAACGATGCAAACTCCGAGCTTTACAGAAGCAAGAAAGAACAATCGAGCCGGAAAAAGCACCAAACCGGAGACGGAGAGCCGGAAACGCAAGTTGAAAATTTTCGAGCAAAGGGAGAGTTCGAATGAGGAAGAAAGCGATTTTCTGGAAACACGAAAAAATGTCCGTACAAAAACTAAATTAGGTATATATAGGGGCCATTTCGCAAATTTGTCCAAACACACGTCTATTTCGCAAATACTATCAATTAATGTGCCTATTTCACAAATTTTTTCTAAATTAAAGTCCTCTTGATTATTAATGCTTTTTCATAAATGAATTATTTTTGCATAACCCTCCTTTTGTGAATAGATGTTGCTTTTAATTGCACATGCATGGATTTGTGACATTATTACCTTTTCGAGGATGGTAATTGATTGCAGGGTTATATAAGAATGGATCTAATATGTTGAGAGTTTTGATTTCTTCCCCTGTATGACAAATAAAAGTATTGCTTGAGGACAAGCAAGCATAAGTATGGGGTGTTTGTTGTGAGCCTAATTTGCCATGTTTCATACCTACTTTTATATCGATTTCTGCATGCATTTCATACATTTGGGCTAGAATAGTTCAAAATCTATGTAGTTTATGCTTATTTGCCAAATTATGGAATCTACACCAGTTTCTGTTTAATTTCGCATAAATCAAGGCATTTTACAGCAGTTCAGAGGAAGGAGGAAAAGCTCGAAGTCAACTACAGAAAGTCCGAGGTCAAGGAGTAGCAGAACCAGGATAAATCGAGCTGGAAACGAGAAAATCGAGTTGACACTTTCTGGTCGATGTCGAGGAGTCTAGTCGATTTCCACCTGAAGAGCCAGAATCGAGTGAAGAAGAAGAGAGTTGGTCGATGTCGACCACACCAAGTCGATATCTACCTATGTTGTTCGATATCGACTTGAACCCAGTGGCCGATTTCGAGCATATCCGAGTTCTAATCAAATTTCTATCCAAAGTCCAATGGAGATATCTACAAGAGGAGATTCATCAAGTTCTATCAAGATGGAAGAGATATTTATCTACTTTAGATATAATTTCCTTAAGAGATTTATTTCTTTTATTTCCATTATTTAAACTTTAGATATAGATAGATAGATTTAGATATAGATATAGTTGTTCTTTCCTAATTATCTAGGGAATGAACACGTACTATAAATAGAGCCTTAGGGGCTGAGTTTTATTCATTCAATCTTACACACAATATCGAGTAGGGGGGAGAGAGAGAGAGAGAGAGAGAGAGAGAGAGAGAGAGAGAGAGAGAGAGCAAGGCCGAGTGAATTTTGTGAAGCGATAGCGGAGTTGGCTTTATTCGGTTGTAAGTCTTGTTTGAGTTTATTTAATGCAATGTGGCCTCATCGAGGACTTTCGGTCCCGCATCCATGCCGAATTTGACTCATTTCCCTGTTCTTAATATAGGTATACATGCATGATCTTATCTTGTGTTGTGTGCTGTTTGGCGAGGGATGCTCATGACGAATAATTGGCGACTGGCTTGTCACTTGACCACATAAAATGCTAGTAAATTAACCACATAATAACACATGTTTTGACCCGGCTCTGCCATGGCACCTTGTATTTGATTTATGTTATTGCTTGGTTTAAGCAAAAATGATTTCCCGACTTAGCAGTTAGGACAAGCAGTGGCAGATCTGTGGGGGGGGCTCGGGATGGCTGAAGCCCCCCGCTGGTCAAAATAAGGGTATTTGTATATTTATATATCTGTTAATTTCATATTATATATAAGTGAAGTATTATTGAATCACAATGATGGATTAGCTCAGCGGTTAGGATAGCGGAATGTTTAATTGGTGGAGCGCGTTACCCCTGTTTCGAATCTCAATCTCCCTTTTTTTTCCTTTGTAACATCTGTTTTTTTTTAAAAAAACTCCAACCCTTTTTTTTTTTTTTTTTTTTTACTTAGCAGACAGTCGCTGCCCTCAGTCGCCGACCTCTCCGACCTCTCCGACCCGCCGGCCGCCGCTGCTACCTCCCTCTCCAGCCGCGCCGCTGCCCTCAGTCGCCGACCTCTCCGACCCGCCGGCCGCCGCCGCTGCTACCTCCCTCTCCAGCCGCGCCGCTGCCTTGCCCCGGGCTGCGAGACAAACAGTCCTTCAATCTACACCTAAAAGGTGAGGTATTTTTCTTCTCTTCCTTTTAATTTGATTGTTTTCGAGTTGAATTGATTGAGTGTAAATCAATTTTGATTAGAATTTGTGGAGTTGAGATTTGAGGAATGAGAATGAATTTGGAATTTTCGATTAGGGTTTGTGATTTGTAAGAATTAAATTTGTGTCTTTGTGATTTGAAAATTAAAATTGTGGTTTGTGGTTGTGGTGAGAAATAGATATATGAATTTGTTGTTTTAGAATCGGAATTGTGGTTTCGAGAATGAATTTGTGAATTTCTTATTTACTATGAATCACCACCATTAGAATTTTGCACATAAGTTCAGAGTTGGTCGGTAAGAAACTTGTACTTGTAGACAATGGTTTTGCATATTTCAAAAAAAAAATTATTAAATGATATTGTCGTTTAGTTGTAAAATTTTGAAGTTCAATGTAGTTGGTAATGTAGGTTTCTGAATCTGCAAAACAGTATAGTGACGTATTTAGTGTTATTCAACAAATAAACAGAGGTGCCACGGGTCGGACCCGCCGGGTCGACGGGTTCGACCCGCCGGGTCAAGGGTCAGGGTTGGCCGACCCGAACCCTAACTCGTAAATGTCACGGGTTGACGGGTTCGGGTCGACCCGTTGACCAGCCGGGTCGACCCGTTGACCCGGCGGGTTACATTATTTTAAAAAAAAAAATCTTTTTTTTTTCTTAAAAAATGACTATTAAAATAAATAAATAAATAATATGTAAAGATTTTATCTTCACAACACATTTTATCACTTTGATGAAGTGTTAAAAATGTAGGAAGATTATATCTCCATATTAATTCTTTCATCCACAATAATTTCATTGTGTGATGTAAGAGAAAAAAATATGAGAATATATTTCTCAAACTTAATTTCCAACTTAAATTCCAATGTAGTAAAATGTAGGAAACAAGTGAAGTGAAAGAAATGTGGTAGTAGGATACATATATATAGCCCAATGCCTTCTCATTCTAACTCTATATTTTCGATGTGGGATAAAGCCTTTGTCCCACATTGGAAATGAGGGGAATGAAGGAAGGCTTCCAAGTCTATAAAAGGAGAAGGATGGGGTTTATTTGTCTTACATTGCACATTGCATATTGCATATTAGTTTATGTATTATTGTGAGTTATTTTAAGAATAACTTACATAATTTACATAATATTATAAATTTATTTTATTAAAAATAAATTTTTCAAAAAAAAAAATATTTTTAAAAAGTGGGTTGACCCGGCGGGTCGACCCGGCGGGTCACGGGTCACGGATTCCCCGACCCTAACCCTAACCCGCTACCCGTCCCCACCCGCCAACCCGTCCACCCGGACCCGGCGGGTCAACGACCCGGCGGGTCATTGACCCGTACGACCCGGCGGGTCACGGGTTGACCCGTAACCCGTGGCCACGCCTAGGTACAATCATAGAGTCGAAGATATCAAATCGTCATTTTTCGGAAAAAAAATTCAGCCCCCCTTATAAAAAATCCTGGATCCGCCACTGAGGACAAGTACAGGTGTGTTAACACCGGGTCTCCACCTCACGAGAACTTTGGGTATAAAATCCCACTTTTAAAACCTAACTTTTAAATTTCATCTTTCAACCCATACTTGGTGCGCAAGATCCGAACGAAGATATCTCACCTTCGAAACGTAAGCCGAGTTTTATAAACTAAGGTCGCTACAAAAATGACTCGATATATTGACATCTCTAGTTTTTGGTTGCATAAACTTGTTAATTTTATAGTGCAATCCACACAATATGATGGTAATGTACCTAAATGTTCCAGTATGGCATAGGATGATGGATTCCATTCATGTCTAAGAGCTTCCGGCAGCTTGCTAAAAACTCATTATGAATTCAACGAGACTAGGCTGCACTAAGATGAAAATAAACATCCAGCACAATAAATAACTCGGTAATGTGTGTGAAAGAAGCCAAAGAAGTTATATTATAGCACACTGTTGAGAAATTGTGTACACCCAGTACCATTATTGAGGCAGTAAGCCACCAATCTAAAAAACAAATACATATAATTTGTAGAATCAAGAGAAAGTAATTCATAAACCAATTCAACGGACTTGGTATATAAGCCCAATGCTGTATCAATAAGTAAGCCAGGTTGTGGCCAAAGAGTTGTCGTGGCAAATGATTTTTCCCGAACCCCAATCATTAACACCCATAATCGCACAAACACAATCAAACCAAACAGAGCAGTAAACAAAACACAGGAGATAAGTACAACGTCGGTCCTATCATTTTGAAGGCCCGGGACAAGGAAAAACTAAGAGCCCCTAATTTAAAAAAACTTTTTCAACTGTATTAAAAACAAATAGTATCATTTCTTAATTTAAAATGAAACATGTATAATATAATACAATATAATTTAATTTAATTGAAATATATACATCAAATAAACTTAATATTCCTTTCTATATATGTTTGATTTTTTACTTTTCTACACGTGTTTTAATGTGTTAAAAACTTGTATAAAATATTTTTTTTATTAAATTTTTTATAGTTTAATATACTTTTCCGCCACACCCGAGCCATGAACAGGACAGGGGGATACGCATTAACACCGTACCAAACGAGCATCCGACGCCCAACCACTTCGACAGCAAAGCCCTCGTTTAGCCACCAACCTGTACCGCAACAAGTCACCACATGGCAAGAGGGATGAAATTGGGGTAACCGAGAGGGAGCTACCTCCATAGGGGACCTTTTATGGGCCGGACATCCAGAGGGTTGATTTGGAGCGTAGACTTAATGGTGAGGGTGGATTTGGAGCACGTACTGGTGTTGATGACGGGCATATTTGGGGATGAGAAGCGCGTGCGACACATACAAAGGGTGTTTGGTTGTTTTCATAATTTGATTTGGGGTCTATTATATACACGATCAATTTCTCGCAAGCGACACGGTCTCGATGCCAACCTCTGAAGTCGACGAAGATATTGGCAACACAGCTCGCCTGAGACGACAATGCCATAGTCGAAGTCGATTCCCTAGCTATGTCGGCATGCAGGTGGGATCTCTCGGCAACTGGACCTGAGACGACAATGCCATGCAGGTTTTAGCTCGGTGTACCACCTACAATGTCCCATCGACTGATGCGATCCTGTCTCACTATATCAGCATACAAGTGGTTGTTGTTCGGTGTGCCTACCCAAGGCCTATTTAAGGGGTTTGTTTGACCACCATAACCACAGTGCGTCTTGCGAGATTTCGCAAAGTGAATAGAAGGTCCGTTTGATTCCCTACCGCTGGCAAACCAAAGGTCACTTTCAAGCGAATGCACATTGATAGATCAGTAAAAGGAGATGAATAGCACGGTGTCCTAGTGGTATAGTGTAAGTAGGACTCCCTCCAATGTAGGCACTGAGTAGTGGTGTGCCTCTGTGATCCGCATTCTATGCAAGGCTGGTTGACAGATAAGTATTTGACTTGCTTGAGGAGCTTGCGATTCTGGCCTCTATAGAACTGCTCCCTGACATCTGGGTCAATCTCCTTTGCTGGCTCATAGAGTGACATAGATGGTGCTGGCCTGGCATAGGAGTTCTCCTCATAGTTTGCAGTAGACCCATATTTGTTGTCATAATTGGTGAGCTTGTCTAACACACCCCAGGCGTCGATTGGCGGCATCATCAGATACTCATAGCGAGTATAATGGTTGATTCTATCCTTAGTGACTTGATCAAGAGAGTTGAAGAAGATCTCCTGAATGACGTAGGGTGGCTGTCCATGAGTAGGGCAAGATTGCAGCAGTTCGTTGTAGCGTTCCCATGCCTTTGCTAGCGGTTCCCCAGACTTCTGTTTGAAGGCAGTGATTTTCTGGCGGAGGAGTGCTGTTTTGGCGGGTGGGAAGAATTTATTCAGAAACTCTTGCTCTATCTGGGCCCATGTTGTGAGTGATCTTGGTTTTAGCCCTTCAATCCACTTCAGTGCAGGCCCAGCGAGAGACCAGTGAAATGCTTTCATCTTGACATATTCCAGCGTAGTACCTTCAGCAAGAGTACGGCACATGTCAGAAAAGTTGGTAATATGTTTAAGAGGACACTCATTAAATTTGCCATAAAAAGCATTATTTTTAAGCTCTATAAGAAACTGAGTGCGAATTTCAAAAGAGTTATCAGGGATGAGAATCGCCGATTCAGGCACGACGAGCGTTGGATGCATATAATCCTCTGCAGTGGTTGGGAATTGGGCAAGCTCAGCTTCTGCTTGCCTTGCGCGCTCAGCTTCTTGTTCCCTCGCTGCCCTTTCAGCGGCGATAGTAGTATCCTTTGCGGCTAGTTCCCTTGTAAGCCTTGCAATCAGTCGTTCTTGCGTCTCAACAGCTGCCATGGCTCTTTGTAGTTTAGCTCTGATGTGTAGAAGGCGTTCTGGTTCGTCTAAGCCGTCAAACTCAGGTGGTTGACCAGAATGGCGCATACACCTGTAAAGGAACTCAAAGTAGATGTGAGATTCAACGACCTAAGGCGCGAATGATAGCTTCCCCGGCAACGGCGCCAATTTGTTGTAAGGAGGAAATCGAGAATGCAAAACAGTAAAATAAAGTAAAGCAAACCGATCGAATCCCAACAAATAATGTTCAAGACTCCCTCCAATGTAGTAAGAGAAAGTCAGGATCGATCCACGAGGAAGCGTGTCAGCGGATCCTAGGCAGCGGAGAAATCTCACGGACAGAAGTCGACAACAGGTGCTACATCTCGACTAGGGTAAGTCGACAAAAGATCAGGCAAGTCGAACAGTGCAGCAGTCACAAGCACTGGGTGTAGTCGATCTCGACTAGTGCTACTCGAGATCGAGTACGGCCTTCGTCGACGTCGGCTTGGCTTGTCGAGTACCTGCACACAGAAGCTACGACGATGCTAGATCGAGATCGAGTAGAGGCAGAAAACGAAACAAAAGAAATAAAGTAAAGGCAAAGGTTTTGAGGATTTCGAACTAAACTTAATGTAAAGAACTTCCAAGATTGGGGTTTGCAACAACGATAACCAAGCATGCATAAGGCAGAAATAAAACAGATAATCATGTGAATCGCATCAAAGGACTAAGCTTTTGTTGGTAGGAGGAAATCGAGTATGCAAAATAGGATGTAAATAAAATAAGGCAAACCAGATTCCGTCCCTTGCAAATAATTACAAGACCTCCTCCTGATGCAGCAGCGGGAAGTCAGGATCGATCCACGAGGAAGCGTGTCAGCGGATCCTAGGCAGCGGTGGAATCTCACGGTCAGAAGTCGACAACAGTGATCCTAGATCTCGAGTACAAAAACTAGAAGATCGGACAGTCGAACACAGCAGCATCAAGCACAGGCACAGGGCTAGTCGATCTCGACAAGGCCTACTCGAGATCGAGTAGAGTCTTGGTCGACGTCGGCTTGGTTCTTGTCGAGCACCTGCACACAGAAGCTACAACGACCTTGGTCGAATCTTAGTAGTCGAGATCGACGAGTGCTACTCGATCTCGAGAAAGACAGAGAATAAAAATAAAGTAAATGCAAAGGCTTTGGGGATTTCGAACTAAACTTAATGTAAAAGGCTTCCGAGATTGGGGTTTGCAACAACGATAACCAAGAATGCATAAGGCAGAGATAAACAGATAATCATGTGAATCGCATCAAAGGACAAACTTTCGCCTTTTCCAACAATTAGACAACTCTTTCAAGAAACCCTAATTGTCTCTACCGATTTTATGTTTACAATCCAAGTTGTTAGCATGGACCTCCATTAGATGGGTAATAAACACATAAACAAGTAGTAGATGCTCAAAACATGATAAAGGTCGGATCTTTACCTCAAACACACATGGTTATCGTCGGGCTCACCCCAACCCTAGAAGTGGGTGGACTACTCGCGCCTCATCGCAATCGCAGACATTGATTGAAAGGAAATAACAACTTGCATTAAACTAAATTCAAAGACTTTACAATCCCGGCAATCCAACTCTCGTTGAACGCCAAAACCCTAAAACCTCTGAACTTCTAAACTTCTCTTTGGAACTACTTATCTCTGACTGAAATTGAATTGAATGAATAGAAAAAAGCCCCATGGGCTTTATTTATAGCCTTCTATTCCTTGCTATTCAAGGATAGAAACTATCTATCTATATCTAAAACTATATCTAAAACTTTAAAAGATAATTAAAAGTAACAACATAATTAAATCTAAATAAGGGAAATATATCTAAAGTGTCTTCAAGTGGATAGATCTCTCTCTTCCTTGATGTATCTTGATAGATTGGATAGAATCGGCAAACTTCGAGCCCAAGGAATCCCAAACCGAGTAGAATTACGTCGACGCGTCACACGGCTTCTGGAACCGTCGTCGATCTCGAGTAGAGCTTACTCGATCTCGACTAGGAGTGTTGTCGACTGGGCTTGCTCGACGTTTCGGCTAGCAGGTCCTTGGTGTGGCTCGGTCATGGCTCCTAGCGTTCGTCGATCTCGAGTAGGGGTGGATCATCGACTTGGCCAGCTTGGTGCATCGGGTAGCCTCTCGCCGACATGCTCGGACACAGGTTCACAGGCTTCGTCGATCTCGAGGACTCCTTGTCGACATCGAGTAGAGAAGCTCGTTGACTAGGGTGGCTGTCCATGAGTAGGACAAGATCGCAACAGTTCTTTGTAGCGTTCCCATGCCTTTGCTAGAGGTTCCCGAGACTTCTGTTTGAAGGCAGTAATTTTCTGGCGGAGGAGTGCTGTCTTGGCAGGTGGGAAGAATTTATTCAGAAACTCTTGCTGTACTTGGGCCCATGTTGTGAGTGATCTTCGCTTCAGCCCTTCAAGCCATTTCAGTGCAGGCCCAGCGAGAGACCAGCGAAAAGCTTTCATCTTGACATATTCCAGCGTAGTACCTTCAGCAAGAGTACGACACATGTCAGAAAAGTTGGTAATATGTTCAAGAGGACACTCATTAAATTTGCCATAAAAAGCATTATTTTTAAGCTCTATAAGAAATTGAGTGCGAATTCCAAAAGAGTTATCAGGGATTAGAATCGTCGATTCAGGCACGACGAGAGTTGGATGCATATAATCCTCTACAGTAGTTGGATATTGGGCAAGCTCAACTTCTGCTTGCTCCCTTGCTGCTTTCTCAGCGACGATAGCAGCATCTTTTGTGGCTAGTTCCCTTGTAAGCCTTTGTATCAGCTGTTCCTGGGTTTCTGCGGCAGCCATGGCTCTTTTCAGTCTAGCGTGGGCTTGTATAAGACGTTCTGGGTTGTCTAAGCCGTCAAACTCAGGTGGTTGACCAGAACGGCGCATACACCTGTAAAGTAACTCAAAGCAGACGTGAGAACTAACTACCTAAGGCGCGAATGATAGCTTCCCCGGCAACGGCGCCAATTTGTTGGTAGGAGGAAATCGAGTATGCAAAATAGGATGTAAATAAAATAAGGCAAACCAGATTCCGTCCCTTGCAAATAATTACAAGACCTCTTCCTCATGTAGCAGCGGGAAGTCAGGATCGATCCACGAGGAAGCGTGTCAGCGGATCCTAGGCAGCGGTGGAATCTCACGGTCAGAAGTCGACAACAGTGGTCCTAGATCTCGAGTACAGCAACTAGAAGATCGGACAGTCGAACACAGCAGCAGCAAGCACATGCACAAGGCTAGTCAATCTCGAGAAGGCCTACTCGAGATCGAGTAGAGTCTTGGTCGACGTTGGCTTGGTTCTTGTCGAGCATCTGCACACAGAAGCTACAGCGACCTTGGTCGAATCTTAGTAGTCGAGATCGACGAGCGCTATTCGATCTTGAGAAAGACAGAGAATAAAAATAAAGTAAAACTTAATGTAAAAGGCTTCCAAGATTGGGGTTTGCAACAACGATAACCAAGCATGCATAAGGCAGAGATAAACAGATAATCATGTGAATCGCATCAAAGGACAAGCTTTCGCCTTTTCCAACAATTAGACAACTCTTTCAAGAAACCCTAATTGTCTCTACCGATTATATATTTACAATCCAAGTTGTTAGCATGGACCTCCATTAGATGGGTAATAAACACATAAACAAGTAGTATATGCTCAGAACATAATAAAGGTCGGATCTTTACCTCAAACACGCATGGTTATCGTCGGGCTCGCCCCAACCCTAGAAGTGGGTGGACTACTCGCGCCTCATCGCAATCGCAGACATTGATTGAAAGGAAATAACAAATTGCATTAAACTAAATTCAAAGACTTTACAATCCCGGCAATCCAACTCTCGTTGAACGCCAAAACCCTAAAACCTCTGAACTTCTAAACTTCTCTTTGGAACTACTTATCTCTGACTGAAATTGAATTGAATGAATAGAAATCAGCCCCATGGGCTTTATTTATAGCCTTCTATTCCTTGCTATTCAAGGATAGAAACTATCTATCTATATCTAAAACTATATCTAAAACTTTAAAAGATAATTAAAAGTAACAACATAATTAAATCTAAATAAGGGAAATATATCTAAAGTGTCTTCAAGTGGATAGATCTCTCTCTTCCTTGATGTATCTTGATAGATTGGATAGAATCGACAAACTTCGAGCCCAAGGAATCCCAAACCGAGTAGAATTGCGTCGACGCGTCACGCGGCTTCTGGAACCGTCGTCGATCTCGAGTAGAGCTTACTCGATCTCGACTAGGAGTGTTGTCGACTGGGCTTGCTCGACGTCTAGGCTAGCAGGTCCTCGGTGTGGCTCGGTCATGGCTCCTAACGTTCGTCGATCTCGAGGAGAGCTCTTCGATCTCGAGTAGGGGTGGATCATCGACTTGGCCAGCTTGGTGCATCGGGTAGCCTCTCGCTGACATGGTCGGACACAGGTTCACAGGCTTCGTCGATCTCGAGGACTCCTTGTCGACATCGAGTAGAGAAGCTCGTCGACTAGGTTTGGCTTGGCTTGGCTGGTCGGGCAGGTCTTTCTCGATGTGCTCGGACACAAGCTCCCGGGCTTGTTGATCTCGGGTACCGGTCCTCGCTCTTAAGGAAGCTGTCCGGGCATGGTCGGGTAGTCTCTCCTCGACTCCGGATAGTTTCTCCCTAGATCCGGATAATCTCTCCTGGTTCCGGATAATCCCTCCTTGGCTTCTCGACATGTGTTCTTCGACTTGCTTGAGGAGCTTGCGATTCTGGCCTATGTAGAACTGCTCCCTGACATCTGGGTCAATCTCCTTTGCTGGCTCACAGAGTGGCATAGATGGTGCTGGCCTGGCATAGGAGTTCTCCTCATAGTTTGCAGTAGACCCATATTTGTTGTCATAATTGGTGAGCTTGTCTAACACACCCCAGGCGTCGATTGGCGGCATCGTCAGATACTTATAGCGAGTATAATGGTTGATTCTGTTCTTAGTGACTTGATCAAGAGAGTTGAAGAAGATCTCCTGAATGACGTAGGGTGGCTGTCCATGAGTAGGGCAAGATTGCAGCAGTTCGTTGTAGCGTTCCCATGCCTTTGCTAGCGGTTCCCCAGACTTCTGTTTGAAGGCAGTGATTTTCTGGCAGATGAGTGCTGTTTTGGCGGGTGGGAAGAATTTATTCAGAAACTCTTGCTCTACTTGGGCCCATGTTGTGAGTGATCTTGGTTTTAGCCCTTCAAGCCACTTCAGTGCAGGCCCAGCGAGAGACCAGCGAAAAGCTTTCATCTTGACATATTCCAACGTAATACCTTCAGCAAGAGTACGGCACATGTCAGAAAAGTTGGTAATATGTTTAAGAGGACACTCATTAAATTTGCCATAAAAAGCATTATTTTTAAGCTCTATAAGAAACTGAGTGCGAATTTCAAAAGAGTTATCAGGGATGAGAATCGCTGATTCAGGCACGACGAGCGTTGGATGCATATAATCGCCGATGCATGTAAAAGGCTTCCAAGATTGGGGTTTGCAACAACGATAACCAAGCATGCATAAGGCAGAAATAAAACAGATAATCATGTGAATCGCATCAAAGGACTAAGCTTTCGCCTTTTCCAACAATTAGACAACTCTTTCAAGAAACCCTAATTATCTCTACTGATTTTATGTTTACAATCCAAGTTGTTAGCATGGACCTCCATTAAATGGGTAATAAACACATAACAAGTAGTAGATGCTCAAAACATGATAAAAGTCGGATCTTTACCTCAAACACGCATGGCTATCGTTGGGCTTGCCCCAACCCTAGAAGTGGGTCGACTACTCGCGCTTCATCGTAACCTCAGACATTGATTGAAAGGAAATAACTTGCATTAAACCAAACTTGTAGAAAGTACAACCGAACAAAGCCAATTTGCTCTCGATCCTTTGCTCCACTCGGCCTCACTTTCTCTCATTACTACTACTTCTCCTACTGAAATTATATTACTAGAAATCATCCCCATGGACTTTATTTATAGGCTTCTAAACCTTGCTACTCAAGGATAGAAATCTCTATCTATATCTAAAACTATATCTAAAAGCATTAAAGATAAATAAAAGCAACAACATAATTAAATCTAAATAAGTGAAATATATCTAAAAGTCTTAAGTGGATAAATCTTCTTCTCCCATGATGTATCTTGATAGATCGGATAGAACTATGCAATCTTCAGCTCCAAGGAATCCCAATCCGAGTAGGATAGATCAAAACGCGTTACGCGGCTTCTGGAAGCTTCCTCGATCTCGAGTAAGGCTACTCGATCTCGAGTAGAATTGTCATCGACTAGGCTTGGCTCGGCGTCTCGGGTTGCTGGTCCTCCACTGGCTCAGATAGGCCTCACAAGTGTACTCGATCTCGAGGACCTCTCGTCGATCTCGAGTTGGAAGGTTCGTCGTCTTGGCCTCCTGGTGTTGTCGAGCAGCTTCTTTTCGACATGCTTGGACATGGTTCCTGGGCGTCGTCGATCTCGAGTACCCTTACTCGATCTCAAGTAAAGGTGGCTCGTCGACTAGTTCCTCTCGGCTGCGTCGGGTAGATCTTTTCAACATGCTCGGGTATGGGCTCTCAGCCTTGTCGACATCGGGTAATAGTCCTCGATCTCGAGGAGGATGTCCGGGCATGGTCGGGTAGTCCCTCCTCGACTCCGGGTAATTTCTCCTTAGATCCGGATAATCCCTTCTTGGCTCCGGGTTGGCTCGTCTTCCGCTCCTCGACATGTGCTCTTTGACTAGGGTGTGTCTAGGCGTGATTCGTCGAGATCGACTAAGGCTTGTCGATGTCGAGTAACTTTGAGCTCTGGTTCTCGCTTCTTGAGTTTCTCCCGAAATGGTTCCATATTCTGCAATATTAAATAGAAACTTATGTAGATCTCCATTTCTGATAAATAAGCATATACTACATAAATTCAACATATTCCCAACCCGAAGTATGCAAAATGTAAAGAATATGGAACTAAAATATACGTAAAGACATGGCTACTTTGGAGACATCACTTGTCATTTCTACTACTGTTCTATTCTTTCTCTCAGCCACTCCATTTTGCTCAGGAGTGTAGGGTGCAGTTATCTCTCTTCTAATTCCATGCTCATCACAGAACTTACAAAACTCGGTTGAAAGAAACTCTCCACCTCTATCTGTTCTCAGTGCTTTCACTTTCTTTCCCAACTGATTCTCAGCAAATACCTTGAACTTCTTAAAGTTCTCAAAGGCCTTTGACTTGAGCCTTAAAAATGACACCCAACTTAGCCTGCTAAAGTCATCAGTAATAAGAAGAAAGTATTTACTGCCTCCCATTGATTCAACCTGCATAGGACCACAGAGATCTGCATGAAGTATCTTCAGGCACTCACTTGCTCTTCAGGCTGAACCACCAGGAAAGGAACCTCTGAACTGCTTCCCATAGACACAACCTTCACAAAACTCTAAATCATCAATCTTAGGCAACCTATGAACCATGTCCTTGGTGCTCAACATCTTCATACTCTGAACATTTAGATGCCCATATCTTTGGTGCCACAACTGTGCTTCATCACCTGCTTTAGCAGTCATTGCACTGCTCATATTTGAAGCAAGATCAAGTGGGAACATCCTGTTCTTGGTCATTGACACTCTTACTACAATGTGACCACTTTTCTTTTCTCTGATCACACAAGAGTCATCATCAAACAAAACAGAATAACTTGTCTGCTGCAATTGCCCAACACTTAGCAGATTATGAGCTAGACCTGGTACAAACTGCACATCAGTCAACACCTTCTCACTTCCTTGCACAGTTCTGATTGCCACAGTTTCTTTGCCTTCAACTTGCAATACTTTGTCATCACCAAGTCTTACTCTACTCTTCTTTGACCCAGCAAGCTCTTTAAACAACTTCCTAGAGCTAGACATGTGATTAGAGCATCCACTGTCTAAATACCACATGTCTTTCATGGAGTCTGCTGTTGAGGTTAAGGCCATGAACAACCTATCCTCACTTCTCACATTCTCAGAGTAATTTGCAGGCTTGCTTTCATTCTCTTGCTTGTCCCAACAATGGACTTCTTTATGACCATATCTCTTGCAATAGTAACATTTGATGTTACTTTTGTAGGATCTTGAGTCACTGCCTTGTCTTCGGCCAGATTCTCTCCCTTGATCCCTTCCTTGCTCACTACCTTGGCCTCTTCCTTGGCCATTTGAACCTCCTTTTCCTTGACCTCTTCCACCACGACCTCTCCAACTCCCTCTACCCCTACCTCTGTAGCCACCTCTATGACCTCCTCTACTTGAAGAACTGTCACCTTTTTTATTAGAAGTTTCTTCCTTAACCTGAAGCAACTTCTCATCTTTAACTTCACTACCTCTACTGAGCCTATCCTCATGACCTTGTAGTGAACTGGCTAACTCTTCAAACCCGTAGGTAGAGAGATCTTTTTACTCTTATATGGCGGCCACAATATGATCATACTTCTTTGTGAGACTTCTGAGCACTTTACTCACAACCTTCTCAGTGCTCACCTCCTCACCATAAGTTCTCATATGGTTCACCAACCCTGACACACGAGACAAGAAGGTTTGAACTGTTTCTTTCTCCTGCATATTCAAGGTTTCAAAGTCCTTTCTGAGAGCCTGCAGCTTCACAGTTATAACTTTCTTATCACCCATATACTCTTGCTTGACAACTTCCCATGCTTGGTGAGAGGTTGTTGATGCTGCAATTCTTGGAAAGACTTCATCATCTAAAGCAGACTGAATCATGAACAGGGCCTTAGAATCTTTCTTTCTTTTCTCCCTTAACTGCTCGTCTGGCTCTGGAGGATCTGCATCCTCAAATCCTTGATCCACAAGGCTCCAAATCTCTTGAGATTTGAAGAGAGTAGTCATCTTTAGACTCCAAAAGTGATAATTGATTCCTTGGAACATTGGCAATTGTGGATTGCCAACATTTCCCCCATTGTTCTACATTTTGAGCAAGATACAATGAAATATTCACACTTAGGCCCTTTGTATTTATGAACTCACACCACTCTTTCCCTGGACAGAACCCGATTGCAAACTCTTGTTTGCTCGGATACCAAGTGTTAGAATTACAATTGAGGATCAAGACTAAACACACACACAACTCACAAACACCAACAGCTGTTCTCAGATATAGAACACACACAAGGAGAGCCAACACAACACACACATTCAACAATATCCTCACACCTTTCATTGATTAGAAAACTAAATACATACTCCTTACAATTGATAACTGGTCTCCACTACTTCGAGCACTACACCACTAACATCTAACTGCATAACTGCAGTCTTACAAAAACCTTAGACTAACACTTCCTAACTGTCACAGTAACAGCTAGTCCTACTTACATTATAACTAACTTGCTAAGCTAACATAACATAGACTTTGATTACATTTTAACACAATCTTCCAGTCCGACGAGCCATCGCGAGCCACCGACGAAGCCAAGAACTCCGATCGAAAGCTCCGAAGTCGCAAACTTCCTCGGTGAGTCCCACTTTTTCCTTTCTTTGTTTCGATTCGTTTTTGACTTGGGTTGGGCTGTGGGCGAGTGTGAGCATGCGTGAGCTGAGTGCGGGGAGTCGGGGGAATCTCGTGAGCTCAGGCAAGAGCTCTAGCGAGCTCGATATGGCAGCAAGCGCGAGTAGGAGAGGCTGAGCAGAGGCGGGAACGCATGGACGATCAGCAAGGACGGACGAGCGAGGACTGGGGTGGGTAGGCCAACAGGCGCGGATGAGCAGCGAGAGCCGAGTCGAGCGAACCAGCGGGAGCATGAGAGGCGAGCTAGCAGGAACGGGTGTGAGCGAGCCAGCGGGAGCTGGATGGGCGAAGTGCGGGCATGGGATTCTTACTTTTAATCGGGGAAGAAGAAGACCAGCTTGGCACTTGTGGGGCCCCTTTTCACTTACTTATACATATTAATATTATGTGTTATTTGTTAACTGGTTAGGATTAATTAATTGGGTCCGGTTCGGTTCGGTTTGGGTTTATCCGTTTACTTATTTAACTAATTAGCGGTATTTAAATTATTATATAATATTATACAAGGATTTAAAAGATAAAATATGATTTTGAGAGATTTATAAAGGGTTGGTTTTATTAAACAAAAGTGGGTTGGAATTTTAAGGGATTTGGAAATATTTTACAAATAATTGAAAAAGGAGTTTTGCTAGCACTTTCAAGGGTCGGGATTCTAACTCGGGTTTGAAACTGATTTGGATCCAAACTTAGGAATACGACTTATTCGATGAGTAAATAACATGATAATATGATCGTTTGACTAACGGCATGATATGTGTAACTAATAACCAGACTTGTGGTGATTTATTATACGGGGAATAAATATCGGTTACCAATGACGATAATGATATATATCCTTATGGAAAGTATGAGTATGAAATAGTGAAATGCGAATCGGGCGAAATATGATATGGAGGTTATCTTAAGTTGATAAGAGATGGTTGATCATGATGAACTGAAAGTATGGTTGATGTGAGCTTGCGTATTTATCTGCTTGTAAGAGTGTGTAATATATGCATGTGTTCAGAAAAGCTATAGAAGTATACTCAGTATATTCTCGTTATGTAATTAGGTAATACTTTGTGATCGTGACTATTGTGTGCTGGACCCTTCTTTTATAGATCTTCTATCCAAGTAAGTACCTTCAGGGCTTACTCGGTAACCAGGACCTCCTACCTGATTTGTCATATAGTATGTAGGTGTTGCATATGTATAAAGCATGTCATGTAGTATCATGCTTAGGACTGCACTTACAATTAAGCATTCTTTTTATGTATGCGTTTGAATACAGAACGACCATCATATGTGAGTCCTAAAGTCCTTGCTAGGGTCATAAGGCAACCCAACTTCATCAGGTGTTGTCCTCCTTGAGTCAATTATATATCATGAGATACGAGATGAACATGAGATATGATATGATGATGAGATATGATATGCTATAGCATCGAACTAGCCAGTCTCCACCCTATCGGGAAGGGTGGTGCTGGTAGGAAATGGATATACCACATGGTATTCTTTGTTAAGGCCTTACTTAATATTCTGCATATATGAATTAGGTGCATGATAGTGTGGGTAATATTTCAATACTGCATTAGGGCATCCTTTATTCTAGGTATATGCGTATTATATGTGCTCAACCCGGTCTTTAGGGCTCGCGGGCGTCTCTTGGCCTGACTTCATGGTATAGTTTCACGTACCCGTTCCGTTGCTTGATTCCGTGCTATTATGGCAGGGTCCTTTTGTATGGCGGAAAGTGAACTCTTGGGACTCTAACTTCACCAAACTTATACTTTTGAAATTTATTACCACTTATGCTCTGTTTTGACCCGGTTCTATCGTGGCACCCATTGTATCGTTTTTGGAATTTATGATGGCTTGTATGATCAAAGGAATTCCCACTCTTTAGACTTAAGATAGGCACAGGTGATTTTTCCGGGATTCCAACGGTCCCTTCGGTCTTGGGTACGAAATCCCACTTTAAAGACACTAATATTTGGTTTCAAACCTTCAACCTGTACTCGAAGCGCAAGATCCAACGAGGGATTTTATCACTCGAAACGTAACTCGGGAATCATAATCCCGGGCCGTTCCAAAGTTGGTATCAGAGCCAGGTTTTGCAATCCGAGTATGATAGGTTGAAGTGGTTTTGAAAAGTGCCCCAATGGTTTCAAATAGTTTTAAAGTGTTTTAAAAAGGGCAAAATGAATTTAATTGGACCTAACCCTAGACTAACCGTCCTTTAGGAAGCAAACTCGTGGGTAGAGACTAAAGCGATAGACATTCCTTATGGATGTAGAACTCGGGGAAAGGTAGGCAAAATACTAGCTTTTATGTACAAATGAGCCTAGAAGACTCCAAGGAGAGCCACGGAGGTTGGGGTATCTGGGTTAGGAGGCCGTGAGGTTTTTGCACCTCTGGTCAGTCGTCCCTCGAATCATGACATAGATCGTCTCTATGTTTATATTTCTATCGGGCCCGAGGGCGATTCTCCTCAAAGAGGGTCACATTGATCGTTGAGTGCTTTTGTGCTGAGTGATTAAATTAAACGTTCATGTGGCCATCATGCTCGATACTAGACGTGGTTTAGTTGGGCGTGGGGGTAGGGCACGTCGTGACAGGTGTTAGGAGGAAAATCAAGTATGAAATATAAATAAATATAAAGCAAACCGACTTCCTATCTCAGCAAATAAATACAAGACCTCCTCCCATTGTAGTAGAAGACAGTCAGGATCGATCCACGAGGAAGCATGTCAGCGCCCGCCTTTTCAGTTCAAAATCTCAGCAGAAACAGTAAAACACAGAAGAAAGCAGAAACTTTGGTCGATATCGACCTGAATGAACTCGATATCGACTTGACAAAATCGACCAACAGATCTCGAAATCGAGTAAAACAGAAACTTAAAAACTCGAGTTTTGTGAAATAAATCAATAAAATAAAAGACTTCCAAGATCAGGGTTTCAACACCGCAACGATAACCATGTAAAATAACACATAAAGGCATAAAAGATCATGATTTTCATCAAATAACTTTCGTTATTAATAAATAGGAAGATAGAGGCTTTCGCATAAACCCTAATTGTTACTAACCCTTTTTCACATAATTAATCCAAGTTGCACTAAGATCACTTTCGCTTCAATAACACAAACAACGATCACCTTGAACTTTCACAAAAGAATCATGCTCATAGGGATAGAAGATGAATTGCATCCAAAGATTGTACCTTTACCGCATCACCTCACATGGCTACCGTCGGGCTTACCCCAACCCTAGAAGTTGGGTGACTACTCGCTCTTCATCATCAAGAAAGACATCAATAATAAAAGGAAACTAAATTGCATTAATAAAATAAAAAAAAGCTTACAACCAATCGAAGTCAAATCCCGCTCTCGCCTTCTCCAACCTCAATCGGCTCCAACTCTCTCTATGTAACTAATTGTCTCTGAAATTGAATGAATAAAACTCAGCCCCTAAGGCTTTATTTATAGTGTTCCATGTAGCTATTCTAGGAAGGAACAACTATATCTAATTCTATCTAATAACATAAGATAAAACTTGGAAATAAAAGAAAAAAATCTCTAAAGGGAACTACATCTAAAGTAGATAAATATATCTTCCATCTTGATAGATCTTGATAGAATCTCCTCTTGTGGATATCTCCATTGGACTTTGGATAGAACTTTGATTAGAACTTGGATTAGCTCGAAATCGGCCACTGTGGGTCACTCGATATCGACTTGTGTTACTCGATATCGACCTGCATTTTCTTCACTTCACTTCTGCTACTCGATTTCGGCTTTCAGGAGACAGATCGATTTGCTTCAACTCGATATCGACTTGGCTAGGTCGATATCGAACTTCATTTTCCTTCTTCAGATTTCTTGGTCGATTCCTAGTCTTGGCTCGATTTTTGGTCAACTCGATATCGACTTGGCATACTCGATATCGACCAACTTCTTCCTTCTTCACTCGATTCTTGGTTTCTTCAGGTGGAAATCGACTGGACTCCTATATATCGACTTAGTGTACTCGATATCGACCAGATGGTGTCGACTCGATTTTCTCGTTTCCAGCTCGATTTGTCCTGGTTCCGCTACTCCTTGACCTCGGACTTTCTGTAGTTGACTTTGAGCTTTTCCTCCTTTCTTTGAATTGCTGTAAATTGCCTCGATTTCTGCGAAATTAAACAGAAACTGGTGTAGATTCCATAATTGGCAAATAAACATAAACTACATAGATTCTGAACTATTCTAGCCCAAATGTATGAAATGTATGTAGAAAACGATATAAAAGTAAGTATAAAACATGGCAAATTAAGCTCACAACAAACACCCCATACTTAAGCTTGCTTGTCCTCAAGCAATACTTTTAATTGTCATTCAGGGGAAGAAATCAAAACTCTCAACATATTAGATTCATTTTCATATAACCCTTCTATTGGACAAAAAATGCGCAAAATAATTGAACAACACATTTTATTTAATTTTTTTAATATTTGAGTTCGACCCTTTTTGGTTATCCTCTTGATTCAATGTCGTATCAATACCAAGATTTGAATCGTTTTGGTAATTTGGGTTGCACCCGAATTTTCGCGGGTTGCCTACGTATCTCTTGAAAGAGAATCAAGCCTTACGCAGTTCAGAGTGTTTTGAATTTTGTGTTTGATTTGATTTGGATTTGGTTTCGTTTTCTTGTATGCATCAGAGGATGAAGTTCAAACCCACCTTCTACGAAGGGTAGCTCAAACAACACTCCACCCGAGTAACCTGAGCCCACCTTCTCGGAAGGGTAACTCAAGTAACCCGCCTATCATTTGCATAGAAAACGAATTTGATTTTGATGAGGAGTTTGATTTGAAACCTGACTTGTTTTGACTTAAATGTCAATTTGGAGGTTGTGATTGAACTCGTTTGTGAGTTTCCTACGTACCCTTTTGGAAGGGATCAAATCATACGTAGTTCTTGAAAAAGGACAAATTTGAATTTGATATTTGGTTCTTTAAAGCTTTGGTCGTGACTGAACTCGACGAGTGGAAGCTTTATATCGAGTCGGAGGAGACACTTTGACTTGATGGAAATTTGATTTTTGGGACGACTTAGAGTCGAAAGTGAATTTGAGGAAATTTGGTTAAAAGTTTAGGTGTGACTGGACTCAGTGAGGATTTGATTTACACCGAGTTTCCTACGTATCCATTTGTTTGGTGGAATCAAGTCACCGTAGTTCGGGACAAAAGGAAATTTTGTATTTGATTGGATTTTGATCGTAAGATCATTTGAGGGTGGGGATTGAAATCGACGAGTAGAAGCTTCGTATCGAGTCGACATGGACCGATTGAATTTGTTTGATTTTTACCTCATATTCATTTAAAGGGAATTTAGAGGTCGACGATTGTACCCGATATATTTTTAGAATTTAATATCGGGTTATCTACGTAGCCGATAGGATGTGTCAAGTCTTTACGTAGTTCTATACGACCCGATTTGATTTTTTTGGATTGACGATTGTATTCGACGAGCATAAGCTTTATGTCGAGCTACCTACGTACCCGTTTGGACGGGATCAAATCATCCGTAGTTCTTTTGAGAACCATTTGATTTTTTTGGTTTGACGATTGAACCAGACGAGCTTTAGCTTTATGTCCGGTGGCCTACGTATCCGATAACTCGGAATCAAATAAGGCGTAGTTTTGTAGCGACAAATTTTATTTAATTTGTAACCGGTGACTGAATTCGGCGTATTTAAAATTTTATACCGAATTTCCTACGTAACTCGTAAAAGAGTATAAAGTCTATACGTAGTTCTGAACTAAAGACCGAGTTTATATTTGGTGAAATTCGACTTGAAGTTCTGACTCCGTTTTTGTTTAGGAGCCGATTTTGAGATTGACCCACTAGAATTAATTGGCAAAGAATATTTATGAGTTTTAATTTGACATTTTAATTCAAATTCTTAATTTATGCCTATACGTGTGTATACTATATAGCTGATGTGGTTTGTTGTGTTTAGTGAACGTAACTTGTTAAGGGGAAAAAACAAGTTGGCTGAGCCCAATTGAATTCCATTCTCATTTTAGGAAAGTCGAGCCCAACCCATTTAATACAGGTTACGGCTTCGTTTGGATGTCCTTCACTTATGCCTTATAATTCATTATGGCCCATTTTTATAAGGGCTTGTTTGGATATTTTTCATGTAAAGCTAAAAGGTTCTCCTTCCTCCTACCTACTGGTGACGGTTCAACTTCACCACCCCACACCTCCTCCCTCAAACCTCTGTTATTGTCTAAAGAGAATTAAACACTCACAATAGATTAATTCCTCATAATTTGTTCTAATAACACTTGAAACTATCTCAGTTGCACAATCCAAGGCTCAATTTCATGAGATACAGATAGTTTCACTCCAAAAATTAGGCTTATGATTATGGAAAAAAAAATTGGGGCTTTTCAACAAAAATCTAAATAGAGGTAAGAGAAATAACAATGGAAAGGGAGGTAGTGCGCGGCGGCACCGGATGCCGACGAAGTGATGAACGGTGACAGTAGATGCCGACAAGGGAGGTTGTGACAACAACTATCGACTATGATGACAACTCAGGGAAGAGGAGGTGTTGCTCCACACTTGTCGTTAATGATTACCGAACACTCAAGATATTGGAGGAGGTGTTGATCTACGCTTGTCGCCGATGGGTTCCAATTCCGTTGTCCTGCAAAGATATTGAAGAGGGAGAGAGAGAGGGGAGGAGGATTAAGCATAGTGCAGAAAAGAAAAGGGTTCCCAAACAAAATTTAACTGTTTATACCAAAAAATGGATAATGCTTCATTATAAATCATAATGAATAGACATCCAAACGAAGCCTACGTCTTCTTCTTCTCTCATTTATTTTCCTTTTTATGTTTGGCAGCTCAACTTTCTGTTTCACATGACAAAATGAAGACAACGACTGCCTCCATCAACAATAGAGACTTCTTCACGCACAAATTCGAGGGTCCAGATTTGTCAATTGAAACGGGAAGGGCGGAGCCATTCCGGCTTCGAAGACGGGATACGAATCAGGGATTCCGACCCCAAGCGCTTCCACAGAGGTACGTTCTAGGGTTGTTTTTCTTTTTTTTTGATGAATTTCACCCCTAAATCGATTCCTTTGGGTTTATATTTTGATATTTGAAGGTTGAATTTTCGGATTTCCCCCCACATCCACCACCAATTTTGATTTTAATTGGAATCGACTTTGGGTTTTGGGCAGACAGACATAAATTTTGAGGGAAAACGATCATGGCATTAAGGAAATTGGGAAGGGGCTCGAAGAGTCTCGATTTTGAGCAAGGCGGAGAAGCAAGAACCTATCTGAGTCCACATACGCGTCACCGCAGCTTTGGATCGACTAGAACTTTGATTTCTCGGGCCAGGTAAGTTTGGTCTCATTTGGAGTTTCGATTAGTGCTTGGCTCAAATTGATTAACCTTGACGTCAATCTCTGAATCTGTTACATGTGTGTCTGATATCATGGCTCCCCATTGAATCCCAATTTTATTTAAGACTGAATTAATAACTTTAGGGAATAATTGCAATTTAGTAGCAATTACAGAGATTGTAGGCTTCTTTGAGCTTTTCCTGCAAGCATGCTCCCCTTAACTCTCAACTTGAAATTGTCTCAGTTTTGCGTGCAATTTGATTTGTAGAGAATTTGTTTTCCCATTTTCATTGTTCGCAGCCTCTGAACCCTCCCATGAACTCCGAATTTATGTTTGCATTTTTTTGTATGCTTTCCATGGAGTACAGTTTGGTGCTGTGTTTGTTTGGGTCCCTTGAAATTTGAGTGCCTCTCTGCTGAAATTTCTATCTGAAGAGGTACTATTTCAATTTGAATGATTTTGTGCTACTGCCCTGCAAAACATTTGTCTCATGTTTAGTTTATTTTTGACAGTCCCTGAAATTCGGCAACTCATTGCTTGTGAGTTCCAGGCAAAATCCGGCAGCACTTCGTCCCTCTAAACCGACCCACGCCGGGATCGATTGTAGTGGCGAAAGTATTTACTTTCAAGCCAACTACGGGTATACTCTCGACCTACTACGCGGTACACTTCAGGTAAGAAATTTAAACCTTTCAAACCTTTAAGGAATGCAACACTAGGCGAGAGTATGTATGTTTGGGTTGTCATCATGCTTCTTCCATTTTCTTTTACCTGCAAACAAAGAAAATAGCTGCTCTTTTTGTTAAGTTGCTTCTCCTTTGTTGTTTGTTGATGTCTCCTCTCCTTTGCTGATTTCTTTCTCGTGTGGGTCTGTTTCCCTGCTACTGCCCCTCCTGCTTTTATTGTTGTTTTAGCGGCTGCAGGTGTCTCTCTAGTATCATGAAAAGCCAAGAAGGAAGAACAACCAAGAAGGAGCAGAAACTGCTTTTCTTTTGCTTTGTAGTTGGATAGGACAAAGGGGAGAAGAACCAGACCAAGGGGGAAGATGTGTTTACTGCTTTTATTGGTTTTGCAGTTGAACCGCCTCAAATGGAAGAAGAGCCAGCCGGAAGGGCCCCCTCAAGAAGCTGCAGTTAAGTTGCTTTTATAGGATGAAAATAGGGAGGTTACTTGTATAGCTCAACCTCCTCCCCATGTACTGGCAGTTGCATCCCCCTTTTGTTATATTTTTTCAATGTATTTATTTTTTTCTCAACTATAAACAAAATTGAAGGGGATGTTACTCTTGGTAACTCCTGCTCAGATTTTGTTATATGTACTGGGCCTTTCTTTTGGCATTTACTGCGCCTGTCACCAAATTTACATAACCCAATTTTGAATTGTCAAGCTTAAGCTTAAAGAGGAGAAATCAATCATACTTTTCAAATCTATGATAGATGTGATGACATAAAATCATGAATTCAAAAAATAAATTCATGAAATTTTACCCTCCAACATCTGCAATCAATTACCATCCTTAAAAAGGTACTAGTGTCACAGCAGGACCATCTGGGTCCGGATATGATAGAGGCCAAAGTTCTGGAGGCCGAGGACCAACATTTCCCCCAACGCCCTCCGTGTTCTAGATGAGAGCTGATGACCGTACTGCCCCTACTTCCGCAGGTACTATACACTTCCATGATGAATGCTTGTCTATATTGTTTGACATTGATGCTACTCACTGCTACATAGCAGAGGCGTGCGTTGCTAGGCTGAGCTTGAGCTGCACGAGTGGGTCACCCTTTACTATTGGATATCGGAAGGGGCAAAGGTTAGGACGAGTCGAGAGATCTTAGGTTGCCCCATCCGTATAGGTGAGCGTGAGTGGCTAGCCGACCTTATTGTCATGTCGTTGAGGATGGATGATCTCATTCTGGGTATGGACTTCATGGACCACTATCGAGCGATTATCAACCGGATGACGAGGACAATGTCTATCTTGGCAGATTACAAGACTGAGCACCAGGTTTGGGGGAGCGACCCAAGAGGAACGGGGCGCTCATCAGCGCAGTCAAAGCCGCCAAACTTCTAGATCAGGGTTGTGTCGGATATTGGTGTGATGCCATAGAGGTGGATCAGGAGCGACCCAGCTTTTCAGACATTCCCATCATCAGAGACTTCGAAGATGTGTTTCCAAATGAGCTGCAAGGACTTCCCCCGCGGAGAGAGGTCGACTGTGCGATCGAGTTAGAGTCGGGCACCAGACCCATTTCGAAAGTTCATTTCCGCATGGCGCCGACGGAGATTGCATAGCTGAAGGCTCAACTGGATGAGCTAGCCGATAAGGGTTACATCAGGCCCAGAGTATCACCTTGGAGAGCACCAGCGTTGTTCGTCAAGAAGAAGGACGGGTCATTGAGGCTATGCATCGATTATAGGGAGCTAAACCGTGTGACGGTGAAGAACCGTTATTCCCTTCCCAAGATTGATGACATGTTGGATCAGATGTAGGGCGTCATCGTCTTCTCAAAGATTGACTTGAGGGCAGTTTATCACCAGTTGAGAGTGAAGCCAGAGGATGTTCCGAAGACCACTTTTAGGACCCGTTGTGGTCAGTACCAGTTCATGGTCATGCCGTTTGGGCTGATGATGAGGGACGAACGCCGTTGGCACTATCGCCCTATATCAAATAGTAATAATATCCAAACATAAACACAAAACCAATAGATTAGGCAATCAATCACTTGATACACCAAATAACAACTAGTATATCGATGAAGTCCGTTGTCGAACCCATAGGGAGAAGCGATTTCCTATTCAATAACTCAAAGCAAGAACTCTTATGAAAAAGCAATGATTTGTAGCAAATAACCAAGATGTAAAAGTAACCAGATTTAGGATTGCAAAGTAGATTGATATCAAAGTAGAAAGAACATTTCCCCTGTAATTCTCTAACAATGATTGGAATTCATGATCCTAGGATTGATCTATCAATTACTCATATTCATAGGTCTACTTGACTAAGGTTGAGAGATCTATAGATATACACTCGCCTTATTCAATATTACTAAAGAACTCATCCCTAATCGAATAAGACAGATAGGCGTAAACCGAACTCATCCCTAATCGAATATCCACAACATAGATCAATTGAAATCACTCACTACAAAGACAAAGAAACATTACTATCTCAATACTTTTGTTTTCTATCAAGAAAACAATAACGAATTCATAGCTAAGATGCAATTCCTAACATGGTGATCAATCATAGAAATGAACACAAATATAATTAATAAGCACAAGATGATAACTATGAATATGAATAACTAAATATAATCAAATCCTCACAATCCAAACAACAATGTCTTCGAATCACAGGCAAAACTATGAGTTTAGCAACTCATAGGTCAATTCTCTCTTTCTCTAATTGTGTTCATAGTCTCACAATACTCCTCTCTCTCTAGAACAAACTGAAATAACCTAATAAAAACTCTCTAAGAGTCATCCAAATCCTAGTGGGAATTGGAATAAAATAATAGAAAATAATGTCTTCGGATCCAAAATCACAAACACTGAAACCGGCCCACAGCGAGCGTCGTGGAAAGGGCGGCGAGCGGCGCCCATGTCGTGCTTCATTGCCCCTCTTTAGCTTCCTCCTTAGCCTTCATATGCTCTAAAACATGTCTCTTAAGCTCTTCCAAGGAAATACTTCACAAACAATATACGAAAATAGACTCAAACATAAGCAAAACCACTACCTAATTGCAATAAGAAATACCTATAATGCCTATATGAAATATGCATTATCAAATCCCCCCACACTTAACTCTTGCTTGTCCTCAAACAACCATAAGACTGAAACATCATCTACGCATCCCAGAGGAAATTCTTTCATAACTTTACTCATCAAAAGCAACATTATCAATAGTGCAAATATAATCAACGGACATAAACATCATAACATGTATATATGGGATCAAGTTGCTTGCATGCTCAAAAATCCAACCTTACCAAGGATAAAATATGTATCTCTCACTCTCATGTGTTTAGGCTTTAAGCATACACTCACCTGAATTTCATATACAAGCATCAACTCAAATATTGACATCTATATCACAAAATCTCCACCGAATACGTCAATGCAAAAATAAGGACATCAAGAGGACTTTCGGTCAATGGAAACCTTCATAGACGATTCCATTCGACGGGGTTGTAATGGGGCTTGGTAGAAACATAAGAGCAAGGAATTGTATTTGGTCATGTGGTGATGTAAATTCCGGGAAAACAAGATTCCAATACTCCCAACATAACACAAACCAACTCAATAATACATCAAGCTCACAAATGCACAACATCTCTCAATATCATCATCAAAACTCCAAAAATCATCATAATCTCATCAAAAACATCTCATCTCATCATATCATGAAATCTCAACACCCAACCAATGTAACTTCTAACCAAGATAAATCCAATTCTTCCTCATTATGCAAAAATAAAGATAAGATGGCTATTTTTTCTTTTTTTTTTTCTAACTTACTTTTACTCCTAGGTGAATTTTATCCTCCCTAGGTCCAAGCTTTTATTTCTTTTTTTTAACCTCCCTAGGGAATAAATAAATACATAACATTACATCTTCTCAAAACCATAAATTATAACATCACACTTTAGCTTCATTCTCCTCAATCTCCAAAATAGATTCCATAACCCAATCAAAATCTCAATTCCTCCGGAATAAGGGTAAGGCTTATCATAGGCTAAGAATAATAATGTTGTGGACCTATCAATAAAAAGGCTAAAGGCTTAAATTGGCTTCAAAGCATGATATAACACAAGGTAGACATGGATAAATATGTGGCTAAAAGGTTGCCTCTATCATTTGAACTTATCAAGCAATGACCAACAATCTCGATCTGCATATCCTCAACATCGCACGCAGGGGTCATAGAATCATCAGGCTTCTGCAAATCAGTGTCAACAGGAACATGGCTCAGGCGGAAGTCCACTAATTTCGGCCCCAAAGGTAAAATAATAGGCAGATACTGATGATGAGACTGTTGGGGTCCAAATAGCCAACGAAATCTCTCAATAGCATAAGGCAACTGCAACTTCTCTACCATCCGTGCAGACACCAAAGCATCAATGTCCCACGTATAAGAATGACTCACAGGCTGTAGTGAACTAATATCAAAACCATAAAATATTGCCAGAAGTGTGATCATGCCTCTAAAAGGGGTGGCAAGAGGATGATTCTCACTTCGCTGGTCACGAACCCTCTCAGACATCCTCAAAAACAAAAGTACCCAGTCTGGTACTATAGTCGACTAAAGATTCAGGCAATATATGAAATCAATCATACCAGGATCAACAACAGAACTGCTACCAGAATCATAGAAAGTAGAGCCCAAAATCTACAAACAGAGATGAAGAGTGGGATGAGTAATCATGTCATTCGGTCTGAAGTTCTTGAAAGTCTCAAGCATCCCTATTAGACTCCTCCAAATCTCTGCTGAATCAAAAACACGCATGGCACTCTGCCACTTCCTAGAACACCTCTTCGAGACACCAAAAGCAATGCACATCGCAACATATGAGGAATTACAAGCTCTTCCTCTTAATCTAAATCGAAATCCTTGGGCGAGACTATATCCAAAGTAGTAAGGAACTCCTTGACCAAGCAAAGGTAGGTAGGAGCCCTTCTTCCAATAAAACCATGCAGGCTTCCATGTGCCATCAGAGCGATCACCGAATCGAACAAGCTCAACCTTCTCAATGTGGTTTCGTCAAAGAACATGGTGGACATGTAGGTGCGCTCCCCAAGTGCATTCCAGCATAGCACATCAGTATTATCGAAGTAAGCTGGCACCTCCTTCTTGATAGAGTTACTCATGATTGATAAAAGAGTAAGACAAACACAGAAGATCTCTACAAAGCACTGAAAAACAAGCTCACTACAGGGACGACGGGCGTCGTGGCTAGGGCGGTGGGCGGCGTGTGAACAGCACCTCGAATTCGAGTGAAAACATTGGATAACCGAAGTCCACACCCTTCAAACGTTAAACTTTAACGAACAACTTGGTTTCAATGCTTCTTTGGTCATAGGT
This sequence comes from Persicaria tinctoria, assembly GCA_037127255.1. Classification (NCBI taxonomy): domain Eukaryota; kingdom Viridiplantae; phylum Streptophyta; class Magnoliopsida; order Caryophyllales; family Polygonaceae; genus Persicaria; species Persicaria tinctoria. Next base: position 50,328,256 of record JBANSL010000005.1, read on the forward strand.
AGGGGAATGGTAGAAAGATTGATTTTTGTGGATGTAGGGTAATGGTAGAAAGTGTTTTGATGGACATAATCAATTGAAACACAATGCTTTAGGTCTTTGGAATGGATTCAAGTAGGCATTGGATTTTGTAGAATCCCTTGGGTCAAACTTGGTTGACTCAAAATAGGGAATGAAAATATATGGTGAATTGGAACTAGTCCTAAAAGGAAAAAATAAACTAAGAAATAAGGAAACTAATCCTAAAAAGAAAGATCTAATCCTAAGATAGCTAGAAATAGGTAGAAGATAAAATAAACTAACCTAAGATAGAAAATAAATCTAACTAGAAATAGATAGAAATACTCTAATCCTAAAACAAGATAAAAAGAAAATAATCTAATCCTAATAAACATAAGATAAAGAAAACTAACCTAATACGAAAATAGCCAAAAATAAAAAGATAGAAAACTTTCCTTCCAAATTTACCAAAATTCGGACTCGTCAAACGAACAGGGGGCGGCGTGCGCCGTGTGACGGGCGGCGGGCGCTGTATCCACAGAACGTGACTTTGTAATCAAAATCAAGGAAAACTCAACTCCAACAAAGGTTTCAACTTACCATCACTTCTGAAATTCAGCGACACGGTTGATCATACTTTATTGAATTGAAAAACCTACTTACGAAATTGAAATAATATTACCTAAACTACCTTTGGTTGCCTCCCAAAAAGCGCTTTTGTTTCACATCTTTGGCTCGACGTGATGCATTTCTTGATTAAGTTATCCAATCAAGATCCTCCACACTTGTCCTTTTCAAGACAAGAGGGGGAACCTTAGGAATTCCTCCAACACATCCATCGATTCTTTCTTGAAATGAGTTACCCCTAGAGGTTGCATTTAAATTGCAAAAACCTCAACATTGTTAGGAATCTATTTCTCATAGGGAATAGCAATAGAATCATTTGAATTAGACACATTGTCATGTGACTTAACCAAATACTCAATTTTCCTTTAAATGTTATCTTTCCCTAATCCATTTTCATCTTTGTTAGAAAACTCAAGATTCATAGATTCAGTTTTAATAGAAACATCTAACAAACTCTTTGATTCATTCCTGTGATCACTTTAATTAGAGTCAAGAACATCTATAGAATCATTGACGGAAGAAACAGTAGGCTCAAATAGAGAAAACTCAATCTTTCTACCATCAAGCTCCATAGTTAGTGAACCTTCAAAACAATCAATCTTAGTGTTATCCGTTCGCAAGAATGTCTAGAATGAAGAAATCAGCTAGAAATATCAAAAAATTTGCCTTAACTAAAACACCCTCAACAACTCCTCTAGGCTTAACTAGAACGATTAGGGAGTTTTATAGTAACACCAATTTCAGATAATGCATTAAGACCCAAAAACATGTACACGTTATAAGACATAACATTGATTAAAGCAACTAGGTCTAACATAGCTTTTGGTGAAGCTAGCATTGCCTATTGCACATGGGATAATAAATATACCTAGATCTACGTACTTTTCAAGCAATCGTTTCTGAAGTAAAGCAGAAACATTCTCACTTAGACTTACCTTTTCTTTCTTTCGCATCTTTTGCTTGCGTCTCCTTCAAAAAATTCGCATAGCGAGGTACACTTCTAATCAAATTAAAAAGTGGAATATTTACCTCATAATGAGAAAAGGTGTCATAAAGAATTTGTTCATCTCCCCACTTACGATCAGATCTTAAGGCATGAGAAAACCACTCTTTAGAATATTTCTTCGAGGACTCAACAACGTTAGAAATTGGCTCTGTCACTGGCGTAGGCAGCGAGCTCCGTGGTGAAGGGCAGCAGGCGCTGTGTTCGCAGTGCGTCCCTAATTTCGTCTCGTACTCTTTTCTCAAATCAACTTCTTCCCTAGGCCTCTCTTCAACATTCCTCGTGGGCACATTCACTTGTTTACCTCCTCTAAGGATCATGGCACTAACATTCTCCTTCAGATTCACTACCACCTGCGACGGTAACTTCCCCGAATCGTTCACTTTCAATTCATCAATCTCCTTAGCCATCTGACTCAACAATTTTTATTAAGCACTCATCTTATCCAACAATAACATCAATGTCTCATCTCTATCATCTTTTTCAGTGTTTCTCGGATGATTCTCAAATTGTCCTCTCTGAAAAGGAACTTGTGGTTGCTGGCCTCTTCCGTTAAATCCACTTTGATATTTCGCATTGTAGCTGTGATTGTAATTGTTACTAAAGTTGCGGCGAGGTCCATAATCCATAGCATTCATATCACCGGTGTCCTCCTGAATCAAGGGACACTTATCATTCGGATGAGTTGGATCTTCACAAACACCACAAGGTCTAGGCTGATGGGATTGATTCATTTGCATAGCCATCTTGTTCACTATCTTCGTAAGCCTATCGATATCATCCTTGTGACCATTTCTAGAAATATCCAACTTATAAACTTCTCTAACTCCTTGGTGTCTCCCATATTGTTGCGATGCAATAGCTAACCCTTCAAAAACCTGCATTGCTTCCTAAGGTGTTTTGTCCAGAATATCTCCTCCGCTAGTAGCATTGATGAAACTCCTATCGGTGTCAAGCAAGCCTTCTTAAAGATATAGCACTAGATCATCCTCAGGTATACCATGTTGTGAGCAACTACCCTTAATCTTATTGAACCGCTCAAGATACTCATAAAGACTCTCCGTAGGCGATTTCTCAATACTGGATAACTCCTTCTAAAGTTTGTTGAGGCGAGTCGCATGAAAGTACTTTTGCAGGAAAGCTTTCTTCAATTGCACTCAAGTAGTAATGCTTTCTGGGGGTAGGTAATAAAGTCAATCGCTTGCAGAATCTTTCAAGGTAAAAGGGAACACTGTCAACATCAATTTGTCATCGGTAAGGTCTTGGGGTCTAAGTTTATCACACGCACTCACAAAGGTAGCAAGGTGCTTGTTTGGTTCCTCCCTAGGCAATCCATGAAAGTAGGGTAAAATAGAAGACCAATTAGACTTATACTCAAATCTTGAACCCTCGGGGGGATCAGGAAGATTAATTGCAAGTGGTTGAGCACTCAAATTAGGTTTCTTTAGGTTTCTCAGGGTCCTTCTTGGCATATCAACAACTTCATCTCACATCTCCTTGCTTGTCTCAAACTCGAGCCTCCTTTTCAACCTAAGAGATCTTTCAATCTCAAAATCAAAAGACAAAGGCAATAAATTAGAAGATCTAGTTTGAACCATATAAGGACACAAAATACTCAAAGTAAAGATTAATCGAAAGAGATAAAGAAAAGCAAACTCTTTTCTTCTCCTCGGTAATGACGCCTAAAATTTGATGCGAGAAGAACGTCGTTGGCACTTTCTCCCTTTATCAAATAGTAATAATATCTACACTTAAACACAAAACCAATAAATTAGGCAATCAATCACTTGATTGACCAAATAACTACTAGTATAGCGATGAAGTCTGATGTCAAACCCACATGGAGAAGTGATTTCCTATTCAATAACTCTAAGAAAGAACTCTTATGGCAAAGCAATGATAAGTAGCAAATAACCAAGATGTAAAATAACCAGATTTATGATTGCAAAGTAGATTGACATCAAAGTAGAAAGAACATTTCACATGTAATTCTCTAATAATGGTTAGAATTCATGGTCCTAGGATTGATCTATCAATTACTCATATTCATAGGTCTACTCGGCTAAGGTTAAGAGATCCGTAGAGATACACTCGCCTTATTCAATATTACTAAAGAATAACATTAAGGACTCAAGTAATCAGACCAATTGGCACATTGATTCAATGTAATTAAGACATATAGGAGTAAATCGAACTCATCCCTAATCGAATATCCACAACATAGATCAATTGAAATCACCCACTAAAAAGACAAAGAAACATTATTATCTCAATACCTTTGTCTATTATCAAGAAAACAATAGAGAATTCATAGCTAAGATGCAATTCCTAACATGTTGATCAATCATAAAAAGGAACACAAATATAATCAATAAGATCAAGATGATAACTATGAATATGAATAACTAAATAGAATCAAATCCTCACAATCCAAACAACCATGTCTCCGAATCACATGCGAAACTATAAGTTTAGCAACTCATAGGCCAATTCTCTCTTTCTCTAATTGTGTTCATAGTCTCACAATAATCCTCTCTCTAGAACAAACTGAAATAACCTAATAAAGACTCTCTAAGATTCGGCCAAACCCTAGTGGGAATAGGAATAAAATAATAGAAAATAATGTCTTTGGATCCAAAATCGCAAACGCTGGAAACCGGCCCACGACGAGCGTCGTACAAAGGGCGACGGGCGCCGCCTACGCAGTGACCGTCTTTCCTCGAATGACTTCAATAATCTCCAATGTCGTGCTTCCTTGCTCCTATTTTTCTTCTTTCTTAGCCTCCATATGCTCCAAAACACGTCTCTTAAGCTCTTCCAAAGTCCCTTCAAGATCGGAATGTAATTCCGCAGAATAAACACTAAAAGGGCGTAGATTCCGAACTCGAATGCTTTACAAGCAATATACAAAACTAGACTCAATCATAAGCAAAACCACTACCTAATTGCAATAAGAAATACCTATAATGCCTATATGAAATATGCATTATCAGCTGACCAATGCATCAACTACTTTCATGGAGCTCATGAACCACGTGTTCATTAACTACCTAGACAAATTCATCGTCATCTTCATCGATGACATTTTAGTCTACTCGAGGAGTAGAGAGGAGCACGAGAATAATTTGAGGATTGTGCTCGAGACGCTGAGGAAGCATCGGTTGTATGGGAAATACAACAAGTGTGAGTTCTGGCTTACAGAGGTCGCTTTCTTAGGCCATGTGATTTAAGCTGAGGTAGTCGTCGTAGATCCGGCGAATATTGATGCCATTGTTGCTTGGGATGTGCCAAAGAACGTTAGGGACATCTTCTCGTTTCTAGGATTGGCCAGCTACTATAAGAGATTTGTCCAGGGTTTCTCGAGCATTGCTATGCCGATGATGCAGCTGCTGAAGAAGGATGTTCCGTTCGAGTGGAGTGTGGAGTGTGAGGCCAACTTTGAGCTTCTTAAGGAGAAGCTGACGACCACTCCAGTTCTAGCGTTGCCAGATGCAACAGAGGACTTTGTCATCTACGCAAACGCTTCGCGTTCCGGATTGGGATGTGTTCTACCTCAGAGAGACCGGGCCATCGCTTATGCTTCGCACTAGTTGAAGCCTGCAGAGGTGTCCTATCCCGTTCATGACTTGGAGTTGGCAGCTAAAGTTCATGCTTTGAAGATTTTGAGGCATTACCTGTACGACACTTCATGCAAGGTGATGACGAATCACAAGAGCTTGAAGTTTATTTTCACTCAGAAGGAGCTCAACATGTGACAGAGACGGTGGCTAGAGCTTCTGAAGGACTATGAATTGGACATATTTTATCACCTAGGGAAGGCCAATGTGGTGGCAAATGCGCTCAGTAGGAAGACTCTCCAGGAGGCATCCCTTGCGAGGCTTACAGCTCAGGAGGATTTGCAGACATATTTGATGAGGTGTTGCTTTGAGGTGTGGGTTCAGCGAGAGTGGACATTTTTCATTCTTAGAGGTTCGGGCTTAGTTGACCAAGGAGATTTGTCAAGGACAGACCGATTGCCCAAAGATTGCAGTTCTGAGGGAGCGAATGGGCCAGGGTCGATTCAGAGAGCTTGTAGAGAGAGCAGATGGGATGCTAACCTTTCAGGGTAAAGTGTTAGTTCCGTCGACGTCAGATCTGAGGCAGAGGATCATGCAAGAGCCTCACTCCACTCCTTATTTTGTCCATCCAGGGACGAATTAGATGTATCAGGGTTTGAGGAGGTATTACTGATGGCAGAGGATGCGAGCAGACATCACAAATTTTGTAGCCAGATGTTAGGTTTTCCAGCAGGTTTGCATTGAGCATTAGAGGTCGGGAAGACTTGTCAAATCACTTCCAGTTCTCAAGTGGAAGTGGACAGACATCTCTATGGATTTCGTCACCGGAACGAGACGGGATGTTCGAGGTTTCGATGCCATTTGGGTCATGGTCGATAGGTTGACCAAGTCGGCTCACTTCATTCCGATTCAGGAGACATGGTAAGCATTGCGGTTAGCTGAGGAGTTTATTCGTCAGATCATGAGACTTCATGGAGTACCTGATAAGATTGTATTTGACAGAGATTGACATTTTACTTCGAGGTTCTACCATCAGGTTCAGGAGGGCCTAGGGACCAGACTGCATTTTAGTAAAACTTTTCCTCCTTAGACAGATGGCCAGAGCGAGAGGATGATTCAGACCTTGAAGGACATGTTGAGATCGTGTGTGTTAGAGTAGGGTGACTGTTGGGTCAGATTCTTACCATTGGTGGAGTTTTCGTACAACAACAATTACCAGACGTCGATCGAGATGGCACCATATGGGGCTCTGTATGGGAGGCGATGCATGTCGTTAATTTGTTAGAATGAGCATGCGGGCACTGTTTCGTCTTTGCCAGACCTAGTCAGAGAGACCGTTGATCAGGTGGGACGCATCCGTGAGCACATGAGAGTCTCACAGGATCGCCAGAAGAAGTATGCAGACAAGCGAAAGACGGAGATTGAGTTCGAGGTGGGTTCGCATGTGTGGCTTTGTTTTTCGCCTACTAGAGGAGTCCAACGGTTTTGAATCGAATGGAAGTTAAGTCCGAGGTATATTGGCTCGTTTGAGATTCTGGATAGAGTTGGCGAGGTAGCATATCATTTAGCTTTGCCCTCATCCTTGGCCGATGAGCATGACGTCGTTCACGTCTCTCAGCTTCGCCAGTATGCCCTTGACCCTAGCCATGTCTTGGAGTATTCGAACCTCCGAATTGATCCTAACCATACCTTTGTAGAGCATCCAGTGGGGGGTTATTGACCGTCGTGTCAAGAGGCTTAGGAACATGGAGGTTTCTTTGCTTCTAGTTCAGTGGTCTATGGGGAGTCATGAGGAGGCCACGTGGGAGACCGATGAGAGTATTCGGGCTAGCTATAGGGATGTCCCAAACGAGTTGCTTGCATCCTATGTTGAGCCAAGCATAGATATTTCCTTGACCCCGCGAGTGCGGTGAGTTGCCTAGTTAGGTTGGGGTTGGTTGGTAGTATCTCTTTGCTTATGTGCTTATGATTGGTAGTTGTGTGCAGATCCCTAGTGATATGATGTAATGAGCCTCGTTGATGTGATGGTGTGCTAGATATGCTACGGTATGCTGCTATTCTTGAGGTGATTATGTTATGATATTAGACGTAAGATGCGATTGTTATTCTTTATAAACACATGATAGTTGATGGTGGAAATGATAGAAATTGAACTATTTAACCTTGATTCTAACTTGGAACCTAGGAAGAGAATATGAGATTAGCCCTTAAAGGTGGATGGTAGGATGAATAGAGAGGTTAGGAACGCTTTTGACTAACGTCGAACTTGAAGTTTTGAACGGTGTTTTAAAAGAGACTAACTTGGATTTTAAGGAAACTGACGCGACTTGAGTTTTCCTTATAACACCCCACGAAGTGGATACAAGTATTTTATGGGGGCACCTATAGATTGCTTGCTAAGACCTAGTGGTGATGCTATTATGCCTTTTGAGTTATGATATGACCGAGAAGTCGAAGTAAGGATGTGGTAGGGGCCCATATTACATTCTTGCTATGACCTATTGGGGATATTATGATCACGGCAATGGTACTGTGAGGATCTCATAGGGGTACTTATGAGGTACTTACGGGATCAATGGTTATGATCCTTAGATTCACCGATTTCAAACATCATCCCCTAGTTTAAAATGATTTTAGTCTCGTGGACAAGACTTGTTTTTAGAGGTGGATAATGTAAAGGCTCGGATTTTACATCCTATAATTTTCGGAAAAAAGGAATTTAAAAATGAATTTAAATTGGATTTAAAGCTCGTTTAACGGATTCCGACCCAAATATAAATTTTTTACGAACGATTTCCATCTTTTTACCTCACGAATTTTAAATAATTCTCGGATGGCGGTATCCTTTTAAGATTTAAAATTATAATTGATCGATAAAGAGGGATTCGAGGAAACTAACATTTGAAAACTAATTTCGGGATTCAAAATTCACGTATTCGGGATTATTTTACCGGGTATTTAATTTGACTGATGCCGCATTTAATACCAGTCCAATCCCCCGCCAGTTCACATCACATCCGCCCTTCCCTACCTTCTGCAACTACAACTACTCCATTTCTCTTCTTCTGTACGCCACCTCCCCATCACTTCATATCTCTCCCTCCTTCAAATTCTTCAGCCCTTCCCCGCTCTCACGATGCACTCCACCATTCATCACCATCACACATCGTCCCCATAACCATTCCCCATCACCACCGTCAAGGTGGATGGTAGGATGAATAGAGAGGTTAGGAACGCTTTTGACTAACGTCGAACTTGAAGTTTTGAACGGTGTTTTAAAAGAGACTAACTTGGATTTTAAGGAAACTGACGCGACTTGAGTTTTCCTTATAACACCCCACGAAGTGGATACAAGTATTTTATGGGGGCACCTATAGATTGCTTGCTAAGACCTAGTGGTGATGCTATTATGCCTTTTGAGTTATGATATGACCGAGAAGTCGAAGTAAGGATGTGGTAGGGGCCCATATTACATTCTTGCTATGACCTATTGGGGATATTATGATCACGGCAATGGTACTGTGAGGATCTCATAGGGGTACTTATGAGGTACTTACGGGATCAATGGTTATGATCCTTAGATTCACCGATTTCAAACATCATCCCCTAGTTTAAAATGATTTTAGTCTCGTGGACAAGACTTGTTTTTAGAGGTGGATAATGTAAAGGCTCGGATTTTACATCCTATAATTTTCGGAAAAAAGGAATTTAAAAATGAATTTAAATTGGATTTAAAGCTCGTTTAACGGATTCCGACCCAAATATAAATTTTTTACGAACGATTTCCATCTTTTTACCTCACGAATTTTAAATAATTCTCGGATGGCGGTATCCTTTTAAGATTTAAAATTATAATTGATCGATAAAGAGGGATTCGAGGAAACTAACATTTGAAAACTAATTTCGGGATTCAAAATTCACGTATTCGGGATTATTTTACCGGGTATTTAATTTGACTGATGCCGCATTTAATACCAGTCCAATCCCCCGCCAGTTCACATCACATCCGCCCTTCCCTACCTTCTGCAACTACAACTACTCCATTTCTCTTCTTCTGTACGCCACCTCCCCATCACTTCATATCTCTCCCTCCTTCAAATTCTTCAGCCCTTCCCCGCTCTCACGATGCACTCCACCATTCATCACCATCACACATCGTCCCCATAACCATTCCCCATCACCACCGTCACCTTCTCTCCTCTTCATGGCACCATCACAACCGTCTCCTCCTCCTTATCCCCTCCTTCCACCCCTCGTAGCCACCATCAGCAGTCGGGGCATCCCAAAAGCTCCTCAGCGCCTCCGCAAGCCACTGGAACTCCGTCACCTCCGAAGAGCCATCGCGATCCACCAACGAAACCCATAACTCCGATCGAGAGCTCCGAAGTCGCGAACTTCCTCGGGGAGTCCTGGCTTTTCCTTCATCTGTTTTGATTCGTTTTTTACTTGGGACGGGCTGTGGGCGAGTAGGAGCGTGCGTGAGGTGAGTGCGGGGAGTTTGGGGGAAGCTCGTGAGTTTATGCGAGACCTCCGACGATCTCGATTTGGCAGAAAGCGGGAGTACGAGAGGCTGAGCAGAGGCGAGAACGCACGGATTATCAGCGAGCACATACGAGCGAGGACTGGGGTGGGCAGGCCAGCGGGCGCGAATGAGCAGCGAGAGCCGAGTCGAGGGAACCAGAGGGAGCATGAGAGGTGAGCCAGCAGGCGCGGGTGCGAGCGAGCCGACTGGAGCTGGATGGGCGAAGTGCGGGCGCGGGATTCTTACTTTGAATCCGGGAAGAAGAAGGCTAGCTTGGCACTTGTGGGTCCCTTTTCACTAAATTATCCATTTACTTATTTAACTAATTAGGGGTATTTAAATTATTATATAATATTATATGAGGATTTAAAAGATAAAATATGATTTTGAGAGATTTATAAAGGGTTGGTTTTTTAAAATAAAAGTGGGTTGGATTTTTAAGGGATTCGGAAATATTTTACAAATAATTGAAAAAGGAGTTTTGCTAACACTTTCAAGGGTCGGGATTCTAACTTGGATTTGAAACTGATTTGGATCCAAACTTGGAAATAAGACTTATTCGTTGACTAACTAGCATGATAATATGATCGTTTAACTAACGGCATGATATGTGTGACTAATAGCATGACTTGTTGTGATTTATTATACGGGGAATAAATATTGGTTACCAATGATGATAATGATATACTCCCTCCGATCTAGAATATAAGACTTTTTACTTTTCAGCACGTATTTTAATGAGCTAAAAACTATATAAAATATTTTTTTTTACAGTTTAATACTTCTTACTAATAAATATTAAACTATAAAAAGAATTAAAAAAATAATAATATTTTATTCAATTTTTTGACACATTAAAATACGTGCCTGAAAGTCAAACATCCTATATTTATGATAGGAGGGAGTATATCCTTATGGAAAGTATGAGTATGAAATAGTGAAATGTGAATCGGGCAAAGTATGATATGCAGATTATCTTAAGTTGATAAGAGATGGTTGATCATGATGAACTGAAAGTATGGTTGATGTGAGCTTGTGTATTTATCTGCTTGTATGAGTGTAATATATGCATGTGTTTAGAAAAGCTATAGAAGTATACTCAGTATATTCTCGTGATGTAATTAGGTGATACTTTGTGATCGTGACTATTGTGTCCTAGACCCTTCTTCAGCTGATCTTCTAGCCAGGTAAGTACCTCTGGGGCTTACTCGGTAACCAAGACCTCCTGCCTGATAAATCATATAATATGTAGGTGTTGCATATGCATAAAGCATGGCATGTAGTATCATGCTTAGGATTGTACTTACGAATGACCGTTCTTTTTCTGTATGCATTTGAATACAAAACGACCGTCATCTGTGAGTCTTAGAGTCCTTGCTAGGGTCATAGGGTAGCCCAGCTTCATCGGGTGTTGTCCTCCTTGATTCAATTATATATCATGAGATACGATATGAGCATGAGATACGATATGATGATGAGATATGATATTCTATAGCATCGAATTGGACAGTCTCCACCCTATCAAGAAGGGGGTGATGGTAGGAAAGGGATATACCACTTAGTATTCTTTGTTAAGGCCTTACTTAATATTCTGCATATATGAATTAAGAGCATGGTAGTTTGGGTAATATTTCAGTACTGCATTAGGAAATCCTTTATTCTAGGTGTAGGGGTATTATATGTCCTCAATGCGGTCTTTAGGGCCACGGGCGTCTCTTGGCATGACTTCATGGTATAGTTTCAGGTACCCATTCCATTGCTTGATTCCGTGTTGTTATGGCGGGGTCCTTTCATATGGCGGAGAGCGAGCTCTTGAGACTCTAACTTCACCAAACTTATACTTTTGGGATTTATTACCACTTATGCTCTGTTTTGACCTGGCTCTGTCGTGGCACCCGTTGTATCATTTTCGGAATTTATGATGGCTTGTATGATCAAATGAATTTCCATGCTTTAGACTTAAGATAGGTACAGGGGATTTCTCCGGGGATTCCAACGGTCCCTTCGGTCTTGGGTACGAAATTCCACTTTAAAGACACTAATCTTTGGTTTCAAACCTTCAACTTATACTCGGAGCGCAAGATCCTACGAGGGGTTTTATCACTCGAAACGTAACTCAGAAATCATAATCTCGGGCTGTTACAGATCGGAAGTTAAGTTTGGGTTTCATGTAATGTTGTAATTAATTTGTTGGGTATGACCAAACGTTCTTTTCAATGATATAATATCCCTAATCAACCAACCCTCTTGTCATTTAACAATTGGCGTGAATTGAGAAAATAAGAACACAATCATTATTCATAATGTGTCTCGTCTTAGTTTATCAATTGAAATAATTCAACATCAATTGGCCCTATTGAAATGGGATTATCCTATATTAAAAGAATAATAAATATGTCCAACTACGTGTCGGTTTGATAGATCGACTACTTTAATGGCAAATTGATTTTGAGATCGTGCCCCAGAGTTTATATGTTATAATATGTTGTTACGCACATGATCCCTCCTCAATCTCTTAACCCACTGGATCCAACCAACTTTCACATGGTATTAGATTCGAACTCGACTAAACTCGACATGAGTTCATATTACTTGATGGGGGCATGTTGAATATATCTAGTTCATATGGTGGTTAATAAGCTTGCATATCTTTAGCATTAGGTCGATGATGATGTTCATATCCATAATCATTCAGATCTATTAGACCTCATCTACAAATATGCTCTTAGTAGATAAGGAGTTTTTCCTCAATTGCTTAACCAAATAGTTTTTATTATAGAAAAATGGTTGTACTAGCCAATCCATGTACATGGGGCTTGTGGAAAGACAAATGATGAAATGATATTTAGTATAACAATAAAAGATACTTTTTTTTATAGATTATATAAGTCGTTTGACTTTTCAGCATGCATTTTAATGAGCTAAAGACTAAATAAAATATTTATTTTTTTTTAACTTAATACTTATTAGTAATAAGTGTTAAATCATCAAAAAATTTGTAAAAAAATCAAATTTTTTATATTTTAGATCGGAGGAAGAAGTTGATAGTTTAAAAATCATCAAAACTTCCTAGCATTGAAGTTATCCAACATTAAAAAATACATGAAAGCAAGAAAGTCAAATTAGAGATTGTTTCTAATTTATACCTTAAATAATCTAGATTTGAAAAATATGTTTTGATATTTTATTTTGAATATTTGATGGGTTTATATATTCAATATAGAGAAAAAAAATGAATCCAAAATCTAGGACATATTTTTCGAAACAATACCTGAATTAAGCATGCAAAAGTTTACCATAAAATGTAGCAAAATTATATCACAATGATGGAAAACTGAGTTTCCAATTCTGCCTACATTACTATATGCAACACGTAAAGAAGAACAACAAGTAAAAATATCCTTAGATATTAAATATTTAGACTAATAAAAATGTAGTTTAGTTTTTTGTCGAAACTTTAAAAATCTCTTGGTCTATTTTTTTAAAGTAGTGTTACTCCTTAATTAAGAAAAAAAAATTATTTGTTTGTATCCAAAATCCATATTTCAGACATCAAAACATACATATATGTATACATATAAGAAAGAAATTATGAACATACGTTTAAAATGCAACCAAAATAAACCACGATAGGTAAAGTTGGTGTTATGACTAACTACTACTAAATGGGAGGGTCCGGCAATTGCTCTCTAGTGCATCCCCCTGCACACATCAGGTTCTGATTACCACAAGATGCGATGCATAGTAACACTGTAATGGATGTCCCACTTATCGCACATTCGCTTGTGCAAATCACGACCTGCTGCCCACAAGCTGTGATGCAAGTCGTAAATGCAGCCTTAATGTTGCCCCTTGCATTGTGTGCCGATGCATCAACAAGTTTTGACATTCCCATAATCGATAGCATGACCAAGACAGTGAGTTTTGATGTTGAACTTGTCATGATGTTCTTCATCGATCTTCCTTCTTTTCTCAATTTGAATGTTTCATAAGTTGTAGAAGTGATGATTGCATGACGGATGAAGCAAAGTGTATAAATAGTAAATGATCGAGGATGACCGAGTATGGTACATCGTTTGATCATATGCCTTGGTTAGGTATGGTTTGTTGATCATGTAGGATGTGTGAAGTTTGTTGGGTACAAAGAGTGTTTTCAACTATTTCCCTAAATAATGTATGGTTTTAAAATTCTTAATTGTTTACATTAAATGACAAAGAATAAAACATGATACATTAGTTTTAAATTTTTAAAGACTTTTTCCCACCTAAATACTAAATCAAGTCATCAACTACCAAAATTACATAAAAGACAAATTCATATATCAAAATAAAATAATCTACCGATTCCAATTGCATTGTATGAGTTATCACTTTTTTACAAATAATTGGTTAATCTATTTTAATTGCATTGGTTTTTAGGAAGGCGTTATATATATCCATAAGATTCAAACTCATTATCTCTTGGCCACTACAAATCATCCTTATTATATTTTATGAAATAGATTTCTAGTGTGATCTCCAATATTAAAATGCAACTATCATGGCATCAAAAAATTTAATTGATGATCGAGATGATAGGAAGTCCTTAGCTAATGAAAAATATCAATGATATTGGATATTTGGTTGTACATTTACATATACAAAATGATACATGAATTGCACAACTAGCTTAAGGTTGCCAAGGAAGAACATTTTGAATGATCGAAAGATCAAATGTACAATTCATCAAGGAGGTAGAGAAGATCTATAGATATTACAAAGTAGGGAGAAGTGGAATATTGTTCTGCTTTGCTACTTCACTTTGTGCAGGTCCGTTAGGGATTGGTATTTCAAACTCGAAGCACTTGTTGTTTTACTCTTTATTGATTCAGATGCAATGTCAGCATATGGTGAGTGTTTTCTCCTTTTAGCCTACAAGAATGAGTATGATCAGTTTTCATGAGCTGCGAAGTGGTGGATATAGAATTTAAACTCTCACTCCTTCGTTACTTGAGATCATCTTTAGATTTTTTTTATTGGTAATGTAACCAACAGTAACATGAGCACTTATTTCCTAGTCATTTGATTTTTTTTGTATAATACATCAAATGCTACAAAAGTTATTGAAAACTCTAATTATGTCACTATTTAGAGCCTTTTGAACAATGTTGCATTTAATTAATAAATTGGTATGGTAATGTCATTATATCAGACTTACCACACTTTGGTACCTGTGTGTATTTCCTACATAGGGCTCTGTATCAATAGATCCACTCTGTTGAGTTGATGCTTTTCTAATGAACTCTTTAATGTGATTGTATATGCTGCAAATATATTGATCAGGGAATTAGGGCGTTGAAAAGGCCTACATATTAGTTCAATACTTGTACATAAACACGAGTTATAACTTCAAATGCATCATCATAATACTTGAAAAATGTTTAAGAACCATCAAATGCTTCACCTTAATTGGTAAATACATGGCCACAAAATGAAACTTAATATCATTACTTAAGAAAGTTTATCATGACTAGATAAATCAATCAATCGATGAGAAACACATCATATACACTTGATACAAAAAAGGTGTGGCTTCAAATACTTTATGTTTGCAAGGCAAGATGCTATAGAAATACCATAAATGTGTTTAATAAGAAGTGACTTATATCGTTACATTTTGCAGTATCGTCTTATTGCTTTGTTGGTTATCTTATTGGCATGCTAAAAACTTAGAAGTTAGACATTATAAGCTTGACATAACAAATTCATCCTTAACAAATTCAAAAATCATTAACTCATCAAATACCTAAATTGATTGAACTCGGGAATTTTAGGACCATTTAGTATTCTCATACTTGTAAATTATAAAAAAAAAATAATAATAACATGATCCAAAAATCGTGAAAATCAAATGCTTTGACTTGGAATCAATCAACACCAAAGATTTACCCAACTTTAAAAAAAAACATAGAATTAGGGTTGATCACAATTTTAACCCATAACCTGACATTATCCAACTCATAAGCATTAACCCAAGAATATTGTAGAGAGATTTGAATTAGACCAAATAGAGTCCCACATCGAAAGTTGAACATAACAAGCCTTAGTATATAAGTCTGTAGGCTACTCCTTCTATTGCCAATTGGTTTTAGAGTGGAACCTCACTCGGCTTGTGTGTTAGGATACTAGCGCATGTGCGCCCGTGCACACAATCTCAAGTGATCCGTCCGAGTCGGACTTTTATAACTATGTTTCATTAAGATAGTATACCAAAAAACCTTTATAAATGGCTCACTCCTAAATCTAATTATTGATTTTATTTCGATTCTAATAATTATATCAAACAAGGCATAACTACATACCAACCTTTTCATTTCTATCCATTTTTTTTATATATAACTTGGATGTTATGAGGTTATCGACTAATCCTCCACGGGCCGAGCACTAGCCTACAAAGCACTCAAGTTGGGTAAGCCAAGCGACAAGTTGCAAGACAGGCTCAAACCCATGCCAAGGTAAACCAAGACATGAGTACCTCTAGCACAAATTGCTCCTAGTGGGATTCGAACCCTTGATCTCATGGTAGTGGAGCATAAGGAGGCACCTCACTCTTACCACTAGGGCAAGAGGTCATTGGTTTGCATTTCTATCAATATAGTAAACCTCTCATGTATTTGTTAAATACAGGATATTGTCACCCATATATATCGCAACGCAACCACAAACCACATAATCCTCTACATTTGCTTATTTTTCGACAGTAATAACATTTAGATATTTCTTAATAATTTTAACAAAAAATATTGCCATTGCTCAACTACTTGGAAGATGCAGAGTTGTAAAATAGTGTATGGAATTTTGTAGAAATTTTCTATTGCGAGATACTTCTCTTTTTAGACATGCTTATATGTGTTGATGCAACAATGATAGTGGATATTCTATTGCTTTTACAGTGAAGAGTTTAAAGATTGAATTCTACCTTCACCAATTGTAGTATATGTTTGTGTTTCTCTATAATTAGTTATATCAAAATAGCAATTCAAAATAATAGAGACCAAGTGGGAAGACAAACAACATAAACCAGTTACAATTTGACTTTTATGAAGGAACCAAAGTTAAAAGTGCTATCACATCTCATGGACACATAATAATGATAATTGAGAGAGAAAAAAACCTAGAAAGTTTACTAGGCAAGACTTCATTAATTGCATAACATAAATAAATATTCATATTAGGCACATTTTCCAAAAGAAAAAAATGGACGGATTTTCATTACCTTAGTCGATGTCTATTACAAGCAACAAAGAAAGCAAGAAGGCCATTCAAAACGCTTCTTAGAGCACGAAATACCTAATCAATGCATAGGTAGAGATGATTTAGTCAAATATCACATGATCAAATATTATTCACATTGCATGGAAAAACATTTATAAGAATTCAAACCTTGGAGAATAGGTCCTTCCAAAGAGAACGCCATATTGAAGGCTCATATGCAACAGATGCTTCAGAAACTGAAGCAATTTGAGATAGACCTTTCGTGAAAAACCATACATCTTGAATCATTTTATATAAAAGAGTAAAGGGATAAGCCAATATATTAGCTAGACCAAGAATCAAGTGAATGGGAGCGTATAGAACTTTACTTAGCAACCAGAATATTGGTAATATTATAGTTGTAGCTGTAGTGAAGTGGACCAAAAGAGCAATTAGTAGCAATATTTATATATAATAACCATAGACTTGTCCAAAATTCACAAACATCAGATGATCAAACTTGTTAAATGAATATAACTTACCAATTCTCCAAATAAATGATGCAAGAAGCCAGATTGGAGATAATATCATTTCAACCAAATCTTGACAAGAGTCAAAAATAATCCATATTACATCCCCTAATTTATCAAAGGCCTGAAAAACCATATTCCACAACGGGAATAAAATATTAAGAACCTCAAAGAATGGCCCTATCACTGGTTGAGCCAAAACCTTACAAAAGGATCTTATTGCATGTGTCATTGCCATAAACCCTTTAAGAGCTTTTTGACAGTTATGTAGGAACAACATTGTGCCCAAGTATTTTATCCGTGACACCATCTCCCATGTTTCTATCCAATCAAAAAGTGGCCCAAATAAATGGGAGGCTGTTGCCTTCAAAAGTGGCACATTCTTGTATAAATCGTAGAATCCTATTAGAACAGTAATAAGGGATATGAGGACATATAAAAATCTTGCTAGAGGACACATCCATGGCCGGTAAATATTGCAAAGTAATGGGTATGACTGAAGGAATATCACCCAAGATGGAAGCCCGGCTTCTAAGAGAGTAAGCAACCGCAATTCTGACATAATAATATCCCTCAATTTAAATGGGAGTTCTGCATCACTAAACCTACACAAAATCAAGATATCTTTGTTATTTGTAGCTTCAATGTGATTTTCTGAATTTTCAGAGGAATCAGTATTCTCATTGCATGCCTCAACTTCTTCTCTATCATCATTAGGTGTTGCGACTTTTCTTCTTTTGTACGCAACATATAGAGGAGGTGTGTGGAAATGTTTTACCACCCCCTCTACTACTGTAGGGTATATGTCTGAATTTTTTCCATCTCTATAATGAGATTCATTTTTTATGGACCCATCATAAGAGTTGGTTATTTCATTATCATCAATGACATCCTTTGAAAATCCTTCTTCAGTGTCATAGAAAATCTCACCTACATTAATTCAAAGTATCAGAAAAATGTGAGAATTCATTTTAATGACAAGTAGATGCTCAAAAGATAATATTACTATTGGAATCCAATAGTAATATTAAAGCAATTCACTAGTGAATTTTTTTCACTAATTAGGCAATTCACCACACTTTCATAGTTTAGACTTGGTTACTTTTGTTGAAGAATATGTTTAAACAATTCGTACAATTTGCAAGGCATCCATATTGTGATGATGTTTGCTAGAATTTGCATTTGGTCACCTAATTCTACTCCTTAATTTGAGATGCTACTTTTTTTTTTTTCCTTATTTGGTTCTATGTTTGAACACGTACATTAACTCAATTGCCCACTAAATTCACAAATTTGACAAAATGGTCCCTACTTCACTTTTTTTTCTTCTACATGACCTCCTCTTTCTCTGTTGAGCGGTGCCCAGCTGAGATCGAGGATTTAGTCTGCAAGGACGTCATTGGGCATTGGTTCAACCGAGGTTAACCACCCCCAAATTTTCGCCTTGTATCAAAAAAAATTGGTTTATAACAAAAGTTATTTGGCATACTATTAGCAATGAGATTTAAATCAATCCACATGTATGATAGATAGGGTATCCTATGTAAACTAAAAGACACCATTTTCAGGTTTTTGCAACAAAGAGATTTGGGGATTATAACTTTTAAGGCACAACAATTTTTAAGAAGTTTACATCTATTGTCCAATTCTCTTTTAAAAGTCCTAATGACAAATCTAGTCATAAATTTGGAAATACTTTCATAAAACTCAACTTCAAAAAGATTGGAATAAAGCTTCAAATACGTTTTTCCCTCTTACAAAGCTTTGAACTCGAAAGTGCCTTCTGTGTTAGTAACTCTCTCTTAGCCCCAAGCTAAAGATAAGAAATAAAATCCTCTACCATGCAAAGGATATATATTTTTTTAAAAAAAAAAAAAGCTCACCCATTTCATGATCCATATTGATTTAAAGTGAATTGATTTCATCTCATAATTACTGCACTAGCAAAATAGCCACACTATTTAAGTTCAATAGATAACTATACTTCCAAACCACAATTTGCTAAAGTCGGTCAAAATCTCAAGATAACTACACATCATGAAAACAAAAATAAAAATTGAAAAATAAAGATTTTAGTATAAGTACATTTGAAAATATCAAGCCTGATCGACAATGTTGATTTCTTGATCTATGTAGTATTGTCTTGCACGACATGATTGTAAATTAAAAAAAAAAGCATAAATAACAACGACGACAACAACAACAAAATATACAAGGACAAAAATAAAGGCAATGTGTGTACTTTTTATATCCCTAAATATTTCTTTTATTCTTATAAAAACTTGCCTAATACAGTAATATGGGATAACACCAACATCAATTAACATGAAAAAACTTCACAAGAACCCATTATAAATAAAGGGATTAGATATTCACTTCTAACCATTTTTTTCACCTATAACTATATTAATAAAACTCACTCTTGTCAACTTGACGAACCCATTGTAAATAAAGTGATTAGATGTTCTTTATTTTTTTCATGATCATATATAAGGTTTTAGTGTCAAGTATCTTCAATAGTATCTTTGTTCCATTTAACGAGGTTGAACTAAATTCTAAATCTGTGATTGTGAAAGAGAAACCCTTCCATATGTTGCTCGATAATTTGAAAAATATAATATATAGAAAGTCTTAAAGCAAGAAGACAATGTAGCATAGATTAATTACCTACAGTAGAGAGCAAATATTTTTTAAATTTTTTCCGCTCTTGATGTGTTCCTGAGAACCATGATTCCATACAACTTATAGCTTGTGTAATACTATCAAATTCCCATCGTTTCATGAGCTTTGTTTCTATAACCAATGAAGTATCTGCCTGCACAAGCCATGGATGTAAACTTAGTGCATAATCTTTCAAAACTACAAAGCAATTTTGTTAAAAAATCAAAGAGCATAACCTGGAGCTCATTGAAATAATTTATTCCACGGACACTATCCCATGAAACTTCAAATATGATAAGACCAAACAAAGTATGTTGTAATTCATCATTTAATTGCAATGAGTATTTCAGTTTCTTCATGGGTAGTAATGCTTGTGTTTCAGATAATATTGCAGCATCGATCACGGAAAACCATTTATCCGTATTCTTTGATACACTTTCACTACTTTTAGAGCATATTTTTTGCATGTGTGCCTCCTTTGCCTTTTTCCATCTTTGTGCTCTTGTATTAGCAAAAGGGGATAACCTTGACTACAAATAAAAACTTTAATGCATTAGAGAAGGAACCTTAGACAAAAGTACCTAAAAAAGTAATGTATTAAATAAATAACCTTTGTAACCATTAACTGCCACAAGTGAGTAGGTCGTGATACTATGCCTTCTAGCCATGGACGATTGTCCACCAAGATATAGAATTTATTACTTTCGAGTGCAAGAAAAATACTTAGATGTGAAAAATAAGACCGCAAGTCCCTGAAATTTGATAGAAAAACGAAAAAGAAAACATATTTACAAACCTATAAATAAGAATAATAACATCATACATATCTCGCAAAATGTATGTACACATGACAAAGTCTGGGGCCAAATAAAAATGCATGGTGAACAAGTAATCTGAATACATCAGTACGCATATCATACTTTTGGATTGGAAACCTTCAATACTAGTCCTACCACAACCACCATGTTACATATCTATGTTTAGAACCTACTTTCAATGTATAAACGGGGCATCATAAAAACAAAAGAGATATCATTGTGACCCCTCTTAGCAAAAAACTTATTGAGATCATTGTATCCAAAAGCTTTTACCCCCTGCATGTCCTTCCTCGCCACCCAAATTTATAAACAAATAATTAAAATTTGAAAAAAATTTAAAAATGACAAAGGTGGGGGTGGTTTGTGAGAGGGGATAGAGAGACAGGGAGAATTTGGGGACATCAGATCCGCTCTGGCAAAAAAAAACCAAATAGATCACAATGAATCAATCAAAAAGTGCTTTACAAATGGTCTTCATCATTATTAAATGTGAGAATTTCCTATATCGAATTTATTGAAAAATAGAAGAAACAAGTACCACTTACCCTAAATTGAATTTTTTTTCCAAAAAAAAATCAATACTTTTACATGATTAGAAAATGATGAAAAATAAGTCAACACTAGAAACCATTCAAACATAATCAATAATGTGTATACCCCAACATATTAGAAGATGGCAGAATATATTTCATAATAAATGGGTAGTCAATTTCTTAAGAAAAGGAGAAAAACAAAAGTTTCCTACAAAAAGTAAATGGTGATTAATTATTTCATAGATTAAAGCATCAAAACATAATAACACGTTCATTCAAAATCAAACAAAATTACTTTAACAAAAAAAAAGGGTAATTAAGATACAAAAAGGGAAATGGAAGATACCCTATTTGCAAGGAATTCAAGGGGAAAGCCCAACGGAAATTTTCACCATTCCCCATAAGAATTGAAATCGTAGTTATGTTCCAACAATCGATTTTTCCCCCAACTATGAACAAATTCACCGCCAAAAACTACACATCGCAAATCAGTATCAAAAGAAAAATCAAAATCATTAAGTGTACAAAAATATGAAACCGTAAGAACGAAAAATTCAAAAAGGTGAGAACCTAAGGGATAATCAAAGGAATTCCATGTAAACACGATAGAATATATCGAAGATGAAAATAAACCACCTGCGAACTTCATGTCACAATTGACAATCGCACTAAATAGGGAAGAAACTAACAAAAAGAAGAATATATATGATGCTCAATAAATAAGGATGATGATGATGGAGGGGATGATCAGACAAGGAGGAATGAAATGATCAAACTTGCATGCCAAAAATATCACATAAATCCCCCTTGAAATCGAAGAAAATTGTTGCACCCGACTCAAATTCACACCATGAATTTGAGATAAGCGTTATCTAACTGGTGATAAAGTAAATAACAAATTATTTCTTAGAAACCTATCTTCAATCAAATTTGTTTTAGTTAGGGAAAGAGATGGAGAATTGTTTGGATTTAAATTATCTTTTTCAAGATAATGAAGGAGGCAAAATTCATCAATTGTGTGAATAAAAAATTTTGTTGTTCTTAGTTTTCCCATCAGAAATAGGGAGAGAGAGTATTTGAAAGTTGAAACACATAAAAAAGGATGCTTAGGAGGGAAGGGATTAAAATGGTAATTTATATGGAGTTTATATTATTTTATAACCCTTTAACGATCAACCCCTATTTCACAAAGTTTATAAATTTTACTCGATTTATGAATTTCAGTTGGTTTATAAACTCGTATACATACGAAAATTTTGTTATTGAACTTGTCCATAAGACTTTACCCCACCAAAAAAAAAAATCTTTTATTTACTGATCGAATTTCATTTCTTGATATAACTCAAGAGTGATTTCTAGCTCGATAGACTTGTAGTCTTTTACATCGTAGCTAAATCCATGCCTAACTACTTTGACCTTTTTGAACAATTGCTTATCTTAGCTCAAAATGTATTTTTTTTACCACCTCTTTTGAATAATCATAAATAATAAGAGTATACATAAAAATGCTTATGTATTGGCTCAATTTTGACGGTTCTAAACGTTCATCTAGTAAAGTTATTTATAGGTTTATCATCCATAATTCAAATGCTTCTGTGCTGGAAATAGGGCTAATGCATGTGGTGATCAATTTTTAATATTTGTGCATGTCAGTAAATCCACAAATATTACA